>OY821749.1:2292686-3789631 GCA_963682055.1 Primula veris | reverse complement strand
ATTGAGAAAAAAAACATAGTATAAAGTTTTAAAAATAGTAGATTAAAAAAATATATTTATTTATATTATTGTTACATTTCTTGTTTTTTTTGCATAAAAGAGTAAACAATATTAGATATTTCTAGTAAATGTTATAAATAAAAGAAAATGTTATAAGTATTCACTAGAAAAAGTAATATAAGTATATTATAACAATATTAATAATTAAATGTATATATGTCTTTTAGTTTATTAGTATATATATAGTATATTTTAATATTTCGGATTAAATCGATATCATACCTAACTCATTAAACGAATACCGAAACCGAACCGAATTTTAAACATCGGTTCGGTTGTACCGTACCGTAATGTCGGTATACCAAACTTTTGGTACCGACTTGATTGGTTCGGTTCGAAAAAAGATCGTTTGGTATAAGTCGGTACAAAAAGGTCACTCCTACTTATCATTTTTAAAAACCCAGGTGTAACTTCTATAATATTAGCGGCGCCCGTTTAAAGGGAATGTCAATATAGTCCGAACTAGTGGACTGAGCATCCGACCATAGGGTAAATAATTTTTGGCCAACTCTGATTGTTAGCCAAACGATTCTCAACAGTAAAGAGAGAAAAACAAAACTAATAGTTTTAGAATTATTATTATTAATTCTTATGAATTGAAAATTGGGGTATTAAGTGTAAACCATACTGATTACAACAAGAGTGAAATATCAAAATAAATAGGATAAACCTAGGCCAACTGCAATTATTCGAAGTCCAAGTAAATAAGAAATAATATAATAGATAAAGAAGTTTTCAAATTATAAAAGGAGAGCAAAAGAATAATCCGTCTCTAGGTCGACGGGTTATTGGTCACGGACCCTTCGCCGTCTGTGAAGGCGTGAGTAAAACTTTATATGATTGTTTCCTCTTATGCCTTTTTGTGCATGGACAACTTGAAATTTGTAGACTCGTCTGAACTGACTGAACGCTCCTATACTTGAGCTTGTTTGAGATCAAATGAATCTGAATTAATTGGGTTGCTATTGACATGTGAAGTTAACATACTATTCAGTTATTTAGTTTTTAATTTGCTGATAACTTGACTTTAAAACGCTAAAGAACTATTCGATACTTGGATATTTATATATATATTTCATTTTGGCCGGTTAGTCTTTTAAACTTTAAAGCTACTATTTGGCTTGAAGTAGTTTGGTATCGTCATCCTTTTGTCAACGAATTCATTTTCTAAAATAGGAATATTTGTGTGTCATCATAGATTCATTTCCACGAAGAAAATTCTAGGAAGAAAGGGCAAAGGATGGGCACGTAAATACAAATTAAATTGACTACTCCCAACGTTCATATACAACTATAGGGTAAATTGATTTCATCATCTTGTTACACATGCATGTTATACTAAAGAAATTTACAGCTAGTCTCATCTTAAAATTCATATACACCCCTTAAATAAGTTTGAGACCGTCGTGGTTTTATTAATAACTTTTGACATATCATTGAATAATTTAGACATTCATATCATTCGATGTCGTTTTTTATCAACAACAAAAAAAAGAGGTTAAAGAACTTCCCAAGAAGATTATTTAATTTACTAATTTGTTGCCACAAAAAGTAACTTGTTTTAGTGGATTTCAAATTTCTTTGTTTTCCTTAATTAGCCACATGATTCTTGGAATATATTGGTGTAAAACTAATAACGAAATGAAAGTAAACAGTTGCATCTATCAACTACAAGATAGCTAGGTTGCAATAATAATACAAGTATATTGCACTTAAAAATTAAAAATGGTTGAATATACCTTGTTAAAATATTACAGTGTGATAAATCCGTCATCTCTACTGATGACTATATATGAAGCTCAGTTCAAAACTAATATGATTGCCCAAAGAGAATCCTTTCCCAAACTATAGGAGAGTTGGTGTTATTAACACAATATATATTCATAATTACATTAACTAATGTTATTCACAAAAAAGATTCTCACTAAGCCACAATCACAAAACTCCAAGTAGCACCTTGACATGTACCTAAAACAAGCCAAATGGAAAGACTACAAGTTTTCACATAAATTATTTAGGAAACAGTCATGATATATAGCTTAGAGAACATTTTCTTTTTCTTTAATTTAACATCTTTATAGTAGAGAGAAAGAGGAGAGAGCGATATGGGCAACTGCCAGGCGGTCGAAACGGAGGTGCTAGACATACAATTTCCGAGTGGGAAGACGGAGAGATTGTATTGGCCGATAAAGGCTAGCGACGTTATGGAAATGAATCCGGGACACTATGTTTCTCTTATAATACCGGGAAATAATACTAACGAACATAGAAGAGAGGACAAAGATGTTCGGTCTACACGTGTTAAGCTTTTAAGATCTAACGAAACTCTTGTGCTTGGTAAAGCATATAGACTCGTAACCACAGAAGGTCAGTTTATAACGAGTATTCAATTTTTCTCCTATTTTCTAGTAATTTTATATGTATACGAACAACCAAATTTTGGAAAATCGAAAATGATCTTGTAAGTGCAAATTTTTCCTTAGTTAAAAGAATGAAATTGGGTGATATTATGACAATACTAGGTTGTATAGATATCATATGGGAGATATTATTAATTGATCGTTAACATGAAAATTAAGTATAAGCTAAAGAAGTAGGTTTTCTAGGTCAGAAACTTGCAAGTCTTAAAAGAAATACATCATGACATCAAATGGGTGTTTAATTTGTTTCTATTTTAATTATATACTATATTTGGAATTACAATAAGTGTACCGATGTATTCGTAATGTTATTGAAAGAATTCCATAACAGATGTTTCACAAACTAATCTGTTAAACACATATCCAACGATACTGTCACATATGTGATAGTTCTGAATTTTGTAAGACAATTTTTGCACCAGGAAAGTTAATCAAAATTAAACTGTATCTATGCTTTCATTGTTTAAAATTAAGCACCTATTATTAACATTTGTCATTGGTCCCTGGACTAACTTGTAGATAGAATAACATGTTAATACTGAAAATGGACTCGTTATAAGTGATCAATACTTTTACAATCAATCAATATTAATTTAAAAGGCGCCAGACATTTAGGCACAAAATTGGTTGTCTAACATCTAATTCCAATTAATCGCCACCCAATTTGTTTAATCCGACGTAATCTGCTAGTTTTTTTATGTTCCGCCTATTTTTCGTATAGGCTATAACCCAATCAATACTCACCACCAAATGTACCCTTCTAACTAATGTTTGAGGAAATATATATCTCTATTCTCTAGTCTACTCTAGTTTCTTCTATTTAATTTCTTTTATTCTTTTATTATAGAGGTTATGAAGGTGTTAAGAGAGAAAAGCTATGAAAAAATGAGGATGAGCCGACAATATTTGGATTACAGGACACTGGTAGATCCAGTAACCGATTCTGATGGCAAAGCCATATCGGAAAAGCTTGAAGTGGAGAAAACTAGTCAGGTAATTTACATTTCACAATATATATGTATCGTTTGTCTTTTGAATTGGCTTTTTTTAAGAATGAGAATATAGCTCGATGCATTTATTTCAAAATTGAAGCATTTTTAGGTCATAAGCAAAAACCAGAAAAGAGTAGGCAGCTTAAGTACCATAACTCAACAAACTCTAGTCTCATATTTTCTTTACAGCATGTACATGTTAAGTTAATATTGATGTGTTGTAATAGATTTTGAAATCTCAGATGTGCATTAAAAAGAACTAAGAAATCTCAGATATGTGCATTAAAGAGAACTAAGTGTATTTTTTAAAATCAAGTTATATTCAAACGTTCCATAAGAAACGCGCAAAATATATAAGGGATGTTGATCCACTGCTTTTAATAATTTGCATGAAATATATTAATAAGGGGCGTGTTAGTAGCCGTTGTAATTCCTCTCTTCATTGGACCTTCCCTGGATGAAAAATAATGTTATTAATAAATTACAACATTAAATATTTTAAGACATTAACAACGGGGTTGATTGATATCTTTTACCTTCTACTTCATCTCATATTTATTGTCCAACTTCGTTGAATATATGTGAGTTATATTATATTAAAAGTGGTAGTTGTTTTGAAACGAATAGAGTAGTAATAATAAAATTTTCTAATACTTTTTTCATGATGAATTGCAGTCGATGAGACACGAGAGATGTCGACAAAGGCCAACACCGGCAAAATTTGCTATGACAAGGTCGAAATCTTGGTGCCCATCTTTAAAGAGCATCTCTGAGGGTGGAAACTTAAAATAATATTGATTTTTGAATCACCTTAATTCAAATACATTGGTAGAATTTTGAACCTTGTACTGTCCATTGGTCATAAATGTAATTTTAAGCTCGAATGACATGAAAAATATGAAACATTTGATTTCATTTAGAAAATAAGTTTGTTTACGTTTTGATTTTATCATACTCTACAATTTGTTTGTTAGCATAGGTTGAACTCTACAGTCTACTCTATATAAATAGTCACTGAAAAATGTGAACCCAGTTCAATTTTGATCGGCTTATAAGTTATATCAAAATTATCGAAATAATTTTTTTAAAAATCTAATCATAAAATTTAACATTTGAATTATATGATCAACTTTTAAAAAATTTCATTCCGCCAATTTTTATATAAGTTCTTATCCGATTAAAATGGCAGGTAATTTGAAAACGTACAATTAAATAATAAGGGAGGTATTACTGATTTTCGCTGCTTCTGCCTCGTTTTAACTCTATTCTTTAAAATCAACGGTAGTTTTTGTTTTTATCTCTAATTTAACCACAATAATACTTCTATACATAAAAAATTACTTTACACTATTTTTACTCGTTTGTCTTTTTATTTGTTCGTACAATTTAAACCTTCTACTTCTATTGCTACGAGATAATTCTACCAATACTGTTATAGTTACCTTTACCGTTACTGCTAATAATATTACAATGTCGAGACAACTAGTACTACGTCTACATCTACTTTTATCACGACAACTACTCTAACCGGTTCGACTACTGCTACATTTACTCTACGTATTGTTATGGATTCTACTATTACGTTTATTTAAGTTTAAGATGTCGAAGGTCTGTCGGGCCATCATCACCGTCGCTGCCAACCATAGATAAGTGGTGGGTGCATGGGGTTAGGGAAACAAGCTCTAATGTGTTTTGAAATTGTTTAATTTGGAAAACAAAGTCGGGTGTATTGTTCCGAGTTTGAAATGATGAAAATGAAAATTGCACTATTTGGGAAGCAAATGTTTCGATGATACTTTTTTGGAGTATAGTTTGAAGAATGACACTTGGACCAACTTATCTTCTATCACCAAAAGTAAATTTATAGTATAAACAGAGATGTTAGCCCTGCTATTGCACTACAACATTCATATCAATTTCTCCAAAAAAAATTTTGTCAAATAAGAAAAAAATCTTATTTTTTGATTTGTAGAGAGTAAGTAAATTTTACTTGTCTTCAAAACACTCTCTCTATTAATATTTTATTAATTTTTGTATTGTCTTTTAAAACTTAGTTTGTTTTTTTATTGAAATAATACATGATTGAAGGTAGAATCCAAAAAATATATTATTTTTGTTGTTGTTGAACAGAACTAATTTTCTTCATTTATAAAGAGTGATAATTATATTTTTTGAAAATAGAAAGTTTAATGTGAGATTGATGTGAATGATTTTTTTTATAAATAAGCTCTTTAAATTTAAATAAAGTTGATTTTAAAAAGTTTAAGGTGAATGGTATCGGTCACTCAACAAATTCCTTATTTTTTAGTGGACCACTAAATCTATGTTAAGACCTAACACTATAAAATAATATTTGATTTTACGAGAATCAAAAGCTGTCACAAGCCTGTCACTAATTTAAAAAGTTGTCACAAATTGACTAAATTGTTATAAAGCCGTCACAAAAACCGTAGCTAATAAGCTCGTAACAAAAAATACCGTTATTAATCCCGTTGCTATTTGTATATTTTTTTGTAGCATAAACTATTTCCTCCATATTAACTGAAATATACCCAATTTAATTGAAAAAACTCTCTACCTAGCCTTTGTTCTCTCTTTTTGGATACACAACTATGATGATTAGAAAATAAATAAAATTAGTATAATTAATAGAAGGAGATCAGAAATTTGAAAAAGTAAAAAAAATGGATCTCTTAAAATTAAAAAGTGAGTTTTTTCTCCGAATTTGTGAAAATTAATAGTGATACTGATGGTATTGTTCTTATTTTGGATTTCGCTTTCTCAACAAAGTGATTGAAACAGAGTGCACTCTCTTTTATATTCACTATTATCTAATATTTTTATCTGCCACTTAGATTTTATTTTATATTTACTATTATCTAATGTTTTTATCTGACACTTAAATTTTACCTCTAGGCTCTGTTTGTTTTGTTGTAAAATGGGGGTAAACAAACATTTACGGGTAAAATAGATTTTCCGGGTGATTGGTTTAACGTAAAACATTTTTTTTGGGGAAATTTTTTCCACATATCCAGTAAAATTGGGAGAAACAATTACCCCGCAAATAAAGTTGTAAACGGTTTACGGAGCATCTCTCTATATTCTTTCTAATACTACTATTATAACTATTATTAATTATAGGTCTATTCTTTCAAAATTATTTAATAATTAGTCCAATTATATCTACTAACTAATAAAAAAAACGAAAAATTCTAAAAAAATAACAAAAATGGGAAAAAAATAAAAAATAAAATCCAAAAAATCTAAAAAAACCCAAGAAAATTTGAAAAAACTAAAATCTAATTAACCAATAAAAATATAAATAAATAGGAAAAAATCTAAAAAATAACAAAAAAATGGAAAAAATAAAACAATAAAATTCCGAAAAATCTAAAAAACCCAAGAAAATTTAAAAAAGCTAAAATCTAATTAACCAATAAAAATATAAATAAATAGTAAAAAATCTAAAAAATAACAAAAAAATAGAAAAAATAAAACAAAAAATTCCGAAAAATCTAAAAAACCCAAGAAAATTTGAAAAAGCTAAAATCTAATTAAACAATAAAAATATAAATAAATAGGAAAAAATCTAAAAAATAACAAAAAAATGGAAAAAATAAAACAAAAAATTCCGAAAAATCTAAAAAACCCAAGAAAATTTGAAAAAGCTAAAAAAAGTCAATAATATCTTCTATACTTATAATTTTATGAGTTTATATGTTGAAAAATTATAAGTTATTATAAGTGACGTATATGAAATAAAATATGTGTTTAACTTAAGTTTATTATAAATGTTGACTAAGTTCCTTTCAGAAAAGTAGACGAACTTTTAGCTTTTTTTCCGTCAAAATAATTGTGATTTTAATCACTAATGTTTTTAAACTTTCACGAACTTATTCATTTTTATGACTTTTAGTTAATTTTTGTGACTTTTAGTTAATTTTTGATAATTTTCCTCTTAAAAAATTTTGTTTAAAGTATAAACAATGTTTATTTATTTATGCATCGAATTTGTCTAATTTAAATAACTAATAGATTTTTGAATTTCAATAGAATTCTCATGGGAAACCTTTGACGCACCAAACACCCGTAAATAAAATGCAAACAAAAGTTTGCAACGTAAAACTTTATCCGAAAAATATTTTCCCTCCGTAAATATTTTACTACGAAACAAACAGAGTAATGAGCATGTTTTGGCGATAAAATTTACGGCTCAGGTGCTCACCGTTACACATTATTGTGGATATATACGAATCTACGTGTAATTTTTACTGAAAAAATTTCGTATTAAATTATTAAAATATAAAATTTTAATATTTGATTATATAGTTTAACATTTGAGCTATTTGACTGAATTTTGAAAAATTCGATATCGACAATTTAAATATGAGTTATTAGTCGGTTGAAGTATTTTTTTATTTTTTTTTGATAATCAGAAACCTCTTTGAAGGTAAACCTGCTTCGCAGGCGTCACGGTTCGAACCCTGATAGTGAACATGATATACTCGGATATCAAACACTTGGATCAAACATTTCAGAATAGATCAGGGGCGAAGCCAGGATGTGTAAATAGGGGATGCCAAAATATACCCAAAAAAAAAGCAACTTAAAATAATAATTTTTTATACTCACCCATAATCTATATACCCCATTTAAGTGTTGTTGAACAAATACCAAAGCATAAACACAAAAATTATTGCAAATAACTAACATGATACCTGATAAAATCAAAAGAAATGAACCCGACGGCTGCTCGCATTCGCAAATGCATCAATGATAGTTTCCGTGCTAAATTTTGAAGCAATATCTTTCTCAATACACATCATCATACAATCTTCAAGATAATCGGCTTCCATTTTATTACGAATACTAGTTTTGATGATATTCATAGCTGAAAATGATCTTTCTGCGGTGGCGGTAGAAACGGGAAGAGTAAGCACGAGAACCACAATTCTATAAACAAGCTGATATGTTGTAGACCATTTTGTTTCTACCAACCATTGACAAAGCTCGGAAATCGATGATAAATTCTTGTATTCAGGAAGAGAAATAACACAATTCTCGTAATGTCGAAGTTCCAATTTCAAGTTACTTTTCTCAAACTCCGTAAAGTCCTCCGGATAAAATTTGTCAACAAGTAGACAAATATCATCAATTTTGAATATTGAAGAGTGACAATTAGGATTCAAAGTAGAACTAAGAACTAACAATTCCATTACTTGCTCATCAACGCGACGATTTAGTTCTTGAATTTGAGAATCTATAGCACGATAGAAAATATCAACTCTATAGCGGTCAAGTACTGAAAAGTTATCACGAGTGGAATCATACCTCGAAGAATATTTTGCATTCAAGTTTGGGATATCAATGTTGCGTGATTCACAAAAGAGTTTGACGGTAGCAACCAAATCATCGAATTCATCATCTCTAAGATTTTGAAAAAGGCTTTTAGTAGATAAAATCATTGAAGTAGCCTTAAGAATGTCTTGAGTTTTAGATTGCAAAGCTAGACAAAGAGAATTCGTGATTCCTAACATTGACTTCATAAGATGAAGTATAAAGACAAATTCAAAGGAAGTTAATGCCTTATGTGTTGAACGAGCTTCTCCATTTAGAGAAGTAGGTCCATCTTCATAAATATTAAGTAAAACCATGCAAGCAGCACTATACATTTTTATCAAGCTAGAAACAGACTTTAGGTGAGAACTCCAGTGAGTATCACCAGGTCGTTGCAGATTACCAATTTGATTTAATCCTCTTCCAGTCTCAAGCTCTTCAATGGAAATTAAGAAAGCAATATCATCGGCATGGCAGCTTTCAACTCATCATTTCTCTTGCATGATGCACTAACAATATTCACGATCCGAAGCAATTTAGCAAAAAATCGGTCGACTGGAAGCACTTCTTTTGCTGATGCCACTAATGCTAATTGTAATCGATGTGCGAAGCAGTGAACATAATAAGCATATGGGCAATCACTTAATATCAAAGCTTGTAGTCCATGAAACTCACCCCGCATGTTACTTGCACCGTCAAATCCTTGTCCCCGAATATTCCGAATATCGAGATTGTGGTGATTGAGAACTGAGCATATGCTATCTTTTAGTGTCACTGCCATAGTGTTGGGAACATGAACAATACCAAAAAAACGCTCCCGTAAAACACCATTTTTATCAACAAATCTTATAACTACTGCCATCTGCTCCTTTTTTGATGCATCTCGAGCTTCGTCCACTATAATGCAGAATTTAGCATGTCCAATTTCTTCTCGAATCGCCTCTTTCACTTTTATAGAAAAGATATGTAAAATTTCTTTTTGAATATCAGACGACTTGTAAGTGGCATTCTTTGGAACATTTATCAATGCTTTGGTGGGTTCTTCATTATATGATGCTAATAAATCATAAAAGTCAAGGAAATTACCACGGTTGTTTGATGTTGATTTCTCATCATGTCCTCTGAAAGGCATAGCTTGAAAGGCCAATCTTCGAACCAAGTCAATAGAAATTTTTAAGCGAATGCGATTGTTAAAAACTTGTTCGGCAGAAAATTTTACAATCACCCTTTCAATATTTTGAGTTGGGTTTTGTATTTCCTTCCATTTATGTTCAGCGGTTCGATGACAAGAATCGGAATTAACACCTTCATGCAAACGAAAAGAACAAGTTTTCCCGCTATTGACCTTCCTCCAACCATCAAAACCTTCAACAACAAATGCACTATGTCCTGCAAAACTAGACCCATCCGGAGGCGCAAAAAGAAAACAAGGAAAACAGAAAGCCTTGTTCTTGGCCACTGAATATTCCAACCACGAAAATAAAGCAAACCACGGAGCTTGAAATCTTCGAGGACGAGCCTTGGCGGATGCAAGAGTATACGGATATTTTTTTCCTAAATCGGGACGATTTGGACCATGTAGAGTTATGTATGCCCTACGAACTTCGTCACGCCTATTAACAGGATACTCCCAAATTTTTCTACGTAATCAAGGATCACGCTCTAGCGAATTAATATCAAATTCTACTGTGTCGATTCTTTGAATTTTTGTTGGAGGACTAGGCGTATCGATTGTCACGTGATCAACACTACTACCAACATTCTCTTCCGTCGGAGAAACATTAGCTCTCTTAAAAAACGAATTTATTTTAGGTGTCTTTCCCATTTTATACTCGATAAAAATATTAGCGATGCCAGATCTGCAGATTAAAACTCTAAGAGTTAATAGCCTCTTTTTTTTTCCCTTTGAGTACTTTAATCAAACACCTATGGTGCAACATAACATCAATACATATAATAAAAAAAAGCATATTAAAGGAAAAAATAAATAGAAGAGTATACCTTGCCGAGCCAAAAAGATAGAATTGTTGATTTTTTTTAATTAAATCTAACCCCAATCAATGCGGTGCACAGCAGCACAGAGGAGTGGAGTTTTTCTTTTTTCAACTTTGTTTTTTATTTTGATACGCACGCTGACACGCACGAAGAGAAGTGTTGTTGATGTTATTTTTTTTTTAATTAAATCTTAAAGAGTCAAATATCAAAGAAAAATATAATTGGGTCTTTCGGCCCAAATTTAATTATTGTGTTTTGGGTTCAAACATTAGCTATAAATATATGTACAAGTAACATATTTTTATGGGGTGCCAAATTTACACCTAAAAAGAAATTGTACTAAAAAAAAATTGCGTCACTTGGGATTTCTAAAATTATGTGGGATGCCGTGGCAGCCGATCATTCCCACTTAGCTTCCCCTGAAATAGATTGAAGTTGCATATAATGATAAAGCACCGACAGTTTGAAAGAGAATTTATGACTAATAATAACAATGATACTTTCAGAACTCATAAGCCAATAATAGTGTTTCTGTGGCAAATAAATGAAAAGGGGAGTTGATGCAATTACTTTTCAATGGCAGTGGTTGAAATATATTTATATTAGATGTGGGTCGAATTTTGATGGCTCGGATATAATTACAGTGACACCACCCTTTAATTATAATCCAAAGATTACAAACCTCGATTTCAATGTCTGCAATTGATACATATTTTAATAATTCAAGGCCAAAAGATGCATGTACTCACTTCCTCCATATTACATTTTAGGATCTCTTAGTGTAGAGGTTGGATTTTTATACTACATTTTTTCTGAAAAATCGCACAAACCGTAGAAAAAATATACGGTTTACAGTCATTTTATACAAACCGTAGATTAAATCTACGGTTTACAGTCAATCACTATAAACCGTAGATTAAATCTACGGTTTGCAGCATTTTTTCATAAAATTTTTTTACATAAAATAAATTTGGTCAATTTTAACAATTAAAATTAAAAAATTGAATATTCTTTTCAAATTAAACATGATTTTTTTTAATAAAAAAACTAAATGCCTTATTATTAAAATTTTACATAAAATAAATTTGATCAATTCTAACAATCTCTCAAAATAAACAAAAAATTTAGACAAGTTTACACACAAAAAAGTTGATTTGATAAATTTTATGTTTTTAATTCATGTTATATTTTTGTCAAGTGTATAAGTTGATATTTATTGAATCATTAACTAAATCGTCAATTTTTGTGAAGTTTTTTTGGTTTGTTTTTAACACTTGTATAACGCAATATGAAATATTAACTAAGTCGTCAATTTGGTGTCAATCGTCAATTTTCTTGAATGAAACAATCATAAATTATATAAATTTCATAAAAGAAATTAACTCAATATGCAAACATGAACTAAATTTCATAAAACATATTTATTAAACATTTGTTTACATCATATAAATTTACAACAACTTGGAAAAAAGAATTACATAAAATTAAAAATTAAAAACTGATTATGGACTTGAGAGGTCTATAGCTTCTTCTTCATTTGCAATTTGCTTTCCCGATTGCTTTTCCAGCGCCATATATAACTTGAAATTTGGTCGAAAAAGTTCCTTCCATGGCGCAGCTGCCTCAGTGCATGTTTGTTCCCACCGTGCTATAATTCTTGGCATTGGGAATATCACTTGTTTAGGAATAACCTAAGCACAGTGACAACTATTGATGAACACTATTACAGTTGGGATGTAATATGTCGTTCCCTGAGGCGGACCAGTATAAAGAGGTAAAAAAGTGACGTTCCATACTTGTACCTCTCCATTTTTATTTGGTCATAAGGACAACAATACAATTGGCATATTATAATGAGAAGCAATTAAAAAACCATAAGACGGAAATCTCATCCATTTGTCAGAAGGGGCGTGATTTGTAGGATGAAAAAAATTCAAACTTGATAAAATATAATCATACCGGTAACCTTCAAATTCAAGACTCTCAAACAGCTCATAATAAACACCTTTCATTTGGTGCAGCTCTTGAAACAACTCACATCTTACCGCATACCAATCATCTTTCCCATGCTCTTTATCCATCGCATTTGCAAGTACCCGGAACTCACAGTTACCATCCCCACGCACATCATAAACCGTTTCGATGTAACTATGTAGCATGACCCATATTTGGTCATTGTACATGAAGGTTTGCCTATTGGGGGTGGGTTTAGGGTTCTGGTTTCGCGGCCTCCTAGTTGGGTTTACCCTTACCTCCGGTGTTTCATCCGCCTTACCGTTGCCCTTGTCTCTACTAGCACCAGCACTCTGTTCCTCCACATACTCCCATCCCGACTTATCTATCTTACTAGAATTGTCTCCTTTTCTAGGTCTCCCCCTATTTTGTCTCACTTCGGGGTCATTCATGGATGTTCTAGATGGTACGGTTATCTCTCGGAGTTGTGTTTTCATACGCCATTTTTCAACATTAGTTTTGCTAGAATAAACACTTTTAAACTCTTCTAGATCACCCTCTACCCCATAATCATCGGTGTTCCCATTATCATCAATTACGCCTAATTTTTTCCAGAATGGATGAACATATTCTAGAGGAAGAGGCTTCCCGAATAAAATATGTTCACTCATAATATGATGACAAGGTAACCCGTGAGACAATTTGAAACCGCAAGAACAATTCTCATCAGCCTGGCCATTACATTTTTTGTGTTCTTGAAATAATAAATCAAAGGCATAGTGTGTGATATACGACCTAAGATTTATAAATAGAGGTGTTCGTTCAGAATGTGGAAAATAAGACTTGCATTTATCCAACTTCATCTTAATGTCCTCAAACTATTTTTCTAGAATTCTATTCACCTCTACCCAAACATTTTCAAGCGTGCCAGTATTTGTGGAAAGGGATCTTTTTAGCTTTGCATGTTGTTGTTCGGCTCGATTGCTAGTTCTGTTACCTAGATGTGTTGTATGGTTGGTATAGCATGCAACAAACTTTTCAGCATAATCATTTAAAAGCTTGTCTACATACTTAATCACAGCATGGTACGATTTGTAAGAGGAATTGAAAGAAGCTCGGTTATGATTGTACTCCTCTATCGACTTAGAATCAACCAATAAACCCCAATCATCTAGAAACGTTTGCCACTCCTCGTCCGGGATTTTTTTACGGCAGTTTTTCAAAACATTTTTGGCAATATAAAAAGTACACAAAATATGATGAGAATCGGGAAAAACAATGGATAAAGCATTTATCAAGGCCATTTTCCTGTCGGTTACAAACACCCTAGGTAGTATACAACCCTCCAATGTATTTTAAATTTTTTCCAATGCCCATATATAACTTTCCTTTGTCTTATCACTCATGAAAACAAAACATAAACAATATGTTTGGTTCGTTGATGTCATTCCTACGACTTCTAGAAATGACATATTAAAACGGTTTGTCCTATATGTACAATCCATTAACAAGACATCAGGAAAAGCTTTGAACATCCTTATAGAATCGGGGTGTACAAAAAACAAGTTCTCAAGGCAATGAGTTGTTGGGTTCATATTATAGTAGAAGGTGTAGCGATGTCTATCCAACAAATTAAACAGTTCCTGTATCGGGTTTCTACCATCTCGTTCTTTAAATTTCAGTCCGGCCAAAAAATTATGTATCGTTTTAATGTTTGATACATTGTCAGAATTTCGATTTTTTATGGCCTCTAATATTGCACTAACTTTAAAACTATTTTGCCTTAAAGTTTTAACCATTTCTTTTTCATCTTGGGTTAAACGAGCACGTCGTGCTTGCCCTTGGAGGTAAGTTGGAGGTGGGTGGTTATGTTGTCCATTTTCTACTTGACACATCCATTCACCATTAACTACGTAACCCTTAATGAAAAATGGACAATCTTTTTTCTTTGTACCTGAATTTACGGAAAATGGTTTCTTTTTTTCGTAAACCCCCGATTTATCACACACAATATCAACATACGGTGTTCTGCTCCCATCACCCCCTCCAGACCTACGAATCGTAAGAATGAAACCCCAATTTCCAGCCACATCAGCAAGATCAGCAAGCATTTCATCCCTTGTATCCCAAGTCAATTCATCAACTTCAAAATGCTCTGTATAATCAGTTAGCTCATCGTTTGAGCCACTGGATGAATTCGCATTGTTGTTATTCCATTGGTTGTTGTCATAACCATAGTTGTAATTCATTTTCGAAAAGTGTTTGTTTATATTTTTTTGGGGGGAGAAAGGAGTATTTTTTTAGAGATTTTTGAAAAGTGTTTGTGTTTTATTTTAGGGTTTGTTAGAATTGGCAAAAATGAGCCATATTTATAGTGTTAATTTCAGAAACCCCACAAGGTGGTGTCATTTCCAAACTTTAATAATGCATTGAGTAGTCATTTTCGGATAGGGTTGTCAACTCATAATAATTCAAAAGTGATAAGGTGTTGTCGGATTTATTTTGATAGATATGGTATCCAATGTCATTTACACTACAAACCGTAGATTACTTTTACGGTTTGTAGTGTTTTTTTTGGTGTAGTCATTTCCAAACTTTAATAATGCATTGAGTAGTCATTTTCGGATAGGGTTGTCAACTTATAATAATTCAAAAGTCATAAAGTGTTGTCGGATGCATTTGATGGATATGGTATCCAATGTCATTTACACTACCAACCGTAGATTACTTTTACGGTTTGTAGTATTTTTTTTTTACGTTATTAACCGTGATTCAGTGCAAAAAGTACATTTGTAAAATGACCACTGCTTAAATGTACGGTTTGTATGTATTTTGTGCAAACCGTACATTAAATGTACGGTTTGTATGTATATTTCAGAAAATTGCAAATCAGTCTCTGCATTTCGTAAAAACTCAATATTGGTCCTATTAATTAAAATACAGAATATTTTTTACAAACATACAAATCAAACATATGAATCAAATTAAACTTAGGAATTTATAACGTACACATCAAACATACAAATCAAATTAAACTTACGAATTTATAATATTCCAACTCAGCTAAGAATAAAACTTACAAATCAAACATAGAAATCAAATAAAAAAAACACAAATGTGCATTTTTTTTTTGTAACGACTAAATGATTTAAAGTTGGACGTAGGGAGCATCTTTCCTGCCGATGTTAATCTATCCGATGACGGCTCGGTAGACTCTTCGATTTCGTTTAGCTCCGTACGCCGTCTCTGTCGATGCTGCGATTCTGGATGCGGTGCACGCTCGTGGGATGTAAGTGTCAATCCTCGACTCCAACTGTCGGTTGAATGCTGACTAGGATGATGCTCGTACGACCCAAATGGTTGTCTATGATGATCGAACGGAATATCGTCCTGAACGTAGTCCGACCCAGCAAAAGAAGCACGACGACGATGACCGCTTGAACTCCCACCCTGATCTGTAGTCGGGGGTCGACCTCCACTCGTTCTTCTACCCCCGCTACGCCCGCCGCTACTAGATTCGCCTTCCCCTCTGCCTCTTTCGTCGGGACGCCAATAACTTGAAGCCCTAGTATATGTTCTTGGGTCGTAACGTAGGTCGTCATCACCATCGTCGTCATCGTCATCCGACTGTTCATCAGCTGACCCATACGGATTCATTCCCATTTCAGCAAAATCCGCACGTAGTAAGTCCACTTCCGGTTTAGCTTTTAGCCGTTTGAACGATTTGAAATTACGGCACAATATCGCTTTCTGAAAAAAAAAACCAATAAAAAACGATTTATAAGTATTGAAATATACAAAAAAAAAATAACAATCATATATTAATGAACTTTAATTATTTGTTACCATTTTATTGAACAACCCCGTATGCTCCCGGAAACCGTGAGATGGCCGGACAAGTTCAGGTGGGTTTATAAAGATGTGGGTCCTCTCTCTATACCATCTCATGTAATCAGGTGACGTCCCCGTGCCAAATTCGCCGTTAATAAGCCGGTTGTGGCGGTCATTCCACACGGTTATAAACTCTGTAAAAAGTGCAGACCAATCATGTTTTTGCCCAATCCCATATCTTCTATCCTTGCCATGACCCTGTCTGGGTTTCCAAATATATGTAGGGACCCACTGAACAAAACCGAACTGTCTCATGAACCTGTCCGCGGGGTGGAACTCAATCTTCTCATTACAAATGAGAGGCATAGAACAATGCCACATATAACGGCCCCGCGTGCAGCATTCCGGATAGTCATCGAGGTTCCCGTAAGATTGCCAGACTATCTGTAATCAGCAAAATTATTATTAGAATATGTAAACAGGGGTTTAGAAATACTAGTAATAAATTCTGTGAATATAAGACCAATGCAACCATATACAACATATAATACGTAAGTTGCATGTAGGAAATAAGAAAGTTAAAATTTACCTGTTCATGTGACATATGGTCAAACTAGTCCCGTATGTGGACCACATTATGTCCGTAGACGGCTTATCATTAGTAAGCCTCCAAATCTTCCATCTGTAATATACAAACAAAACCCGATAAACAATAAATATAAATAAGATAAGTAAATGATAGATGACACAATAAAAAAACACAAATCCAATACAAAAACTAAATAATATCATACATGTAACCGAGGGGGAACCTAGGCAAGCCCTCAGGTGGCTCGATATCTTCCGGCAGCTCTTCACATGGTCTAACCGGCAGTAGTCTGGTCATCGCCCACATATCGAGAAACATCACCACCCCGATTATTCCGTTTGCTTTAGCACGTACCAACTTGCATAGATTAGCCTCTAACCAGGCCAGAAGAGCTGATCCCCAACTATACTCAGCACATGTGTCAAAATCCTTCAGAAATGGCAGAGGCCAGAGTGGAATCTGATCACTGCTCTTATCTGAAAACACATGTGCCCCCAGTAATAATAACATAGCAGCCCTAGACTGATATAGCAAACGCTCCTCACTAGGGTTGGGGGGTAATTCACCAAAGGTGTGTAACATCCAATCAAGTCTAACTGTCAAACAGTTTGTATCCACTTGATTGTCAGCTGGTCTAACACCCAACAAACTCTCTATCATATCTAACCTGCTCGTCCTGTTATCATTCCGCTCCGATCGGGTAATAGTAAGACCATCCACCCTGAGACCAAACATAATCTCTACATCCTGTAAAGATATCCTCAACTCTCCACCGACAAAATGGAACGAGTGCGTCTCATCACCCCACCTATCAACTAAGGCTGTAAGCAAGCCTCGGTCAACGCTATAATTACATATAGTGTGAATACCATAAAAACCAGCCCTAATCATATTTTGAACTACTCTGTCAGGCGTCGGTATCTGCCAACTATAATTATAAACCCTAATCTTATGGGCATCTCCTCTACCCGCTTCTCTTCCAGCATCCCAAGTCTGGTTAGAAATATGACCGGCCTGTCGTAAAATGTCCAACCTGCCTTTAATCTGTGGGCCTGGCTCTGCCATCCTAACTATTTTTATTTTTAACAATAAAAACAACATAAGAAACATACACATTTAATGATAACCAAACAATTATTTTAATTATCTAATTAAACAATGATAACCAAACAATGATAACTCAATGATAACCAATTAATAATAACTAAATAATTATAACTCAATGATAACCAATTAATAATAACCAAACAATGATAACTCAATTTTTTAATCATAACCAAACACATTTAATGATAACTAAACAATGATAACTCAATTTTTTTATAAAACGGGAACAGTATCAACAACCCCAATTTTTATTGGTGATTTGGGCAAACAAACTAATTAAAAAACATAATTTTATAAAAACCCCTAATTTTCAAAACGGGTAAATATTAATAAAGCGTAACAATTTTTATTTTTCTCAATCAAAACAAATAACCATCATAAACATGTAACATCATAACCAAACCATTAGTAATAAATATCTAAATAAACAAATTTGAATAAAAACCCTAATTTTTTTATAAAATGGGACAAATATCAACAATTGTTATAATTTCTATAATTAATATAAACAAACAACAAACAATTATATATAGCTAAGTGAATTATCCATTTGCATATTTTATATATTTTTTCCTATTTTACAAATTGAAATTACACAAAATAAATAAATAATGCAAAAATGGGACAAATATCAACAATTATTATAATTTCTATAATTAATATAAACAAACAACAAACAATTATATATAGCTAAGTGAATTATAGATTTGCATATTTTATATATTTTTTCCTATTTTACAAATTGAAATTACACAAAAAAAATAATAAATTAGAGAATAAAAGAAATACCTTGAATTATGGATAAATTTGATTGATGATTTGGGGTTTTTTGTTAAGAAAGTTGATAGTTATTGTGGTTGATTGATTTGGGTGGTTTTTTTGGATGAAAATTGGGGGTTTTTGAGAGAAAGAGGGAGAGTGTAGTATAAAAATTGTTTTTTTTTAAAAAAAAAACGTAAGTTTCTGTTTTTCAGAGATTGACTGTGTAATTTTTGTGTAGTGACTGACTGTGTAATTTCTGAAAAGTAGGAACTGACTGTGTAATTTCTGAAGAATTGATCCAGACCGTAGATTTAATCTACGGTTTATAGTGATTGACTGTAAACCGTAGATTTAATCTACGGTTTGTATAAAATGACTGTAAATCGTAGATTTTTTCTACGGTTTATACGTTTTTTCAGAAAAAGTGTAGTATAAAAATCCAACTTCCTTAGTTTAAATGAAAATATCTGAAAATAGAAGTTCAACAATTAATTAATTTATTGCTTTTTTTTTTTGGAGTTTGTGCAAAGATAAAAAAAAATAATGATTTGACTTAATAAAAAATGCATGGACAAATGCAAGTCACTTACTTCAGCGTATTTTTATTTTTATGACGGGTCAAAATAAGTGTCAATTTTTCTGTTTTAGTAAATTTTATCTTTTTTATTTTTTTAAATATCATTTTTTGGTAGTTAAATCATATTAAATTTATACTTATAATCTCATATATTAAGTAAGAAATAGTTTTTGTTTGAAAATTTTAATTTTTTGATAATTTTTTGTTTAATTTTTAAATAAATTGATTTAAATACTTAAATTTTATGGTTTGGAAACAAGACATTTATACTGAGAATGAAGTATTTAATTTTCATAAAAAAAATAAATGGGTTCCCAACAGTACTTGACACAGAGGTAGAGGTGAATATATATATATAATATAACCATACTTCTGGTTCATTGCACCAAATTTAATCTAGATCTAAGGTGCAGTGTCATGGACATAAGTCAAAAGGACTAGTACAATCAGTGGATAACATTAGCTACATACACAGTTAAGTTTATAGGTGGCGCTCTAGTTAAATTATAGGGAAAATTATCAAAAGATACTCTGTTGATAAAATATATACTCTTAATTAACTCTGTTAAAATAAAATTTCTGGTTTTGATTTAGCAAATTATTATTTAAAAAAAAAATTGAGTTTGTCGCCTCTCCAAAGTTCGTTTGAAAGAAATTTCCGGTCATTCATTCATAAAAGAAAAAAAACGTTTAGCCTTGAGAGTTATAATATGATAATATGATTTCTAAGTAACCATCTCCTCTAAAATATAGGCAACACGAAATTCTCTAGTGCCCAATCTCTGATCGACTGAATTTGATTGTATTTTGTAGCGGTGGAAACGATACATTACCATCGCTAATTGCGATATACAATTACCGTTATGTGGTATTATAAATTTCATACTATTATCGTACGGTACTTACGGTATACCGTAAGGGCGGTACGATAATGTTATGGTATGATACATTACCAAAATCGGTAGGTCACAAAAAATCAAAACATTTCACACATCGACATGGCAAACGGTTTTTTAATTTAAGACTTGAAATATAGAAAAGAAACTAACAAACTAGAGCTATAAATATTCACTCTATCGATCGTTCACTAATTGTTTAAATACACAAGAATCTGTTTTCTATGTAACCTACAATTATTAACAATTAATAAAAAGAAAATTAATCTCATGTTTTGTTTTAGAAGAGTCTTGGTTATTTCTCATATCTATATGTATATGTAGTATTACTATAATACTATCTATCTATCTATTTCCTACTTAGGTTAAAAGTTAATGTATCAATAGGCTAGTGGCATAGTATTAATATTAAATATAAATAAAAATTGATTAAATCATGAATGGACGGTAGTAAACGGTAAGAAACGTTAATCTTACCGCGTAGGCCGTGGACGGTAGTAAACGGTAAGAAACGGTAATCTTATCGCGTAGGCCGTTTTCAGAGTTTTGGGATATTAGGTCACCTTAAAAATAGGCTATTTAAATAAATTTTATAAGATACGATTAATAAATGGTAAAATATTAAGTTAAAAAATATTAGATGCAATAAGTTGAGCACATTTAACAAAAGAATCAATGATACGAAGCAATTTTTTTACAAATTTCGCATTCGAACTAAAATTATACTATGATCTTTTAAAAAGGAAATCGGAGACCAAATATGTTATCTATTCAACAAATCATGTATTTATTAGTTTTTTTTTTACTATAGGGGACCACATAAAACTTTACGTAAAATTAAATGGCTTATTAGTGTACTAAATTCTATAATAAAAAAAATATATATTGTCTCCGTAAAGACTCAAAAACAGGTTGACTAGGATGTTTAGTAACTAAATCAACCAATTGGCCATAAATAACTATTGATTACAGAAAGTAAATTAATTATATATATATATATTTAATATTTTGCTAAACATGACCCTTAAAAATATACGCTTTTTTAGGGCTTTAGCCCGTGGCTCTTGGACCTAACCCAAAATTCGGTCCTGTAAATTGCGGTACAAATGGTATTGTAGATACGGTACGTGCGGTTGATTGGTGTACGATGTGATAAAAAACTTCAACCCTAATGTTTTGTCAATGTAATAAATTTACAAACATCATTTCATTGCACTTCCGAGACATAATAATCAATAGCGACCGAGACGAATTCAAGACCATCGAGCAAAATTTGTAAAGTAAAAGTAACTCTTATTTAGCATGACGGATCAAAATGTAATTTTCAAATTTCCATTACAATTTTTTTTTATAAAGAATTGCTAAATTAGAATAGTACGTTGTTTCTTGTTTGGTTCTCTTAACAATTGGCATTCCACCCCCTAAATTAGTATGGAATTTGGGTTTTTTTTTTTTTTAGCATGGTCACCCTATGCAACGCAGTAAATTAGATTATTATATAGTCGATTTGAGTTATATATAATTCAGAACGTACAATATGTGAATGAAGTTTGAACATCACGCGACTCTCATCACGATATTCTTGGTAATACGAGTACCGAATGATTCGACCATTTACTCAAAAGACATCGATTTAGTCTCGAGACTAATAGTCAGACACCAAACCAGCATAACCTAACATGTTTACAAGCTGCGAGTCTCGTAAAAAGTACAAATGCACGATGAAAGTCATATGCTTAATCACTATTTTAAAAGGCGCAAGGTCGGTCTTAGACAAAAATAAACCACTTAAGCGTCTTATTCCGTCTCATCACCCTCTAATTTACCTAAATCTACATTGTGTCAAAACTTAACTTTTAGACTAGTATGTTTAATTAGGACTGTAAACGAAACGAAACGAAACGAACAAGACTCTGTTCATGTTCAGTTCATGAACTAAAACCCTTGTTCATGTTCAGTTCATGTTCATTTAAATACGAACGAACACTTGACGAACATGAACCGAATATTTGACGAACCGAACACGAGTTGTTCGTGAATATCTAATTTCTTCCAAAACATTCAATAATTAAAAAAATAAAAAATCTTTCTTATTAAAATATATTTTAATTTTATCATATATTACTATATTGTTAACTAGGATAAACTAGTTCACATATAACTTTAAGTTTATATATTGTATAATTTTTTTTTTACATACATATGATTATTTTAACGAGTTGAACATTTAACGATAAAATCGGTGATTGTATTGATAGTACGATGATATAAATTTTCATAATAAGTTCGAAATAAAACAAACATATCATTTATATTATTATAGCATAAATAGGTTTATTAATTGTGTAGTGATATATTAGTTTTTGTTACATCATTAATAGATTTAATTTTTTATTTTATCAAACTTTATATATACTTACACGAACACGAACTTAGACGAACCGAACAGAAACATGTTCATTTTCAGTTCACTTAATAGACGAACACTATATTCTTGTTCATTATCGTGTTCATTTATAAATGAACGAACATGAACCGAACATTAACCGAGCCGAACACAAACGATTTCACGAACAGCTCATCTCATTTACGGCCTATGTTTAATCATGTTATTACTAATGTCCAAATTTTTTTTTTTTAGAAGAAACAAAAACACACTTGGACCAATTTATTACCCTTATGGGATGGGAATCATATGAATTGACATGCAAAAAGTCATAATGACAATACCTACCCCACCCACTAACCTAAAAAAAGAAACAATATTTTTTTACTAAAAACCACCCCCCACTTTTAAATTAAAGGAGTTTTCCAAAATTAATCACTTTCTCCTCTTTTCTCTAACCAAGTCCCAAAAACACCATTCTTAAACATAAAAAAAGCTCAAAAACTAAACAAAAAAGAGCTTATAATAAGCTACTTATAAGCTTAAGAAATGGGTTCATTAGTCCCATTCAAATACCACCAACATAGTCACACTCTTAACAATACAAAAAAGGTTCTTTTTTGGGCTATGTATGCTATGGTTTTCATAGCTCTTGCTAGATTTTATTTTTTTCCTATTCCTATTTCTATCAATATACTTGATTATGTAACTCCCACAACTGTCTCAAATTTATCTCCTCCTCCTCCTAAAGGTGTGTTCTTTTTTTTTTTTGCTTTTTTTTTTTTGTATAAATTGAATATTTTTTACTTTGTATGGTTAAAGATCTCTGGATTACATTTATGGGTTTTTGAAATATTAGTGGTATATATATATATGCATACATTTTTACAGGATTAGTGGTATTTTACGTGTATTTTTGTTGTAACGTTTGTTTTAAGATTTAGGCCTGTTTTTAGGTGATTTGAACTAATGTTTGCTTATACTTTTATCTAAGGAAGCTAATATTGTACTTATAATTTCAATTTTTAATATTAGCCACTTGAAGTCATATAGTAAATCTTATTAACTTGGTCATCTTGACTTATCACTTATTTAGAACTAGATTGTTGCTTATGAACATTTGTGTTGTATTGTTTCATAGTTTGATCAATTTTGTTTTGGTTTATATGTGATATACTTGTATAAGAAACCAAGATATTGCTTTCGTGAAAGTTTGTAGACCAAATCTGTTACTGTTGTAAAACTTAGTGTGCTTTTACACTTTCAGTTGAAACTACCAGACCAAATGGAAATGAGTTGTATGTATGAGGACCATTAGTGTTATTTACTGAATGTATAGCAGTAGTTATCCAAAGTGTTAATAAGTTCATCAACTTATTAACACTTTGGATATGTTTGGTTTAAGTTTTTTTTTGTCCTTGTCACATAGGATTGATGATCCGGTTAGTGTGGTTATAAGCGTGGGAGTAGAGTAGTGTACTTAACCAATTTTACAGAAAAAAAAAATTCAGATGCTTTTCACCAATCAGTAGATCTAAATATTCAGTAAAAAATTAAGGAAGGGCTACTTTTGATATTTCTAGGACCCAGTATTTACATATCTTAAAAACAGTTTTCTTATCAGTCAAATACCATTGTTTGACTATACGTTATGCTTTTTAAGATAGTTTTTATTGCCATTTAATTCAACATCGTCCATTTGTCATGAAGTTAGGAACTTAGGAGGATACTTTAGGAAAATGACTTTTGTTTCCAAATATCAGTTCCTCTCTAGGATGTTTTGTTTGCAATTTTGTAGCCTTGTTTTCTTCTTAAGAAACTGTAATAATCAGCTTTAAAGCTAAAACTTTTGTACCTATAGAACCATTTTTTCTACTGGCATTAAACAAACAAGCCTTTTTGCTAAGAAACTGCAGCCAAAAAAGCCCCACAAATCTAAAAAAATAACTCAAGGAGAAAAGATGGTGCTGAACAGTCGCATAAATAAGCATAATAACATTATCCAAATTATGTAGTTTATTTGATAATTGGTATTTCTTACGTTAACGGATTAATCGCTGTTAACTTATCTTTCTGTATCTTTTTTCCTGTTAAATTTATGCCTCTATAGCTATTGCTTGCTTTTATGGGCTGACTCTTGAGAAAAAAGTATAACTTGTGAAAAAGCAAAGTTAAGCTTAATGGCGTGTTATTTGAGCGGTTTCTGTAATATGTTTCAGTTAATAATGTGCAAATGTGATCTGAAACTCGCATAAAGATGAATGTAAATAGGGCTTGTTTTGTTGCAGCTATTAAGCTCAACTTATATTTTTGTTTGCTAAAGTTTTTTCTATATGTTTTAGCCTCAACTATCTACGAAATTCTTAAGTTGTGATTCTAGTGACGAATCTGACCTTTTTCTTTAGTCAATTTTATATAAGCCAACTTATTTTATTTGATGCATATAAGAGAAAACTGTTTTTTTCTCAACAAAAGTACCAGATATTGAAAACTAAACAAAAGAACTATATATATTGTAGCATATTTGGGCCAAGGTGTTGCTAAGATTTTACCTAAAAAAATCTTCACACTTGTCTGTTTTTTGTTGCAGAAGAAGCTCTCACCAAGGTTGTATCCAACAAACCTTTGCAAGAAAAAAAAGTTGTATCTAAAAAATGTGATTACACCAATGGAAAGTGGGCCCCATACAATTTGGGACCATTATACAATGGCACGAGTTGTGACACAATTAAAGATGGTCAAAACTGTATTTCCCATGGTAGGCCTGATTTTGGGTACTTATATTGGAAATGGTTCCCTAAACAATGCAACCTCTCAAGGTTTGATCCCAACATTTTCCTCAAAATAATGGAAAATAAACACTTAGCTTTTGTTGGTGACTCAATGGCTAGGAACCAACTTGAGTCATTAATTTGTATGTTGTCATCTATTTCTACCCCCTTGTTGATTTTCTCTAAAGGTGCCGAAAATAAATTCCGTACGTGGCATTTTCCGTCACATAATTTCAACATGTCTATTTATTGGTCGCCTTTTTTGGTCAAGGGGGTTGAAAAATCGGAAGGGGGAGATAATTATAATAAATTGTATTTGGATAAGGTGGACGAACGGTGGGCGTTGGATCTTGATCGGATAGATATGATTGTCCTATCTGTCGGACATTGGTTTCTTCATCCGGCGGTGTATCTGTACGAGGATTCTCTACTTGGTTGCCACTCTTGTAATGTGGAGAATATCACTGAGATTGAATTCTATGACGTGTTTGGTAAGGCGTTTAGGACTACCCTAAACAAGATTATTGAGAAAAGGGCAAACATTGATGTGATAGTTACAACTTTTTCGCCACATCATTTTGAAGGGGAGTGGGACAAGTTAGGCGCGTGTCCTAAGATACAACCTTTTAGCGAGGGAGAGAAAGAGCTTGAAGGGATGGACGCCGAAATGAGAAAGATTGAAATGCAAGAAGTTGAAAACGCGAAATTAGAAGCTGAGAAAAAGGATGGGTTCAGATTAGAGGCGTTAGATGTGACGAAAATAGCTTATATGAGACCAGACGGGCACCCGGGTCCTTATATGTATGCAAATCCATTTGCTAATGGGATTGGTGAAAGGGTACAAAATGATTGTGTGCATTGGTGCTTACCTGGGCCTATAGATACATGGAATGAGATTATGCTGGATATGATGAAGAGATGGGAAGTTCTATTGTGACTGTGAGGGTCCAAATTGTGACAATATTTCTTTGTTGTATAAATTAAATTTTTTGATGCGAGCATTTGGAATTCACTTCGTTACTAACACACTTTACTTTCGTAACTAATTTTTGTTAAATGCAAAATCACCTTAATACTTCATCAGTGTAACATGTTAAAGATTGTATATATTCTATGTTGTGACAATATCGATCACATTACGTTCTACTACCACCACATTACGTCAGAGAGTAAGACGGGTGAATATAAAATGTACTACTATTAAATTATACTAATAAATATGAAAGCTAAAACCTTTAATAGCTTAGGCCAGAGAGCAAAATGTTTGTCTAATTCTGGTGTTCCTTATTTCTTATGGAGAGGCCTAAAGAAAAGAACATACACAATTAAGTTTTATTTTAGCCATTAGGTCTGTCCAAGTAGTTCATACATTGTATTTACTGCCAATAAAAGTATGAATCTTTCGGCCACGTTCTGGATTACCTCTAGGGTGAGCTTTGCTACTGGTTACAATAAAAAAATATATGTTTAATTGCTTTTGCATATTTGGTTTAATTGGAACTCTTGTGACCTTGTCTCAATAAGTTTCATTAAAATATATTGCTTAAGAAAATAAATAAATGAATGAATGGGTGCTAAATTTGCATATGAGCTTGAGTTACATGTAGTATTCATGATAGTTACACTCGCTACTAAGTACTAATGTTGTTATTCTGTTATTCACCTGTCTATCAAGCTCAACTGTAAAATCTGAATCTTTCTAGTCCACTAATAATGGCATATGCAACTCTCTCCCTCTCTATCTCCTCCATGCACCCCCACTTCAAACCGACCAAATCCCGTCTCTCTCGCCTCCCTGCTTCCACCTTATCACCCGGAGCCACCCTCAAAAACCCATCTCAAACACTAGAAAGCTTCTACTACCACACCAAGTTAACTTCAGGATCATTCTGGGCCAGGGTCATGAAACCTGAAGAAACAGACCTTGTAGTCGCCTTGTTATCCGAATCTTTTGCGGATTCGATGATGTTGGCAGGTGGGTATGTGGCGTTCTTGAGCTTCTTGGTGAAGAACTACTTGATTGAGAGGAGGATCTTAATGCCCCACACCGCTACTTTAATTGGATATTATAAAGAAAATGGCGGTGAGGATTTGGCTCTTGCTGGGACTGGGGAAGTGTCTTTTGATCGGATAGGGGCGAGTGTTTCGCCACCTACGCCTACTCCTCCGAAGGACTCACCGTATATATGTAATATGTCCGTAAACAAGCAACTTAGGAGGTATAAAAGCACTGTTTAAAAATCTCGATTCAATGCTTTAAAAAAATATTAACAGTTTTAGCGTTGCTCTAGGAAAAACACTCCAGATTTTCTCGTTTTAGTACAGTGATAAAAAGATTGTTTCTTTACTTTTGCAAGTTGTGTTTGTTTACTCGGTACATTGATTGCTCTTATGGAGAACTATATCATGATTGAAATCACAAAAAAGGACCTATACATGCTAAATTGCTAATATTATTTTCTCTACCTATAGCACCAAAATAGTGTCTTCATGAAGTATCAACTCTCAATCTCCGTTATACTTTTTCCTCCTCATCTCAGATGAAATAATTTGCAGACATAATTGTAATTAACTCTAAAGTTTTGTTACCATGTGGTTTAATCATCTGCCTCTTGTATTTATTCCCATCATATGATTAAATTGCAACTCAAGCACTACCTCATCCTTCAAGGATAAGTATTACATTAATTTAAGCATACTTCTATTTTTGTTTGATATCAAGGCTTGTTATTTTTACAGGAGGGGAATTGGGTGGCATCTTTTGAAAGCAAGTGAGCAACTAATATCTCAGATGAGCTCGTCCAGAGAAGTATATTTGCATTGTAGGATGATCGATACTGCTCCATTGAACATGTATACAAAAGCAGGTTATAACATTATCAAAACAGATAGCATATTAATATTATTGACATTACAAAGACGAAAGCATTTAATGCGTAAGGAGCTTCCAGTCTCAGAAAACATATCTTCAAACAACGTTGATATAGTAGAAGAATCTTTGTAAGCTATCAGTTTGTGCTTCTTAAGGTACGCCCAAATAGAATGGCATTTACATAGTCTACCATTTGTCATTTACACCTAATTACTCGACTCTTTTCTTGGCGAAAATGATACACTACATCGCTCACTACATCGTGTGACGAGGATGTATCCTTCAATTTATTTGCATTATCTTCCCCCTCACTTATAGTGAGCGAAGTAGTGGGAATAGCAAAACCAATAATCGCTCTCATGAAATAAAAAACCGGGATTTCAAAGGATGGAAATAGAAAGCCAAAAACCAAAGTCAGATTGGGAGGAGAGAAAATGCCATTAGTCCTTTTTTTTCTATTGTATTTAGGGAAACTACATTTTTTTCTTGTTTTTTATAACGTTTTTGTATGTTTGCTAGTTTCTACTGGTCCATCTCCCTCCACATGCTTGTATTACTACATGTGGTTGTGATCTACTATTGTAGACTCATCAGACTATATATTGACACTAAACAGTATTTCCTTTGATCATCTCCTGTGCTTAATTGAATTTCTATTGTTTAATTTTTTTTATGGATTGGTTATATTTAGAGTACAGTGTAGGTAAGTATGATTTAAATAGTTTGAAGAGGGGGATGGTAGGTATTAATTTACCCTGATCACGGTTGAATAGCAGATATGGCAGATATAGTATCAGTTGCAACTAGTATGTATATGTATGCACAATTTTTACTCTTACGCTTTTAGACCATAGGTGATATCAGTAGAGCCACTCGAATAATAGCTTGTTTAAAACTGATAAAGTGATGAGCTATCGTCTCGCCTCAAAACTTAAACGGGATCAAAGCAGAAATAAATCTTCGATTCAACTTTCAGTGCTACGCAGTTTAGACAATATTTTTCACATGCTTTGACACAATTTAAGTAGCAAATTAAGAAAACAAAGTTGACCCTTAGTTCGAACCTGTAGAAATTACAGAATAAAGTTTGTGTTTTCTCTCCTTAAACATTGTTTTGCAGTAGAGGTGCTGTTTGTTCAGTTGTTTCGGAACTTTTCTTCTCCTTGCTATTACCAGTCTTCCCTTCTGTGGCTTTTCCCCACATCACAGCATAAAATCCTATAACAATTATTATCGATCCCACCAAACTACACAATAAAACATGTTCTGCAGGTGATTAGAGATTGAACACGTTAAGGGCTCGTCTTGTTGCAGCCTTTTAGCTTAGGTCTTTTCTGTTTTTGCTTATAAGTTGCAAAGCATCTGATTGTCCAACTTTGAAACTGAGTTTTCTTTTCTTTTTTGGGGTTGGCATCTAAACGCAAGAAGTTCTAAACTGAATGAACCCATTTTTTTTTCTCAGCCTTGAGCAAACGAGCTTATTTGCTCAAAATCTGGGCCAAATGAGCCTTAGAAAACAGTGTATGAAATGTTGTAACCATTATAATGGATTATTTTAGACTTACGTTCCCAGATAGAAAGGATCTCCTAGGAAAATTATTCCCACAGCAGCTGCAACAGCAATCCCCAGCGGCTGAAACATAGCTACGAAAAAGGGGCCTGTTCTTGAAATACACCATAGCCCAATGCCTACTTGGAAAGCGCCCCCAAAAACTCCCTACAGTTTTTTTAAGTAGCCGAAAAAGAAAACCACACAGAGAAAAATTAGAGAGTTCTAAAAAATTTAAACGCGTTAAAAGTAACCCTGATTTGGATTATTGGTACATCATCATCATACTGAGCTTTTGTATTTGTATATATCATTTTTCTGTTTTCACTGCTATTGCTAATTTGCTATTAGAAACATTAAATATTTGCAAAATCGCTTGTTTAGCATTATCTTTTTCATGTGAACATGTTGGAAGCAGTGAAATTTAATTTTTGTAATCATCTTAAGTTGGTCGTTTTTTTCTTCCCAGAAATTGTTTCTCTCTTGAGCCAAATGCTTCCTGTAAATATAGGAATTTCTGTGGTGGCTTTGTTTCTGAAGTTTTATTGCGATATGTTTATGTTTTGGAAAAAAGTTAGGAGTAAAAACTACAAAGAATGCAATGCTATTGCTTACTGAATAGAGAACAATCATCACTCTGGAAATAGGTTGTAAGCTCCAAGAACCTTGGTTTCCTTCCAATATAAAAGAGAGAATCGCAGATACAATCGCGATAAAGAAGCAGTAAAAGAAGAGGATAATCAATTCCGCTGGGTACTTCTTCACTATTACTGTCTGCATATATAGTATCTTAGATAATCGGTACAACAATTTAACAGATATAAGTGAAATAGTCAAAAAGAGTTCCTCATTTATGGATTTTGGCTATGATTTGTATACTTTTATCATTTAAAGCTCAAACTATTTCGAGTTATGTAGCTCTGAATATGAAGATGTGAATCATTTTTGCTCCCGAAAATTGTTTTTTGGGCTCTCTTGATTGGATTTCATAATTCTGAAACTTCATTTTCTCATTATGTGAAAAAATAGCTCCTTGGCTATGTGTATGGGTACTAAAAGAGCTCTTAATTTTTAGTGTGTAGTCTAAGGTAGTCAAAACTACATTTTATTGGGAATTAAATTGATTAAAGAGTTGATTCTAACATACTTATTTACTTAGAGACAAAAAAGTCTAGTTTTTTATTTTATATGATTGGAAACAAGCTGAGTTTTCTTCCCTGTTTTAATTAAACCACAATTTTGACTACCACTGTTCAAGAAGACTTCTGTAGGTACCTGTACTATAATAAATATAGCAGCTAATAAGCAATCTAGCACATATAATGAGCCTCCTAGAATTAAGTTTGTCTCGGGTATTCCTAGATACTTATATGAGGAGCTCAAGTTAAGGATTGAGGGGCCTTGATAGAGAGTTGCTATGAACGCTCCTATTATCGACACTGCAGTCCCGATGAATTTCGCCATAGTGGTTGAGCTTCCACATTCTACTTTTTCCATCCTGTAATAAATAATTTCGAAGTTTTATGAATTTTGTTTCAAGGTTCAAGTGAAGATGTAGGATGAAAAAGGCTGAGTATAAAGTCTACCCGACTATGATGGCAAGTATGAAGGTGAAGCCGGGGATGAGGTTCATCATTGCAGAGCCAAATGAAGCGGGGGAATATGAATACGCTGCATACCCTACTAGCTGTGTTAAACAGCTGCCATGAAAAATAATCTTCTTTGAATAGCTATTCCGTCACAGTTCTTCTAAATACGGAGTATTACATTTCTGCAAACACAGTAAAGTGATGGGTCCTTCCCTGTGTCAAGCACTGATATAGATATACTTTGACTTACCCTATGAAGCCGAATAAGAATAATCCTCCGAGGAGAGGAAAAGTGAGAGGAGAGCGTGATCTGTACCAAAAGTATGTATAAGAAAAAAGATTTAAGTAGTTATATTCTTTGTCTAAAAAAAATTAATTTTATTTTTTGTTTACAGGTGGAGGGAATCATCTTCAGGCTAATCCCATCTTAAGGCTGATATTTTTTTTATCTTAAACTAATACTTATTTTGAATATCCGGACAATGAAGTTTCACTTCCTAAAATTCTCTTCAAACTACTTGAGGATTAATTCACCATACACATTTTCTGCAGTGTTGCCATATTTGATGCCAGGTAGAAGATTTCAGAAACACAAGTAAAGACTAATCATAGCATTACATATTGACTGGAATGAATGATGTGAAGGGCTCTTGTGGCTGTAGCTTTTGTGACCAAGTTTAAGCTTAAAGCTCCAGTACATTTGGCTGCTCATCTTGAAGGTACTTAAATTTTTTGTATTTCTTTTTACCCCTGAAAGGGTTAGAAAGTTTGAGGCTGGATCAAGTCAACTTCTTTCTCAGGCTCAAAGAAGTCAGTTTATTTGCTAGTGCAAGCAAACAAGCTAACTTAATTTCTTAATTATCCTATCCTGGGAAACAAGCTAGTCGTTTTTTAAAAGCTAGAGATATACTCTGTTGCCGAAAAAATTGTACTTACGCTGCCAAAATAACAATTGGGAAAAAGATAATCATTCATGTACTCAAACTAAATTTGAGTATATGCTAATATTTTCAAATTTGTCATTTGAGGAACATTGGTACAAGTATTTTAGATCTCAAAATGCACATATTTTCAGTGAATACTTAATATGGAACACAACTTTTTCCTCAGACTCAAATACGCCAGCTTATTTGCTTGAAAGCTGCAGAAATAAGTCTCGGATAAGATTCTAAAGTGCAACTTTATTGACCTGTGGATGAGAAGTGCAGAAGGAAGAAGAATAATGGAGGAGACAGCATTTGTGTAAGCAACAAATGCAAAGTTTGTCATCCCTGATAATATTGCTTGTTTGCTTACTATCCACATCCCCGCCTGTGCTACCTGTACTATCATCATCCCCATAAATGGCTTTGTGATCTGCATCCTATATATGTCTATATTTGTATCTTGCAGTTTAGTGAAATAGCACCCTCTTCGTTGGAAACAATCTGAGAATATGGGTTGCCTAGAATGTGGTCCAGAAATATGTTCTGTTTGTAGTGGAGTGTACATAAGTTGTTCTTTTATAGTAATATATTTGTAGAGTACATAAGGGCTTATTGGTTGTAGCTATAATTTCTTCTTCTTCTTTTTTATTGCTTATAAGCTGTAGACTTGTAGTGCACCTGCTTATGAGTTTCTTGTAATCGAGCATGGAAAGATTGAATAGCTTAAAGTTGGATGGAGACAGCTTCTATTCCAGACTTAAATGAACCAGCTTATTTGCTTATAATTTGCAGCCTAACAAACTTAGGCCGAATATTTAATTTTCTTTTATCAAATAACATCGTCTTTGTTTGACATGGTTTAGGCTGGAAGGTCTACCTAAAAGGAGGCTCAACTATATTCTGCTTGTAGGGAAGTGTTCACAAGTTGTTTTCTAGCATGAAAAAGATTGAAACCGTAGGCTGGATGTGCTAAGCTTTTATCTAAGTCTCGAAGAAGCCAACTTATTTGCTTAAAATCTGCAGCAAGACAAACTTAAATGTTGACATGTTGACATGTTGTCCATATTGTAATTGAGAAACGACGTTAATGCGCAATAATGATTTTCTTGGTCTAACAAAGTTTTATAGTTCCATTACTTTTTATTTCATTTGTGTCTACTTCACTCTGTACTAAGGAAAATCTAAATAGGTAGTGCCAAAATTTTAAAGGACTAATATCAGTTAATTATAGCAACTTTAAGATTATATAGCAGGAGAGATATAGACATCTTTGTTGATTGCTTACACTTTCCTAGAAAGTGGTCTTAAATTGCTCTGCTATTCGTTGATGATATATATAATTATATATACACACACTTATATGTTTAGATGATTAGTTTCTTTTATAATAAAGCAACTTGGAGATTGTTTAAGGGTAATAGATGTAGACAGTTTTGCTGATAGCTAATGCATATCTGCTCTAAAGTGACAAAATAATCCAATTTTCATTAAATTCGCTATCAAGATCGTCCCATTTCAATTATTAACGATGAAATCACTGTCAAATAATACTAAAAAAATATTGATTGTACGGAGGTTGCATGGTCCAGGAGTGATCCTTACGCATATAATGGAAATGCTAATATTAGATCTACGGTTTACGCCTACCTTTTACAATTCCGAGGTTCCCAACTTATCAGTTTGTAACAAGAAACACTGGTTCAGGAAATGTGCAGTGTCAGCAATATAGCCTATGAGTTATTTGAAAACAAAGCCTTAATCTGCAAACAAAATAGTGTCTAGTGTCTACCTACATTCCCTTGAATAATTTCTTGTGCTATCCTGTTTTTCTTTTATCAATTTAATTTAAGTATTCCCTAACTTGGAAGATCTCATAAAAATAGGAAGTTCTGGATTAACTGATTTATCGTTAACACTTGCACCTTACAATACAAGGAACAGGAAGAAGAGTATGAGATGTGTGGCTATAATCACTTTACAAGACATAACAATTGAAGTTAGAAGACCCGCATAAACTTAAGCACGTACATAATATGATCTAAAGTGACAATTTTGCCATTTTGAAATAGCTTTTTGAATCTTTGTATGTGTGTTATTTTTCTGAGTGTAACTCGGATCACATATATCCATAATCTTGTACCACTAGCATCATGCATAAGATATACCAATGTAATTGCAGTTGACATTGCAAAAGCATCACTGAACTACCAGAATACATGAACATGAAAATCATATAAACTCGTTAAGTGTAAACCATCGTTTTACATAACATAACCGAAACTATAACAGATAATACCCGCCGGTTCAAACAAAATCAAAACTCGAGTTTGGCACAAAAGCTCCTCTTCATTACTGGTGTAGCAACTTCTACTTACATAAACTCATACATCAATATCCTAATGTACAAAATCACCTTTAGAAAGAAAAAGAGATATTTCAAAAAATAAAGCACTCAACTCACTTGATAAACTCGAACAGTCGTTAATCACCAATTACAAAGTCGAAAATCACAAGAAGAGCACTAGAACTACCGACAGGGAAGGCGCATTTCCAATGACGTCTGAGCAGTCAAGCTTAGTCTTTTACACTTTAAAAGACCACTTAGACTCACAAACCGGTGGGAAACTTGTTGATTTGGCCTTCCTCCAAAATATCTTGGTTATTAATCTTGTAGGAAATACGTATGCGCATGACAAGTGATTTCTGAAAATTACATAGTAGAGATGGTAAGGAAAAGTGCAATTGCTGCAGATAATTAAATATTGTTATGCAACTCGAAATAGACTCTTCAACTAAAAATATACTATTAGTAGAGGAAAATGGAGATGGGTTCTCATTTATGACAAGCCTTTTGGGTAGAAAGGACATGCATAAAAGAGCAGTAAGAGAATTCAATAACAGAGCAAAATAGTCGTTCTTGAAATGTTTTTCAGATTTTTTTTTAGTTAAGATATTGAAAATTTAAAAAGTTGAAAGAAGTTTGATATGGGAGTCTTCTACTATCAAATGAAACTTTACCTTGTAAAATTTATAAATAAGACTAAGGGCTACTGTAACTTCTGATTTAAGTTATTCTATTTTTTTCCAACACTATATTTTAAGAAAAATATAAGCTAGGAATAACACGACAAGCTTTTCTCAAGCAAAATGCCAAAATCTACTTGAAAAGACGACGACTGATGCCGAAACAAACTTGAGGTCTAAGCCAATTTGTGTTAATTCTGATAATGAAAACAAAATAAAATTTCAAGTATAATCCTATGAAGTAAAGATTTCCAACTAAACAGCTTCGAAAATTGTAAGTCGGCAACACACAAATATGATTGAATACAGATGCTAGACAAAAACATGAAATATATACACGCATTTATTTTAGAGTAAGATAGCCTCATAAACATACCTTGCCATGTTGAGAGTTTGTAACTCGTAAATCTTGTGTAATTGACCCATTGCCACTTGCACCAAGTATGTTACCGCTAGCAGGTTCCAAGTGCAACTGAAGAAACTGTGAACAAGAAAACCCCAGAAGATATGATAATAGAGCAAAAGATAGTGGTTTCTGTTAATTAAGTTGCCGAAAGAAATAAAAAGGGTCAGAAGTTAGCTCATCAGTTGGACAAGCTAACCCAGCAGATATACTGATCCAAATATTTCTACAAAACTCAGTCGGTAGAACTAAGGCTCAAGGAAATGCATAAGTAAAATTCAAGGACTTGGAAGGTTGTGTTACTTTATGACCAAACTATCTAGTACGATTACAATTTACAAGGTTGATGATGGTGCATTATAGTAGTTCCATTAGACCTACTGCGAATCTCATTACTGTGCTCATCATTCTGAAAGCCTCTCATTTTGTATAACTCAAAGTCCTTTTTGAACTCCAGCATCTAAAAGACTAAGGCATATAATAAAGATTTCTAACATTGCCTTGTTTATAAAACCAAGAACCATTGATTATATCGTTATTTGCACCAAGTAACAAGGCTTCCTTTTTTAAATTGCTTCTTGGCTTACCTTAGGAACAGCTGCCTGGAAAATAAAATCTGTGTAGACATTTGATGACTTATTTGTGAATGTTGCATTGATAACCGTTGATTGTGGGTTCCCAGGTGGTTTTGAGAAGTTGAACATTAACTTCAAGGTGCTGCTCTCAAATGCAACTATTGATGGATAACCAGAACCATTGCTCTCTGCCATTCAAAACCAAAGAAAACACATTAAGTTTAGGAAAATGCTAATCTTCCAGAATTTGTAGTTAATAAAATGTATATGCAATGAGATGGCAGCTGTGTTTTATTGTTTCAATACACATTTGTAGTGAACAAAATGCATTCAAATGCAACTATTGTGGGTTCCATAAAATTGTTTCAATACACAATTTTTTTTTAAGACTCCTCGGCTTACTGCCAAAACTTTGTATACCAAAATTCTGTACAAAAACTTTATTCAAATATCAGGGGCCAAAAAGTTAGGAAAAAATAACAATGACGAGGTCTTAGCTATATGATGTAGGATATCAAACCCTAATCACAAATGACAAAGCTGATATAGAGTTTTCTAAAGCAACCCTAAACAGATAGAGAACAGAAAAATTAACGTTTACCAAAGTCGATCTTTGAGTAAAAAACTGAAATAGTAAAAGAGTACCAAACTCTCTCTACTTACTCTTTATCCAGATCTGAATTTATATTACATCAAAAGCCCTATTTATAACAAACTAAAGACACAACTTTAGGACCCAAATATTACACACTTGGAATTAACACAACTAATCAATAGGTTCCCAACTCTTAATAATAGACACAATTATTAAACTAACAAGAAATATTATTTAAAAAGATATAAAATAACGAAAAGTATAAGCAGTTTTAATTCTGCATCACTATACCTTGTGCTTTGGGGCTGGGTCCAAAGTCATCTAACAAATCAAGGATAGCACCACCAGCAGGAGAAGAGATTTGTGCTGAAGGAGATGACAATCCCTCTAAAGTTCCTATTTGAATTTTCTTATTTGCTGTGGAAGATAAAATGTCAGTTGTCGATGAGTTGCTCTGAGATGGAGGTGTGCCGATCGACAAAAGATCCATTAACACATCTGTGCCACTTCTTTGAGTTTGTATAGAACCTAAAACTGCACATAGAACACAAAATTATTGAAATCTATTTGGAGGTGAGTGAAAGAGTAGAAGAGAAAAGGAGAGAATATTACTAAGGGCCAGAATTAAATTAACCACAAAAGGGTAAACAACTGGCAAGTTTGTACTCGTACCTAGAGAAATATGCTCTAAGCAACTAGATGAAAGGCAAAAGAACACAACATTGAGTTTTCAGAAGTCAAAATATTGATGTATACACAATGTCATAAACATCAGGACTAGTAAAAGGTAAGTAACAAAATAGAACAACTGCATATGATCAAATGTTCGCAAAGGTAAGCAACATTTTTACCACTTATGGATTACAGACACTAATGGTTCAGTAAGCTCCTCTTTTTTTTCATGGTAGTCTTATTTACACTCACAAGAATTGTAACGTATTAATTAGTAATTACCCAAATCCTACATATGCTCAAATGTTCACAAAGGCCAAGACTTCTTTGGTGATGATAAGTTTTTTGATCTTTTACTAAAACTTAAATAACTCCAATAAGCTAAGAAAGAGAGAAAAGAACTGAAAACTTAGAAGTTTAACCTGATTGTGAAGATGCAGGTGACAGATCAACACCAAGAAGATCCTGAAGAAAATCACTACCAGACGAACTAGCCACCACCGGTGCATCATCAGAGCTTAGATCCAATAAATCAACAAGAGGGGCAGCTGATTGTTTTACAACTCCATTAGGAATATTTATTGGATTCCCATTTGAGCTAGAAAGTGATGTTGTTGGTAAAGAACCCCCCTTTCTTCCAATGTGAGTTGCCTCATCTAACACTGGCATCCTCTCAACTAGCGAAGACCTTCACCAAAGACAACACATGTGACATGTCCCATGAGATAGAGAACATAATAACTAGACTTGTCTCCTTCCTATTTTGGTGAAACTCAAGGAAATTTGGATTAATAACAGTTATGCATGCCATACTGGCATACAAACACAATTTTTTGGTTTCTTACACCAAATTGACAGTCTTTTTATCACCCCTGTCACGTTTTCAGTCAAATTGGATGGTATGTGATGCTACATGGATGTTCCATTAGCATTAGTTTCAGTTTTGACATAACTATCACGATTTTTAGATTGTGTAAAACAAACTTGACAGAAAACGCCATGAAGTACATTAAGTGAGAAAAAACTCTGAGTCGGGTGCACTGATTAAAATAATTGTTACTTGGGTATACAAAACAACTGCGAAAAGGGAACAACAAGAATTAGAGACAAGAGTATTAATGTAGGAAAATGCGTACCTGATATTTTGATGCTTCTCAATAATAGAATTGAACTCGATGGATCTCTGTTGCAGTTCAAGCACAAGACTCCCCTTAAGATGAAGTATTAAATCCTTGATCCGCCTTTAGCACATAATTACAAGCACGTGAGTTAAATCATAAGCAAACAAAGGGTAAAGCTTAGTGGTAAAAGTCTTGAGAAAACTGTAAGGATTAGACATGAAGACAGGATACAGAACACTATATTTTTATAAATGGAAATTCAAAGGAAAAACAATAAGACATAACGAAAAGTTACTCTGTCAGTCTGTCATGCAGTTAGTTAGGTGAAACTTAAACCAGAAATGTTGGAGATGAATCAATTCTATAAATGGTGATAACAAGAACAACAGAATATTGAGCATCTTTCCAACAAACAGAGATCAAATACATCATACCTATCCAACAGTATTCAGGCCATTAAGAATACACTAGCAAAAGGAATTATTTGCAAGGAAAATGATACGGAAATGTTGTGAAAGCACTGCATTGGCTAATGGGAAAGCAGAGAACCGAATACGAGTTTGCTTTTCCAACAGCATGCTGACACAATTTTGCAAGCATTATTTGTTAATTTATTTTGGTTTCATAAGAGCATTAATCCTTATCGGATACAAAACACCAAAATTAGCATTTTTAAAAGCTTCCTAATTAGGCTAATATATAGCATTATTAAACTGCAAAATTAAGACATACTGTGAACAAACAGGAAAACGACAAGAGAGTTTCAACAGAGCAATCAAACACATCGATTTAGTGGTGAGATCTGAAGTATGGCGATTTAAAGCGGTTTCTACAACATCCACTGCATCAGACTCTGTTACCTGCACAGAAAAACAAGAATGATACAATTCCAACCAAAGCAATTAAACGTCCAAGTTGTGACCAACGCAATTAAACTTCCGACCAAAGCAATAACATTCATTCCAAAACAAGAGTATGTGAACAGTAACAAGAACAGCTCTTTAAATGGGTACTGAAATTATTAAAGTTCAAGAGAATCTGCTAAAAAAGAATTGATGGTTGTGAAGGTACAGAGAGTAAAGTTAAACTGCAAATAATCACCATGTACCATGGGTGAATTGCAAATGACACCATCTACTTTCATAACTTGCACTCAATGCCCTGTACTAAACAAAATTTTCAGTTGGCCCCCATTTTCGCTTTGAAATGCCTCAATTTTTTGTGCACGGTCTGCGTTTTTTGACAAAACAGTATATATTCCGAAAATTATTCTGAGATTTATACATCTGAAGCAGCCAATTACTTGTGACACTAGTTAATTATTAAAAAGTGCAGTTTCTTGAAATAATAGGACTTTTCTTGTAAACTTTCTCTAAATGACTTTTAGTGTTAAGAATAATCTTGTGTGCGTAGATATTGACAAAGTATATGCATTGAAATAATAATTATCCGGAACAAGGCATCGATAAAAAGTTGTCTTTTTAACATTGGCATGTGGGCTCTTTGAATAACACCCATAGAAATTGGGAGTTATTTGCATTTTACTTAAAGATGTAAAGCACTTATAGACAACTACATCCAAAACAGACAGAATGAATCCATGATAGCCTTATGAATATGATTAATAACATTGCAGAATATGGGCTTTAACCAATGTTCTAAAGTTGCAAGTTGCAGATTAAGCGGTGAGGGCCGACTACCTTTTTTTTCCGAGTCGCTGACTGGTCCGATTAGTCGGACCCAAATTTTTTATTTTTTTAATAAATTGTTACTTTTTCAAATTTTAGGGTGTTATATGTAGTTTTTGACATATCAGAGGTGATCTGAATATGCTTTCAATATACATGGAGTGGTTTAAAAATAAATAAAAGTTGAAAAAGAAAAACCTAATACAGTATTCTTTTTCCTTTTTGTGCGCCGTTCCTTTTCTAAATTCTCTTTCGTTCTTTATCTACTCTCCCTCTCTGCTGTGTATTCCTCCCCTAAATTAATTTGGGGGTTTTTGTTCCAATAGTTTAATGAACAATTCCTTTCACGACACTGTAATTCGACTCTCGAAATTTCATATGTACCCGACAATTAACTCAAATAAGCCCTAAATCCTGTTAATCGCTGTCAATTAATCGTCTCTGACTGAATTTGTCCGAGTTGACTTATTTTGCGACTTAATTGCAGCGACTAGGGTTAATCGAGTCAGTCTGGGTCCGACTTTCGACTAATCGGCGACTTATCGCGACTTTTAGATCACTGGCTTTAACTAATTCCTTTTTAATAGCAATTACGGAGACAAAAAAACGGATATCTTCTTGTCAAAACCAAGAATGACACTATCTCAAACTTGTAACGCTAGAAGCAGCTAACCACCAAGCAAAAACGAAACACTCTGAAACTGGCTAACTGCTCAATTATCCCCCCTCACACAAAACAGAATCATGTCTTCTCATTAAATGAGATGCATAGTTAGTGAATGAAGACTCTGTAGCCCAAACACAACACAATCATGCCTTCTCACTTAATGAGACGTGGTGTCTGTGCGCCCAAAACATTATTATAAAGTCTCCCGTCAAGCTCTCTACATTTAAAATAAATTAATTTATAGTGGCTACTTTATATTCCCCAAAAAGAACACAGTTGTAGAATCCACACTACATACTAAATAACCACATGTAAAATCACACAAGGTACAAATGCTAAATCACGTCGAGAGAGAGAGAGAGAGAGAGAGAGAGAGGGACTTACAGTTATTGGTTCTTCAACGTCGAGCATTCCACTATTATGGACTAACATTTCACCATATTCTCCAATGCACCAAACAGCCACTCGCACAAGACTTTCCTGATCCAATTAGTCAATAAAACATTATGCTTTGTCATTAAAGATGATAATTTCCATAACAGACTCTTAATAACTGGAGTTTTAATTACCTGTTCACCTGAAGTTTGAACAGCTCGGTATAGCGACCGTACAGTATATCCATGGAGGTTTGAGGCATTGGTTATCACAACAACAAGGGTATGCCACACTTCATCTTTTACAAAATTCCCTGCCTAGTACACATAAGATAAGGATCAATACTTAAAAAAGCTGGGAGTAGTTTGCAACAGAAAAGAACTATGTCATCATCGAATTATATATTAAGTTGCATTAGCCAATTTACAATAAGAAAAAGAGCTACTCTAAACACACTGCCATAATATAATTGTGGTGGTGTAGAGGAAAATGATGATAGCAGATCTAATGGGGCAGCGCGGCTTTATTCATATAGGCTAGGAATTAGACTAGCAACTGGGTGAAGGAGCTAGAATAAGAGCTTACGGGGAGGGCAAAAAGGTTGATAAAAAAAGGTATTGTAGTCATTTTAAGTACACTACTGAGAATATAAGAGGTTCTCTCTTATTCCATAGACAAAATGAGGATCATTGTGCATAAAAAAGATATCATAGACTAACTAGAAAAAGATAGTGTAATAAAGTTTGATTTTTACCTCCGAGAGAACCTTGAGCATCTGGTCAATGTACCATATCTTATCCGTTGAGAACCTTCACAGATTGTTGATTGAAAGATTAGCCAATAACATAATAAGAGACAACAAAGGAATATTTGAGATACATCTAAATATTTGTTCTTCATACAATCACAGGTTAAACTCGTATTGCAATAACTATTAACGGAAAAAATAAAACAAAAAATTAAAATTTAGCCATATATCAAATGTAGGGAGTAATTCTTTAAAAAAAAAAAATTAGCCATATATCAAACGTAGGGAGTAATTAGGCGTACAATGACAACACTGAATTTCTTCTAGAGTCACAGTTTTTAGTGCTTACTTTTCGACGATGGAGCAAATTTTGGCAGTCAAATCTTCTTTGAACTCGAGATCGCTAACTTCCAGGTATTCAACAAGCTCTGTGATCAAAGGCTTAACATTGGTTTCATTCACAAGGAGATACACAAGTTCAAGTGCCCTTTTGCGGATAGAAGCATCTGAATCCTGGAAAAGAACGAAGAAGTCATGAGCCAGTTTTTACATCACAAGATGGGAAACATAGTTGAAATATAATAACATTATGGGAACGCGAAATACAGACAGAATTAAATAGTGAGCCAATATATAACCTTCACACATTCAACGATTGTTACACGATGCCTCTGCACTGCCTGTGCATCCACAGTGATTGCTCTCATCAGCATGTTTAAAGCAACATATCTGTAAGTAAAAAAGGTATAAATACTGACTGCTAGATCAAATATAAATATGGCTTAGATAACATAAAGCTGAGAAATCCATAGCAAAGGCCTACAGTTATACGACAAGATTGACTGGCTATCAAAACCATAAGACCACTTCCTTTTCATCCTAACCCACAAAATACAAGAGAGGAGATATTGAGAAAATACACTTCAATGCAGTGATTCTCATTCACTTCAAAGATAAAACTGATAAGGAGAGAGAGAGAGAGAGAGAGAGAGAGAGGGAGAGAGATGGAGGAAGGGAGGAAGGGGGTTTCAATAAATTGCGGCTAAAGTCGATATGAAAAAAAAAAGTACAGTACTATCACAAGCTGCAACCAAAGTCAATATGAAAACTGTATAGAATCATCGCAGCTACATGTGTGAATGTATATCGTAAACAAGCATTTCTCTGGATTATAGTATACTCCAAAAGTTAGTGCATGGTAAAAGAGCGAGGGGGGGAATGGAATCTGACCTGATGTTGTTATCACGGTTAGATAAAAATCTTCCCAATATATTAATTGCAAGCACCCGCAAGCCGCTACTATCTTCAATGCTCATAATTGTTTCGACACATTCATAGAGAATGGCATTTCCGGCATTTTTGTTTGACTCTGTTTTTGTTGCAACCTGGAGAACATTGCATACTATTTACAAGGAGGAAAAAGTAAAAAAATTAATAAAAAAAACTAAGCCATTTGGGTTACTTTTTAGTAGTACTACAGTACGGGACCAGAAAATGAGTGGTCTTTCAGCTTACAAAACTTGTAAATATCCCCTTGACCCCATTATATTCTCCACTATGGGGGAAAATTTAATCATTGCCCTGTCCTTTTGTTATCTTGAAAAATTCCCCCTAAAGGGAACATTTAGTACACTGCTTCAGTAGAACATAAGGCAAAATTGGAGAGTAAAAAAATGACTACTTCTAAAAAGTGAACAAATAAACTGGCATATCTGAAAAAATAATATTGGACAAAGTATGGGACAAAGGGGAGAAGTGTAAAAAAGGTTTATATTCTATAATCTGCCATGTTTTAAACAAGTTTACTGACATAACTTGAGTAAGAATCAAACACATAAGATATTATACAAATATTGGTTCCTAGACAAAGCAAATGCTAGATATTCACAACATTAGCTGTAGCAGTGTAGCCACACCACTACAATTAACTCATAGCGTCCTTATAGTTTTATATAATCTCCAAAGACAGGACAACCCCAAAACATAACATGCCAAGAAATTGACACATGTTGCTGGTGGTCAGGCACCCAATATTAGACTACAGTTAGTATTATCAATTACATTTTGTGGACCCTAAAATTGGATTATTTCCATGCACTAACAATTAAACATATGTGAAACACAGCCTTTCAAAAGATGGCAAAATCTAGAACAAAAAAATTGGACATAATGTTATTTCAACTCAACCAGTAACAGGAGATCAAAATAATATACAATTAAGAAAGCAAGGAGCAAAATAGGGCATTTCATTTTCATGCTGCAAAATCAGATAACAACTTGAGAAATATGAAGGCTAAAAAACTAAAAGTAGACAATTTGACTTTACAAGCATGACATTACAGCAAAATTCAAATTTAACAGGGATTTTAGTTTATACTTTATATCTGAAAGTGAAAATGGGTTGCTCAAATCAATGAACGGCAATCAATAAAAGTTCACAATTGCCAGTATTCGCTATTCTTAATCAAAATTTGCAAGAATGATAGCAATGAAAACTTACGACTTTACCTGAGCAAGGATGTCATTCATGCAATCACTAGCATCTGCATCTCCATGACCCAATATTCGTAAGAACCTCAGTAATCTGATATGTAGGAAAGGATCTGAAATCCCAGAAACATCGTATTCAGGTGAATGTGGACTGTTGGCAATATCCTTCAGGGATTTGACTGCACTTTCTGTGCATTTCTACAACCAAAACAGCATAAGAATGTAAGAAGAAATCAGCTTAAAATTCTGCTCATGCTATCAAACAAAATCTTCTATTCCAATATGCACAAAGATGGGACAATCTGTAACTTGGACAAGAAAAAATCTTAAAGAAATTGGTTCAGAAACCTCTGCTAGACCATTTAAAAAACATTGAATGCTGTTCTCAAGCTTAATTACTGTACCAAAAACTAGTGTAAATGAAAAAAGAAATAATAATGAATAGAACGATAATATTCGAGGTATTGAATATAGACAATGGCATCACTGTCATCTCAAAGAGGAAACTAGAAAGTCTATATGGATGACAGAGAAAAGTCAGAAGGTCAGAGAAATCTGATATCCAGAGCTCCAAGGGATAATGGTGGCACCTAAATTGATTAAAATAGGATAGTCTGTCGCTTAATGGACAAACTGGGAAGCGTGGAGAGAGAAAAGAGAAAAAGGAGTTGCATAAATCCTTTGTTCGACTTCTGATTTCTGTACTCTTTAGCCTAGATTTTGCCAAGTTCATTGACATACCTTACTAAAATACCATTGCCATACCTTTCTAAAATATTCAAGAGCATCTGCACTAACTTTGCACAGATCCGTGCATAATTGCAGCCCGGTTATTAAAACTCCATGGTGCTTTTCCTTAAGTAATGCTGCGGCCGGATTAATAAAATTCTCGGCCAGGTCTGGAACCTTCCGTATTATCCTAATAGAACAGAGTGCTGCCTGCAGTAAAAAGAGAAAAACATTAAAATCTTTAAACTTCATATTGCATAGAAGTGGTTCTCTCATCGCTCTGATTTAGGTCATAACCTCAGTCAGATCTCCTATTAAGTTTGTAAACACATAATCAAATTAGAGGAAAAGAAGAGCAAAGCAAGCAAGCCATCATAGGAAGAGATATAAGTATAATCATCATTTATTCAATCCTAAACCATCATGTTGAGTTAATATTAAATCACATATACTATATAAATTGGATCAGCAACTCCGTTGACCCCCACCGTATGAAAAGCTTAGACGAAAATTGTTGGGAAAGTATAGCTGTCTCATGTTGTAAGATGGACACTACTTGATCAAAACATACTTCAAAACCATTTTTAGTATTTTATATAGAGAAGAAAGGGAGATGACAGTGTTTTATGACAGTGTTAATCTTTAAAATGGAAATGATCCAGTTTTGCAAAAGTCCAATTTACGTAATATGAGTGTGATATCTTGAAGGGAGAGGACAAATGCAGCAATCTGTAGGGGTTTCTCAATCAATTATACTATCCAATTATATTCATATCAATGGCTAAGTGCAAATTAAATAACCGGTAATTACTTTTAGTTGTGTTTTAAATTTTTAATCATCAAATAATCTACCAACCGTGACTACCCTAGTGCAATATATCCGAGCATTCAAAGACTCATTTAACATTTCTAGTACAAGGACTTATAGATAAAATGAAGAAAACAAAGAATAAAACTAACTTTTTTCCTGATATTTGGATCTCTAAACTGCAGTAACCTTTCAACCTCTGGTGCAAGATCACGTGCCATTTCTGCAGAACAAATATTTCCCAAGGCACAAAGAGCTAATCCTACAATGTACTGGTTGGTGTGATTTAGATCTCTGTATGTTGGTTAAGGATCTTAAATGACAAAATTATATAATGCAGTTAACAATCAAATCAATCACAAGTTGATCCACGAGTAATCATCACATACACACGTCAGGTTTAGGTGAATAAAAAACACACCCCACGCTTTTAAATTTCAATCAAATACACCCCTGAGATTTGTCACCCCTTAAGTAATTTTTGTATGTTTAAGCGATAATAAGACATTTTTAAACTATCTTTTCTATAAAACACAACTTTAGTATAAATCAATCGAAAAATATAAGGCTAAAATAAGTCTTTAAACGTGTATACTATAGAAAAGCAATTTTAGGGTACAAGTGATGAATTCCTATGAAAAGGAAACATCTTTTGATCCCTTAGACCTGGAAAGAACAACTTCCATGGTGACATTGAATATCAAATGTGTGGGTTGTTCTTGATATTCATCCAAACCTCAGGGGGTGTATTCCGTGATTGCTTTTGATTCATCTTAAACAAGCGATCCACATGGAAATAATTATAAAAAAAAAACCTAATAAATACAAAAATTCATTAAGGATACTGCTTCAATGAGTTTGTAACCAACATCAATACTTCTTGTCTTTCATCAAGAAGCAACATAAGGCCAAGATATCCTATCCTCTTCTCTGGAAATCCAGCTGCTGCAATTAACTTTAGACACTCCATTTGACCAAAATGAGTTGGGTAACCAAGCATGTGAATAAACATGAGCTTTGCTAGATTACGATGCCTGTAATCGTTATCATTTTCACTAATTGATGCTCGGATAGCGGCACACTCTTTCCGTACAACACCTCGTTCCTCTGCTGCCGTTTTACACGTGCGTATAGCACGTATCATATCCCTACATATAAACAATAACATATACAGCCACTTATAACTGTCAAAGCATCATTGTAAATTAGATTGAACCTAACGTAAAAATAGAAAAACATGAAGTTAACGGCACACCTATGTAAGATTTGTTGACAGTGGCAGAAGACACATGTGGCATGTAAGAGAACCCACAGGTGGCTCAGTATAAGGGTTGGCTAGCTGTATTTGTATGTTTAAGCAAAAAATCATTGCCCTAGCAGGCTAGTCTTACCCCTAGCTAAAACTAATCCAAGCTTCACTAGCTAGTTATTTACCCCTAGTCGTTTCGTAATTTCGTGCTATGCATAATGTACATGTCAGCTTTATTTGACACTTGTCCTCTTTTTGAAACATGATTGGTATATTGGATATGTGGTGAGATAAAGAAATATTAAAAAATTAAGTAAAGGATTATTTTGTCTTTATTGGTAACTTAATAGAGAGCCTGGGTTATTGTGTTAAGTGTTAGTAGGTACCTAAATCTAGTAAAGTGTGTTTTTTGTGTTAAACTTAGATAGAGTTTTGGCTGGCCTGATGTGGATGATCTAAGGAGGCGTAAAATCGAATTCTGCGTTGAATTAAACACAACAATAACGGTACAATTTAACAACCAACCACAAGAACGGCAATATGAGGTGACAAGTATCGGACCACAAAATGTATATATATATATACTCCCTCCATCCCTAAATAAGTGTCTACTACGAAAATACGTGCAACTTTGACCATCAAATTTTTCATATGTAAATTGTCGGAAAAAATACTTTCAAAAGTCAATCACATAGTTCATAATTAGAACTACATGATGGAATTTATAGATTTTCAATTCCGGCAATTTAGATATGATAAATTCGATGGTCAAAGTTGCACGTATTTTCATAGAGGACACTTAATTAGGGACGGAAGGAGTATATATTATATACCCATAATTCGTAAATACCGTACTTAAGCTCAAGTTTGGATAGTAAAGACGGAACTACACACCGACAGCCTAATTGAGCAACCGACCACAGATAAGGTCAAATGAGGTGATAAGTAGAGAGCATGAATTGTACAACAAATATATATACAATGTGTAATCAAAAGTATGATCATGATATATCTCAAAAATGTGTAGTTTAACACGATAAGCAGTCCACTGAGGCTTCATTGAACAACTGATCACGAACAAAATGAGATGACGTGGCAATAATACGGACTGTCTCTTGTAAGTTAGATACATACACAAAAACGGATTCATATCCAAGTCCCTTTGCAACACTAAAGTGTGAGCTTTGCAATATATACAATAATTCTACGTACACACGTGTACACATACCATTTCACATATTATAAACGTGTCATTATCTTAAGATTCCAAATAAAAAAAATTCCCGATTTTCTATGTTATTTGCCGAATGAGTTATAGTATAAGCTAATAAATCCTCAAAACACAGTCAAATTCTGCATATTATATTTAACAACACACACTCAAGTCTCCAATTGAATAATAAAAAAAAAACAATCACGAGTAAGGCTAATAATAATAATAATAAAATGAGAAACTAATTAATTAAGAAATTATGAGGTGGCAAACATATAAATACCTGAGTCGGGTACCGGATGAAAACGGGTTCATGATTGAGTCCGTTTTTTAAAGCTTTCGATATCTCGATCAGATCCACTATGTCTTATATATATATATATATATATATATATATATATATCTCTCTCTATATATATATATATATATGTATTTGTGTGTGTTTTTTAATATGTGAATGGTGGTTTTCAGGTTTAAGATCTGGGGATCGGATCGTTGGATCTGATATAGATATATATATATGAATTTATATATATATATATATATGTAGAGAGAGAGAGAGAGAGAGATGATGATGATGATGATGACGACGACTGGGAATGTTGTTATAAAATGGTTCTAATCGAATTTACACTTTTTTATCAAAAAATTAAATAAAAATATCGAATTTACACTTGTTTTTATTTTCTGTTAATTATTTCCCAAGGTGTTACACAAGTCGTTTCGCCTTTTCCGAGGAACGGACTAACCCACTAATCATTGACTAATCGGTGTTGGCTTTTAAAAAAAAAAAAAAAGTATTAAACTAGCTTTCAAGTTTGACCAGACTAATCATCGACTAATCTTATTAATCGCCTCCTAATCCGACTAATTTGTTTTCGATTAATTGGTTTGATCCGGCGATTACGTTGACCGTCGTTGACTTCTCCACCGACTAATCTCGTCCGGCTTGCATTAGTCGAGTCGGATGAGAAACGACTAACGACTAGTCACCGACTAATCAGTCGACTAATCTGACATTGAGAAAAATGTTACTTTTGCTTGTCCTCATTCTTTTTTAAAGGGTTATCGAACTAAATTGACTCAACCAAATCAATCCGATTTGTAAAAGGTTCGTTTTGAAAATCGATTCATCGGCTTGGTTTACGGTTTTAGTGGTTTCGAAAACCGAACAGAATCAAACCCATCATTCTTAATTATATAGTATTATGGTATTTTGTACTTCTATAAGTACTTATATAATGGTATAAGTGATGATTTTGTTACTTAAATGTTGTTTGGTGAATACATGTATACTATAACCATGTGTCGCAACACTACCGATTTTGTTTCTATTTCCATTTAAACTTGTAAACATATTATATTATATTAGGGTCAATGGTCTAATATTATGTGTGTAAGACTGTAAGTCGTACTTTATATACTATATCATCTACTAATAAGAGACACTTATTTGGCAAAAAATTAAATGATAATTGCTCATACAAATACTCGTAACATAACATGAAATAAGTTTTAATTAGGAGATTCACCTACGGCAAGCGATCCGTCGAGATCCTAGTCTCAGGTCGCGTATAGCGACGGTGAAATACATCTCGGGCAGCGGTGAGGCGTAGAGAGAGGCAGAGAGTGAGAGAACGAAATGTATATGTATGTAGTTTGTGTATTTTGTTTGCGTTAAACCCTAGATCACAACCCTCATTTATGAATTTACTAATAATCGTGTCCCACGCATTACGTATGCGATGCGTAGTATGATTAAAATATAGTAAATAAATATAGTTCTCATATAAATATGTGGAGAATAAAAAAAATATAGAATATGAGAATACTTAAAATAATTTTGAGTTGTTAAAAAATGGATAAATAGTGCTAATTATTTTTTTAATTTTTTATTATTTATGAGGGTGACATTACGGTAATTAATAAAAAAATGTGAAGGTAATTTTGGAGACAAAATGGCAAAATTTGGCGGGCTCAACAAATCTTGGGTTTGATTATTATAATAGAATGATTTATGAATAAAATAATATTATATTTTTAAGACATCCAAGGACTAAATAGAGTAAAGATCGCAAATCAATTCGGGTTTTATTTTTTATTATTTATTTTTACAAAGTTGCATATCAAATCGGCTCTTTTGGTAATGCTTGGTCGGTTCGATCAACTTATGCTCACCCCTAATTGTTATTTGATGATATTGGGAAATTTTTGCGTGACATGACCCAAAATATAATCGATAAGAAAAAATCGGAGACGATGGTAATTAACATGGTCCTTAGTGAAATGCTATTTGAGTCCTCATAATGGATTAAAACCAAAAACCACGTATGCTTCTTTCGTATTCAAACAATTTCAATTGGGTCTCGTAAATGCAACCGAACATTCATAATAAGTATCCAAGGAGCAGAACCACGACGAGACTTGACCGGCGTTAGCCGACCAACATGTTGTTCGACCAACAGTGTGAGATGGACAATATTCAGATTGTCAAATTAAAGTTTGATCTAGTACGGCACGAATAAAAACTACGGGTCCCCAAAAAATGATCTAGTTTGATCTAATCTTCCAATAAAGCTCTGAAACAAATGCATTTCAAATAAAAATTACTCTAAACTAACATCAATATAAACTACAAACACACTGCTTTGGAGACCCAAAATCACTAATCATGCAACCATGGATTCACATTGTGCTAAAGAAACATAAAACAAACTCAAATCATAAAACCATAACAAGAATGGATCCTTTTTCACCATGGTGTTTGTAAGGGGGTTGAAATTATAGAGATTGATTTAAAGTTGCCAGAAATCTCGTATTAAACAAATATACTTCTATTAAAACTTTAAACATGGACGACAATGAACTAATCTGAGGTTTTGATTGATTTACCGCTTGGGCCGATAGGCCCATGTTCCTCTCCCTCTCCATGTCCTCAACCTTGGCTATCAACTTGGACATCATGTCTTCTGCCCACTCGGGCATGGGTTCCTTTGGCCCAGCGAGCTCCGGCACAACAAGCTTTGGTGCAACGAGCTCCGGCGTAACCAGCTCCCTACTCCGACACCTGAACGAGCTCTGGTGTAACCAGCTCCCGCTCCGACACCTCAACCACCTCCGGCTCAACCTCTCCTATCTCACGGAAACGCAGCCTCACCATCTCGGTGGTGATCTCAATGAGAGAAACGTCGCGGCTAAGAAGGCTCTCCCTATCGAGATCAGCAGAGCTTGCAAGAGCAACTTAATGTTGGATCAGACGCTTCTGGATCTAGGCGGCGGCGTCAAAGTGAAAGTGGGAGATAGGGGTTTCTTAAACGATCGGTAAGGATGATTTCTCACTCAAGATGACCGCGGTGGCTGATGGTGCGAGGTCGGAAGTGCTAGTTCCTTGCTTCCGACTCGTGTCATGCTTGTTTCCGTCTCTCTCTAAAATACTCTAACAACAAACGTCGCTAGGTGAAACACCTGAACCAATCAGTAACATGTGAGACAGACAATATTCAGGCTTTCAAAATAAAGTTTAATATAGTTCGGCACGAATAAAATCTACCGGAGCCCCAAAATGAATGATTGAAATCTTACGAAGAATCACTCACATGTAAATAATCAATCCACTCGGAATCGGACCACCAGTGCTAGGCCGGACCTGCCATCCGACCATAGTGGGTCGTTCGGACCAGGCATCCGGCATGAGTCCCGCTCGTTTCGTATTCGTTTCAAGTTGGACCAAAAGTCATGATTGATATCTCCACGTTAGCTATAAATAGCCTTACGATCTATGAGAAAGGCATTCAAAATAGAAGATTAAGTCCTATAAAAAACGTTTATTTTGTGATTTAAGTACAAGTTAATTTTACGCTCTTCGGTAGGAGACTGAATGGGCACATTCTCAATTAAAATTTTACGTGGCGACAAATGCAAACTCTTATTTCTTTTTGTAAGGTTTGTAGACTTTGATTAGTAACACAAAACTTCAATCTAATCCAACCCAATCAGGATTGAATAATAATTCGCTGGAAGCTAGTGCTAGATTTGTACGTACGCAAGCTAAACTTTGAAAACCAAATAGCTTTGGATTTTAATAAAAAGAGTATACCAGCACCAATATATTCTAAATCCAGAAATGTAAGTTGATGTAAATGTGATTGAAGCTTTGTCAAGTACTTAAGTGAATAAATTTGCTTTTGTATTAAACGAAATAAGTAAAATGTCAAAACCCTAGAATTGAGTGACTCATTAGACGACGAATTAGCGTAATTTTGTTGACATTTCGGCTTGTTTAAGACATGTTTTGTGTTTTTCTGCATTTTCACGGTTTATTTATATTGTTTTGCATTTTTGCAGATTAAAACATAGAATGAAGTAATTAACACAAAAACAAGACAAGTACGCAATAAGACTAAAGAAAAGAAATTACCAAAAGAGAAGAAACCAGAAGTTGAATTACTTCGAAATTAACCCCAAAAAGTTGCAAAATGGAACCAAGTCAACATAGGGCCAAATGAACATTCCAAAATCTCACTGACCGGTCAACCTAACTGGTCAATTTAGTTTAGAATTTAAATTTTGAATAACATAAAGTTTGTTAGGTCTTATATATACTCTCAAAATTTCGAAAAACCAACACACAATTCAGTATTCATTTTTCCAAAGCCTTCTTAGGCTCAAAACCTCTCACTTCTCTCTACAAATTCTTCATTTTTATATTTTTGGGATACTTTTGTCATCATTGATTGTTACCGCAACGCCGACTTTAAATCTAAGTACTTTGCTTAGATATTCTCTATCATTTTTTAGTACTTGTTTATGGTTTCTATCTTGTGATTAATTTTTGTTTTAGTCGGTACTAATTTATATATTTTTTGCTAGTTTGGAATTTGACGACTTTTAAATTGTATAATATAAATTGTAGGAAAACTTCTTTAATTGAACATTAAACTGAAATTTGCGTGATAAAACAAGTTAGGATTGACACCGGTAAAAAATATACTGGTTGAAATATTGAGAAAAGAGAAAAAGCAATTAAAAACTCAAAATTTAGGTAAATAAAAATATTAATATTGAACTTGGTTGGTTCTCAGTGAAACGAACTCGTACTTCCGATAATTATATTATAATTGCACTCGTACTCTTTTGAGACCTTGTTGTAAGTAAAAACTATACACTTAAAAGGACAGTTAGTGACCACTGTCTCGATTAAAAATTATATATTTTTGTAATGATTATGATGTGGAAGGTGATATTACATTATAATGGCATCGATTAGCATATAGGACTTAAAAAAATGGATATTAAATTTGAAAAAAAAAACGTATGAGGTTTAAAAAATATGGTAAAGTGTTTTTTAATATAAAAAAAGGTATGAAGTTGGAAAAACAATGTATGTACAACAAACAGGGTATGAAATCCAACAAACTGAGTGAAAAATGCGTTTTTTGAAAGAAATAGTTTAGCACGTGTTGTTGGTAAAATAATATAATGTGGTTCATCTAGACAAAATAGTGTGGTTTCAATTTTTTAACACTATTTGCTGTAAATGAATAGTGTTGTATTATATTTAGTATAACATCATTCAATTCACACTAAACACTATTTGCATATATTAGGAGGATTAAATATATAATATAATGTGGTTCATCTACACAAAATAGTATTCACGTATATTAAGATATTTTAAATTAAATTAATTAAACGTTCTATAAAAATAAAAATAAATGTTTACATATATGATGTTAATGACATTTTAGTAGTTCTTTTAAAAAGATAAGGAAATAAAATTTATGAAATAAGTATTGTTGCTGAAATGTTAACATTTGTTTAAGAAATATTTGGAAATAATTCATAAAATTATTTATTAATATATGAAGAGAATATTCTACATAATATACATTTTGGTGAGATGTTTGGTGTAGGTTAGAGATGAAATACCGGATAATGTGAATATTACACTATTTTGGTGTGAAATTTGCATAATTTTAGCGTGTTGGTCGGAGATGACTTAAAGAAGGTGGCAATCAAACAACAATACCGGCAAAAAAATAATCCCGTATTCACGCTCAATAAAAAACATGTGCATCTTTTTCTCAAACCGGAACTCACTGTAATAATGAAACTAGCAGCAATAAAGGAAAGTAGGAAATACAAATTGAAACAACGAACACCAATCACTGTCAATGGAAAATGATATCAAGGGAATTTTCTGCAATCTAATGACAACTACCAATGGACAAAAAGATTATTTTCAATGTAACTGGACACAGAATAAACTTAAAATTGAGATAAATGCACTTGAAAAGAAGATAGTTTAGCTAGACAAAACGAAGGAATACTTTATAATCCATCATATGCATACCAAAAAAGCTGTACTTTTTAAAAGAAACAATACATGTACCTATGCTCTGGTGTAAACTATCGGCACTAATCCCACCATTCTAACATTAAAAGTTCAACCATAAGAAAAGCATAAGCACCTAAGAAATAAGCAAAATTACCATACTGACTTCTAAAAGTTATTTTCAAATGAAACGCGGAATTGGGCAGCATCAATAGGTTTTGGGTCTGAAGAATTAGCAAGCTCGTGTAGCAACCTGACCACATCAGTTGTATCATCGAGATAATATTTGGCTTTGCTTGGCTTTCGCCCAACGGTACAAGCAAATATCTCAAGAGGTACTGACAAGGATGGAGAAGAAACTTGGCTTAAAATGCTCTCGAACATGTCTTCATCTGATCTATCATCCCCAATGCACATTACAAAATCTGGTGGCTTACCGTCATTGACCATAGATGTGAGAACCTTCTTCGCGACCAATCCTTTGCTCACTCCCTGCATATTGCAATAAATTACCAAGCATCGAGTAATTGAGTGTAGACAATGTTTTTTAATGTTTGTTTTGTAGCATATTGGGAAAAATTATAGCATCTAGCAACTCTTTCTTTTAGATACCACTAGCAAAGGAGCCCGGGCAAGGCCCGAGTTTTTTCTTTAAAAAATTATTATTCTTTTCAATAACTTTGTTATAATTAAAATTAACCTTTGTTGTACTTAATTAGGATGAACCTCCGTTTTCTTCGTTATTTTGCAAATTAAAGTTGCACGCAATTTTGTAGTGGATACTTTTTAGGAAAGGAGTACATTCTATTTTAAAGTTTAATTACGAGTGGACACATTTTATTTACAACAAAGAATTAAATAAGTAGACTAATGGTCCTTATAGTTTTTTTGAAAAAACTATACATTGTCTTTATATAAACTCCCTGAAAAAGTAAAATTGTTTATTAATAAATTACTTTTAAATTGTTTAAACATACAAGTTTATGGTGATAATATGTCCCTCCTTTACACCAATTTACTATTGGTATTGTCATTAGTTTTAGCATTAAAGTTTTTTTCACAAAAGAACACACATGACTAAATACTATATCTAATTCTAATAAAATGAATAATTTGCTGCAGCTTCCTTTCAAATGTAGAAAAAAATTCCGCACTGAGAAACTATGAGGGACAATTTACGGTTTATTAGAAATGAAACTACTATCTTGATAGTTACACTTTAACTTGTATAAAACAATAATTTTACACTTTTTGCGAACATTTTTGTAAAATCTTTTCTCCATATCTAATCTGTCAAAAAAATCATTCTCCAAAAAAGAAAATCTATCAAACTTACGATTAAAGATAAACTTAAAGTGGAAACTAACATTCAGTGTCTATCGATTCATAGAAATCGGAGTACCTATTTTCAGTTAAGAGCAATCTGTGAGGACTGATAGTGTTATTATTGCAAGTAGCTCTTGGTCTGTGATCACCTGGACTTTTTATAGCAAACAAGGCCGGAAAAGGCCCGGGGTTTTCTTAATAAATTTAATTTATTTTTAACAATTTTGTTATAATTAAAACTGGCCTCCATTTTAATTTAGTATGAACAATCTCTATTTTATTAAAAAAAAAAATCATAATGGGTTGTACTAGTATCTATTAGAGAAAGAAATAAACTAATCAGAAAAAACTTAAAACAAATTCTAGATATCTAACAGTTAAAACACTTTTAAATGGAGTATTTCCATTTTCTATATTAATATGTTTTCCCCACATTTATTCAAATTTAAATGTGCTTAATTTGAGTATCATTAGTATTATTTTATACTTATACTTCAGAAATTATATAACGTGTTTGATATAGATATTTTAAAAATACACCATTCTAATTTCTAAAGACTAATCTGTATGGACATAACATTATTGAGAACAAATGTGTCCAAAACATGACCACTCATAAAATATTCTTACCTTTGAGAAATAAAGTTTCTAGTTACTATGTATGTTAACCGTGGCATGGCATGAGAGATCACAAAAAGATTCTAATATAAATAGGAAAATGACATATTTAAAATAGAACAACATGATGACTTTAATATAAACCAAATGTTAATTTGAACACACTATCAACAAAAGATTAGTTTAATCTTTCTTCATACTATTGTATATATTCTATGAAGTAATTCACATTATTTGAGTGAGCTTTTGGGACCCGATAATGTAAGTAAAATGAATGTTTGTAGGAAGTATGTTGATGAAGTGTCGTAGACAAATAAGAAATAAAGAAACTCAATTCTAAAGGTATCAAGCAGAGCAGGGTAAACTATAGCTAGATTGGCATTTCTCAAAAGTTCTCGAGTTATCAGTGCTAAAGTTAACTACATAATGACCCATAAGTTTTTGAATTAGAAATATGATGACCATAGATGTTATTTAGACTAACTTTGATATTACCCAAGCGGGGCACCTTTAATTTTCACCACTCAATCTCAACTAAAAGCATCCGCATCTGATAACTCAAAAACATATTTTTTACTAAAATTTGATGATTATGGTATAAAAAGTGACATGCATCAGAAGCCCTATAAATTCCCTAAATTTCAGGAAATACAAAATTCACCTTATATACGAGTAATGTATATGATTCAGTTGGTGAATATAATAGTAAGAAACTATCATGTGGTCCACATTTTTGTGGTTGGAATATTGTTATGATTATTAAATGATAATAAACAAATAAAAAGAAATAATGTAGGGTTATTATAAGGAAATTAATGAAGAAAGCTGGAATTTTGTGAAAATGTAAACGGTTATTTAAAAGATATAAAATATGTTAGGTTTAAGAAAATGGTTAAGATTGCTGATGCGGTTGCTATTAAGGGTACCCGATTTAACTTTTGACAAATCCAACTTTGGTATACTTTATATCATGCTCTAATCAACTCCAACTTAATACTTATACAACCAAACAGAACAGTAAAGAGTGAAAGCAGAAAATAAAAGTGTAACCCAATAAAGCCAGGTTCACAAACTCAAAACACTTAACACTCAAACCAAAATTTTGCTAATTTTTTTTTTCAGCCATGCCATGTAGGATTTGACATGGATAGTGTGATCTAGTGTTTTATATTGTAAACCTAGCAGCATAGCGCAAGAAATGGACATAAGCTTGAACTCACTTTGCAAAATTATCCTATAGTAAATTTCCCATGTATATGATCAAACAACCATTCAAATATGTATGCTTACTTGAAAATAAAATGATCATACCTGTGGCTTGGCTTCAACGATTTGTTGACCCCTATTAACAACAGCTGGTTCATTTGAAAGTACATTTTCTAAGTGATCCAACAATTCTTTTGCTTGGCATAACCCAAAATCAGGGTCAGCATCTAAGTGGTGCCACACCAAAGCACTTTCTTTAATTTCCATGTTAGAACCATCAGTTGCCTCTGTGTACAACCTCATAACTGGTTCCACTATTTCCTTCCACTCAAGATCCCCAGTTGAAAAGCTGGTTTCCCAATCACTCTTCGACCCCCATCTGTTTCATAAAAGAACAAGATATATTAACTAATAAATAAAATAAAAATAAAACTCAAAAAAGCTCATTCTTCAGTTAAGAAGCCATGAATTAGGCATTCAAATGTTTGATCCTCCAGTTACATGCATTTTAATTTTCCAGAATAATCTTCAACTTTAATGTATCAGTAATATTTATGATTTAAAAAAAAAAAAAAGGTAGTATGGGCATTAGACTGTCTTGCGTCTGAATGATATAAAGCAAGAGCCTTTATACAATCGAAGAGTTCACACAGATAAGGAGATATAGAACTTAATAAACAAGAACCGGACTTAACTAGTATACACAGCTATCAAAAACTTTCCGACTCGAACAAGTATTTAAAAAGAAATAATTACTTTCCAATTAAATCTTATATTATAATACCCCTCTATCCCTTAGTTATTTATTGATAGGTTTGGTCAATGGTGAAATTTAAGAGATTGTAATGATTCTTTTATGGAGTTACAATAACACCCACAAAAGGGCAAAAAACTGCCACATCAAAACTTTTAAATTTGAAATGTAAAAGGTATAATGATAATTTTAAGAAGATTAATTTACTAAAAGATAAAGTGATCAGTTATTTAGGAATGTCCCAAAATAGAATAATGATTGGTCATTTAGGGACGAAGTCACGAAGGGAGTATTAATAAGGCTAAATAAAGCTAGTTCATCATATTATAATCAGATAAGTTGTATGCTCATAACCACCATAAAGCATTAAAAAAGGTAGAATAATGGCAAATAAGAATGATAAGAAACAGAACAATAAAAATAAAAGCAGCAGACAAACCTTGTGAAATAACCATGTTCAGCAGCTATTCCCAGCTTTTCACAAGGAGCAAGCCACTCGCTAAGTGAGTTTCTTCCCCTCCCACTAACAATAAATACCGTGTTCTTTGGATCATTGCATAGAGTATTCAAAGCAGTTAAAACCTCAGGGCTTGGGCATTTCACAATAGAACTCTGAGGAACAACCGTACCATCATAATCCAAAAAAATCGCCCTTCTATTCGTTCTTGTATAAGCCGATACAATCTTGTCAATAGACAACTTCCTAAAGCTCGGGGAAAGAGAAACAACTCTAAATCCTAAGCCTAAACCAATCCCCCAACACCGCTTATTATAGTGGTCTTTACACGCCCTCTCTAAATCCTGCATAAAGCTCCGTGCCCAATATCCAATATCGTGAGAACTTACATATCTGTAATGTTTTTCATGTCTTAATCGTTTCTCAGAATCAGACATGTGTATAGCAAAATTCATGGCCTCAGATACAGCATCGATATCCCATGGATTAACTCTAATCGCTCCACTTAAAGATGGTGAACACCCAACAAATTCCGACACAACGAGCATGCTTGTGGGAGTTAATTCTGAATTTACCCCCATTTGAGATTTTTGTCGACAAACTATATACTTATAAGCAACCAAGTTCATACCATCTCTCAAAGCGTTAACAATACAACATTCAGCCACAGCATAATAAGCAGACTTTTCATAACGAGCTACATGTCTATCAATAAGAACAATTGGCTCATAATCACCAGAACCATATTTTTCATTTACCCTTTTAACTGTTGAATGTGTTTCTTTTTTAGCCTCTTCTAGGTCCTTTCCCGAGCTCCTAGCAGGGTTGACTATTTGTACCAAGACCAATTTTCCCCTCAGATGCTCATGTTGTTGCAATAGCTGTTCAAAAGACAGTAATTTCATACTAATGCCTTTAAATATGTCCATGTCATCAACTCCAATGATCACTTTTTTACCTCTAAACTGCTCTTGGATCTCTTTAAGTTTGGTAGATGTTATAGGGAGGTTTAGTACAGATTCAAGTCTACCCATGTGAATCCCTACAGGGAGGATTTTAATATATACGGTACGACCAAAATAATCAAGCGCAATATAACCTCTTTTTGATTCGTAATCCAAACCTAGCATTCTACTACAACACGAGAGAAAGTGTCGAGCATAATCAAACGTGTGAAACCCAACGAGGTCGCAGTTTAGCAACCCTTTGAGAATCTCATCTCTTACTGGCAAAGTACGGTATATTTCAGACGATGGAAAAGGACTATGGAGAAAAAAACCTAGCTTGACTCGGTTGTAGCTTTTTCTCAGAAAAGTAGGGAGAACCATAAGATGATAATCATGAACCCAAACATAATCACACTCGGGATTAATTACTTCCATAACTTTGTCTGCAAATATTTTATTTACAGATACATATGCCTGCCAAATTTGGCGATCAAAACGATCCCCATGGTCGGTGCAAATGGGTAGCATGTAATGAAAAAGAGGCCATAAATGTTGCTTGCAAAACCCATGGTAAAACTTCTTTTGCAAATCAGAGGGTAAAAACGTCGGTACACATTTAAAATCATCGAAAAGTTTTTTCTCCACTACTTCCTTTTCACAGTCATCTATCTCAACCTTGAGAGAACCCACGTATAAAAATTCAGTCTCAGGGGAAAACCCATCTTTCATTTGCAATAAAAGTGAATCCTTGTCCCAAGTAAAGCACCATTTAGAAATTTTTTCGTCTTTGTGAGCATTCAAAGGTAACATATTGGCAACGATTATTTTCCGCTCACGACAAGCAGGTGAGGAGCCATCTGAATTATCATCAAAATCAGATATAATACCAGGAACAGTCATCACTCTCGGGAGACCTCTTGGTGTATGAGGGATATCCAATAAACCCCCATAAGAAGACAAATCCAAAAAGTTTGCACATGATCTAGATTCCATAACTAGGAGAAAAAATTGTACGCATATATTTGACAATCACTCTTAGAGAACAGGAAATCCAACTCCACTTGTAAATAGACCAAGTATATCGTAACTAATCTGAAAAACAGAAAGCAAGAAATATATGTCATGAATGATGAATATTTCATTAGATACCAATTATGCACATACTGGATATGTCATGATAAGCAAACTAAACTAAGATAAACATTATAGTACAGGCTGTTATAATGTATTTCATTAAGACCAAGCTTTTGCAGCTTTTAACTCAGTTTTTTGCCTTCTGGCTTAAAAGAGGGAGCGCATTTGGTTGACCAGCTTGAAAGGCGAACTATTTTGGATTTGGCCTGAAAAATCTAAAAGCTTAAATCTGGATGAGCCTAAGTATTGTTTCTGAATCTCGAAAAACTCAGTTTCTTTACTTAAAAGCTGCAAGCAAACAAGTCCCAAGTACTGAATATGCAGACAACAAAACTAACATCAACACTAGTCTTGCTATAAAGCATGACAACAATCGGTCAGATTCCGTAGTTCATAAAATTACTCATAATCTTCATTTTGACTTATGGTAGATCTTGAACTAAAAGCAAAGACTGTTTCTTGAAGTTCTACGAATAAAATCCTACTGTCACAAAAAACTTAAAGTTAACAAAGTGTCCTAATATATAGTTATTTTAGTGATGGATCTTCTATAATTTTAACAGTGTTGGGAGCAAAATCGAAAAATTGTTCTTATCCAAAAAGTTCCAATTTCACACTCAGGGCCAGGGGTTCTACTTACACTGAGAATATATGCCCAAACGACACAAGGGGATGAATAGATCCCAGTAAACTACTGGATCCAATCGTTTTACCTCTGCCTTGACAGAACGTCGGAAATAGATAAGAAAATCAAAGTGGAATGTGTAAAACATACACCAGTCCATGTATGCTTATCACAAAAAAGAATGCACAGCCCTTGTAAAAACTTTTAACATGGGAAAACTAGCAGGAAAGAAAGTATGGTCCCCGCAAGTACAAATAAAAACAAAAGAATGAGACTGACCAAACGTTGTTGTCATCATTTAATCATATCTCAAACCGTTCTCCCATAGAATCAAAATCACTCCTTTTACTACAACGAGCACTTACGCAGGAATGACATTTGCACAATTTGTTATTCCAACAAAAGAGGGTAAACTTCAAATTTGCGAAAATCAACAGGAATAAATGTGATCCAAGTTTAGGTTGAAACAAAAGCATGAGACAAGTTGAATGTAGACAAATACTCTTTCAAATGCTCACTAAACGACGTTGTCAAAACTTATTTGTACTTCATAACCGTCTTACTATATTATCACATAAAGACGTTTTATTAAGCAAATCAAGAAACAAAATTGTAAAAAGATATCCATTATGACAAAGACCGCCTTATTTATAAGGCATAAGGAGAAAACACCTCTACAAGCAAAAATTTAGCCTCTTAATTTGCTAATATGCATTCATACTAATCATGTGAAGCTAAGCTGGTACATAAAAAAGGCTTCTATATATTAAATATCTTCCTTCTTCTTACAAAACCTTATCCATTCAAATCGAAAAATATCTTCAGAGGTATATATAAAACGGGATAAACATCAGCTTTTATCATTGACATTTCCAAATCTCTGTATCTCATTTCCGTTTACTTTTGTCTTCTACTAAAGAGATAAGGACTGTAATGGTTAAAACTTCTTCCAGTATCGCATAAAATTTTGTATGTGTCTGGTTATGACTACAGATCCATTCACTGTAATTTAAAGAAGAATTTTACGAAAAAGATTATACAACCAACAAAATGCGCATTTGTGGAGCTTCAGATTCATTTTGGAGTTGCTTTACAATATATATCTACAGTCAAAAGTGATAAACTAGACCTATATACAAAAGTAACACACAGAGATTAATATTTATACGTAACCGATATGGTTTTTTTTACAGATGAGCAGTTTTTCTCTTATGTGCTTATAATCAGGAAAATTGAACTACTGTCTAAATACTTCATCTGAGCATGGAGTCTAAATATGTATTGGACGTAAAAATATAAACAGAACTATAAAAATAAAGTTACAACCGACAAATCCAAGTTTGTTAGATCTCAAAGATTAGGTACGATGTTAATTTCAAAACTCTGTAGGTGTAAGAAAAAAAAAAAGGCGTTTAATTGGCATTTTGCTTAAACTTCTTAAAAAGAACCATTGCCTACAAAAACTTTAAAAAGAAAAAAGTATAAAGCTTCACATTCATTTTTAGCTGACCCTAGGTTGTATAGTTAAATAACAAAAATATTTACATAACAAACAAATACAACTAAAACTATGAAGACCTTGTAAAATAATGAACTAAATCTCAGCTAAGGGGGAGAAAGTTAATTTCTTTAGTATACAGTGTATTTTAGTTATTTTACATCTGGCATAAATATCAGTATAAAGGAAGACTTTTGAGTACATAACAAAAAAAATGATAAGTTTGTACAGATATAAAAAAAAGGCTATTCAATTGAAACTAAGGATCCGTTTGGCAACAAAAATTTTAAGCTGGTTTTTTGTTTTTTTATTTTATAAATATGTGGGTTATATGGTCAGATTAGTTAGCCTTTAAAAATAAGATTTTTAAGCTAAAAAAGCTTTAAAAAAAATCTACAAATCAAAAATCTGGATTTTCTATGGATTCTTGAAACAGATTTTTAAAAACTGATTTTGGACCAGAAAATTTATTCCCAAACATAGCCTAAATCTTTTCAAAACAAATGGTTTTCATATCGTGGCTTCAAAATCAGTTTAAAAAACAAAAAACTACTGTTCAAGTTCAACAATTAAAAAAAGTGTTTTTACTGTTTTGTACAAAACATAAATATTTTTCAAATTCGTCTCCCAATTTGAAAAAAAAAAAAACTTTTAGTACACTACAAAGGAGAAAACAAAGTTAAAATCGAATTAAGAAAAAAACACTAGTATATATACAAAGTACAAAAACCATGATACAATATTAAACATAGTGTATGTCAAGAACTAAATACAACAAGTAAAATTATAAAAGAAAATATCAGCAGTTTCAAAATCAGTATTAAATAAAAGTACTATAAAACTTACTGTAATTTACAAAATAGAAGAAGTAAAGATATTCAGTTAATCAAAAGATTAACTCAAGTGATGAAAATCTATAACCAGCAAAAAAGATCCATACCATTGAAATAATATTAAATATATACATACATATGAATAAATAAACGGAGACTTACGGGGAAGTAAGTAAACAAGAGAGAGAAAGCTTTTGTTCAAACGGACAAAAGTATTATGAGACAGAAAATGAGAGGAAAACATTATTTATATATTAGTTGGATTGAGTTAAAGTATACTACAAGTAATTTAGTATTTGTCTTTCTAGTTTGTAAGAACAAGTTTTATGGTCCTTGTATAAATTAGTTTTGGTCCATAATTTTGTAAAATTAGTCCTACTATGGACTCAAAACACTGTTTTAAAAGACGAGTCTAGACGGATTAGGTGTTATGTGACATATTTTCTCATAGAACTCATCTTGTGCCTTTTAGAACATTCATTGAAAGTCTCATCCAAAAGATAGATTAGTGCATCTTGTGACTTGTATGATTGAAATTTGCATTGATTTATCTTCTTGGCTATAAATTAAACCACACTTGTCGGATAGTTGAAAGTTTTTAACCTTTTTCGTCTTTCGGTTCGATAAATTGGAATTTTCAATTCATATATTTTGAGTTACTCGGTTTTTCCATAATAGTTAGTAATTATGTATTTATTTGTGTTTTATGCAATAACATGTAATAACACAAGAAAAAATTGGTAAAATCTGTCACCTCTCTTCAATGTTATGAGAAAATCCATCTCTTTGTGAAACTAAAGAAAAAAATTCTCTTTTGTCAAACAAAAAGAAAAAGAATTTTTAGTCTTAAGTCTAGAGTCTTGACTATGACTTTAGAATGGTAAATTTAAGTACCAAATAAAAGCTATATTAAAACTATTGAGCCCAATTTGTATGAACATGGATAGTTATTTTTGAGAGATAAAGATACGGATAATGTCCACGTTTCTATACATTAACTGGCATGAATCAATTACCCTTTACTCATCTCTTATTTACGGTATATGCCCAGATTTTGTGTACTTGTATGGAAGTATTGATAGTTTTTAGATATAGCTTTCACTCTTTTTGATAATATTTAGGATAAGCTTGGAGAAAAGTTGGTAATGTTACTTTTATGAAAAATATATTGTTGTCAATCAATTATATATCGGTCAAGATTTGAGCTTTAGAAAATTAGGATTTACTTCCTTATACTGTAATATAGCTTCAAATCGACTTTATACATATTATATTGAAAAATAAGATGTCGATATGCACTTTCATATTATCTTCTCACAATTTGTGTTTTACTTCTATATTGAAAAATATGATAAATTGACGTATGATCATCAATAGATAACCGCATTCGTTTGGGAAGTGTGGTAACTCATGGTCTTCTTACCTGAACTCTTTATATACATTACTTCATCCGTTCTCATTTAATTATTAATTACGAAACTGTGTGTAATTTTAAATGTCTTATAACTTGTATCAAAATTGTCGAAATAAATTCTTTTAAAATCTAATCATAGTTTAACATTTGAAATATATGATCAACTTTTAAAAATTTTCATTCCGACAATTTTGATACAAGTTCTTGTATGGTCAATATTGCACGTTGTTTTGTAGTGGACAATTAAATAGGAACAGATGGAGTATATTTATTTAAAATAATTTAATCGTTCATTTAAAACTCAACTAAATAAAAAAAAAGAGAAAAAAGTTAGTCATGATCATTATATATATATATATATATATATATATATATATATATATATACACATCTCTATATACATAATTTTTAGAAAAAATCTCTATGTATATAATTTTCAAAAAAAATCTCTATGTACATCAATATATTTCTTCTACTGTTTTGTTTATTTATTTATTTTGAAAGTTCTATGTATTTATTTTTTATTAGTTGAGTTTTAAATAAAAGATTGTATTATTTTAACTAGATATAATGTATATAAAGAGTTCGAGTTATGATAACTCTGACTTAGGCACCCACTTTCATTGGTTTGTTAAATGGAGTTTTGGGTTCGATTAAAGAGTGTCGGGTGAAACCTTTGAACATTTAATAATACTAAAATTAATCTGAACTAAACAATAACTAGCATGAATGCATAATTGATACACTAAAACCTTTCAATAAAATAGTCTATATAGGAATAATTTCACTATAGTAATAAAGATTACCGGTGCCAATTCAAACCAGTTATAAATATGAATAAACTCTCTATTGTTATATTCCGTATTTTTTCGTGGTTGCATTAGTTATAATTTTACCTCCTTGTAGTAATAAATAATATTTCATTGTAAAAATATATATATATATATATATATATATATACACACACGTTTTTCCATCAAATTTTGATGATTGAGAAAAACATTTACATCCATTTGGTTATTTTAGTGAATTTGTGTCATTTGATTACTTATTTGTGTAACTAGTCTTTAATTTTGTTCATCAATTTCATGTGTATTTTGTATTTTATTGACATCGAAAGTCTGAAATACAAGCTACATATTTATATGTATGTCTATCTTATAGTATTATGTAAATACTTATATTTTTTTATTTGTTCGTATACGTAACCACTGTTTAAGAATAAACTTGCTATAACAATAATTTCACGAGTGGATCTAATGATATGACTCTGTAGAGAGGTTTTTAGGTATATCCCCTGATAAGATAAAATACAATTTCGTTTGGGAATTTATCTTCATTTTTCCACTGAAATTGTATAATTGGCATTAAACCAAATCAAAATACTCAAGGATAAGTTCCACCACTAAAAAAAGAAGTGGTTGCTCACCTAAAATATCAATCGGATAGATATTAGTGGCAGTTTTTATGCATTTTAGGAAACCAAAAGATCTCCCAAAACTTGCACCAAAGTCTTTGTTAATATTGTTGGTTGGTTTATCTTAATAAAATTCTTTCTCAATTCACACGACTTAGGTCAACTACGAAACCTTTATTGATTTGTCTTCCTTAGGAATAAATTATCTGTTGAGATTGCATATATACCTAAAAAGAAAAGTCGAATCAATCTAATAATCCTTTTCTTATTATAACAATAATAGGAGTCCAAATTTATTCCTCATTTCTCTACCTCCTTTCGTGTCCGATTGCTTATTTTATCCAAAAAAAAAAAATTCTAACAAATTTGAAAAAAATTGTACAATTACTATAATACATATATCAATACATTCCAATAATTATTTTTAAAATAAAATCCACACAAAGTTTATTTTGGAATAAATGTATAAATTAGTGTAAATTAAACATTGAATATTAAAAAAATTATCTAAAACAATATTATGTTCAAATGTTTTAAAATTTGAATATAATATAATATAAAAGTTTATAAAGTTGCGGTATAAGTTATGAAAATTTAAAATTTGAAGGAAAATAAGCAAGTGGGTACAGAATGAGGTAAAAAATATGAGATAAAAGATTTGGACTCCAATAATAATATACCGATCTTTTAATTTTTTTCTCTTTTAATTTTCTTCTTTTAACCCCATTTTGATGACCAAGATTTTTAAAGCGTATGGACCATTATCTCCACAAATGATATTCCAAACATAACTGGTCAGATACTGAATGAATAATTATCAATCTTGTAGTTTATTCTAATACACAATCTAAGATATATGTTTATATATACACATGACTGAAATGAAATCTACTAATACTTCAAAAAATAGAATAAAGGATAAGTGGAAATAAATTAATAAAGAAAGTAAACCAAATATTCTTATCCACTCTTTCTTGAGTTCTATCTCTCTACATAACAACTTAGAATAAAAAATCTTATAATCGAACACAGGGATTGTGAATATCATGATTATGGGAGAAAAAGAAATGGAGAAGGGGGTTAGAGTATCCGCAATAATTGTTATATATATTTTTTTTAAATATTAACATATCATCAATTAAATATATTTAAATAACATATGTATATGTTAACTTTAATGCTCACGTTAGTTTGTTTTTCATCTACCATTTTTCTGGTAGAAATGATCAATTATGATAAATCACCAAACCACTTGTTAGTTTTTAACAATGTTAAAATTAATGCCTATCATAATTAGTGTAAAGTTGAATTTATTTGTTTGCTAACCATTTATATAACCTAGCTATTGTGGATATTCTTACCATCCCTCAAAATTCAAATTGAGCCTCGTTGACATTTTAAGTTTATGATTATTTTTTTAGAAAAAATTACTAAACCAAACAACATTTGTATTATTATTTCGTCGCTACTTCTAGTTTGGAAAATAAATAATTACAAGTTTTTGGTATTTAGTTGTGTTTGGAGGATTTCGGGTAGGCTGTAAACGAAACAAGTCATTCACGAACAAGTTAATGTTCGGTTCGTTAAAGGCTCCCTCGTGCTTGTTATTTACTAATGACCTGAGCCTGAATAAAATTATAAGGCTCGTGTGTTAGAGCTCTGGATCGTTCACTTATTTTAATATATTTTTTCATATGTATATATATATTCATGATTATATATGTAAACTTATAAGACATGAGGTTGATAATCGAGAAATACCTCCATCTCATATGATAAATTTAATTTTTTTAAACTAAATCAATTTATATTATAACTTACAATACTTCTTACACTACAAAATAATATTTGATTTAGTGAGAATCAAAAGCTGTCACAAGCCTGTCGCTAATTTAAAAAGTTGTCACAAATCTGTCGCAAATTGACTAAACTGTCACAAAACCGTCGTAAAAACCGTCGCTAATAAGCTCGTAACAAAAAATACCGTCACTAATCCCGTCGCTATTTGAGTATTTTTTTGTAGTGTTATATGTATATATTACGTATTATTAATTATCTTAGCATAAATTTTGGCTCAGTAAAAAAGTTTTTTTAAAAAGTGAAACGATGTTAGACGTGTTCAACTGGTCTGTTAACCGATTGAGCTCGAACTCGTCTATAAATTAGCCGAGTTTGAATAAGATATTAAGGCTCGGTTAGTAAACAAGTCGATCTTGGATAGGCTCGTTTGCAACCTAATTTAGTAGCCAACGTGACCAAAAATTAAAAAAAGCAACAAATAGGAGTATCACTTTATGAGTTGTAGGTGTAGATTTTGAAGTTTTTTTAGCCTTTAATTTAGAAACAACAGGATTTTTGAGTTAATTAGTCAAGTATATGATGTAAATTGACCCCCAAAAAAATGAGATTAAAAGTTACAGCATCTAGCAAGAAATTTTCTAAATTACACTCTAGTACTAGTCTAAACAGAAGAATTGAGGTCCTTCTAAAACATTGTGAGATTAAATTAACAACAAACTTTAAACTTTAGAAAATGGAATTTGAGCAAGATGGCGCAAATCTATTAAATAGAAGTGGTTTAGTTCATCTAGTTTTGGGGACTTTATGCATGGTTTAGTTGGTAATAGAAAACATTATTTTTTATGCACACCAAGAAAATTATGTATTGTTTAGTTGCTAATAGAAAACATTATTTCATCGATTAAAGATACATTATCTTGGAAAACTTCAACTTGGTGGCTTGGAGATAATATTATCCAGATATTGCTTTTCTTTTTTCTCCTTAAATATTTCATCCGTGGGCTAGATCACATTAAAAAATTTAAAATTAATTAATATCAATTCATCTAAAACTACATAAGAAAAACACCCAAAAAAAGTTCCCAAATACTTCATGTTTCCGAAATTGAGAACAAAGACGTCAATTTCTCAAAGGTGACATACCAATTAATAGTGTTATAAATTCAAAATATAAGTAGATATAGTCAGGGCTATAAAGGCCATTGTGTATACCTTTTTTTCTTTTTAAATTTAACCTCAAAATCGAGGCCTAGCTAGAGGGATATACTATAACTATAGCATAACAAAACATAACACTATAACAGTAATTTATGCATTTGACAAAACTGTATTTGGCCAACTCAATATGGATAAGCATTAAATGGTAGTCTGGTAGGGACAAGGAAATGTAATTTTATTATTATATTACTCCTAATATTTAATTTTTACCCATCACTCTCTCGTCTACCGGTTTTCCTCGTCTCCTCACCTTTTCCTATGAACAATCTCATCCAAATTTGTCAAATATGGCCACTTTTTGAAAATAGAAAAGCAAGTGTTTCTAGTTTCAAATGGAAGTAAAATTTATTCCTGTACTTTATGTTCGAATAGAGTTTTCTTTTTTTTCTTTTTCCACTCTCTATTTCAGTGTCATTCTTTTTATTTTTTTATGTTTTCATAATATGGCTTTGTGGGAGTTACATCATTCAAATTTACACTTATCACCTCACATTTTAGATAAGAAAATGGTTTTTGTTTGAAACTTCTGATTTTTATTTTTTTTTGTATTTTACGTGAAATACTGAAATTTCTTCGAACCCTTAATTAACAATGTTTTTAAAACATGACAATATATAGAGACGAAAAGAGCATTAAGCTTATGTACTAATTTATATGAGTCTCCCCGTCCCGATTTGATAGGATTTTGAAATTAAATTATAAAGAACTGAATTAACAGTATAGTAAACTGTTGTTACGGATCGCCTAATTGTTGTTCATGATGATTCGAGCTTTATAACTGGTTGTCAATGTCGGAAGTACCGAGAGTATAATAAACATGTATAATGCAAATTGCAATGGCAAAGTTCACGCTACAGAATCCGTTCATTGAATTCTAATGGGGACGTTCGTCTTATTATATGTCTGATGACGACAAAATGGATTTTTTTTAATATAAATTTGACTATATTTTAGTTAATAAAACGTAATTAATTCAGCAAATTTGTAAATTACATTTGATAATTTAGCACTTGACTTATTCACTTGGCCTCTAATACTTCACCATTATTATTTATTACAAATTGGAATTTTTTTTACTGAAAATACTTCTTTCATTCCAAATTATTGGGGCTATACGAGATTACGTGCAATTTTGATCGACAAATAACTCATATCTAAGTTGTCGAAATCGACTTTTTCAAAAGTTTATCACGTAGTTCAAGTGTTAAACTATATGAACAAATTTTAAAATTTTATTTTTCTACAATTTAAGCACGATATATTTGTCGGTCAAATTTGTACGTATATACAAAGAGCCCCAATATTTTGGGACAAAGTGAGTAGTCAAAAACATAGTGTGGTTGACTAATTATTTTTCATCAAAGTTTTACTATCACCCCCAAAAAATATCCATGTTATTGTTTTATGGTTTTAATGAAATTTGGTAATCCCTTTGGAACGAGTGTAGTTGGAGGTAACCACAATTTGTACAATAAACCACAGCTTCCACAATAGAGTCGTTAATACAAAAATGGTGTAATAGAAAAAGATATGATGTTAAACCAAGTTGGCAAATACAAAAGTTTAGGGAAATGCCGACATATCTTCATCCCTAACTGTAGTTTACATCATATCTCATCAGTTTCTAGCTATTACCTTTAGTAGAGCTAGGTGGCATGGATACTTCGGAAATGCCGACATACCCGACTACCCGTCACCGATAAGGTGATACTCATTTGATACGTATTGAAAACTCATATTTTCAAGAACAAAAAAAAATGATAAATAAGAAATCGAAAAATAATAAAACGGAATAGTTTCAACTAGTCATCAAACTCCATTAAGAGCGTTTGATTTTTTTTATATCTCCGGTCTCTTTGTTTTTCATTTAAAGACCGTACTATTATACCTACCTTTTAAAACTAATTTACATTATTTAGCCATATAAAATTGTCATTATTATGTTGACAAAACCTATATCAATGGAGTATATGTTAAAATAATTGACATTCCCAGCATACAGTATCTAATACTTTTGTAAAAACTTAGCGATACTCGTATCGTATCGGATATAATATTCTGAGTTTGTATTGTACCTATCCAATCTAGGCAATGTTTTAAAAGGCGCAGCACGGAATTTAGATGTAAGTTGGTTACATAACGCCTAATCACGCCTAAGTTTGTTTAATCACTGTATAATCCGTCTAATATCGCATAATCCGTTTTATCTTAGGATTGTAAGACCTGTCTAGGCATGTCTAATTTATTTATATACATGCATATGTCTGAAACCAAAAGTGTGTGAATGTGATGAGAACGTGGTGAACACGTGCATTGTTTTCTCTTAATTTGGTCAGCTATAGACCGTAGTGTGGGGTCCCTTTTTATTTATCCCGTTTTACCCTTTTTCGCGTCAATTAAAGCGGTTTGAGCTTTATTTATTTCGTATCTATCCGATAAAAATCCCACACGTGTGGACCCCATATCTCTCCGAATATTCTATACTTGCGGTTACCACTGGATTAAGGCCGGTTCAGTTCGATTCAATATTTGATAAAATCGGAACCGAACAAATTTTTTGATTTTTTATTTGTTTGGACCGAATCGGGTTTTTCCGGTCCAGTTTCGGTCTTTCGGTTTTTCTTCGATCTTTTGGTGGGTTTTATTTTCGGTTTTTCGGTTTTCTTGGGCTTTTTCCGGTTTTTCCGTTTTTATTGTAAACCGAAACCGATGTGAATTTTTAAAAAAAATTCAGTTTCGGTTTTTTTGGTTTCGGAGGACCCTCCTTGCAGTATGAATGTATCCAAACCTCATCCTTTCACCATTTGGTTATTACTTTAAAACAGGGATAAATTTTGGATTGATACCTTATCTACAACTTAAGTAAGAATTAGTCCATGAAACTAAAACTAATTAAGAATTGGTCAATTTTCCCTGACTAACCAATAAAAAAGTAAAAAATCATAAAAAATAACAAATTCAAGAAAATAAAAATGAAAAAATGGAAAAAAAATGAAAAAATCCAAAAAAAAAATTAAAAGATGCAAAACCCCGAAAAAACATGATTTTTTAAAAAAAATCCCAAAAAATCCCAAAAATCTAAAAACGCAAAAACGCAAAAATAAAAAAAAAAACAGTCTGAACCATTTTAAGTCATTTTAAAAACAGTCTGAACCATTTTAAGTCATTTATAAAACAGTCTGAACCAAAAACACTCTGAACTATTTTAAGTCATTTTAAAAACAGTCGGAACCATTTTAAATCATTTTAAAAACAGTCTGAACCATTTTAAGTCATTTTAAAAATAGTCTGAACCATTTTAAGTCATTTATAAAACAGTCTGAACCAAAATGACTTAAAATGGTTAAGACTGTTTTTTTTTTTTCGTTTTTGCGTTTTTGCGTTTTTGGATTTTTGTTGATTTTTGATTTTTTTTTTGATTTTTTTTAAAAAATATCGTGTTTTTTCGGGGTTTTGCCTCTTTTATTTTTTTTGGATTTTTTCATATTTTTTTTATTTTTGCATTTTTGCATTTTTATTTTCTGGAATTTTTTCATTTTTTCTGATTTTTTACATTTTTATTGGTTAGTTAGGAAAAATGAAACAATCCTTAATTAGTTTCAGAAATAATTGATAAATCATTAATTAAATTTTATAGCCGGACCAATTCTTAAATACTTTTGTTTTCATGGTTCAATCCTTAATTTTAATATATATGTATATATATATTCTGTGATGGAGTACCAAGAGTAACCACATCAATTGAATTAAAAAAATTCTCAAATTAACATAATTTTACATTTTGAGATTAACCATTTAACTTTATATTATTTTTAGTTTTTCAAATTAACCATCTTTTTTATGAAATAAACCAACCAAGCGGAAATAATTTTCATGTAGCTTTAAATAGTGTATTGAACCAAAAAGAAATAATACGAAAATTACATTTTTCATCGATAGTTATAACCCACATATTTTAGGTAGTACCTAAACCAACAAAAAGTAAAGCTTTAAATACAAATTAAATACATAAGAATAATCAAAAGTTTTTTTTTCTAATTATACAATAAATATGACCAGGTATCTTAAAAAAAACAAGTATGATCCGGAGAAATTTGATTGGATAAAAAAATAAAGGGATGCCAAATAGGAAAGAGAGAGTAATAAGTTAATTATTTTAATTCTGGGAGAGGTTCTACTCTTTCTATGTAAATAAAGAATCAAATAGGCAAACATTAGTTTAATAGACCCCATAGAGATTTATGCACCATCAATTTTTTAGAAAAATTCCATAAGAAAAGGGAAACAATACCATTTAGATAAATTGATGCTACTGCTCTTAGAGCATCTACATCTATATATTCAAAATTTACTTTCTTCAAAATTTTAAAGTCTGTCTTTAAAAACTCTATCACATTATACTTAAAATAAACTCTCCATTTTTAAAGATAACCGGCATGAATCTTTATAGTTAGATAATAAAATTATTATGTTCAAAAACTAATTAAAAAGCAACAATACTAGGATCCCAATTAATTCATGTGTTTATTTTAGCTTCAAAAATTAGTTAAATATTAACAGAAATGATATTTTAGAGAGATTGAAAAAACATGTAATTTGCAAATGATTATCCAAATGATGAAAAGTGCAATTTTCGCTCCACATTTTGATAAAATTATAAAGAGCTTGATGCAAATTCTCTAATTTATGCGTAGCTCAATTAAATCGGTAGCAAGCGGTAATTCAGAGTCCAAACAGTTGCTAGCTTAATTAGGTGAATATTCTGAGCATGAGGGGTTTACTATACTTCTATATCAACTAGTAATCGTGTCCCACGCGTTGTGTTTGCGGCACGTAATGCAATACAAATATACAAAATATGTATATTTATGATATAAATATGTGCATAATAAAAAAAATATAGTTTAAAATTTTAAAGAATGTTTGGTTGTTAAAAAATGATAAATAATTTTATTAGTTTTTACGTTTTTATATTTTTATGTGAATATGACATTATTGTAATTAATATAAATGTGTAGTGGTATTTTTAGAAAAAAATGGCTAAATTGAGCAGACTCATTTGACTTAGGTTGACTTATTATAATAGAATGATATATCATCAACTTATTGATTAAAAAATATATATATCATCAACTTATCTTTTACAAGATTATACCGAAGTTTGTAAATCCGCACTATTAAAATATAAATGAAGTAAACAATATTATAATTATTCAGTATATGAAAAAGTTACTAAATACTCCAGGTTATATATTAGTGAACGGAAATTATAAAATCATGGTTATATAATTAAGTACTCTTTCGTTTATAATTGAATTCTTCTTTTATTTGCCATATAACAATTATGTTGGAAAAACATGTGAAAACATGGGTGTTTCCGAATGGTCACTGGACCAACTTCGAGTCATTATTTCGTGTAACAGCGCTGAGTTGTTTATACCGTACTCAACGTGGTTGAGTAGCCCGTGTGACGAGCTTCGTAACGGTATATCACATGACCTATTCGGAGAATGGGTGTGAATACAAAGTGGCTTCAAAGTTGGTGCCTCGAAAGCTCAAATCTGAAAAATCTGGAAAACGAAATGGTTAATGAGAAAACCATTTAGAATAATCCCATATTGTAAGATTAAGAGTTAATCTTACAATATATATACCATACCAACCCATGTAGTTATTAAACTAGCATGTCCACATACACCTAAGAGTATTAGTGTGTACCACGCGCTCGCTCGTGTCTCGGGTCTTGGGTCTTGGGTTTTGGGTCCAAACCCGAATAGAGAGTTTTGTATAAAATACAAAGCAGTCCCTAGAGTTTCCAGCAAGAGAAACGCTCCAGCAATGAATGAGAGTAAATGCTGCGGTTTCAGAATTGATTGAGCGGATTCTGGGGGTGTAACTCCCAGAATTAAAGACCAACATTTATGGCTGCGGTTTCAGTAGAGCCTATAAAAGGCAGCCCTCCCCCTCTCATCTCAACACAACCTCACAACATAAGCATACACTTAGTGAGAGAGAACCGCACCACCAACAGCTCGACCTGTGATTCGGTGCCGGTTTCCATACGAGCCACTCTGAGATATAAGTTGTACCTTGGGAACAAAGTCCCGAAACCAGAAACCTCTAAAGGTGGTTCGGGAAATATTGTTTAAGGGAAACTGCTCAGCAGTTGCCTCTTATTTTTTATATTTTTGTTATTTATTTTTCAGTCTTTACATTTTGTACATTTCATTTCAGTACCATTTCTTTTCTGTAATTTACTTTTCTGTACTGTTTCTTTTCTGTATTTACTTTTCAGTACTGTTTACTTTCAGTTTTTCAATTCAGTAATTTACTTTTCAGTTCTGTAATTTCCAGCATTTACAAAAAACAGTCCGGCAGTTTTTTATTTGTTAAAAAACCAGTCCGGCAGTTTTTTATTTGTTAAAACCAGTCCAGTTTGTTTTTGTTTAAAACCAGTCCGGCAGTTTGTTAAAAACCAGTCCGGCAGTTTATGTGTTAAACCAGTCCGGCAGTTTCCTTTTTACAGTCTAACAGTTTTATTTATTTGTTGAGTCAGCAATTGTAATTTATATTCCAATTGTGAGAAATAAAATTGTTATTTCCATTGCGTTCCTGTCTTCTTTATTTTATTGTCCTTTCGTTTATTGTATTCGAAATAGTACCAAAACCAACAATTTTAAACAATACCATTTTTTGGTTTTTCTATTTTCGAAATAAGAAAGGACTTTTCTTTTTTATTTTATTTTGTTGACGTCTCGGTTTTTATTCTCGCAAAATCATTGCTAGTTTACTAGAAATTGAAATTTGCACATAGAATAAATCCGAATTGTTTTTAATCTTTTATTCTAGAATACTATAAAGAATTCTTAGTGAAATCAAAAGTGATTTGATTTTCACGCTAGAATATCTTTTATTGTTTTATTCTTTTGAAGCAATCTAATTAAGTTATAATTAGAATTTGCGATTAAGAATTTTAGTTTTCTTGCGAGAAACTAAACGGTTTTAATTTGTCATTTCAGATGACTAATGAGGATCAAATACCCATTGTTTCTTCGGAAAACGTGCAGGGCGCACTTGTGATTGGCAGTAGCCATAACAATGCGAGCGCTGCGAGTGGGGGGGCTCAGGCTGAGGCTGAGGCCGAAGCTGCTGAGGCAAAGGCTGCGGCCGACGCCGCTGCGGCAGAGGCCGATGCTATGGCTGCGGCTGCGGCCGTAGCACAGGCTGCTGCTAAGGCAGCGGCCAAGGCAGCGCTTGTGGCTGCGGCCAGGGAAAAGGGCAAGGCTCCGGCAACGCCGGCGATGCCAATGTTGCCAACCTCTCAACTGGAGAGACCGGAAAAGTTTAGGGGCAACAACTTCAAACGTTGGCAGCAAAAGATGCTGTTTTATTTAACTGCCCTTAATCTGACCCGGTTTCTTAAGGAGTCTGCACCCGTCCTAAGCGAGGACGATGAGGACGTGCAGACGGTTTCGGCGGTGGAAGCGTGGAAACACGGCGACTACCTATGCCGGAACTACATCCTGTGTGCTCTAGATGACACTCTCTTCAGTGTTTTCGAGCCCAAGGCTTCTGCAAAGGAGTTTTGAGAGTCTCTCGAAAGAAAGTACAAAGTGAATAACGCTGGCGCAAAGAAATTTGTCGTCACGGACTTTCATGAGTACATGATGACTGATGGGAAGAGTGTCATCGAGCAGGTTGAGGAACTCCAACTCATATACCATAGGCTTGAGGTTGAAGGGCTAGTTATAAACGAACATTTCCAAGTGGCATTAATGATTGAGAAACTGCCACCTTCTTGGAAAGAGTTTCAAAACTACCTGAAACACAAGCGAAAGGCTATGACCTTGGAGGGACTCATTGATAGGCTCAATGTTGAGCAAAGCAACCGCCGATCCGGAAGGAAAGGTGGTGGTGGAGCAGGCAACGTGGTTGCCAAGGCCCATGTGGTTGAGGACGCTGTGTCTAAGCGGAAATGCTTTGACAGCGGAGTCGGTGCCTCTCTCAAGAAGAAATTCATGGGAGACTGCTTTGTGTGCAACAAACCGGGCCATCGTGCCGCGGATTGTAATATGCGCACCGACAAGCCCAACCCCCCCCCCCCCCCCCCCCCCCCCCCCCCCCAAAGAGGAAGTTCCAAGGGAAAGGGAGGAAGAGGGCACCTGCTCAGGCAAATGTGGCTGAGGGAGGAGATGATGCTGGACAAGACTACATGCACCTGAGTGCTGTGGTTTCTGAAGTGAACCTGGTGGGGAGCAACCCAAAGGAATGGTGGCTGGACACAGGCGCCACTAGTCACATCTGTGCCAGCAAGTGGATGTTCAAGACCTATACGGCCGTGGACAATGAGAGCTGCTTCATGGGGAACTCGGCTACTTCCAGGGTGGAAGGAAAAGGAACTGTGTTGCTGAAGATGACGTCGAGCTGACACTGAACGGCGTGCTCCATGTGCCGGAAATTCGCAATAATCTAGTCTCCGGCTCAGTGATGGTGAACAAAGGGTTTAAACTTGTATTTGAATCCGCAAAAATTGTAATCACCCTTAATGGAATGTATGTAGGCCGTGGCTATATGACCAACGACATGTTTAAATTAAATGTTGGTACTCCGGCTCCTAAAGCCGAGTCTGCTATTGTGGGTACTAAGGCTGAGGCCAGTATCAAGAATAATGTAACTGTTAATGTTGCCCAAGTGGCCAATAAAACTTCATTTGCTTATTCTTGCGATTCATTTAATTTATGGCATGGTAGATTAGGTTATGTGAATGCTAATTCTATGAAGAAATTAATATCACTGAATCTACTACCTAATTTTGTATTTGATAAACAACATAAATGTGAGGTTTGTGTTGAAGCAAAATTAACCAAGTCTTCGTATCAACATATTGAACGAAGTACTGAACCTCTCAGTCTAATACACACGGATGTATGCGACTTAAAGTTTATACAAACGCGAGGAGGGAAAAAGTATTTCATCACATTTATAGATGACTGTACTAGATACTGCTATGTCTACTTAATGAGAAGTAAAGACGAAGCGGTAGAGAAATTCGCTCTTTATAAGACCGAAGTAGAAAATCAACTCAATAAAAAGATTAAAATGTTGAGGAGTGATAGAGGCGGTGAATACGAGGCACCGTTTGCGCAGATATGCGCAGAAAATGGTATTATACATCAAACCACAGCCCCATACTCTCTGGAGCAGAATGGGGTTGCCGAGCGTAAGAATAGGACGCTCAAGGAAATGATGAATGCCATGTTAATAAGTTCTGGGTTACCCCAGAACATGTGGGGGGAAGCGCTGCTTTCCGCCAACTATGTATTGAACAAGCTACCGCATAAGAAGCGTGATAAACCACCTTATGAACTATGGAAAGGCCATAGGCCGAGCTATAAATTCTTAAGGGTTTGGGGTTGTCTCGCGAAGGTCCTTGTCTCGCTTCCGAAAAGAACGAGAATAGGGCCAAAGATGGTAGACTGTGTGTTCATAGGATATGCACAAAACAGTAGTGCTTATCGTTTTCTCGTGCACAAGTCGGATAATCCCGATGTGCGTGTAGATACTATCATCGAAGCTCGAGAAGCTTCTTTCTTCGAGGAGATCTTTCCCCGCAAGTCTTCCGTAACTGTAGAGACTGAGGAGTCAAACAGTGAGGAAAATGTGGGGGCAAGTGAACCGTTGGAGGAAGAAGAAGAAGAGCCTCGACGTAGTAAAAGGGCTAGAAAGGAAACGTCTTTCGGTCCAAATTTTGTAACCTTCATGATAGAAGGCGAACCGGCGACATTCAAACAAGCAATGTCATCCCCGGAAGCCCAATATTGGGAGGAGGCGATCAACAATGAGGTTGAATCAATATTACAAAATCACACTTGGGAACTAGTGGATTTACCACCCGGGTGTAAGCCACTAGGACACAAGTGGATCTTCAAGAGGAAGAGAAAGCTCGATGGAACGATCGAGAAATACAAGGCGAGGCTTGTAGTAAAAGGTTTTAGACAAACCGAAGGTGTCGACTATTTCGACACCTATGCTCCTGTCTCCAGGAAGACGTCAATCCGGATAGTCATTGCTCTCGCAGCACTGTTCGATCTGGAAATACATCAAATAGATGTTAAAACGGCGTTCTTGAATGGTGAGTTGGAAGAGGAAATTTACATGGAACAACCGGAAGGGTTTGTGGTTCCAGGTAAAGCTCACAAGGTGTGTAAACTTGTGAAGTCCTTGTACGGACTTAAACAAGCACCTAAACAATGGCACGAAAAATTTGATAGAGTGATGCTATCAAACGGTTTTCGGATAAACGAATGTGACAAATGCGTCTACGTAAAAGGAAATGAAAAGGACTACGTGGTAGTCTGTCTCTACGTAGATGACATGATTATAATAGGGAGTATTGATGACATCAACTCCACTAAGAGAATGCTGTCACAAAAGTTCGAGATGAAGGACTTGGGTGTCGCTGATGTAATACTTGGTATGAAAATTACCAAGAAATCAGACGGATATGCGCTATCTCAAACTCACTATGTCAAGCAGATGCTTGACAAATTTGATAAAGATAGTAGAGCTACATCCAGAACTCCGATAGAGATCTCAACCACCCTGAAAAAGAATTTTGGGGAGAGTGTGAGACAATTGGAATATTCTCGAATAATAGGCAGTCTGATGTACGTCATGAACTGTACTAGACCAGACATAGCCAACTCAGTGAGTAGACTGAGTAGGTACACCAGTAATCCCAATGAGGAACACTGGAAGGCCATCATGAGACTTCTCAGATACATGAGATACACAGCAGACCGAGGGTTGCATTATACCAGATATCCAGCTGTACTGGAAGGGTATTCTGATGCAAACTGGATCTCGGATTCCAACAGTACACGATCCACTAGCGGATATGTGTTCGTGATGGGAGGAGCAGCTGTCTCATGGAGATCATCCAAGCAGACGTGCATAGCTAGATCAACTATGGAATCCGAGTTCATAGCGTTGGATCTAGCAACAGAAGAGGCTGATTGGCTGAGAAGCTTTCTGGAAGGAATTCCAATGTGGCCGAAACCTGTCCCAGCAATAAGCATGCACTGCGATAGTCAGTCGGCTATTGGACGGGCGCAGGATCATATGTATAATGGAAAGTCCCGACATATTCGTCGGAGACATAAATCCGTAAGAGAATTGTTAGCTAACGGTGTGGTGTCATTAGATTTTGTGAGATCTAAAGACAATATAGCGGATCCATTTACAAAAGACTTGACTCAGGTAGGAGTTGAAGTTTCATCGAGGGGAATGGGGTTGAAGCCCATCAAACTGGAAACCTCCTCAGAGGCAACCCAACCCGAACTGGATTCTCCAGCCTCGGGTTCAACGGGAAAACCGAACTGTGGGGGTGACCGAACAAAGCACTCGGGAACTTAAGTTCCCAGCCCATTTCTAGGATGAAAGAGTGATAGACCTAGACCATCTTAAGGGTGAGCATGAGGCTCTTAATGAAAACAAGTATCTCGAAGGTCGAGAGGGGTGAGTCAGGACACCCTTGACTTGAAATCACCTATGACGAGTGTGTATGGCCGATATTATGTGATGAGCCATGGGCTAAATCACTAGAGCACTCGGTTGAATTTTGCCAAGGCAGTCCACGGCCAAATATGGACAACAACCAAAGGGCTTAGTAAGTGGTGTAAAAAGGACACTGTGTGCGCATTACCCTGGTATGCACAAACGCTAAAGGGTTAAAGGCTTAAAGGCTACCCAATAGTAGCATATCAGATTTTACGTCACTACGACAGGTTGAAGGCGTGCGCTACCTGTCCTTATGCAGTGAACTCTTGCGGTTCTCTCGTATGCATTTAGGAGCATTTTTATTTTCAGTCAATTGCATTCATGTGGGGGATTGTTGGAAAAACATGTGAAAACATGGGTGTTTCCGAATGGTCACTGGACCAACTTCGAGTCATTATTTCGTGTAACAGCGCTGAGTTGTTTATACCGTACTCAACGTGGTTGAGTAGCCCGTGTGACGAGCTTCGTAACGGTATATCACATGACCTATTCGGAGAATGGGTGTGAATACAAAGTGGCTTCAAAGTTGGTGCCTCGAAAGCTCAAATCTGGAAAATCTGGAAAACGAAATGGTTAATGAGAAAACCATTTAGAATAATCCCATATTGGAAGATTAAGAGTTAATCTTACAATATATATACCATACCAACCCATGTAGTTATTAAACTAACATGTCCACATACACCTAAGAGTATTAGTGTGTACCACACACGCGCGCTCGCTCGTGTCTCGTGTCTCGGGTCTCGGGCTCGGGCTCGGGCATGGGTGTGGGCGTGGGCTTGGGCTTGGGCTTGGGCTTGGGATTTGGGATTTGGGATTTGGGATTTGGGATTTGTGGAATGTCTCGGGTCTCGGGTCTTGGGTCTTGGGTCCAAACCCGAATAGGGAGTTTTGTATAAAATACAAAGCAGTCCCTAGAGTTTCCAGCAAAAGAAACGCTCCAGCAATGAACGAGAGTAAATGCTGCGGTTTCAGAATTGATTGAGCGGATTCTGGGGGTGTAACTCCCAGATTTAAAGACCAACATTTATGGCTGCGGTTTCAGTAGAGCCTATAAAAGGCAGCCCTCCCCCTCTCATTTCAACACACCATCAAACACACAACCTCACAACATAAGCATACACTTAGGCTCTGTTTGTTTTGGTGTAAAATAAGGGGAAACAAATCTTTCCAGGTAAAACAAATATTACAGTTGATTGTTTCAAGGTAAAAGTAAATTTTTAGGAAAATCTTTCCCCCAAATCAAGGAAAAAGAGGGGAAACATATCCCTTAAAAAAAAGGGGGGGAAACACTTTACAGAACTACGCGCTATTTTTTCTATCCTATTTACATACATACATATATATATATCTATATTATTATACTCTACGTATAATCTTTCTCCTATTATACTATTTATCTAAAATAAAAAAATTATTCTCTCTCCCTAATAAAACAGCATAAAAACAAAGGTATGTATTTTATCTTTCTCATCTCTGTAATACTTCTATGTAGATATATTATAATCCAATTGAACTTACAAAAGGGTTTTTTCTACTATTTCGAACCAACTTATTTTGTTAAACTATAATTATTTTTTTATTGTCTTTTTATATTAATAAAATTAGAATTTAGATCTAACTAGATTTTTTTTAGCCAATATATGAAATTTCACGAAGTTGGCTGTTGAATGACCTGTTATAAATGGATACACACATTCAGCTTTAATAGTTTGGTATCTTGCCTGAGTATATTAATACACAGAGCTCGCGATTTGTTGTTGACAGTGTAATAGATCTTTCAAGAAACTGCTGTCATAAGGCTAGTGTAACTCTGAATGTAATGTTTGAGAATATAATCCGACTGTCGTAACTCGTGATTGACCCTTTAACTGCAATTAAAGTTTTAGATATAATGTAAAAAATGGATTTTGTTTACACTAAAACTTGTCTATTTATAGCTATTGAGTTCTTATTTTGGTTTATAAATTGCATCATATTTAGTTGATTATTTTTGTTTGTTGATTATAATTTTTGTATTTCTTTATTTATTTGATGTAGATGAAAGGGAAATATATTGATAAGAGAAAAAAAAAATGGCTTTTACAGCTACGTTGATGTCCGTTTATGCGGGTGTTTTGACTAGTATGCAATTTATGCATCACATTCCTAGGGAGCCTTATCTTAATAGAGATGAAGAGAGACAAAAATATTTTGACACTTTAATTACTGATAGTAAAGATCTATACTTGCACAATTTTCGTATGTCAAAACAACCTTTTTTGAAACTTTGTTCTATATTGAAAAATAAAAAGTATTTAACTTCTAGTTTACATGTTTCAATTGAACAACAACTTGCCATGTTTCTTCATATTTTGGGTCACAATGTCCGAAATAGAATTATTGGCAGTCGTTTTTTTCGGTCCAACGAGACTGTGTCAAGGTATTTTCATAAGGTATTAAAAGCAATTTTAAAATTACAAAATGACTTTATAAAGAGCCCAACATCGACAACACCAGAAATCATGGAAAATCATAGATATTGGCCGTGGTTCAAGGTAAATATCCATAATCAGACTAATATAACATTTATATCCCACATAAAATTATAGGATGAATTCTAAATTAATCGAGTTTATTAGGATTGTATTGGAGCAATTGATGGTACTCACGTCCATGCATCTGTACCACTTGAGCTTCAAGGACGTTTTCGTGGTAGAAAAGATAAACCTACTCAAAATGTAATGGCTGTTGTTAGTTTCGATTTGAGATTTACTTATGTATTAGCTGGTTGGGAAGGGTCAGCACATGATGCACTTATCTTAGAAGATGCATTAACGAGGAGAAATGGGCTTAAAGTTCCCGAAGGTAAAAAAAAAATCATTAAAAACTAAGAAAATTAAAATACATATGTTTTTACCTTAATAAATCTCTTTAGCATGATAAAAAATTTGTTTGCATACAGCAAAATATTTTTTAGTTGATGGAGGCTATGGAATTCGCAAAGGATTCATTCCTCCATACCGTGCTACAAAATATCATCTAAAAGAATACAGTAATCATGAACCAGAAAGTGCTAAAGAATTATTCAATCTTCGTCATTCATCTTTGAGAACAACGATAGAAAGAGCATTTGGTGTCTTGAAAAAAAGGTTTAGTGTTTTGACCGCTAAACCACATTGGTCTTATGAAACTCAAGTTGAAGTGGTTATAGCTTGTTGTATATTGCATAACTATATATTGGGTGTTGATCCGAACGACAATCTTTTTTCTCAGACACAAGAAAATCATGCTCAACCACAAAATGAAACAAGTCCAAGTAGAAGATCACACCAACAAATAAGAGTCGAGAACAATGAGTGGAAGCAGAAACGCGATTCAATTGCTAATACTATGTATAATAGCTATAGAAACAATTGATGTTTTGGTGTTACTTGAGTTTTTTGCTTTCGTAGTTTGAATGTTTTTGTTTCTAATTGTTAAACAATGTGCATTTGCTATGATATCGTGCTTAATTAATATTTTATTTCATTACTTTATCGTATTAAATTTTCTTCCTAGATGGCTGCACGAGACGATGTTGATACTAAACCCAAACATCAATTTCGATGGACTGATGCAATGGAAGTAGTGCTTATAAATTTTTTTAGTTGATGTGGTAAAAGCAGGACGAAAAGTAGATAAAAGTTTCAAGAAAACTTCATTCGTTCAAGCTGCAAAAGCAATCTCATTGGAATTTAATACTTGTTGTAATTCTGATCATGTTGAAAACCGAATGAGAACAATCAAAAAGAAGTTTGGTGAAGTAAGGAAAATTCAAATGAACGGAAGCGGATTTGGGTGGGTTGAAAGTCAAAAGATGTTCACATGCTCACTCGAAGTTCAGAAAACATATTGTGAAGTAAGTTATATTTACTTTTATCATTTTAATCAATTTTGTCTTCTTTTTTCTTATATAATTTTTCTGTTATTTCAGGCTCATCCAAAGGCTTCTCCATATCTAAATAAGCCTATTGAAATGTATGATGAGTTTACATTGATTTGTGGTGATGATCATGCCACGGGAAGTTTCGCAAAGTCAAATACCGATGAATTTAACACACTAGATGAGGGTATTAATAATATCGAAAGAAATGATGAATTAGATGTTGAAGAAATAACAAGCACTCAAGTATTCTCACAGAATCCAGAGATTCCAATATCTCAACCAAGGTCCCATGGAAAACGAAAAAGAGTTGGAGAAGAAGTTACAGATAAATTGGATAAACTAGCCGATAGTGTTGCTAATGTAGCTGCAGCATTGATAACCAATACTAATCAAGAGCATGTTAGAATTTTGTACAATGAAGTGACAAAGATGGAGGGGTTTGATGAGTCGGACTTGGAAGATGCGTTTGATTATCTCAACAAAAATGAAATAGATGCAATGGGATTTATCGTAAAAAAAGATGCAGGAAAGAAAAAGTGGTTGACGAAGTTCCTTTCAGAAAAGTAGACGAACTTTTAGCTTTTTTTCCGTCAAAATAATTGTGATTTTAATCACTAATGTTTTTAAACTTTCACGAACTTATTCATTTTTGTGACTTTTAGTTAATTTTTGTGACTTTTAGTTAATTTTTGATGTTTTTCATCTTAAAATATTTTGTTTAAAGTATGAACAATGTTTATTTATTTATGCATCGAATTTGTCTAATTTAAATAACTAATAGATTTTTGAATTTCAATAGAATTCACATGGGAAACCTTTGACGCACCAAACACCCGTAAATAAAATGCAAACAAAAGTTTGCACCGTAAAAGTTTACCCGGAAAATATTTTCCCTCCGTAACAAACAGAGCCTTAGTGAGAGAGAACCGCACCACCAACAGCTCGACCTGTGGTTCGGTGCCGGTTTCCATACGAGCCACTCTGAGATATAAGTTGTACCTTGGGAACAAAGTCCCGAAACCAGAAACCTCTAAAGGTGGTTCGGGAAATATTGTTTAAGGGAAACTGCTCAGCAGTTGCCTCTTATTTTTTATATTTCTGTTATTTATTTTTCTGTCTTTACATTCTGTACATTTCATTTCAGTACCATTTCTTTTCTGTAATTTACTTTTCTGTACTGTTTTTTTTCTGTATTTACTTTTCAGTACTGTTTACTTTCAGTTTTTCAATTCAGTAATTTACTTTTCAGTTCTGTAATTTTCAGCATTTACAAAAAACAGTCCGGCAGTTTTTTATTTGTTAAAAAACCAGTCCGGCAGTTTTTTATTTGTTAAAACCAGTCCAGTTTGTTTTTTGTTTAAAACCAGTCCGGCAGTTTGTTCAAAACCAGTCCGGCAGTTTCTTTTATTTAAAACCAGTCCGGCAGTTTATGTGTTAAACCAGTCCGGCAGTTTCCTTTTTACAGTCCAGCAGTTTTATTTATTTGTTGAGTCAGGAATTGTAATTTATATTCCAATTGTGAGAAATAAAATTGTTATTTCCATTGCGTTCATGTCTTCTTTATTTTATTGTCCTTTCGTTTATTGTATTCGAAATAGTACCAAAACCAACAAATTAGAACCCAACTTCGTCGTTTTCCCCAACTCCTAATCGCAACTTATTAACAAAAAAAGGTTACATCCGTTGTTACTCTTTCTCATTAGTTGTTTCCTTTCCGTGTTGAAAAACCCGTTCTACATATGTAAATATTTATATATGAATATATGCAACTATATATGCTCGTATTGTTACGTGTATGTGCAGGCCTGTATGTATATTAAAGCGGACTATAACAATTTTATGTAATTTAAGACCGTTGTTGGATGGCTATAAACCAATCCAATCCAATCGTCGAGATGTATGAATATATAGTAATGGATTTATAATGATATTGTGACATGAGCAAAATGTCCCTGAACTTAACGGTTTTCATGCAAAATCATATTGTACAAATGTAAACTGAAGTTTTTGTTATTGCTACTATATGAACTGTTCTTTGACGGTACACAAAAGAAAATTGATTATACTGATGTTTGAATTAGTGAGAGTCAAAAGCTGTCACAAGCCTGTCACAAATTGACTAAACTGTCACAAATTCATCACAAATTGACTAAACTGTTACAAAACCGTCATAAAAACCGTCGCTAATAAGCTCGCAACAAAAAATATCGTTATTAATTCCGTCGTTATTTAAGTATTTTTGTGTAGTGATAGTTAAAAGTACAAAAGTATAAATGTGCTTAGACAAAGACTCCCGTGTGGATACTTTTCTCAATATATTGAAAAAAATAAAATCTAATTAATTAGGATAAATAAATATCACCCCTTACGCCCGACATTGGTGGATAATACATAAAAAAAAAAAAAATGGTGGATAGTATGAATTATAAGTTTCTTTGAGTATGTAAATATGTAATTATTAATTAAAAAAATTGGACTTTATGTAAAATAAACTAATGCGGCATTTTACTATCATATGATTCATGTTGCGCATTTGTATAATGATCCGACTACAATGGATCTTCTGTAAGATCGATAATTATGAGTGTTATGACGAATTTGATTGGAAAGTCTAATGGCAAAATGAGGAGATTCATTAGCTCGTTACTTAGTACACTCGGCTATATTTCTTTACTCGTATTATATAACACATTTTCATAATGTTATTTGGTACACTCGAATTTGAGATTTAACTATTAATATATAATCAAGTTAACGCATAGTTATATAATTTACGTAAATATTTATACATCAGCTGCAAATCGAGATATTTTGTTTTAAATTCTTATACATACCTCTTTTGGTTTGATTTTGTATGGAGGCTGGGAGACTGTAACTACATCCTAAAAACATTATATTGTGCATATATAAGTGTAAAATAGGAGAATATGAGTTCATTTAGCAATGTATTTTTTTAGTTATTTTTGAAATTTTGGATTTTAAAAATTTGTGGGTGTTCGGCTTCTAAAAATTTGAATTTGAGACTGAAAAGTCTAAAATTACAGATTTTTAAAATTTATATTTTCAGTGGATTCTGATATATTTTTAAAATATGATTTTGAATGGAAAAATATGTTACCAAACATATAGGATATGATTGAGATATACACCATGATAAAGTGTAAACAATAGAGAAAATAAGAATTTAATAGTATATCTTTGAGTTTCCTTACGGTTTAAGTCTGTTTAACCATATTCTGTATTTAAATATGGAGCGGTACACTTGTGACTCTTGTTGATATAATTAATTATATTACCATTCTTTTGTTCCAAATTATACACGCAAAGGATGAGGACTAGTCACATATTTTTAACACAAAACCCAATAGTCAACTTTTTGGATAAGAACATTTAAATTTATAGATTCGCAACGTATTAAAAGAAACCCTTTCAAAAAAAAAAAACGTATTAAAGGAAACATGCGGACCATTGTCCTTTGTCAAATTATTGGGCAAGCAAAAGGGTATCAATATTAATTAATATTACAAAAAAATTATAAGAAACGAAATCACCATTTATAGTTTGATAGTCAAACGTTCGATTATGGATAAAAACCTAACTACCTACTACTAGTATGGGTATACATTAATTAGTCAAGGCACATGTCATGGGGTTAATCTTTAATAAAATGATACCATTACTAATTTATATTTTTTATTTTAAAAAAACTGGTGAAAATATTTGGTTGTTAAAGTAAAACTTCTATAAATTAATATAGTTGAGAGCATAAAAATTTATTAATTTAAACAGTTATTAATTAACAGATTAATTAATTATTTTTTATTTTAAATAGGTTTTTATCAATTAAATAAATATACTCGTTAATACTAACATAAAACTCATTATATATTAATAATAGTACTCGTTAATAAAGTTTAATACACTATTTCACTTACTAAAATATAAATTTGTTACATTGTAAACCGTGTAATAAACTAATAAATATATTAATACACTAAACTAGGCATGAGCTTCAAGTATATTTAAATTTTAAGAGTAATCAAATGAATGTAGAGTCATATTTTACTAAATCATCATGGTAATGTTTGTCACTTTTAACAATTATTAATTTATAATTTTGCAGAGACCACGTATTTATATAAAGATTTTTCAAAATTTTATTATCTTATTAATTTATCAAAATTAGTTATTTTTTTACATTGGACCAAGTTAGGACCGAAAAAAAATATTATTTTACAGAGTTTATTAATTTACCGAGTATTAAATTAGAGAAGTTTTACTGTATTTTAGCCCTTTATGAAAAAAACCAGAGGAGACAAACATTGAAGTGCAATTTTTCTGTCTTGAAAACGTTAATACTGTAAAACCTATGTAAATTAATATAGTTGGCACCATAAAAATTTATTAATTTAAAGAGTTAATAGATTAATTCAATTATTATTTTTATTTTAAGTAGGATTTTATCAATTCAATAAATATACTCATTAATACTAACATAAAACTCATTATATATTACTAATATTATTTGTTAAACTCGTTAGTAAGTTTAATACACTACTTCACTTATATATTAAAATATAAATTTGTTACATCGTAAACCGTGTAGTAAACTAATAAAATATATTAATACACTAGACTAGACATCAACTCTAAGTATATTTAAATTTTAAGAGTAATCAAATGAATGTAAAGTCATATTTCACTAAATGTCATAGTAATGCTTGTTACTTTTAACAATTACTCCTATTAATTTGTGATTTTGCAGGGACCGCATATTTATATAAAGATTTTTTAAAATTTTATTATCTTATTAATTTATCGAAATTAGTCATTTTTTACATTTGTCCAAGTCGGTACCAGAGAAAAATATTATTTTACAGAGTTTATTAATTTACCGAGTATTAAAGGTTAGACGGAAATTAGGCGGACTGAAGTCGAATCTTAGAAGCCTAACAGATTAGGCGGGATAAGGCGAGATTAGGCATATTATGCAGCGATTAAGCGGAATTAGTTGTAATTAGGAGATAGGCGGTCAACTTCTGCCTAAATTCCACTTTGCGCCTTTTAGAACATTACTTGATATATAATTTATTCCTTGAAAGTATTTAAAACAGGACGCAAAAGATAGTCCCATTTTCATTTTTTAAGCGAAATACAGACTTCGTAAAATTATGATTATAGATAGGTTATTACTAAGTAGACGTTACTTATAAAAATACATAAATTTTAAAATTATAAGTATTTACATATTATAAGATAAATGTATATAGGAACTTGCAAAATCATATGTAGCTTGTATTTCATTGACATCAAACTCTAAATGGCAACTCCAATTTGGATGAAATACAATGAATGAAGAAAATAAAAAATTAGTTACACAAATGAGTAATCAAATCATAAAACTTCGCTACAATTGTGAAATAGATTTGAATAATTTCTAAAATCATCCAAATTTGATGGAAGAACATATACATATATATATATATATATATATATATATTTAATAAAATATTATTTATTACTATATGGAGTATATGAATGTGAATTTATAACTAATGAAAGTTTATTGTTATTTATAACTCGCCTGACTTGGGACCGAATATTTTTATGACTATAGAGAAATTATTTCAATATAGAGTACTTTTATTGAGAGGTTTTACTTAGTTAATAGTCCCATATTAATGTGATATAGATTAATGTTGATAAATCAACATGCAACGTCACATAGAAATATCAATGCACAAACAAGTTTTTTTTCTCACAATAATTCCTCAATAACAATGCATATATATAAATTAAAATGTAATAATAGCGATTCTGTCTACAAGTCACAGATTTGTAAGAGATAATTTTGAATTAGTATTGTTTTGAGACTCTTTATAGCCTTTAGTTACAAAAGCCCAGCTTATGATTTTTAGGACATTTGATTTTGCCTTGTTTCGGGAAATTTGTAAATCACAGTGAGATCCATCAGAAGATACGGCAGCTACCACCAGCCTATAAACTCCGATGGCGTCCATGCCTGCCCTCAAAGTCCGGGACGGGGTACCTTTTTGCTAAAGTCTGCATTAAACTTAGTACTTAAAAATGTGAACTTTCTGCTAATTAAGTTTCAGAATTGAGTCGTTTTTCTTAATTTTTCGAAAATTCTGAATTTATTCAAAATTTGGGAGCAGATTCTAAATTTTCGCAGCCCCTTCTTCCTACATAGTTTTTTCTTCTTTTACCATTCTCATCATTTCTAATAACACCACGAGCAAATCTAAACTTTAGAAAATTCTGTAGAAATATGAATTAAATAACATTAGCAACATAGTCAAAAGCAATGGGAGCAGAATCGAATAACTTCCTCAAACGACGGAACAATGTCACATACCCACATTGCCCCATAATCTGTCGAACCATTGTAACATAATTTCTGTTTTATAGATTGAAAAAGAAAACATTTGAAACATTCCAACTCACTCGTACAAGTAACCCGCATAGTTGCTGATAAGTGAGATAACTCATCAGTTGTTAAGGAAAACAGATAATATCAATTCTAAAACAGTTGCACCTTCTGTTGTACAAGCAATTCAAGGTTTCTTTGGCTAAAATCAGAAGGCTAACAACGAACTTGATCGACTCAACATGAAACTTGTTATATTTTCAGGCAGAAAACAAAAGCAATTATCATTTAAACCGGTCAGCAAATATAACTTATAAGCAAAAACACAAAGTTTGATCGCAAAAGATGCAAGCCTGCAACCAAACAAGTCTTCAGAACCCATAGCGGAATGCGGAGAATCTTATTAAAGCCCTCGTATTCAGAATAAGAAGTACATTACAAGCTCATGTTCAGATACATTTTTAATTGAAATGAAAAATAACTAAACAGCAAAACCTTGAAATGAATGAAGAACAAGGAGAAGTAAAATCGCTAAGCATAATTCATCAACTTTAAGCAGCTGCATTGATGCAGTCAATTGCCTGCTTGCATATGCCAGTCATTGTTGCCTCAGGTCCATAAACCTGAAAATGGTTCACAAAGTACAAAATTATGTATCAGATAATCAGATTTCGCATGATACTTCTAATTTTAAAACTCCGCAGAAATTAGAAATACACCACTTCATTTCATGTTTATATCCTATTCAAAGAAACAGTTTGATTTTAAATACGTTTATGTATTTATAATTACACAGTTTTCTATACCCCCCATTTTACTGTTTTCAAGTAATATCATACTATTTTTTATTGGACCGGTCGTCTATCAAATCTCATTTCCAGTTTCCCCTATAGTTTTACAACCACGTTTGACTCTTCTGTTTTCTGTAACTTTTAGGTGAGAAACAAACAATCAACGGAGAACCAACCGTCCTTGAGAACCAAAGAAGAATATTTTGAAGATTTATCGGTTTGAACACTATATAGAACCCTATATACTTTATATCTAACTTTATTTTTGTAATCAGAAACTTTATTTCTAACTGTGAGACTCGCACATGATTTCTTTAAACACTGATTGAATATAACAATATATAATTATATATTACCTCTAGAGGAATGCCAATCTCCTCTCCAAGTAGCCTCATCCTTGCGAGACCCCTTTGGTAATTCGGACCACCTCTCCTTACATATATATGCATCCTAGAAGCTTTAAGCTTTGACTCCTATACAAATGAAAATATATATTAATATTCAACAAATTAGCAATTGTGCTCAAAGTAAAAGGATATCCAACAAAGACAAAATATGTGAAATTTCTACTGAATTAACAAACCGATCCAAAAAATAAGAGAGTTACCTTTTCCTTCAATGCTCTGATTATGCCATTAAATGTGGCAGCAACATCAGTGAAGTTAGCGATTCCCCCTCCTATAACAAGGGCCCTTTTGCGACCATCGGGATCTGAGGTTGCGCACTGGAAAAATTCAAGAGTTAATGTCATGATTATTTAGACACAAAACTTTAGGCTTGATTAGGTATCAACTTTTAAGCAGATAACAAGGGATTTTTTAGAATAAGGAAAAAAAGCTGGGTTCATTCCATCCAGCTTCTAGGTTTTTCAGGGTATACAAGCAGAAAAGCTCGGGTATTAAACTGATCAACCGAATGCAGCCCATCAGCAAAAAAGAAACCAAGCTTAAAAGCTGCAACAAACAAGTTTACGGGCCTTCTTTGGTTGCAGTTTTTAAGAAAATAAGCTGTACTTTTTAGGTTACAAAAATAGTTGAGTTCATTCAGCTTAAAGCCTCTAGCTTTTTCAGGCCTAAAAGCAGAAAATCTCAGCTTTTAAACAGATCAACCAAAGAGAGTAAGCTTTTAAGGAAAAACAGTGAAATTAAAAGGCTGCAACCAAACAAAGCCTATTTCTAATTTACCCAATGTAGTAAGTTAGGCAAACTTAAATACAGAAAACAACAACAATATGCTATGAGGTAATATAGGACTAGTTCAACCTACTTTATATACTTGATGAAGACGATGATAGGGTAAGAAGATAGAGTGTTAGAAACTAATAGTACTCACATCAATCACAACTCTAGCATACTGCAAAACCTCATCTTCATTGGGTGCTCCACTGTACTCAGCATAGTTCCCAAGCTCGGAGGCAAAACCAAGATCCCCAACCTAAATCATTTATATTAATTAGCATTCAAGAAAAAATATTAATATTGGTTTAATTATTTGCTTCAGCCAATTATTCTATTCGAGGGGTGAGTATCATACGGTATCTGCGTAGATGACACTGGCACCTCCTCCTGCTACCATTGTCCAGATGCGTCCTTTAGGATTCAAAACTGTGAACTTCAATGATGCACTAGTCTAGAAACAAGTTAATGGAAAGATGGTTATTACACGTTTATATCATCACGTGCACAACATGAAAAAGTTATAGAGGAATCAAGTACATCATATACATACTTGCAAAACACATCAAAGGAGTATGCGGAGTTTCTTTAAAAAAATCTAAGTAACCTACATTTGGTAAAAGGAAAGCTGCTACATCAAGGATTTCCGGTAAAAAAAATTCTAAAATCAGTGTAGAGTTGGTAACAAGCAGATGTCAAAGAAAACCGGTTCTCAAAACTTTTTTGTGTCTCTCAGCACAATAGCTACTGGAAACAAATACGTTTGGCAGATTAATTTACGTAAGTAATTTTTTATCAGCCCCCCTCCAAAAGAAAAAGAAAAAGAACTCTCAGTCTCAGAATTTCACATAATATCAACTCAGCCACTTTGCAGAAAATCAAAATACATGAAAGGAAAGAATCTAAAATTTCTATTATGGGTGTTTGGTATCAGATTTTTTGGGTGATTTTTGGATTTTAAAAATTCAGATTTTTTAATAGATGTTTGGTTAATAGGATTTTTTTGATTCTTAAAATCCAGATTTTTAGTTAAATCCAAATTCCAGAATCTATCGTTTTGCTGGATTTTTAGATTTTTGGATTTTAAAAATCAGATTTTTTGTCAAAAAATCTGATACCAAACGGACCCTATGTGAAGTTATGAAACGAGTGAAACACGAACAGAGTCTGAAACTTATATTACATTGAATATCTTCTTTCTTTCTTTTTGTCCATTTCTCCACATGAAAAAGGGATTTTTTTAATGAAGGGAAACAAAAGTGGTTGTCAAGTGCAGATCCTGCAAATTTATACCTTTTCATCTAACCCATGAACAAAGCTTTCAGTAGGGCTCATAACCCTACCGAATGGCATGGGAAATTCGATGCTACCCCACCTAATAATATTTCCATAAAGACAAATATATCAACATTAGCTTTGTCCACGGAGAAGGAGGAGATTGAAAGAGAAACATTTGATACAATCACAGTCATAATTATCACTGAAATCAAAATTGTACTTTTTGAAATTCTTGAAGGTAGCAGTGTCGTCAAGCTCCCCTCTCATATCCAAAGGATAAGGCTTCCCATTCACCAATGTGAAAGGGTTCATCTCAAGGAAAGTGAAGTCCAAATCTAGAACCACAGCAACCGTAATTAATGTGTATGCCAACTAAGTGACTAAAATAAAATAAACTTGAAGACACGTATCATACCTAGAAAGATGGTGAAAACCACTTTAATGAACTCCTCAATGACTCCTTTAATCTAAACCATAGAACAGATACATCATGTTAGCCGGTTCAAATGAGCAATTTTGTTTTGATAATGTAATTCAATTTGAAAGGGCAATCTCCATACTCCACATTATATAATTCCACGAATTCAAAATTGGGAATGCAAATAACTTTAGGCTTCAGTATAAAGCGAACTACCTCCAACGGCAGGGTCGCAACAAGTGGAGCACATACTTCTGATGTGAAAGACACACCGGTGGGGACGAATATGGCTTTAACCTGAAAGCCAATACATTCATTGTTAAGGGTTTGTCTTATACAGAAATGTAAATAAAACATAAGATTAATTAGACTTTGTAACCTCCTCTACACCCCATCTTGTTCCTGCCCGACTGTCTCTTACTTGAGAACTTAAAGGTTGTCGATAATAATAATAACCCATCTACTTATGTCTGACGATACTAGACCAAAGTGAAAGGAAGCAAATTTTAAAAAAAGAATAAAAACCAAAGACCAACATGACAATTTGAATAATCGTTTGGATATATTCTTCAGAAGTACAAAACAAAATGAAGGAGCCAATATTAGGGAAAGGTTGTTGATGTATTTCTAGATACGAACAATACACATTCATAAGTACCTTGTCCCAGTTCTCCTCAATATCAATTCCTCCACACTCGGAAAAGCTTATGCTACACCCAAGTCTCTCAGACACGATGTTGATGTAAAACTCTTCATCATGAGGAACGAATGGCTCAACAATGAAAGTTGTTATTGGTCCTTTGCATCCTCCCATCTCAACCTATTGTTGTAAAACAAGAAAACAAGAATTTTTAGACGGTCCTTTACATCTTGTAGTTGGTAAAATAGAGATTTAGAAAGTCAAATAGTACCTCTTTGCCAAGTCTCTCTTTAACAAAACTAGCAACTTGAGCCAAGTCTAGGTTCAAAGCAACAAGACCACTCTTTCCACGTTTACCAAACAACATATCTGGTTTCACAACCAGTTTGTCCGAAGAGAGCCATGGCTCTTTTTCTACAAGTTCATTCACATCTGTTGACTCCGTAATCTACACGCGATTAAGTGAAAGTTAGATTTATGACATTGCAGTTCACCACATAATACAAATATGTTTATCACACTATGCAACACATTGCTAAGAAGGTAAAGTGCGTCGGTTATGCTTCTGAAAATTAATTTCTGGTTACCAAAACAGATTGCAAGAAATTCACAAATTAATTGGTTTCCAAAGCATTCGCGGATACCAAATAGAGAGGCCACCTTGATGTTGTTTTAGTTCAGTAAGAAAAGGACATTAAGCTCAAATAGTACAAAAAGAGGTGGTTTTGTATGTTTCACTGACTTTGGTCGCTGAACAAATGCAACCAAACTTACAAACAAATAAGAAAATAAACCAAAACACAACTAAATCTTTCCATTGCAATACATGAAGAATCATATGAATGGCCAAGTGGCATTATTTCGATTTACCAATAGTTAGTATCTCGATATTGTATCCTGATCAAAATGATGGTACTCGATGAAAGTGACACCTTATATATGATTTATAAATTTCAAAATATAGGAATGCAGACCTAAATGCGAAACATATACACTCTTTCAAGTTATGTAAAATGATAAATTGTGAGATTTCCATCTCAAGAAAGAGATTTAACCAAATGTTATGCGGTTATGACTACAAACTTGGAACTGATGACTTAGGTAGCTCAGCGATACCAAAATTACTTTTAAAGCTTAGGTGTTTGAAGTTTGCAAGCGGGGAGTTGTACTTAACATCTCACTAATGCATATATAAAGGCAATACTGTGATTGCACATTTGAAAACCAAGCCTATAACAATGTTTTCATCTGCCAATAAACCGACAAGAGGAATTTGAGATGTGCACAACTGACGGTTTAAAATACTATCCATAGACCTAGTCGTTTCGAAACTAGTCTTTAAAGCTCTACTCCCCCAATGATGATATAATTTTTTGATTAAATTTGTAAGTTGCAGAATAGACTCGTCGCTGCTGCAATACTCTAGAACAACTACAATTGGCATTAAAAGATACAAGTGGTGATAGCATTTTTATTGTTTATACAACGGCTTGAAATACGCTACTTCTATTTGTGGTTCTTGTAAAATTTTCTCGAAACCAATGTAATACATCAGTAATTGCAGTATCCAAATACAATACGCAATAGACATTATATATCGGAATCGTCATGGTTCTATACACCAAGTCAACTAATTTTTCTGGAAGGTAACAATCTTTACTCCAATCTACCTAATTCGTGGTAACAACAACTCTACTGTTATTATAATTACTATTATCATAACAGAAGCCCGGATCTAACAAACACATCTAAAATATGAAATAAAATTTAGAAAACGGAAACATACTTGAGCAGATTTAATTCCCAATTCAGCTCCAATAAGTTTCTTGTATTGCTCTTTCAAAAGCCTCTTTGAATCGTACTCTCTGATCTTCTTGCGAGCCATCTGTTACTATTATCCTAATTTCACAAAACAAAAAATTCAATATAAATCTGAAAACCAAAATTTAACCTACCTCACAGAACAAACAATTCAATATTTCAATATGAAACTGAAAACCAACATCTAAAAACCAAATCATTAATCAGATCTAAATCTACAGATTATAGGAACTAATACCCAGATCACAAAGTTACACTAATAAAAAATTAACAGGAAACATTTTAAAAGTAGCCAATTTCTGTAAATTAACTGAAACCCATAATTAAAAAACAAATCTTGAATCAGATCTGTCTCCCAAAAATCACAAATAATCCAAAAAATTACCTTAATATTCTTACAAAATGATCTGATTAACAATATAAGTACCTAAACAACTTTCAAAAAAATAAAAAAATATATATAGTTAGCTAAATATGCATTATGAATGAAGAATTCTTGGTGAATAGTAGGTAAAAGAATAAAGAAAAAAAAATGAAAAGTTTTCATAAGAAATACCGTTAGAAGAGGAGCAGGTGAGTTCTGAATTAATTTAGAGAGATAAATAAAATTTCAACGTTAGGACCAAAGCTTAAGAAACACAAAGGGTGACAATTTATAATGGGATATTCTGGTCTTATTTGTCACCTACTATTATTTTTAATTTTATAAATGGACGAGTTATTTAATACTCAACATACTAATATAATATGATTAGATAGATGTACGTAAAATTTTGATCGGCTAATAATTTATATTAAAATTATCTAATGAAATTTTTTAAAAATTAATCATATAGTTCAAAAATTAAATTATATGATTTATTTTTAAAAAAATTCATTTCGATAATTTTGATACATATTATAACACAGTTAAAATTGTACTTAATTTTAGTATATAATATTATTATATACAGGTAAGTTGTAATTTTCGCGGGAAGGTTTATGTTGTTATATGCGGTAGGCAACAACTTGTCTACCTAACAATCCAAAGGGCATGCAGATGCCATTTTTACTTATTTACTAGCATTACACTACAAAAAAAAAATACTCAAATAGCTACGGGATTAGTGACGGTATTTTTTGTTACGAGCTTATTAGCGACGGTTTTTGTGACGGTTTTGTAACAGTTTAGTCAATTTACGACAGATTTGTGACAACTTTTTAAATTATTGATAAGCTTGTGACAACTTTTAACTCTCACTAAATCAAACATTATATTGTAGTGTGAATTTCCTATTTTACTTTTTTTACTTTTTATTAGAAAACTTATTAACTTCTATCAATTTAGTATCTAACATTTATGTTTTACCGCTCAACCTATCGTTTTAGTATCTTTGTGTTCAACAAAACTAGTAATCGTGCATACGCGTTGCGTGTGCGACACCTGATACGACAAATAAATGAATTATAAGTGTGGTGATGAAATATGTGAAGAATTAATATAAAAAAATAGATAGAATATAAAGTGAGAATAGTTAAATAATTTTGTATAGTTAAAAATGGATGAATAGTGCTATTAATTTTTTCTTTTTCTATATTTGTATAAGATTTTATAAGAGTAGGGTGGTATGGTAATTAATAAAAAATTGTAGGATCGTTTTTGAAAAAAAATGATAAATTTGACAGTTTTAAAAAAATTTGGGTTGACTTGTTATAATAGTATGATGACAAAATTACAGCCTCGTTCTATCAGATATCACATAGTTGCAATTGCGTCAATATACATCAAAATAGATATCATAATTGATATAGTTAATCTAGTTTCGATTTATGTCGTCGGACCCTTAATTGAACATGTTGGGGTCCAAATTGATACTAAATTAGTAAAAGTCAATAATACAAAGTACTAAACATTTTTTCCCATTTTTATTAGCCTAACTAATATTGTATTTTATTGAGCAAAATTAAAAGTACTACTATATTAGTCAACATTTTGATTATACCATTTTAATGGTTATCAAGCTCGTTTAAACTACTCTAGAGTTCAAGTGATAATTATTGGAATTGCATAATGCGGTAAAAGTTGTTTACGAAAAAATGGGATGGAGAACGCTAAATGAGAAAAGTATACTCAATTTTCTTGTCATTGCAGTGATAATGTTCGGTCGTAGATTAATATTTTGTATTTTTATTAATTTTGTTATGTTTGGTTTTATGACTTACATCTGATCATTTTAACACATAAGACGTCTTTTTTTTTTTTTTTTTTTTAATATAGTAGTTGAACATGAAATTCTTTTCAACTCAGGTAAGTCACTTTATTCGTTTATGAGTAAATCCTAAAAAGGCATTATTTATATAGTTGGAACACTCCACACATTTGTGTCTTAATACAAAATTTCGCATCTAAATAGATAAATTGCAATTTTTAAAAAATAAACATAATCTCATCATAATACCATGTGATTAGTTTTTAGATTTATTTTGTTGTTTCAACAATTTAAACACGAATTCTAGCAAGTGAAAACTGTAGTTATATACATGAATTTGCTTGCTTAACCTTGAATTCGACTCTAAGTATATATCTTCGAGTCATACGATGAATTTATTATTAGTTAGGTGTTTTAAGTAGCTGTATTGTTTCATTGTTTGTTATATCCAATATAAATTCTGCAAATTCGGATGATAACGTATAAGCAACAGTGTAATAACAAAGTCTGCGTATTGTAAAACGTATGGTCAATTCATAAGTAACCATGCATAGGGGTGTACATAAACCGAAACAAACCGATTAGTAATTGGTTTGGTTGGGTTTGAAATTTGAAATTTGATAAACCGTTTGCGGTTCAGTGGTTTTCAAACCGAACCGAACCGATTATTTTTATTCATATATAAAATAATATAATTATTTATATATATACATCAATAAGTTGATATATGATATTTTACTTGCTATTTGTATTTATTAATAATATATTTTGTTAAATCATTTGTAAATTTACATGTTATTCGACTTTTGCTCTAAAGTTGCAAATGAAATATAAGCAAAAACTTTACGAAATTAATATAATTTTGAATATTGTTTTTTTTATTTGTTAAATTTCAAACCAAACCGATTATGATTGGTTTGGTTTGGTTCGGTTCCGGGGATTTTTTTGTCAAAACCGAACCGAATCGATTGTTTTTTATTGATTTGGTTCGTATTATACTAAAAAACCGAATCGAACCGAAACCATATACACCTCTAACCATGCATATAAAAAACTAGATTTTAAACTAATTAACATTTTAATATATTTATGTTCGTAATTGCAGATCAACACATTTTCTATAGAAATCAGAATTTTACACTGCTTAGCTTCCAATATTGACTTTGAGTTTGAGCTAGTCAACTAGTCAAGTATGGATGGCTTCGTTAATTCCTATGAACTTTTTTTAGTCCTAATGCTTCTGAATTTGACCTGCCAATGGTCTTATAAGAATTTGGAAATACTTTTAAATAAAATGGGTTTTAACAACTTTGTAACCACTCTCAAAGTATAAATTAACAATGTCATGACCATCGATATTTATTAATTTAAACAGTTATTAATTAACCGATAAATTAATAATTATTATTTTAAAGATGCTTTTATCGTTCGTAACTTAAATTAAATCATTATAAATTACTAATAATAGTTGTTAAACTCGTTAGTAAAGTCAAATACAATACTTCAATTAATAATATATAAATTTTGTTACATTTTAAGCCATGTACCAATTAAGGATCAACATTAGATACATCAAATATGTTTGATCAATTCCATATACATTGAATATCATTGAATAAAATAGTACAACACATTGTTTAATCGTATATATAACTTCATAATTTTTTGATGCAATCCAAAAACACAATATTAGAGTAATTCGATAAGATTCAAGTAGATTTAAATTTTAAGAAAAATCAAACGACAATAGAGTTATATTTCACTAAATCATTCTAGTAATGTTTGTCATTTTCAATAATTATTATTTTGTTGGAACGAAATATTTATATAGGCATCTTTCAAAAATTTATCATCTTATTAATTTATCGAAATTGATGATTTTTTACATTGACTCAATTTGGGATCGAAGAAAAATATTATTTTAGAGAGTTTATTAATTTACCGAGTATTATTTTATAGAGGTTATACTGTACACATTTTCCTTAAATCAATAAAGTTATACATATGCTTCTGAAGACGATATAAATCAGAAGTTTTTCAGTGTATATATATATTTTTAAAATACATGCAATCATTAATTTTAATGCTATATTTAGCTTGCTTTCTTGTTTCTATCATCTAAGATATCTAAAAGTAGGGTGATCACCTAAATTTAAAAATATTATGTGATTGTTGTAACCGGGGTAGCTCAGTATTTATTGTTCCCAAAACTTATAATTTTTTTTTGTCCATGATAGAGGGGAAGTAAAAAAAAAAAAAGTTAAATAAAAATTTATTATTCCTGGGCTGTAGTAAAAGTATATCGAGAGGTCGTTCCACCCCTTGTCCCCGAATATGGGTAATAAATTCTCAACCTATGTTGCTCCAATCTGACCTAGGTGGCGAGTAATCCCAGTTCGCGACAGAGAACAAGACAGCAACCTTAAACCAATGTAAAATTTAGCAAGCAGTTAAGTAGCCTTAACCAATGAGCTACACACTTCATTTGACATACATTTGCTTTTAAATATGTATAATAATTTAAAATAAAATTGTATTCAACCATCGTGGAATTGCCACTCAAAAAATCGATTTTATGTTGCCCAATACCCAAACTTACTTGGCTTAACACCACTAAATTTAAATGAATGCCAACCAATATGTTTTGAAGACGTGCAGTATCCGGAGTATCCGCTAATACAGGTGAGACGCGGTAACCAACAATTATACTATGTTATAACTAGGGCTGGGTTCAGGACCCGACCCGTAAACGCTCAACCCGTATCCCGACCCGATTACTTTTGAAAGTGAAAAAAAATTCCGATCCCGATCCGACAAAAGTCGGGACCCGAATTTTCGGGATCCCGTAGGGTCGGGATATGTTTATCCCGAATTACTAATTTTTATTTGAGAAGTCTAAACATGTTATTAACACGAAACATAATCATAGTTTAAAAATAATATTCCTAATAAATGAAAAAAGAAATTAACATGTAGTGGAAAAAATAGTGTGAAACTACAAATAATGGAGTAAATAAAAAAATTGATACGTTTTTTTATCAGATTCTTTTATTATTTAGTTTTATTCACATAAACAACAATTATCATACTAAATGAGATATATTATCATTATAATTTTTATAATCGGAAAATAATAATCGTTTATCTTTCTTGAAAATAACAATATAATTTTTTAATTTAAGTATATTTTTTATTTTAATAGTTTCATATATTCAAAACTATAAATCTATATTATACTTATATAACTATAACTAATATATAAAACAAAAAAGGTTGTAGCCCATATGGTAGAGTGTTTACATTGTATACTAGAGGTATAAAATTCAATTCTCATCCCTTGTATTTAATATAAATTTTTATATAAAATATAAATTAATTTGAAAATCGGGTCGGGTCGGGACACCCGACGAAATCAAAATTGTCACCCGATCTCGATCTCGAAGTTTGTCAGGTCGGGATCCCGAAATTTGTCGGGTCGGAACAAAACCCGACATTTTTTGATCCTGACTATTATCGGGTCGGGTGCGGGTCGGATCAGGATTTCGGTATATTTTCCCAATCCTAGTTATAACTTATTAATTTAGAAATTTATATTTTGACATCAATATTTTTAAAAACAGAAACTAATTTTTAAAAAATATTTACAACTAAATACGTGTGCCTTAGCAATCTATTTATACTTACATGAATGAAATAATCTATACATAAATTTAAATTGTCATTACAAATAATTTCAAAAATTACCCGATGTTACGTTATGTTGAACAATCTTACCCATATAAGTGATTGTATGTATTAATCGGTTCATATTTAATCATTTTCTGTGAAACTATGCGGAAATTTGATTTGTATTAAAATTGTTAAAATATTTTTTTTCAAAATGTTATCATACAATAGTCTATTATTGAACTATACGACTAAGTTTTGAATCTTTTTATTTTCATCAATTAAATCGATAGTTATTTACATAGTAAAATTAGAAATAGTTTCATACCGTCAATTATTTATTACTGTATTAATTGAATACTAAATGGTAAAAATAACCAATATAACACAAAGGTTAATATTCGAACCTATCCCTATTTAGTTTTTCTCCTTTTTATTCATATATTTTATTTTTATTTATTCGATGAACCTATTATTATCCCAAATCATAAACCCAGTTGTTGTTTTTATTTAGTGACCTAGGCGATCAATTCTACGCTCAGGTCAATACTCTTTACCTTTTTACACTTTATTTATTTATATAATCAATTTTCTTCGATTACTTTGTTTTTGTAATGTTGGATAAACCTAATTTAGCTTTTAGTAAATTCAATTTACCCATCATTTTTAAGAAGCTATATTATTTGTGGTATTTGGATACTGACAATCGAGTATTTCTGGTCTGTTTTGTTTTATTGCCTTTGCAAGATTTGTAGACATGGAGAATCATGGATTTGAGAAGTTGAAGGTTCAAATCAATGAGTTGTTGAGAGAGGCAGAAAGAGTAATTCAACAGATACCCGAGACGCAACTTTTTATTGGGTTTGGGATCATCTTGTTGACTACACTTGTCCTCTTAATTGGTATTTTTTTCTACCCTTTCACCTTTTCTAAGATACCTTGCAGTTTTATTTTCTGTACCAGAAACTTATGCGGCCGTAGTGACCTCTTTAAGTTATACCCTTCAACTTTGTTCTAATCTCAATCCATGGCCGTCTATTTGCACAGAGCAAAAAAAACTCTAATAAACGCGTTTATTACAATTCAATTTATGTTGTGACTCGTGTGTTATGTACATGACAACGTGCAAATTGAATTTATTTGAAATTAAAAGACACATTCTATATCTTGGGTTAATATATCGTGAATTTCTGTCTTCCGAGGGAAAAAATATTTTATATACAAGATGCTATACCTGTTGATGATATGAGAAGGTCTGCAGTTTGTTAACATTGTTTGAACATCCATCTGTAAATAATCTTGTTAATCTATTAGGTATAAGCTATATGTCTTGGTTTTTGTATACTGGATCAACCTTTATGAAATGCACGATTATATTAGAAATCAACTGTTTGACCCTCAGAAATCGTCACATGTAGTGTTATGTTTAGATATTATCTTATTGGAGAGTCCCTGTCATGCAAATACGAAGACACCAGCACAAGTTACTTTTTGTTACAACACAAATTGTAAAAGGGAAAAGCATGATAGAAATATTTGATGTGCTCTGTATAATATACAAAGTATGTTTCACCATTGTCCAGCTTGTCTTAAATTTCAGTTAATGGCCTTTTTAAAAAGAAAACAAGCTGCACCTTGGTAAAACTTATAGTTTGTTGCACCTTGCGAGTTTGTGCATGACAACAAATTGATTGAACGTGTTGGCTGTATATATTTTCACATTTGTCTTTTGAGATGGAATAAGTTTCATGTACCTGTCTCCTAACCACAAGCTCTCATATGGGTTATAATGGAACAAGGTTTGCAATATGACGGCCTTTTTTAAATAAACAAATCTGCTTGGTTCTAATTTTGGTTGTTCGAAGACATATTTTTGTTGCTGATATTATGGATTTAACATAAGAAATGTAAGATTCCACTAAGATTTTAACCATCTCACTCTCAGTATACAGAATAATTCTATTTTTCTCAAGATATCAGAACAGTCTATGATTGAGTCAATCCCGACACTAGATGAAAAAGAATATGATTTGAGTCAATCTTAATACTTCTGAATAATCATATTTCATTTCACATTCCTCTATGGTTGCTAAACAACATACCATCTTAATAACTGCGTAATTAGAGGTATATACATTAACTAAGAAGAGTGAATGATATACATTTCCAGAAATTGTTCCTGGAAATCTTGTCATCAAGAGATTAAACTTTACTTTTCTTTTGAGACTGATATATCCTTTCCAACAAGAAGTGTGTGAAGTCGTTTATTATTCATTTGGAAGCGAAGACTGTTTTTTAGGATCAACGTAAAAGATTAATATTAGGGTTTATTGATTTAATTTCATTGCTTAGTATTTTGTAGTTGAAACCTAAAACACAGCTTATACATTTCTCTGTTCATCATGCAGTTAGTTTGGCGAGACGCTCGAAAGCTAACACCATTGTTCTGACCGGACTAAGTGGAAGTGGGAAAACTGTGCTCTACTATCAAGTAAGCATATTAGCAAATACAAATATGCTTTAACCTTGTAATATTGGACTGGTTAAAGAAAACCTTGTATGATAGCTGTTGTCAAATTATATGAACTTTTTGTTAGTGGTAGCATTAAGCCAAATTTCATTTATGGTGAATGTTTTAGATTTATCTCTTTTCTTTGCATCTGTGAACGACATTGATGGTAATATACGCTCGTGGTTTTTGATGCATGTCTTTTCCAGCTCCAAGATGGTTCTTCCCATACGGGGACTGTTACGTCTATGGAACCAAACGAAGGAACTTTTCTGCTGCACTCTGAAACAAGCAAGGTACAAATATTATTTACTTAAACGGTGTTGAAAAACATAGCAAGCAGACATGATTTTTTCCCCGGGCTCGCTTTGATGTTAATGTTATGTATCGGTGTGAAAACTTCAAATTGAGAGTTGATAGAGAAGTTTCTCTCCTTAAAAGTGGCGTTCATGTTTCATGTTCATGTTATTGGATCAATGTTATGCATAGGCTGTGTTTGGAAGTGTTCGGTTTTTGAAATAATATCAAGGTAGAACAGATTTGTCTTTGATACTACTGCTGATAATTGAAAATCTGACAAACTGAAAAACATGGGATCTGAAAAGTTCATGCGGTTTCCGGTCTCGAAGGTCGCGAAATGACAATATTAACATAAACTATTCTTTTTAAGAGCAGAACCAATAGATTCATACTTTCTTTTACCAGTAGTCTCTTAGAAAACCTCAGGGTCAAAAGGAAAAAAAGTTCCACTTGCTGCTCTTTAACCCCATTAACCTATCTTCCTGTATATCTTCCGAAAACATACGGAGTTCTGTATTTTTTGTGTGCATATGAATACAGGTGAACCCTATTTATTTTCCCCTTACTGGGCTGTTTATATTAAATCACAGAAGGGAAAAATGAACCCCGTTCACATTGTTGATATTCCTGGTCATTCTCGTCTTCGCCCCAAACTAGATGAATATTTGACTCAAGCGGCTGGCATTGTCTTTGTTGTTGATGCTTTGGAATTCTTACCACACTGTCGTGGAGCTTCCGAGTATGTTCCACATTCCACTGTTATAAGTAAATTTTAATAATCAAATAGATAATAAAGTGAAGTTATGTACAAGATGCTAAAATATAGTTCTTTGTCTTGAGAAGGTACATCTATGATATTTTGACAAAGGCAACGGTTCTCCAGAAGAAAATTCCGGTACTTATCCTTTGCAACAAGGTGGACAAAGTCACTGCACATACTAAAGAGTTCATTTGTAGACAACTGGAAAAGGAAATGTATGTATTAATGTGCATCTCTTTTCTTTTTAATTTTTTTTGTAAATCCCTTAACAGTGTTTCTGTTTTAAATTTTCAATATGCCATCTCGCACATGTTTTGTTTAGTTGCATTCGTCAGCAAATACATGAAGTCCATCTAAAGTCTCGCATGACAATTAGACTTGTCTACGAAGATTTTATTTGCTTTGATTATTATATTTATTAAAATGTGTATTGCAGTTCAAATTCTCCAATCACTATCAAATTCATATTTAACGCCTTTTTAAAGTAGCAGAACCTTTTCGTCTCTGTCACCCATGAATACTTGCCTCAACGTAATATAGTTTGCTATTCGACTGAAATGTTATTGGGTAATTGGTTCTTTGTAATGTTACCTTGGGCGGTTTCGTAATTTATCAGTAGTCCTTTGTGCTATCGAAATTATATTATGAGGTACACATGTTGCATATCATTTTGTAAGAAGGAACAATTTGCAAAACAGTTGTTCCCATCTTCAAATGCTCCAAAATTTGAAGTTGAGCTAAACAGAAACATGTATTTGATTTTAGGGGAATTCCATATTGTGTCATTTATATGAAGTGACATTTATTCTACTGTAGCTAATTATAAGATACATTTTTGTACAGAGACAAGCTTCGCGCATCAAGAAAGGTGGTATCTGAAGCAGATATTGATAATCCATACTGTCTCGGAGTACCTGGAAAACCATTTACCTTCTCTCAATGCCAGAACAAAGTAGCAGTTGCAGAATCGTCTGGATTGAAAGGAGAAATTTCTCAGCTGGAGCAGTTCATTAGAGAATATGTGAAGGGTTAATTTGATGTTTTACAAGTAATGGTGTGTATTTCTTTTTTAGAGATGAGAAGTTGAGTTTTAGGATGTCACCATTCAAGTTGCAGCTATTAGTTTGAATAACAGAAGTTCAAAAATGTGGTGATTTTCCGAGTTTATGTTTTCAAGGATCTGTATTGCGCTCCATATTATTGGTAGAGCTAAATAACAAATATATTTCCCGCTAGTACATGATAGTATTTTTTGAGTCAATTGATGTGAATTAAGAACATGTTTTATCCTTTTGCTTAGTAATTTATACCTTGAGCCTTATTCGTCCTTTTGCTTTGCATCTCTCTGTATATGTACTATATACATACATAATAATTTTTTAATTTTGAGTCATAGTTTGTTATACTGGGGACTTTGTGTTAATCTGCCTTTGAATGTGGATGACAATCCGTGAACAAAATTATAATTGTGGTTCTGAATTGGCAATGAACACTTTGCCAAAATTCCAAATATTCAGGGAGGAAAATAACACTGGTTGGTAAAAAGTATGCAACAAAAATACGAGACATTGTCTGCTAGGCTGTGCCTTTGAAGTACTTCTCCCATTTCCGTGTAGTGAATTTACCAGATGGGTTAAACTTGAGATATGTATTTTTCTGCTCTTACGTAGAAATATCAAGTAGGGAATGAAGAATGAAAGTTGGCATTACGAAGAATTTAAATCACATTGATGTAACTTGTAACTTAATAATAAAAACAGTTCTTTTCGTATTTGAACTCTACAGCTCTCACACATGTAAGCATATCGAGATCCGAGGAATACCAACTCTATATTCATTCTACGTATTCTTCAACTTAAGACGTGTTTTCTTCTATATACCGTGTAGAATGTCTTCAAGTGTAATTGGATACCTGGTTACACTGAACATTGAAAAGAATTTGGGAATACTCTTGAGAAGCAACAATGTTTCAGCTTCATTATAAGAGCAAATACGCTGTAGCAGGGAAGATGCAGAAACCCCACAGCCAAATACCTACAAATATCATACAGTAAGTACTGAAAAGTTAAATAGGACTCAGATATTTTCGAGATCATAGGCTTTGTTGGGGTGGGGTTTAAATACTTCTTTTTCTGTTCTGTTTTTGGAGTTTCTGCTGCATTAGTGTCCTGAAATATTCCAAATTTAACTCACTGCAGCTTGTTGTTGCAAGTTCTTTTTAGAAAATTTGACATGTACTGCTGGCTTTTGTGCTCATTAGTTCATGACATTGGATGATTGCATAAGTTTCCAGATTCTGACCCGGCAACAAAAGATTTGCTACCATAAAGGGGGTGTTTGGTAGCTAATTTAATCTTAACTTCTTTTTCTTCTAACTAGTTGTAGAGCATTCTGCTGAGCTTGAAAGCTAAGGAAATTAGAATATATGATCTGATAAAGCCAAAGTTCTAATGAAGCCAACCTTTACCCAGCCTCGATAAATAAAGAAATTCACCTAAAAGTTGTAACCGAAAAGGCTCGAAGTTTGTTACTTATGGCTTATTAGCTGATAAGCTAGCTTACCAAATGATACAGTCATATAAACAAGATTAGTAATTCAAAAATAAACAGCAAGATAGTACACCCTACCAGACAGGAGCATACGGGGACGACAACTCGAGAAATGGGTACGGCCACCTACGTAAAGAGAAAATAAAGAAAGAAAGTTGTAATCAAGTAAAAAAAATGGATTTTGGGGGAATGAATGAACATGAGTCCAGCGTACCGTAATGAAACACTGGCATGTATAATCCACTGAAACGTGACATATATACTGGTCCATAGAATAAAGTATGCAATTCGGAAGAAAGGGAACCTCTGAAAGAAAAAAAGTTGAATTCAGTTACTATCTAGTGACTAGTGACCAAACAACCACTAAGGAATTTTTTAGCTGCAATAAGCAAATAGCAGGCTCTTTGAGATAGAGAAAAAAGTTGACTTTCAGCTTAAACTTGTTGCTTTTTTAGGAGAAGAGAACTCAGCATCCAAGTTGCTCAACAAAATGATTGCAGCTTATATCAAAAACAGAATAAGTCAAGCTCAAAATCAGTAATCAAACTAGTTCTAAGGACTATATCTTACCATGCGATTCAAAAACACGTCACCGAGGAGTAACACAGCATTGACTGAATGGAAACAAATGTCAATCTGCATTCACAAAATAGTATTCAACTAGATGCAAACATGTAATATACGAAAATATCTCACGTCTTACAATTATGTTTCAGGAAGTTCGGATAAGTTGTCTTATTAGTTATTGAAATCATTCTATATCGAGATAGACCAAGTAGAAACTAGAAACAGGGGAAAAGTTGGCCTTCCCAATTAGAAAAGTGTCATCCGCGAAAAAAAAAAACTTATCACTTTCCATATCCACCTAATCATATTCCTTTTCGTGTGATGGTTTAAAGTTTAAACATACTTTATGACAGGAAAAAGCAATGGAACTGAAACGAAGAAACCTACGAGTCCCAGTTTGTAATTTGCAGAGCTCATAAATGGATATATAACGAACCAAAACACGCAATCAGTGAGCATAACGGAACCTGCACAGATCTGTACAAAGAGAAAAGAGAAAATGAAAAAAGAAATTCAGGAAAACAACAATTCTAATTAAAAGAATAGTTCAAAGAACACATCTTACCTTTTTATTTTTAATAATAATTACTCCTCCTCACTTTGGAGGTCTCCTCTTTTTACCGTCAGGGATCTAATCCTTACTCACTTGGGGTAACTCACTTTTTTTTTTCTTATTGGTGTGAAGAATTAATCTAAAAGGAAGACAAGATTACTTCATAAATAAAGCAATACTAGTTTTATGCAATGGAGGAGCTCTAGATCTGATTATGCCCATAATTTTTTATCTTTTCCAAATCAGAAATCCAGGTTCTAAACGAAAATCCAAAAGGAAAAATTAAGAGCTTAAAAGCAGCAGACAAACAAGTATAAAAACAAGGGAGGAGCTTTAGTTCTGAAGTTGCAAACGTTGCCAATTTTTGGCGATTAATTTTCAGTTGTTTTATGATCTTTTAATATATATTTCACAAGAAGGAAATTAAAATATATCCAACAGCTACTAGATTTGCAGAAAACATGAAAACCACTTTATCACTTACCAAGTTCCACAAATCATTCCTAACAGTGATATTGTTGGCGAGGGGCTTACCTGGTAAATGATTTGGAAAAAATATTCACACGTGTTTGCAATTTCGCGATCAAGATATTCGTCATTTGAGTTTAAAGTTTTAGAAGAATCTTCCACACGAGAATTTCCATTGATCGTAGGGGCCACATAGGTGCCCCTTTCCTCATCTGAGGTGACACGAGTAGTCTCATTTTTTTTGCAACCTCGGCAGCAACCGTACATGGAGAATAACGATGCGAACTGCAAAAAAAAAAAAAAGTTGTACATCGTGAATAGTATTTATATGCTTGTAAAAAGATGTACTTTAAGGCTCTAATTTCAGCAATTACGTCCACATTTCATATTTTTCAATTAAAACTACAGTTACTACAAAATCAGACGTAACGCAAAATCAAGAACATATGAAGAAATTCATTTCAAGACCTTAGTAAAGTTTGAGAGTTGCAACTTTTTAGTGATAATAAGAAATAAGCCTTCGTATTCATCTGTATAGGTCTAAAGTTTTATTCCTATTTTTTTAATGGAGGACTACCTCGTAAGATACAATGCCCTCTTTCTGTAATCATTCTCTATGATGCTAAAAAAAACTCATAATTTGAGGGAATAAAGGCATAAAACCCAAAAAACAAGAACTTCGCATATTGTGGAAAAATTGAATAGCAAATGGAACGCAAATGAAACCATAACCTACTTTTCTTCCAAATTCAAATAACGAAAACAGAAAACAAGGAACAGGGCGGATGCGTAGCATACCCCAAAGTATATGGTTACCAGTGTGAATGTCCACCTGTTCAAGACAACACACACACAAAAATCAGAAACCAACAGAGAAAAATAATCTTATGGTGAACAATTAAATCTCAATTTCTACAATGGCAACTATTCTGATCTTCTGTGTCAGTGCTTTGTCATTAACTTATTGCTCAGATCATAATAAGTTTTAAACCCTCAAATGGGTAAGTAATCCATGACACAGAAGCTTAAATAACTCCAACCGTCATTTCATATCATAAATAAGACGGACTGAAACAGCATTAACATTCAAGTAAAACCAGACTTCAGGCAAATTTGAAGTATCTTAATTAGCACTTTATCTGTGACAACTGACGGTTACATATTTTTCCTCCACTTAGCAACAACCGTGTTGAATCAGTAAGTTGCAACATTAGGAAAATTACAAAAAATTTAGCACCTTTAAGAATTGTCCTTTTTAGCCAACAAGCCAAATACAATTGATAAATTTACAGTAGCCTTAATTTTTTAGAGTTTGGCTGGATTTTGATACATATGAGCGTTCTGCAAATGGTTTTAAGAAATTATTTTGTGGATGGGTTTTCCATATGGAAATATATTTAGTTCACACTTTCCAGATGGAATTTTACATTTGATAGTCTAGGTTTTTCAACTTCTGGGAAAGAAATTCAGCCACCATTCAAAATGATAATAATACGAGTTATGCATAGCATGTTGAACATAAAAACTATGGGAGCAGCGTTCACTTACTGAGTATAGAAGAAAAAAATCCAGCCTCCTTTGCCCACAAAATTAATAATAAACAGCGCTAAAAGCACTCCAAAAGCCATCACTCTGTAAGCTAAAAGCCAACCCGGATGAACTACTTTCAAGGAGGTTTTCCATGCCTCGTTTTTGCGCAATAAACCTTTTGGTTCTTTTGGTTCTTCTGAACTTTCTCCATTATCAGATTCTGTTTTTTTCGGACCTTCATATTTCCAAATAATAAGGGCAGATACAACCATAGATGCCAAAATAAATAATGCACAGAGAAGAAACCTCCAGTTTAGCCAATAACTTAAGGCAGTTGTATCGGTGCCCATTTGTAGCTCCTTAGTCTCCGTTAATCCTGAAAGAAAGTCCAAATCTATATTTGTTAGACAAATTAATGAAATTCTTCTCTTGAAACAAGAGATTGATTGTTAATCCAAGGAAGAATGTAAACTGATGGTAGTATAATAATTATGAAACAGAATAAGCTGTGATTTATTTGTGATTGCAGCTTTCGAGCAAGTCAGCTTGATTATGTAATTATGGGTTCAAACAGCTTGAACTTCTAGCTAAAGGGAACAACATTATAAGAAAGGTCAACTTTTAAGCTAGGTAGCCCAACACACTACAGTTATTAAAATACAAATGAGCGGATTTTAAAAGCCGCAATCACATAAGCCTTGAGCAAAATAAGCGTGGCTTCTGTACTTACGGACAAAATGAAAAACATGAAAAATTGAAGGCAGAGAAAGTGAGAAGCACAAGAAATAGCCACAGACCACAGTAAAGACAAAAAGACCAGATGTTTAACAGCTTTATAATGTAATTCATAATAAACCATTCTAGTATCTTTTCCAGAAAGGGAAATCATATAAATATGACAAACCACCACAATTACTCAAAAGCCAAAAAAATTATAGAGCAATTAATACAAAATAAGATTCCATCTAAAACCAAAAGTCAAAAGTATGGCAAATAAGAAAAAAGCACAAGATACCATCAGAAAATACAAAAACTCAATTTTTTAACAGCTAAGAGATTTTTCATTCATGCAAATTATGAGCAAGTATGCCTAAAACCACCTTCCTATTTTCAATGAATAAATCGATCAATACGTTGTTTGCATGATTCTATTTCTGTTTACAATTTTCAAAAATTGATTGCACGATTGCCATTTTAATTCGGTTAGTAAATAAATCAAATGCAGCTTGAAAATCAAATATCAAAATACTACCAAAAAAAAACACTACAAGATACAAAAATGTACAACACAATCCTAAAAGGGAGAACAATGACAAATTGGAGCAATAATCTAAAACCCAACAAGCTAAAAAGCTTAAGAATCAATACAAAAAATCTATAAAAAAAAAGTATGTCGGTGATAACTTAACAAACACAATATTAATGAAATAAAAATATACAGAGCTTATTCTCTGTTTCTACCTCAAACAATGTGTTCTTGCATGATTCTATTTCTCTTTACAGTTGTAAAAATATTGATTTCATGATTTCCATTTTATTTTGCTTAGTATATAAATCAAATGCAGCTTGAAAATCAAATAACAAAATACTACAAAATAAAAAATGTACAACATAGTCCTAAAAGGGAGAACAATTGACAGATTTCAGCAATAATGTAAAACCCAACAAGCTAAAAAGCTTAAGAAACAATATAATTTTTTTTTTTTTAAAAAATTAACAAAAAATCATGTCGGTGATAGCTTAATAAATACTAGAATATTAATGAAATAAAAATACAGACATGCAATCTTTTTCATGAGAAGTGTTTTTTTACCTCACAGAGAATAGAAAGAGAAAGAGAAGATTCAAATGCAATTACATATCAATGTTTTTAAATAACAAATAACAAAATACTACCCAAAATAAAATAAAAAAAATGTACAACACAGTCCTAAAAGGGAGAAAAATAACAGATTTCAGCAATAATGCAAAACCCAACAAGCTAAAAAGCTTAAGAAACAATAATAAAAATCTTTTAAAAAAAGTAAGTCGGTGATAGCTTAATAAACACAATATATTAATGAAATAAGAATATAGACAGGTATTTTTACCTCAAAGAGAATAGAAAGAGAAAATTAAAATGGAATTAGATATCAATATTTTTCATTAATTTATATATACATACAATTATATATGTATATATATATAGAGAGAGAAAGATGAACGTACACGGAGACGTGAGAGAGAGAGAGAGATATGGGATTTGTGAGCTTATCTCATATTTTTGTATATTTATACGTTTCTGTAATACTATTAATTTACTACTCCGTATTATTTTTTCACATGGGGAAAATATAATAATACTTATCTATGTAATCATTAGAGTTCATTAAATGACGATAATTAATGATAATTCCTACTCTTGCTTCAATATTTCCTCCAACTATTTTGGTTCATTTAATGTTTCATTATATTAAACGTTTCTATTTTGGTTACGACTTTAAACTATAATGAAACTACAAACCTTATTCTTACTAGCAGGTAGTAGTGGTATTGAATATGAATTACTGTTAAATTTGTACACAACCAATCTAAATAAAATTAAAATTATCTTCTTTTTTTTTGTCGGCAAATCTAAAAGTTATCACATGCCATGTGTCTTCCAAAAAATAATATATATGTCCTCTCTAAGTTATATTGACAATACAATTAATATTTTTTTTATTATTATAATAAAGGACTTTGTTATTTTTTTACTAATTAATTTATATTTTTCAAGAGGCCAACGGATGATAAAAGTTTACGTGTTTTGACAAGTAAAAAACTCGATGGTCTGTTTTGGTTGCCTGATATATCAAATTGCCCACACATCTCAAAGATAGCATTTTGGAAATTTATTTGTACTTCTTCTCCAAACCCATTATGGAAATAATTTCTTTTGAGGAATGAGCTTTTTTTTAACATTAGATGATGTAAAACTCGAAAGACATAATAAGTACTGGTTCCATGTACTTTCATAAATAATAAGGACGATCTAAATTTAGTAAATGCTTCAGTAATGTCATTGGGATTATTTTAGCTGCATCTTAATTGCATACCAATTATAAGTGCACATTAGTGGCCTAAATTTACTTTTTGTGTTTAAATTGTTGAAACGCAAAAGTAGTCATGGGGAAAAATCGGTACAAGACTATAATCGAGTTTGATACTTTTTTTCCGATGAGACCACCATTTACAGTTCCAGTATGCTCATAATAATTCACTTGACCTTTTAGCTATAAAGTCCACAGGCAATGAACCTAAAGGGGCCGATGATTCTATTTCGTCATATGAATCACTTAAATAGTTTTCGTTATCATAATCATCATCATCACTATAATATTCTCCGTCGTTTTGATCCTCATTCTCTGTCCAAGAATTATCCTCATTGTTTGTGTAGATTAGTGCTGGATATGAGTGTTCAGTTGCCTTTGATAATCCACTGAATTCTTCGACAATCTCCAAAAGAGTGTCTGGGGCAACATCAATTTTATCAAGTAAAAGCGCCTTGTTTGTCTCAATTGCATGTTTCCATAAAGACATCATTTTAGGGCTCGAAATTACTCTTTTCGGCTCTGATTTTCGATCATCAATCATTTGACTCTCTGAAATAATAATAAAATCAAAGGAAATTGATAGACAGTGAGACGACAACCCATGTTTCTAGAAGAAAGTGTTGAAAAAAATAAAAGCAATGGAATTTTCAATATTAAAACGATAGAAGAACTTCATGTAAACTGATATTTTGGAAAAGAACCTAACAAAATCGAAAAGTGAACACATTTTGTGATTTCAGAACCCCTCACAAACCTTTAAACAATTCGTATCATGACGTTCCCACCCCGTTCCAAGCTAGAATTTTAATTTCATGATTCGTGAACAGTGATTTCGCTTCTATATTCTAACACTTTATAATTCATTCCATCACAACCGTGTTCATTTTTCTCAAGTGCTAGCTTCATTTTCCATGTAAAAACAGACCCACGGTGCTAAGCGCTCATAACACTGAGGAAGATGGACAATATGGAGGCTCACTTGATTTATTAGCCACTTTATTGTATAATCAGTGTGATTTTTAGTACAGCTAGTTCTGTCCAACTTCAATGTTCAGTTGGGGGATTAAGGTTAGAACAGTTTTGCACAAAAAATCTGAGCATGAATTAAAATAAACTGAAGTGAAGTCCATAGGTGAAACAGTGCGTCTCTGGCATACCTGAAGATGTACGGTCATTTGTGGCATTTACATCAGCAGGATCTAAAGTTGACGGAACATCTAAGTACATAGATTTCCAATCTTTTCCTCGCCACATCAGTATTTGTTCATTGTCAAAGGACAATAACACGCAAGGAACTGATTCCTGCCAACAGAATGGGAAAATAACTATTGGAAAATGTTACCGGGAAAAAAAAAACTATTGGGAAACATAGTGACGAAGTTGCTGAAAAACATGTATACAGTTTTTGCCTTTAAGATATAAATAAGTACACTTTTCCGTAACCAACCAAACAGACATTTTACTTTGAAACAATGCAAGGTTCAAGTTATCAACCAAAAATTCCCTATGATAATTACTCCTCAACAAAGAGAAGCAGAAAAAACAATCATGAATTTGTGAGTGATACTGCAAACATATTGCAAATGTGTATCCAAAGTTTTCATTGCTCACCTGAGGGGAAAGCAACTACAGTACATTTTTGAACCATTTACAAGTTGCTCTAAAAAAAAGCAGAAGGAACTCAGAGAAAAAAGATAAGACTAGAAGGTGGCTCCCGGTTTAAGAATATCTACAGAGTTCTTCACATCATATAATAGTTTGTCCACTTTCCTGATTTATTTTCGGAGCATATAATGAGAAAAATAGCAAAGCTTCAGCTTGGCAATAATGCAGATAGTTCTTAACATCATATAATAGTTCGTTGATTTTACTATACTAATTTATGAGAATACTAAGGAAATTTGGCAAACCTTGAGCTTGGCACCTATCCTTTTGTAGTCGCTTGGATCCAACCCCTTGCAGTCTATCTTAACTAATATACTACCTTCAAAAGCATTTCTTGCATCTTTCACTAAGCTAGTGTATACTCCATTCTTTACTGCAAATAGCAGAAGATGAAGGGAGAAATATGAGGAAAAATCATAAGCGTATAAAACAAAGGAAACAACTTACATCAATATTCATGTAAAACAAAAACTGGAAACCGACAAGACGCTTACAATTCCATCAAACCACAATGATGTAAAAAATAATTTATGAATTAACACTGCTCAAACATAGACATAATTTTTGAAAAAGGTTATTTTCAAATTTTGTACACTAAACTAACCACTTTTTTCGATTTTGGTCACCAACTTAAAACATTAGACAGTTTATAACCAACATATCATTTATTTAATCTTTTATAAACATCCCCTAGTCTTAGAGGATTTATATGACATCAGTAGACATTTTCTATCTGGCTTCAGAATTGATAAAGTAATTTCAGCCCATCACTTATTTAGAACCGTCGGATCACATCCAACAGGTTAAATCATGGTAAAGTAAACTGTACAACAAACAAATATATAATCCATCAAAGCTAAAGGAGGTTACAGAAAGCTAATTATTTAATAGGTACATAAACTGTTAAGTTGATTGAAAAACAGTTTTGAAAAACAATATGCTGCAACATTAATGCAACCGACATGCACGTTACCTTCAGGAATAAACATTTAACATAAAAAAACATACCTAATTTACAAATTGGCATAAGGTTTTTCCCTTTGGCACGTAGTTCATCCGCTTCATGTTTTGTTAAACCTTCCGGGGCTTCTTGTATAAGCTTAGGGTAAACCGGTGTCGCAGGTTTCCAAAGCATGACAGGGTACCGTGGACGTGTGCGCGGATCATAATTTCTCCCACGGAATATGTAAATTACGCCCCCAACTCGGTGGATTATTTTTCCACCTGTCTTCTCCTGGTATTATTTAGTAGCAACTGAGTGCATCCAGAAAAGAAGAAAGTTTGCTAGTATTACAGAAAAATAAAACTTCAATTAACAAAATAGCAACTGCAAGTCCATAAAAGCCGAGCTCAGTTGCGTGAATATAAAATAATATTGAAATAAATAAAATATGCTAAAACGTTGCAGCAGCCATTAACAGAAAAACTACACATGCAAGTACAACGGCCACAATTGAATGGGTATTAGAGCATACAGTAGTAATTTATTTTTGGCTCCATATAAAGTCATATACACCTGTTAAAATCAAGCTGGATATCACGTTAGAAGAGTGTCCTCAAGAGAGTGGAGTAGGTAAATTTGACAGAAACTATGAGATGTAAAACAAAATCAAGCTTCTAATATATGCATAATTAGATACCTGTGGCTGTATGAAGTATATATATCTTTCAGGTTACAACGTTCTTTATGAATTTCTTTCCCCAAACTTAATTTTTATGTAAAATTACTTGGCAAGTCCAAACATGAAAAGGAACTACAGAAGTGAAAGTTAACACAAAAATATTTCACAAGATATAGAACTTCATAAATATCAAGCAGAACGACGTGCACATTATAAATTGACACTAAGTAAAGTTTTTGAAACTTTACTACATAAAAGTTCTAAAAGTAGTTCTAGAAGCGTTGAACTAAAAGAATCCTATATACCAACAAGAAAAATATTAATAAATAGGCAATATAGCAAACCTCAAGACAACGGCAAACATTATCCATATCGACAGTGGGAACACCTAAGCATCGAACCTTGCAAACTGGCCTTCTTTTCCAGTGAGTGTGAACCAACTCCAACATGTTATGAGTCAGCCCATCTCTCCCTAAACCATAATAAAAAAAATTAAGTACGAACTCTAATTCCCTTAAATCCATGTCATTTTTCCCTCCGCCTGATATTCAAGTTTTTAGTTTAGTCTACCTACAAACATTTTTAGATCTTAAAATCACAGAGTCTTTAGTTCTGTTTCGATATTTAGAAACTTTATCCGCATAAACGATTAATCATAAGAGACTATAGCTTAATACTAACAAAGTCCCGCATTCATAGTTTTTGACAAATACAATTTCATACAAAGTTCAGATCAATAAACAACTATCCATATGATTAGAATATGCGTATATCATAGTTATGATTAAAACAAAAATCTATTATTATTATAAATTACGAATAATTGTTTGATAAATTATCAAACTCACTAGGAAAAGCCTAGTGGGCTAGAGCCTGCACTATCATATAGGAGGTGCAGGGTTTGAGTCTTGTTAAGGGGGGTGGGTAGGTGTGAAATCCCTTATCCTCCTTAAATAAGATTTAAAAAAATACTGTTTGATAAATTATCAAGTTTAGTTATCGAAGCACAAGTCTTGAAGGTATTCTTAAAGTTTGAAATCATTTTCTCTATGCGTTTATAACATCAGTGTTTTACGTCTTCCTTATATCTTTAAGCCATCTTTTCCACTTCTATATTCGTTTTGATTTCCAGCTTTTGCCTACTTGTTCAGCAATTAAGTTCAGAATCCATGCCTCCTTTCCTAGTACCATTTTCAAGTTCCAATATCTAACTAGAAACATAACCAGAGGAAAACAAAACCTTTACTGAGAATAAAATATAGGCAAACAAATTCTGTATACAGAAAGAGTTGTGCTAATGATTGTTCAATACTTGAATATATCAAACTGAATATTGAAGCATGTATGGGTAAATTTCTCTTCATGCCCTTTGTTATCTTTTTAATCGAGTGTTCCCTAGCACTGCTCTATTCTCCGTGACTACAAGGGACTTTCACAAATTTAAGACAGTTTCATGGAGAACTATATTTTGTCATACAGATTTCTCTTTCGACTCATTCTAAACATATTTTTAAACTAAAAAATTCGGTGCCACACTGGTGGAACATCACAGATTAATATACATTTCTACAATTTAGACCACCAGCCTCGTACCAATCCTCGGTTTACGTATCAAGCTCGTTACTTAGCTTTTCTGTCGGTCTCGAATAAGTCAGCTAGTTTGGACTGACACTTTTTACAGACAAACGGGCAAACGAAAAGCTAGACACTCAACTTAAATCATCTAGCTTTAGGCAAAATAATCAGAACTCGGAAGGCTACGATCTTAAGTACATTTGTAATAAAAAAAAAATATTGAGCTGGAAAAAGCTGCAATCAGACAAGTAACGTTCTTTTTACCTAAAAAGCTGGTCCAAAGTGTCATAAGATTTAATCGAAAACCAAACCCTTACCTAAATTGACCTGGCGATTGCTCTTAATGTGAGGCTTGAGAAGCTCTTGGATCTCGGCCTTCGTAAGCGGATGTCCAATTACTTTTTTTCTCGGTGCCACTTCTCCACCAAAGTTTCCCAGCCTATACTCTTTTCCCATCTCCAACATCATCTTTCTCACTCCCAATGTCTTTGCTTTAGGATCCAGCGAATCGAACAACCTAATCTTCCGCTCCTTCCTCACCTTGTTTTGTGAATAAGAAAGTGTATTTTCAATATACATATTATTTGGAGATGGGGAAAATAATAATAATAATAATTCCTAATTTATATTACTATCAAGTACAAACTAAGTTTCACGACGATGGATAAGATAGAAAAGTATATTTACATTGCTAGAAACTACTACAGCTTCACCAATAAAAAAGTGTAATTCCAATTTGTACAAAACACTTACCTAGAAAATTTTCAATTTCTAACTAAAAGTATTATTCTCCGCAGACAAACGAGAAAAACTGTAAAGGTGACACATCATTAAATGACATGTAAAAATTTAACCTGAAATTCATTCATAGTGCTTCTTTTGTTGTAGCTCATAATGCAGAGGAGGCTGGAATTATATGCACTGCGAAAAAAGATGTTCCAATCTATAGCTTAAAGCTTCGTAATTTATGCCCTAAAAGCAGAAAAGATGAGCTCAGAATTTGGACGACTAGATGCTCAGGTCTTAAAAGCTGTATCCACACAAACTTTTGCTCCCATTAAGATACAAAGCTGGATAGAGCAGAAACAAGTACTGGAACTCAAACGGGGCACCGGGGAGCAAGTAAAACACCCCTGATTCCCCCACTACCACCGCACTCTCTCTACTACCCCCGTCAGATGATGATATGACGTGGCCTATATAGTATACCCCCGCTCCCGCTCACGCTCACTGCCAGGGTACAATGGATTTTCCTAAAATACATGGTAAAAGATCGGTTTTTTCTCAATGTGGAGGTGCTAGACTCCCTGTTAGCGTACTACTAGTTCCTAACCTATCTAGTATACCCCACTCACTACCAGAGTACAATGGGTTTTTGATCATGATATATAAAAGATCAATATACGAGGTAAAAGATCGGTTTTTTCTCAATTTAGGGGTGCTCGAGTCCCTCTTAGCCTACTACTAGTTCCTAAACTATCTAGTATACCCCGCTCACTACCAGAGTACAAGGTAAAAGATCGACTTTTTCTCAATTTGGGGGTGCTTGTTAGCCTACTACTATTTCCCAAACTGTCCTAGTATACCTTTCTCACTATCAGGGTTCTTGATCATAAACATAAAAAGAAGCAAGTAAATAAATAAATAAAAAAGCAGCACACCTTGTTTTTCATGGGGGCCTTTCCTGTCCAAGGCCTAGGCATACTCGGAGGAGCAAAAGGCAAAAAGGGAGGCTCCCTAATCACCAATGGCCTGACCTTGGGCGTCTCGGAGTAGCTAAACTGGAACTCAAATGGAGCGTCAGGTAGCAAGTAAGATACTCCTGACTCCCCCACTATTACCGCCTCTCTCCTCCGTCCGATGACAATGATGATGATATGACGTGGCCTATTTAGTATACCCCGGTCACGCTCACTACCAGGATACAATGGTTTTTTCCTAAAATACATTATGAAAGATCGATTTTTTCTCAATGTGGGGTTGCTGGAATTCCTATTAGCCTACTACTAGCTCCTAACCTATCACTATCAGGGTACAATGGGTTTCCGATCATGAAAATAAAAGATCAATATACAAAGTAAAAGATTGGTTTTTTCTCAATGTAGGGGTGCTGGATACCTCATATAGCCTACTACTAGTTCCTAAGCTATCTAGTATACCCCGCTCACTACCATGGTACACCGCGTTTTCGAACATGGAAAAAAAAAACAAGTAATTTTTTTTTCAAAAAAGAAACAGACCTTGTTTTTCATGGGGGCCATTCCGGTCCAAGGCCTGGGCATGGTTAGGGGAGCAAAGGGAAAGAAAGCCAACTGACTTGATACCCTAATATACCCAAGACCTTGTTTTTATTCAAAAAAAAAATCACTATATTTCCCGCTTTCTATTATTTCACATGTCAATTTTAGATTATATTTTTCTCCATTTCAAGTTTCCGTTTTCTCTCTTGTAAACTGACTTGATACCCTAGTATACCCCGCTCACTACAGTAGATTATTGATTAAAATAAAAAGAAACAAGTAAATAATAATAAATAAAACAGACCTTGTTTTTCATGGGGGCTTTTCCGGTCCAAGGCCTAGGCATGGTCGGGGGGGCAAAAGGCAAGAACGGAGGTTCCCTAATAGCCAAAGGCTTCTCTTTAGGGGTCTCGGAGTAGCTAAACTGGAACTCAAACGGGGCACCAGGAAGCAAGTAAGACACCCCTGACTCCCCAACTATGACCAACCTCTCACCACCAACCTCGGACGATGATGAGATGACGTGTCCTGGTTCATTGCTTTCAATGGGTTTAAGGTATTGGGGATTCTTAAGAGACTTTTTAGGGTATTTGGAAGGTGGGATAGGGGGTTTAATTAATTTTAAAGGAGGGTTTTGTTGTTGTTGTTGTTGTTGTTGTTGTTGTGAGGTAGAGGAGGGTTTTGGGGTGGGGAGAGATGTGAAGAGGTTTGGGTTTGGGAGTGTTGCAAGGATTGCCATTTTTATCTATCTATCTATCTCTGTGTTTGTGTTTCTGTGTGTGTGTGTGTCACTCTGTGTGTGTGTGTGTGTGTGTGTGTGTGCCCCACATATATTTCCCTCCACTTGTGTTAAGTCTACTTCTGTGAGTTTAGTTATGTCTCTTTAAAATTACTAACATGGTATATATATTTATTATTTTTGTATGTTCTGAATTGAGGAATTTCATACAAATTAAATAGTATTTCGTTAATTCAATTGACCAAGTTATATAAAATGAAAATTTAGATTTTCGTCAATACAATTCTATTGACGAAGTAGAATAAAAATAAAATTATTGTCCGTTAATATAATTGACGGAGTTCTGTAAAATACATTACGAAAACGGGAATTTAATTTTTATAATACTTCGTCAATTGTATCGACGAATATCTAATTTTTTTTTTTATCGAACTTGGTCAATTTAATTAACGAAGTACTATTTAATTTTTTATGAACGTCGTCAATCCAATTAACGAAATTCTATTTAATTTTTATGAACTTCGTCAATTCAATTAACGAAGTGTTATTTAATTTTTATGAACTTCGTCAATTCAATTAACGAACATAAAAAAGCTAGACCATATTGAGGATTTTAAAAAGAGCTAGCCCGTTCTGGTATTTGTCATTACCAATTAGACCATTTTGGTAAAAAAAAAAACTATGTGTTGTGTTGTGTTGTGAATCTTGTGATGGTGGTGGGATATATTTTGGATTAAAATTTGGGTTATATGTTTGTTTTTTTTATCTAAATTGTCTCGATTAGTAATCTGAATTCTAAATATTTTTAACTAGTACCTTGGATTTATATATTTTTAAAAAGTATCCCGAGTTCAAGTTTTTATTTTATTTTAAACTAATTTGTCCAATTATGTGACACGTGACACGTGACACATGATTAATTAAATTCAAGTATACTAATTAAGAAAATAATTGAGAATCCATGTTACTAATTAAGGAAACGGTGATAATACGGGGCATAAAAATGCTAAAATACCATTAAAATTCTATTCAAAACCTATACGTAGTAGGAACATAAAAAGTTAAAAAATTGGAGTCATTGGAATATTGGGAGTTCTATAACGTCCTTTTAACTTTTTCTTTCAAGTAATGTAGATGATGATGTTTTGAATGATGATGTTTTAAATGATGAAGGGTTTTTGGTCCATAATCATAAAAAAAACTCGGTTTCTATTTTTATTTTTCAAGGGTTTCCGTTTCCCATACTTGCAACTATGGTTTCATCCTCTGATTTGAAGACGATGACCGGTTGTTAATTAGCAGAGTCAAACCATTCTAGCCGAATATTCGAAGTCGGATCATAACAAATTTGGGAAACCATGATGTTTATTTCGGTTTAAAAACCTACAAACTCGGTATTGGTTTGGTTTGCATCTTTGTTATTTCATTAGTTTTAAAAGGAACCCAAATCAAACATATGTATGTACACAGTAGCATATTCAGTTTCGTGCTGCTTCTGGGAAGAATCACGATTTAAGCATGTCTTTCCAGTTTATTTTCTTGAAAGTGAGTGTTTTGGTTCATCACTTTTCGAAAGTCGGAGTACCCCCGAAATAAGAGTTACTAATATACTCTGGAGAAGTCATGAACCCAACTGAATATACTTTTGGAGGAACTCCAACGTTAAAGTTCTAAACCCAATATACTTCGCGATTTCATTAGTGTCAAGCCAAACTGATCCAGTATATATACACCCGCACTTCCCCTCACAAATATACATCAGTGTTCTATTATTTTTGGCAAAGGTTCGTCCTGAGTCAAAACAACTCCAGCGACCAAATAAATGGAATTGGATGGTAGCCAAACTCAAAATTACAGGAAACAAGATTGTAGTATCCGAATATTTGAATAAACAAGACATGATACTCCAATAGGCCCAAAAAAACGCAGTTGTATTCAATATCATACAGTCATATTCATTACTCAAGAGCGAAAAATATTTTAATATCAAATCATCCCTCGCACACCTTAGCATGTGAGTTCGATTTGTTTAGACATTAGCCTAAGAGAGTAAGAGAGATGACAAGCTAATAAAACTCTAATCTACAAAAATGATTTCCGATTATGCAGAAGAACTGAAACGTTCCATGGTTTTAACTTCTATAAGAGTATATACAATGCTAAATTAAGCCCGAAGTCAGAAAAAGAAGTTGTTTCAAGAATGTCAGAAGTCTATATTCTTCGTCGATTGTCCACTCGTGGTTTTTTGGAAGTCCCAGCTTCTGTAACCACACTGCTCGACTGTATCTATAAACATAACCATAATTTCACATTACTACAAAATAAAATCTCTACTCAATATGTTTTTAAGTAAAGTTATGATGTTATAGGAATTACCTTATTGAGCTTCTCCCTGACCAAATGAACCGTCTGATTTATTGACTGAGAGGGGAAATAATCCTGACAATAATTGAAAACCAATTTTATGTTTAAACAGTGATAAAATACGAATACTAACGCAAATAGGTACGCGAAGTTTCACTCGAAAAAATAGCCCATCACTTGTAAAAGGGACTAGGTAGTATTTTAAATCCAACATTAGTTTTTGTGAAAGCAAGTGACTCCAGTGACTTTCATGTGGATCACAACTAACAGGCATAGTGTAAATCTAATTTTGTTGAGTATAGACTAGTAAACTAATATTGGTATGGACACTGCTTTATAATGTCATGTAGTCTAGTAACTTTCAGGAATCTAAGCCATTAGCTCACTTGGTGAAGAGAGAACTTTATACATGTTTACACAAATTTTATAAAGCAAATCCAAATCGGATAAACTTGAGGGACCTGCTATCACTTGGAATCTATAGAAGCACTTTCCTTTTAGAAACTTTTAAGAGAGCCTCCACTGGAAAACCGACGTTCCGTCCTTTTAGAAACTTTTGAAGGATGGAACCTTTTGCTTATTCTAGTAAAGAATCCAGCTATCTAAACCATACAAGGCACTTGAAATACGGTGCATGCCTTCTATGAGGAATAAAAAGAGAAATAGGCATCAAGAACCCAGAAAAAAAAGTCCTAAGCAGTATGGACTATGGAAAAAGATTTCAATTTGGTCAAAATTGTATCATTGAGGGGAGAACCTGGTCGGTGGTGACCCTTGTAATTGCAGAATGAGCACTTGTCTGCGATTCTCCAACGCTCCTGCAGAAAAAATGAGAGAGTAATCCATCCTATTATTAGAATAAAACAAGCTTGGTGAAATTTTATCCAGGAATCAGCTACAAAATGAATCTAAGGGTAATTCTGTATCAAATAGTTGTACGAACATTATGTAGAAGGCATATATAAACTGATTCCCCATTATGATTTACCATTCCAATTACAGTGTTACATAGATAGTATTTTTGCGGGTATACAAGTTCTGAATTTAATTGCAGCTTTAAAGCTCAATTTTCTTTTACTGTTTTGCTTATAAGTTGTAGTGCATTTGGTTGGCCAACTGAAAAAATAAGTTCAGATTTTCTATTGTCATGCTTAAAGGAGCTAGAAATTTTAGACGGACGAATCCATCAAATATTCCAGTTTCTCCGCTTACAAATTGTACCTAAACAATCCATACGGAATTGAGCAAATTACCATTGCTGGGAAACAGTACGGTTCTGAGGCAAAGATACAACAGCTAAAGGGTCCTTTAGATTACTAGGCTTTTGAACCGCAGACCCACCGGATCTTCTAGCTGAAATTTATAGAATGGAACGGGAGAGAAGAAAATCAGAACCAATATTGAATATTAAGTATCAAGTGTCCCACAATAAATTAACAAGTAAATAAAACCTTACGATTCAACCTAGCGAGAACTTCTTTTCTACGTCCCTCTAGTTTCTCTTTTGCGTCTTCTAGGCTCTCATATTGAGGCACATAGGAGACTTGCAAGCGATTACCAAGGAAAACAAACTCATCCAATTTCCTTTTTGCAAACCTGTTGGACAATAGAATTGGAGCATTATGATTACCAAAAAAATAATATTGGAGCTTCACAAAGACGAGAGTAGTACCAACTACCAAGATATTTGATTAAGGACTGGTATAGATAACGCAGTGATACAAAATATGTACATTTCAAGCATTATGATCTAAGAAACACAATCAGAAGTACCTAGCGTTATTGACTTGATGAAATTTTATCCAGTACACATCTGTAAATGGCTCACAATCTTCATCATCCATTGGTTTGCATCTGAGGAAGAGAAAGTTAAATGTTAAGTACTGCACTTGGTGACGATATAACGCAAGATCTTTTTTTTATACTAGTTTTTGAAGCATCAAATGTGTATTTATGGTTGCAAGATTACTTCAAATGGCATGGCAGCTTACAACAATAACAAAATCACTTCAATTGACTCCAGATCCCCTCACAAAGCTGTATGAACAAAAAACAATATAAACTCTGATCCTATTTACTTGCCTAATCAAAAGATGGGTACATTAGACAAAGTTGGACTTTGAACCAAACTCAAGAGTAAGGATACATAAGGTCTGTCCACGGTCCACATACGCATGCACATACACATACATACATACACGAAACCGACACACACACACAGATAAAAAGAGAGGGAGAGAAAGTTACTCTTCAATATCGCCGTAAGAGCTAAATAATTTGCCCAACTCATCACCACATCCCAATGCCGGTACATTACGCACAATCAAATACCTGTCAAGAGACACGGAGAATATTCATCGGCTATACAATAGCCCAAAGCTGATAAAATAATTATTACGAAAAAATAGGTTTATTTCGATTTGGTCTGTCATTTCCTTCCAAAAAACATATAGGATAAAGCTTTAAATTTTTTTCATTTCTATCTTCATCTAATAATCCAGAAACCACATAACCGACCTCTTTGCTTGCAGATTATACAAATTACTCTCTTTTTTTTGTGAGGGCTACAACTATACACTCCGCTTCGGAGAATAACAGAGTGTCAAAGTAACTAAAGATAAATTTTTCAAAGAAGGGAAATATTTATCTTTCTTAAGATTACAATTTAGTAGTATATTTTTATTTATTTTATGTTTGGTCCAATTAGGATATTAGTGCTAACTTCTTAAATTTTTTATATTTTTCTTAAGTTCCAGATATTAAGTCCGTTAAATTGCTTTTTCGCTGATAATTTGCAGCGAATTTGGTTGTCGAACCTAAACACTGAGCTATATATTTCAATTCGAGCCTAATTTTTATATATATAAAAAAAACTAATGAACTTATATATCAATAGGCCATTTTGAAGTGATTAAACAAGTAAGGTCAATTGATCCAATGATATTAAGCATCAAAGAAAAATAAACAGACCCATTTACAGAAAAAAAAAAAAAAAATCCTAGTAAGCTGCTTAGAGTTATAGGTTTTATTGAAGTGATTAAAAAAGTGAATTAAACAAACAAGGTTCAATAAGTGAAGCTCAACTCAAAAGGAATTTAAAGTTTAATCTAAATTAAGGGGCTCGCTATAATCATTTAGGTAAAGAATATATATAAATATAAATATACTTGGACTCGTCGCAAACCGTATAGACACGAACTGCTGGGGTTTGGTCACTGTTGTTACCACCCATCTCTCTCTCTCTCTCTACTCTCTTCTTTTGTTTCACAAATTTGATTTGGTGAAACTTTATAAATGGTCCCATCTTTGAACTAAATTCCTATTTGGTCCCCATGTCATCAACCTTGAAACTTTTTTTTATAATCACAAACGCTAGACTAGCTTTGCAAGCGTCAAGAGTTCGAATCCTGATGGTTAACATGGTATACTCATGTACCAACCAGTTGTACTAACCACTTTTGTTCCATCCACCTTCATCTTACTTTAATGATTGCAGTGAAAGTCATAGTTGTTATGACGGTCGGGTATCGTGAAACGGAAAACTCAAACATAAATGCGAATAGAACGGAAACAATTCTAACATTTACATTTCAAATAATAAGAAGCGGCCAAGCGAGAAATACGATATTTTGCAAAAAGAGTTTATGGGGTAACTTTGTTGATATTCCGGCCTGAAAAATAGTATAAGATAAAATGTGTAGACCAATGATTTTAGTTAAAATATTTAATTGTGTATTCGAAACCACAACATACACACAAACAACCCCACCAACCATATTTATAAAAAATAATTTTTTTATTAATATTATGAAAATTGCGATTTAGGCTCCTATCTTATTGTTCCATTTTAAGTATCCTAACTCCGGGATTCGTTGCAACTAAATCATCACAATACAATCTTTTCTAGCATAGAGATCATTGTCATATTTTTAAATATTACAATCGTTTTTTAATAAATTCTAGCTGGTCCTTTATAGTTTCAAATGTAAGAGTAATAGTCAAGTACTCCATATAAGGGACAAGTTTGAGAAAAAGTTAATAGTTTTTCTTCATATTAGACTTCAAAAAGCCTACGATTCATAGTAAGAGAAAAATAACTTGGTATATGGAGATTATCATAATATTAAACATACATACATTTTTGCTTCTCGTTATCATTTTATTATAATAAGTCAACCCAAAATTTGTTGAGACTGTCAACTTTTTTCAAAATTACCCTTCATTTTTTTTATTAATTACCGTCATGTCACTCTTATAAATAATAGAAAATTAAAAACCTAATTAGCACTCTTTTCCATCTTTTAACAACTCAAAATTCTTTTAAGTATTTCACTATTCTATATTCTTTTTATTCTCCACATATTTGTATTAGAACTATACTTATTTCCTATATTTTAATCGTATTACGCATCGCACACACAACGCGGGAGGCACGATTAGTAGTATAATATAAACTTTCTCGTTCTCAACTTATAATCATAAAGTAGAGAAATGACCAAACGTAAAAAAGGGCCAAATCTTATTTCGAAACTCAACTACTTAAGAAAAATCAATAATAAAAAAATGTTGCTAACTGCTTTTATAAAAGTGACAAAGCTTGTATGCAAGATGGCGTATACCCCCCATCTGGTAAAACATGGGTGAACTTCTCATTTGCCTAAGATTCTATTTAAACATATTGTATTTGATATGATCGTTGGAGGCTTCTTGACGGAACAAGCTACCTTTCTAAGGTTAAATTTCAGATCAACTAACAACACATCAAGAGCGATATATCTTGTATTATTGAACACTATGAAACAACTTAACGACTAGTTATTTTTATTCTTCATCACTATGATAAGGTCCAGTTTGAGGTATAATTAAGACGGAACATCCGATATTTTTGAAGAATTCCCTTTTTATCACGTAAAGTAAAAGTTATTAGCAGTTTAAGAAATCGCAACAACAAATTTGACTCCGAAAAAGTTCATCCAGAAAGCACCTGCTAATTTTAGAACACAAAAACTAGCAGAAAATTGTGTCCCATTAGGAAATATCCCAAATACCACAAAAAGAAAAAACTAAAGTGAGGAGACCTTCTTCCCATGCCTAGCAATTGAGCATGAAACATATACTAAGCATAGATCCACTTTTTATATGCGCTTACTTTAAAGAAAACGTGTTGTATAGGACTATAGAAAAAAAAATGACTATCATTGTTCTTTTGCTTATTTTGGAGTAAATATTGAAGATAATGTACTTGAGAGCCAATACCCGTACTTTCTTCTGTTATACTTTTACCTGTTCCTAGTTTCTATATTTGCTCTTTGAGGACTTTATATCAATTTGGTTTCGTTATGTAAAAAATGCTGGTCTGGTTAATTCTGTCACCAGTTCGTCACGCTTAATTTAGTTTTCCTAACCACAAAACCAAAAATAGTCAGTTTATAAGCTGGGTATTCAAGAAACAGCAACTTACAATAAGAGAAGAAAACTAAAATTCTACGCGTAGAAGCTGCGAAAAACAACTCTTACTGTATTTAGTTTAATTGTTTTTCAAGTATTTTGTATCATTTGGTTCTGTTATGCACAGAATGCTGGTCTGGACCATCTGGTTATCTATCACCAAATTCGTCATGACACTTTAGTTTTCTCTAGTCTCAAAACAAAAAAATACTCAATTTATAAGCTGGCCATACAATAAATAGCAACTTACAAGAAGAGAAAAAAAAAACTCTAAGCTTAGAAGCTGTAACAAACCACCCTTGTTTAGTTTAGTTCGAACTAAATGATAGTCTGGTTTTATTTTGTCACAAGTTTGTTATGAAGCATTACCCAACACAATTAATCACTATTGAGTGTTGCATTAGTTCTAGTGGAATGGGGTTGAAGAGTAAAGCAAAGACCTCCAAATTATCATTCTTACACTTGAAGTATAGGCATATTTGAAAATGTTCCCCCTTTTTATACTTTAAAGCCAAGACAAATACCACAATCTCAAACAAAATCCACTGCTATTGACCAACATTAAAACCCACTGCTATCCACTGGATATATATATATATTAAAACCCAGTGTATCCCCTTGATTTATGCAACTCATAGTCTGCAAATGAAGCTAAAAATGGAGAAAGTTTTCTTGACTTATTTTATTGGTCTTCTCATAGTTGTCTTGAGGGCTAATGGAAGCAATGCATCTGAAGAATTTGGTGATTTTGGAGAACTTGAAGGGTTGGAAATAGAAGAAATGGACGGTGAAGATTCTTTTGAGTACTCACCGTGGACGAGTCAACGTGGTAGCAAAGTTCTTGTTAGCGTCGATACATTTGGAGCAGTTGGAGATGGAGTTTCTGATGACACCCAGGTTATAAATTTTTCATTCAGATTTCGTTTATATATATCATATATATATAAATACCCTGCTCAGAAACTAGCATATTTGTGACTGAACTAAAAAGCAATTTCATCAAGCTTAAATTTTCTAGATTTTCAGGCCAGGAAAACCAAACATACTTGACTTATTATATGGTCAACCAAAAAAACAATACAAGTTATGATTAAAAAGCATAAAACTAACTTTAAAACTTAAAATCTGAAACAAATGAGCCCAACTTTCTGTATGACGCAAAGACTGTATCCAGAAGAAAAAACCCACAATGTCTAGGAAATATTAACAGAATTACTGACTTGTCTGCACAAAGAAACACGCGTTGTGCTGCAGTCTTGAGTCATTTTGCGTAATTTGTTCTAAATTTGGTTACGGTATCTTTTGGTCTATACTCTATATAACAAACATGACAACTTAAAAAAAAAACATGACAAAACATGTCGTTAGAATTTAATATTATCTAATATCAGCGCTTTCTTCTTTTGTATGTGTGCGTTTTCATTAGGCTTTTGGTAGTGCATGGAAACAAGCTTGTTCTGCTCCAAATTCTGTTTTCTTGGTTCCTTCAAATAAAAAGTATCTAGTCAATGCCACACAATTCAAAGGTCCTTGTGCCAACAAGCTCATCGTTCAGGTAGAATACAGTCTTTTTCCTTTTTCAGTTTTGCGTATTGTACTTGATTGTTAAAAACTCATTTATGATTTTGTTTCTGGTGAATGGGATCAGATTGAAGGGACAATTGTTGCACCAGATGAGCCAAAAGACTGGGATCCAAAAAGTCCAAAAATGTGGCTTGAATTTTACAATATTAAAGGGGTTCTTTTCCAGGGGAATGGAGTAATCGATGGATCCGGTGCCAAATGGTGGGCCGCGTCTTGCAAAAGGAATAAAACAAATGTAATAATATTGTTTTGCAAACACGTTTTTTACTGGTTAGGAAAATGTTTATACCCTTCTGATTTTTTATTTTTTTTTCAACAGCCCTGCAAAGGAGCACCGACGGTAAGTACCTTTTCTCTTGATTAAAACAATTAAACAGTTCTACAGAAGATTTAGCGCTTCTTTAGCTTCAGTTCTTAAACATATGTATGTTCATCAACTTAGGAAATCTAGCCTATCAGGCTAGGAAACCAGGAAAAAAAAAAGGCCTATTCCTAATGATGGGTCAGTCAAATACTCTGCAAGTTACGAAGAAAAAAACAAAATTAAGCTTCAAAACTGCGACCAAACTATCCCTAAGGATAGGTTGGTTTGGCTCAGTCTGCCTGAAAGTAAATGCTTTTCGGTTTAATTGTTATCAAATATCAATCTGTTTAATTGATATATTCTATTATTAGTATAGTCGTACTAGTGTAAGAGGAAATAACAAAAGGAAAGGCACGCTTTCTGAAGAATGAACTTAAAAGTAATGCAGTAAAATGAAGCGGTTGGTAAAGAGTTTTTCAGGGTACTATTTTGATGCATGCGTGTAGCTTTTAAGCTCAGTATTCCTGCTTTTGTTCCTCTTAAAGAGCTGAAATGCATTAGGTTGATCACCTTAAAGGCTGAACTTTAATTAAAATATTCCCAGTCTAGAAAGTTGAAAGCTGGATGAATCCATATTTTTTCTCAGCCTAAACTACACCAGCTTATTTTCTTAAACTCTGGAGCCAAACAAGCCCTTAAGTTAAATTAAATACTTCCAAATTTCCAATAACATGAAGAGTTTTTTTACAGGCATTAACAATAGATTCAAGCTCAGCAATAAGGGTTAAAGGCCTTACTATACAAAACAGCCAACAAATGCATTTTGTTATTACAAGATCTAAAGACGTCCGAGTCTCTGGTGTAAAAGTCTCTTCTCCTGGAAATAGCCCAAACACCGATGGGATCCATTTAACTGCTTCCACAAATGTTGTTCTCGAAAATTGCAAAATTGGAACTGGTTAAGTTCATTGACTCTATACTCTTTTCTTTTATCTGCTTATAAGTAACAAATAAGTGACTAGCAGTTATCAGCCCTCCATAATTTGGAACTCTCTTTTTAATATTTTGAGCATGCAAAAATATATACCGTCTTATACCGCTGATTATTGCTTTATAAAATGCACACTTTTGTGGTAAAATGCATGCTTTTGTGGTAAAAAGCAAGTATGGCTTCCTTCTTAATATGAAGCATTGAGTAAGGACCTCCCTCATGCAGTTTATCTGTTAGATCAAAAGGAGTTTCCTTACTTGAGAGGAAGTACTCATAATATTTCTCCTTGCGAAACTTAATTGGATTATCATTGTTAGGATATTAAGGCTGTTGCCTCGGTACATTTGGTTTGAATTATTTGCTTTATGCAAGTTTTTGATGTATGCACAGAACATGGTTTTTTGGCTTTTGCTAACACATAAATTCTCCTCTTTTAAGTTAGAGTTTTGCTCTTTAGATCACCTTGATCATGCAACTACAAGGGGAGATATAAGGACGGGGTATAAGGAGTAAATAGCAAGTCATCGTAGCAAACAAAATTCTTAAAATGATTGGAGAATTTGAACTGTTAGTATTATGAGTTTTTTTTTGCTTGTCATGATTACTTTTTCGGCCTTTTTTGTATTTGTTAAGTTTAGGACAATATTGATCACTTTGTTACCGTTTTTTTAAACGGAATGACCATCATGGGGGCTTGGCCCAGGAGCTTGAATATTTCTTTGATTTTAATAAGGTCGGATATTGATTATAAAAAAAATAAAGCATTGAGTAAAATTTAGGCATTTCTAATTATTGGGCTCTTGGGCTATGTTTGCTGCTCTACTTGCGACGCAATTTCAAGAAGTACGATTATCTTAAAAAGCAGATGTACTGGCAAACATATATTGCTCACATTACACATATAAGTACGGTTGCCTCTTGTTAAAAATAGCAAAATTAGTTTCTTGTTTGTGACTTAAAAGAAATTGTTAACTCTTTTGATGATTTTACTTAACAAGTTATATAGTGTATGAAACTGACAAGTAAGCTTAATGAAAATGTGCTCAGGGGATGATTGCATCTCTATAGTCAATGGTAGCTCAAACATCAAAATGAAGACGATCTATTGTGGACCTGGTCATGGAATTAGGTATCTCTTTTGCTTATAGATACATTCTTCTAGCATAAATGTCAGATCCCGATCATGGTTACTAGTTTACTACTAGGACACATGAGGTAAACAATTACAATTTTATCCGCAACGACATGACTATTGATGAGAAATCATATATTTTATGTTGTTTACTTGGTAAAGTCCTCATAATTGTGGTTTTTTATTCTCTCTTCTTGCCTTGGTTGATTACAGGAGAAAAAATTGTGAGAATAGTGATCCACATCATTTTGATGCTAATGACGTTGTAGTTAAATGTGATTTAGCTCGTGTTTATATTATCAAACAAACTCACAAGTAAAAAGTTTTTCTGTTGAATCTTTTTTAATACTTATGCTTCGGTTTCTCAGCATAGGAAGCCTTGGACAAAACAATTCTACAGCCTTAGTCGAGAAAATTGTATTGACCACAGCTTTTCTCAAGGAGACCACAAATGGGCTCAGGATCAAGACTTGGCAGGTAATTAGGAAAAAAACTACTTTTCGTAGAAATTAACAATGACTCTTATGTGAAAACAACCAACATAATCCAGTTTTGAAATATCAAGTTGCATCTTTGAAACTAAGTTTCACTGATACAATTCCAAGTTCCAACTGAGTTTTTCTTCTATCATAAATTGATCCCTTACCTTGTATCCCTTTCTTTTTCATTTCTCTTTTGTAGGGTGGATCAGGTCATGTTCGTGCAATCAGCTTCCAGAATGTGAGGATGGATAACGTATCGAATCCCATTATCATTGATCAATTCTATTGCGATTCTCCCACTAGTTGTCAAAATCAGGTTAAAAAAAACTCATCTCATTACACTAGTTTACTGATGGTTAACTTTCTGTTTAAGTATCTTAAAAGACGGATGGCCTCCTGTTTCTAAGAAGTGAAATACATGCTTTTGTTAATTCTATTTAATTTAATTTCATGGTGATTCTTGAAATGTTTATAATGACGGGGGTATCCATGACTATATAGTCTTACAAGTGGAGTACAATCTAGTTCTTCTCCGCTTTTGCAGTGTCCCTTTCAAAAAGGGGCAATTCATTTTTAGTGCACCATAATTAAACTTATAACCATTTAGCGATACTCAAAAATGAATTAACATCAAGTGATACGGTCAAATTTACAAATATTGTCCTATGCTTAAACCAGGAGAATTTACTCTCATAAGACATACATTAGTCAGTGATTTTCTTTCTTATTTTGCAGACATCAGCGGTGGAAATAAGTCAAATAGTGTACAAAAATATTAGCGGGACATCTCAGAGCAAAAGTGCGATAAAATTCGCTTGTAGCGACACAGTTCCTTGCAAACATATTGTACTCAACAACGTTAATCTAGAGAAAAAAGAGGGTATTGTTGAAACATATTGCAACTCTGTCACAGGCTTTGAGTACGGGTACGTTAACCCCTCAGCAGAGTGCCTCGATTCCTCAGACAAAGAGTTGAAAATCGAACAAATTCAAGAAGATGATTACATACATACTGAACTTTAATTACACATTTTTTGTTTTTGTTTTTATATTTTATTCTAGTGTGGTATAGTTTAATTGGAAAGAGGCTTAGGCCTTAGGATAGAAGGGAAAGTTATTATGGGAAGTAAGAGGTGTTTGCAATTTTTTTTAACAAAGAATAGGTACACATGTATTGGTGTATATAAAAGTATGGCCAAGTATACTTAGAATTATATACTGGTATTCTTGTACTATGCTTGAAAATAAATATAATATCTTATTAATTATGATTTTTGCGTCTTGTGTTTGGATAAAATAATTTTTCCAACAAGAAATGCTTTGTAAGTCGAGTAGTAAATATCCATGAAATGTTATTAAACTTTTTGAGAAAAAAAGAGAGTTGGGTTTCTGAAGTAGTCCTAGAAATGAATTCTGGAAATCTGAACCATTGGATTGCAGATAAAGATGTTGGAAAAACATGTGAAAACATGGGTGTTTCCGAATGGTCACTGGACCAACTTCGAGTCATTATTTCGTGTAACAGCGCTGAGTTTTTTATACCGTACTCAACGTGGTTGAGTAGCCCGTGTGACGAGCTTCGTAACGGTATATCACATGACCTATTCGGAGAATGGGTGTGAATACAAAGTGGCTTCAAAGTTGGTACCTCGGAAGCTCAAATCTGGAAAATCTGGAAAACGAAATGGTTAATGAGAAAATCATTTAGAATAATCCCATATTGAAAGATTAAGAGTTAATCTTACAATATATATACCATACCAACCCATGTAGTTATTAAACTAACATGTCCACATACACCTAAGAGTATTAGTGTGTACCACACGCGCTCGCTCGTGTCTCGGGTCTCGGGTCTCGGGCTCGGGCACGGGCACGGGATTGGGATTTGGGGAATGTCTCGGGTCTCGGGTCTCGGGTCTCGGGTCCAAACCCGAATAGGAAGTTTTGTATAAATTACAAAAGCAGTCCCTAGAGTTTCCAGCAAGAGAAACGCCAGCAATAAATGGAATTGATTGCGCTGCGGTTTCAGAATTAAAGTGAGCGGATTCTGGGGGTGTAACTCCCAGAATTGATGACCTATATTTATGGATGCGGTTTCAGTAGAGCCTATAAAAGGTAGCCCTCCCCCTCTCATTTGGACACACCTTCAAACACACAACTCACAGCATAAGCATCATATAGAGAGAGAGAACCGCACCACCAACAGCTTGACCTGTGGTTCGGTGCCGGTTTCCATATGAGCCACTCTGAGATAGAAGTTGTACCTTGGGAACAAAGTCCCGAAACCAGAAACCTTTAAAGGTGGTTCGGGAAATATTGTTTAAGAGAAACTGCGCAGTTGCCTCTTCTTTTACTTTTCTGTTATTTATTTTTCAGTCATTTACTTTCTGTCCATTTCATTTAAGTACCGTTTCATTTCTGTAATTTACTTTTCTGTACTGTTTCTTTTCTGTATTTACATTTCAGTACTGTTTACTTTCAGTCTTTCGATTCTGTTATTTACTTTTCAGTTCTGTAATTTCCAGTATTTACAAAAAACAGTCCGGCAGTTTTTTATTTGTTTAAAACCAGTCCGGCAGTTTTTTATTTGTTTAAAACCAGTCCGACAGTTTTGTTTAAAACCAGTCCGGCAGTTTTGTTTAAAACCAGTCCGGCAGTTTGTTAAACCAGTCCGGCAGTTTGTTAAACCAGTCCGGCAGTTTTGTTTAAAACCAGTCCGGCAGTTTGTTTAAAACCAGTCCGGCAGTTTGTTAAAACCAGTCCGGCAGTTTCTGTAAAACCAGTCCGGCAGTTTCTTTGTTAAACCAGTCCGGCAGTTTCTTTATAACAGTCCGGCAGTTTCTTTATTACAGTCCAGCAGTTTTATTTAATTGTTGAGTCAGGAATTGTAATTTATATTCCAATTGTGAGAAATAAAATTATTTATTTCCATTGCGTTCCTGTCTTCTTTATTTTATTGTACTTTCGTTTATTGTATTCGAAATAGTAACAAAACCAACAAAAGACATAAAGAAAATGCATTTGCAGAACTAGTACTTTTATGGAGTTGGACCGAACTTCAAGGAACGTAAAAATCCCAAAAGCCACCACTTAAAAAAGTCAAAGTAAATATAGTAAAAAGCCCAAAAGCCCAAAATCAATCACAAAAGTTGTTGGTAACAAGTCGTCACAAGGTTGACGCTAATCGATAAAAAACCATCACTAAACACAGCTGAGAAAACCTGTCGGTATTCATGCTCTTTTTGCAGTGATAGCTTCAAAAATAGAACTAACTATATATTTTTTACATTCTTAAAACTCTATCGTTGTATTAAACTTTAATACTGCTATAGCCACCCTAAAACTTTTACCGGTGAATTAGCTGAACTAATCATATAATAAATTATATAAAATGAAATTAGGTTTTCAAAATCACAACAAAAATTATTGTTTAATCTAGTCCGCCCCATCAACCTAGCCGGCAAGGTTTTTGGTTTAAAAGTTTGATGATAGAAATCATTTAAAAATAAATAAATTATGTCAAACATTCTTCAAGTCCCCTGGCTTTTAACTAGCTTCTGGTTCTTAATCATGAGAATGAATACCCCTTGGAAGATTATTTTGAACACCTTGTTACCGTGAATACTCCTCACGTATAATTTTAGAATAATGACACTTGCTTTCTTTTGCTTTAGACTTTTGTGAAGGGCGTCTAATTAAAAATTAAGGGTCGTTTGTTATAAATATTTTTTTTGATAAAAAATCTAATTTTTAAAATTAAAAAATGCATCAAAAAGAGGGATTCTGGATTTTTGGATTACTTTGACTAAAAATTTGGATTTTAAGAATAAATAAAAAAAATAATAACAAAACACTTATTAAAAAATTTAGATTTTCAAAATCTAAAATCATCCGTAAAAATCTGATATCGAAATCACCTAAATGTACTAAAATAAAAATGGGGCCTCAGGGTGATCCGTGAATGGTAGGGATGGTGTGTTGGCAATTGTTGGCCATGAAATCTTCTTTTTGAACTAATTACAGACAAACAGCCGTGACATGCTCTCATTTATAACATTTGTTTATCTTGAAAATATCTTAACTAGGATCACAAAGCTAATAAAAACAATTTCCTAACCTTACACTTGATAGTTTTTTTCTTTCCACATGTTTTCTCCTTGTAACAAGGTAAAAAAAAAAGTAAAAAAAAATCCACATGCCCACGGATATGACCTCGAGACTTTCACCCTTTCTGTTGAAAAAATGAAATGTACTTGAAGAACAAGATTTGTCATACTAATAACTAGCATGGAAGACCCGTCCAAATGACGGGTCGTTTGTCAAGATCCGTTCCTGATTTTGTGAAATTTATATGTTAATGGTACGTCATAATAAAAGAGGATACATTAACGTCACCATCTTAACCAACTTGTAAATATAGTCGTGTATTGACAATGAATATCGACATAGTTTATAAATAAAGATCTTCGAACAAATTTAATCAGGCCATGAAAAATTTACTAAATATATAGTATAACATAAGAATTGAAATTAGCATACGTGTCATATGTTGAGATGATATGTGTGGCAATCATATATGAGATTATGGTGTTAAGAAGAAACTTGTCATAAAACTCATCTTACATTCATGTGAAGTTAGCATTCCTCAAGTGACAGACCAAAAGCAAGTGCAAAAGATTTGTTTGCTTTATAATAATAGAGATTATTAGAAAAATAAAAAACCTATCATTACATTCAAGGGTTTGTTTTCAGCTCATATATCTCTTTCTAACAATTAGAAAACAAAAAAAAATTCACATGTTCAAAAGATAACGACAAGACTCTTATTTAAGTTGAAAAAGACAACAGAACTTTGAACTTTGAAGTACATGATTTATTTTAATATAATTTAGTTGGGATAAAGGATCAAGCTAAGTTTGTCCAAAATGCAAAACCCAAAATAAATGCACATAAAGAGTAAATACTCTCGTTTTTCATTTATGTAATTGTCACTTTTACATTTTGTGTAATATTTACCATAAGCTACCGACCGTCCCGGTAAACGACGACAAGCTTAAGAGAGCTCTCTTATACCTTCAAGAATCTCAATACATACCGAGGGACTCTAACGACCTCCTAAATATAAAAAAGTAATAGAAAGAAGTGAGAAAAAAAGTTTAAAAAAAAAAGAAGTGAAAAAGCTAAATAAAACATAATAATTTAAACGATTACAAAAAGTTTGAAAGTCCTGAAAATCAAAAATTGAAAAATCTGAAAGAAAAACAGGCATGTTTGAAAAGGCCAGATAGAAATCATAACAAAACCAATAACTTCATAAACAGTCTCATACAATATAAGTACAATCTCTTATAGTAGAACCCTTTTTTTAATAAATAAGGAGATATTAAAAATTAAGAATGCAAAAAATAATTAAACATCATTATTATTTTAATAGCCGACTAAATCTTATTTAATTTTAATAACTAAACAATCATTTGTCAAAAAGTTAGTCGTAGTTGCTAAGTTTATTCTTTGATCTTTACTGTCGTCATAACCGAATTTATAACGAATTGACTTGATTACCATGCAAAACTTTCCTTACAGTGCCATTAAGAATTAATAACTACTGTATTATTATTTATTTAAAAAATGTAAGAACCAAGCAGATAGTAATAAATAATTAGACAATGGAAGCTCTACTTTTGGTGACACGTAGAAAGCTTACAGGAAATGGACACTCTCCATAAAACTAAATTATAATTCCAAAAAACCAAAAAACCCCTCCTGAGGGGGTGTCCATTTAGAGATGTAGAATGTGCGATCGTATCGGGTATCACGATTTCGAATAATCTTTTAGTGCTCCGTGATGTAGATAAATAAATTATTAAAATTTATCTATATGAGTACAAACAATTATACGTGTAATATCTGCATAAAAAATACACATGAGCATTTAAATGATTACATTGAAGTAAATATTTTTTTAAAAAAATTTAGAAAAGAAAAGGCAACACAATCAAAGGATTCATTGACGAAAGTTATGTACTTGAGCTGTTGAGGTTGATTGACAAAATGTAAATTACTTTGGTTTCGTATTGAAATGGAAAATGTATATATTGGGGGGAAAAAGGTAAATATGTTTTTTTTACATAATTTTTTGTATAATTTGACTAAAATGTTTATAGATAAAATAATATTTTGTTTATATTGATGATTTCTTTCATTTGATAGTTAATTTTTAATTATTTTACCTTTAAAACATTTCATTATTTATCACTTGTTATTCGTCTCATATCAGTTAATTTCACTTATTGTAGTTGATGCTAATCGCAATAACTTTTTTGGACACGTAACATAAACAATTATTTTTCGAACACTCAAGCTTTCAACACTCAAGTTGGGACGAACATTGAAGATCAAATAGAAGATTCATATGAGACATGAGAGAATGACATTGAATCAGCAATGTCGGGAATGAAAATAATGGAACAATGATAAAAAAAAAATAGTTAATTAATTTTAAGTCATTTCAATATGTTATCACTTTTTTATGTTATCACTTTTTCTATTATGGGTTAGCTCCTATCTATGCTAAATTACTATTATTTGCTGCTTTACTATTGCAAAGTGCCTGAACTTTTTTAAATGCATTCTACGTGCATTTTTCATGCATTATTAAAATCAAAATTTTCGATTACTTGACAACGTCCTACTAACATTTTTACCACCGTTCTCAATACAAGAAATATGTAACAATGTTTTAAAAGAAAGAACTAAGCTAGCATGTTTTTGCAAAAGCTATGATAAAAGTGTAAAAAGAATAAATTTTATTGCAATAAAAATCGAGAAAAGCAAACTCTTTCGGTTTTTGTTAAGATTTGAATTGAGACTTTATCGAAGTACCAGTATTGCTAGCTAAGTCTTGATTTCTGTAAATTGATTTTCTTTTGTTATATTTTTTCTCCGTTTATTATAGTGATAGAAAGAAATGTGACAGTGGCTGTTGATATATCCTTCGAGAACAAAGAAGGGCCAAATGTTGATATATCCTTCGAGAACAAAGAGGGGCCAAATGATGAAGAACACAGCTATTTAATAACCCAAAACTTTCAAATGGGTAAAAGATAAATAATTGCGAACGATGCAATCAGTCTTTGCTCTCGCTACATTTCGTAACATACTTTTCGAGCAGTGCAATAGACTTATACATGTTCAAATAAATTTATTAGGACATGTTATGTCACAGTTATGCAAGAATATAAAAGAGTTATACCACAATGATTCCACCACTATACAAACAATTACACGTGTAATATCTATATAAAAAATGCACATGAGCATTTAAATGATTGCATTGAAGTAAATATTTTTTTAAAAAAATTTAGAGAAGAAAAAGCAACACAATCGGAGGATTCATTGACCAAAGTTATGTACTTGAGTTGTTGAGGTCCAAATTAAGCTTAATCATTTTGATATGGTTGATTGACAAAATGTAAATTACTTTGGTTTCATATTGAAATGGAAAATCTATATATTGGGGGAAAAAACGTAAATATGTTTTTTTGACATAATTTTTTGTATAATTTGACTAAAATGTTTATAGATAAGATAATATTTTGTTTATATTGATGATTTCTTTCGTTTGAGATTTAATTTTTAATTATTTTACCTTTAAAACATTTCATTATTTATCACTTGTTATTCGTCTCATATCAGTTAATTTCACTGATTGTAGTTGATGCTAGTCCCAATAACTTTTTTGGACACGTAACATAAACAATTATTTTTCGAACACTCAAACTTTGAACACTCAAGCCGGGACGAACATTGAAGATCAAATAGAAGATTCAGATGAGGCATGAGAGAATGACATTGAATCAGCAATGTCGGGAATGAAAATAATGGAACAGTGATAAAAAAAAATAGTTAATTAATTTTAAGTCGTTTCAATATGTTATCACTTTTTTATATTATCACTTTTTCTATTGTAGTAATTATGGTTAGCTCCTATCTATGCTAAATTAGTATTATTTGCCGCTTTACTATTACAAAGTGCATACCTTACCAAATAATTAATAAACAGGCTAGTAGTCCGTATAAACTTTTTTACTTTACCACGATTAACGTGCATTCTACGTGCATTTTTCATGCATTATTAAAATCAAAATCTTCGATTACTTGACAACGTCCTACTAACATTTTTACCACCGTTCTCAATACAAGAAATATCTAACAATGTTTTAAAAGAAATAAGTAAGCTAGTATGTTTTTGCAAAAACTATGATAAAAGTGTAAAAAGAATAAATTTTATTGCAATAAAAATCGAGAAAAGCAAACTCTTTCGGTTTTTGTTAAGATTTGAATTGAGACTTTATCGAAATACCAGTATTGCTAGCTAAGTCTTGATTTCTGTAAATTGATTTCTTTCGTTCTATTTTTTCTCCGTTTATTATCATTATTATAGTGATAGAAAGAAATGTGACAGTGTCTGTTAATATATCTTTCGAGAACAAAGAGGGGTCAAATGATGAAGAACACAACTATTTAATAACCCAAAACTTTCAAATGGGTAAAAGATAAGTCATTGCGAACGATGCAATCAGTCTTTGCTCTCGCTACATTTCGTAACATGCTTTTCGAGCAGTGCAATAGACTTATACATGTTCAAATAAATTTATCATGTTGTACACCATTGATGTCCCAGTTATGCAAGAATATAAAAGAGTTATACCACAATGATTCCACCACTAAACAAAGATGTTTGTTGTTTGTCTCTATGCAAATACAACAACGAGCCTAAAAAATTTCAGGTCCACCTATGCCTCCTTTTCTCGTATTTCCATTCTTCTAACATAGATATACAAGAGTATATATAGAATAAATGGAGATTAATGATGTTTAATGTTTTCAAATTTCCTTTAATTCCCATTTAATGTACCGAACTATGTATTTTCTCAATTCATGTTATTAACTTAATATTTTGTTTCGATTTAATGCAATTCCGTAAAAAAACAGTTGATTGTGTTAAATGACTTTTATACCCTTAATTAACAAATGAAAAGACCATATTAGTACATAGAATCATTGATTAGTACATAAAAACATACTTAATTTCTAAAAACCTGAATTTTCAAATCTTAATTATGATTTGGTACATATAATGTAACATATAGAGCATTAAATAGTAAAAATGTGTAGCATCATTTAGTAGGTAACATATGTATTAATCATGAAAAGTGTTTTGACATATGTAATTTTTGATAATTGAGTATCACTGGTCCACTAGCATCAGGAGCATTAAAATTGAAGGTAATGAGTAAAAATGTGTAGCATGATTTACCATCTGTACTAATCATTAAAAGTATTTTGACATATGTACTTTTTATAATTAAACATTTGTATTTTTTGATAATTAAGTCGCACTTATATGTATATTTTCATCATTTCTCATATGAAAACCTATCTCATATGCATATATACATACATATAGATATATGTACACATTCTTTCCCGATACATACAATACAGACATATCTATATATATACGTATTACATACATACAGACACAGTACCCGTCCACGGACTATGAGCAGCTCAACCGATTTATTTATTTTTGCGCCTCAATTTTTTTTTCCCGTCTTGCCAAAGATATATTGTGACTAAAAAAATAATATTAAAATAATCAATTGAGATGATATAGATTTTATTTATTATTATATAATAGCATATTTTATAGTATATATTTTTTTAGTAAAAACTTCCTTACAATCTCTCATTTTTAAAGGCGGCATAACGCAATATTATAAGTTAGCTAAAAAAATTTGAAATTATTAAATATAAAGTGAGTGTAGTTAATATGGTAGAGCGTTTGACTTGGTTGCAAATATGTTATATGAGGTTCAATTCCCCTTAACTTCCAATATTTGTAATTAAATTTTAAATGCAAAAAATAAATAAAAAATTGGGTTGGGCAGCGCCGCGCCTCAGACAACCCGTCTGACCTGGCTGGCATATGGGTCGACGCTCTACAAACGTATAGATATACATATATTTAAAATTGGAGAAAAGTTAAATACATTAAATATCATTAATCTCAAATATATGTACCAATAAATAACAAGGATAGACACGTTTAAAATTGGAAAAAAGTTAAATACATTAAATATCATTAATTTCGAATATATGTACCAACCAATAATAACAAGGATAGACACGTGCCTACCCTTGCCCTTAGGTGGATTCGCCCTCAGTCACATGTGTATTTTTTCTCTTGTTAATAGAACAATATACAGTCGAAAGAAAAATTCTCTATTTTGATAGGGCTCTTTTTTATATATATAAATGAGCAGAAAAACAGTCTCACCAGATAACATTGTCATGAAACTTATTTAAAAACACTATTAATCTAAAAGGAGTTTCATGGATCATGAAGGTTCAAAAAAGTTTTTAACAAAACACTACAAAAAAATATTCATACAGCAATAATTTAGTTACAATTTGTCTGATACTATACGACTTGTTACTGAAATTTAACAACAGTATAACAACAATTTCTGTTGATAAGTGCTGATAATTGTTACTATATTGTTGCTGAATTTTCTACAACAAACCGTATAGTAAACATATCAATTGTTGTTATACGGTTATTTTCTTGTAGTGAAAACACTCTTTTACAATTTTAAAAATAATTTCCTGGACTAAAACGTTGCTCTAGATGAATTTCATTGATGTCATCAATATTGAAACAATGTGATCGAGAGACATAACGACGGTAGTTGATATGGAGGTGATCTCTCGAACGAGATTAATTAATATTTCTCTCTTTCTTTGATTGTGCATCGATCTACTATAGATCTCTTACGTGCCCATTGATTTCACTAGAAAATATATCATCAAAGACTTTTCAATTCGTGATGAATTTGCAGATTAGGATCCCATTTTTCGCGCTTATGACTTCTTTGTGTTTGTGTGTGTGTGCCTCCTACTGTCGACAATATGCATATGTTTTCACATTTGCGTATGTGTGTGCATGCCTTTGTTATATACATAAAGAGAAATTTATTGGAATGAGAAAATAACGTGGAATCTCATGATTCATGACCCGCCTCTAGTTAATTTTCAATCAAACTAAATCTTAAGTAATTTTATCTCTGTTAGCTTAAAACTCAGTTTTCAATCTTCATTAGACTTCGAATCGTATTTTTTCCATGTTGACCATCTCCCAAGTTTCCTGTAATTTCTTATAACAGAAGAATGTTCTAGTACTGGATCATTAAAAAAAGTATACAAACTTCTTTGCAAGTTCACCTAAAAGATACTTCATTAACTACTTCTGATAGAATGATTTGTTTTAAATACAGTACAAAGGATAAAACTAGGTTTTATTCAGTGGCGGAATGATGTTTTTTTTTTTTTTTTGATACGTTGTTAAAAAAGATAATTAAATAAAATAAATGCTAGGCAGAGGATTCAAACACGTGATATTTTGTCTGTTAGTGTACAACCCTACCACTACATCACTAAACTAACTTTTGTTAATGGGGGCTGTAAATGTATTTATCTACAAACTAAAAAAATTATATAAAAAAAAATCTGAGATGACGGCGGCACCCCCTCGTCCTCAGAGGCGGACCCAGGGGGTGGATGGGGGTGGCCATGGCCACCGGCCAACGATTTTCAGTTTTTTTTTATATTATTTATATGTATAATTTAATTTTTTTAAAGTTTTATACATTGATGGTCCCTCTAATTAAATAAAAGAGTTGTTAGTGTAATGGTAAAATTGTTTTTAAGGTATTGAAAGGTTATGAGTTCAAATCATATTACCTGGTTTTTTCTAAAATTTTCTGTTTTTTAACTTGAAATTATCAAATTTCGTAATTGACCATTGTATTTTCCCAAACAATGTTACTAAAAAATTTATTTTATTGCTCAATACTATTTGTTTTAACTTCGTATTTATTTTTTGCTATGTTAAACATAAAAATAAATTTTTATTTTTATTTTTATATTACACCATATTTATTTTATCTTTTATTCGATATATTTTTTACAGTACGGACCCACATAAAAAAATCATGCTGGTTTCGCCCCTCCTCGCCCTAGTTCCGCCCCTGGTTTTATTGGAGCATCCTTAAACAGTTAAACTAAAAGAAAAATAATCATAACTACTTGTATATGTTGGTCGACTACCTATACCACTCATTAATAAAGTTTGCTTCCAAGCTATTTGATGCTCAGTTACAAATTTTAAAATGAGTATGATAACTTGTTCCATTTGTTAACTTTATATTAGAGATTTGGGACGATGACAGGGTTGTCTTATTTCTCCTAAATGAACCAACCACTTTACAATCATTAAATATTCAATATTACTTAACAAACATATACGTATCAATCAGATACAATATATGATAACCTTTTTATGAAAGAACCGTGTCTTGTTGTGAGATCGATAGGGTTCTGTTTTGATAGAGTCCAGGGATTCGCGAGGGATCATGCGATAGGGCTAGCGTTTTGCCACTTTGGCTAAATTGTTTTGATTTTTGTTATAAAAAAAAAACTCAAATGTAAATTCCATAAACACTCATTACCTTTATAATTTGTAATTAAGAAATATGTGTTATAGAGTATTATGAAATTAAGCGAGTTGTGGGGCAGCAAATCTTTGAATTTTAAGCAACAGATCGAGTGAGGGAGAAAGACATTCTGAGACTTGTTGCATTATGAGTCACATGTATATATAATTAACAATTAAAACAACGGAATATATACGAGTGACTCTTTGAAACAGTGATCTCTTATTTGACTGTTTATGGAATACTCACATTAACCATCATTAGATTAAAAAATGAATGATTGGATAATGTTTTTCAATAACTAATTTTTTTTTTATTTTTTTTTCAACAAATTAGAATTTGATAAATTAAAAACAAATTGTACAACACACTAAAAACTCAAATAAAATATAGAACCCTAGGAAGGCTTACCTTAAAATTAAATATTAATCAAAATTTAATTTTATTATGTATTTGACATTTTTTTATGGTAACAGATTGTGAACCGGTCATATAGTATGACTGTTCCATAGTAATTCTCAATATATAGGTAGTAAAAAGTAACAATAAAGCCAGTGTTGAGCCAAGTATACATGACGGTGGAACAGGAACATATATAACAATCATAAATCGTATCTATAAAATACTAGACAAAAGTCTTAGTATAAATGATGTGCATGTGTTTAAAGTTTAAACTTGATCTCGGATTTATTCTCTGTAAAAATAAAAATGCCATAGAAAATAAGAGTAAGTTATAGTCGCGCGCCTTGAGTTACAAAGCAACCATGCACAAACCAGTTTCCGGTAGCATTTGTATCTGTCTTTAAATTTGAGTATAAACTATCAATATCTGCAATATTGTAGGTAAAATATTTAAAATAGAGTAAGGCAATTAACCTTTTTTTTAAATTACTCACATTGTTTTTTAAAATTAAACAGTCTGCTTTTTAAATTAACGAGATTGTTTTTTCAAAATTACTCAAACTGTTTAATAAATTTACTCAGACTGTTTTTTTTAAAATAACTTGAACTGTTTTTGAAAAATTACTCATACTTTTTTTTTAAATGACCCGGACTTTTTTTCTAATGACTCGGAATGTTTTTAAATGAGTTAGACTGTTTACGTTAAATTCATTTGTTATGTCTTTCGTTGCTTAGACTATTTTAGAAATGGATTAAAAGTTTTTTTAGCATTTTCAAATTTTTAATGTTTTTTTTTGTTTTAAACAAGTTTTTTTAAAAAAAATTCTCTACTTTTGTAATCATATTTATAGTGTCGAGTGGAAGGTAAAATATTTTTTATGTTCAAAATTTAATAGGAGGTAAAAAGTCATACTATAATTAAATTTTAGAATTTAATATATCAAAATTCGTAATCACATAGCCCTTTATATTTGAATTAAAACTGAAGGAACTCAAATGAAAATACATGAAACATAAGGGGGAGGAGTGAGGACTGATATATATTGGGCAGCATGAAATAGACCAAAATTTAAATAGTTTCATATTTTGGGACTAATCCTTAAATACTTTATAAAAATGATACCAATCCAAAATTTAGCCTTATGAGACTATAAGTACATCCGGTTTGTTGTTTGCATGTAGCGTTTAATTTAAGATAAATGATATTCTCATTCAAAAACCTTACCCGCTGATATGGCGGATGAGATGTACTAATTATTTTTGTTTTAATATTAAAAACATATTTTTATTTCATTCATAATTTGTGCATCTAATTCACCATATCAGCGGATAAAGTTTTTGGATGAGTATAGCAATACACTTGTTTAATAAGCTCGGCAAGGACATGACTGCCAATTTTTAAGCCAAGATTTCTGTTTATCTATCATTTTGTACAATCATTTTGACATTTTGTTAAGCTACTTGAAACTTGCTTTTTGACATTTTGTACATGAAAGCAAACGAATACAACTTTTGATCATGTTTTTGGAGTAGCATTTATCCCCTAATCCCTGAGAAATTTGACAAAAAAGGCAAGCGGATAAACTAAAATTTCAATTTATAACCTTGCTTTTCTTTCGAATAATGCATGCATTATTAAATTCATATGCATACGAGAAAATCACGAATCAGTACCAGACTCAAGTTGGACCCGGCCCTCACACTACATAAAACTGAAATCAATAATTAAGTATAAGCTAATTAATAAGTTGTGACACTTATAATCACTATCACGACCATTTTGTACCCTAATTCTATATATTATCTCTAAAAGTATGGACTTGCATGCATAACCAATTATACACTAGTTGAAAAGCAATCTTTTATCACAGGGTTCATATGTGGCCGATATTCGTTTTTTGTTCTGGTAACGTGAGATAAATTATTATTGGTTAAGAACTTAGGCATATTGAAAGGTTTTCACATGTTGGTAATTTCTACTCTTTTAAATAAGGTTCCACTTTATTGCAATAGATAGAAAGAAAACATGTTTTATTAACTAATCAAATGTAAATAATTATTTAGCATCGATCTATTGGCGTAAATGGAAACCTATTGCGATGTATCAAATTTATCTACACTATGATTTATTTGTGCCCATATATTGTTATCCCAACTCTCAAGGATAACTATTTATAATGCATTATACTGTCTCAAAGAGAATTATTAATTTGTCATCAAATTTGGAATGTTTTATATTATACATTATATATTTATAAATAATCATGGACATACTACGTGTGCAAATTGCAATAATGGAAGTTTCTCATGTCATTTTTGTTCTAGTTGGTTGGATTATCTTAATCATAAACCATTTTAATTAGTAGCATAAGAAAATAAAACACAAAACAAGCCCAAGGGTGTCTCATATCTTATGTTATATATGTGCGTATAAATGTCGCTATACGATGGGAATTGTTGATTTGAATGTGAAAAGGGAAGTAATTAAGCCAAGTTAAAAAAACAAGTAGATTGGAGCTTGAATTGGGGATTAAAACTGAATTGATCAGGGAACATGCATGAACGGAAATGCTAACAATAAACTGAAAAAAGGGAAAAACTAAACCGAGTTGAATTGAATAGTGAATATTAATTAATGTGTTGCTCGAGAACAAAGCGCACAAAAAAATATTTTATTTGTTTGTATGTCTCCGTTAATTTCAATGGATCGAAACTTCAAAGTGATCCTTTTGACAAACAAGCTTATGAAAAAATCGAGTGGATGGTATTCTATTAGGATCCAAATTCGAAACACGCAAACTTGTAAAGAATAATGGAAAGGAATGAACAGACTTAGTTTCTGTATTGGTTTTAGTTTTATAAAAAGAAAACGGATACAGACGACCACAAATCTGGGACTAATGCCGGAAAAAAAAGCAAACTGAAAATCAAAATTTACAAGCCCGTGAGTGGTTGCATGTGATTATAAAAGAGCTGTTATTATCACTTCTTTGACATAGTATAGACCCCATTCACGTGTCACTTTGGCTATTATACATCAAAAGAATGAATAAGTTACCAGTTTAGTTCAAATATGTGGCAACCATAGAAAAACACAAAGAAACCGGATAGAGGGACGTACGGCACCACAAATGAAAAGCTCATAGATATTGATAAAAAATAAATTAACATACTTTCATTTAATTCCAGCAGATATGACATGGCAAAATGTAGGTCACTGGTACTTACATTACAGTAACTATGTGTGATACGATTACGAAACATAATCAAGAATGGAAAGACTATTAGAAAGTATTTGTATTTCCATTCTTGATTATGTCTCGTAATAGATATTATCTCAGAATTTGAGTTCTGTTGTATAAAGAAAACAAGCTAAACAAAAAAAGAAGTTAATATGGTTTACATTTTTTTTTTTTTTGAAAGGTATATGGTTAATATGGTTTACATTGATTCTCTAGTTAAATGAAATTACATGAGCATTTGTAAATCAACTTCTAATTGTAATGATTCTGCTTATTTCTGCTGAACAGAAACAAGAAGTGAATATGGTTTGACACGTTTCTCGAGTCATATGAAAATATACAAGCATATTTGTAAAATAAAAAATATAATTCTTAGTGATTCAGGTGCTGAGCTTAAAACCTGAATATTCTATCAAGCCTGCAAATTCGAAGTTTAAAGTGAGATGATGCCAATTTCCCCCCTCTCTTGAATAATTAATCAAATGAATTTGCAGATAAAAATGGCTATCAAACAGGCCATGCATGTGATTGGGGCATGTTTTGTTTCAAGTTTTTAAGTTCAACTCAATTATTTGCTAGGCTGCTAAGTGCTACAAGTTGCATTACATTTAGTTGGCAAGCTCTATTGCTAAATGTTCAATTTTCTTGCCCGGAAAGGCTGGAACTAACAGATGAACCTAGAAATGTTTGCATACTCAAATAAGTCCAATTATTTGCTTAGAAGTTAAACATTAGCAAGGTTTATACATGGGTGGCTAGATTCAAGCCTAAGCTTTTCAATTTTCTAGACTCACGAATTTAGAAGTATTGAGCTGGATGAACCTAGTTTCTTACTTACTAGGTTCAGATCAGCCAGCTTCTTGCTTAAAAGCTTTATCCAAACAAACCTTATATATGATACATACTAGTAATAGAGAAGAAGTTTTGGAGGGAAATAGAAAAGATAGCTTACAATTCAAGCTGGGAGAAAAGCAATTTTTTTCCCACTAGGAATAATTATTAAGCACCAAGTTAGAGCCAAACATAGATCCTGAAACAAAACATAAAAAAGGAAAAAGATGAACAAAACAGACAAAATGAGTTTGTATATTGATCAAACTGGTGAAAAGAAATAATTTACATGAGCAATTGGGTGTGTCACATGCAACCACAAATGAGTATGTGGCAAAAAATGGGACCCTAATGAGCTAAATTAATCCCAACCAAAAGTAGCAACAACAGAAGTAGAATCGTTAATAAAAGGAGAAAAGGAGAGATGAGAATGAAAGATAGAATTCTTTCTTTCTGGTACATTAAAAGATAAATTTCTACCTAGCAAACTAGCAAAGCATTTCCATACAATAATTCGAACCGTTTTTTTTGGTCTCATAGTTTCAATTGTAACCTATTTGGTCCAATGGCTAAAATAACTAACTGGTAGTCCCTAATTTGGATGACATTATTATCTCTTTGCAATGTGAATTTTAACAACAGTTCCCCATAGCCTGAGCAGAAAATCTGTTTCGGCCTTATAATTTATACGCAGATTTTTATTAGGTCCCATAGTTTATGGCAAAGTTCTACTTCTTTCACATAGGATGAAAAATTTACCCAACCATCCAAAGGACTAGTTGGTCATCCAACATAGGAAAGAAACACTAGGGAGGGGCAAATATACTTCCCAATCGAAACTATGAGAGACGATAAGAACTTAATCAAACAATGGGGACCAGTGGTGTAATTAACCAAATAATGTACTGTACTACTATTAGTTGTGTGGATCAACAGTATCATGAAATTCTGTATTGCTCTTGCTATATAAACCTCACAGTCTGTACCTCCTTTTGCTAACTACAAAAAATCCTCACATTCCCCTCATAAAAAATGAAAATGTGTGCATTTAGTTTAAGAAGCCTTGCATATGCAATGCTCATTGCTATACTCATTTGGTCATCTCAAGTAGACATTTGTAGTGCAAGAAGAGGCAAGCATTGGAGGCAAAACAAGGCTTCCTTAGCTTCTTTGTACAAGAAAAAAGCAAAAAATCATGGGAATAACAGTCATAATCACAATTCTAGTAAACAAAAACATAAAAGTACACCACCACCACCGCCACTATCGTCAGTCCCTGTTCCTCCTCCTTGTCCCTCTCCTCTTCCTACTGCGCCGCCAGCTCCAACTCCTCCCCCTCCTAGTGAACCAAAACCAAAAGGTTCACCTCCCCCACCAGCTCCAACTCCAACTCGACCTCCTAGTACGCAAGTTAAGCCTCCCCCGCCACCAAAAAAAGACAACGATACCATTTTTAATGTGTTAGATTTTGGTGCAAAGGGGGACGGAAGTAGCGATGACACAAAGGTATCGCCACATTTTAGCTTTGAACTTATATGGTCTTGTTTAACTTCGGCATTAGAAAAAAACTATGACATTTAACTTTGAGCATTTCCGAGGCAGAAAGATAAAATAGCTCAACATTAAAGCTAACTATCCAAATGCACTGCAGCTTATAAGCAGAAATTAAAAGATGCAACCATAAAAACCACAAGAGCTCACAATGTGGTGTTTATCATTGAGAACTAGCTTACAAATTTAAGAAATACGAGTACAAACACAAAGAAAGCGTAATAAAAGGTTGATTTCCAGTCTTATGTATTTGAGGTAGAGATTAGTCAATCTAATTATAGGAAAATGTGAATTAATTTCTGAAATCTTTTGAGACCAATTTTGGATGAAAAAGCAAGAGATTACAGAGTAAAAGCAAAGGCAATACCATAGCAGTCCTGTGTTTCTATCTTTAGCAACATTTACTGAAGTGATTTTTGCAAATATTACAATTGAATAAATTAGTTGGTTGCCAAAGTAGTTAAAAGGGCAAAATGGTAAAGACAGGTTCAGTAGAAAGAAGCAAGCAGACAATAACAATAAAATTTTGGCACTTTCTTTCAAAAAAAAATTAAAAATTTGGGCACTAGCTAGTCACATGCATTAATAGTGAAATAATTAAATGGTAGATACAAATGTCGTGATATGAAATGGGTGAAAGGAAATAGGTAAAAAAACAACAGAATTACCTGACACTGGCCAACAGAATCGAATGGAGCCCACTTAGTAATGATCAAATGTAGTTATATACAAAACACAACCCGTGAAATAAGAAATAAACAAGCCCTCCAATGTACAAAGTTCCAACTTCCAAACAATTACTAGATACAGTTGTATAATTCATCTCCAACTTGTTTATAATTTAAAAACCTGTGACATTATTTTTAGTTGGCCAGTGCAAAAAAGCATAGTAGTTACATAATTGCGTATGTTAACTGCTAAATGTATTTTTATGGTGAACACAGGCATTTCAAGCTGCATGGGCATCTGCTTGTAAAGTAGAAGCATCAACAATGATGGTCCCCTCAGAATACACCTTCCTCGTGGGACCCATTTCGTTTTCGGGTCCCTATTGCCAAGCAAATATCGTTTTCCAGGTAATATCAAGTTTCATTGTTTTAGAATTTTGTATACTGTCCCGGTGTGTCGTTTGTTAATTTATCCCTTGGGTGGCATTGCAAGAAACAGATATCGATAAACAAGGGGTTAAATTGTGTCGATAGAAAAGCGATTGACTTAAGTGACATAAGATAATATAGTTAGTCTCAAAGAGATGTTTATTAATGGTTGTCTTAATGTAATACCAAAACAATGTTGTTCAATAAAAGTTTACAAGAAACTAATCTATATATTTTCAGCTTGATGGCACAATTATCGCTCCAACGGGCGCTAAAGCTTGGGGTTCAGGTCTATTACAATGGCTAGAATTTTCAAAACTAAAAGGAATTTCCATTAAAGGAACAGGCATCATTGATGGTAGGGGCTCGGTCTGGTGGCAAAAATCATTCTACGACGACCCTTTTGACAGTGAATCTAAACTTGCCATCCCATTGACCAACACAACCAGGGAAACACCGCCATTGCCTGTAATTGATCTTACCTACTCTTTTGAGAGGAAAAGGAACTTGTGTACAGTAGCTTGGAGGCAACAATAGTTCTACCTAGTCCTTATCATGTTATGACATCTAGTATTTGTGATTGGACTAGTAGAGCTTGTTTAGTTGCATCATATATAAAAAGGGGTCTAATTTTTCAGTTCGCGAAAAAAGCTTGGTTAATAGAACTTAAAGCTTCTATTTTCTATAATGTCAAAAAATAGATCCAACTTATAAGCAAAAAAGCAGGAAAACAAAATTTTAGCTTAGCAATCAAGCTGGGTTAATTCAGATAAAAAAATTCTGGCAAAAAATCCAGAAAACTCAGTTTCTAAAGCTAGTGAAACCAAATGCAGTCCAGCTTTAAGCTTAAAAGCTGCAACCAGAATAGGTTTTGATACCACCGTGCTAGTACTGCCACAATCTAATGTAAGCAGGCTTGTATATCTTACGTATTTCTCCAACTATGTGGCAGATAAGGGATTCACTAGGTGGGAAAATGCCAAGCATAAAGCCAACTGTAAGGACCACATCAGAATCCCTAAATGCCGTTTCATATAAAGCAGTTTTTGCAACCAAACTAACTCAAAAATTGACCTTGCAGGCTCTGAGATTTTACGGGAGCTTCAACGTGACTGTCACTGGCATAACAATTCAAAATAGCCCACAATGTCACCTCAAATTTGACTTCTGCACTGGAGTTTTTGTATACAACATGGATATTTCGTCTCCTGGTGATAGTCCCAATACAGACGGCATTCACTTGCAGATGTCGAAAGACGTGCTGATTCGAAGTTCTAATCTTTCATGCGGTAATTATCACTAAACTCCCTTCTTTTAATACATTCGAGAAAATACTTTCGTTCAAGCATCGTAAATAGTAACACATAATTCTCCCAAATAAGTAAACTGTTGACATAATATCACACTCCCGATATAAAAAGTAATTTTTTATTTTATTTTTCAACAAACATGCCTGTAATTTTTCCAAGTATTTATGGTAAAATTATATTTTCCCACATCCAACAAAAGTGTAGTTTTGTACTTATCAGATACAATTAAACGATCCCATAACAGTGGGGAAAATCATATGTGCTACTTCATGCTATATGCAAGTAAAAATTTGAAGGTGTATAATTCAACAGGTTACAAAGGCTGTGTTAAACTCCAGCTTTTAAGCTCGGATTTTTTTCCTAGAAACTGGACTGCATTTGGTTAAAAGAGCTTAAAAGCTGTGATTTTCTGATTATTTTGGCATGAAGAGACTAGAAACAAACCCAGCTTTTATCTCCATCTCAAAACCAGCTTATATGTATATAATCTGCAAGACTGCAACCAAAATCTCGTTCTATAGAACTAAGTTAAGTGCCATGATGGGCATTGCACTCCTAGATTACAATACAGGCAATCAGTTATGTCCACAACTGTTAGGCATAAATGCACCTAGTGATATATAAATATTCATCGATCATGTACAGTTAGTTACATGTGATACATTTTTACTAGATATAGGTGGAATTAGAAATGCATGGAAACACCAAAAAATATAAATAAATAGATAGAAAGGCATCTGTGTTGGAGACACCAGACAAAGTAGATAGCAAGGATAAGTTAATCTATATTGTCCACAAACCAACTGTAACACTGAAAATTGACAACTAATCATATGCACATGCAACAAGTCTGTCAAGTCATCTCTAATGTTGTAAGTGGTCGTTTCAATTTTTGGGGCCATGAGGACACGTGTCGTGGCTTGATCACCAAAGAAGTATAAAATTAAGTTTGGGTCTGTATCTATAAACTCACAGACAGATGGCTTTTTCTGTTTTCTCTTTTTTGTCATGATCGTTCACGTTTTTATGTTAGGGATTAAATAGCGAATGTTTTCGAACCCCCTGCAGCCTTTTTTATCAAGAACAGAGAAACAGACCACGGCTATTAACTAAATAAACCATAAGATATCGCAACGAAATCAAGTTATTGACTACCTTTAAGGCTTGTTTGGTAAACCAATAAAACTAACTTTTTCCCCCATTTAGCAAGTATAATTGCTTGTTTGCTTGGTTAAATTTCAGTACACTTTTCTTAAGTAAAAGTAAAAAAGTGGACAAATTCGTGTCTGGAGGAGATTTCAATGCGTGCTAAAGGTGGTTTGCTTGACGAGTAAATTTCTGAGTGCCATGCTTCATATTCTTTTCATTTCTACAAACACACTCCTAATACTTAAAAATATAACCAAATGTATATTTTCACCCTGACCAGATAATTATAATTTTGCACAATAAGATGCAATCAGACTAGCACTTACCAATTTTAGGTACATTATACAGGAGATGACTGTATCTCTATACAAACCGGATGCTCAAATGTGTTTGTACGCAATGTGAATTGCGGGCCAGGACATGGAATCAGCATCGGAGGCTTAGGGAAGGAGGGCACAAAGGCATGTGTCGCCAATGTAACTGTTCGAGATGTAACTATGCATAACACAACAAATGGTGTCAGGATAAAAACATGGCAGGTAAAATATGATTACTTTCTGCATTTTATCTAGCTGGACAATGTAAAACTAACAAAATCAAGACACTGCTTTATGAAATAACCTAAAACACAATTTGTTCTTTCGTTTCACCGTGAATCACTATGGCGCATTTAAAAGAAAAAGGTGACATTGCACAATAAACAGTGTCGAAATATTGCAAGTAAAATTAGATTATCTGCATTTTTACGAGCTGAAAAATATCAACTAAGTAACTAACGGGATTACGACTCTGTTTTGGAAAACACACAAAAACAAAAATCTGTTTTTTTTCCCTGTGCATGTTTAGTTAACATTGATATTGCCCCCCACGATGCATCTAATAAACTTGGAGTAATCTGTACAACCAATCACTTAGATTCCTGCATTCACCTATATTGATTTGTTATATTTTTAAGATATCCTACTTTTAGTAAATCTAGAGAGCGGTCTAAGTGGAACTAATCTTGTTTTCATCAAACACTTTAATCAGCGGATTAATGGTTATTTGCTTGCTTTCTATGATTGCAGCTTATAAGCTAGGTTTTCTTTTCTAACTTGAAGATCTGCAATCGGTTGATGAAACCCACCGTTTTTCTCAACCTTAAAAAACCATTTTTCTTGCCCTGTAAAGCTAGATGTTTAAGCTTCATAAAACCCAACATCTTTTTCAATCTTAAAAATTCAACTTATTTGCTTAAAAGCTGCAACCCAACAATCCGCTGTAGTAAATAATCGCAATATTTAACACAACATGCTTATTCAATCTCACATACATCAATAGGGAGGATCAGGATCAGTACAAGGAGTGCTATTCTCAAATATTCAAGTCTCCGAAGTCCAATTCCCGATAGTAATCGACCAATACTATTGCGACAAATCTACATGCAAAAACCAAACATCCGCTGTTGCCCTCTCAGGAATTACATACGAAAGAATTCGAGGAACATATACTATAAAACCGGTACATCTTGCTTGTAGCGATAGCCTCCCATGTGTTGATGTTGCTTTAACAGACATTGAACTAAAACCACAACAAGAGAAGTATCATATGTATGATCCTTTCTGTTGGGAGACTTATGGAGAGTTAAACTCACCGACTCAACCGCCGATAGATTGCATACGGTCAGGAAAACCATCGAGGAACCGGATTTTTAATGACGAAAATTTATGTTAAAAAAATAATTTGGGCTTACGCAGTTTATTTATATGGTCAACGTGGTTTCTGACCCAGTGTAGATGAAGTAGTATATATTATAGTTATTAGTAAATGTTAGAGTTTGTTGCTTAATTAGGTTACATTGGAGTGTTTCTGGTGTAAGTATATACTACCTTGTTAAAGGTAATAGGTTGGTAATAGAGTGAAGGTAAAGTTGATGTATTTAGTATATATGCTTGTTATGATTGTGGAAAAGAAATAAAGATCAGTGCTTGAGTAGTTTTTAATTTGTAGTCAAAGGAATGGTGAAATGCATAGAATTTTGCCAATAAGCGCACAAGAACCCAAGATAATGAAAAATTGTAAACTTAAAGTGAGAAATGCATAGAACTAAACCAACAAATATAGTGGGAAAAATGAAACATGTAAAACAAACTTAACTACAAGTAATGTCATTAACGTGATCATAATTCAGTAGAAGTTGAACCTATAAACAGATCGTATGATTCAACACTATAAACTAAGACATAGTGAATCACCGGCGAACAAAGGAAACAATTTCAATCAGAAATAAACCAAGAAATACTCAAACTTGAAATTATACAAGTTGAAAAGGGGGATTCTCATGTAAACCTGCAGTTTAACAAAATATATTTTTGATAATCTGTCCCGCCACATATATAAAGATTGTTTGTAAAAGGAAATAGTCTGCATTTTGAAATATTACAAGAAGGCTAAAAAACTACAAGCAAACAAGTCATAAATTGTGGCATTCGAACGGCTGATAACCGAAGAAAAGGAAATAAAAACAGAACGAACATAATCACCAATAATATGAGAAAGGAGTTGTTAACTAAACAGAAACTTTGAAATTTAAGAAGGTAAGAAATCTATGCATTAAAGTTTATCGCAGTCTACTTTTGTTTTAATTAATGGTGTGCTAGAATTAATGCCAGAAACGGAATCCTTTCAATATAGAAACCAAAGAACTAAATGACATTTCTTTCTGTTGCCTCTCAGTTACAGAATGTTTTAAGAACACTATTCAGAGTTTAGATATTACCTTTCAAAAACTTGCTAAATTTGGTGACAAAAGAACCAAGTACCATTTTTCTCATGAATCCAGTGCTAAATCAAATAGCTATATATCTCCTTGATATAACCCCATACAAAAACGACAAGTCTCCCCAAGACTCCTCCTAAAACTTCTCCGACAAATTGAACGAGCTATGCATAGGACCCTAATATAATCACAAAGAATTCCAACACGGGCACAAGGTAACCAATTGCGTTAAGAAATATGAAGGTGTCAACATCTCGTATCATTGACAGACACGCCCAATAACCTTTCCCTAAATTACATGATTTAGCAGTTAAAGAAACCAGTTCTAAAGGTGAAAATACGCTTTTCATAAATTTAGAGAGTTCTTTTAGCAATTAAAGTAACCAGGTGGGGGCTGGCAGGGGCTACAGCACCCCCCCTCGTTTTATTCACGCCAAAGTAAAAAAAAAAAGAGGATATCCAACCTCCACAGGTAACAAAAGCTCGTCAGAAGGGATAAATTAGTCGGTGATATAAGTATATAACGGGTCGAATACTCCTCTAAAAACAATAGAAACCAGATCCTTAGGTGTAGTTTACCGTAAAACTTCAAGTTTTAACATTCACCCGCACAATGTGCTGATCCGAACACTGTTTTTTCATGTGGTAATGATCATAAAAAAAGCCTACTAAAAAACCAATGTAATAGTGGCTTAAAAGCTGCAACAGACAAGTGATTTGAGACTCATTTGACTGGTCTAGAATTAGTAAAGCAACATGCTATTTAATAAATAAATAAAAGCATATAGAAAATAGCTATAAATAGTGCAATAGCTTAAATATGTCTAAGTTTAATTAGTATTCGGTTCAAATCCATAATTATCTACAGATAAAATACATTTTTATCTACAGATTTATCCTGTAATAATTATTATATGACAATTATCTTTATTTGCTTTTCCCGTGTAAAAAATATATGACAGTTATTGTATGACAATTAAATCTAATTATTTAATCTGTGAGGGGTTTTTTTCAAAAAACTTTGGCAGGCCTCAGCCTCATAAAGGGTCTTCACGTAAATTAATTGTATAGATTTAAATTTTCAAAATTTATGTTATAGGCTGCCATATTTTGGGAAATTAAAAATAAGTCCATTCCGACCCGATACGAAATATTGAAATTTAAGCGAATGTAATGATATAATTTAATAGTTAAAATAATGTCAATGAAAAGAAAAAAAATGTCAAAATCTACAACTTCAAGTGAGTAAAAAGGTCAAATGATAAGTATACACGATACGGTTGTTAAAATATTAAAGTGATCACTTATTTAGAACATCACAATAATATTAGAGTGATCAATTATTTAGTGACGGAGGTAGTAGTTGATAATAACATTAGAAACGGGAATGAAGAATATAAAAAAGAAGGTTGTGATGAACTAATGTAAAGCAATCAAGCGAATGGTTTTTCTTCGAAATTGAAATCAAATATGATATTTCTATATAAGAAAATGGAACCACTAGATGAACCGATTAATTCGTTTGGTGAGACACCTTTTCTCCAAAAAATGTTTTAAAGTTTCAACGATGCGTTGAACCCGTGGCTATGACAAATTACAACATCAACCAAATACCGTTATTTTTCTTTTGTTAATTACTAACCCGAAACCTTGGTAATTCACAATTACAACGTGTTTATTACACAATTTTAAAATTATATTAGCCTATTTTGATATTTTTAAAACATATATCAAAAAATTAAAATCCCTTGTTTGCATTGTCTGGCTTATCGATTGGGAAAAAATACGTTTAACGTAATGTAGTGATGGTTAACCATTTATGTACTAGACTTGGAGTACCACTTTTAACCATTGATGTACTAATCTATATATTATGTCACAATTGAGGGTCTGTTAGCATTAATCGACGAAATTGCATCTATTATATCTTAAATTTGAAAATCTATTTTCGGCGTACGTTGACAAAATTGAAAACCCTGGGTATTTGATTAGAATCATTTTATTATAATAAGTCAAATTAAGTCAAATGAACCTGTCCAATTTAGGCATTTTTTTACAAAAATACCCGTACACTTTTATTAATTACAATAATATCATACTCACATAAAAATGTAAAAATTAAAAACTAATAAAACTATTTATTTTTTTTTAACAAACAAACATTCATTTAAATATTAAACTATGTTTTTTATATTATACGTGTATTTATTTATATTTTTATTATATTAGACGCACATAGTGTATTAAATTTGAAGGCTAAATAAGTATTTAATAACAAAAAATCTAAGGGTATTACCGTATAAATATACAAATTTAATTCTCTATCCTTTTTTTTTATTTTCTTTCTTCAAACAGAACATTGGCTTTATATAAAAACAAGAGAGAGAGAGAGAGAGAGAGAGATTTATGAGAGATTAAAAATAAAAAGAAGGGAAGATGAGTAATTACAGCAACAATGAGTTCAGGTTCTTCTTATCATGCGACATAAATGCACAAATCTCATTTAACCTCAACAAACTTCATGGGATTTTACCCACTACTATCAAACCCCTTCTTTTAGGTCCCTCCCTTTTCTCTTTCTTACACTTTTTCCCCCTCTTTTCCTCTTTCCTTTTTTGTGTTTTCATTATTTGTTTTATTTTAAACCATCTTGCTTATATTGGGTCTTGAGTTTTAGTTCATCAAACTAATAAATTTAAGCTATAGTTATTTAATTGATGTATTGTTTTGGTCAATTTCTACTTAGTTTTGCTTTTTTATTTTATTTATGACTGTTAAAATATGCTGCTTTTATTGGGTGTTGGTTTTTTAGTATTGGTTCATCAAAGTAATAATATTTAGCTAAAATTGTTTGGGTCACTACCTTTTCAATGTCTGCATAGTTTTGCTTTTTTATTTGATTTAAGATTGTTAATATATGTTGCTTTTATTGGGTGTTGTTTTTTGAGTATTGGTTCATCAAAGTAATAATATTTAGCTAAAAATCTTTATTGCTGTATAGTTTAAGTGATCGTTTGGATTTCTGAACAGTTTTGCTTTTTTATTTGATTTATGATTGTTAAAATATGCTCTGCTTATATTGGGTGTAGTTTTTTTTAAGTATCGGTTCATTAAAGTAATAAATTTAAGCTACAAGGCAACTTGCCCACTACTATCAAACCCCTTCATTTAGACCCCTCCCTTTTCACCTTTTTACACTTTTTTCCTTTTCCTTTTTGGGTTTGAATTATTGGTTTTAAACCATGTTGCTTATATTGGGTGTAGTTTATTGAGTATTGGTTCAACAGCTGTATAGTTTAAGTCGTTACCTTTCCGATTTCTGCATAGTTTTGTAACTTTTTTTTTTATTTGAATTATGATTTTGATAATATGTTGCTTTTATTGGGTGTATTTTTTTTAGTTATTGCTACATCAACCTAATAATAATTAGCTAAAAAATTTAACTGTTGTATAGTTTAAGTGACCTTTTCGATATCTGCATATTTTTGCTTTTTTATTTCATTTATGAATGTTATAATATGTTGCTTATATTGGGTTTAGTTTTTTAGTATTGGTTCATCACAGTAATAAATTATAGCTAAAGGTCTTAACTTGTGTACAGTTTGGGTCAATTTCTACATAGTTTGCTTTTTTATTTGATTTATGATTGGGTGTAGTTTTTTTTCAATATTGCTACATCAACCTAATAATACTTAGCTAAAAAAATTAACTGTTGTATGGTTTGGGTCACTGTCTTTTCAATTGCTGCATAGTTTTACTTTTTTTATTTGATTCATGATTGTGAGTTTGTGATAATATGTTGCCTATATTGGGTGTAGTTTTTATAAGTATTGGTTCATCAAAGTAATAAATTCTAGGTAAAGGTCTTAACTGCTTTTTAGTTTGGGTCACTACCTTTTTTATTTCTGCAAGTTTTGTTTTTCTATTTGATTTATGATTGTTAAAATATGTTGCTTATATTGATTGTAGTTTTTTGAGTATTGGTTCATCAAAGTAATAATATTTGGCTAAGAAGTGACCTTTTCGATTTCTGCATAGTTTTGCTTTTTTCTTCGATTTAAGATTGTTAAATTATGTTCTTTATATTGGGTATAGTCTTTTGGGTATTGGTTCATCAAAGTAATAAATTTAGTTAAATAGTCTTTACTGTTGTATAGTTTGAGTTAACTACCTTTTCAATTTCTGTGTAGTTTTGCTTTTTTATTTGATTTAAGATTGTTAAATTATGTTGCTTATATTGGGTGTATTTTTTTGGGTCTTGGTTTATCAAAGTAATAAATCTTAGCTAAAGATCTTAACTGCTGTATAGTTTAGGTCACTACCTTTTCGATTTTTACATAGTTTTGCTTTTTTATTTGATTTAAGATTGTAATAATATGTTGCCTATATGGGATGTAGTTATTGAGTTTTGCTACATCAAATTAATAAATTTTAGCTAAAATAGTTTGGATCACTACCTTTTCGATCTCTGTATAGTTTTGCTTATTTTTTGTTTGATTTATGATTGTTAAAACATGTTGCCTATATTGGGTGTAGTTTTTTTAAGTATTACTAAATCAACCTAAATAATATTTAGCTAAAAAAATTAACTGCTGTACAGTTTGGGTCACTACCTTTTCGATTTCTTGTTTGATTTATAATTGTGATAATATGTTACCTATTTTGGGTGTAGCCGTGTAATTTTTAAATATTACTACATCAACGTAATAAATATTAGCTAAAGATCGTAACTGCTATATAGTTTAGGTCACTCCCTTTTCGAATTTTCTTATTTTGCCTTTTAGTCTTAGATTTTTTTTGTAGACTGTAGTTTAATTTTTGGTACTAAAGCTTTTGCCTTTCCCTGTTTTTTTTTTATGTCCTGGATTAGTTTTTTTTTTTCTTAATTATATAAATCTTTCAATTGCAAGTTAATGTTTGGTATAAGTCTATGCAACTTGCAACACCTTATGACTGCAGGCGTTTAGACTTCGTAATAGAACTAAGCTGAAAATACCGTATCTTGATTTTTTGTGTTTGAAGTATGATCAAAAGAATTTGCCTTAATTGGGATAGTTTTCTGGATTGGAAGGGTGGCCAATTCGTAATAGGGTTGCTTGGGTGCAGCTTTTAAGCAATACACTTGTTTTTTTGAGGTTAAGAAAAAAAAACTGAATTTACTTAGCTTAAAGCTTACAGCTTTTTCAGTCGAGAACCCAGAAAATTTCAGCCTTTTAGCTGATCAACCAAATGTGACAAATGTAAGTAGAAAGACAAAAGAGATGGTTTTAAAAGCTGCAACAAAACAAGAGGTTTTTCTAAAGACAGTGATCCGAGAGAAATTACTTATTACAGCAACAAGAAGTTTCAGATTCTGTTTACCGTGGGATATTAATGCTGAAATCTCCTTCCATGTCAAAAGGCTATAAGAACTTGCCCACTCCTAAAAATCCCTTTGATAGGTTGCTTCCCTTTCGTTTTTGCAACTTTACTTCATTACGCTCTTAAGAACTTGCAAATTTCATTCCCTACAATGGCAAATGATTTTGAACACGCATCATGAAAAAACACTTACGTGTTGCTTTGCAAGGTTTGTGCAGTACGCATTTTCCGTTTTGATTTGATTTTTAGTCGTAAATAGCCCTCCATGGCTGTAATTAGAGAATGAGTTAGTTTCTGCTCTAGCGTAGCAAAATAAGGCTTAACATTATAAAAATATGTGGTTTCATTCATTCATGAAAGTCTATCCACAACTTTGTACTCTGACCATTTAACAGAAACAAGCTGAATATCAAATTATCCATTTTACTTTTAAGAATTTCTTAGTTTGATTCAATTTGTGACCTTAAAGCTTTAACCTTTTTTTTGGGAGATAAAGGATAAGCAGATGAGCATTCATTCATCTGTCTTGTTTTTGTACGATGCCTTTTTGATTGGAGTTGAAAATGAGGAAAGGACAACTATAATTGCCAAGAATTGACTGTGAGGTTTAGGTACTTGTTAAGTGTTTCCATATTTTGTATGATTATTTTAAAGCTGTTCTTATTTTTATTTTAGCTGAAGATGAATGTCCGCCTTATGAGATAGAACCAGAGTTGTATGTTGAATGCACATTGTTCATCGATGGAGCTCCTTTTGGTCTTCCCATGCGAACAAGGTTTAAATAAGTAGTGTAATTTGCCCGTCTTTGTTATTTTAAAGAGACGTAGCATCTTCCCATTATGTGATCTAATCTTGTATATAACCCTCAACTCCATACCATTTTGTACTCTTGGTTAAAAGATAAATAGTAGTTAGATATTAATTAGGGCGCATTTAGCATCAGCTTTTTTGGTCAAAACACTGCTTAAGAAAAGCAATGAGAAAAAAGCTGCTTAGGTTTTTTTACTTTAGTGGCTTAAATTATTTTTATTGATAAGTCATTTTTTACTTATTTTAATTATAAGTGACTTTTAAATATACAAACATTTTTTATTTGATAAACTCTATTTTTGGTATTTTAAGCTTCTTTTTCCCAAAAGCTAGCTTTTTAAAAGCTATAGAAGCCAACAAACCAAACATCTGTAGCTTTTTTTTAAGCAAATAGCTAAGAATGCTAAAAAAAAAGCAGTTGCCAAACAGGCACTTAATTTTGTTTTACTTTGTTTATGTTTTTTATGTATTCAGCTTTAACTCGTATTCCAGGTTAGAGTCATCTGGCCCTCCATATTGCTGGAATGAACTAATAACATTGAGTACAAAGTATCGTGATCTAACGGACAACTCACAGCTTGCGTTCACAGTAAGTCACCACTTTTAGTTTTTTTACATAGCATTTTCACCTTTAATCCCGTTATATTTTGCTAATTTTGGATTTTCTAATCATTGGAACTAGGGAAATCAACTTTATGGGTTTAAAAATGAATACAAAGGAAAGACAACTAAGCATTAAAAAGAAAAAACCAGTATTTTTTTTACGGGATATGAAATTATTATTTTAAGAGGTTGATTGGTCAAATTTGTATCGTCTGTTATTGATGTGTTCTTTAAACTTAAATTTAAAACTAAAGATTTTCGATGTTTCTATAAGGGGGGAGAGAGAGAGAGAGAGAGAGAGAGAGAGAAGGGGGGGGGGGGGGGGGGGGGGGGGGGGGGGGCGCTACATGTTTTGTGCGAGAATGAAGATATTATCATCATCTGAAGGAATAACCTTCTGTCTAATCGTTCTTGTGTTTTGTTGAATTTAATTAGAGATCCAGTAGCTAAATGGCTATAGCTTTGATCTAATTTCTTAACACCTTTATTTGGCTGTCCAAAAATGTACACTTTATGGTTCACATGTGTCAAGTCACTAGCCAGAAACTTTCTCTTATCGAGTTACTAGTCTTTTTATCGGTAATTCCTGGAACTGCAGGTCTGGAATGTGTCATGTGGAGAGGGTGAGGGTTTGATTGGTGGGGCCACCATAAGTCTCTTCAACTCAAAGAAACAACTTAAAACAGGGAAAAATAAGCTTAGACTTTGGTATGGGAAAGAAGCTGATGGATCGATTTATACGACTACTCCTGGCAAGGTTCAAGACTAATGCTTTATATGTTTTGAGCTAACCATTTTTTATTTTTTGTTTTTCACTTTTCGTATTACGTGTTTCGAAATTATCTGTTCGTGACTGTTTTATAGGTTCCGAAAGAGGAAAGAGGGGAGTTAGAGCGTTTGGAGAAGCTTATGAATAAATATGAAAGGGGACAGATTCAAAGAATTGATTGGCTGGACCGTCTTGCTTTTAAATCTGTTGATAAAATTAAGGAGCGTGAAAGTGGCCGAAATGCTAATTGCTTATACCTCCTTGTTGAATTTAGCAGTTTTGAACATCGAGTTGTTTTCCGGGTAAACTTTTCCTTATTGTGAATTTTAATTGGCCTTAGGTAAACACTCTTTACCGGGTGGAAATCTGATTTGGATATTGTTATTTGCTCTTATATTGTTTTCATTATAATTGCAGCAGCCAGGACCAAATTTTCTAATCACATATCCTATAACTGCAAGCAATGAACTAGTTACTGTGTGGGACCCAGAGGTGGGGAAGATGAATCCTTCTGAGCACAAGCAACTAAAGCTCGCAAGAAGTTTAACACGGGGAATTATTGATAGGGATCTTAAACCCAGTATCACTGAAAGGAAGTAAGACTACAATTCTGTCTTTAGATTAGTTATGAATATTGATGATCCGCTACTTGCCTCTGTTGAGATGGTCTTATGATAGAGAAAGGAAAAAATAGTCTTAATCTCTCTTTGAGTAGGTGTGTTTTTTCGTGTCTTGATGAGGGTAAGATTGATTTGTTTTCCGTTTCCTTGGATATCAGGTCAATACAGAGAATTTTAAAGTACCCCCCTACAAGGATTTTAAATGGTGATGAAAGGCAGCTTTTATGGAAGTTTCGCTTTTCTTTGATGTCTGAGAAAAGAGCTCTGACAAAATTTCTTAGATGTGTCGAGTGGAGTGATGTTCAGGTTAGTATTTACTTCTATACTCTTCCTTCTTCGTTCTTGTTTCTCGCCATGTATATTGTCTGTCAGCTACATGTAGGAAAAAACTTGGTTTTCACTGCTATATTTCTATGTTGGATGACTCAATTTCTGCATTAGAAAAGCGGGGTGACATGTTAGAGATATTTGGCCCAAACAAATTGTTACTCATCCCTGTTGATTGGTTTCTGAAGTACCTGATGCCTTTAGATCTGGGCGATTGTGTTTTCTTTGATTTTTATTTGATACTTGTTGAACTTACTAGCTTTTATTTATAGTAGTTGTCAACATGATTCCAAAATATATTGAATATAAAATAGTCATTTGCTTGCAGGAAGCTAAACAAGCAATAGAACTGATGGGAAGGTGGGAAACAATAGATGTTTGTGATGCGCTGGAGCTTCTATCTCCTGTTTTTGAAAGTGAAGAGGTTAGTAAATGCATTTATGTGCATGTGCATTTCTTGTGTTTTGTTCTTAGTGCCACATCGGTTCGTGTTTATCTATCTTATAGTATTCCCAACATATCACCTTTGCTTTCTCTAAAAGACTTCCATATAGAGCATATTATATATTGGAAATGATAAAGAACTAGATTTGGCTCTGCCCTGATACCTTAAGCTGACCTGATAACCCCATCCTTTGGCAAGGTATCAGGCAAAGGTCATGGGTTCAAACCTCACTGCTACCATTCAAAAGATAGATATGCGCTTGTTTGGCTTGAAAATATGCCACTGCCGAGTGGGCATGTAAATATAATAAAAGATATCACACTTCACATGTAGAATTATTTCTCCAGGAGTGGTTAACCATATAGAAAATATGATTGCTTGACTTTATTGAATTATGGTCTATACAATATATAGCCAAGATAGGCATAATTACAGGGAATAATTCTAGGATGCAATTACAACTGTAATAAAGTGTTCAATGAGAGAATAAAAACTGATCCTTAACTAAGGCAATATTCAGAATTCAAATCATATCAGACATGTGATGGCGTGATTGTAGCTGTAGTTTTAATATGATGCTGATTTTGTGGAATTACTTTAACATCCCCGCAAACTGGACGGTCCTTGACAGACTAGTTTGAGAGCAAGTTGAGAATGTCGGTGCTTATGAAGAGGTTTGGTCAGGAGGTCAGCAGGCTGATCAACAGATGGTATGTAGCAAACACAGTGACTTCCAATAGCTACTTTCTCACGAACAAAATGGTAATCTAGTTCAATGTGTTTGGTGCGTGCATGAAAAACTGGGTTGGAAGCCATGTATGTTGCACTTAAATTATCGCAGTGTAGAAGAATAGGAAAATCCAGATGAGCTCCAAGTTCATATAGTAATTGAGCTAACCAAGTGGTCTCTGCACTAGCGTGAGAAAGTGCTCGATATTCAGACTCGGCGCTGGAACGGGCAATTGTGGGTTGCTTTTTGGAACACCAAGAGATCAAATTGGTGCCTAGATAACAAAGATAACCAGAGGTTGATCTGTGTGTGTCCGGGCAGCCTGCCCAATCAGCATCGCAGTAGGCGCTTAGGTGTACCGGTTGGCGCAGGGGACGAAAGAGCAATCCGTAATCAAGAGTACCCTTTACATATCTTAGGATGCGCTTTGCACCAGTTAAATGAGTGCTGCGAGGCTGACTCATATATTGAGAAATCGGGTTAACTGCATAAGAAATATCCGGACGAGTTATCGTAAGATATTGAAGAGAACCAACGATTTCTCTAAAGGCAGTGGGATTAGCAAGTATGTCGCCATCATCGGAGGCGAACAGTGTCTTCGCAGACATGGGTGTACTAACAGGCTTACTATGGAGCATGTCATGTTTGACTAGAAGATCGTGAGCATACTTAAGTTGGCTGGTGTGAAGTCCATCACCCTGAGTAGAAACCTGTAAACCAAGGAAATAATGCAAAGTCCATCACCCTGAGTAGAAACCTGTAAACCAAGGAAATAATGCAAAGGGCCCTTTGATGTTGAAACCATGACCAAGTGCATCAATGAAACCTTGTAAAAGTCTTTTGTCACTCCCAGTAACCACTATGTCGTCAACATATAGCAAAAAGTACATTGTATTTATGCCATCACAAAATATAAAAAGAGAGGAGTCGGCCAAACTTTGAACAAAACCAAATGAGATAAGAAACGATGTCATACGCTGAAACCAAGCTCGAGGGGCCTGCTTGAGACCGTAGAGTGCCTTATGAAGCTTGCACACATAGTTAGGTCGTGATGAATCGACGAATCCAGGTGGTTGAGTCATATAAACATCTTCCTTGAGGAACCCATGAAGGAACGCATTCTTGACGTCTAATTGACGAAGCGGCCAACCTCGAGAGACGGCAAGACAAAGAACAGTACGTATTGTCGTAGGCGATGACTGGACTGAATGTTTCTTCATAGTCAATTCCTTGTTGTTGATGAAATCCCTTTGCCACGAGTCGAGCTTTGTGTCTTTCAATTGTTCCATCAGGATTACGCTTGATACGGAATACCCATTTGCATCCAACTGTATTATGAGATGGTGACGGAGTCACAAGAGTCCAGGTGTTGTTTTTTAGAAGAGCATTGATTTCTTCTACCATAGCATCACGCCAAACTACATGTTTCGAAGCCTCTGTATAACATGTAGGTTCAGAATTTTGAACAACAGCAATAAGAGCTTGTGGAATATCATGGCGGGTGGGATGAGTGTGGCGTTTCTTGAGTGGGTGATCATTGGGTGTGTGGGTGGTGGACGAGTCGGAGGGACAATTGTAGCCATTGGTAAGGCGGAGACGAGTGGGGTTTCTACATCATTCGGTGTTGTCGATGCCGCTAGAACTAATTCTGTTGCTGCTGGAACTGCTTGTTCAGTTGTAGATGTCGTGGTTTCCTCCGGCCGAGCACGTCGCTGATATGTGAGCAGGGGAGGTTGTGTAATGGATACGGGTGGTTGTGTCGATGTGGATGTAACAATAGGAAGCACCATGGTTGTTTCTTCTGATGAATGAGTCGATGTATCTGTGTTGTTGACATTAGAAGTAGACATCTGTTTGAGAAGATATTGTCGGTGAAATGGACAACGGGCATGGACTCTGTAAGAGAACAAATTCCAACGGATCGGGAGTTTGAACCTGTATATTTTTATAAGGAAAAGAGTTTTCGTTGAAAATAACATGCCTAGACACGTACAGACGACCAGTGGTTGGATCGAGGCATCTATAACCTTTATGTTGAGGGCGATATCCTAAAAAGACACATTCTTTACTACGACTTGATAATTTATATGAGACATAAGGACCAAGGTAAGGATAACAAGAACACCCAAAGACACGGAGGGACGAATATGAAGGCGGACTACCATAAAGATGATGGTGGGGAGTATCCCAACCCAAAACAGAAGTAGGAAGACGATTTATGAGGTATACAAATGTGAGAACGGCTTCCACCCAAAGTTTATGTGGGGCACCAGAAGTTAAAAGGAGGTTGCGGGCCATAGTGGCAATGTGTCTATGTTTTCTTTCGGCAAGCCCATTTTGTTCTGGGGTGTGGGGACATGAAAAACGTTGTTGGATGCCTAAAGAGTTGCAATACTCTGTGAATGAATGATTAACATACTCAGTACCATTATCACTTTGAAGAAATTTAATGGTTATGCCAAAGAGATTTTTAATTTTTGCAACCAATTTTTGAAAATGGGAAAATACTTCATTTTTTCGTTTCATTGGATAAATCCATGAATAGTGAGTAAATTCATTAGTGAAAAGTACATAATACTTGAAACCGCATGTAGAAGAAACGGATGAAGACCATACATCACTATGAATAATATCAAAAGGAGAAACAGCAATGACTTTATTTAACTCAAAAGGTAATTTGTGAGATTTGCTAATAGCACATTCATGACAAATTACGAAATGAAAGTTTATATCCAATGGAAGGACTTAAACGAGAAAAGACTTCAGCAGAAGGATGACCAAGTCGGTTATGCCAAATAGACGAGTGAACGGAGGCAAGAGCTTGTGGAGTGGAATAGACATTGGACAGTTGAAGAGGGTATAGGCCGTCTTTACAAGGGCCCTGAAACAATAGACGACCAGAATGTAAGCAATATATCTGATAATAATCAGGTGCGAAAAGAAAGATGACATGGTTATCTTTAGTAAAACGAGCAACAGACAATAATTTTTTGCGGATAGAAGGAATATGAAAGACATTTTGTAAAGAAAAGTCGGAGGATCCCAAAGAAAGGGGCAAGCTACCAGTATGAGAAATGGGCATCGAGTCCCCATTACCCATAAAAAACATTATGCGGACCGCTGTATTGTCGTGGATTATTGACGGACATAGCAGTCGTGTGATGGGTCGCTCCGGTATCTGGATACCAATTCGGATCAGCAGCAAAATGAGCTCCAGCAAAAGGTACAGCGGTGTTTGGACCGGAAAATCTGTGAGGGCATTGATTTTGTCCATGCTGATTTGTGTGACAGTTAGAGCACCACATCGGAGCCGGGCCAAGAATCCCATTCGAGTGTTGAGGTCGAGGCACTGAATTCAATGATGAGTAAGGTCCGAATGCATTAAATGGTTGGAGCTGGCCTTGAAATTGTGCCGACGAAAAATTATTGTATGGTTGTTGATAGTTGCGAGTATGATTTTGCTTCCTGGGCCGACCAAAATTCCGGTTGTTAGTATTAAAGTTTCGGCCTGTTTGAGAGCGGTTGTCGCGGCGAGTATTGCCACTGTGAAATAGAGCAGTTGCTGATCCATGCTCTTGCATGCGAGGTTGTTGGGTTTCAAAGGAGAGAATGCGAGATTTGAGTTCAGTGAAGTCAGGAAGCAATGAATGTTGGGAAAGGGCGGTGCGGAGCATGAGATAATCGGGTCCAAGTCCATGGAGCGTAGCAAGAACCAGATCCTCGTCAGAGACCGGCTTTTTAATAGCCGCCAATTGATCAGCAAGCGACTTGGCATGGCGCAGATATTCATCAATTGATTGAGAGCCTTTGTTTAGTTCAAGGAGTTGTAGCTTGAGGCTAGAAGCACTTGCGGTAGAGCGTTGCGAGTAGTGGCGAGCGAGGCAATCCCAGATTCCTTTAGATGTGTCGAAGCCAATTGTAAGTTGAGAAACACTCTCAGTTAAAGAAGTGGTAATAATGCTGACGATTTGTTGATCCACCGTAAACCACTTCATATTTAGGATTGGAAACGGTTTGGGCAGGTGTAGTTTCGGAAGCAGGAGTCACAATAGTTTGAGCAGGTTCTGGTATTGAGCCATCAATATATCCCCATAGTTTAGCACCATGAAGATACGGTTTTATTTGTCGGAGCCAAGTGAGATAATTTGTATCGGTGAGTTTGGTGAATTGTGAAGTGTTTTGGGTAGGAGCTGAAAAGGTAGAGGAGGCCATGGAAGAAAGGAAAAGATAGGAGATGGAGGTAAGTAACAAGGAGTAACAGAGAAGAAGAGGATTAACAGTAGGAAAAGAGGGAAAATAAAACTCGGAAAAGAAAGAGGTAAGGAACGTGGACCTAGTCTGATACCATGTAGAAAATATGATTGCTTGACTTTATTGAATTATGGTCTATACAATATATAGCCAAGATAGGCATAATTACAGGGAATAATTCTAGGATGCAATTACAACTGTAATAAAGTGTTCAATGAGAGAATAAAAACTGATCCTTAACTAAGGCAATATTCAGAATTCAAATCATATCAGACATGTGATGGCGTGATTGTAGCTGTAGTTTTAATGTGATGCTGATTTTGTGGAATTACTTTAACAAACCAGAACGCAGGATGAATTTCAAAAAAGAGTTGTTTAAATTATTTTCTTGTCAAAAAGTAAATTGAATTAGGTATCTTCAGAGAGCTTCATTGTTCAGGAAAATTGGTCTGGATATAAGTATCAAATTTTTAAGGTTAGAGAAAATATGTTTTCTGATATTGTTGGCTGGATCCAGCCTAAGAATTTACAAGATTGATGATGGCTTGGAAATATTTAAAGTGGACAAAATAAAATTAAAGTATTTGAAAAAGTGTTAAGGGAGATGATAAAGTATTTAGATCGTGCAGGCACAAGTCATTCCTTTCATGATCTGTGACTCATGCTCAACGTTTACAACTTTTGAACGGACAATCATAGTTCGAAAGTCATCTATTAGAGTTTGCCAGCCAATTGAAAGACAGTTCATATATGCCAGTATAGTTATATTTTTCCGTAAAAAATAACTTCTAGGTTTATGTACCATTGAGATTTGTAATATTCCCTTTAACAGGTTCGTGGATATGCTGTCAGTGTGCTCGATAGAGCTGATGATGAAGAGCTGCAGTGTTACTTACTTCAACTTGTTCAAGCTCTTCGGTTCGAGCGCTCAGATAAATCTCGCCTATCTCATTTTCTTGTGCAACGATGTATGAAAACTACTGCATAATGTACTATCGTTATTTGTGAAAGAAATTTGCTTACAAAACAATTCCAATGTGTTTCTATAATTATATATTAAACTAATGTGCTGAACTCAAATTACTTTCCGACTTTGATAGCTTTACGCAATATGGAACTGGCTAGCTTTCTCCGGTGGTACGTTGCAGTCGAACTGTGCGATCCTACTTATGCAAAGCGGTTCTATTGTACCTACGAGATTTTGGAAGAGAACATGATGAAGGTGTGGCTTTTATTTCTTACATCTCTAAATCATTTAGGTAATATATATTTTTTTACTTCATATGGAGTTTGACTTTCGTCTGATTAATGGAAATTATATATTTTAGGTGTGTATTGATTCCCTACTCACGTCAATCTCAGACTGTGACTTTCTGCCTTGGGCTAATTAGTAGTATTTTGTTTCTAATTATGTAATTGTATGCAAAAGAAACTGTCTGAAGTGAGCTTGCTCAGTTTTAAAAAAAAAAAAAGTGCGCTTGCTCACTCGATCAGTAGAACAACTAAATTCTGTCAATGAACTTTCAGAATGGTTACAAAACAGCTCATACCTACTAATCCAGAAAAGATTTGAAGGAAAAAAACTGTTCAGTTAGTAAAGAAATCCAGTCTCTAAAAGTAAAATTAAACATATACAGATATGTGTGATTGAGTAATTCCTGTTCTACTTTTTTCACAGTTTGGAGGTGGTGCAAATGGAGTTGATGAAGATGGATTTAAGTTGTGGCATAGTTTGGTTCGCCAAACTGAATTGACAGCCCAACTGTGTTCCATAATGAAAGATGTAAGAAATGTTCGTGGTGGAACCCAGAAAAAAATTGAAAAGCTCAGGCAACTTCTCTCAGGTCTTCTCAGTGAGCTCACTTACTTTGAAGAGGTATCTTTAGAATATAAAGTTCCATTCTCTCTATCTTGCTGTAAGATTAGGTTTATTCACAGTCAGCGCAGATCGCAGTGTTGTACGTACTAGATCTCAATTTTGTACACAAATATACAGAAATTAGCAATAGTACACTAATGTTACATTTCTCGACGAGTTTAGACACTACACAGGAAACTAACCATAGATCAGACTCTAAACAAGAAAAAGCCATAAATTGGGTCCTAAGATAGACAATACGTTCTATAAGATCAGTCTCATTTGTCTATCCAAGAATTTATTATAAAAAGGAATCTATAATGGCTTTACAAGGCTAACACTATTTCTCTGTCTTGTTCACAGCAGTCTATATATAAGTGTAAGTGCAAGTATATAAATCGTCATTAAAATATTTATCATGCAAGTATTTTTGTCTAATTTCTCTTCACCAATCTCTCTACTGCATACCCTACTCTGACATGGCCACATCCATTCCTTGGCCTGTGCTCCACCTTTCCCCATCCTTCGTTTTGCCTTACGGCCTTACACCCTAACCTCAGTTGAATATCAAATCGGTAAAAAAAGGTGAATACAGGTGAAAACATGGAAGAGGTGAGAGGCTGTTGAGACCGCTAATATCCAGATCTGAGTTGGAAAGGCAGCTGAAGATCATTTCGTGAATTATTCTAATTTAGTGTTAGGTTTTGAAGGATTAGTTAGTGATGTGATGTTTCGGATGAAGGTTCAAATAGAGAGAGGGCAGAGACGGAGGAGTTGGGGCTGGGGTGAGAGATCCCACCTAGAGAGAGAAAGAAAAAGTATACGGTCTGTGAGACTTGACAAAGATTTCTGTGGTTTTTCCACTTATAATATATTCGTTCGATAAAGCTACAAATTTTTAACACTTGTGCACAAGAAATAAGTGTTGTGTATACATGTACAAGGAGTAAAGAGGTGGTCTTTTTAGACAAAATTATACAATTGTGTATGTGTACAGCCTCTTGTCATTGAAAGCATTCTAATACTGCCCAAAATATATTAAATGAATAGTATGTTTTTATTTATTTAACTATTTAGTCAACTATGATTTTGTTTCAGATATGGTACACTAAGTGTACTGAATGTTGAAACTGCCACATTAGTGTACTAGTTATTATTTTTTGTAGGTTGGTGCACGGAAGTGGAATCTTGTGCTGCATTAGTGTACAAAACTGTTATGTATAGTATATAGTATAAATATATATGCATTGTCTCCATGCTATTGTCATAAGTTTTTTTTTTACGGTATAACAATTTTATTTTTACATTTTCTCTTTTGTTCAGCCAATACGATCACCATTAGCTCCGGATCTTCTCATCAATGGGATCGTTCCATCAGAATCATCTATATTTAAAAGTGCATTGCATCCTTTGCGCTTGACTTTTCGCACAGAAAATGGTGGCCGTTGTAAAATTATATTTAAAAAAGGAGATGATCTTCGTCAAGATCAGTTGGTAAGTTAAGATGTTTATCTTTCTCAGATTCTCTCCCTTCCTCAAAAGGACAGGCAAGAGGAGTATGATAAACTGATTGGATGTATTGGTGTCTGGTTTTTTGTAGGTTATTCAAATGGTTACGCTTATGGATCGATTGCTTAAATTGGAAAATCTTGATCTACACTTGACTCCGTACAGAGTGCTAGCTACTGGAAATGATGAAGGGATGTTAGAATTTATACCATCCAGCTCTTTGGCTCAGGTATGAATGTATGATATAACTCTTTTTACACTCCAAAAATGATCCTCCGCGATAATTTTGGGACTTTCTGCTACCAAGAGTAGTTGTTTCTTGTTTCTTAAGAGCAAGGATATTGAAAAAAGTACAAAGAAAGTTTCTCATTCTTTTATAAGAGAATTTATTGAAAAGTACGGCTAAGTATTGGATTGTGTGGATAGCAATGAAGAGGGATCGGTGAAATTGTATTTCCTCTTAAGCCGTTCCTACTTGTATTTTTTAGATTAATATGTTCAGTCGTTTTATATTTTTGTTGAATTTGGATAAAAGAAAAGTGGAAAACTAATAGTTACTGTTTCCCTTGCTAACCAGATTCTCTCCGAGCACAGAAGTATAGTAAGCTATTTGCAGAAATGTCACCCTGATGAAAATGGGCCATTTGGGATTACAGCTACATGTCTCGAAACATTTATAAAAAGTTGCGCCGGCTATTCAGTTATTACATACATATTGGGAATTGGAGACAGGTGATTTTCAGTTGTTATAAGTTTATCATAGATCCTGAGGTTTCTCCATCTAAACTACAAATGCTTCTTGTTTTGCATGCCATAGTTGATAAATTTGATTAGTCAAATGTACATATACATGGGACTTAGGAGAGATCTTTACACTTTTTCTTGCAAGAGTTAGGGTAATGTGTTATGGGATCTCAGTAAATCAACCATATATATTTTTGGAAGCTGTCCAAATAAAGCAAAATTTGCCAAATTTTCACTTAGCAACACTTTAGATCATAACTAAGTTATTTATATCTTGCATCACTACGTCGCTCATTGTTATCTTCTTTATGGTCGATTGCACTTTTACTTTCTAAAAGTATTATATTGAAGCAGTAATTTTTAATGCCAAACTTATGAACAATACTTTTTATTAAATTATTATGCCGTTGCTTACTAGATAACTACTGTTCTCTTTCTTCGGTTTTAGATGTGGTGCATCTCTTAATGGGTTAATTTTGCGTTCTTTCAGACATCTTGATAATCTCCTTCTACGAGACGATGGCCGTCTTTTCCATGTTGATTTCGGTTTTATTCTGGGTCGTGATCCAAAGCCATTCCCACCACCGATGAAACTTTGCAAAGAAATGGTAGAGGCTATGGGTGGAGCAGAAAGGTAGTTCCATTTTAATCTTGATTTTTTTTCAACCCTCAAGGATTATATTCTCGTTTTTTTATATATAGAGCCAAATTTGTGTTACAACTCTGTTTCAATTCTGTCTGTAGCCAATACTATACCAGGTTCAAGTCCTACTGTTGTGAAGCTTACAACATTCTTCGGAAATCTAGTAACTTAATATTGAATCTGTTCCATCTGATGGCCGGTTCAAATATTCCTGACATAGCTTCTGATCCCGAAAAAGGCATATTGAAGGTAATATATTCCCGTCGTCTATTATTTATATATATATATATTTTTATCTTTTGGTGTTAATGCTAAATAGTAGTAAATACTTATCCATGCCAATGCTTACAGCTCCAGGAGAAGTTCCGGTTAGATCTCGATGATGAGGAATGCATACATTTTTTCCAAGATCTCATCAATGAGAGTGTCAGTGCCTTGTTCCCTCAGATGGTCGAGACCATTCATAGGTGGGCCCAATACTGGCGATAATCCATAAACTGAGGAGTTTTAACTTGTAAGTGTGTTTACTATCTGTCTTCCTCTTTCTTTCTTTGATTAAGAAGTAATTACCTATGTTTAAATTGGATATTTTCAAATCCTTTTTAACTTCTTTTGTTTAGAAACACTTATTACTTTCAAAAAATTCGTATAGCAGGGGAGAAGCAATGTAGTCTGTAATGGCGTAATGCTGTCTTTTACTCCTTATTTATGACTACAGTCATAATTTCTAGACTTACATACGACTTTATCCTTTACCATAACTCACCCTGGAAATTGTATTTATCTTTCTCAAGTATACACCAAAGTAGTTGAAATAATTGTCTTGGTTGTTTGTTAAACAAATTAGATGTACTAGGGATTGATATAGGTTCATAGGACAACATTTGTATCAGTGGGAAAAAAATAGCAAGTTTTTTTTCTCGAGAGAGTGTTTTGCAGGTATTGCCATCTTCTGGTTGTTTGGTCTCAAACTGGAATATTTCTGATAATTATCTCCATCATTGATTTAATCATAAAATATTTAAATCAACGAATTATTCAAACAACCATTTTGGTCACTCCATTGACAAATCGAGCTTGGAAGATTTCAGCTTGTTATATAATATGGGACGTCTGATTGACAGAGTCGAGACTCGAGAGATAAGAATTAAGACAGAAATAATATTTTCAATTTAAAGGACCCCTTTATTTGATCTTATTAAAAGAGTAAACTAGCTTGTTGAATGACAAAATCTATAAAAAAAAAATGACAAGTTTACCTTGATTTGATTCAAGAGTGTGTCAAAAACTAGCCTATTGGTCGTAGACAATGTTTTTGTAGTTTTTTTCCTAGGGACTTGGCTATTCTCTATTTTCACAAGATGTAGGAATTTATTTTTGAAACTTTCGTTTTCAGTTACACAGTAAACACTCATCCATCTAACTATTTGCTCAAACAAAAATTATTTACCTCATTTTCAACAAAACAAATATATAACGTAAATGATTACTGTACTGTTTTAAGCAATCACTAACTGATTCTAAGCTGGTCGTCTTCTCTTCTTAGCAGACATTCCCCATGGACCACCAGAATACCAGAATATGTACACCTTTAGAAGAAGTGAAGCTGCCAAGATCTGTACAGATACCTACTCCTTGTAATAAAATTGTATATTAGCACTTCCATTCTTGCGATCATATTGTATCAGCATTGAATTGACAAGTTAATTCAGTTTGTATATATATAAAAATTAGTCTTTGAGCCGTTTTTCCCCTTGTTCTAGTCCTCCTTTTCTGAAGATTTTGCTGAATTGTGTTAACATCCTCCAAATCAGTTAGCAATCAATTACCATAAAAAAGTCGTAGAATTCAAAAATATTTCATAATTCGCAGGGGAGGAACTAGTACTAGGTTGGAAGGGACTACATTACCCCAAATTGAGAAGAAGAAAAAAATGATATTTTACCATGTAATTTGGAAATTTTTTTACCAATTCTAGCAATTCGTCATCCCATATTTTAATTTCTAGAATAGCTCTAGTTCCGATTTCTTCGTTTCCAAACCGTGCTTCAAACATTTAACATGAGATAGATGTCCTGAACTCGAGTTGAACGTTACGTTGCACTTACTCAAATATGCAATGACGTGTTATTTAAAGGGATGTCGTAACGATGCATTGTAGTAATATTATAGCAGCTTTTGAAATGCCTTCGTGGTCTAATCACTAAACTAATGAAGTTCAATCCTATGATGAACATTTGCCTCATTTCATTCTTTCATTCTTTTCGAGATCATTATTGAGTTTATATACTCCTATATTTATGCACGAGTTAATATTATGCTCCACCTGCCAACAAAAAAGTAAATACTTCTACTATTATTATATGTGTGCATGGCATCAATTTTTATTTTTTTTACCTTTTTACTTTTTTAATTTTAAAAGGTCACATATGATTTGTATTACTGCTTTTTTTTAGCTTTTGAAAATCTATATTTTGGAGTAATATAATTAGAAAAACTAAAAGCAAAACAGCCACACATTTTGGAGAATTTGGTAGTTTTCTCGCTACAATTTTAAGAATTTAAATGAATATTGATCTTATCTCATTTAAAATTTTATTCATATGCTTAACGTGTTATTTACTCATATTTTGAAAATTTTATCAAAAAAATGTCAAGATATTTTGATTGAAAAAGTAAAAGATAATTAACTAATTCCAAAAATCAATATGTTGAAAATTAACGTTTTTAAGTTTTTATATTTTGAAAAATAAGATACGTTGTGAAAGCACATTTTTTAATGGAAAAACCGACTAAGTGACGTGGCATGAAATGATTGCATGGAAAACGTAACACAGAGACGCAAAGCAATGAAATGTTGGATCTCAGATGCGGTGGCATTTCTGTTATTTAACGCGCTTGCAAGATCCCTACTTACCAAATTAATACTTGTTAGTCCCATCTTTTCGAATTGAAACACTAATACTCTCTTCTGTTTGAAAAAAAAGGCATTTTATCATGGAATGAAAAGGTAAACATGTTGGTTAAGTAAGACGCCTTTCCCTAAATAGAGTCTTTTTTGGCCAGTCAGTGTTTTATTTCTCCTAGAAAATCTCTCGTTGTCATTTAATATGATGTTGGAGTTTTATGTGGAATGAACTTTTAAATCGCAGTTGGCTCGAACGAGCATATTTAACCCTTTCATTTCTTGAGATCTCGCTAAACCTTCGAGCCATGATGGATTTTCTGGTAGGAAGCTAGTCATTTAAAAAAAAGTTTATTGTTATAAATATGCTAAAGTGCTTCTCGTCAAAGATAACATTGAAATGTTAATAGAAACGGATAAAATTCTTATTTTATTAATCGATTGTTTATGAGTAGAACATGCTCCCATCTTCATCACTATAATAACAACAACAAAAAAAATCAAGAAAGGAACTAAAATAGGTCGGATACCACCAAAACCAAATCTTGAAAATTTTCGTCGCGTAAATAGTCTATTAATTGTAGGCCATTTTGAGTATTTTTTACAAACAACATCAATTGGTGAGCTTACATAGAGGTTACAAAAGTAATGGGACGAACGAAATATTTTAAAAATGTGAGGAAATGGGTTAGATCAAGCGATTAGCTTCTTAGTGAATAATTATATGTACACACCTCTTACACCGTTCCATCCACTCCTTCTGACAGCACTGAGAACAAACATGCAGTTTTGACACATTATCTTCGTCTTCACTCAATTTACAATGAACATGAGCGTAATAGGTGTGTGCATAACATTACTCTTTTTTACTATACTCCACTCTGCATCATGAGTTTTATCTTCGACACGTCCAAGTTAAAGGAAAGTTTCATAGTCAACGTTATCAATTTACAAATAAAGTAAAAAAAAATCAGTGTTTTAGGCGAGCATATATGAAAACTAGACAAATCCGTAACACTTATCAGATTAAACGATAATTAAATGAAGTTAGGCTTCAGACAAACTATTTTCTTTTAAAATCCGCTTGCTTATAAGTTATAGATCGAAACAAATAACGTGCTAAAATAGAAACTCGAAAAGACCAAATAAGACAGATCTCAAACAATACGGACCAAATAATAATAAAAGTTGGGTTTATTATTAATTAAATTCCAATCCGATTAAGTCGAGACGAACCAATCCAATACTAAATTTCTCCAAACCTAACCGGTTAACGGATGAGTTTAATTGGTATGGTTGCGATTTCGTCAAAGACTCTAATAATAAGAAACGAGTAATGGAAACATCAAATAAGATAAAACCTTAAACAAAAAGGAGAAGAAAGTAATTAAACCTGGTTTATTTATAGTCTCTCGTTGACGCTAAATTCTCACACCCACATTTTTGCCCTTCGGTCTCTCTCTCTCTCAATATCTCTCTCTCTCTCTAGATCCCTCCACTCGCAGGTCAGATCAATTTTATTAATTATTTAGTTTATTTTATTCAATTTCGGTATCTATACATAGATCTACGATCTTCCATCCTAGGGTTTTATTAATTTCCCCCACTAATAATCGATTAATCGCTTACACGTGGTTTGATCTGTGCGTTTTTATTTTACGTTTTCTATTTCTTTTCTTTTATTCATTTTCGGCATGTATACATAGATCTATGCTAATTTGTCGTGATTTGATCTATGTGTTTTTCTACGTTAACGTTTAATTTCGATTATGATTTTTTTTTTTTTTGTTGAAATTTGTTGGATCTGTGATTCTCTTAAGATATTCTTTGTGATTTATTGTTTTTTGGTTACGTTTACGTAGATTTGGTGTGTAGATCTATGATAATCGTCTCAAGATTTTAATAAATTGAGTAAATAAGTGAAAAGTATTAGAATTATTATGTATGAGCTTTTGCCTGATTTTTTTTTTGCTTTTTTTTTTTTGCGATTTATTGTTTTGATTTTGTTTATGTATATATAAATATATATTATTTGATCTATTGACACTTACGAGACGTTTGATTGCTTTGTGATTTGTTGTTTTCTAGTAACAATTATGAAAATCTGGTATATATATAAAAATATGTAAAATTTGGAACATTGTTGCAAATGAGCACTCACGTGATTTGATCTGTGCATTTCACATTCGATTGCTTTGTGATTTGTTGGATTTATTTCGTATATGAAATTTGGTATTAACAAATTACAGATCGTAGATGATTAGCAATAGAAAAAGATAGAAAATTATGAATGGTCGGTTTGTGATTTGATGCCTTTTATGAGATATTCGGTTTTTTTGTGATTTCATGATTTGTTGTTATTCAGATACATTTCTGCGATTTTAGTATATGTATAGATCTACTATGATCGTGCAAGGTTTTACTGAATCGCCCAAACAATTATAAACTTGAAAAGGAACAGATATGATGCGCCATATGATTTTATATGGGATTTTGTTTGAACGATATTTATAGGATTTCTTTGCCATTGTTGTTATATGGTTACATTAATGAAATTGTGTTGCATGGATCTAGGGTGATCGTAATAGGGCTCACTAAATCGCATGAACAATTAGAATTTGATAAATTCAGCTGATCTGTTGCTAGCTGTGACGGATTTAAGATTAAATTCTGGGCTTTCATGGTACGGGATTCTGATTATTTTTTTAACATGATTTTATCTCAATCTAATTTATAAATTTTGAGTCAGCGGTACATGATATTATTGGTTGCTGATTTACGATCAGCTTTCTGATCTAATTTTTGGATTTGTTTGATTCCATTTTTTATTAATGATTAAATAGTACATTTCCATACTTGAAATTTGAGATTTAAAATTTGTGGTATGTGATTTTGTGAGTGGCTTGACATGTCCGATTGAAGATCTGATTTCTTGCTTTCATTCTATACCAATATGATTATTTTTGTAGATAACAATTTCATGATACAAAAATCTCATTTCTAGTAGTGTTTGAGATACATTTGGTTGAGTAGTGGAATTAAGATTTGATCTTGTGTTGTGGTATATTTTTTTATTATAATATATATTGAAAACTTTAACATTAGCTGGTAGATATGATATGGTTGTAAGTGGTTTTTAAAACCTGATATCTGTTCTTTTTGAAGAAGTTGCCCATTAGTGGTATCATAAATCATAATGGAGTGGGACGATTTAATGTAATTTTGATAGTTTTTCTCTTACTTAGAGAACTATATTAGTTAATTGGGCAATGCCAAATACAAGTTGTTTTCTTTATAACCGCCCTATATAAGTTTGTTTATATTGACACCACACATGCCTGCTTAGCTCATACATTGTCATTTCTAAATTATAATTGTTGCCAAAATGTTTTTTGCGAGATTGTTCTCTCTAACCAACCTAATGTCTGTTTTGGTGAGTGGTATACTTCAATTGACGTTTTCCAGTTACATTTTGTCGTAGTTCATTGGTATATCGTAATCTTGAAACACTCATTATTCATATTATTTTTTTGATGTTTTGTCAACTATTTTATTCTGATTAGTGCTTAATGTGACGTGTCGTGTATTTGCAGGGATCAACCACAAGGAAAGAGAAATGGGTTTGACCTTCACCAAGCTTTTCAGTCGGCTTTTTGCCAAGAAGGAGATGCGTATCCTTATGGTAGGTCTAGATGCTGCTGGTAAGACTACCATCCTCTACAAGCTCAAGCTCGGTGAGATTGTCACCACAATCCCTACCATTGGTAAGTCCCCTTTTTTCATATCAATTTGAAGTTTTTAGCTTGCTCTTCAAATACTAGTCTACTAGTGTACGATGCTCACGCGAAGCGTGGTGTATCGCGTTTGTGCGATGTATGTAGTTAAATAAAGAATAGTGAAAGACAAATATTGAAATATACCTTAAAGAGAAGAAAGAAAACCGATCCCCTATTGAGTGAGAATGAAGATCGATGAGCGTTGGTTTTTTTACTGTTATGGAAAACCATAGAGCAGTTTTTTTTAATTTTTTTGCAGAATATTAGTATTTTGAATTTCAAAAGCAGGGGTGTTTTTGTAACTTTTTGACACATGTAAAGTAACTGTAAATTTCTCACTTTGCATATATTAATAGTAATGATGATTAGTCCACCGAAAGAGTGTATTTTGTTTTTATTGCTTTGAATGATGTGATTTTCGTTTAAATCTTTCACAGTAAAGTTGATTTTGTATTTGACTCAGATAATCTACTCTCTTTTTTATTGGGTGTTTCTGCTGACGGTTGGTAATGTATGCAGGGTTTAACGTGGAAACTGTTGAATACAAAAACATCAGCTTTACTGTGTGGGATGTCGGGGGTCAGGACAAGGTTTGAACTTTTCTTTCTCTTCCTATTAAGATATCCTCTTTATATTGTTCCATGGAACTAATTAGTTAATTAAAATATTGTCTTATGTATTTGCTTTGTTCATCAGATTCGTCCGTTGTGGAGGCATTACTTTCAGAACACGCAGGGTCTCATTTTTGTTGTGGATAGCAATGACAGAGACCGTGTTGTTGAGGCCAGAGACGAGTTACACCGCATGTTGAATGAGGTATCTTCTTCTGTATAGTTTTTAGATGTTTGTCATCTAATTTGCTATGATTTTGGTCTGAATTTCAACTATATCTGGATTTATCAATGATGAGAATGTTTTAAATGTCATCTTTATTTTAATCCGAAAGGTCTTGCAGAAATGTAAATATCCCTTGAGAACAGAGGTTCCAGAAAGTAGCATTATTTGTTTTTGAATGTTTTATAGCAAACTCCCTCAAAACTTCTGCCACCTGGCTACATAGCCATGTACATTTTGTCAGCAACTAAACATGGGTTTTTTGGTCGCGTTTTTCATGTAACCAGTTGGAAGTTGTGGTGCTTTATTGAGTTATCTTTGAAGGAAAAGTTCGAGGCAGAGACATTTCAATTCAATTGAATTTAAACGCCATTTATAACCAGAGAAAAGAATACTGTTATAAGCTTGTTAGTAATTTGCTATAGATGTTTCCCCGTAAATATATCAAACTCTTTTTGATTACATTTTGGGATCTGGTGTTCATAGACTGGTTTCACTGTCCAATCCATTGCTCATCTATGTATTAGAATTCGTTGAAATTGCTCCTGATGTACTAGTGACTGATTTTTAAGCCTATTAATTTGTTCAGGACGAGTTGAGGGATGCAGTATTACTTGTTTTTGCTAACAAACAAGATCTTCCCAATGCAATGAACGCAGCTGAAATAACTGACAAGCTTGGTCTCCACTCTCTCCGACAGCGCCACTGGTAAACTTTTTGCTACATTATTTGGTCTGCACCAACTATTATTTAGCAGTTGTTTGTGTTTAACATAACTATGTATGTGATATTCAGGTATATCCAGAGCACCTGTGCAACCTCCGGAGAGGGCCTGTATGAGGGTTTGGACTGGCTGTCCAACAACATCGCAAATAAGGTTAGTCTTTTCTCTGTGTTATAAACAAAGAATTAAGTAGTACATTTTGCATGAGCATACATGTTAGTGGTGGAAAATGACAAGAATAATGTGTTAGAAATAGCAATAGTTGGAGTAGAGGATTGTATTTGTATATTTTATATACGATTTACTTTGGTATATGATTATTGATTGAAAGATCTCTTATTATGTAAACATTCTACCAGAAATGTAACATGTAACCGCTGTTAGAAGATGAAGTTAATTACCAATCTTCGTTGAATGTTGTACTATGAAAAAAGTAATGTTTAATTGTGAAGCCACCCTGTTCTTTCTGTCGTAAACTACATGCATTCTTACTGTATAAGACTATATAGTTCAATTGTTTAGCTTACTTCACAAGTTAACTTTTAGTACTATCATGTTTGAACTTTTTGTAAATGCAAACATAAACGCAAACATATTCTATGTCTGTTATCCAATCCTATTTGTACATCTCACAGAGATGTAATTTGATATGTATACTGAGATTTTATCCATGTACATAAGTAAAATTGTGCCTAATTTATGATAACTGATTCTAAATTTTATGTCTATACCTGGTTTTTTTTATATTCAAGGTAGGTAGCATTTTGAGTAATTTTTGATTTCAACCATGTTTCAGTTTCATGCCTTTTTTTTAGTTGCACATTTTATTTCCAATGATTTCTAAACTTCTCCTTATCTGTTACAGGCTTGAGAATGGGGTCGTACTGGATGCAGAATGATCTCTGTCTAGTCTAATCTTTTTTTTACTTTGTTTCTTTCTCGTCAGACAATATGTTATCGGTTTCATTTTAAGTCATCTTCTGATTAAGGATTTTGTGGTGCTTATTGATCTATATATCATAACAGTTTGTTGAATTCATGCGCTATCTGATTTGTGCTCTAGATTCTGGCTTTATTCACTATCATCTTATATGTTCATTTTTGTGTTTTATGGTTAGAAAGATGATGAAACTCTATATCAGCTATTGGTAGCAGGATGGTAAATTTAATGTCTTGGAATTTACTGTATTTATCCTATGCGTTTACAGTTTAGATATATGAATAGATAAAAAAATTATTCGGAGGATAATTAATTGTTTTATCATTTATGAATGATCAGTACTAAAACAAGTAAATTTAGACGGTAATCCGACATAAACATGACTGTTTTTGGATTGTAAAATGTTCTTAGTATCATACAAGCAGACAACAAAAGCCAAGCGCTGTAGGTTGTAACTGTATAAGTATGGCATGCCTTGCTCCCTTTGAAATATATTATGTTGTGAATTTACATGCTTGCTGTCCTTTATTTATTTTCGGCTTTAATTATGTGACAAACTTGCATGTTTGTACGTGCAAATTATTATAGATAGCAATCGTATTTGTCCAATACTCTAAAAGTACCTTGGCCATTATCCAACAAGAGGGAGCATTGGACCGAGATATGTATAAATGAAACGAATCGAACAAGTCTATGTTCATATTCAGTTTATGTTTATTTAAATAGAAACGAATATTTGACGAGCCGAACACGAGTCGTTCGTGAACATCTAATTTCTTTCAAAGCATTCAATAATTGAAAAAATATATAATTTTATTTCTTTTTAAAATATATTTTAATTTTATTATATATTACTATATTGTTAACTAGATAAACTAGTTCACATATAACTTTAAGTTTATATATTGTATAAATTCTTTTTTATATAAATATGATTATTTTAACGAGTTGGACACTTAATGATAAAATTGATGACTGTATTTATAGTATGATGATATAAATTACTATAATAAGTTCGAAATAATATAAACATATAATTTATATTATTATAGCATAAATTATTATAGCATAAACAAGTTTATTAATTGTATAGTGACATTAGTTTTTGTTACATGTTAATAGAGTTAGTTTTTTATTTTATCAAACTTTATATATAGTTACACGAGCTTAGGCGAACCGAACAGATGCATGTTCATATTCAGTTCACTTTATAGACGAACACTATATTCTTGTTCATTATCGTGTTCATTTATAAATAAACGAACATTAACCGAACCGAACACGAACGATTCCACAAACAATTCATCTCATTTACCTGTGATTTTGTGACAATTAATTGAGACTAGAGACAGAGAACTAACCAACACTATCAGATTTTTCTACTGTAAGCTAATGATAACAAATACTAACATCTGAATTGCCATGTCTTGTATTAAAATTCATCTCAAAATGATATCAAAAATGTCCGAACTCATAACAAGACCAAAATGCACAATCATACAAATAAAACGCACAAAAACTACAGAGGTTTTATCGACTGAACTGATAAAAGATAGGTTACTACTGGTCAATTACTTTTACGCTTCTCAGGATTCCCGCATAAGAAAAAAAATTTGGTTATTAACAGAGGTAGCTACTTAACTTGAATGCAAACTCAAAGCTCCTACGAAAATAAAATTCTCAAGTGTTTTACTTTTATTTTTTACACTTAATTGCGAATGAGTGGCTGCAGAATGCTGCTGCAGTAGCAATTCCATGCCCAAAATTTGAGAAAAGGAGTTGCTGAAGTTCATGCACTCCAGCGGAGCTGCGGAAGCATGCATTTGTAACTGCTTCCGCTGAAGTTTACTGCAGCGGAGTATCAAACAAAAGCCTGTGTTAAAAACCAAATGCACTCTCAACTCTGTATGAGATAAAACTATAATCAAATCAGTGCAGCTAGCTTGCCAATTTGTTGAGATTACAATATAATGAAGTGGTTCATTGTCCCTTAACAATGCTCTGCAGTTGAACAAGCTAAAGAAAAAAAAAACGTGTTAAAAATTTAAAAATCTTATATGCTTAGCTTCCATTGAAAAAAGTACACTGCTTATGTAGCAACTACTACATTAAAAAAATGCTGATCAAAATACCAAGTCCATGGTGATAATTTACACTTGCTCTAAAGCATGCTGCAGTTTTTTGCCAGCTAAGAACAACCTATAAAATGTGATTGAACAATGCTTACTTGGGTAGCACCAAGCATAAAACCAAGATTTTGTTTTCAAAAAAAGTTGACGAGACATCAGCATTGCCATCTTATACTGCTTTCAATTCATTCTGAGAATGTGAAAGTCAGCTCAATATTCTGGTTATCCTCTATTAGTACCTTGACTTGGATCATCAACATTGGTGAACGTGTGTTTCCCTAATAGCACATTGTTTGGACACTGTCGTTTATTCGCCTCAATAACTTGTGTTAAAATCCGCTTGAACCAATCAGTCCTATCTTCGGAACATATCACTCCATCAGCAGCCTCCTCAAATAAGGCTCGCAATTCATCGAAACGACGGAACTCCGGTTTTCTTTGCCAATTAGTATAACTCAACCTCACCTTTGTGTAACTTCTTACTACATTCTTTTTCCATCTTTGCAAAATATACCGCTCCGGCACTATAGATAACTTTTTCCATTTCCAAATTCTCAACATGTGTGCACACACCATCCCTTCACTCTCAAACATTCGACAAATACATTTAGTTTCTCCCGTATTTTCATTAAAATGAACAAGGAATTTTAAGGTTTTTGTAAACAAATTCGTCTTACCAGCTTCAAAGTACTGTTCAACAATGAAGTGTTCAATTCCATCAATTATAGGGCCAACCTCTAACTCGCATGCAATCAGATCAGAAAGTTGTCTTTGAAATTTTTTAAATTTAGAAACAGTATATGCGTCGTGATACTGATGCTCGAATCTATATGGTGACATGTTACGGTACTGTGAGTCCATAGACTTGGCATCTGCTTCTTCTTCAATTTCGACTTTTTTACGTAAGGCTTTCTCATATTGCTCACCAAACTCTTCAATTGAGGTTTTGAAGAAAATATATCCATCAAAAAATGCACTCATGTTCTCACTTTCTCGAATGGTTGAAATTCCCGCCCAAAACGTGTCTTTAACAAACACTGGTACCCATTGATTACGCTCATCATACATTGATCGTAACAAATCATCGTTCTCTAGTTTGTAATCCAAAATAACTTTAGCCCAACTTTCTTCAAAATTCTCTATAGTCAATGAATCATAAACTACATTACAAAAGGCATTCTGAATCTGATCATATTCCGTTTTTCCCTTAAATTTTTCAAGAACTGTTTTCATGATATGCCACAAACACCACCGATGACTTGTATTTGGAAAGACATGCCTTATTGCAATTTGCATAGCACTATTTTGAACGGTTATAATGCCCTTTGGATGAGCGTTCGACATGCAACTCAGCCATGTGTTAAATAACCACACAAATGACTTTGTGTCCTCTCGTGTTATATAACCACATCCAAATAATATCGAATGACCATGATGGTTAACACCAATAAATAACGCGAAAGGTATTTTAAATTTGTTGTCAAGGTATGTGGTGTCGAATGTAACAGCATCACCAAATTCTTTGTATGCCTCTCTACTCCTACTGTCTGCCCAAAACATTCCCGTTAATTTATTTTCTCCATCAAAATCGAGGGAATAAAAAAAATCCTTACTTTCTGCCTGCCTTCTTTGAAAATATAGCATCATTGTTTGGAAATCGCGTCCTTTGAGTGCATGACACCGGACGTCATCAATTTGATTATTTTCCACCCATGTTCTATCCCGTTTCTCGCCCGACTTTCGGTCAACTAAGTCAACCCTATGGTAATCCGACATCATTTCTGCTCTAGAATATTGTTCGATTTCACTATGCTTATCAACAAAATTCCGGTAGCATCTCAAATATTTTGTATTTTCGGGGTCCATGGCATGGTTGTGCTCTAAATGGATTGAATTCACTTTCCATTTATCGTCAAATTGCCTTGATAACTTAATTGTTGCTTTACAATCTGTTTTAGCAGTTGGGTGACTAGAAAGGGGGTGAGGGTCTTTTCTGGGTACCCCACCCTTGTGACAGCTAAATTGCATCCAATATTTTTTTCCCTCTTTTTTCTTTGAGTTCGAAATAGTTACACCAAAACCTTTGGTTCTTGCGTAAGTAATATAAAACTTGTGGGCATCAGATTCGGAATCAAACATCATACCAACCTTTGGTTCCTTTAATTCATTTACATTTTGAACTTCTCTGATTTCTAAACCCAAATCTTCATTAGTTTCTCCAATTCCTAAAATCAAATTTTTCTTAACCTCCAAGTTGTTATTTACTTCCATTTCACCACGGATAGTTTAAGCAGGACAACAGAACTATATCTGAGCTGAAATTTCAGCATGCAATCACCAACCGATTCATTAATAGAATCTACAGCATAAACAGTTAAAAATATTAGAGAGAAACATTACCAAGTTTTATTAATAAACTTAGCCAAAAAGTTTCAATAATAATTCTTAGGAATATATTACTGTTTATATCAAAGGCAGGATTTTTTAGATTTATATTTTTGAGAAAATAAGGCATAAAAAAGTAACCAAAATTAAGCACCAAAAAACAATAAAAGGTAGGAATAAAAATGTGACCTTGGAAAAGAAATTAGAAACACTATGTCTTAGAAATAAGAAGATGAGCTCTAAATCAGTATACATAGCAAACCCATACAACGAAACACCGAAAAATGAAGTTTGAGAGATTAAAAACCTGATCTTGGAAACTATAAGCCCTAGAAATGAGAAGATGAACCCTAAACGAAAATGTGCAGCAAACCCATTTAAATTAAACACTGATTGATGGAACTTAGAAGGTCAAATTAGTGAACTTCTGACATAAAATCAAAAATCCTAATGAACTATACAGAAATGACCTAAATTAAAAAAAAGAAGTTTTAGAGGTTAAAAAGTGATCTTGGAAAAGAAATTATAAACCATATGCCCTAGAAATGAAATGGTGAACTCTAAATGAAAATATACAACAAACCCATATAACTAAACTCCAAAAAATGAAGTTTGAGTCGCTAAAAATGTGATCTTGGTAATGAAATTAGAAACCATAAGCCATATAAATGAAAAGGTGAACCCTAATTAAAAATAGGCAACAACCCATATAACAAAACACCAAAAAAATGAAGCTTGAGAGGCTAAAAATGTGATATTGGAAAAGAAATTATAAACACAAGGCCTCTAAACGAAAAGGCGAACTTTAAATGAAAATATGCAATAAACCCATATAACAAAACACCAAAAGATGAAGCTTGAGAGGCTAAAAATATGATTTTGGAAAGGAAATTAGAACCACAAGCCCTAGAAATGAAAATACGCAACAAACCCATAAAACATAACAGCAAAAAATGTATATTGAGAGGCTAAAAATGTGACCTTGGGAATGAAATTAGAAACCATACGTCCTATAAATGAAAAGGTGAACTTTAATTGAAAATATGCAACAAACCCATATAACAAAACACCAAAAAATGAAGCTTGAGAGGCTAAAGATGTGATATTGGAAAAGAAATTAGAAACATAAGGCCTCTAAACGAAAAGGTGAACCCTGAATGAAAATATGCAGCAAAACCATTTAAATTAAACTGTAAATAATGAAAGTTAAGAGGTTAAATTTGTGAGTTTGGGATTATAATTATAAATTATAAATGAATTATACAGCAATCCCATATAAGAAAACATCAAAAAAAAAAAAAAAAACTTGAGAGGCCAAATAAGTGATCTTGGAAAATAAATTAGAAACCATAAGCCCTCTAAATGAAAAGGTGAACCCTGAATGAAAATATGCAGCAAACCCATTTAAATTAAACAATAAATGATGAAAGTTAGGAGATTAAATTCGTGAGTTTTGGATTATGATTATAAAACCCATATGAATTATACAGCAAACCCATAAAACAAACCACTGTAAAATAAAGTTTGAGAGGTTAAAAATGTGACCTTGAAAATGAAATTAGAAACTATAAGCCCTAGAAATGAGAAGATGAACCCTGAATGAAAAAATGCAGCAAACCCATTTACATTAAACACTATGGAACTTAGAAGAAATAAAACCAGACATCCTAATAAATTATACAGAAATGAGAAAACCCATATAACAAAACACCAAAAACTGAAGTTTGAGAGGTTAAAAATGTGATATTGGAAAAGAAATTAGAATTCATAAGCTCTAGAAATGAAAGGTGAACTCAAAATGAAAATATGCAACAAACTCATATAACAAAACATCGAAAAATGAAGCCTTGAGAGGCTAAAAATGTGACCTTGGGAATGAAATTAGAAACCATAAGCCCTATAAATGAAAATATGCAACAAACCCATATAACAAAACACCAAAAATAGGAAGCTTGAGAGGTTAAAAATGTGATATTGGTAATGAAGCTAGAAACCATAAGCCTTTATAAATGAAAATTTACAGCAAACCTAAGTAAACTAAACAATAAATGATGAAAGTAAGGAGTTTAATTCGTATATAATGAAATATAATAAAGAAACCTTTGAAATAAAGAAGAAAAGTGAACCTTTTAACTGGAATATTTGTCAACAAAGCTGAAGGGGTACGAGATTATGCCACGTGGAATCGGGAAATATTAGCCCAGAATGTAAATAAAATAAACTGAGAGTCGGGAAGAGAGAAAGAAAGAGAGGTTGAATTGTGTTGGGATAAATTACCCTACTGTTAACCAGACCCCAATTCCATTTATTTATTTTCTGTTTTTTCCACATCAATTTCTTATTTAAAAAAAAAAAAAAAAATATGGTAGACGAAAATGCCCCTCGTTCTTGTGAAATAACATAGACGAGAAACGGAAATCGAAAAACAAAAAAGGGGAAACTTGATATTTAGAAGGAGAAACGAAATTAAACAAGTAAAATTGATCAAACCCGACTAATCGCTAGTTTGGTTTGGTTTGGTTTGCTTTTGCTTGGTATGATCGCTGATTTGTAGATCGTATTTGTAAGTAACATATCTGAAATAAAAAAAATAATTTTTAACACGCATTTATTTTATAATCCTCACATTGGTTGTATAGCTTAAACTGTCGTAGAAAGAGATTCATATATACAATTTGTCGTTATTTTCATGTCAATAAATCATGTCATACAAGCCATCGAGAAGCCATCGAGTGTCTGAAAATTTAGTGCTTCTAACCAAATCCGCTTGCCGCCGACAGACAATCTGTAATAATCCGGATTTTCGTAGAAAAATATTTTGGTAAAGATAAAGTGTGTTAACACATCGTCTAGATATGTAAGTACTTATATGGTATATGTAACGACCCGGTCCTCTGATCAGATCGCCACCATCTGCTTACTACCACCAATACTGTCCGTTTTGGTCCGATTTCATCCTCGCTTCCCGGGCTACACGGCTTTAAAATGCATTGGTGATAGTAATGAGAGTTTTTTTTAGCTTATATACCATATATGTACTAACATATCTAACCGATGTGAAACAATACTTTCTCTTTACACCGGCATTTTCCTACGAAAATCCGGGTTCTTACACTCTTTTCCCTTCAGGCATGACGTCTTCGTCGGGCACGCCATTCTTCCGAAGGGTGGTTCACACACCATAGGCTAGATATCAGCTCTGATACCAATTGTAACGACCCGATCCTCCGACCAGACCACCACCATCTGCTTACTACCACCAATAGTGTACGCTTTGCCCCGATTTTGTTCTCGCTTCCCGGACCGCACAAGTTTAAAACATCTTGGTAATAGTAAGGAGGGTTTTCTTAGCTTATATACCATATATGTACTCACATATGTAGGCGATATGGGACAATACTTTCTCTTTACACCGATATTTTTCTACGAAAATTCAGATTCTTACGGTATATAAGTTAATAGTATCCTCCTTTTTATCACCAAGGTCATTTAAAGTCGTGCGGTCCAAGAAGCGATGACGAAATTAGGCAAAATCGGATATTATTGGTGGTAGGAAGCAGATGGTGACGATCTGGTCGGAGTACCGGGTCGTTACAATTGGTATCAGAGTCGTTATCTAGCCAATGTCTGGACTAGCACGAGTGCGTGAACCCCGGAATGACGGCATGCCCGACGATGACGTTGTGGCTAAAGGGGGAAGAATGTAAGAACCTGTATTTTTATAGGAAAATGTTGTGATAAAGATAGAGTGTGTTATCACACATCGCATAGATATGTAAATATGTATATGATATATAAGTTAGAAGTATTCTCATTCTTATCACCAAGACCTTTTAAAGTCGTGCGGCCAAGAAGCGATGGCGAAATTGAGCCAAACCGAATGACATTGCTATCCCGATTTTGTTTATTCTCAAATAGTCGTTATTTGTGGTGGTAATAGATGTGTAATAATAAATAAAAAGTGTGTAAGAAACCATTAATTATGTATGATTTATCTTTATGGTGTGAAATTGTGTATTATTATATTTTCACACCATTTTTATTACAGGAGCAAGTTTAATATAAAAATAATGAAAGAGTGCAATAATAGTTAATCAATAATTAGTCTCCCATCTTGTCAGCTTGGAACCAAACATTATATAGGACAGACAATAAGTGTTATGGAGTATACAATAATTCCACCACAACAAATATCATTAGGTTGTAACGTGAAATGGTCATTTGTAATACATATCTAATTCTATCGGGTTAAAAGTATCAAAACTATTAATATCATAACCAAACGAGGCATAACTGGTCTTAAACACGACTACTGCCAATCCAGTAACACTATTGAGCAAGACAAATTAGCCAGACTCCATGTCCGACTCTCTGTCCCTTTCTTTTTTTTGCTTTCAACTTCAGGCACCCATTTCATTGTTAATCTAGCACCCAAAATCAAAAGCCATATATCTTACCAAATGGGGGAAAAAAGCCCCCGTTTGCAAACCCAAATGTGAGATAAGATCGCATGTAGTTTGAGCAATCAGAGTGATTTGAGAAACCTCATATTAGTAAAAGTGCAAGGGAGTAATCTTTGAATTTATTGAGATAGGCAAATAATTTGGGATAGTTTGAGATCTCTAAACTGTAAGAGATACAGGAAAGATAGATATAAAAGGAAAAAGAAAAATAGTCGGGGATGGAGTCTGTCTAATTTGTCTGTCTCTTTAGGATTATTGCTGCCAATCTGCTATGTGGCAGTGGATAGATAACATGACTATTAGTCATATTCACCCAAAAAGAAACACGACCATAAATTGGTATTTCGTATAAGCTTTCCAAATTTTAATAAAGATGGAGACATGAGTAAAACGAGCTGTCTATGCCGTACACTAAATGCTACAGGCTACGGTTAAAAATCTTTTAAAAAATCAAAATTCAAGAGCTCTAACGCATGTACATTACCAAAAAAAAACAAAAAAACAAAAATATTGACAGGGTCATGAAAACCGACGGTTATGAGTAAATCATCAAATCTTGGCTAGTACGTCATTGCCCTTATTTGGTCCTTTCTGCTTCGAAGCTCGATATCGTATTAGGCCATGTTTGGCTCCTTGTGCTTTACTTCGATCAAATCAAACAAATTTAGCAAACCACTTGAAAGAAAGAGACAATTCGTAATTCCAAAGGGACATTGTGGAATAATATATCAAATAGATCAAGTGAAGTGACACTTGTTAAAGCAACGTTTAGGTGATCGATCAAGTATAATAGTAAGATATTAAAAAACAGCTCATGAAAATAAAATACTTATGGCATGTGATCAATGACATATATATGGGACTATATCATATGTTACATATTGTGACAATTAATGGCTTAATTTCCAAACTATTTCACGTCGCTTATGTAATTTTGTTGTCATTCTCAACTTTCACATAATAAATAAATAATGATAAACAACCACTAAAGTAGTAGACAGCGTTGCTGTTTATCGCTAAATCTCCGCAAGAGCCGTTAATTGACATAATAATGTCACTAGGGCTAAATTACTGATGACATGAAAAATAGTATCGCATTGGTGCGAGATAGAGTTAAATTAGTTGATGACATGAAAAATAAATTAGTTGTAATACGGACATGAAAATGTAAAAGAAAGAAAGTTTTAGACTTTTAGGTACGTATTAATTAGCAACATGCCATTTGAGGTTTTTTTAGCGTGGGACTAGCTGTAAAAGCACAATCTGGGGATAACACTGTTGATAAAATTTCCGCTTCCAAAAAACATGATTTTGAACCAAAGTAATTAAACCAAATCAAACCGGAAGAAAATAAAACACTGCTTTCCTTCATTCTCGTTAACCGAAAAAAGGCAAAAATAATTGGTGACAAGTCGGGCCTTACATATACATGCCTAGTGTTCCTTTGTTCATGTCCATTATATATAGAGAGATATCCCTAAATAATGATCTATTTTCTCAAATTAGTACAAGGAAAAATGTTACTATTATTTTCCTATCAACTCATGGTATTCCGAAGATTGGATGCAACTAGCATTAGATAATATTATTGTTTTTTTTTGTAAGTCTTTGGAACTGTTAAAATGTAATTATCATTTTCTATTCTTAAATTCTTCACATTTTCATAGGGGATATATTTGATCAAGGAACAAACGGGATACAGAGTATTTAATACAACTACTATTAAAATAAAAATCTAATAGCATGTCATTAGTCCAAACAGCTCATGAGAAGCTTCCGCTTATCTTGCTGGGCAAGCGGAGAAGCTAAGAAAGATACACGTATTTATAGTAATTATATGAGTAATTACGTGCACAACCCGCATACAGTTCTAGTTTAACGGCTATTCACTGTATGGACGAACCGGTATAATTTTTTTCGAGAGAGCTGTGGTGTAAAAAATATGTCGAATAGAAGATAAAATAAATAGGATTTATTATAAAAACAAAGAATTTTTCTATGTTCAACATAATATAAAATAAATACGAAGTCAATACAAATGATATTGGACAATAAAATAATTTTTTCTGTAATATTGTTTAGGAAAATACAATGGATGTTTAGAAAATTCGGTAATTTGAAAGTAAAAAACAAAAAATTTAAATAAGAAGAAAATAACTTAGATTTAATTAATCGATTGAACAACGATGGGATTCCCGGTCAACGCCTAATGATGAAAATTGAAATGGATCACCCTTGGTTTTGACCAGACTATATCAAACTGTATCTCAGGATGTATATTAGGTATTATATGTCTACTTACTACCTTATGATATAATTACAACAAATATCGTCTTCAATCAACTCTACATGACTTCATGCATGATGCCGGTCTGGAAAAAAAAAATATACTAATTTATTGGATCAAAACAAGATAAAAATATTTGGTGAAGCATGACAAATTAGTAATTGCTCACGACGTCGTGAGACAAGAATTGCTTGGCTCCACAATCTCCTTCGTTTTGAGTAAACATTTCGTTAGTTTTCTAAAATAACAAAATGTTCGAACTAGCAGCCAAAGCTATCCAAATTTAACCAAAAAATCGATTCGTGATGTATGAAAATGCATGTGAAGAGTAAAATCGATACATATGAAAACCTTAATTAGAATGAATATATAAAAGAAAACTTCTGCGAATCCGACAAATAACTGCAGCTAGCATGACGATCGACTAGCCCATCATGTTCATCCCATAATTATGGTTCTTTGAAATTAAATAAAAAGGATTAACACCATGCATTTACGCAAATAAACTTATTTACCCCAATATTGCAATAAACTAAGATAGTGGAAAGGAAAATAGAAATAATGATAATCAAAAGAGTTGTAGATGTCCAAATGATCAACTATAAAGGAACGATACTCAATACAGGGACAAACAAAGGGTCACTAAGAGTAACGAAAACGTAACGAGAAGATAATAATATGTCACTGCCTTATCTTTTCAATTTTTGCTTGCTATCCTTTCAATTCTTTACCTTGATGAGCACTCAAGGAGCTAGAATATTTACATAAGTTGTCCCTAATTTCAACTAATAATTATATTTGTTCAGTCCTATATTATTAATTTGGAATATATAGTTAATTGGTCCGACGTGTTGTGTAGACTGTAGAGTAACTTATTGCTCGTGGCTCAATACGAAACCCGACCCAACGGGTTTATAGCGAATCTGCAATTTCATATCGTGATTTAATCCAAACTTATAGCCAAACTATTTGTACCAACCCGGTTATAAAAGGCTAGAAATTTCAGTTGTGGTCTAATCCACTTACTACAAACTAATTGACTTGAACGAAACCAGAACGATTAGATCAAATCGGATTCATATTCCAATGATACGACCAGATGGGATCATGCCTAGTTCATGCTTTATAATTTTCATTCAATAAATGGAATTCATATACTATGTACATGGGGTAACTACAAATTACACTTCTTTGAATTCAAAGTACAAAAGCAAAACACTTTAGAATTCAAAACTACGTGAAATACTATTGTAAAAAAAAAAAGGCTACAATAATAAAAACCAAATCAGAGCTAATAAGATTTAAAACATGAATTATCTTCAACTGCTCGAATATGTAATATGTTTACGTATTACATGAGCTGAAGAATCCACTGGGTTTCAATAGCAGATGTTTTTATTAGTGTGATTTTCTTTTAGACAAAATAAATAAACATTAAATTTATTATGAAGGACGTATCATCCATGCTTTATTAGTTATACTTCTACGTACAGTTCTACCAGTCCTATTACCACCAAAAGTTGCTAAATTATAACAAAAAAACATTTCAAGTGGCTCATTGTAATTCACTATATAATTAAGAGTATATTAGTCTTCTAAATTCAAATTGATATATAATCCCTAAAACTGCACATGATTTCTTAAACTAGGGATCATTAGTATGTCAAATGAAACTACAAGACTAATCGTAATAATTTAAAAAAAAAAAAAGACATTGGCACCTTGAAATGTGAATGGGACATTGTGCAAACTATTATTACAAGAATAAACAAAGAACAAGTCAATTCAAAGGTGACATTAGATTATCCCATCAACAGCGTTATTCATTTCCACACAGTATTTAACGCCCATATATCACACCAACCTACACAATACAACGTTTATTTAGAGTTGAGAAAAAAAGAAAAGTAGATATGCATACTAATTTGCAAACTATCGACCCTAGTTACATCTTCACCTCAGATATTATGTATAAGGAAGAATTTAAAAAATTAAGTTTATCCGTTCATTCCGACTCGGAGCAAGAGAATGAGGATGACTATGATGATGATTCTGATTTCAGCTTTGCATGTGCGGTGGACGGAGATGACACGCCATTCTCCGCAGATGACGTGTTTCACAACGGGAAGATCAGACCGGTCTTTCCGTTGTTCGACCAGAGCCTGGTCGACCAGCCCCACATGCCTCTGGTGAATAACATATTTGTGGAGGCATGTCATGTTCCGTCGCCACTCTCGACATTGGAAAGGACTGTCGAGACGGCAGGGTTGCACATCGACTGGTATAGGAAGGCAGTCGAGGTGAGCCCCGCCTCGCCTGACTCTTGCAAGAAGAGCAACTCCACCGGATTTTCCAAAATTTGGCGGTTCAAAGAAATGAGCAACCGTAGCCACAGCGATGGCAGGGACGCCTTCGTCTTTCTCAAGCCGAAAGATCCAAACAACGCTGCCAGAGGAAAGGCATCTGGCAGTGGTGCGTCAAGTTTTCTCGACAAGCTAACATCGCAGAAGAAGTCAAAGGATTCTACCGTTGCTGCGAGAGGAAAAACAACAGGCAGCGACGGCAAGAAGTCGAAGGACCCTGCCGCTGCTACAAGAGGAAAGACATCTGACAGCGGCAGCAAGGACGTTGTTGCCTCCGGAGGCGAGAGGGCGAGGGATGCGGTGGTCATGGCAGCAAAGAAAAAGGGGGGAGGGAAAGGGAAGAGGGTGGCGTCGGCTCATGAGGTTTACGTGAAGAGCAGAGCAGCAACCAAAGAGGATGAACGTCGGAGATCGTATTTGCCATATAAGCCGGAGCTAGTCGGGTTCTTTACTAATGTACATGGTGGCATGAGCAAGAATGTACATCCATACTGAGCATACATATTTTGATTTTTTTTCTTTATTCTTCTTCTGTTAGTAAAGTTTCTTTTAGTTCCTTTTTTACATTTTAGTTGATTTGTATCTTGGTAACTTGAAAGAAAATCATTATTACACCTAAAAGGTTTGTGTAAATACTTATGAGTATCCAGACTATCCTTAATCGGGTCGGGTTCCAGAAAAATTTAACTTTGGCTTAAGAAACGAGTCTAGTACTGAAGCCAAAGGTGTAAGTGGTTCTGAGTACTGACTCAGTCACAATGTTTTAAATACCGTTATTGTTACCGTAGCGTTTGTTCGAGAGAAATGCTAAAAACGCAAATAGTTTTGCTACATAGCGCTTTAGGGTGTATTTTATTTTTTGTCTAAATACACATAAATATAGCATTAAATTCAGAACATCTAATAAAAATTAACTAAATATATATAAAAAATTGTAACTAATAATCACAAAATGATTGTAGTTGAGATGTCAGAGCATTTACTTTGTTTGCAACAGTTTTGAGGTATGATTCTCTTCGGGTTCCAATAATTTCATTAAAATTTTGACCAAATAAAAAAATTGAACTGCACCCGTTATAGCGTAAATAACGTTAGTATAGCGCGAATTTAGCGTTTTTTCATCTAAATAGCGGGTTATCATAGGATTTTTCGGCCGAAAAACGCTATTTCGCGAACTATAACGTAATATAGCGCGTTTTTTAAAACAATGCTCAGTGACCCTGTAAGCCAAAGTAAAACCAGTTTCTAATTGTAAATGTATATAATTATGGTCTCAACCATTCCGAATAAACCGGCTTGAATCTCTTATGATTTATTCTACTACTTTTTCTTTAATATTTTCAGTGGAATGATAATTATAGAATTAAAGATGGGAGACGGGTCGGATTGGTTATATACAGTTTCATTTAGCTTCAGATGATTCAGACCAGTTTAAAATCCAAACTGGTTCAGATTCAGAGAGTCGTATTCAGTGCCAAACTATCAGAAATGTTCTCGTATATTCGATCACAAAGTGAACTTTATATATGAATAATATAAGATTCAGACGAAACACGAAAAATTCCGGACAGGTGAAGTAACGGGATTGTTGTAGCTTGGTTTCTAGATTAGGATTTTTTTAGTAGATGAAATTGACTGGCAATTTCAAGGTCTAAAGTCAATATATGTGGCTTTGAACATTTCAAACCTCTAAAATAACTTCATAGCATCGACTTTGGCTCACATTATCTAAAGCTTAAGAGCAAATATATTTATGTACTATTTTGCAGAATTGCAGTCAACTATAAATTTAATTATTTTACGTTTTGTTTGTAAGATGAACAACACTTCACGCTACATAAAAGAATCAAGTCAAGGTGAGATGTACAACGAATGATAATGGCACTATTACATGAAAATGGACAACAAAGTACATAACTATATTGACCCATTTCATCAAATTTTCGATACATCGAATGAGACGGTAACTTGCTATTGCACGAGACATTCTGCTTTTTCTATATTTAAGAGATTGAACTATAATATAATGTAGATTTCGACACTTTGTAAATATTTACATGTACAATGATTGTCCTGCTAACATCAGTGTTACACTTTTAAACTTCATCATAAAACTTTGAAAAGTATACATTCAACTCCCTTCCATTGGATTTTCTTACAGTCCTGCACCCAATGAAAGTCACCTGTTCACTATTAACACACTAGAACACAAGCTTGTTTGATTGCAGCTATTATGTTTAGCTTATTTGAAAGCATTTCGTTGGCCAACTTAAAAGCGAGTTTTTCTGGTTTTGCTTGAAATGGTTAAAGTAGCGAGCAGGATGACCAGACTTTTTATAAACCAAAAACTTTTAAGCTAAAAGTCTATACAACTGTAAGAAACTTTGTCTACCAGATCACCGCAGGTCGAATATTTCAAATCTCAGATTGGGATTAACATAAACATTAGAACAGTGCTCATATATGGGAGTTCCATCAGCAGGCTCTTTATGGATATGAAACCCTTTCTCTTGGCACTCCTTGAGAACAGCTACCCCATTAGGCTCTGAGAGCCTGAATATTCCATAGTTCCTGAAACAAATCAAAACCAAAGAATCGAGAAGAACGAGTAAGTTTGGGTCTAGCTCTAATAATTTCCTTTTTCTACTTTTAAAACATGAAAACCTTGACTAGTAAGTACTGTACTAGCATGACTTGTGAGGGACGGAAATTTAGAGTCTAGGATACTAGGATTCTTATTTTTCAGTAATAAGGCTCATACGTTCACAAGGCTGTTCTATATGGTTCCCACATTTATATTCTCGACTAATTTAGTCATCATTTAGCTGCAGTGTTAAAGACCTTTTTTCTGTTTTTTTTTTTTTGGAAAAGATGCTTTCTTAAATTCAAAAAGTCCGTTCTTTTTACTTCTTAAAAACTGCAGCTGAGTAACCCCTTTGGTAGGGATGTTTATCCATTACAAATATCTAAAAGTTAAATAAGGAAATTTATATATTTCACATTCATTCCAACCATTTCTAGATCTGATTCCCATTTCCCAACTTAGTATTGCGACCATAGATTCATGAACCGCAAAAAGAAACAAAAAATAGTCTAATCTCAAAAGAGTCAAAACTCAATTTCTTTTGTTAAGTATGATTGATAGGTATATTATTCTTAAAGTCAAGCAACGAAGAGAGTTTTAAAATCCTTGAACCAAAAAGCCTTTTTCAGAACCAATCCAACAATACAAGTTCTGCTAAAATCTTAGAATGTTTAATTTTCCAGCAAAGTTCATGGAGGCTAAACTATTTGTTAAATTGGCACCAAACTAGGCAAGTTATAACGTGAGGCAAAGTTGTCACAGAACTACTAAAGCACACATACCAGAGGAAATATATTTATGTTGCAAATTAATCCACAAATATGATTGGATTAATGTTTGAGGATACATACCTTGACTTATCGGTTGGAGCCATAACAATCGCAACCGCCTCAGGGACCATTATCTGTAAGCCAGAAATAACAAGCCAATAAGAAATCAAGTGGCAATTTTACAAGTACCTTTTTTTTCCATAGCTTTTAGGCATGAAATGTGTTTTTTGATCAGCTTTCATGAATTAGATTTATGATTTACAAATACTTCCCTGTATTAAATATAAATTATGAGCGCCAATTGTCGAATATGATAATTAGTTACCTGATATGAAAATTGGGTGTGCAAGTCGACCGATGACATGAAACAGCTTTGAGATGGATGAGTCTGTTGTCAAAAAGAAAATCATTTTGGAAGACAATTACTAAAGTTGTTGAGCAATTACTAACAAAATTTGTCGATCACAAACACATCAGTCTGTTTGTCTTGCCTATTTTTTTTTAATAAACATGTATATTGTATCGTTCCAAAAGTGTATACATACTAAAAGTATGAGTAAGCCACACTTTATACCCTTATGTTTCACTCAAGGTCAAAAAATTTCGCATACTCTTCAATTTGGCTAACCCACAAACGAAGCCGCCGCTCAAAATTCTGCCATGTGACTGTATATGTTCAGAGCTTAGAAGTAAGAGTAAAAGGAATGATTTACAGTTTCACCCATACAGTGGTTAACTCGCAATTGTAGAAAAAACGCAAATGGAAAAAGATTTAGGAGATGAAACACATACATGGATCCATCCTACAGGAATAAGTGATTGCTCATTTTGTATAGCAAAAATTTCCTCCTCATGCAGAGCGTGACACTGTAAACAAATACTCTGTAAGATAAATTAAGCCTTTCGTGATAAACAGCGCTGCTAAAGTTTGACGAACGAATAGGTGCAATAAAGTAGAAACTTAAATATCTTAATGAACAAAGAAAGATGGAAGTTGGACTGCATACAGAACTGGAGGTTGATTCTTGCTTTGGAATTATCAGTGTCGTAGCATAAAAGGTTCCCCCTCTCTGGAAAAAAAAGGGAAAAAAAAAACAGTTTCAATGCGGTGATAATGTTTTCATTGCGAGAGAATAAGAACAAGATGATTGCTCGAAGGTTATTGGAAGAGTAAAACACTGAAAATGTGCTAACGTGTAGACTGCCAGACAACTAAAGTGAAAGCTTCTGAAATAAAAGGTTCAGGTTCCAAAGTCATTCGCATAAAGAAAAAATATCTCAAGGTTTCGGAGATGTATCAAATATTACTGTTAGGTATAGTTTTATAAACTCATGAATATGGAACCTCAAGTTTGTTTGTTTTTGCAGAAGCATCCGAAATTAGTTCTTTTTAAAATGAAAGACAAGTGACTTTGTATAGAAAAGTTAAATGTTGTTAGTCTGGAAACAGCAAGAACGAAAAGATAAGTTTCAACTATGCGACCACACACAACCAAAACCATCCTCATTTGTAAAAAAGACAATACCACAACATACACTGGTTGCATACAAAGAACTAAACCTTACAATATTCATAGTTATTAATTAGTTAAAAGTCTTGACTCTTGAGAATAAGCAAAAATGTTTGCTCTTAAGTTTTAAATTTACAAATCGAGACACTAAGGGCTACACCAATCATTGGAGGTTTGTGCAAAGTTCAACTTATGAGGTAAAGTTGTTAATATCAAAGGAATTTGGGACAAAAAACCTAGCCGGTTAGACGAACAAATCACCTTCAAAACAAAATTTGTTGTTGGTTCTGGAAAGATAGAAGTCTTACAAGAAAAGCACCAAGCACCCCACAAGTTTCCATATCCTTGTCTGTATTGTCCTCGGCAAGTGCAAGAAAATCATCCAACAGCTGTGCTGACTGTGAATAATAATAAATTAAAAAAGAGTAGTAAAACCACCCTCACCACAGCATATGTATAAAGTTCTCCAATTTCCGGTGCCTAAATCATATCTGTGACCATAAAGGGGGATAAATTTCAATTCTATCGTAAACATCTTACATCCACCACTGCCCCCAAGGCTCCAAACATAGCTTTACACATACATGTAGGGAAAGAAAAGCAACAAACACTTAGAAATTTAAGGAGTTTTCTTACAATGTGTACATCTTTAAGGACTTTATATGACTCTGATCCATCAGGTGAATAACTGGAACCTTCGTGCCCAGAATCAGCACTAGTAATACGCGAGATTTCACCAAAACTCGGTAAGTTATATATGCCTGAGATAGTAGGAGAAGGAGAAGATTGTGTAATATTATGCACCTCTTTATGAAAATTATAGCTCGCCCCCATTCCGAATATTCGAACCCAAAAAATAAATTAGACTGAGGTGGCAGTAATCATTTCCCACGAGTAATTTTCTGCAAAGGATGTAACATGATTTAGTATTTGTTCGGTTGCAGCTTAAACTCCGATTTATTTACCAAATCGGTCAGTGCCGGTTCTAGTGTTTTGGGGGCTATAGGCCACTTTAAAAATGGGGCTTTTCTTTCCGTAAAAACAATAAAATATTTAACTAAAACTTATTAGATACGGTAAATAATTAAATAGCAAAATATTTCGCTAAAACTTATCAAATGCGATTAGTTGACACACATTTGACCAAAACTACAACTATACCAGGTAAGATTTTTTTTTATAAACTTTTCCATGGAAACAAAAATTATAATAGGATTTTTTTTTCTTCAAAATAAATGACCAAATCTGTTATCTTTATACTAAATCAGGTCTTTTTCTGTTTTATTTAATATACAAGACCCCAGAAAAAACCTTACATTAAACTACATGGGTCATTAACGTAATAAATTTTCAACAGAAATATAAAAAAATGTTGATGTCCAGGGGTTCGAACCAATGATGTTAAAAAAGCCCGCGGACTCTATACACTTAAAAAGAAAGGAAAACTATTATAAAATATTATAACTTATTGGCAAATGGGGGCCTAAAAATAGTTGGTTTTCGGGGAGCTTTAGGCCCGTGCCTCTTGGGCCTAGGCCCAAAACCGGGTCTGAAATTGGTTGAAGTAGCGATCTGAGAGATGTGAGACTGTTGAAATAGCTGGTTAAGCATACAAATCATGACCTAATAAAGTCTAACCTTTCAGCTTGTTTCTATTGTGCTATTCAACATATGAACGCTTTTGTCTTAAATTGACATAGCTACAAAAAACACATTTCTTGTATTACTGCTATCAGGCCAAGCATGCCTGAGATGAGGGTTTGTTTGTTGCAACTTTTTAGCAGAGATTGTCTATTTGATTGAATACCGCTAAAATTATTTTTTTCATGCCAAACCCAATACCTTAACAAGTCTAAGCTATCAGAGAGATGCAGTATAGAAATGAAAAGTTGCGCTTAAAACCGTCAAACTGACAACACTATAGTTCATCATTTTTATAATATTTTCGGATATGACTTTCAGGTCAGGGTCGGCTCTGGAATTTTGTTTAACTCTGAAAAACCGAGAAGCGGTCTCTCTCATTAGTTTAGTTAAATAACAGCTAATTTGAATCTCATAAACTCACTTGTCATAAATTATGTTCCCCCAAATTCAACTCATATTTTGTTCTTGAATAAATTAATACTATTTTCTTGATTTTGATAAAGTACTCCCATATCAGAGGTAGTAAATAAGCAGAGAGAAGGAATAATTGAATCCATTTAGCAACAGAAATGTCCAATATAATGTAAAAAGATGGAAAACAATAATATAAGATACAAGAAAACGAAAAGTTTGGTACCTATTGACCTTGGTTCAATACTCAAGTCATAATCTAGAAACATAGCATAGAAAAGCAAAATATAGTTTTCTAATATGGTTTACCTTTGCTTCAAGAATTTTCCTTTTCTTGAGAATGAAGAGAGAGAAGCAACAGAAAGTTTAGGATGGCGTGTAAAGTTGGCATTAATATGCAAATTAATATGGTAACCAAATGCAACTGCGAAAATACTTGCAAATTTAATGTATAATTTTTTTATATCTGGATTGTTAAAAAAAATTATTTTAAAAGTTAATCAGCGTCGTTCGTGGTTATAACTATAAGATAAAATTTTTATTTTTTTTATTTCGATAATTTTGATATGAAAATTTGGACGTATTTTTATAAGGATATATTGGTATGAAATTTGATGGATAATATAGAATATATAGTCATGGATAAACTTCAGCAGCTAGAAAGGTAGTTGAGCCGAAAGAGATGTAAACGTAGATTGTGAAAAAATCTAGCCAACATTCTAATATTTTAGGTACAAACTACAAAGAATACATTTTAGTATTTTCAAATAGTGGTATTTTTCTTTTAAATGATAAGTAGGTTTTTGTGTTTCTTTGTTAAAAGTTTACTAATATTCAACCATTAAATAAATTTACTTAATTATAGCAGGGGATGGAATTAATTTTGTTGAAACTACCGTTTTCATCCAAAATATTTTAATATGATGTCGTTGATAAAATGGATATAAAAAACGGTCACGTACATATCTACACATACATGACACGTCGTGACCATCTGATATACTACTCCTTAACTAATCTTCAAATACACTTCTTTAGTTTTGGTTTAAAAAACAAAACACGTTCCAAATTCAATCAAATACACCATGAAGAAATTTCATAACAAACAGCATACCCCTTAAAAAAAAAGTTTGGTTTTATTTAGTTTTCTAGATGACAATTACGTTTCAAAAATTTGTTCAATACTACGTATACCAAAATTGTATCACAATGTTTATGTCATAGCCCTCATTTTGTTTTCTAGTCGGAAACTTTTTTTCAATCTTCTACCATTCACATACACTTTCCTAATTTTCGAAACATAAAAATCAGTAGAAGCTAGTTTCGAGATAATTACATAAACTTTGTTACCTAATGGTTCATCAATGGTTGAAAGTGTCATAGTTACTGAAAAACTCTATTGCAATTTAAAAAACCTCATTCCGCTTCTCATTTCCGTTTTCGATTATTTCATGTGTAAATTATATATTTTTTTCATTTTTTTCACGTTTCACGTTTTCGTATCCCGTTTCATATTTCCGTATCCCGTTTCGATTCCCGCTTCCATTTCCGTTACTGGTAACTTAAGTTCCCGTAAAGTACTATATGTGCGATCCAAGATGAAGGCTATAGAGGAGTACAAAAAGTGCACTCGCAAGTCGCGAACCCACGATCTTCAAAAATGATATTTTTTCAATTTATTTTTCAAAAACAAAAATTAAGACCAGATAAAAAAGATAATAATAAATAAAATAAAAAAGAGAATAAAAAAAAGATAGGACAGGTGGCAGCACCACGTGTCATTAGAATCAAACAAACACCATACACACATACAAAGTAAGCTTAAATGATAAACTGAAATAACAGACACTCACTTGAAGTGAGCAAAAACAACAATGGAAACCACAACTCTCTTAACTAAACCCTTTATTTCCTCATTTTCCCCCTCTACACTCAGACCAACAAAAACCAAGTTCACAACATTTCCCCTAAGAGTCTGTGCTATTTATAAACCTGTTATTGTACCAAAAGAGATGAAGGCTTGGGTTTACAAGGAATATGGAAATGTTGATGTTTTAAAGCTAGAGTCGAGTGTTCAAGTTCCATTTTACGAGGACGATGAGGTGTTGGTTAAGGTGTGTGCAGCTGGGCTAAACCCGGTCGATTTCAAGAGGAGGTTCGGAAAGTTCAAGGCTACTGATTCCCCTCTTCCGGTAACTTGAAATAAACTGTTTTGCTAAATACACTATAATGTTGAATTATTGAATTAGAGAGAGTACACAAAACTGTAACTAATTCGAAAATTTGTTACAAATAAGAAAACATCTGTCACTATTCGTTAGAAATTGGAGTTACCGGACAAGACGATGAGAAAGAAAAGGCATAACCACTTTCATCCATATCAAAACATAATGAAACCTAAGAAGACATAAAATACTTTAAATAAGAAGAAACTAATCTTAAAGAATTAAATAATAAATAATACAATAATTAGTTAGGCCCATTTTAACTTAACAAGCATTTCGGTGAAATGTTGCTTTTTGGGGCGTATGCCTGGGATAGAATAGTGATCAATTATTTAAGTGGAATACAAAATTTTGCTTAAAGTTAGGAAAGCACTGTCATCTGAAGTTACAAATTTGACATTATGTACATACTTTATTTAGCAAATAGTGTTGGTTTCCGTGTATGAAATAACAATTAACAATAATTAAAGGACTAAACAGTAATTAAACAAAACCAGTGTAATCTTTATTAATTTCCAATTGCAATAGAATAAACTGATTACAACATGTAGGTACTGAAAAGTAATAAAAGCAAACGTTATCAGATTATTATTAATTAATAATCTGATGTACTGATTTGCAATTAATAGAAACTGCCGGACTGGAAAGTATAAACTTAACAGCCGGACTGCTCTGTTTTAAAATGAAAGTACAGGACTGAATTAAAACTATTCTAATTACAGAATTAAATTACAGAATAGTAATTACAGCAAAAAACAGAACTTTAAACTAATTACAGAAAGGTACAAACAGAATTAAAAGCTACAGCTAAGGACAGCAATTGAAATACTGAAATAGAAAAAGGACAGAATTGAATACGTAAATGAAATGGACAGAATTAAAAGGCGTAAAATGAAACGGACAGAATAGAAATAAAATAAGACGAGGCTACTGTTAACAGTATGCCCTTAACCGATATTCGCCCAACCACCTTAAGGTTTCTAGTTGCGTTGGCGCTTCGATCCAAGGTACAACGTCTCTCGGATGACTCGCCGGAAACTGGCGACGAGTCAAATACGAGCTTTTAGTGGGTGGTTCTCTCTGGTTCTAAAGTGCTATGAAAAAAATAATGCTGTTTAGAGAGAATGAGATAATGATTTCGTGTATGAATATGTGAGGGGAATGCTGGCTCTTTATAGAGGATTCTAAAACCGCAGAATTTATTGGTCATTTAATTCTGGGAGTTACATCCCCAGAATCCGCCTCCATTACTGCTGGAGTTTCAAACTTTCTGGAACTCTAGGGACTGCTCTTGCAAATATGCAAAAGTCCCTTTTCAGTTTAGTACAAGACCCGAGACCCGAGACATTCCCCAAATCCCACGTCCCGCGTCCTGCGTCCCGAGACCCGAGGCCCGAGTCCCGAGTCCTGAGACCCGAGCGAGCGCGTGTGTGGTACACACTAACCCACTCATGGGTATGTGGACTTAATTAGTTTACCAATTACATGGGATGGACTTGTATATATAGAGTAAAAAATCAACCTTGATTTTCCAATGTGGGATAACCCTCATGGTTTATTCCCACTCTCTACTCCATTTTCCAGATTTCGGTTTTTCCCTCTTTCGAGTACCAACCTTCGAGTCCAATTATCATTCACACCCTTCCTCCGAATGGGTCATGCGATATACCGTTGCGAAACTCGTCGCACGAGCTACTCAAACGCATAGAGTATGGCCTCAGAAAAACTGAGGAGTCGCATTAAAAATTGACTCAAAGATGGTCCCTGACCACTTGGAACAACCATGTTTAAACTACATGTTTTTTTTCCAACTTTTTCCAACAATCCCCCACATGAATGCAATTGGCTCGAAAGCCTATGTCCTAAATGCAAATCAAGAAAACCGCAAAAGATCACTGCCTAAGGTCAGGTAGCGCGCGCCTTGAACCTGCCGTAGCAGAATACCACCCAGAATACTGCTATTAGGTAGCTGTAAAGCTTTGAACCATCAAGATTTGTGTATCCCAGAATGGCACCCGCACAGTGACCTCTCTACCCACATACTACGCCCTTTAGTTGTTGTCCATATTTGGCCTGGACTGCCTTGGCAACTTCAACTGAGTGCTCTAGTGAATTAGCCCAAGCTCATCACATGGTACCGGCCTTACACACTCGTTATAGGTGTTCCAAGTCGAAAGTGTCCTGACTCACTTTACTCGACCGTCGAGTTACTTGGATCATTAAGAGCCTCACACTCACCCTTACAATGGTACAGGTCTATTACTCTGTCATCGCGGAAATGGGCTGGGAACTCCAGGTTCCCGAGTGCTTTGTTCGGTTGCCCTCACAGTTCAGTTTCCCTTTGAAGCTATCAGGAAATATTCCGTTTAGGTGGGGTTGCCTATGTTGGGGCCACCAATTTAATGGGCTTTAATCCCATTCCCTTCGATGACGTCTCGACTCCCACTTGAGTCAAGCCTTTTGTTAATGGATCCGCTATGTTTTCCTTTGATCTCACAAAATCTAAGGATACCACACCGTTGGATAACAATTCCTTTACGGATTTATGTCTCCGACGTATATGCGAGACTTTCCATTATACATATGATCCTGAGCCCGCGCAATAGCTGATTGACTATTGCAATGCATGCTTATTGCGGGAACAGGTTTTGGCCACATTGGAATTCCTTCCAATAGACTTCTCAGCTAGTCTGCCTCTTCGGTTGCTAAGTCTAACGCTATGAATTCAGATTCCATAGTTGACCTTGCAATACACGTCTGTTTGGAGGATCTCCAAGACACAGCAGCTCCTCCCATTATAAACACATATCCACTCGTGGATCTTGTGCTATTGGAGTCTGATATCCAGTTGGCATCTGAATACCCTTCCAGTACCGCTGGATATCTGATATAGTGCAGCCCGTAATCGGCTGAAAACCTCATATACCTGAGAAATTTCATTATGGCCTTCCAGTGTTCCTCATTTGGATTACTGGTGTACCTGCTCAGTCTACTCACTGAGTTTGCTATGTCTGGTCTAGTGCAATTCATTATATACATGAGACTGCCTATGACTCGAGAGAACTCCAATTGATTCACACTTTTACCGAAATTCTTTTTCAGGTTACAGTTGAACTTAATTGGGGTTCTAGACATAGCCTTACTGCCCTTGTCAAACTTGTCTAATACTTGTTTAACATAGTGACCTTGGGACAAGGCGTATCCTTCTGATGTTTTGGTAATATTCATACCAAGTATTACATCAGCTATACCCAGATCCTTCATATCGAAGTGTTGTGATAACATTTTCTTTGTGGAGCTGATTCTATCATTACTCCCAATTATGATCATGTCATCCACATAGAGACAGACTACAACACAGTCTTTTCTACTTCCTTTAGAGTAGACACATTTATCACACTCATTAATGCAAAAACCGTTTGATAGCATAATTCTATCAAACTTCTCATGCCATTGCTTTGGCGCTTGTTTAAGTCCATATAGAGACTTTACAAGTTTGCACACTTGGTGCTCTTTACTAGGAACTACAAACCCTTCCGGTTGTTCCATGTAAATCTCTTCTTCCAGTTCTCCATTTAGAAACGCCGTCTTTACATCCATTTGATGTATTTCCATATCAAACAAAGCTGCGAGAGCAATGACGATTCGGATAGACGTTTTCCTGGAAACAGGGGCATACGTGTCAAAATAATCGACACCTTCCGTTTGCCTGAAGCCTTTTACTACAAGTCTCGCCTTGTATTTCTCAATCGTGCCGTCAACCCTTAACTTCCTCTTGAAGATCCACTTGTGACCTAGGGGCTTACATCCTTTCGGAAGATCCACTAGTTCCCAAGTGTGGTTTTGCATGATTGATTCAATCTCATTTTGAATGGCTTCTTCCCAATATTGGGAATCCGGTGTTGACATAGCTTTTTTATATGTCACCGGTTCGCCTTCAACCATGAAGGTTAGAAAATCTGGTCCAAAGGAAGTTTCCTTCCTTGCCCTTTTGCTGCGCCGAGGCTCTTCCTGTTCCTCTAACTCTGTCGGTTCACTTGCCCCCACATTTCCTTCACTGTTCAACTCTTCAGTTGGTACAGATGTAGGTAATTTCCGGGGAAAGATATCTTCAAAGAAAGAGGCCTCTCCGCTTTCCATATACGTATCTACGTGCACATCGGGATTGTCCGACTTGTGCACGAGAAACCGATATGCACTACTATTCTGTGCATATCCGATGAACACACAGTCCACCGTCTTAGGACCAATTCTCATCCTCTTAGGAGTGGGAACTAGGACCTTTGCGATACAACCCCAAACCCGCAGGTTCTTATAACTGGGTTGATGACCTTTCCATAATTCATATGGAGTCTTTTCTCGCTTCTTATGTGGTAACTTGTTTAAAACATAGTTAGCGGAAAGTATCGCTTCCCCCCACATGTTCTGGGGTAACCCAGAACTGATTAGCATAACATTCATCATTTCCTTTAGCGTTCTATTTTTACGCTCAGCAACCCCATTTTGCTCGGGAGTGTATGGGGCTGTGGTTTGATGTATAATGCCGCTTTCACTGCATATCTGTTCAAACGGTGATTCATATTCACCGCCTCTATCACTTCTCAATGTTTTAATTTTTCTATTGAGTTGATTTTCAACTTCGGTCTTATAAAGAGCGAATTTCTTTACTGCTTCGTCTTTACTTCTCATTAAGTAAACGTAACAGTATCTAGTACAATCATCTATAACGGTGATAAATTACTTTTTCCCTCCTCGCGTTTGTATAAACTTTAAGTCGCATACATCCGTGTGTATTAGACCGAGAGGTTCACTTTCTCGTTCAACATGTTGAAACGATGATTTCGTTAATTTTGCCTCAACACAAATCTCACATTTGTGTTGCTTATCAAAAACGAAATTTGGTATTAGTTTTAGTGATATTAATTTCTTTAAAGAATTATAATTCACGTGACCTAATCTACCATGCCACAAATGAAATGACTCAAATAAATAATTAAACTCAGAATTTTTATTGGCCTCTTGGGCAACAGTCATTACAGCGCTAGTGCTAGCCTCCGCTTTAGCACCTTTATTGGGAGCAGGTGTCCCTACGTTTAACTTAAACATGCCGTTGGTCATATAGCCACGGCCTACATAGACACCATTTTTGGTGATTACAATTTTATCGGATTCTAAAACTAGGTTGAACCCGTTCTTCACCATCACTGATCCGGATACCAGATTCTTATGGATATCCGGAACATGGAGCACATTGGTCAACCTCAGCTCTTTTGCTCTTTTCCCGAGGTCATCTTCATCACCACCATTCATTTTCCTTCCACCTTGGAAGTAGCAGAATTTCCCATCAAAGCAGCTTTCTCCCTCTACCGCCTCGTAGGTCTTAAACATCCACCTTGTTGAGCATATGTGGCTCGTGGCGCCGGTATCCAGCCACCACTCTTTGAGTTTGCTCCCCACGAGATTGACCTCAGAGACCACAGCAGTAAAGTGGTCATCATCTCGTTCTCCCTCGGCCAGATGTGCCTGAGTTGGAGCTTTCCTCTTTCCCTTGCCCTTGAAGTTCCTTGGGGGGGCTTAGGCTTAACAGCGCCTTTATTGTCATAACAGTCCGCGGCACGATGGCCGGTCCTGTTACACACAAAGCAGTTTCCCTCAAATTTCTTTGCGACAACAGCACTGCCTCCATTGTCAAAACGTTTCCGTTTGCGTTGGAGCTTTCGACCACATTGGCCTTTGCCATCGGGATGTTAGCACCACCGACTCTCCTCACGGAGCGACGGTTCACCTCGATATTGAGCTTCTCAATGAGCCCCTCCAGCCTCATTTTCTTTCGCTTGTGCTTCAGGTAGTTTTGAAAGTCTTTCCAAGACGGTGGCAATTTCTCAATCATGAGTGCCACCTGGAAAGGCTCATTAATCACTAGCCCCTCAGCCTCAAGGCGATGGTAAATGAGTTGGAGCTCCTCAACTTGCTCTATGACACCCCTGCTGTCAGTCATACGGTACTCGTGAAAGTCCGTGACAACAAATCTCTTTGTGCCAGCGTTATTCACCTTGTACTTATTTTCGAGAGTCTCCCACAGCTCATTTGCAGTAGCTTTGGGCTCGAAAACACTGAACAGCGTGTCATCTAGAGCACACAGGATATAGTTCTTGCATAGGTAGTCGGCATGTCTCCATGCCTCAACCGCAGAGAACGACTGCTCGTCCAGATCGTCCTCGCTTAGGACGGGAGTAGTCTCCTTGAGAAACCTGGTCAGATTCAGGGTCGTGAGATAAAACAGTATCTTTTGCTGCCAACGTTTAAAGTTGTCTCCCCTGAATTTTTCCGGTTTCTCCAGATGATAAGTCGGCAAATAGGCACAGCCGAATACATCGGTGTCTTGCCCTTGGCCGCAGCCTTGGCTCTTGCCGCAGCCTTAGCTGCGGCCTTGGCCGTGGCCGCTGCTTCGGCCGCAGCCTCAGCTTTGGTCGTAGCATCCGCCATGGCCGCAGCCGCGGCGGCCTCAGCCCCTGCAGCTACGTCATCGGCGGTAGCCCCCACAATCGCATCGCCCCCAGTGTTATGGACATCTCCACCAACCACTGGGTCATGCTCACTTCCGATAGGCAACTGAATAGGCGACGTGTTTGTCATCTGAAACGACAACACAAAACGTATGAGATACGTGTACAATAAATTCTATAAACAAACACCAAAACTGATATTTTGGTTTGTAAAAGAATTATTAAACAAATAATAAAATTAAACTTTTTATCCTGTTGAATATCAATACGGTTGATATTAAAAGGATTAAAACGATTATTATTGAATACCAATACGGTTGGTATCAACAATAAAATAAAATAAAATTAAAACTGTTTGGAATTTTTTCTTTGTAATTCAATTTCTAATATAATTTAGAATTGAAAACAAGAAAGTATTATTCCTTATAAAATAAATAATTGTATTAATCAATACACGAAAGAAACAACAGACTATCGGTTAAGATTGTTGGTTTCCGTGTACGAAATAACAATTAACAATAATTAAATGACTAAACAGTAATTAAACAAAACCAGTGTAATCTTTATTAATTTCCAATTGGAATAGAATAAACTGATTACAACATGTAGGTACTGAAAAGTAATAAAAGCAAACGTTATCAGATTATTATTAATTAATAATCTGATGTACTGATTTGCAATTAATAGAAACTGCCGGACTGGAAAGTATAAACTTAACAGCCGGACTGTTCTGTTTTAAAATGAAAGTACATGACTGAATTGAAACTATTCTAATTACAGAATAGTAATTACAGGAAAAAACAGAACTTTAAACTAATTACAGAAAGGTACAAACAGAATTAAAAGCTACAGCTAAGGACAACAATTGAAATACTGAAATAGAAAAAGGACAGAATTGAATACGTAAATGAAATGGACAGAATTAAAAGGCGTAAAATGAAACGGACAGAATAGAAATAAAATAAGACGAGGCTACTGTTAACAGTATACCCTTAACAGATATTCGCCCAACTACCTTAAGGTTTCTGGTTGCGTTGGCGCTTCGATCCCAAGGTACGTCTCTCGGATGACTCGCCGGAAACTGGCGACGAGTCAAATACGAGCTTTTAGTGGGTGGTTCTCTCTGCTTCTAAAGTGCTATGAAAAAAATAATGCTGTTTAGAGAGAAGGAGATACTGATTTCGTGTATGAATATGTGATGCTGCCTCTTTATAGAGGATTCTGAAACCGCATAATTTATTGGTCATTTAATTCTGTGAGTTACATCCCCAGAATCCGCCTCTGCTGGAGTTTCAAACTTTCTGGAACTCTAGGGACTGCTCTTGCAAATATGCAAAAGTCCCTTTTCAGTTTAGTACAAGACCCGAGACATTCCCCAAATCCCGCGTCCCGAGGCCCGAGCGAGCGCGTGTGGTACACACTAACCCACTCATGGGTATGTGGACTTAATTAGTTTACCAGCTACATGGGATGGACTTGTATATATAGAGTAAAAATCAACCTTGATTTTCCAATGTGGGATAACCCTCATGGTTTATTCCCACTCTCTACTCCATTTTCCAGATTTCGGTTTTTCCCTCTTTCGAGTACCAACCTTCGAGTCCAATTATCATTCACACCCTTCCTCCGAATGGGTCATGCGATATACCGTTGCGAAGCTCGTCGCACGAGCTACTCAAACGCATAGAGTATGGCCTCAGAAAAACTGAGGAGTCGCATTAAAAATTGACTCAAAGATGGTCCCTGACCACTTGGAACAACCATGTTTAAACTACATGTTTTTTTTCCAACTTTTTCCAACAAATAGTCCCCGCTTATACTATTGAAAAATTGAAATTACATATAGACATTCAATGTGTTGCTCACCTTACTTGCTATGAGGCATTTTAGCGGGTAAGGGTATGAGCTTCAATACCGCCTTTTAAGTGTGGTATTGAGATAATAAGATTTGTAGGAATACTAGTGCGATTCGCCACAGTATCCTGTTATTTTTTTTTGGAGGATTTAATTTGGTACCAAACACAGGAAGAAAGACACGTTTTTTGCATTGCCAAAACGAATTTACGTGTTAAAAGTCCGTACTGAAGGTATTTTTTTATTTTAGCTTTACAAAATAAGCTGGAAATAAAGAAAAACTAGATTTGTTCAGCTTAAGCCTTAAAGAATCTAGTTAAGGCAGAAAACCGGAAAAGCTCAGCTTGTTAATTGGTCAACTATAATGCAACCTAGCTTTTAAGCAAAAAGGAAAAGGAGAGTTTCACTTTCAAAGCTGCAACCTATTAAACTTGGCAAAACCGAAGTTAAAATGACTATTTCGATAACCCTTTGTGATTTTGCTAAAGCTAATATCATTTTCCATATTTCTAATACAGCGTATTCTTTTCTACAGACAGTTCCAGGTTACGATGTTGCGGGTATAGTAGTTAAGGTTGGTACACAAGTAAAGGGCTTAAAAGAAGGAGACGAAGTATATGGAAATATAAACGAAAAAGCACTTGAAGGGCTTAAACAATTCGGATCCTTAGGAGAATACACAGCAGTTGAAGAAAACTTGTTGGCTTTAAAGCCCAAAAACCTCGATTTTGCTCAGGCTGCTGGGCTTCCTCTTGCGATACAAACCGCCTATGAAGGACTTGAAAGGTCCGGTTTTTCGGATGGCAAGTCTATTCTTGTTTTAGGGGGTGCTGGTGGAGTTGGAACCTTGGTTATTCAGGTATTTATGTTTAATTACGTTTGTATATATTGCAAGACTTTAATGATGATTTGTGCTGGAATTCCCAACAGTCTGTTTGTCTTCAATTTGGTTTGTTATACACAAGTGGAAAGAGATGAGACTTTCTTGAAGAGTTACGCCTTCTTTAGCTGCAGCTTTCAACTTAACCTTTGCTTTTTAGCTTAAAAGTTGGACTGAATTCGGTAAATCAGCTCAAATACTGAGCTTTGTTTAGCTGAATGGATTGGAAAGGATTGTCACTTTCTTGAAGAGTTAGGCCTTGTTTGGTTGCAAGTTGAAAACTTTCAGCTCAATTAATTGTTTGCTTAGCAGTTGGACTGAATTTGGTTAGTCGTTCTATAATCAGTTTTTTTATATGGTTGAATGAATTGGAAGGATGATAATTCTTTCAAGAGTAAGACCTCTTTGGTTTCAATTTTTAAGTTTGATTTTTTTGCCAAAGAGTTGTGCTGAAATGGTAGATCAGCTTAAATACTGGGAATTTCTCGAATATTTGTATGAAAACGCTAGAAGTCTTAAGCTGGACGGAGCCGGCTGTTTCCACAACATTAGATAATTCAGCTTATTTTCTTTATATCTGCAATTACACAAACCCATGGAAAAAGTCAGGTGGAGGAAGAATGTGTGGTCACTGCTTGGGAGATAAAAAGCGGTGGAGTTGCCTATTATATACTAAATCAATGTGCACGAATACTTGTTATAATTTCTTCTTGAAAGCAGTTTTTATTTTAAGTACATAGTGTAGACCGACTTGTCAAGTTTGAAATATGTTTTGTTCACACATTAAAAAGGCATAAAACTAAAGGCATCCATGAAAATTGAAAATAAATGACGAATGTAATAATAACATCATAGGACACAAATTGCGCAGTTCACGCCATATTTTCGGAAGCTCATGTTGGAATTTAGTTTAAGTCGATTTTATCGAGTTGGGGTACTTTCTAGTTTCTTGCACTACTTATTTCTGAAGATTAGAAATAAATGTATAAAACAAGGTCCATCTTAAATTTCTTGCACTAACCAATGTTTTGAAAAGTTATAAATTAAGGTGAAAGAAACATACAGTATTTGTCATGTATAAAATTGTTTTCTCTACTTTCTTGAATGAGGTAGTTGGCAAAGCAAGTATTTGGTGCTTCAAGAGTAGCAGCTACTTCGAGCTCTGGGAAAATCGAACTGCTTAAAAGCTTAGGCGTTGATTTAGCAATCGACTATACTAAGAAGAACTTTGAAGATCTACCTGAGAAATTTGACGTGGTTTACGATGCTGTTGGTAAGATCACAAACTTACCTTTGATTTTCATATAGAACTAAATGGTTCCGTATCACCTTTCTGATGCTTTATGATTTTTCTCTTGCTTACATGACAAATAGTTTTATAAATGTACTAACTAGTAACAATGACGTCGAAAATTACTTTTTATGTTGTTTTCATAACATTTCGATTATGTTCTTAGGAATTAGATAATCACGAAAGACTTGACTTTGCGCTTCCCTCTTTGAATACATGAACATTTTGCAACGACGCTAAAGAAATATTCATTTTTACACAGTAGATATTCTGAGTTTTGTTGTCTTGGTCAGATTTGTAACTGTGGAAAAAGTACTTGCGCTTTTACAGCACCACCTGTTTCCACTTGGTGTTGGGTACGTTGTAAATAAACACAATAATTTCTACGAAAAAGAAATGGACAAATAAACAGAAAATGGTTTCCTCAAATATATAAATATCAAATACAAGATTTAACATAAAATAATGTAAATGATACCGAAATGGACTAAAGTCCGAGACGAGGTAACTGCAAGCAGTTTCCCTTAAACGATATTTGCCCCGCCACCTCTGCTTCTGGCTAAATGGGGCACTTCATTCCCAAGGTACGTCTATCACATGTGACTCGGCGGAAATGGCACCGAGCCACAGTCGGGCCGTTGGTGGTACGATACTCTCTCTCTCTATATGTATGCATGTGTATGTGTGCATGTGTATATGCCATGTATGAAACTTGTCTTGAAAAGTGTCTTAAAAAAATGGACCAAGACCATCATATTTTAAATATTTTTCTTTGTAACTCATTTTACAAATAAAGACCCACATTAATGGGGAGAATGAATGGTTGTGTAACCACTAAAATAAAATAGCATTCACTCAATAAAAACCACTAGTTTTTTCCAACAATCCCCCACATGAATGCGATCTAAAACATGCAACGTGCAACTAAATGCAATCGAGAGAACCACGAGAATTCACTGCATAAGGACAGGTAGCGCGCGCCTTGAACTTGCCATAGTGATGTAAAATTTGATATACTACTATTGGGTAGCCTTAAAGCCTTGAACCCTTTAGCGTTTATGCATACCAGAGTAATACTCATACAGTGTCCTCTCTACACCACTTACTTAGCCCTTTGGTTGTTGTCCATATTTGGCCCTGAACTGCCTTGGCAAATTCAACCGAGTGCTCTAGCGATTTAGCCCTAGCTCATCACATAGTATCGGCCATACACACTCGTTATAGGTGATTTTCAAGTCAAAGGTGTCCTGACTCACCCCACTCGACCTTCGAGATACTTGATTCATTAAGAGCCTCATGCTCACCCTTAAAATGGTACAGGTCTATCACTCTTTCATCATAGAAATGGGCTGAGAACTTATGTTCTCGAGTGCTTTGTTCGGTTACCCGCACAATTCAGTTTCCCATTGAACCCGAGACTGAAGTTTCCAGTTCGGGTTGGGTTACCTATGCGAAGGTTTCCAATTTATTGGGCTTCAACCCCCATTTCCCTCGATGATGCTCCGACTCCTCCACGAGTCAAGCATTTTGTATATGGATCCGCATTATTATCCTTAGACCTTGCAAAGTCTAGGGTTACCACAATTTTTGCTAGCAATTCCTCTTACGGATTTGTGTCTCCGACGAATATGTCATGACTTAGTCGGGACTTTCCATTATACAAATTATTCTGATCCCGTTTAATAACTGACTGACTGCAGCAGTGCACGTTTATTGCGGAAACAGATTTTGGCCACTTGGAATACCTCCCAAGACTTCTTAGCCAATCTGCCTCTTCTATAGCTTGATTCAACGTTATGAATTCTAACTCTACAGTTTCTCCAACTATGTAGGTCTATTTTACAGACCTCCATAAGACTGCAACCTCTTTAAGTACAAACATATCCACTAATGGACCTTGTACTGTTAAAATTCGAGATACACTTGGTATCTAAATACCCTCCAAACATTTTTGACATCTCGTATAATGCAGTTCATGATTGGCAGTATACCTCGTGTATCTGAGAAGCCTCATTGGCAAACCTACTCGGTATGCTCACTGAGTTGGCTATATCTGGTCTAGTGCAGTTCTTGACGCACAAGAGACTACATATGATAAGTTAGGTGTTTGTTTTAGTCCATATAGTGACTTAACAAGTTTTTGCACATTGGCTTACTTTACACGGAACCACGACCCAATGGGTTGTTCCTAATTCTCTAGATCTCTATTTATAAAACACATGTTCTCATTAATTAATGATGCGTCTTTTCATAGAGATTAGAATATAGACATTAAAATTATCAAAACCGTCAGTTTACTTAAAGTAATTGACTTTATTTCTCACGTGCCTATCAACCTCATTGTTGATGGCATCTTTCCATATACACATTATATGGATAACATTGATTATTTCAATATCGTCGATTCACCTTCACTCATGAAGGTCAAGGGACAAAAGAAGTTTCATTACTTACCCTTTTACCATGCCGAGGCACTTCATCTTCCTTACAAGATTCACTTTCCCACTTTTCCAGCACCGTTTGAGTATTCACTTGTCTTGGGTAGCGTAATACTTTGAACCCTCAACGTATTGATCACACTCGTCAAGCGTTAGAGTTTTTACGGAAAAATTTCTCTTTTAGAAAATATGCTTATCGGGCATAGAACAATGTTCTATATGCTCTTTAAAGCCATGTGCCTTATGCACTAGAAACCGATCAACACTATATTTTGTGCTTATCCGAAGAACACACAATCTACCGTTTTTCGATCCTATCCAAGTCCTTCAAGTAACAAGATTGAGACATTTCTTAGGTAGCACCAAACTTTCATGAACTTATAGTCAGGCACCATGCCTTATATAATTCTGACTGTTTAGTCCAACTTCCTAAGCGATAGTTTGTTCAACACATAGCTTGCGGAAAGCTCACTTCCCGTACAAATTCAGAGTTTAATCCTGAACTTATCATCATGATATTCATCGTTTAAGAACTACATTTTTGCTCGAGAGCATAATAAGTCGTTCTTTAACGATTGGTGTCATTCCATCAACACAATTATGTGAACGGTGTCTCATATTCACCGTTTCAATCACACTGATCATGTATTCATATCCATGTGAATATACCATTTCGAAACTAGTTAGACAATATCTAACACTTCCAAAAATAGTCTATCATTTAATGATTAACACTTAATCATTGGATTAAAGTTGGTAGATTAACACAACAGAACACCCATGATTAAACATGTTTTTTGACAAGCCTTAATCCTCAACAATAGAATTCACGTATTCATTTTTACTTGAATGAATATCTCGACTGATTTATCTTTACTTCTCATAAAGTAGACATATCATCGAACCATTTGGTTATGTACTCCGTTCGAAACTTCGAACTGAAGACTTAGCAATACAATGCTTCAAACACAATCTCATATTTGTGTTTCAATTTAAATAATAGATTTAGAAATATAAAACATTTAAACTTTTATATTTTCATCACCTACTATATCATGTCAAATCAGTGACTTTGTTGAATAATTCAACATGTCATTATTGACCACAAGAGTATCGACTAAAATGCTCATTTTGAACAAATAGTCACTCATGTATTGCCATAAACAAGCAAACTTATCACAATTTGATCCTAGTGTTTTGGCTACCGAAAGGCTACTGCCCTTTAGGTTTCAAAAACCGCTAGTCATGATTCAGATTTATATGCTTGCACTTGTTAGTGGATTTCCAAACATTTCCACACATTAACGCCCCCACAGTTCGTGCATTCCCTTTGTCCTCACTCAGAACATGCACAATGTTATAGAGAAACTTAATCAGTTTCAAGATGGTAAATGAACAATATCATTTATTTTAGACGTTTTAATTCCATACCAATAAACCGTTAAATATTCTCCCACTCACCCGCAGACGTTATGTGGTACGTTTAGATTCTCGATCTACAGGATTAACGGGTTACCCCACATTTGTGGGACCCTTAGGGTTCTTCCCCAATAATAGTAATATAATATTACTAAATTACTATTCTCAATAATAGCAAACTCAACATATTCATAATATGTTTTACTAACAAATTAATAATATGTTATTTCAACAAATTATTAAATGTTTTTCCAACAAATAAATAAGATGTTAATTTCAACAAATTATTAAATGTTCTTTCAACAAATTAATAAAATAATATTTCAACAAATAATAAATTAGCCGATATTTGTTTATTATTAAAATAAAACTCAGCGGCCATTTATAATTTGTTTAATTATCAAATTATTTGCTCTTGGATGAACAAAGTTGGTTATTAAATAACTTTTCATCCAAATAATTAACCGACTCGTCATTGCAATTCGTAGTTAGCTAATAAAGTTCTCCATAAATGTCAACAATAACTGTCGTTACAATAATTTATAACTCTTCAAATTAAATTGCGATTAATCACAATTAATAAAAAGTTATAAATACTCGTCATTAATCTCATTAATGATTACCGTTACAAATTTTGTAACCCTCCAAATTAAATTGCAATAAATCACAATTAATAAGAACATCAACCATTATATCATCACATTAGTGTTTTTTTTTTAATAATGGTGATTTCGAATTTGTAACCTCCGTCATTAATATGCACTAATGCAAAATTAATAAGAGTTACACCGGCACCCACAATGTTATGGTCAGTTCCAGCACCCACTGTGTTCCAGACATTTCCCGCAGAAAACTATTTGTTATCTCAAATAACAAATACGCACAATCTAATTTCGAAAAATGAAACTAAAACTCCTCCTTTGCAAACACCAAATTTCTATAACCACGCATGGTTTCAAGAAACTGATTTTGCAAGAGTATTCTAGTTCATTCCCGAAAAAGATTATCAAATTCTGAAAGATTTATTCAGCCGTAAACACCAGATAAATCTGATTTTACACAGAACAATCTCAGAATTCAACCAGTTCCGTCGTAAGCCCCAAATTCTGAAAAATCAGAAAATGGTTTTACAAGAACTATTTCGAAGTCAGTTCTATCGTAATCCCCCAATTTAATGGCTTTTACTAGAACTGTTTCGAATAATCACCAATGCTCCAATTCCATGGTAGAGATCCATGTCTACACAAATACTCATTGGAAATTGTTAGTATTTTATTAACATAAAAACAATAAACATGTATAAATACACTAACAATATAATCTAATCTCTAAACAGATTACTTGTAAATTGAAATGTCAATACATACCTACTTATTCAAAAGTCACACTAATGAATATAGTCTATTGTAACCAAAACTAATAAAACAGTATTTGGCTTTCCAATATCGCTGAAACATACGAGAACTTGCCAATAGTCAATAGAATTAATATTAACAAATTAATACCTTTCTTAATAAACCTCAAATAAGGCAGTAGCCAAACTGGTGTAACCATTTTAAAAAAAAAAAAAACTGGTGTAACCGAAATCAATGTACCAACATTAACCCATACACACAATTCTCAAATTCACAAATTCAGAGCGTACACAAAAGGGGCCAAATACTTGTACATATCCACATGGCACTACCTAGTCAATACTAAGTCCACCCATTAAAACATGGTTATAAAAACTTATACATTACATGATATAAGCATACTGCATACATACACCAACATGCAAACGTTGCTCCAGAAACGTTAATATAATTCCACCAAGTGTGAATATTATTTTTTCCTTTAACAGAAACTCACTGGCTTTGACAAGTCAAAACTAAAAGGTACAAAATATCCAAACATACCAAACGTGGATGTAACATATGGTCATAACTAATAGAAGCAGGCAATATGCAATTGGACCAATATATTAAAAGCTTTCAACATTCATTCATGAATTAATCATAAAGATTTCAAAACCAAATACAATAGCAGATGCTTACAACGCCCATTAAAACTCATATATAACTCATATACACGAATTATGAATATAAACTAAAAATAATCACAAACCGAATAATTCCAATACTATCAAAAGTATAACATACGAGAGTTTGACTATGATCAAAACCAAATCAATTATAGATTAACTTAATTTATCTAGCCACTCAAAACATGAGGAAAAAATATTCTAACACCACCGTGCTAAAACAACATCCATAATTAACCATTTATATCACCTAGATCATCACCAAGCAAAATATATATTTTCTCAAAATTCAAACGATGATAAAACATATTATCAAAACGCAGTCAACATGCTCATATGCGAACAATAATATATATCATAAACATACATACGATACGGTTAAAAACCGAAAAATTGGAATTTCACGAAATCCCAAACAAGGTAAAGCAAATCAAAACGCTTTCGACAATTCAACCGGAAACACCAATTTCTTAAAACCAATGTTTGTTAGAAAAAGATTTTCCAAAGAACCGTCTTAGCCACGGAAATAATTTTCTGTTTATCCAAACACCAAAATTATTGTATTAACGTACGAAACATAAAAGAATATCGTTTAAGATTGTTGGGTACGTTGTAAATAAACACAATAATTTCTACGGAAAAGAAATGGACAAATAAACAGAAAATGGTTTACTCAAATATATAAATATCAAATAGAAGATTTAACATAAAATAATGTAAATGATACCGAAATGGACTAAAGTCCGAGACGAGGTAACTGCAAGCAGTTTCCCTTAAACGATATTTGCCCCGCCACCTCTGCTTCTGGCTAAATGGGGCACTTCGTTCCCAAGGTACAACGTCTATCACATGTGACTCGGCGGAAACGGCACCGAGCCACGGTCGGGCCGTTGGTGGTACGGTTTTTCTTTGTAACTCATTTTACAAATAAAGACCCACATTAATGGGGAGAATGAATGGTTATGTAACCATTAAAATAAAATAGCATTTACTCAATAAAAACCACTAGTTTTTTCCAACACTTGGCTTGTCACCAAATAACGTGATTTCCTCTTCTTTTATTTAATCATGAGAGGAACTTTTCTGTTAACACCTTGGAATCAATGAAAATCCCATAGTCATGCTATAACTACTACGATAGTTCCTAAGAACCCTAAATTAGTCCCATTTCCCCAGAGAAGCATGGATATGAATTCTTGAATAATCAGTTATTCCTTGAGTAGGTAGAAATTAGAGGGATTCAAAATACAAAAAAGATGAAGTTACGGCAATGTTTGCATCACCTTTTTAGCTTTGTGCTCGTACTATCTAGTTAACAGTTTTTTTTTAATAAAATCATTAGGACAAGGAGAAAAAGCAGCAAAGGCGGTGAAGGAGGGTGGCAGTGTGGTGTTCCTGACAGGGCCGGTGGTGCCACCTGGCTTTCGATTTGTAGTCACTGCCACCGGAAGTGTCCTCGAAAAACTAACACCAGCTTTCGAAAGTGGGAAATTGAGGCCTATAGTTGATCCAAAAGGGCCTTTTGCCTTTGATAAAGTTGTCGAAGCTTTTACTTATCTTGAAACTGGCAGGGCTACTGGTAAAATTGTTGTACATCCATTTCCCTGAAGAGTTTAAAAGTTATAGTAAAAGCTGAATTATTTTTATTTGAAGTAGATTTTCTAGATATGTTATTCTTATAAATTGATGAGACCTTCCTGGTAGTTGATCTATTCTTGGTTTTACTTGCTTCCTAACACTCTTTCATCAGATTTCAAGATCACTATATCGGTCAGAACATGCAACCCATGTTCCAAAAATGTTGAATTTGTTGGCGAAAGGTGATATATTTAGTTCTTTGATATTTATATATAAATCCGATTAAAAAATAGTAAAATACTAACAGTAGAACAATACTAAACATGGTGATATGATTTGCATCAGTTTGCCACCTATCTCGTAGCTTTCTTGATATTCATGGATCATTGGTGTTTCATCGAAGGAACAGTGACTAAATAAAATTTATATTGAAATTTGGGGAGACATTCATATGATAAGTTATTGGACTTTAATCTTACACTGAAGATAAATAAGCATGGTACTGGTAAAACTGATATACGTGACATGTCCAATTGCCTGGAGAGATCAAAAGTACAAATGAAATCTCAAATGAGCTTGAATCATAGAACTTATTTTAAGTAGATGATTGTTTAGAATAGGTATGAGGGATTTTTCTTATAGTTGATCAATAAAAGAAAATTATAAACCAGGTATTCTCGGTACGAAAATGGGAAATGTATGGATGGCAAAATAAATAAACAAATAGTCACCCTCAGTGAAGGACTTATGGAAAAATAGAAATTTATATATTTAATCAAGCTTATTTGCTTAATAGCAAAGACTGCAACCAAACAAGCTACTCAAAAATGTAAAATAAATATAAAATGCGTCTGCCGGGAGTCGAACCCGGGTCTATTGCTTGGAAGGCAATTATCCTAACCGTTGGACTACAGACGCTCATGTTAAAATCGCCCAAACTATAGCAATTGATCTAATTATATTCTATTTTTCCGATAAATTATATGGTCCATGTATCATAGTTGTCTTCGGAGTTTATTTCACCGGACACAAAATACTTTTTTCCCTTTGACGGAATAGATTTTATTAATTTTATGTGTATAACGTACTTACAAGGGTGTCCAATTTTGAGGCCTATAGTAAATGTAATGTATTAAAGGTCAACACAAATATGTCTATTGTGGGTGCATGACATATAATAAATTATTATGTCTCATGGATGAAGAACTAGTCTGGAGTCTATAAACATGGCAATTTTCTACACCTGATTTTGGTTCCAAATGTAAATCTTGATTCTCGAAAGCCAAAAATAAGAGTCTTTGACAAGAAAACCAAGCTCGATAAGACAAACGAAAACCAATTATAGATGAAAGCGGGTATTTTATTGATGTATGATAAGGTTACAAGTTACAATGGTTTAGTATTTGCAATACGAGGATATATTCTATTTAATTATCTACCCCAGACCTAGGGTATATGCATGTAATTGCCTTAATATACGTCGGACCTTTAGAGAGAAGTATTTTTTAGTCTTTAATGTTGTTTCCTCTTTCTAGTGAGAAGAATCAAACTCTTTTTCTTTGTCATCAATGCTGTATTTATAGTATTCAACTTTCCCCCAGGTCCATTAGATCTAGGTTAGGATCGTTGTTCATCCTACGCGGTAGAGCGCGTGCCTCGGGTCACAGTAGATGTCAGGGACATATGGTTTTCCCTCACTGGCAGAGTCAGCGCGTCGCCCGGGATTATGACGCCAACCGTGTTGACTCTTGGCGCTGAGTTGAATAGGATTCATCTGCCCTACCTAACCTCGCATTAATTATATCCGGAATGAGCGTGTAGACCGGGATAGAACGTCATTCTCCATTGAGATAGTTCTGGATGTACTTTGCCGAGGCGTGCACAATATTGATGACCGGGGTGGGTTTGTATGTACTCCGGACGTCAATATGCGATTTGTATGTACTCCGGACGTCAATATGCGATTCGTACGAGTTATTCGATTTGCGTATATCGGAAAGGGGGAATACAGATATTCCCTCGTCACAAAGTGATTACCTGCAAAGAAATTTAGGCTAAGTTATGTTTAATTATAAAGCAACTCCTAGCTCATAAAAACCTATATATGTGTGTCTGCCAAACTAAGCATAGACTCATTCCGTAATTAAAGAACAAAACGTAGGAATGAGGATTGATAATTAAGAAAAAAACTAGCTTTCTGAATCTCTGAAATATTAATCATTAAAGAGATTTTTTTGTATTTCTGACGAGTAACCAAAAACGTTTGCATCATATTTAACAGGCAACTCGTTTCACTTTTGAAAACAAGTCTCCCGTTTGACACTTTCCACTTTTCGTTTCCCGTTTCTAATTATTTTACGTGTAATCTTAGATTTTTTCTATTTTTTTTCACATTTCTGTTTCCCATTTTGTTTTCCGGATTCATTTCGTTTTACCGATAACTATGATTTGCATGTGATTAAGGGAATGATCATGTTAAAAACGGATGGTTAATTACATCCAAGGAAACATTTCTTGGTTAGCAAAATCATTTCCTTATGAAAGATGTCCACTTGGTGAGGCTCAAGTTGTTGGATATGTTCCCACAAGGTTTCTTGCAATTATCCTCTATATAAGACATACAAAGTCGTCCACATGGTATATCGTAATAATTGTCCTGGAAATAGTTTATTTAATGATCCCATCGAGCTATATAGTATTTTTTTTATATAGCCAATTAACCAAAGATTAAATGAGTAGATTTTAATTCCTTGAAAAGGGTAAAATAACGATAAATCATAAGCCTTCAGATTGTTACTCATGACGCTTGGACTAAAATCAATTACCCAACTATAGACTGTCTATAGTTCTTCATTAATTTGTTGTTTTAATCTTCACAAAATCATCAGTGACATACATTTTTTAGAAAAAAAAGAGAAACTGACTTGCCTCTCAATTTTATTTGGTGCAACTTTATTTCTTCATTTTATCAATATTTGTGTGCTAGTATAAAGTAGTCACTTTCTGATATTCTAGCTGATAAAATACATACACTGGTAAAAAAAAATCAACATAAAAGGAACTTGGTTTGGTGATGATTTTTTCTTAATATTCTTAAAAAGAGTCCAAAACACCATATTTTTAAGGGCTCATGTATGATGAGTATTTGACTCAGCACACTGTAAATTTTAAAATATGTACTCGTGGTTTCGGGAAGTACTTGCTAGCTACAAGAATACCAGAAAGCCAGAAAGGCCTGAGTTTTGAATTAGGCGATTTTAAGCAATTTCAGAATTGCAATCTGTAAAACAAAAGAAGGAAAAAAAAGGAACATAGTTTTGTAAAAATTCGTAGTTCAGAAAATGCAAATGAAATACAAACTAAAAGAAATGCAAAAATGCCTAATACATTGAAGTAGTCTTATTTCCAATTTTCCTAATAGTTCCAAATTCATCCCAATCAGAAGCTAGTTGGCCTTATAATTGAGAAACCATGACAATGAGATTATGAAATTGATACATACAGCTTTTGACAACTAAGCAAAGCCCTTAACAACTTTTTTCCTCACCGCTGTTTATTTAAACCATGCATTTCCCTATCCTGCTCTTCAAATATCTCAATTCTAATGCATTACTAATTCTTATTCCAAAAATGGCAATTTTTTATGGAATTTTTTTTTTATTCTCTCTCTTAATTTCTTGTCTCACAATGCCAGTTTCGTCGATAGGTGCAGTTTACACGCCTCCCAATGTCCCTAGCTTAACTGACCGTTTTAGCAGTGTGAGAATCGATCAAGGCTATTATGTATTATACGGGCGAAAGAATATTGAAATGACAAATAATGGGTCACGTATCACTCTCATACTAAACAAATCTTCGGGTGAGCTTGATGACTTTTATATGCTAGAACAAATCCTTTTCTTTCTCCTTCATGTTTTTTTTTTTTAGTTTTTAATGTATATATGTTATTTTCATTTAGGGTCTGGACTGGTATCAAGGAATAAATACAATTATGGGTTTTTCAGTGCTGCAATAAAGCTACCTTCTGGCTTCACATCTGGGGTTGTCATAGCCTTTTATGTAAGTTTTAAATTTTCAAAAGTACAATTTTGTATTTTGCTATGATAACAATTAGAAGCATCATACAGAATATACTAATTTCTACCGTGACTTGACACTTATCCGATGATAATCCAAATGAAGTCTTGCCTTGGCCTAATTACCGTTTGTTTAACTGAAAGCGAAGCGAAGCATTAACGGGGATATTTTGGTGTAAATCAGTAAGTTCATGGGCAAGGATGGAAAGAAAATTAATGTATTCAAAAAAAATTAAGAGAAAGAATAAAATAATCTTTCAAAATTATCGATATCGTAGGCAAACTTACAGATTTATATCTGAAAATGAACAACCACTGAAAGGGAAACCGTAGGCAAATAAGTGTTCTTGAACATAAATTCGTTGGCGGAATGTGGATGATGAATTTAAATTATGAGGAGATTAACCTCCTAAAGTTTAATCATGAAAAAATATAAATTGTATATTTTATATTTCTGCTAAATTTTACTTATGAATTACAACACGAACATAAAATCGTCTTACTGGTTGTGTTTCCGTGACAAACTGTGACGACCCAGATTTCCAGGAAGGAAATTCTGTGGTGCGGTGTTGTGCGTCAGTCTCACATTGCCCAGATATGAGAGTACTCGTGCGTTATATGAGCTTAAAAGATCCATTTTCTATCAACAAGGCCTTTTAAAGCCGTGCGGCACAACAGCGAGGACGAAACTCCACAGTTAAACGTGCTTAACTTGGAGTAGTACCAGGATGGGTGACCCTCCTGGGAAGTTGTGCCAGCCTCTATCTGGCCGGAAATGTGGGGACTAGCACGTGTGTGTGGACCCCTGAAGGACGACGTGCCCGACGAGGACGTCGTGCCTAAAGGGAGGGTGATTGTGACGACCCAGATTTCCAGGAAGGAAATTCTGTGGTGCGGTGTTGTGCGTCAGTCTCACATCGCCCAGATATGAGAGTACTCGTGTGGTATATGAGCTTAAAAGATCAATTTCCTATCAACAAGGCCTTTTAAAGCCGTGCGGCACAACAGCGAGGACGAAACTCCACAGTTAAGCGTGCTTAACTTGGAGTAGTACCAGGATGGGTGACCCCCCTGGAAAGTTGTGCTAAAGCGGACAATATTATTGATACGGGCGTGGCGGTTCGATCCGTGGGGCCGGTTCGTTACACAAACACCCTCGGAATGTTTTATGTTGGTAAAGGTGTGGTAGGATGATAATATTATGAAATTCCATTTCAGTAGAATGTTGGGTTCAAAGTCAATTTCTTCCAAATCTGCCAGTAAATAACTACCAAATATCTCTGTGCATGCATGGATTTATATCTAAACTGTATTATTCTTTTCAGTCAACGATTTGTTTCTTTGTCTTTGTTCATGAAATGAGTAACCATAATAGAAACCAACAATTTTTCTGAAGTCATAAGCATTAAGTAGTACTGTTCCACCGGATTTGAACCCAAATTCAATTCATGATAAAATATAAAATCATCACTCCAGTTGGCCAGTTCCATATATTACATCACCCATTCAATTATTAGATTTTATTACCAAAGTAAATATTGTTACTGTCAAAAACTATTTTCCAATTGTCTATGGTTGTGCTTTTCCAAAATGATTCAACACGTACACTTTCGAATCATGTTAGAAAAGTCACCCAAATCTAATTATATTAAGCATAGTACTCTGGATAAATTTATGCTAAAATAAATAACTTCTTGTACAAATTTTAGAATCTGTTAATTATTTGATAATTAATACATGACATTAAACCAGTGTCCTAAGCTAGTTGCCACTAGTTAGTATTTAAATTACACCAATTAAAGACAAAACTTAAACCGGGATATAATATCTATAGATACAAGATTATGCTTACACATCACGTGTGAGAATGTTAAATTTGTAATGGGGTGTAATATTAAGGTGTTCATTTTCAAAAATTGGTAAAATGAGCATTGTTGATTAAGATTATTCACAAATAAATATTACCCATCTCTTACCAAAAAAACAAAACAAATATTACTATAGCCCTACTCTTTCAGTTGAGGAAGGACACAGTTATCCCCAAAATTCAAAGCTCTTGCTTGAAAACATTTAAGTTTTAAACCAAATAAACATTATACCTTTCCAACGGGAAAAAATTAATTAATAAGCCAAACTTAATTATTTGCTTAAAATCAACAGCAAAAGAAATCACATGTACATACAAATTTTGAGAAAAGTTATTGAAAAAGTAAAAAAAATCTATGTATTTTGATCCATACATGTCTTACAAAATTAGCTTTCGGCCACCCCATATTACAAAGAAAAACTAAATATAGAATATCGAGCTCTCCCATTTAGTTCCGCCACTAGTTGTACATAGTTACTTGTGTAAATGATTACTTGTGTAAATGAACACGACTCATGTAATAACGACCGCCATTTTTGTCTTCTTTTGCTTCAAATTTGACAAGATTTTTGTACGTTTGCAGATGTCTAATTCAGATATATATCCACACAATCATGATGAGATAGACATAGAATTACTTGGTCATGAGAAGAGGAGAGATTGGGTTTTACAAACTAATATCTATGGTAATGGAAGTGTTCACACTGGGAGAGAAGAAAAACTGTATATGTGGTTTGACCCAACACTTGATTTCCATCAATATAGCATTCTATGGAACTATCATCACATTGTGTATGACAGTACTATACCCTCAACTCTTCTATTTACTATTTGGGTTTGTTTGGCAACAACTTTAGCTGTGTTTGTTGCTTTTTTCTTTATGTTACGAGTCCATCATCAACTGGTTGGTAGACTTGAAAGCTATATTTTCACTTAAGAAACTTAAAAATGCATTATGAATGAACCCATATTTCTCCTATCCCAAATATAAGTCCACTCTTTAGCTTTTCCAGAGGGGTAAACAAAAGCCTCAGCTTTTAAATGGATCAACCAAATATAATACAACGTTTCAGCAAAAAATATGGAAACCAAACTGCAAACATACAGACTCACGACCTTGAAAACAAATAAGCACGTGCGGAAGTTTTCCAATTCGTACAAAATGAAGCACAACGCTGAGTGAAGCACTTGTTTCATTGCAGTACTCAATCCCAGCTAATTTGATTTTTTCTTATAAAAGCTGTATCTATTTGATTGGGAAGCTTAGGAAGGCTGAATCTTTGGTTTTGCGACCACGAAGTCCTACTTGCCTAAACAGTGGCCTAAACCCAGAATGTTTCGGACTCCAATAAACCAATACTTATGTGCTGAAAAGCTATTGACAGAGAATATCCCTACATATTCCGGATTAAACAACAATTTGATTTGAACAAAAATATTGGTTCGCATAATGTATGGCAACAATATGATCCTAATTCATACGTTTAAAACAAACATTTGCAGGTTCCTAATTGATAACGTACCAGTAAGAGAGCTAATCAACAACGTTGCCAGCTCATCATTCTACCCATCAAAACCCATGTCGGTTTATGCAACAATATGGGATGCTTCACAATGGGAAACTCGCGGGGGAAAGTACCCAGTAAATTACCAATATGCCCCTTTTGTCGCTTCATTTAAGGACATGGAAACGGAAGGCTGTGTTTGGAACCCGACAGTTTCGTGCTCGAAATCTGCTGTTTCAAGCTTGGATCCAGTCGGAGGTCCAGAGTTTGTCAAACTATCCCCAGAACAGGTTAATGGGTTGCAGTGGGCAAGAAATAAGCTGATGTTTTATTCATATTGTAGAGATACGGCAAGGTATAAAGTTCGTCCTCCGGAGTGTGCTTACGCCAATTAGTCCATTAAAAGGAAGAAATTCTTTATTTTTAGGGACATAATTTATACAACTTAGGAGGGTATAATTATTAAAAGGCTATTGATATTGCCATTACAAATACATCGCAAACTATACTTGAGAGAAAAGAGACGTAGAATTTCCCTTCTAACTATATAGTGGCCTATGTAGTCGATTATGTAAATTTAATTTTCTATATACAAGTGATTTAAAAGAGAGAATAAGACAATTCATAGATGATACTTTATATTCCAATTGAAGGGCAATTCTCCATAACAAAAAATTGCAACTGATATGTTGAACATCTCATATCTATGGGACACCGATAATGGCTAAGGGCTATCTATAAGAGCCCCCTCCTTGCTTCTACAAGACCTTTTTGATGGGTAAGTGTACGGGTCGGTTAGGGTCGGGACCCGATCCGTAAACACTAAAAAAAACATGAATATAAAATATGAATTAATTAAAAAATCGGGTCGGGACACCCGACGAAATCAAAATTGTCACCCGATCCCGAAGTTTGTCGGGTCGGGACAATACCCGACATTTTCGGGTCGGAACACGGATCGGGTCGGGATTTCGGGAATTTTTCTCTGCCCTAGGTAAGTGTACATCAAAACAGCAAATGTGTTTGTTTGTTGAGCTCTCACAAACAAGGGGGGGTATTATAGTATTCTGTGAAATTAGTCCGGGAGGCCGTGGGAGAAAAGGATTGTTATCGCCTTAAAGGAAATTTGAATGTAAAAACTAAAAATATTGATTCAAATAAAAAGAGAAGATTCCGAAAAAACTTAAGCCGGGTTATGGTTTTAATACATGCTCATAGATATCATCATCACATGGAAATAGAAAAGAAGATATACTTGCAAAATACTTGAAGGAAATTGGATAACATATCTAATAAAGGCAAGAATTTCATCATCATCGACAGAACCATTCCCATCCTCACCAAGTCAAATAGTCAATATTATGCAATTCGACAGGATTATTATGATTCCCCAATTATTTTAAATATCTGTATTTAGGATCCAAACCGAGGGATTAAAGCCATGCTGGGTTAGTCAATGGCGTAACTACAGCCTTCACTTGCAAGTAGTTCTCAAGACTGTAAATGCCTTTTTCCCTTCCTTGACCGCTCATTTTGTACCCACCAAAGGGAATTGCAGCATCAAATGTATCAAAGCAATTGATCCAAATGGTCCCTACTCTCAATGCACGCATTAATGTGTTAGCGGTGTCTATGTTTTCGGTAAAAACTCCTGCGGCCAGGCCGTAGGGAGAGTTGTTTGCTCTTCGAATCACGTCGTTAAGATCCCTAAACATTTCAAAAACACTTGTTTAAAACTGTAGGCAAACCAGTTTATGGATGAAACATACTGCGATGAGGAAGATAAACAATAGGGGAAAATTAGCAAAAAGTACAACGTGGAACACTTATTTAGCATAAGTCAAAAGGGATAGTATTTCTTTCATTTTAGTCATCAATTTTGACGTATGATACAAATTGGCAGTGTACGACATCTAAGAACAAGCAGAAGAAATTCACATTGTGCGTCTTTCATTTATGTCATTAATTTTTACCCACGTCGTATTGGAGAGCTCCTACCCAATTTCACAGTATTACGACATTCGCAGTGTGCCAATTTCATAGTATACATGATTAAACAGAGAGATATATTAGTCCGACTTTTCTCTTCAAAACATACTAAATTTGACCTAAACCTAAATTCCCGCTAAATAATATAATTCCCCTCACCTAAGCTTTTCAGATGAGATGGTGGCACACAAATTAACATGGTATCACAGAAAAATATCATTGCAACTTCCTTGTTCTTAGAGTAAACATATATGCTAAAAAAACATAAATAAAACTTATAAGAGGGCATGTTAAAGACGAGATTTGCATAGTTTCCTCTCCTTAACAGCTTAAATTTTTTGTGTGTGAAAAGCGAGCATGTGCGCAGAGATTAAAATATTTTTCAGCGTTCCTAGTTTTTGGAACAGGTCAATTGGAAATGACAAGTAAACACATTTTAACTATTATGAGGAATAAATGGGAAAATGAGAAGGCAATAAAACTTTTGTTTCAATTGCATGCAAATTTCATTTTCTTCTCCAATTTCCCACTTACAACTATTAAACCACTATCTCAACACGGCTCATTTGGATGCAGTATTTAGGCACATAAGCTGGCTTACTTGAGCCAAACAAATGTTGGATTCATTATGCTAGAACTCTTTAGTTTTACAGGACGGAAATCCAAAAAGATCAGTCTTTAAGCTTTTGCAACCAAAGGCATTACAATTTTAAAGGGAAAAAACTGTACTCCAATACATTCTTAACTTTATTAGGAAAAAAGGGAAAAATGAGAAGATAAAAATGTTTTTTTGTTTTGATGCAAATTTTTTTTCCTTCTCCATTTCCTCGCTTACATGCTTATTTTAAATGCAGCTTTAGGCACATAAGCTGGTTTATTTGAAGCCAAAAGAATGTTGGGTTCAATTTGCTAAGACTCTTTAGTTTATACAGGACAGCAATCCAAAAATCTCAGTATCCAACTTTAGAACCAAATGCAATACAATTTTAAAGGAAAAAAGCTGAGCTTAAAAGCTATATAACCAAACAATCCCATAGCATTATTAGTGGAACTGAAATAAGATTTCTCATGAACTTACTTGAATTTTAGGATAGACTGCACTGGACCAAAGATTTCTTCCTTTGCAATCAACATGTCATCCTGATAGAAGTGATAATCCACTTGGATTTCATATACGTGTATTAGAAAGTACAAAACAAAGATGAAAAATGTTGTAATCAAATTACCTTGACATTTGAGAAGACAGTGGGCTTAATGTAATACCCATTAGTGCCGCATCTCTCTCCCCCAGTTTCGAGGGTGGCCCCGCTATCGACACCCGATCTTATGTATTTTAGGATTTTCTCAAACTGCTCTAAGTCAACCTGAGTTTTTCAACCAAAAGCACCATTGAGAATGTGAAAATTCTATTTTTGACATACTGTGTGGGTCTTACGTTTTTTTTTTTACAAAAAAAATTGCCCTTTACATTTTTAAGCATCTTGGAAACCATGTATATGGCATGTCGGAAAAAGAGTTACTAATACTTTTATATACCAAGTTGTACATTGTCATGCCCACATTCCAAATTTGGGCATGACAATGTACAACTTGGTATATAAAAGTATTAGTAACTCTTTTTCCGACATGCCATATACATGGTTTCCAAGATGCTTAAAAATGTAAAGGGCAACTGACCAATATTTTCTTTAAATAAGGTACTTCAATCATTTCTGGCGAATGTTAATCAAAGACGTTTTTAAAGGACTAACTGTTTCATTTTGGCATAGTATTATTTGTGTGTGATCTGCACACCCAAACCCGTCTGGTTTCTCCAATTACATATCAAAAGGGTGTAATAATGTATTAAAAACGAGTCGGAACTATTTACCTGAGGACCTTGTTCAATACCACTCTTAAATGGATCACCAACAATTCTTTTTATAGCTCGTGCTTTTGCTTTAGCTACAAACTCATCATAAACATCCTCATGGACATACGTACGAGAGCCAGCACAACAGCATTGCCCCTATGAAACACAAAAATAAAACACTAGATAACAAAACAGCTTCCATTAGAAAATGGTAAAAGTTAATGTTATACTGGATTTTGATTTTCACCTGGTTAAAAAACAAAGCAAAGTGCGCTAATTCGACAGCTTTGTCCACATCAGCGTCCTTGCACACAATGAAGGGGGATTTTCCTCCTAGTTCCAGTGTCGCCCTTTTTAGATTGCTTTTAGCTGCTAATTGTAGTATAATTTTGCCAGTCTCAGTTGATCCAGTGAAAGCAATCTGCAATATTATTGAAAACCCACAAATTCTCTCTGGTCATAAATATATGTATGTGATACGTTTCTTCTGTCTGTGACCAAGCATATTTTCATATTTCTACAGCAACCAATAAATTAATACAACTCGATGCAATTATGTACATCACTAGTATTTCTTTCTTTTAAAGAAAATTAATTCACCTCACCATGGAAAGCATGGATTTACATAAACAAACACAACTACCCAATTACATTTATTTTGAGTCCCAGTATCTTATGCAAGGCCAGTGCATAGAGTTGGAATTACGTAGAAGTAATGACAACATAGAGGGTTTGTATATGCAACGAACAAACATAGATAGTATATATAAACATCTGTTATGTATATTATACCTTGTCGACTTCCATATGACTGGCTAGTGCAGCACCAGCAGTGGGACCAAACCCAGAAACAATATTTAGAACGCCTTCTGGAAGGCCAGCCTGTTATGGGAAAACGAAAAATTTAAGAAATAGTTGCATGCGTTATCAACAATACAAAGGTAACAATCAGCATTCCCACGATATGACTTTATCATCCACAACTTCCATTAAAGGGATAGTGCAACAAATCATTTAAAACTTATGATAAAGAAAGATTAAGATAAAGACCTCGTGAAATAGCTTTGATACGTATAGCGCAGACAAAGGTGTTTGTTCTGCTGTTTTTAAAACCACGGAGTTACCACAAGCTAAGGCAGGGCCCACTTTCCAAGCATACATAAGAAGGGGGAAATTCCAAGGTATAATCTGACCGGCTACACCAATTGGCTCATGCAGAGTTTGAACGTGGTATGGCCCATCTGCAGGTACCGTAAGTCCGTGGATTTTATCGGCCCAACCTGCAAAATAAAAATTATATAAAGGAAACTGTAAACAAGTAATTAAAGCACAAAATTGTCCTGAAATACAAAGAGTTTTCAGACTAATCACATCAGCATCAGCTAATCATACCTGATTGCTACTTTTTTACATAAACAGTGAGACCAAGCTCATGATATACCTAAGGACAAAAGTACAGACATTCCAATCTTTCTTGTCATTATTGGTCATAGAGTAATTTAGAGAGGCCAGAGATAATACTCAAGTGAGGAACTTGATCAGGATTAATATAAACTTCAAAAAGTCAAAACTAGTCTGATTAGAGTTTTTTGGGTTAATTAGCTTTTCTAATTAATTGCTAACTTTCCTAATGTTTCGTGAAGTATAAGGACGCAAACATATATAACCGCATCACAGAACATCCTTTTATCCTCATTTGAACACGATAAATATCAGTATATTACTCAATATAATGTTCGTACCAGCATAATATCTGAAGAGTCGCACAAACATTGGAATCTCAATATTGGCAGACTGTTCATAAGGCTTTCCGTTATCCCAAGTTTCCAGTGCTGCAATTTCATCATTATGCTTCTCCACTAAATCGGCAAACCGCAACATTATCCTTGACCTTTCCTGTTTATAATCAAGAAAAAATTTAGTCATGAAAATCGAAAACTAAGTCTGTATATCTATGAATGATTCATAACTTATTGGTCTGTTTGGTTGTAGCACTTGACTCAAAATCATTTTCTCATTTTACTTGTAAGCTGCAATTTATAAGGTTGGCTAGCTTAAGAGTGGTTTTTTTTTTTAGTTTTCAGGCTTGAAACTAAAACAATAAAAGCTGAAGGGATACAGTTTGTTTTCACTCTCAAATAACCCGATTTAACTGCTTAAAATCTGCAGCCAAAGAATCCTTACGTGGTCTAATGCATAATGATAGGGGGGAGGGGGGGGAACTAGTCATATAGGAATTTACTATGGTCCTGCATCAAAAACGTTTTTTGGTTAAACTAATTATGTAGCCTTTTTTGTGAATAAGCTGCAGTACGTATGGGAAATAGGAAAGTAGACTTCAGTGTCTTTGGTTGGCTAGCTTAGCAGTGATTTTTGGGGGGATTTAATCCCAGAAAAGGCCTAGAAGTTTTAAGATGAAAAAGAAGAGCTTCTGTTTCACCCTATAACAGCCTATGTATTGGCTTAAAAGACACAGGCAAACAAGCCCTATGTGATCTAAATTCTAAAGCATAAATATAAATGTTAAAAATAGTTATATAGGAGTTTACATAAGCTGTCATTCTTGTCCATGGCCCTTCGTCGAAAGCCTTTCGGGCAGCAGACACAGCTCGGTTTATATCTTCAGCATCGCCTTCCGCAACGTGAGCAATTACCTCTCCCGTCCTGGGGTCTAAAGTTGGAAATGTTTTTCCTGTTACAAAAATTGCATTAGATACACGCAAAACTAAATACCCCAAAAGAAATGCAAACAAGAACTATAAACTATCAAGTATCATGAAGTGCCATATTTCGGGCTTTATCCTCATTTAGTCACAAGGAAAAACTAGTTTGCCATTGTATGGTACTTTCAGATGGCATACACTTCAATGAGCTGAGTTTAATAAACTGACGTCACTTTTGATGGACAATTACTTTAACGAACTCAAATCTTTATTCGCATTATATGAAATAAACTGGTTTCAATTTTTATATCGTACACTCCAATGCAACTGATTTTGAATTCGTGTATAGGATAATACTTTTGCAGTACCATTAAATGCGCTAAATGGAAAAGAAAGTTACCAATAGCACTTATTAGGATAAAAGTTCGAAGTATGTCACTTAACGGAAATTGCCCCCAAAAAATACACAATTTTAAAAATTCATAAAAAGGACGAAAGGCTCACCAGATGCTGCATCAACAAATTTTCCATTAATAAGAAGTTGATCGTATTCGACATTGACTGGTGATTTGATTGGTTTCTCAACTGCAGCAGCTGTGCTATATTTCCATATTCCATTCCTCTGGTAAGCACTTTTACCTAAAAGCAAAATTTATTTTTTAGATGTAATCACTAAAATGAACATTTTTAGTTTGAGCACTTTTACCTAAAAGCAATATTATGTTTTCTTTTTTTTTTTTGGAATAACCAAAATAAACATTTTCAGCTTATATCTTTTTTGTTTATTTGGTTGCTTGAAATACTTTGAAATTGAGCAAGTACATAGAGTTGAAGTAACTTATTTGCTTGTGAATTTTGTGAAACATAATGCAAGTATTATGAGGGTTCGTCGCTTATTCCTATCAACTATAAGCATTGAAATTCTTGTTCTATCAACTACCATCTATTCTTATTTCTATCAACTGTAAGCATTAAAAAACCAGTATCTTCTTATTTTCACATATGACCAGTTGTCTTATGCGTCTATCAATAGAGCACATGAGTGCCGCTGAGACTATAGTATTGTGTTTTCATTCCATATATATATGGCATAAATCAAATTATCCAGGCTGGGACAAGTAGGCAGTAGCTTAGAGCAGCGGTATCTGGCTTGCAATTCGCTATTTTTGGCTAATAACGAGTTTAACATCACAAAAATCCCTCTACACCACGCTAGCAAAGGCCTCAAAAAGACTAATTTGGGCTAAAGTAGCTAGCGAGTTTAAGCTAGCAGAACCACGTTAGTTAAACATAGAATGCGGGCTCTCCTTCACAAACATATATCACACCCACCTCTTCAACTACATTCCTTTTTTTATGGTGATAGCAACAATAACTGTCTTTCTCTCTTTACATGACTATGTTTATATTGCATACACACATCATCTTTGTCTTTATAAAGAATCAAAGTTTGTTGGGTGATTTATGAGGGGAAATTTCTCAAAATTTTGTCTTTTTTTGCAATAATTATTGTTGCTTCACTGGACTATCTTTTACTTACTTTTCAGTTTGACTTTCAACTGCACATGGATTACACATTGAATTATTTTATGAGGCTGGATTTTTCCACTACAAAAAGTCTGTTTACACGCACAAATCGTAGATCTGAAGTACAAACCGTAATTCAGATTTACGGGTTGCCTTAATTTTTTTTTATTGTTTTGTGAAATATAAAGCAAAACATAGATCAGATCTACGGTTTGTGCGTGTAAACAGACTTTTTGTAGTGGAAAAATCCAGCCTTTTTTTATGGGTGATAGTGAGTTAAAACAGATAAGTTTAATTATGGTATATATATAAAGTGGGTAGGTATAGTTAAGAAAGTGGACTTTTTAGTGTTAAATATAGTTAATAAAGTGGACTTTTTAGTATTCAATATAGAGGCCCAACCCAAGAGGACTCGGGTGTATGACTCCTAACCTTGGAATATAACATCAAATGTTCAAAGTTTAATAATGGTATCATTCCTAATGGGTTTGTTTGGCAACACAAAAAAGGATCCTTTATTCATACTTGGAACTTCTTTTATAATTTTACTTTTATGTAGAAGATATACTTTCTTTTTAACTTTCTAGAAAAAAAAAACTGTGCTTTTCTCTGGTTAAACTTTCTTAAAATAGTATACTATTTTGAATAGCTAATCCTTACTTTTCTGAAACAAGACTAAGAAACTATTACTGATATTCACAAAAACTAACTAAAAGGGTAAGTAAACATATTTACTTGTGAGATGATCCAATCCAAATAATACCAGTATAAACTCATTTTATTACAACAATAAAAATTAAAATGGTTGCATAACTTAACAACTTTAACAGAGATCAAGTTTAATCTCAGTGTAAATATCATTAATCAATTTTATTTAAAGTATTTATTCAATCAAACTTGTGAATTCCTTTTATAGCTAACACAAAAACACAATATTAATCAACATATCTGTTATTTCCAAGCAATAAATTGTTTTAAAAAAATATAAAGGTCTCATCTTCCTACAATTCTTTAAAACACCAGTTAAAATAGCTTTTTACAAAATCATTTTGTGATCTAAATATTACTCCATGAATGATCATATAATCACAATTCAAAATTAACTCGGGAGTAATAAATTTACATATTTTATTAAGGGAAAGTTAATGTTTAGTACAGTTTTAAATACTATTGATAATCCCTTTCTACACTTAACAATCTTTATATCAGTATTTTCAATTCAAACAATTAATTGTTTAAAAAAAAAAGGTCTCACTTTCCTACAATTAGTTGAAAACCCAGTAAAAAATACTTTTCATCAAATTATTTTGTGATCTAAATATTACTCCACGAACGATCATATAATCACAATTTAAAATAAATTCATAATAACTTTACACATTTATTGAGGTAAAGTCAATGTTTATACAGCTTAGAATAGTATTAATAATCCTTTCTACACTTAACAATCTTTATATCTGTATTTTCAATTCAAACAATTATTTAATTTTAAAAAAAAAATATATATATATATATATAAAGGTCTCATCTTCCTACAATTCCTTGAAAACCCAGTAAAAACTACTTTTTATAAAGCTATTTTGTGATCTAATTATTTCTCTATAAACGATCATATTATCACAATTCAAAATTAACCCAGGAGTAATAAATTAATTTTACATATTTTATGAAGGTAAAGGTAAAACTTAGTACAGTTTAAAATAGTATTGATAACCCCTTTCTACACTTAACAATCTTTATTAGTACATGTATTTTAAATTCAAACAAGTAAGCGTGACATATATTAAGTAAAAATATTAATAATAATAAAAAAAGTAGTAATAAAAAAAATAACCTCGAGAAAGAAAAGAGGAGAATAAGGAGCGAGAACGAAGAGATGAAATCCTCAAAGACGCCATTTTTGAACTCTATTCTAGTGTTGTTGTTTTTTACTACTTTTCTATATATATGTGTGTATATATTTATGTATCTCTGTTATTCGTGTATATCTTATTAGGAAGTATATATAGAAACTAGAGAGACGTCTACATGCGTCTATATGCATTGACAACTACATTATTACTACTTTATTTCAAAATAAAAATAAAAAATAGTGAATTATTAGCATTTACTAATACTATTTATTACTCATAAACTCCCACACTCCCCATTTATAACTCCATAATTCAAGATACTCTAAATTTAATGAAAAAATATCCCAATTTACATTTATTTTTTCAAATTTGTCTTTTAGTAAAAAAAAATTCATAAATGATATAATAAACACTACGGAACAATGTTAATTTTGTGAGCATAATTGACTATCATATCACAAAAATCATAGCTAGTAAACTCGTCATAAAAAAAAATCGTCACAATTACTGTCGTTATTTAGACATTTTTTTTTTAGTGATATATATGTAAAATCAGTATAAGGTGGAAAATCTTAAAATGTGAATATGGACTAATAATTTGTAATGGTAAGAGTATAATTAGTCAGTTCAGCTTTATCGATCTACTTCGATTTACATTAATTATGGTACCTATATCATGTGGTTACTTTTGTTAAGAGTTAATTGATTTTAAAAGTATTACTTGTTAGTTGAGTAATATTACAGTAAATAGTGAACTTCTGAGGTATTGGTTTGGCATGTGTGTAGAAATAGTTTACTCATTATCTGGATTTCATATAGGATCAACATGTTTACACGAGGCTGGCCTTTTCTTTTCTTATGCTTTGAATTACGGCCGCAACCGAGCCGAGCTTACCTGTGCTTAAGCTTGACTCATTTATTAAACGAGTTCTAAAATCTTGCTTAAACGACCTATTTAGTTATTTATAAGCTTGTTTATGAGTCTTTTCTCAACACGTTTTATGACAAATTTAATATCGTTTTGCTTAAAAAAATATTTTTTACTTAGATAAAATAAATGTTAAGTTAAGCAATAATAAATTTAGTTATTGTGATTTTAGTTTTAATTAGATTTAGTTTAAAAAAAAAATATTACATAAATTGAAGAGAATTTATCGACCATCAACATTATATTGATAAAATTTACATAAGCATGAATATATATGAAAAATATATTTAAAAAAATGATTAAACGAGATTTCAAACGAGCCGAACATGTTCACGAGTTTTATTATTATGTTGAAACTCGGCTCTCATTAGTAAATAAACGAGCTCGAGCCGAGTCTTAAACGAATCGAACACAAACATGTTCATAAACGGTTCGGTTCATTAGCAGCCCTAGTTTAAATACCCTAAGCAAAACATTACACGGATACGCTGATACAAGTTAAAATGTCATATTAGGCGTCAATGTTTATGTCACTTAATTGTTTTTATGTATTTCGTTGTGGTTGAGTAGTTTTCAGTTGCTTAGATATCATATATTTAGTTATATCCCGAAAATTTTGATATTATATGCACCGATCCTCTGTTTTGTTATGCAGTTATGTAACATGAGAGGAGCAAGAGCTGGTGTGAAGTTATAACCTTGTATTTATGTATGGACATCGCAGGGGCGAAGCCAGGATATGTAAATGGGAGGTGCCAAAATATATGTACAAATAACATATTTTTATGGGGTGCCAAATCTACACCTAAAAAGAAATTGTACTAAAAAAAAATTACGTCACTTGGGATTTCTAAAATTATGGGGGGTGCCGTGGCACCCGATCGTCCCCACTTAGCTTCCCCCTGTGGACATGAGAGGAGCAAGTGCGGTTGGGAGTTATAACCTTGTACATTTTCTCGGGTTACAATCATCATATTTTTATTATGTTATAGGGTTTTTCAAGTGTATTCATAATTATTTTTCGATTATTTTTTAAATCAATGTTATATATTATTTATAAAATGTTTGTTTAAAAAAAATCTGTAAAATTTCATATTTTATATATGTTTTTTGTTTTTATTAATATTAATATCTTATAAATTACCAAGCGAACAATTAAATACAAAAAAAAATATATAAAAACAGGTCAAATTTTATAACGACTGGGTTTCGTATTCATAATTCATAGACAAGTCATTTTTAGCTGTAAAAAGAATTGCAATATATACTTTGTCGAACCCATTTCCTATTTATAATATTTATGGTTAATTTCATTGCGTAATAAATTTAGTGATTTTTACGTATAATTTCGAATAATGATAATTTGATATAATTGTGACTGATGAAGAATAATGTAATATACTGACACACAATTATACAAATGCATCGTGTGTGAGAAATGGTTTAGAAAAGCATGCTTGACCAAACTTACAGTTGGCACCTGCATGTGAAAAAAACTCATACCCATGATATGCATTATAAATAATACTGTATGGTTTTATTTTATTTCACCAGGTCATTATATGTTTCCTTTTCTTTTTTGAAACTAAATATATATTCTGGCTACTTATTTTATCGTTACATAAATACACACGAAAGACGATTCAGATGCATCGACCGGTCAATGGTCATAACTAACTAATTACCGTATAACTAATTAACAAGTGTCCCTGGTATTGTTTAAGTATTAAATTGATTTTCAAATGATCAAGTTGCATTCAATACTCTAATTATAAAAATTATTGTTTTAATATCATCACATTATTGTTTTCCCAAGATTAAATTTTAACTTACTTAAATTATAGAAATGTTATTAATGAATTACTCTAATTAACATGTGAAAAAAAATACTATAAATCTTTAACCAAATTACAATTCATATCATTATTTGCAGTCTGCTTATCCCTCACACGTCTTTATAGGTGGCAATAGCGCCACAATCGTTTAGGAAAAAAGAAAGCCTATTTATCCGTGTTTTCACATGATTAAGTATTTTTATTGTAATGTATTCACATGATTATATATCATGACTAGCTATCGATCTTATTGACATGTAGCATCTTTCGAGTTTAGACGTTCATTTTATTATTGCACTCGTTTCGATATTTATGTTGTTTATGGTGACTAATGATTTGTCATGAACGTTAAATCCTAAAACTCGAACTATGAAGTTTCTAATAAGAGACCGTATTTTTACTAATACTTTTAGTGTAAGTTATCTGATTTTGGCATTAATTTGTTATGATTTTAATGGAAATAGAAATCTAAAAGGAATCAATAAATTGAATACTACAAAATAATGTTTGATTTAATAAGAGTCAAAAATTATCACAAGTATGTCGCTAATTTAAAAAGTTGTCACAAATCTGTCGCAAATTGACTAAACTGTCATAAAGCCGTCACAAAAACCGTCGCTAATAAGCTCGTAACAAAAAATACCGTCACTAATCTCGTCGCTATTTGAGTATTTTTTTGTAGTGTGAATACGGAGAAGAAAATAAATAAAGTTAAAAGGTGAATAAAAATTCCAAAAACAAGGTGTATCAAACTGTCACAATTCGTAGTTAAGGTTACGGACACGGCAAATCCTCCAAATGTGTGGCTAAAGAACAAATTATATCGCAATTTGACTTGAAAGATAAAAAAGCCTTGCATGTACAGATGTACTTCATCAGTTCCCAAAAGTTGACCTAAATTTTAAAATGCACCAAATCTGGATCATGTTGGTAAATCGATAATAATCATATCGTTCCCAGATAGACGGGCTTAATTAATATGATACTATGAAGATCATTTCACATGAAACAGTCTCACAACCAAATCCATTTAAACACTTTAAAAATCTCCAAAAGCCAATTAGATGTAAGAGCACTCTAAAGTCTACCTAAAGACGTATTTGTTGCCATATTTATTTATGCTTCGGATCATGACGGTTCAGGTCTAAGTCGAGTAAGACTTGAATCTTGGACAATTGATTCGGAATTTTTTTTACGGATAACACACAAATATATTTTTAATATAATTAACTGTTAAAATAAAAATATTAAACATGTTGTGAGTTTTATTATCTCAGTATAGATACGTATATAGTAGATATAGAGAGAATATAGAGATATACAACACGACGGTTTTTTATTCATTAATAAGTGATAGAGATATACACTTGATCCTCCTTATATATAAAGAGAATAATGTTACATATGCTACGAAAGCCGCCCCAATAGAGTAAGACCCAAGATGGTCAATAATATACTACAACAAAACACTAATTTGTTTACAATGTGTTGCAATATCTCAAATTGTAGAGTAGTTTGATATTTTAGATAAAAGATCGAGTTCGAAACTCTTTAGTTATAATTTATTTTGATTTTGATTTGTATTTATCAGGTAACAAACAGAATTCGGGTATTAGGCATTCCGTCATACCGGGTCGCCACTACTTACTATCGACTCCATATTTAACTGTTTTATTGTTGATTTAGAACATAAAGCTTGTAATTGGACAATATATTATAATTTTGAGTTATTGAAGTTGGTGGGAGTACTTGTTATGCAATAATTTTGATGTAGATTCTTGTAACTTAATATAATGGAGTTAATATCTAATACTAATGGCTATGATGATCAAAAACAAGTTCTAGTGAGTACGTAAATAGTAATGTCAATATGAATATATCCCCTAAGATTGTCCAAGGCCACAATTTTTTTTATAAGGATATACAGTCATTTAACAAAAGATAAATGCAAAAATGCACCGTGAGTCTACTTTAATTAGGAACAGTTGAGACAATATAAAACTTGAAGCTATGATGTATGGTCTAGAATAGTAGAAAACTTGAAGATTCCTACCAATATGAAACACATAAATAGCTAGCGCAAGCAATACTTAATTAGTTGGTGTATAATCCCGTTTTAGTCCATAAAACAGTGGTTCCAACGGTGAGAGGTATGTCTTTTTATATAACCATGACATATCCTGATTAATGGTTGACAATAATAGAGAAAATTAAGGATTGGTCCACGAAAACAAAAGTATTTAAGGATTGGTCCGGCTATAAAATTCATTTAAGGATTGGTCCATTATTTATGAAACTAATTAAGGATTGGTCCAATATAAAAGCTCTACCAAATCTATTTATCTAATTAATCATTCTCTCTCTAAAAAAAACAGCTTCCAGAGAAAACATTTTATCCCCAAATCTCTCTCTCTCTACATACATGCATACATACCCACATAATATACATACCCACATAATATATATATATATATATATATATATATATATATATATATATATATATATATATATATATATATACAAGGCAGAAGGATAGAAGAAAATCCTAGTCAATTCCCATAAATACAGGGTCTCGCTACTTGTATAAATTCCCTGTATTGATATGGTCTCCATACATCTAAAAATTAAACTGTCTAAGGATTGGTCCAAAATTACACATATTATGGGAAATGAACTAGCGCTACCAACGAGAAAGTAAGAAACTGTGCCAAACTATTGATAGAAAGTGAGATTTTACTGTTTTTTTTTATTTTTCAGACTGTTTTTTTTTATTTTTCAGACTGTTTTTTAATTAATTTATTTTTCAGACTGTTTTTTTTTTTTCAGACTGTTTTTTAATTAATTTATTTTTCATACTGTTTTTTATTTAATTGTTTTATTTTTTATTTTTCAGACTGTTTATTTTTTATTTTTCAGACTGTTTATTTTTCAGACTGTTTTTCATACTTTTTATTTTTCAGACTGTTTTATTTTTTATTTTTCAGACTGTTTATTTTTCAGACTGTTTTTTATTTAATTTATTTTTTAATTGTTTTTGATGACGTCAGCAATTTTTTTTAATGATGTCACCAAATGGACCAATCCTTAATTAGTTTCAGTTTCATGGACCAATCCTTAAATAATTTTGTTTTCGTGGACCAATCCTTAATTTTCTCGGGTTTATTTCGATCATAATTTGTTGTGGTTAATCCGTAAAAAATCTTTTTATGCAGCAATGTCACAATCTTAATTCCTTTCATGGGCTAATGAGTGGATCTACAATAAGGCCATGGGTATCGCATGCATGCCTCCCAAATTTTCTCAAATAAAATTACTACTAGAATATCTTTATCTGAGTGATTAACCAATAAGCTTACATTCATTTGTTTTTATCTGATAATTTTCAATATTATGCTTCCCCTTTCCGGAAAAAAATACTGGATCTGCTTCTGCTTTATTCCGCTTGTAATCCAACACCCGAAATAAAACAACACACTTGAAAATGGTACATATATGTAACATTTGATAATAATAAAAAAAAGGACTGATGTTTTAAAGATGTGGCAACAAACAATTATTACTTTTAACAACCACTCCTATTCAGTCATAAAACTGAAATCCTTAAATTAAATAACTCTCAGTTCCAAAGTATAGGTCATGTTTTCATTTTGGGTAGTTTAATTTTAAATGTTCACTTTCATTACAAACGTACAAATTTTCAAGTAATTTTACATGTGTCAATAAATAAATGAAAAATTCGGAACATGTAAAAATAGGATGATACCAATGTACAGTTTAAGTATAAATTGGACAGAGGAGGTACTTCTCTATTCGTAATTTTATAAAATATATAATTAATTCGCCAAATAAGGAGGGTCACACTCCTATTTTTGGATTTGATAGAAGGACACTATTTTTTGTATGCCAAGTACAGTGGTCGTAGCATTTATACCTCACCAACAAAACTAATAAACAAGTTGCAATAGCGACTATATACTATAGAAACTGTACTTGATAATTAAGTATTATGCACATCAGAGATGGACATACTAGGCTAGTAGTAGCACGTGATGGAAAAGACAAAATATTTGCATAAGCCCGGAAATATCTAAATAAAAATAATTATGTAAATTTAATTCGTGATATTTTTACATCATCAAACTTTCTATTTGTGTTTTAAGCATTATATATCATAATATTCATCATGCTATCTGTCGCACATGTAAGGTGTGAGATATGATTACTAGTAAATATATAACACATCATTTCACGATATTATTTAAAATGTACGTTCATTTTCCAAGTTTTTTTTTACATCAAATCATTTGAATTACATATTGTCTAAATAAAATAATTATTATTGAAAAAATTATTATATATAAAGTGTGTGATGTTTAAAAAAAATATATAATTATCCAAACTAATACGTTAAAATTTAAACATCAGCTCTCAAAGCATTTCTTGCATAGAATTTTAAGAACAGAAAAAAGTTATTTTTCATAAAATTTTGAATACAGTTTTTTGGGAGTATTCAAATAGGATTTTATTTTATTTTTACAAGTTATTTTTAGAAAAAGCTACTGCAACTTGTATGAGTTATATAATAAATCTACAATCAATTTTGTCAACAAAACAATTATGTTATATGTCACTCCTACATTCCACGACACTTATAACATTTGATGAAAAAATATATTTATTATATTATACTATGTTGTTAACGATTTAGATAACAAACTATCAAAGTTAGCAATTGACGTACTGAACTATTATAATGTTCACAATTCAGATACCGCCGTTAATTTAGTTGGATGGAAATTAGTTTCAGTTTTCATTTTGGTCATATTGTTTGTAACTTGTATAAATCTAACCTTAATTTTCTGAAATGTCTCATTTTAGTATAATTTCAAAAATATATAATTATATAATGTTTATATATATGCATATAATACACACACGTATATATGTTATATTAATGTATGTATAAATATATATATATATATATATATATATATATATATATAATATAATGCATGTATATATACATATTATTACAAATAATATAAATTCTAGATGATGTTTGTGTATAAGAAGAAATTATAAATACTTAACAGATATATTCTATTTATAAAAAATGAATACTTTTTTGAAAAAAATAACAATTTTCTTAAATTTTTTCATGAAAGTATTTGAATAGTGGTGTGGTCTCAAATAATTTTTGCTCGAATGTCATAAATCTAAAACTTTAGTTTCGTTTCATGAATATTTTTTTTCATAACAAATATACTTTTTTTCATGAATATTTTAGTTTCGTTTTAGAGAAAGTGTAAAAAAAAAAATTATAATTTTTTTATTTTAGAAAAAAAATCAAAGAAATTCTAATTAAATAATATGTTTTTTAAACTGATATATTTATTATGTACGTATATATATGTGTTTTTGTAGAAAGATTGTAAATTGTAATGTTTCGAAAAGACATGATTAAATTTATACAATTTACAAAAAATATGACCAAAATGAAAAGTGAAACTAACTTTCATCCAACTAAATTAACGGTGGTACCTGAATTGTGAATATTATGATAGTTCAGTATGTCAATTGTTAACTTTGCTAGTCTGATATCTAAATCGTTAAAAGCAGATAGTATAATAAACTAAAGGCATGTCCTTGTTTGTGATCGGTTTGTTTAGTAGTGAACAAATATCAGAGCCAACTTTGTGGTTTTTGTTAGGCGGGACAGAAAGAAAATGGTTCCATGTTATGGTTGTGCTCATGTATTGATAATTATTTTTTACGTCACACAATAATTTGTTTTCCATCATATCGTATAATTATACTTTTTAAAATAATAATGGCATAAAAAAAATTGTGTCACATCAGTATGTGCCGATAAATGTATTTAACCCCCACGACCACCACCGACATACATGAGACTACCTCTTACCGAATTGAACATGAAATATCTCACGAACATTTTCCTTTGAAATATCTCACGAACATTTTCCTTTGTTATATATGCACGACAATGTGAAATGCGGAACGTGTGACTTATTTAGGATATATAAACAGTTTTTTCTATGACCTTAATGATAATAATTAAGGTTTTATAATACGATGAAAGTATGTAAATCAACCAAAATGTCATTTTTTCATAAGTTTTAACCCAGATCTTTTATATTATATATTATATTTGGGATCTCACTGTTTTTATGGATTGTGGTCTTGTGGATCATAAAAAGCCTTTGAAACTATTGGTCTGCTTCACACTTATAGTAATATTTCCTTTCCAACAACTTTGGCATAATAGTACTTTATAATAGCAGTAGTCTAGTCACTTTTTCATTAAGATTATTTAAATAAAGAGAAGGTGAGCTAGCAGATGTAGTGTGTAAATTTAAAAGGGGTTGTGGGCTCCAACTCAGCCCATGAGACCAAAAGCAAAGTTTCAATAATAATTTCTTCCAGATTGTTTTGTTTTGTTTTGTTTTGTTAAAGAATAGTGAGTGTGCTACGGAATATGGATAATTATTTTCGAATAGTGGTATTCTGCTAAACTAATATACCAGAATTTGCATTTATTAAATGGATGAATTGAAGTATTTACCCTGGAGAGATACCTTCTCTGAAATCGTTTTATGGAAATTGATCTTAAAAAAGGTTTTGTTTAAATAAAAGGTAGGCTTTATAAAGTATGCAGATATTCAGTAATCTATCTTTGAGTTTCAGAGAATAACTTAAGGTGAGAGATTCAGTAAATTTCTACAGTAAAAAGAAAAGTAGTAATCCTACAAATTCTAGTTACAGTCTAGTGCTAAAAAATAATTACTTGAAAAATCTATTTTATTTGTGTCTACAATTGCTTAAAGGTAATAAAGAAGTAAATTAATATACTCTCAAGTATTAGTTTCACGATTTAGAAAGGTCTAGGTGCGCAACTTGTTACTCGCTTGTCTTCCATATGACTGTAGTCATTTTATTGTTTAATATAATTTATGTTCTTATTTAAAGATCTAAACAAGTGAAGAGTGAAATACTATAATCTAATTGATGAAAGTTGTGACACTGTAAACCGTATTGACTGTAAGGTATCTAACGTTTACATGAAGAAAATTCATCTCCAAAGTTTCCATTAGTGGACCTGGTCAGTTTTGAAACACTTTGCATAGATCTGAAACCGTGAGGAGAAACTTGGTTACACTCTTTGGGGCCCAATTAATAGTAAAGTTGCTAATTAAGAAACATGATCATTCTTTATATTGTAAACAGTCATCGTTCTAGAATGATGAAAAAAGCTCAGCTTTTGGTTTGGCACATTGTTATACAATTTAGACAGTCTACTGATACAGTATTAGACGGATTATCTTAGGAAAAATTAGTTTTGGCATCTCATCCAATGGCATTTGTCTTGTTTTTGACAATATATATGAACTATTTATCGACGGTTTACCACTTGACAATATGGTTTTCCTGGTTTACAGATGAAGTCTGTAATGAAAACATGTCAACAACACATAGCCGTGCCCGTGCGGTGGGTTTTTTACAAGAAAACAAAATCACCTTGCTATAAGGTTTCTGTTCTAGTGGATCCGTACTAGAAGTAGTCATGTGCTGGGCTGCTGGCAGATACCTTCATTATAATCTAGTTGATTATGGTGGATTTTCGAGGAGATTTGCTCGAGGAACTAGCTAGAAATAGGATCACATTAATTCGAACTAGTATAAAATTACTTTGTCATCTTGTTTTTTCGATGTACTTTCAAGTGTTTTCTCCATTTCTGCATTTTTATTCTACATCATTGCTTGCTTGTTCTATTATCGGTAGTATGTATCAAGTGAGAAGAAAGACGAAAATCATTTAATAATACGTTTAACTCACTCCGGCTCTAGGTTATCTAAGAACTAACAAAGTTCTTAAAGCTTTTGGCGATTTCTTCACTCCGAAGTGTTTAGTTGTTTAAATTTCTTATCACTTGTTTTAGTGATAATGATATGCGCAGGCATATGCTCATTTCAGTCAATTTTTGGGCTCTTTTTTTTTTTTTTTAATGTGGTACACCACGGGATCATGATATTTTAAATTAGGACAAGATATATAAGCAGACTTTTACAAATTGATATTGTAAAATCCCGTATTTTATTTTTATTTTAGTTACTAATAATATTGAAGATTATCGATCACCGTGAGTTTATAGGTTGACGACTTGTTTACTATTTAATAATAATAAAAGGGTTACCATTAGAACATTTCTAATTAGCTTGAATGTCCATATTGACTTGTATGTAGTTACGTTTACATTTATTTGTCCATAGATGTATTGGCATAATAAATATGTATATATAACTAAAATATTCTTGAATAAATAGGCTACGATAAGCGTAGCAATGTTGTGGGTTTTGGAAATTTAAGTGCCTTAGTTAATTACATTATGAACAACGTATTATTAGTGATAAGATTAGTGGTATTATTACAATGAAATAGACCAGACGTTACTCAGAGAATCAATGTATTGAATTAATATTTGCGGAAATAGCAATTAAGATTACATTTTGAATCAATGAGCGGTAGGAATAGGAAACGGCTTAATTAATAGCCTAAAAGAAAATGTTAGTGATAACCATAAATTTAGAATAATAAGCTCACAGAATCACTACAAAATAATATTTGATTTAGTGAGAGTCAAAAACTGTCACAAGTCTATCGCTAATTTAAAAAGTTGTCACAAATCTGTCGCAAATTGACTAAACTGTCACAAAGTCGTCACAAAAACCGTCGCTAATAAGCTCGTAACAAAAAATACCGTCACTAATCCCGTCGCTATTTGAGTATTTTTTTGTAGTGAATGTGTAACTAAAATGAAAATAATAAATGTAATTAATGATTGACTTATTATATCTACATTCATGTTTGCCGTTATATCTACCTGCCTAATATAATTTCAGATTGTGTTAAAGGGTCACATTCATATGTTTAGAGACGTGTTTGTAAGAGTTACATTCCTTAAAGACTTTTAAGCACCCAAATCCTTATGACCATGTATTGTGACACAAATACGGAGAGTAAGAGATAGACTATTACTTTATATTTTCTCAAATACTATATTTGCACTATATCCTTATTAGCACTTATAATATAGCGGGACATTAGGAATACAAACAATCAAGGATATGGTTTCAGGTTTTGAAAAAAGAAAGTGTTTGTTATGTTATAAACTTTAGTGAAAATTATGTGTATATATTGAATTACAAGTTGCAGGTTTTGAAAAAAGAAAGTGTTTGTTACGTTATAAACTTTAGTGAAAATTATATGTGAATACGTTGATGATCGTGAAGGATTTAAAGAGTGAAATATTTTTAAAAAAGTTGTGTTTTAAAAGTGATATTTATTTTATTATAATTGTGAATTAAGTCTATAGAAAGATACTTGGAAAGTCGAAGTACACAGAATAAAAAGATTCAAAAAGTTTGAATTCAAAAAATAAAGAGAATTAGAAGTCTGATTCCATAAAATAAAAAGAACCATGAAATCTGGGTACAACAGAATAAAAAGATTCATGAACTCTGAATCGAGCATAATTTCTTTATATTTATCGTATTGATCACACATTTTGAAATATTTGAAAAGATTTATTTGATTGAGAACGTTTCACTCTTCAAGATACGTTTTATATTATCAAGCATTGTATATTTTTATTAAATATAAGTTGATGTTTTTTTTAAATAAAGAAAATGATAAAACCTATTTTCGATCTTATATTATATTGTAAGGTTGATCACTCACTAAACTCTTTTAGCTTACCACTCGATTTTATATCTAGTCAGTTGAGACTTGACAAACCTCATAGGGCTTAACATTTAAATCCCGTTGCGTTTGTAATAATTTGTAATGTAAAGTTGTTGGGTTATTAAAACAATATTGAAAAATGTATTTTTAGAATTTATTTAAGTGTTTTAGTTGATGAACTTATTTGAAAATGTGTACTATTTAAGTTAGTATTTATTTAGCACGTGTCGGTACACGTGTTATTTGAACGTGTGACTTCCTATTGGGTCTGACATGTTACATATATGTTTGCATGGCCACTTCTTGTTTCATTGGTAGATACATGTCTACCCATGCAGGGGTGCATGGGGTGGAGCCAACATTATAATATTGGGGTTGTAAAATACAAAATGTTATTTTATGAGGTTGCAAAATACATAATTTTTAACATATACTTAAATTTTTCTGAAGAAAAAATAGTTTTTTTATTTATAAATTGTGGGATTGCTAACTTGCTGTAGCAACCCCTTCTCATATGATAGCCCCGCCACTAAATACATGCCTCTCTAACAATGGACAAATATTCGAGAATGTTTCAACGTCTTTTGCTTATGTTGTGATTGCGAAATAGTTAAAAGAGGTTAATGTTTTATGTAGATTTATAACGTTTTATTTGAGGCTGAAGAGGCATTCACATAATTGAGCTTATAATGCTTTGAATATGCAACTTAAGCCTGTGCTTAAGCCTCCTACTTGTTAAAACTTAAAACTAAACTTCGATGATTCTGCATTCAAAAATTCTAGGTGTTGCAGCTTACAAAGCGGTCTAAGAGGTGAATAAGGTGCTTCATTTTTCGCATTTACGCAAAATTTGGTATAATCTCAATTATCAAGTATCTTTGTCAGGAGGACTGTCGGCTTTGCATACTGGTTTTAGTGTTATACTCATTTCCGAGTATTTGAGGTGGTCCCATGTTACGGTTGGATCCTGATAGTTGTTTAGTCGTTGTTGGCTTTTAAGTGTTTGGTTTACAAATATATGTGATACGATTGGTTTAACTTTATCTCATATGAGTTTTATAATTATAGGAATAGGTTCGATAAATGATACGGGACTCAATGGAGCCATTTTACAAATAATCTCTCATGGATTTATTGGTGCTGCACTATTTTTCTTGGCAGGAACGAATTATGATAGAATACGGCTTGCTTATCTCGATGAAATGGGCGGAATCGCTATGCTAATGCCAAAAATATTCACGATGTTCAGTAGCTTTTCAATTGCATTGTCGGGCATGGGTGGGTTTGTTGCAGAATTAATAGTTTTTTTGGAGTAATTACTGGCCAAAAGCTTTTTTTAAGGATTGTGTGGGCTTAAGATTTAGCCATCTATTTCTAAGACTAAGTACCAAATTAATCAACAACATATATTCTTATGTCTCTATTTATAAGTGTCTTGATTTTTATTTTGGAACGTCCCAAAATAAATGTATATTCATTTAAAGAGCTATTTTAGACCGTTGTCATATAATCTGTGATGATTATTTTGTACAAAAGATTTTCTTTTGAAAGTGGACGGATTATATATATATATACTCGTGTATATATATACTTAGTAATCGCGTTCCACGTGTTGCGTGTGCGGCGCGTAACGAAATAAAAATATAAAAAATATGTATAGTTATGATATAATTAAATACGTGGATAATAAAAAAAAACATATTTTAAGATTTAAAATAATTTTTGTTTGTTAAAGAGTGATAAATAGTTTTATTAGTTTTTATTTTTTATATTTTTATGGGAGTATGATATTATTGTAATTAATATTAAAGGTGTAGAGATATTTTTTTTTAAAAATGGTTAAATTAGACAGACTCAATTGATTTAAGTTGACTTATTATAATAGAATGCCGTTACGAGTTGGCTAGCTATGATTGAGAACTATGCAGCTTCATCTTACCACCTGGAAAATATATATATCCATTGATAAGTTAACCTGAATTTCATCTTATCGTTTGGACACTTTAGAGTATTTGATAATGTTACATTTACACGTTTATAGAGCCTTAATTTCGTAATTTTTTTCAGAATTTGTAAAGTTTCTTGGAAATGGAACAGATTTTGGTTTATTTCATAAGTAATATAATTTCATTATAATTATTGATAAGTGTAATATTATAGACAATTGAATAAATACGTGCTTACATACATTATAAATAAATAGATCATTAGCTAGAACACATAAGAAAACCGTCAACCATTGCTTTTTGGATACTGAAATCAAGATTCTGCAGTCTCAGCAATTACATAATTTATTCCAAAATCTAGAAAGGGAGGATAGTTTGGGCACATTTTATAATGTTACTTTAAATTCTTGATTGTTATCGTCGTTAGAAGAGATACAGAAGATGTTCAAAGATTTAATGTGTTGGTTAACTTACACATAATCATCTTTTAATCGTTTAGGATGACATTTTCATGTTAATTTGTGTGAGAAAGTTTGTTAGATTTTTGATTTCTGGATATCATTTACTATATTGTAAGTGAAAGTATAAGACCCAAATAGAATAATTATTGAAACTATATAGGTTGAATAGATCTAATTCTTCTAGTAAGTATTCTAGGGGAAGCTATGCTTCCACTTCTAATAACAATTCTATGAATAGATCTAATTCTTCTAGTAAGTATTCTAGGGGAAGCTATGCTTCCACTTCTAATAACAATTCTACGAAGCTAATTCTGATACCAAAACAAGATTCTTATATTATTATTATTTATTACAAAATTGAGCAATTTTACAAGAGAGAGAGAGAGTTACACACTGAAATTGCTTGCCTATTACATCAGACTTCATATCCTTATATAGGCTGAGCTTTTGAAAAAGAAAAATAAAAAAGTAAAAGGCGCACTAACAAAGGCGCACTAACAAGAACGCGCTTTAAACAATAAGCGCACTAACCATAATACGTTAAAACATGGGCGGCTAATACTGGCCAACATACTGGCCCATCTAAAAGACTTGATTCACAGCTTTTCCGTAAATTACGCCAGGTGCGCATTGGGCCCCATCGACACGTAAATTTAGGGTAGTAATTGAAGTAATCTTATCTCTTTGGAATATGAGAATCTTATCTCTTTGGAATATGACAAGCTGTCAAGCTTTTGCTTTTCCCTTGTCCTTTGGCACGTGTTCATCTATAAGATGATCCATATAATTTTCCATATCTTCGTTACTCTGGGCAAAATCACGATCTTTTTCGGCACCAGAGTCTTCTTCCATTAAAGAATTGGATGAAGAATTATTGGCGAGACAATCAGAAAAATCTATGTCCAATTGACTCTGTACGAGAGCAAATAATTTTGCTTTCAATTCCATAGAGGAAGCAGAGGGGAATTGTTTTTTGAGATCTGTCAAAGAAGGCAAATCTAATTTTGTACTTTTTGCTTCGGGTGCATATTCCCGTTCCATTTTTTTAAAAGACTCAATAGTCTCTTGAATTTTTACAAGCACGAGTTTAAAATCAAACTTCGTCCACCATTTATAATAAGATTGTCGAACCAACGACATAAGACCAAGCTCAGTTGGTTTGACTGCATAAGACCATTGCCATATCCAAGGCAGGCCAAATTGCGTAAGAAATCGAAGTAAATTACTTCCTTTAATTACAGTAACCCCCGATTTTTTGGATTATGTAAAAGATAGTCTTCATAGAGACAAAAAATATCTGGAGGAAGAATATCTTCATTGGGACCAATAAAAGAGAATCAGTCATAAAACCAATATGGCGTTGCTTGAGTTAATAATGTTGGTTCTAACCGTATAAACCAAGTGTGTTTTTCGGCCCGATTTTGGTAATAAAAAGCAAAACGCCAAGCGGCCATATAATCCCAATAATTAAAATATTGGTGAGAAAATTTAAGCTGCATAGGCTTGTTTGGATTGAGACCCCATTCAGTAATAGGGATGATTTTTTTAATAAAAGCTTTACTAAAGGAAATATCCCCTGTATGTTTATTTTGATTCATGTGGTTAAAAACCACGGAACCAGTTTCAATAAGTATGGATTGAAAATATTTCAAATCTTTATTGTCGATAAGAGGAAAATGAACCTCAGAATCAAAATATCTTTTGGCCAATGTATTGGGAGAGGTAAATAACCTCGCATCTCCATTGTGAAGAAGAATAGTTAGCTCATCCTTAGCCTTTTTTATTCCAGGAAGGACTGGTTATTTTAGTGCTTCAAGGAAGCTTTCTTGGGTTTTTCCTGAGGATAAATAATTCTCATAATCAGCAGGCTCTTTTTTAGAACGCATAGCAGAACTCGTAGAAGAACTAGAGCCAGCAATAGATGGGGAAGAGGAATATCTCTTCTTATCGAATTCATGTCGATCATGGGCAGAGGAATATCCTCTTCTGCCACGGCCATGACTAGATTGGCTCATGTGGGGCCAAGAATGAATTCCCTGGTCAAAAAATCAGGAAGAGAGTTATTTTCTCCTTTAATATATTCGATATCGAAATCGAAAATAGACAAAATAGATTGTCATCGTGCAAATATTTGTTTGGATGCCAGATTTTTAACATCCTTTTCTAAGATATCTTTTGCATCTTTGCAATCAATCCTTAAAAGAAATTTTTGATTTAATAAATCATCTTGAAATTTAGAAATGCAATTTACAACTGAAAGAATTTCTTTCTTAATTGTTGAATAGTTCTGTTGTGCACTATTCCATTTACCAGAAGTATACCGAGACAATATCTCTTTGTTTTTTGAAGGAAATTTTTGTTTTAAAATACCACCATATCCGATATCGGATGCATCTGTTTCAACAATTTTAAAACTAGTAGGGGAAATAAGAGCCAAACAAGGTAGGCTTTTGACTTTAGATTTAATTAGTCTAACGGCATTGGTGTGAATATCACCCCACATAGGTGGATTCTTTTTTAACCTATCATATAAGGGAGAACTATCAATAGCGAGATTTTTATAATAGTCAGCAATATAATTGAGACTTCCCAAAAAGCGTTGTAATTGGGTTTTTTCCTGTAAAATATCAGGAAATTTGTTTGCAAATTGAATGGCCCGATCAATAGGAATAATTTTTCCATGATCTATTTCTTGACCTAAAAAGCGAACATGCGTCTGGAATAAAGACATTTTACTGGCAGAAACTACTAAGCCAGCATTTTTTATTAATTTTATAAAAATATTAATATGTTTGAAATGTTGGTCGAGATTATCAGAAAAGATGAGGATATCATCAATATAAACTATACTAAATGAAGAAAAAGGATAAAAAATATCATTCATAATATTCTGGAATTCAGAGGGAGCATTTTTCAAACCAAATGGCATAACATTCCATTCATAATGTCCCATAGGAACAACAAAAGCAGTTTTATATCTGTCTTTTTCATCAATTTGGATTTGCCAATAACCTGATTTTAAATCAAATTTGGAAAATATATTCGCAGACTGGATCCGAGTTAATAGATCCTTTTTATTGGGAATAGGGTACCTAATCCATTTTAAAACCTTATTTAAAGGTTTATAATTAATAACAAGTCGCGGAGCCCCACGTTCTATTTCAGCATTTTTATAAACATAAAAAGCAGTACAACTCCAAGGGGAATAAGATTTGCGAATAAGTTTTTTAGTTAAGAGAGAATTTATTTCTTCTTTACAATAATCAATAAGGTCGGGACCCATTTGGGCAGGCCGAGCCAAAGTTGTAATATCAGTATCTTTAAAATCGTCCACATAGGGAAGAGTAACAATATGTTTTTTCCTATCCCAAAAAGCAAGTGGGCATATCACTACAAATTTCTTTTTTCATCAAATTAGTAAGGAAACTAATTTTATCTTTTTGCGAAATAAGTTGTTTAGAAATATGCATAGGTTTTAAATCTTTGCTTAAAAAATTGATTTGATTTTCTTTAAAAATTAAAGTTTCTTTGATCATATCAATTTCCCTCATTTGTGGTTTGGAAATAAACTCAAAAGTAATATTTTGACCATTTGTTTCGAACATAATACCTTTTGAAGTAACCATAAAAGGTTCAATTAAATTCAAGAATGGAGTACCCAAAATGATTTGTTGGGTAAGGCCTTTAACCATCACAAAAGTTGTTTGAAAGCAGATGCCAGAATTGCAAATATAAGCATTAGAAAGTTTATAATGAATCTTCATACGAGACCCATCAGCAGTATTTAAGGATTGCGTAGTTTTATCATAATAATGTGTAGGGATTAATCCTTCACAAATACAATTTAAATCAACCCCACTATCAATAAGAGCTGGACCGGAAAAAGTAAATTCTTTGTTTATAACTATAGTGACATGAGAATGCCATTTCTGATATGTAATTTTGTCAATAATATTCAAAAAAGTGTCCTTATTAGGAATAAAGCTGTCTTTTTCTTCGTTAAAAGGAATATCCTGTTCTGTTTGAATGATATTTCGAAGAAATTTTACTTCATCTTTCAAGATATGAATTTCGCTATGTAAATCTGCAATCGAAATAGCTTTATTTTTGAGAATGTTAATATCTGTTTTAAGAGTTTTTACCTCTTGATGAATATCTTCACAAGAAAACTATTTAGAAGGAGATAATTGGAGTCCTTGAAAAACATGTTTTAGAGAATAAGCCTCTTGCGGAACATAAGGAGTTTCCTTTTTCTTATCTTTTGTTAGAACGTCTAAATAATGTTCAATTAGTTTTTTCTTTACCTCAGAATTATCAATTTCATTAATCAGATCTAATATAGATCGTTCTTGGGAAGTAAGTACATTAAGACTTAAACCATTCATGTCAAGCATAGCTTTATAATTATTCTCCTTACAATCACAATCGGAAGAGGACGAGGATGAACTATTATGTTCAGACTCACTACTACTATTATAAACTTCCATAATATTAGTATCGGATTCTTCATCAGAAGAATATAACATGACAGCTATAAGTTGTTTCTTAAGACCTTCATCAGAGATTTCATTTAATCTCTTTTTTGTCCAACACTTGTTGGCATAATGGCCTGTTTTGCCACATTTGCGGCAAACAATAGAAGCAGTAGGATTTTGGTTTGGTCTGGGTCTATAAGTCCTAGGTCGGGATGAACCGTCTCTTCTTGGTGGTTTGGAAGATTTTTTTGAAAATCTTTTCGATTTTGAAAAATGTTCCTTCTTAGAATACCCTTCTCTATGAGATTTTTGGGGGATTTGAAGATCAAATCCAAATTGGTCACAAAAAGTACCTATTTCTTTTCTTCCAGTCAAATTTTGACTTTTCAATTGGGCTTTAAGTTTTATGTCATTGCAAAGGGATAAGCCTTCATCAACACATTCACTAATAAGTTGACCATAGGTGAATTCATGGTAAGGGATGGTTGTATGCCCTGTTTTTCGTAAAATCCTATCTTTAACTTTTTGGGCAAAAAGATTAGGAAGACCTGCAATAAATTTTTCTTTCCAAAAATCAGCATTTGCATCAGGCCTCATCATAACTTTGGTAAGGAAAACATCCTTATACCACCTAAAATGGGTTAAAGTAGGACATTTAAGATTAATTAATAAATCTTTGTTTCTTTCAATAGCAACGGGATTAGAACCAATAAATGCCTGAACAATAGCAGTGAGGAGTGTATAAACTGCATTGGGTAAGACTGTATCCGTATACGTATCTATACCTTGGTCATTCTTAATAGGGTTTCTAACTATTTTTGTGGCCTGTAATATGGTCCTTTGGTGATCTGGGGACAAAATATTATCCCACCAACCGCGTAATTGGCCGGCAAAGCCTGCGACGATAAATTCAGCAATTTGATAATCGGTGTTATTAGCACCAAGACATACAGTAGAGTACATAGTCATTCGATGTAGCATAATCATAATCTGATACTCTGTCAGACCATCAATATTCCATTCATAAATGGTTCGAGAGGCAAAACTCGTAAAAATATTACCACCTTCTTCTTCATAAAGAAGATCTTGTGGACTCGGTCTAGAATAATAATGTTTCATTGTAGCAGTTGGGACAGATTTGCGTCCAAAAGCAGTTGATTTCCCAAAAACATTTTGATTAATGCTAGCCTGTTCTGGAGTATTATCCATAGCTAAAAGTTGTTGTTCAAAAATATTGATATTTTCTATATCAGTAGTAGTTTCTGATAAAGTTGCTATATTTTTCCTCTAATATTCAGGTTTTCTAATTGCTGAGTTAGCAATGTAATAATATCAGTATTATTATTATCAGAAACAGTAATATCAATACTGGGTTTTAATATAGTAGGTTCAAAAACCGGTGGATGCTGTATAGGGGACGAACTAGAGGAACTAGCCACATCTGGTGTTTCCTTATGAATTATAATGGTTCCCTTGTCTTCTATACGACTAAGTTGTGAACAAATAGTTTAAAGGGTTAAATTAGTAAAATTGAGTTGTTTTTCATCTTTAGAAAATGCTACAGACTCAATAATGGCCTCGCCAGCCCTCACTTTTAAATGTTCACAAGGAGGATGAACAGCAAAAATATTTTCTCCTTTGGCAGTAGTCCAATGTCTGTGAATTTTTTTTAAAACATTTAGAAAAGGACTATGTTCTATAGTAGCTCGGTCAATAAACCATAAAGGGAAAGACACTAATTGTTGAGTAGCATCAATATGCTTATAAAATAAAGTCTTATACGTTTGTTATTCTTCATTTGTGTAAGTAGAGAAGAACCATTTTCGAAAAGACGTATATTTTTCTTGGTTCATATCCTGAACACACGTTTGCCTATTATAAGTAAAAGGTATAGAAAACATATTAATAGTAGAAATATTGTCAAACTCAGATAAAGTTTCTGGTTCATTATTATGATCATTTTTCTCTTCGTGGTAAATAGCACGAGGAATATTTTGTTGGGTATTGGAAACACCATCAAAAACTAAATTAGAAGTTTTAAAAGATGCTATAGAAGGGTTTGGCGTATAAAACCTGGCAGATTGACTCTGTTTAAAAGAACTTTCGTAATCGGAAAAAGAACTTCTAGAAGCTAGTCGTTTTCCTTTATCAAATTTAACGAAAACATGTCCTTCTTTCGTTTGAATAATTTCTTCAATATTTTTATTTTCTACAGGTTCGGCTGGGCTGGCCGACAATAAATTCCATTCTGCGGGAGGTTCGATATCTTCCCATTTAATAGTCTGAGGGGTTTGGACATCTGATTTTAATAAATTTGTCTCTATTAAAACAGTTTTACCTTTTGTATTAAAAGTCTTAGCCCGAGGACTAAGCGTAGTCATAGCTTTGTAATGAACTCGATAAGTGATATTTAAAGGTTCAGTTCCTTCTTTAAGTTTATAACCATGAGTTTTGACATTCAAAGTAAGAACGTCTAAAATATTTTTATCTGTTAAAGAAACAGAGAAGTTTGAAAAACAGTTGAAATAAACTGGCCCATTACAAAGACTGGTTTGAATAATACCTAATAAGGAGTCTTTAAATTCTAGATGACGACAGTCGCGTAAAGCAATAAGGACTGATGTGTTTAAGCCTTGAGCTGTAAGAGGTTTCACAGCTACTTGTACCATACCTAGATGGACATATTTGTATTTATCAAAATACCTACGTAATTCTTCTTTATGAAGTAATTGAATAGTTTCCATATCCCGTTCGACAGGGATAGTTTGTTCTATAGTTTTAATGGTCATAGCCATTCGTAAATCAAACATACCAATAGAATATATTTCAGAGGGCTTAACCTTAGGAAGGTGCCAATTTGCTAATTGTTCTTCAAAATTAGTCATTTCAGGAATATCATTATATTGACATTCTTCTTGTCTCTTATTCATAGAATTGTTATTAGAAGTGGAAGCATAGCTTCCCCTAGAATACTTACTAGAAGAATTAGATCTATTCAATTTGGAGAACATAATAATTATTATTGAAACTATATAGGTTGATCATTAAATTTCGTATCTTTTTCTTCATATGAATAAAGTTCAAAATTCACACAACCTTAAAGATCCTTATTAGCTAATTCTAGAAAAAAACCAGGTCTTATAACCAGGTCTTATTATCCAACAACGCTTAATTGCCCGGAATTAGCTACAATGGCACGAAATCATACGAGAGACCAGAGGCACATTAGGAGAACTGGGCATCTGGCTATATCACCTTTAATACCAGGATCTGAACTTGAAGTTAAAGAACCGGTTGATGATGAACATTCAGGGAAGAGGAACTAGACAGAATACGAGGACGATGACCCCGAGAATGATAGTAATTGCCATGACAACTTGGCATGGGCCTGATTTTATATGTAGTAAATATGGTTGTAATCAATTTATTATATTAAGACCTATTGTATTTGTATTGTAATTTGATTTCGAATGGTGACTTTAATTGTAGTCCAAATTTATGAAATCACATTCATGTGATATATGTTATTAGCGGTGTTCACGGTCTGTGTTATAACGGTTTTTATTAAACTCTAACCTAGATCATATTCAAATGGGTTGAAAAAAATGAACTTAAACCAGACCAATATAATATTAAAGTCCAAATCAGACCAGACCAACTATCCGGTTTCGGGCTGACTTAGGGGTTGAATGTTTCTTTCGGTTATGAGTTGGGTTTCGGATTATCGTGGTTTCATATTAAAGACATCATGGTAAATTGTATCCGAATATACAAGAGTAAACATAAATTTAAATAAAACTCAAACAAATGTTATAATTTTAAATTAGAAAACAAATAATCTTTATAAAAATTGTATACAATTAGCTACTGAGACAATTTCCAATTTATTATATACTTTGTTAAGTAACATATATATTACTCTAGTAGTTTTTAAAACGGCTTTCACGGTTTGGTTTAAACGGGCCACCACGATTTGGTCTGGTTTGGTCCGATCTGTTTTTTGAGTAGCTAGATCTAGATAACCTTATCCATTAATAACGGTTTGAAGTTTTTGAATCCTAGATCAGACCAAATATGTTAAAAATTCAAAGCAGACCAGAACAAAACATCAAATCCGTTCCGGTGCCTCGTTCACGGTTTTTCCGATTCCTTGAAATATATGCTGGTACTAATAAAATTAAGAAGATCTCATACAAGACAGTTTGTAATAATGCGTGTCACTTGACAGTAAGTCAAACTAAGCTAAACATAGTTGGGGTCCAAGTATTGCAAAAAACGAAGAAATAGGGATAAGGGTAAACAATTGCTTATTTTTCAAGGTCAAACAAGAAGGATTAGACAATTAGGTGTAAACTACTATAAATAATTAAAGATATACACCACCTTGTTTACTCCTATTGAAGTGTACATGGACACGTTAACTAGTGTACTCATTTTCTTACAAATTTGTGCCACAATATGTGTTAGGCTTTCACAATGATAATATACTTTTTTTGTTAAAAGTTGTAAGAATAGGAATATTAAGATGAAAAACATGATTTTCATTAAACACAATTTGGGCACAAAAGCATGATTTCATACATTTATGGCAGTATTGGTACCGAATACACGCCGTACCAACCTCCACCAGCTTTGCCTCATCTAGTCATCTTAGCCCCATACCCAAAATAAATTTAAATTTATACAAGAGCACATATAAAATAAGGAGAATCACATACTTTTTTTTTTTTTTTTTTTTTGAAAGAAAGCTGATTTTCCTATTTTGTGAGGAAAAATACAATTAATATACTGTACTACATGTATTTAAAGATTTAGTTATCATACTATCACTCTGTTACAATGAGGTACTGAACTATCATAATGTTCACAATTCAGGTAATGACATTAATTAATTAGATGAAATTAGTTTCATTTTTTATTTTGGTCATATTCTTTGTAATTTGTATAAATTTAACACTTAATTTTCGGAAATTTCTCATTTTAGTATAAATTCAGAAAAATCAGAATTTAAAAAAAAAACTAAAAAAATTGCATTTTTTTTTTTTTGAAAAAAACCTTAAAAAAAGTAGGAAACCCGAAAAAATCACGAAAAAATGGTAAAAGAACAACAAAAAAGTTCAAACAAGCCGGGAACCCGAAAAAATCCAAAATCGATAAAAAAATAAAAAATAAACCCTAAAAATCAAAAAATCAAAAATCAAAAATCACAAAATAATGATATATCAAATTTGAAATAAAATTATGTTTTGATATATAGATGCGGATAATTACTTCCGATTGCAATAGAAGTGGTCCTTTAAGTTAATAAAATTATGTGACACGTCTCGCTCCTAGTCCTTGTTATCATTGTCGTAAAGTTATTTAAATTGCATAGTTCGGATCATTTGATACAAAAGAGAACATTTTTAAAGTAAAATATATATTTAATAGTATATACATGTGGTTGTTATTTGGAAATTCCTCTTATCTACTAAAATTATTCGAATCATATTGTGCCAAAAGAGTAACTATGCAAACTGTAACCTTCCCCCGGCGCATTGAATCTATTCAAAACACATATACAACTACATATAAATTAGTTTTTAATTTCCTCTTTACATCTAAAAAAAAAAAAAAAACATCATACCTTTTGATCAGAGGTTGAATGGAATCAGTGACGGAAGCAAGAAGTTAAAATGAGAGGAACCGAATTTCTATATATATTTTTTTCATACCATATATGAGGTTTTTTTCAAATATAGAGGAAGGTCGAATACTAATTTTTCAATATTTTGATCAAAATATATATAAAAATCAATTTTTCTTCAAAAATTTTCAGAAGGGTGGGATATGTTGTCCCCAACTGTCCCCAGCTAGTTCATTTCGTGAATAGAATACGTTATCTATTTTAAAATATGTTTTTCTTCGCATTTAAACAACTTAGGATCCATTGGCATTTTTAAACGTAACTTAATATCAACTGGAAACTAAATCCAAACTATAGTGGCTATTTACATATTTCATCCAAAAAATTGAATGAATAGGATTATAAAGAGTTTGATTGGTTAAGGAATTTCATAACTTGTGAGGTGAGCAATAGAGAAAACATGGAGCTTCTTTCTCATAGCTTGAAAAATCAAATCTTTTCAAAATAATGTATCTTCATTCATTATAATTCCATCTGGGAATCACTCAGAATAACGAAATATCAAAAGGGTCTTCTCAAGAAACCAATTATTTTTATAAATACACACACACACACATATATATATATATATATACACGTTATAATACAGATGATAAGGTTTTCTGTGGCAGCTCTGCAATTGGTAGAGCTGTTTGTGAGTTCTTTAGTGCATATGTTATATGGGCTTTACATATTTAGCTCAGCTGTGGCAGGTGATATATCTCAGGCTTTGTATGAATGCACATTTAGAGATAAAGTGAAATTAAAAGTTACAGAAGAAGAGAACCAAAGGTCAACTAATGCTAACGATTTACCGCCCATTGTTCTTGTCCATGGTATTTTCGGGTTCGGCCAAGGGGTATGTGTGTATCTTTGTATTACTGTATATATGTATGTATGGATTGCTATGTTTTATATGCATACAGAGAACAAACTTGTAGTATAATCTTACATTTATTATTTGTCCTTTGGAATGTAACATATTACGATATGACCTGTCTGGTGGCACTTGTAAAGCATAATCAGTTGACTTAATGGTGTTTGAGGATTGTTTTGTTTTGTTTGCAGCTTTGAGCAAATAAATTGTTCTTTTTTAGGTTGAGGAAAAAACTGTATTCATCCAACTAAAATCTTGGAGTTATTGCAGGCCAAAAAGCGAAAAGGGCTAGTTTTAAGTCGACCGACTAAGCAGAATTAAAAGATTTATGAAAAAAACAAAAAAAAGATGAGCATAAAAGTTAAAAAGCATATCCAAGATGACCAACCAAATGTTCTGCAATTTATAAGCAAAAGTGCGAATAAGCCAAGTTTAAGATATGCAACAAAGAATCCGTATGTATAACGTGTTTATCTATTTTCCTATATAGCACCGTTGACATCACTACACTAATATTTACTCTTGTACTCTTTATTTATATGAATTCAGTTTCGTGTTTATCTTTTCAGAGGTTGGGAGGTCTATCATATTTTGGAGGAGCAGAGAAGAAGGATGAGAGGGTGTTTGTGCCTGATTTGGGGTCATTGACTAGCGTATACGACAGGTTAATAATTTTATTTTTTTCTGCTAATTATTTAGAACTGGATTTTGAAAACTTAGACATGTGTTATATTGTTTTAGGGCAAGAGAATTGTTTTATTATTTGAAAGGAGGGGTAGTTGATTATGGTGAAGAACATAGCAGGGCTTGTGGGCATTCCCAGTTTGGGAGAACCTATGAACAAGGTTCGAGACTTTTTAACTCTAGCTTTCACCCCATTAAAGTATTTATGCCGGTGATTTGGTTTGTGAATATATAAATCATTTCGTCTTTGTTTGTCACGCTGTTACTGGACTTGGATGTATCTTTTTTTCTCTCTTTCATAAAACTAGCATGATATCCCAACTTCACTGGTAAAATCAATTCACAATGAGGTTGTTCGCACGCGATTTCAGTGTGAAATCTCGAGCTTAGGATGGTACTTACAACTCACTGATCGATCAAATTAACATTTGTATGTTGAAATTCAAATTGAGAAGAAAATAGAGATAGTGAGGCAAAATGTCAAAATTTGTAAGGCATTGTTGTGTTGGGCTTTATTTGGGTTTCTGTTGATCAAGGGATAATAAGTTATGTATGTGCTTCTATGTGACCGTCTGACCGACACAATTAAATGCAGGTCGCTACCCTGAATGGGATGAGGATCACCCTATTCATTTTGTGGGACACTCAGCCGGTGCTCAAGTTGTTCGGGTCTTACAAGAAATGCTTGCTGACAAGGTCTATTTAATCTCTTTTCCTTAATCTCATTTTTTGGTGATACAGAGTTTAGTCTAAATTACAAACCATACAATTTTTAAGGGTAGTTTCAGTTAGATACAATACAGTAGACTTATTTCGGAAAAAGAAGCATATAATCTCTTATTTTCCTTAATCAAGTATAAATCGTAATTCGTATACTGTGAAATTGGGTGAGCATGGGGATAAATTTAACGAGTATATTGTCAGTGTACATATGATCAGCTTCTTATACAAATAGTTAATCCTCCCATCCTTTTCGCATTTGTGTGGAGTACTAAAAGTTGAAAGCTGTATATTTACGTATTTGTATTACTTCAGCCGAATAGGCATTAATTAGTAGTGTTTGTCACATTTATTTCCTGAACAATTAGGCTTTCAAGGGGTATGCGAACAGTTCAGAGAATTGGGTGCTGAGTATAACAGCATTGTCGGGAGCTTTCAACGGAACCACAAGAACCTATTTGGATGGCTTGCAGTAAGTTATAATGAGTCAATGTTGTTTTTAAATCTTTGATATTTCTTTCAACTTTCAGAATATCAGAAAATGTACGAGCTAAAGTTAGAATCTTCGAAATACTGTCAATTGTTGTGACACTATGGCTTTGTATGATTACAGCTTTTAAGCTCAGCCTTTTGATTCTTTTGCTTTTATACTGAATATCATTTGTTTTATCAGCTTAAAAACTGAGCTTTTATCATTTTTTGGCCTAAAAAGGATTGGAGCTTTTTGTTGTATGAATCTAGTTTTTTACTCAATCTCAGAATAACCAGCTTATTCGCTGAACACAAACACCTATACAAGCCCTACAAGGCTACATGTGTATTAGTTTATGTATAAGTATTGTTCACGGTTTTCACCTTTTGGTGACGATCTATTACTTTGGGGAAGACCAGCTTCCTAAAGGTAATAATTATTGGTAAGAACTTCGTCCTTGAAAAGTTAAAAAATAAAGTGTTATTTTTATTTATCTTTAAAACCTGATTGGCGAAAATACATTGTAGATCTCACGATAGCTATACGCTTCCGAATATGACTTTTTATATTCCTTAATCGATTACTCTCCTGTAAACTAAAAAAAGAATACGACATACAAACCTCATGTGGAAATTTGCAGTAAAATCATTTACTTTGCATATATAAACATGTTCAACGAAAACTGTTTCCAATTTGTTTCTCTTTCAAAACTCACTCTTTAAGATACAATACCAGAAAAAAGTCATTCTCATGAATGTATTACGACAGGCCAGAAGACGGCAGGTCAATGAAACCAGTCTGTCTCCTCCAAATATGCCGATTGGGAGTAATAGTGTACGATTGGCTAGACATTCCCTTGCTAAAATACTACTACAACTTCGGTTTCGACCACTTCAACTTATCATGGAGAAAAACCGGTATTTGGGGTTTATTCGATTGTTTATTAGGCAACACGGGCCCGTTTGCTTCGGGTGATTGGATTCTTCCGGATCTTACTATTCAAGGTTCTTTGAGGTTGAACAGCCGTTTGCGTACATTTCCAAATACGTATTATTTTAGTTACGCTACGAAAATAACAAGGAAAATAAAGGGATATACAGTTCCTTCTGGGGTGCTTGGGATACACCCACTGCTTTTCATTCGGGTTTTGCAAATGAGCCAATGGCGTCATCCGTCGGATTGTACACCTCCATATAAAGGCTATAGGTTTGTTTTTCAAGAGCCTTTCCAACATTTTAATTATTTCTTTTGGTAATTTAATGTTGGTTTTGCGAGTGAAAACTATGAAACTTTTGAGGAGCTGTTGTCATATAGTTTCTACTTTTGTGTGAAAGTGATTTTTTGAAGCCAGCAAATTAAAACTTCCGGAAAAGTTCCTCAAATTTAAGCCTGGGCATTTTCATTATATTGTTGTTGCGTAATGTTAAATTCACAACTCCAGTTTCATTTTGGGATACCTTAAGAGTCTTGGACACTGTTTAGTTGCGTTTACAATTATTTTTAGTAAAAATCCCTGTATGTACTGATTTTAACGACATTCCAGTCTTCTCTTCAATTAGGATGTTTCTCCTTATATATTTTCAGTTGAATTTTTTGTTCTGGAATCAGCAACTTTTACTAAACCACAAATAAACACAACATATTTATACCATTGGTATTATTATTTATAAAAACGATTTGTTTTGATCAATGGTACATACAAATTTTCATGTCCAGGGATGAAGATTGGTGGGACAATGACGGGGCACTGAACACAATCTCCATGACATACCCACGTTTGCCAATTGACCATCCTAACCAGCTTGTTGTAAACGATTCTGATTGCCAACCAATGCACCCAGGCATCTGGTTTGTTTTCCCCTTTAGACTTCATATATTTTTACTTTTAATTAGTAATATCAGTTTCCCATGAGTAAATTTAGGATAGTAAACACTTCTAAATTAGCTGGAAAAAGGTCGTGGACAAAACTAAATTGAAAACTTTTCGTCCTACACATGGTATAGTCTAGAATATCTATTTTGTCCTGCTGGTCACCATGCCGTAAAATTATTGGTCTTGAAATGGACATAAAATCTGACATAAACTTTATGGACTTACATGCTTTCCGCACCAAGAACATGCATTCTAAAAAAGGGTCTTACATAAAAATCTCTTGGTTCTATAAATAAATACATTACGCGCCAAGAGTACTTATTGTTGTCTGTCACAGTGTGTTAAGGGCCTATCGAAATGCGTCCTGTATACATATGGGTGTAAGTGCATCAGTGCCTAGTGTGTGGCATTGGTATCTGCTTTAGTCTTTTTGTTACTTTTAGTCCGAAGCACTGTCTTCAAATTGGTCCTGGTTAATTAGTAACAAGAGCTCGTATATCCTTTGCCTGAGACTTTTCAATAAAATCTCTGAATACATTTATCATACAATTTTACCCTAACAAATTCTTTGAAGTACTTCCATGCGTATCTTAATTACCAAGAGAGTATTTCAGTAAAAAGGAAAAGAAAAATCATGATATTATTGTTAGTGCTACTGGCTTAACAAACCCAACTTTCTTGTTTGGGCATCAACTTTTCGTGCTAGCCATTTATTGAGGACATGGTATCATCTTAATGCAGGTATTATAAGGTCGTAGAAGGTGATCACATACTATTTATCATAAATAGAGAACGTGCAGGTGTGCAATTTGACTTGATATACGACAACATTTTTGAAAGATGCAGAAAACACGCGTTTAGGAAAAACAACTTGCCAACACTGCCTAACGAAGTCCACCAATAAGTACAACAATTTTGTTTTTTCTTTTCTTCGCTTATAGTTACGCTCGAAATTCTACAGCTTAAAAGAAGGCATTGGGATGTCCGAAACGGAAGAAAGAACAAAATGTTATATACCCTTGTATTGATGTAAATGTAAAATATTACTGTTTTATTTGTAGAGTTTTTTACTTTTTTCATGTCTGATTTACACTTTTCTAATTTTTAGCTTTTGGAGTAAACCTTTGTATCGAAAACTTTTCTTTTCCTGTTATTTAAGCTTTTGGAGTAAACCGTTGTATCTCAAAAGTTCTGAATAGGAACTTTGAGATGTAAATGTAATAATGTAAGATAGGTTTAGGCCTGGGTTCGGTCCGGTTTTTGGCAAAATCGAAACCGAGCAGATTTTTCGTTTCGGTCTTTTTCGGTTTTCGCTCTTTTTGTTTTTTGGACCGAACCGAACCGGTTTGTTTCGGTCTTTCGGTTTTTCTTCGGGTTTTTTCGGGCTTTTTCAGGATTTTCGGTTTTTTTCAGTCCGGTTTTATTGTAAATCGAACCGAAAAAGTTTCGGTTTGTTCGGGTTTTCGCACAGCCCTAGGTTTAGTAAGCGAGTCAACTTCAAGGGTTCAATCTTAGGTTTTGTTTGGCAGGCAACAAAATGGTGAAGTTTATAGCCTTTCTTGTTTAAATAAGTTGGAAGTAACCCATGAGAGGCAAAAGCAAGATAAGCTATAAGTTAACTTTCAAATACTTGGGGTATGGTCTGGTTGCGTCTTTCAAGCAGTTAAAGTACTTCATAGGTTACTTTGTCTTTCTCTAGAAAATATCTCAATAAAAAAAATGTTTGTGAAAAGCATAAAAAACCTTCAGTTTTTCTAACTTGCGCATGCAAAAGAAAGTTGAATATGCAAACACCTAAATTTAACAAAGTTGCTTTGAGAAAGCTAATTGCACATAATTTCATGTTCAGAAGTTATTTTAAACGTTTATTGATCATATTCCCTCCGGCCTGATTTGTATAGTCATTGGGCAGATTAAAAAAAGAAAATTAACATAAATATACCGTATATATGTTATATTAATAAAAACATAAATTCAAAAATTAAATTATCAAAAATATAACTTGCATTAATAATTAATAAAAAAAAAATTTAATTTATCACTGCGGATCTCTCTCTGCTCCTCTCACTCTCTCTCTCCAATCTATGTGTTCTATTTTTTCTTGCTCTCTTTCCGATCTCTATCTGCTCATCATTCTTCTCTCTCTCCGATCTCTCCTCCTTCCTATCTCTTTCCGATCTCCCTCTCATCCTATCACTCTCTTTCCTCATTTTTCTTCCTCTCTCCAATCTATTTCTTCTACGTCTTATCTCTCTCCAATATTCTCTACTCCTCCTTCTTTCTCTTTTCGATCTGTCTTGTCATTCATCTCTCTTTCTTTCCTCTCTCTCCTCATCTCCCCCTCTTTCCTCCCTCTATTTTTCTTCCATCTCTTTCCTCATTTTCCTCCATTTCTGATCTCTCTTTACTCCTCACTCTCTCTTTCTGATCTTTCTCTCATCCTCACTCTCTCTCTCTCCGATCTTTTTATTGGGTAAAAATTGAAACGGAGACATTCGTCAGAGTGGACGCCAAGAGTGTAGAGCGAGGTCAAAAACTCAATATTTATGCCGAGGAATATGCGGCCGTCAAAAGAGAGTCACACGATGATGACGTGGTAGTTCGAGATCGGAGTACGGGCAAATGTTGAATTTGTTAACTAGTGTATGAATTTCGTGAATTAAGAGTATAAAATTAAAAATTATGGATATAAATTATGTAAATAAGAATATGAACTATGTAAATTGGGATAAAAACTTTGAAAATAAGGACGAATTTTACGAATTAGAGTATGCACTTTTGAAAGGAAAAAAATTGGTTTACTTATCTCAACTACCATACATTAACAAAATGGGAACCAAACTACTGACATTAACAATTGAGGAATTGAACGATATATTTTTTCCTAAATTGGGGACCTCCGTCAATTTAATTGGACGGAAGTTAAGTTAAATTACATTTCAGTCCTAAATTTTATAAACACATATGAATTTAATCCGAAAAATTTATAATTTTACATTTTTAACCCGAATTTTTTTTATTTTTTTTTTAAAATTAACTTATTTTTGAAAAAATCAACTTTTAAAAAAATGAATTTTTTGAAAAAACTAACTTTTTTTTGGAAAAATTAACTTTAAAAAAACAGAAGAAGTTGCTTTTTTTTTAAAAATATTAACTTAAATTTTATTTTATTTTGTAAAAAAAGGTTAAATATTTTTAAAAAAATGCACTTTAAAAAGTGCATACCAATAATTGAAGTGCCTTTTAGAAAGTATTCACTTTTTGAAGTGCCTTTTTAAAAAAAATATTTAACCTTTTTTATAAAAATATTTAACTTTTTTTATAATTTTTTTTTTAAAGTTGATATTTTTAAAAAAGCAACTTCTTTGTTTTTTTTTAAAGTTAATTTTTTCAAAAAAAGTAACTTTTTTCAAAAAAGTTATTTTTTTTAAAAGTTGATTTTTTCGAAAATAAGTTAATTTAAAAAAAAAAAAATCGAGTTAAAAATGTAAAATTATAAATTTTTCGGGTTAAATTCATATGTTTTATAAAATTTGGGATTGAAATGTGATTTAACTTTAACTTTAACTTTAACTTTCGTCCAATTAAATTGACAGAGGTCCCCAGTTTAGGAAAAAAATATATAGTTCAGTGCCTCAATTGTTAATGTCAGTAGTTTGGTCTCCATTTTGTTAATGTATGTTAGTTGAGGTGAGTAAACCAATTTTTTTCCCTTTTGAAATAAGTGTATATAATTTTGGAATAACGGTATGAAAATATACAAATTATGGCATGAACTTTTTAAATAAGGGTATGAACTTTTGGAATAACGGTATGAAAAAATACAAATTAGGGTATGAACTTTTGAAATAAGTGTATGAATTTTTTAAATAACGGTATCAAATATACAAATTAGGTTACAAACTTTTGGGTATATTTTTGTTAATTAGAAATTTTTGGACATTTTTTGTTAATTTAATTTCAAAAGTAATATGCTTTATTAATTTATCCTTATAAAAAATATAGGTGACACATCGTTATCTTTTTCTTTTACAATAAATGTTCTTTTATTTTCTACTTTTGTATTGATTTTAGTTATATAAAAATGGATAATATATTAAGTATAATGCAAATTAATTGAGTCTAGATCTTTCAGCCATTATTTTTTACCCCTTCCGTACCTCCTTGTTTATTTTATCTAAAAAAACAAATTCTAAAAAAATTGAAAAAAATTATACAGTTACTATAAGACATGTATCAATACATCCCAATAATTATTTTAAAAAAAAACCACACGCAATTTATTTTGGAATAAATATATAAATTAATGTAAATTAAACATTAAATTTTAGAAAAATTTTCTAAAACAATATTATGTTCAAATGTTTTAAAATTTGAATACAATATAAATAAAAGTTTATAAATTTGTGAAACAAATTGTGTAATTTAAAATTTGAATGAAAATAAGGAAGATAACACTGAGGGGTAAAGAATTCATAAGTGCAGGAGTCACTAAAAATAATATAAAATAGCACAGACGCATTAAGATTTACTACAAAGATTGTACTAAGTTCACCCAACATATAGGTGGGGGTGGGGGTGGGGGTGGTGGTTTTGGGAGGAGCGCCTCAGTTGTAACTTATTTTTTAGGGGCTCAATATTTTTTTCCGTCTTGCAAAAAAAAAATCTTTATTTTTTTTTATAAATAATTTAAAACTTAATGCAAATAATTTTTTTTTTTTATCGGAAATGACATCTTATTGCGTTCTTATGAAACAAAAACTTCAATTTTAAGTCATATCCGTATTTTTTTTTATACTAATGGCTCCATAACCTAATATTAATTGTAGTTATATAAATAAAACTAATATTTTGTAACAACGGTGTAACTCATATGCGAGCAGACATTTTGCAAATAAAAGTTTAGGGTTCAATTACCATAACCACCATTTAGTTTGAAAGTTTATATTTTAATTGTAAAATAAAGATGGTATGCACGCTTTCACTGAGCAACGGCCTGTCTGACATGGCTCGCCAATGGGCCGGCGCTGCTTGGCACTCTTGACTTTTCAAAAAAAAAAGTGCTTATACAAGATTCTACTGTATTTACATACGAGAAAGTAGAGGGCCATCAAACATAAAAAAAATAAAATAAAATTTGACTTGCAAAATTAATTACTGTCACTTTGACACCATCGTCAAATCCATTAAAATTCTCTACTACAGATAAGGATGTAAATGAATCGAACCGTTCATGAATAAACTCGTTAAATTATTGAATCATGTTCGTTCATTTACTAGTAAACCGAGTCTTAACAAAATAATAAGACTCGTGTACATGCTCGAAGTCGTTTAAAATCTCGTTAACTATATATTTCAATTTTGTTTCCATATATATGGGTAAAAATTATCAAATGTAATACCGATGGTTGATAAATCCTTTTTAATTTCCGTAATAATTATTTTTTCAAAAATAAATCTAATCAAAACTAAAGCTCTAAATAATTAAATGTGTTATTGCTATTCTTAACATTGATTTTCTTAACTAATTAGAAAAGATTTTTTTAAGCGAAACGATGCTAAAAGTGTTCAAAAAACATGTTCAGAAAGAACTCGTTTATGCTCCGCTCGAGCTTGAACAGAGGTATGCCCGACCTGACTCATTTACACGCATACTTAAATTAAAATGGAGATAAAGTTTGTTAAATAAAAAATAAGTCAATTGGCCTTGTTTGGTGATGCCATTTAAGTATACTTTTAGTAGGATTTGACTTATAAGTAACATTGGTGTTTGGTGGGTCTAATAATAAGTATGCTTATGTCAAAAGTAAAGGCCCATAAGCTTACTTTAAATAAGGTTTTCCTTACTTTTTTTCATCAGAAGTAAATTTCTTCCACTGTTTTCTTTATTTTATTTTTCTGACATTCCCATTCTTTTCTTTGATATGTCGCAAAGGCAAAATTCTTTCATTTGGGAAGTTACCTCAACAAAGAATTATAATATTAATTTTTTTTTATTAACTAGTTTGGACCGTAGAATCACAGTCATAGATTTATACGTACGTTTCATATATTTGAAGGCTGATTAGTTGTATAATCTGATGTGGTAACTAACTAATCACAAAAATTAGTAGCAACCTAAGGAACTTAAAAGATAAATATTAGTTCATTTGTTTGTCATATTTTTATAATATCCACACACTAATCTTTGGAATAAAAATTTGGAGCATTTTATATATAAAAAATATTCATCTGAATCGTTTAATTATGACTAGTGTAATTAATATTTATAAATTGTATTTTTCATATGGAAAAGGTAAAACTAATCAATATTTTGCCAAACAATGTGTTTATTGAAAAATATACTTTTAATGTTTTCAACAAATAACAATTACTTCATTCGTTTCCAATTAATTGTCCATTACGAAATTACGTGCAATTTTGACAGACCAATAACTTGTATCAAAATTGTCGGAATAAAATTTTTCAAAAATTAATCCTATAGTTCAAAAATTAAATTATATAATTTAGTTTTGAATTTTTTTATTTCGACAATTTTGATACATGGTATAAACCGATAAAAATTGTACGTAATTTCGTATAATACAATCAATTGAAAACGAAGGGAGTAAATAATTAAAATTAACCGTTAAAAATATACTCAATCCGTTTCTATTTAATTATCAACTATGAAAGTACGTGCAATTTTGACCGATAAAAAACTTGTATCAAAATTATCGGAATGAATTTTTTTAAAAGTTGATCATATAGGTCAAACGTTAAATTTTACGATTATATTTTAAAAAATTCATTTCGACAATTTTGATAGAATTATATACCGATCAAAATTACACAGGAAAGAGAAATTTTCCACTTGTACTTAAAAATAGCACCAAAGGAGACCAAAGTGGAGTTTTTTTTTTCCAAAATGGTATGAGTAGCACTCAGAAATACCATAATGGTCTGTGTCTCTTTTAAATTTTCAAATTGGGTCTCTCTCTTTATGTTCGTTAATTAAATTGACGAACTTCATAAAAAATTAAATAGAACTTCGTTAATTGAATTGATGAAATTTATAAAAATAATTAAATATTACTTCGTCAATTCAATTGACGAAATTCATAAAACTAATTAAATATTACTTGGTCACGAAGTTCGATAAAAAAATCATATTTAATTAATTAAGATTTGCCCTGTATATACATGCGTTTGTAACCTCTGAGTATTTTAATTAAATATGATTTTTTTATCGAATTTCGTCAATTCAATTGACGAACTTCATCAATTCAATTGACGAAGTTCTATTTAATTATTTTTATGAACTTCGTCAATTCAATTAACAAACATAGAAAGATAGACTATTTTGAAAATTTGAAAGAGAGACAGACGATTCTGATATTTTTTAATCCCAGCAGACCATTTTGGAAAAAAACTCACGAAAGGGTCTCATGCTCTTCACTCTAAAAACTCTGTACTAAGTATCTCAAGTCAACTCTAGTGAGAGAAACAAACAAAAACCCGAAAATGAAATCTCTACTGAATCCAGACCCGACCCGACTCATATTCCCCAAACTCCCTAACAACAGCCAAACAATCTCACTCCCCCTCTTTCCCAAACCCAATAATCCCACTCGTCCATTCCCAACTACCCACCTCAATCTCACCGTTAAATCCCTACTCGATCGTACCCCTACGTTGACCCAATCCGACGGTGGAGATTTATCTAGCTTGTACCGGATAGATACAGTTAGGATGCCGAACCGGACGGTACTTGAGGCTCAAGCCAAGATATGTACCGGACCTACCCAAACCAAACCACTTTCTTACCAACATGCTGTTAATGTGTTACAAACTATTTTAAAATCAGGTTAGAGTTTTTTTATTTATTATTAATTCTTCTAATGTTTCTGTTTTGAAATGGTTATGTGGTTGCTTTATAATTTGGTATTTGGTAAATATTAGTATCTGTATATAAATACTGTAACTCACTAGACTAGAAATTGGTTTAACTACATGGATATGACTTATCCGATACGTTGCGAATATTTGACCTTTTTTTAGATTTTTTTTTTAATAAAAGTTGAATAAAATAGAAATTGGTTAAACGCGACTACGCAATAGCCTCGATTGAGAGTCTATGAAATGACCTCCGACTTAGTACCTATGGCTAAATGCATGAATTTGACTTCATTCTTTTCTCTTTTTGTATGTATATATATTATGTAATTCTTGGCATTTATATCCTAGCCGTATCGTATCCTATATTTTTTTTAAAATTCAAATCAGCATATCGGTATCGTTTTGGATACGACACCGTATCCATATCCGTGCAACCTAGATCAACTCTAGGTTTATGTCACTGGACAGGTGCATTAATGTATGTCGTATTTTCCCTCTTTTTTTTTTTTCCTTTGCATATCTTAGTGTTCAAACTTGGTGTCCCTGCTTCGGAATGTGATTGTGACATGTTTTGTACGTGGTGGATTTTGATGAATGTTGATAACCTTCTTATAGAAACACTTTCTTCGGTACCTATGTCTATGATTAGCAAGCTCATCATAGTGCTAAAACTTAAAAACACTTTCTATCAAATCTTTTGTTTTAGGTCCTGTGTCCTAGTACTTAAAAAATACTCATGCGAGATAACGGACATATACTTTCTCTTCAACTTCTATAAGTTGGATTTTTAACTTAGTTTTATTTCCTCAAATTTGAATTACTTTTGAACAAGGTGATCTTTTAACAGTGTGTATTGGTGAGTTCAGCTAAAGGAGAGCTTAAAGATGAAGAACGAGTTTCAAAATTCCAGCTTGGTGCCTTTTTCGCTGCAATGACTATTCGTGCAAATGCCTTTCCCGAGCCGACCCAATGGAGTGAAGGTGAAACACGTGCAATGCATACATATTGGCCCGAGTTAGTACGTATTCTACCCCATGATATAATATTCATAGCTGATCCCGAGGGCTCTATAATGGGACTAGGAGGTTCAATTGGTCCCCATTATGTTGGTAATAATACAAACGAGATGAGATTAGTGGGTGCCCTTAGAGAAGTCTTAGCTGGGGGTCATTTAGGGTATGAAGAGGTTCAAGGTGTATTGAAAGATGTATTACCTTTAAAGTTGGAAGATGATTCGTCGGCGAGCGAGTCGTTGCTCTCTGCTTTCTTAATTGGGCAGCGAATGAATCGAGAAACTGACCGAGAACTCAAAGCATACTGCTTAGCTTTTGATGATGAACTCGGTGATTTTTTTACTCATCGATAAAATCAACAATGGCTTCTTAATTTGAATGTCATAGTTGCCCTTTACCTTTAGTTTTTTAGATTACTTACGATAGTAATACATATAATTTCCTTTGTTGTTATCTTTATAACTTAAATATATATTTTTTCTTATATAAAATAAAAGGATCGTTTTTGATAATCTTCTCATTTAAAGTATACTTAATTCGTAAAGTTACGCTATCAAATGTTAGTTTCACTACTCAATATTTGAAAGTAGGCTTTTCTCACTTAATACCAAATAAAAGTATGTTTTTTTTCATCTAACATATGAAGAGAATTTTAAATCTTAAAACATACAAGAAAGCTCACCAAAGGGGCAAAGTGTAATTTCTTACATATAACTATTAATTGTCAGGTCCTCCGCCAGTTGCCGATGTAAGATCGCTGACTCATTATGGTGAGCCTTATGACGGAAACACTCGTTTTTTTAGGAGTACGCTTTTTGTTGCTGCTGTCAGATCCTGTTATGGTGAATCATGCCTGCTTCATGGAGTTGAATGGATGCCACCTAAGGTTAGCAGTGATTCTACCTTATGACAAGTGTGTTATGTTCATCATTTCACTTATTTCTTGCCTTTTTGCTTTCTGTGTAGGTACTTTGTTGAGCTTTATGAAAATGAAATTAAAAGCATTTTATATCATAAATTGAGAACACGTATAGATATTAGTTCATCAAAATTTTATATCGTGTTACCTGGAATATTTATCTTTAAATCTACTTTGTAGCCATTACCTCTAGTGCAGCCAGATGTGTATAAAACCATCTGATCAATACATTGATGGCTTCATATTCTTATCTGGTATATCGTAGTTAAAGGCCACTTGGTTTTGTGTCAGTCACCATAGTTTTGTAAATAACCAAATTAGTTTGTCAGGGTGGTGTAACCGAAGAACAAATGCTCAAGTTCATGGGAGCAAATACACAGTTGTCCCCTTTGCAGGCTAAAATACTTCTCGAGGTCTTTCTCGTTTCCCTTACGCTTTTATTTACGTGATTTTTCTTTCTCAAGTACCTATACTTTGGGTATTTTCAAACCTTAGCCAACTGTTGAATGCAGGATGTTGATGTTGGTTTTGCTTATGTAAGTCAACGCGAAGCTCACCCATCTATGTATGCAAGTTCAATTATAGCCTCTATCTATATCAGATTTTCTTTTGTGATATAGTAAAATGTCATTTGCTTCTCCTTATTTCTTTGTAGTTCATTTTGAAATTGTCATGATTGACAGATTGAGGGAATCATATAAGTTCTATGTCTAAGCTGTTCATTCCTATTGCTATTCAGGCATTCATTGATCGAGTTACGAGAGCATATAAAGAAGCGCCCTCCGCTAGCAACAACAGAGAAGGTTCAGCAAATTGTTAGGGTAAGTAATATTAGTTTATATGTAATTTCCATTAGTGCAGAGCTATATTTCTTAGTTATCTTGAAGTTGTAAAGCATTACGTTTTCATAGTTTTCTGGAAGTTGTAAAGAAATTTTACCTTCGTAGGCGCGAGGTAAAGAATCTATTGTTGCTGGTTTTTATCATGAAGGTTATGAGGAGCCTCTTTTAATGCTTATGAGAAGAAGACATGTTCATTCTGGTTTGGTGGTGAAGGTGCTTGCACAATCTTTAGCACTTTTTACTCTCTAAAATTTCTTCTCTTTCACTTTTCTAGATTTCGGATACTGTTTTAATGTGAAATAATTGATAGAGCCTGGTCAAAACATAAGTTAGTATTTTTCATTGGGCTTTCATTATGTTTGTACATCAACCTATCTACTTTTTCCGATTTGTTTCTTTCAATTAGTAAGCTAACCTATAGTTTCTTTCAACCTTTTTTGTTCACTTCTGTTAAATTCAATGGAGAACGTGACAATAAACCTAGAGGTTAGTTTAGAGCAGTGATAATAAAACTATAGAAGACTACTCCTTTTCCGATAAAATTATTTAAGAAAATCGAATCTTATTGGTGCAGGGTGAGGAAGGTGCCCTTTCGATGACAACAAGATTGCGCTCCTCAAGCTCTTCAAAAGGGCTCCCTGTGAATTACTGCTCTGGGTTTCGCTCATTGAATGTGCCTCAAGGAGTTGACGGTATGTATGCCGCTTTGTCATATCATATATGCATATATATTGTATGTCTTCACTTTGTTTACATGTCATATACACTTAACACGATTCGTAGCATCATAGCTCTTGCCTTTGGTTGTAAGAGCAAAATTGTGATATTGCAGGTGTTTCACGGGAGAGTTTTAGTGTCGAGGTTAATGCGAAAGACTATGGCTTTGAACCCACTGATACTCCAAGAACTGATAGATCGGTGAGGCTTCTCTATTGTTAAGCTTCTATATTTTTTTCTTTTTGACCTTTACTAACATGATAGGTAATCTATGACTAAAAGAATGAGCAAACTAGGATGAAGTGCTTGACTGGTATCTTCTAAGTTCTAATAATATTGCTCTTCTGCCAGTTTAAATTTTTGATGAATTTGGTCAAGAAGGTCAAGAATCTATCGTTAATGTTATAGCAATCTGAAAAGGCTTCAATGGGATTGATCTTAAAAACAAAAATGCATGGTACAGTCAAGTAATGTTTGAGAACAGAAACAGCAACTCTTGTGTTTTTCTAATATCTGACCTTCAAACACTGACCATGTTGTGCGCTTATTGTGGTACGTATTGGAACATTTGTTTGCACTGTTACTTCTGGATTAGACTGTGACTCATCTGAATGTGCCAATGATGCCTGTGTCATTACAATAACAGAATTCACGATGCCGTTGCACATTCATTAATGGGATGCTTTCTGTTTTTCATATTGTTATCTGCAGAGGACTTTTAGTACATGTCTTTTTTACCCTTTCTATCTTCCATCTTCCTCTTCTTTCATCGTAAAAGGTTTTATTCAAAGGAATGTGTGATTTAGAAATTGTTCCTTGCGTCATTCATTCTCCTGTTTATGTTTTGGCTTTTGAATTGAACATTTGTATTTGCAATTCAAGAACAGAGATTGGCTCCATTTGGTAACAGATTTTTTCGGCTGATTTTAAGATTTTTGATTTTAAAAATCAGCGGGTGTTAGGACAGTCTAGTCTAATTTTTGGCCAAAAAACCTGTTGCCAAACATAGTGAAAGTGATAAACCTTCTTATGCGGCCAAATCACAGCGCACTTCCTTTTATTAACGTCTCTTGTAGGACCACTCTCTTCCTTTTCCCTCCTAGCGCCATACATTTTAGCTGTTGACTGGTGGTCTTTGACATTATTTTCTTTTATCAATTTGTTAGGTTTCGAGGAATATAGAATTAGGATTATCTGCTTTGCGTGGTGAGAAAGGTCCAGCATATGATAGGATTGTGTTAAACGCAGCAATGGTGGATCATTTGCTAGGATCTGACGGGGCACAAGATGTAACAAATGCATTAGACAGAGCTAGAGAAGCTATCGACAGCGGTAAGGCCTTGACCAGGCTCCTCAATTACATAAAGGTCTCCCGTGAACTGTAGGAAGAATTGTTGGGCTATCCAGGGGCAGCATCATGTTGTACTTTTTCTCTTTCTTTCCTTTAATAGTTTAAGACCTTGTTTGGCTGCAGTTTAAGGCAGAAAAGGTAGAAAGCCGGGTTCTCCCAGCTTAGAACTTTTAGTTTTCTTAGAGCATGCATGATACCAATAAAACCAAGCTTTTAAGCTGACCAACAAAATCCACTGTATTTTATAAGTAAAAGATGCAAAAGAAAATTTAAGTTCAGAGGTTACAAGCAAAAGCTTCTCTTTTTGTTCTTGACAGCCCCACCTGTTTTTTTTTATACTCCCTCCATTGTCCCCTACGAAAATACGTGTAACTTTGATCATCGATTTACTCATATCTAGATTGCCGAAATGTAAAATTTTAAAATCCGGTCATATAGTTCTAATGATGAACTATGTAATTAGCTTTTGAAATAATTTTTTCTGGCAGTCTATATACAAAAATTTTGCCGGTCAAAGTTGCACGTAGTTTCGTAAGGGACATTTATTTAGGGACGGAGGGAGTAGTTGACACGTTGATGTACAAGAAGAATTTTGATAATACAATTGCCATAGTACAGTGAGGTGTATTTTGCGTTGAAGATTTTAGAAATAGAATGACTGAATTTTGATTTATTACCATTGAGATATTACACTCTGCAATACCTGCAAAGTTGTGCTTGCAGCTTTCTAGCAAATTTGAGTTGCGGAAGAAGTTGGATTCGTCTAGCTTAAATTTATAGCCTTTTCAGGTCAAAAGACCCAAAGGCTCAGCTTTTAAGCCTGATCAATCATATGCAGGCGATCTTAATTCAATTTTAGAACAGAAAAGTGAATATTAAAAGCTAAGCAAATGAGGTTATGTTTTTGGCCTTAGATTTCTGGCTATATTGGCGATTTTTATTTTTTCCCAATATGCGAAGGGGGTCAAAACTCTACCAGAAGTCTTACGTCGATAACTTATTAGCTATATCCAAGTTGTCAAAGCATTCAGGTGGCGTGACAATTAAGAATTGAAATGGTTACTTTATGCATACATCATTTTTTTTTTTCATTTCCAAGTCAGAACTTTTAAATGTTTTTGTGGCATTTCGACATCCATTTCGATTTTTAACAACAAACAAAAATTGACCTCAAGATGCCTTCTTTAGGTGCGGGGGATAATGTACTTTAGTTTTGGCTAATTCGCATTTACCCTCTTTTACTTCTATGGGGATTGCACTCAAAAACTATTTTAAATCGATACGATATTCATAAGGTGCTAGGAAAAGTGTACCTTCCTATTAATAATAATGAGATAGAAATCAGGGGTTGTTACATGTGTAATAAGTTTTTTTACTTATATAGTTGAATATTTACCGTTTTCTTACATAGTTGAATATTTATGAATCATGACTGTCACCTCTGTATAATGTATGTGTTTAATGGTTGTGGACTTTGATGAGTATGAAATTTGAAAATGTTATGATAACGGGAATGGTAACTTTTTTTTAGTAATAGGAAAAATTTAGGAAACAGCGACACAAGAATAGCTTCACCATTAAATTTTTGGTAAAATAAATAAGGTTACTCAGCAGGCCTAACGTAGAAGATTTATATTTTCATTTGATGATGGGAAGGGAAACCATGTAATATAAAATTATCATAAATTTTAACTAAAAGTGAGATTTAGAACCTCAATAAGATAAGTAATTAAGGAAGGACGTAGAACCAACATCAAAAGAAAGACAAATACTCCAATTATACTTTTGCAGGAAAATGTAGGTATTGCCAAGTGTATCAAAATTCGTCTTTTTGAGGTTAATGCTCTCAATGGCGAGTTGGTTATTTGGTATCCTTTTTCTTCAACGCAACGGAAGAAAGATACCAAACCCTGCAACGACTGCTGATAACTTGCTTTAACTTTTTTAAGTTTTAAAGCCTGGCCTATTCGTACCCAAAATCTTGTTCAGCTTTATTCAAGCCTGGTTTTGTTTTAATCTTCATGGAAGATGAAGAAGCGAATCACCAACCGCTACATATAAGGATTCCATTTTTTTTTTTATTAAACATGGCGGCTGCTAGGTTCACCCATAGGCACAGAAAATTGATTCCCCGCTACGTGTAACAAATTATGTCCAACCAGAGTCTCTTGACGGTGCTATCTGAAACCTGCTTGAAAAGTTATCCATAATTCTTGTCATGCTCAGCTGCTTCTCCGACCTGCTTTGCGAAAAAGGTGAGATTTAAAAACCTAAACAAGAGAAATAATCAAAGGTCGTAAAATTAACATGAAAAAGAATATACTCCTATGTTACTTTTGACGATTAATGTATTTGTCAAGTGAATCAGGGTTTACAGGTCGGAGTACCCCCTTTGTTAGGGTATAATGCTAAATGATCAGAAACTGTTCCATTCAATTTTACTAATAATTAAGAGAGGACATGGATACCTGATTTAATTCCTGACTGTCTCACTTAAGCCGAAAGTTGAGACCTTTCCATCTAATCTACGCATAATATTAGAAACGTTTACTACGAAATAATTGACGAGTGATTTAACCATCATTTCCTCACATAGCATCACCCTTATTGTTAATCAAATTTTGCTTGGTGGTAAGTCGACAAGTTAAGCAGCAGCTAAACCATGATTGAATCGTGGAAGGGCCGAAATCCATAAGTACAATTTTATTTTTCTACGAGGGGGACTAAGGTATTAATTATAATGAGAAATTTTTGATTAATTATGCTAAAATCGGATTTTCCTTGATGTTTATGAAATTTGAAGGGATGGGGAGGTCGTCGAGCCCCTTATATGTCATTACCAAGTTTAATTTCTGAATAAGCCAGGCTTAATTAGATGAGCCTAGGGTTGTACAAGTTTTGAGTTGTGTACTTTAGAATCTTCATTCGGGCTTGACTAGTGTTTACCATTAAAAGTTGGTTTCTAGCTCAAACTCGGGATCATGGTTGAGTTGAAAAACTCGAGCTGAAGTTGTTACTATCAAGTATATTGGGTTCCCATAAAGCAAATATAGGAAATACTTTCCTTATTTACGAATTAATAAACGTATTAAAAGGGAAACGTGCGAGTTTCCGTCACTACTGTAAAAATCTCTTTACGACACAATCGATGAACAAACAAAGTAACTAGCCATTGTTAAGGAAAAGAAAAACGAAGAACCCTTTTACTTTCTTCATCAATCAAAAAAACCCTAACAAGCCTTTAACATTTCACTTAACAATATTAGATGTGGGGTCCAAATTAATATGTATATAGACTGGAACTCTCTTATGCGTAGACCGCAATCAACAACTTTTTTTTCTCTCACGGGAACATTTATTCATTTCATTTCCATATATGTAAATATCAATTTATTTTAATTCACACATATATATATATATATATATATAGACCTGATTCCCCTCTTTGCTTAGCTCACGCTTTTCTCGTCCCTCTCTCAGCATTTAACTTATTCTTTATGTGATGTTATTAATAGCTTTCTTATAAGTTTCACGGATAGAATGTTATCTTTTTTCTTTTTGGGTAAATATGTTTTGCAAATGCAAATGGTGTAATACTTTCATCAGTTTGTTGCATTTTCCTCTGTGTACTTTTCATTCATATTAGTGATGAAAGTAAAAACATATCTAAGTTTACGAATATTAAAATTAGTTTAAATCATGCATGCTTATTGCTTACCACTGTTTAAAAAAAGCACGTTTTGTAGTGAAAAAAGCTCGATTTAAAGCTTAAAAAACTCGGATTTCCGCCTTTTCAGCCGCTTAAAGGTTACACTTTTAGCATATTGCAAACGCTTTAGCTAAGATTCTGCTTTTTAAAACACCGATGCTTAAGATGTTAAAACATAATTAGAACCATGTACTGAGAGATGGTTATGCTAAAGACTTTTAACCCTAGGTTTCATAATGTGTAATGAGCATACGTAATTATGCTGATATATAAAATGCATAACTTTTCATAATATTAAATTTAATGTGAAATGACATTAAACACAACTAAGGAAGCTTTTGCTATACAAAACTACATATGCATAGAATTAGAAGCAGCTTTTATCTAGCTCACGGTTTCCTTGGGTCCTCTCTTTCATAATTTCATACATTTCTCTCTTTATATTCTCTGTCCCCTTATTTCCTACAACCTTAGAAGGGGAAAATATCATATCAACACAACACCACACTACATATACCTAAACACACGGTTTCTCTTCAATCAGATTATATATTTCCATCACTTTTTTTCTTAACCATTTTGTCAATTCCACGTAAAAGTTTTTTTACTTTAATACAAAACATGGTGCTTACGAAAGAGCCTAACGACATTGAAGACAAACAGGACATCCTATTTTTCGGCACGTTGAAGCCAATTTTAACATGTCCAACAAAAGAAGAATTTCAAGACAACCACCTCCCAACCACCCCAACGGCGATAGAGACAAGGATCCCAACCATGACGACGTGTCCTCCCCCACCGAAGAAGCGAAAAACTACCAAGGGTTTAAATTGTAGTAGAATCATGGAATTTTTTACACCGCCTGATTTGGAAATCATTTTCATACACAAGCAAGAAATCGACAAAGACAATAATGCGAGGTTCAAGCGCTTCGAGAAAAGATGTCGAAAATATGATCGGGGTTGATAGTAAGGCTCGAGTCTTTGTCACCTTTAAACTTATCTTGTTTGAGTTTCTCTTAAATTACTCATGCTAGTGTTAGAAAAATCTATGATAAAGATAAACCTCATTAACTTATCCCTCTACAACTATATGTACTGCTATTTCAGTTTCTGAGTATTTCTCATATATATGTTGCCAATGAATTCTATTGATATCGAAATTAACTTGGTTAGTTAACCCGGCGGAAATTGATGAGATGGAAAATAATCTTAGACCTGGAAATTAATCAGTGATGCTAATTAGCCAGACAATCCAACCAGACTCCATACCCGACTTATCATAAAACATGAAAATAAAAATAAAGACAATTTGCATCTCTCGGTTTGTTTGTGTCTTTTACATCAAAAATAAAGACAATTTGAATCACTCTGCAAAATGTTGTGTCAATTGAGTGAATGGATAAGAGGTAGGAATGAAAAAAATGTATAAACGAATTATGACTAATAACGAAAGCATTCACTACATAACAATTTTGTTGACATGTGCAACGATGCAAATACTATTATGAATTACATCAAATGTTAACATGTAGCTTTCATAGACTTCTTTACATAAAAAAATGTTTTTTTTAATAAGTCGGGCAAGAAGTCGGTGTTAAATTGTATGGCTCATTAGCTTTGTTGGAAATTAAATGATGATGTGAAGAACTATTAGATAAAAGTATAAATAAAAAATGAAGTAGAATGTTTCTATAGCGAGAGTAAACAATAAATTTCCACTAAAAATTAGTGAAGTGGATTGTGGCATATCAATAAAATGTGCGGGCATGATATGAGAGTAATACTATGGATAGAAGTAGATCATTTAAAGCACTTTTTTTAGACATTAAACCTAATAATTATAGATATGTTTATCCTTTTTTTCACCATATGTGTTAAAATACAGTGATTGCCATGAGGTTGTTCTTCGCTCGAAAATTAAAACTCTCTCGTGATTGTATGCTTGTCTATTTTTGCTCATATAGTCACTGGTGCTGAAAATCAAGCTTAAACAAGGGAACTCGGGGGTTTGTGAAAGTAATTAACACGTACTTTACAAGTTTCTTTTTGGTCACCCGAATCAACATTGTGTGGCCACGATTCGAGCCATCTGAAAACTAAATTCACAAATGAAAATATTTAACCGTGACAATTCGTCTTCAAAAAGTAATGTGTATATATTTATAATGTTGGTATAGTATTTTCTTGATTTTAATGTCATTTCTACTTATTTTATAAAGTTTTTTTGAAATTATAAATTTATTCATTTTTTTTTTACTAATTATAATGTCCATTTAATCAATTGTTCTCCACGTCGTTAATTAGCCGTCACGTCGAGTAGAAACATTAATAAATATATCTAGATGGAAGTTAAGATTGACAAGGTATACGAAAAAGAAAGTTAAAATTGCCGGCAGTTGTAATAAAGTTGGAGGAACAAATTATTTACCTGAAATTTTATTTGATATCACCATTGCGTTAGGAATTCATTGTACTTTAATAGCAAAGACGAATATATATAAAACAACTTTAGGGTATAGATTATTGAGTATGAAGGCCGGCCATAATGGTCATGTTCCCAAGTTGGCAAGTATAAGTAGTTTTTTGTTATTTGGTATTAGATTATTTTCCATTTGTTGGTTTCACATAAAAATTGGACGAAGGAATGTTTTACTCTAGCTAGAAATGAGTTAAGAGTTTTAACTTTTTTTAGCCAAACTTCTATGTGATCATATACCAAGACGTGATGATAGACTTTAACTTATTTCAAGTAGCAAAAGAAAAAGTTGCTTCAATCGGACACGGTTCGAAACCTATATTACGGTCTCATTCGTTTCAAAGCATTGTAGGTTCCATTGTTCCAAGAAACTAGAAATTTAATGCGACACCAATGAATACAATGATACGACACATCGAAACGCATATCCTGCAAGGCTATGTACAAAGATGTTGGAAAAAATTGGAAAAACATGTAGTTTAAACATGTTTGTTCCAAGTGGTCATGGACCATCTTTGAGTCAATTTTTAATGCGACTCCTCAATTTTTCTGAGGCCATACTCTAAGCGTTTGAGTAGCTCGTGCGACGGCTTCGCAATGGTATATCGCATGACCTATTCGGAGGAAGGCTATGAATGATAATTGGACTCGAATGTTGGTACTCGAAAGAGGGAAAACCCGAAATCTGGAAAAATGGAGTAGAGAGTGAGAATAAACCATGAGGGTTATCCCACATTGGAAAATCAAGATTGATTTTTACTCTATATATATAAGTCCATTCCATTTAGTTGGTAAACTAATTAAGTCTACATACCCATGAGTGGGTTAGTGTGTACCACACACGCGCTCGCTCGCTCGGGTCTCGGGACTCGGGCCGCGGGCCGCGGGCAGCGGGATTTGAGATTTGGGATTTGGGATTTGGGGAATGTCTCGGGTCTTGGGTCTTGTACTAAACTGAAAATGGACTTTTGCATATTTGCAAGAGCAGTCCCTAGAGTTCCAGAAAGTTTGAAACTCCAGCAGTAATGGAGGCGGATTCTGTGGATGTAACTCCCAGAATTAAATGACCACAATTAATTCTGCGGTTTCAGAATCCTCTATAAAGAGGCAGTCATCCCCTCACATTCTAACACACATGAAATCAGTATTTTCTCTCTAACATTCAAAAGCAGCATATATTTTTTATTCATAGCACTTAGAAACCAGAGAGAACCACCCACTAAAAGCTCGACTTAGACTCGTCGCCAGTTTTCGGCGAGTCTTCTGAGAGACGTTGTACCTTGGGATCGAAGCGCCAACGCAACCAGAAACCTTAAGGTGGTTGGGCGAATATCGGTTAAGGGTATACTGTTAACAGTAGCCTCGTCTGATTGTTTTTTTCTATTCTGTCCATTTATTTTTCCGCTCTTAAATTCTGTTTTTACATTATGTTTTTCCAATTCAGTATTTTAATTCAGTATTTTAATATTCTGTCCTTAGCTGTAGCTTTTATATTCTGTTTGTACTATTCTGTAATTAGTTTAAAGTTCTGTTTTTGTTGCTGTAATTACATTTCTGTAATTTAATTCTGTAATTAGAATAGTTTCAATTCAGTCATGTTATTTCAATTCATATCAGAACAGTCCGACTGTTAAGTTTATACTTTCCAGTCCGACAGTTTCTTTTAATTGCAAAACAGTACATCAGATTATTAATCGATAATAATCTGATAACGTTTGCTTTAATTACTTTTCAGTACTTATATGTTGTAATCAATGTATTGTATTCCATTTGGAAATTAATAAAGATTACACTGGTTTTATTTAATTCTTGTTTAGTCCTTTATTTATTATTAATTGTTAGTTCGTACACGGAAACCAACAATCTTAACCGATACTTGTTGTTTCTTTCGTGTATTTATTAATACAATTATTTATTTTATAAGGAATAATGCTTTCTTGTTTTCAATTCTAAATTATATTAGAAATTGAATTACAAAGAAAAAATTCAAAACAGTTTTAATTTTATTTTATTTTCTTGTTGATACCAACCGTATTGGTATTCAATAAGAATCGTTTTAATCCTTTTAATATCAACTGTATTGATATTCAAAAGGATAAAGAGTTTATTTTATTGTTTGTTTAATAATTCTTTTACAAACCCAAATATCAGTTTTGGTGTTTGTTTATAGAATTTATTGTACGCGTATCTCATACGTTTTGTGTTGTCGTTTCAGATGACAAACACGTCGCCTATTGAGTTGCCTATCGGGGGTGGGCATGACCCAGTGGTTGGTGGGCCTGTCCATAACACTGGGGGCGATGCGAATGTGGTGGCTAACGCCGATGACGTGGCTGCAGCGGCTGCGGCCATGGCGGATGCTACGGCCAAAGCTGAGGCTGCGGCCGAAGCAGCGGCCAAGGCCGCAGCTAAGGCTGCGGCAAGAGCCAAGGCTGCGGCCAAGGGCAAGGCACCGATGTATTCGGATGTGCCTACTTTGCCGACTTCTCATCTGGAGAAATCGGAAAAATTCAGGGGAGACAACTTTAAACGTTGGCAGCAAAAGATGTTTTATCTCACGACCCTGAATCTGACCAGGTTTCTCAAGGAGACTGCTCCCGTCCTAAGCGAGGACGATCTGGACGAGCAGTCGTTCTCTGCGATTGAGGCATGGAGACATGCCGACTACCTATGCAAGAACTATATCATGTGTGCTCTAGATGACACGCTGTTCAGTGTTTTCGAGCCCAAAGCTACTGCAAAGGAGCTGTGGGAGACTTTCGAAAATAAGTACAAGGTGAATAACGCTGGCACAAAGAGATTTGTTGTCACGGACTTTCACGAATACCGTATGACTGACAGCAGGGGTGTCATGGAGCAAGTTGAGGAGCTCAAACTGATTTATCACCGCCTTGAGGCTGAGGGGATAGTTATTAATGAGCCTTTCCAGGTGGCACTCATGATTGAGAAATTGCCGCCGTCTTGGAAAGACTTTCAAAACTACCTGAAGCACAAGCGGAAGGAAATGAGGTTGGAGGGGCTCATTGAGAAGCTCAACATCGAGGTGAGCAACCGTCGTTCCCTGAGGAGAGTCGGTGGTGCTGTCATCCCGATGGCAAAGGCCAATGTGGTCGAAAGCTCCAACGTCAAACGGAAACGTTTTGACACCGGAGGCAGTGCTATTGTCGCAAAGAAATTTGCGGGAACCTGCTTTGTGTGTAACAGGACCGGCCAGCATGCCGCAGACTGTTATGACAATAAAGGCGCTGCTAAGCCTAAGCCCCCTCGAGGAACTTCAAGGGTAAAGGGAAGAGGAAAGCTCCAGCTCAGGCACATCTGGCCGAGGGAGGACGAGATGATGACCACTTTACTGATGTGGTCTCTGAGGTGAATCTCGTGGGGAGCAACCCCAAAGAGTGGTGGCTGGATACCGGCGCCACGAGCCACATCTGCTCAACAAGGTGGATGTTTAAGACCTACGAAGGGGTAGAGGGAGAAAACTGCTTCATGGGAAATTCTGCTACTTCCAAGGTGGAAGGAAAATGAATGGTGGTGATGAAGATGACCTCGGGAAAAGAGCTGAGGTTGACAAATGTGCTTCATGTTCCGGATATCGGCAAGAATTTGGTATCAGGATCGGTGATGGTGAAGAACGGGTTTAAACTAGTTTTAGAATCCGATAAAATTGTAATCACCAAGAATGGTGTCTATGTAGGTCGTGGCTATATGACCAACGGCATGTTTAAGTTAAACGTAGGAACACCTGCTCCTAATAAAGGTGCTAAAGCTGAGGCTAGCACTAGCGCTGTAATGACTGTTGCCCAAGAGGCCAATAAAAATTCTGAGTTTAATTATTTATTTGAGTCATTTCATTTGTGGCATGGTAGATTAGGTCACGTGAATTATAATTCTTTAAAGAAATTAATATCACTAAAACTAATACCAAATTTCGTTTTTGATAAGCAACACAAATGTGAGATTTGTGTTGAGGCAAAATTAACGAAATCATCGTTTCAAAAATGTTGAACGAGAAAGTGAACCTCTCGGTCTAATACACACGGTTGTATGCGACTTAAAGTTTATACAAACGCGAGGAGGGAAAAAGTACTTTATCACCTTTATAGATGATTGTACTAGATACTGTTACGTTTACTTAATGAGAAGTAAAGACGAAGCAGTAGAGAAATTCGCTCTTTATAAGACCGAAGTTGAAAATCAACTCAATAGAAAAATTAAAACATTGAGAAGTGATATGAATATGAATATGAATCACCGTTTGAACAGATATGCAGTGAAAGCGGCATTATACAACAAACCACAGCCCCATACACTCCCGAGCAAAATGGGGTTGCTGAGTGTAAAAATAGAACGCTAAAGGAAATGATGAATGCTATGCTAATCAGTTCTGGGTTACCCCAGAACATGTGGGGGGAAGCGATACTTTCCGCTAAGTATGTTTTAAACAAGTTACCACATAAGAAGCGAGAAAAGACTCCATATGAATTATGGAAAGGTCATCAACCCAGTTATAAGAACCTGCGGGTTTGGGGTTCTCTCGCAAAGGTCCTAGTTCCCACTCCTAAGAGGATGAGAATTGGTCCTAAGACGGTGGACTGTGTGTTCATCGGATATGCACATAATAGTAGTGCATATCGATTTCTCGAACACAAGTCGGACAATCCCGATGTGCACGTAGATACGTATATGGAAAGCCGAGAGGCCTCCTTCTTTGATGATATTTTTCCCCGGAAATTACCTACATTTGTACCAACTGAAGAGTTGAATAGCGAAGGAAATGTGGGGGCAAGTGAACCGACAGAGGAAGAGGAAGAGCCTCGGCGCAGCAAAAGGGCAAGGAAGGAAACTTTATTTAGACCTGATTTTCTAACCTTCATGGTTGAAGGCGAACCGGTGACATATAAACAACCTATGTCAACACCGGATTCCCAATATTGGGAAGAAGCCATTCAAAATGATATTGAATCAATCATGCAAAACCACACTTGGGAACTAGTGGATCTTCCGAAAGGATGTAAGCCCCTATGTCACAAGTGGATCTTCAAGAGGAAGTTAAGGGTTGACGGCACGATTGAGAAATACAAGGCGAGACTTGTAGTAAAAGGCTTCAGGCAAACGGAAGGTGTCGATTATTTTGACACATATGCCCCTGTCTCCAGGAAAACGTCTAACCGAATCGTCATTGCTCTCGCAGCTTTGTTTGATATGGAAATACATCAAATGGATGTAAAGACGGCGTTTCTAAATGGAGAACTGGAAGAGGAGATTTACATGAAACAACAGGAAGGGTTAATAGTTCCTGGTAAAGAGCACCAAGTGTGCAAACTTGTAAAGTCTCTATATGGACTCAAACAAGCGCCAAAGCAATGACATGAGAAGTTTGATAGAATTATGCTATCAAACGGTTTTCGCATTAATGAGTGCGATAAATGTGTCTACTCTAAAGGAAGTGGAAGAGACTGTGTTGTAGTCTGTCTCTATGTGGATGACGTGATCATAATTGGGAGTAATGATAGAATCAGGTCCACAAAGAAAATATTATCACAACACTTCGATATGAAGGATCTGGGTATAGCTGATGTAATACTTGGTATGAAGATTACCAAAACATCAGAAGGATACGCTTTGTCCCAAGGTCACTATGTTAAACAAGTATTAGACAAGTTTGATAAGGGCAGTAAGGCTATGTCTAGAACCCCAATTGAGTTCAACTGTAACCTGAAAAAGAATTTTGGTAAGAGTGTGAATCAATTGGAGTTCTCTCGAGTCATAGGCAGTCTCATGTATATAATGAATTGCACTAGACCAGACATAGCAAACTCAGTGAGTAGACTGAGCAGGTACACCAGTAATCCAAATGAGGAACACTGGAAGGCCATAATGAAACTTCTCAGGTATATGAGGTTTTCAGCCGATTACGGGCTGCACTATACCAGATATCCAGCGGTACTGGAAGGGTATTCAGATGCCAACTGGATATCAGACTCCAATAGCACAAGATCCACGAGTGGATATGTGTTTATAATGGGAGGAGCTGCTGTGTCTTGGAGATCCTCCAAACAGACATGTATTGCAAGGTCAACTATGGAATCTGAATTCATAGCGTTGGACTTAGCAACCGAAGAGGCAGACTGGCTGAGAAGTCTATTGGAAGGAATTCCAATGTGGCCAAAACCTGTTCCCGCAATAAGCATGCATTGTGATAGTCAATCAGCTATTGCGCGGGCTCAGGATCATATGTATAATGGAAAGTCTCGACATATACGTCGGTGACATAAATCCGTAAGAGAATTGTTATCCAACGGTGTGGTATCCTTAGATTTTGTGAGATCAAAGGAAAACATAGCGGATCTATTAACAAAAGGCTTGACTCAAGTGGGAGTCGAGACGTCATCGAACGGAATGGGATTAAAGCCCATTAAATTGGTGGCCCCCCATAGGCAACCCAACCTAAACGGAATCTTTCCTGATAGGTTCAAAGGGAAACTGAACTGTGGGGGCAACCGAACAAAGCACTCGGGAATCTGGAGTTCCCAGCCCATTTCCGCGATGACAGAGTGATAGACCTGTACCATTGTAAGGGTGAGCTTGAGGCTCTTAATGATCCAAGTAACTCGACGGTCGAGTAAAGTGAGTCAGGAAACTTTCGATTTGGAACACCTATAACGAGTGTGTAAGGCCGGTACCATGTGATGAGCTTGGGCTAATTCACTAGAGCACTCAGTTGAAGTTGCCAAGGCAGTCCAGGCCAAATATGGACAACAACTAAAGGGCCTAGTACGTGGGTAGAGAGGGCACTGTGCGGGTGTCATTCTGGGATACACAAAGCTTGATGGTTCAAAGCTTTACAGCTACCTAATAGCAGTATTCTGGGTGGTACTCCGCTACGGCAGGTTCAAGGCGCGCGCTACCTGACCTTAGGCAGTGAACTTTTGCGGTTCTCTTGATTTGCATTTAGGACATGGGCTTTCGAGCCAATTGCATTCATGTGGGGGATTGTTGGAAAAAATTGGAAAAACATGTAGTTTAAACATGTTTGTTTCAAGTGGTCAGGGACCATCTTTAAGTCAATTTTTAATGCGACTCCTCAGTTTTTCTGAGGCCATACTCTAAGCGTTTGAGTAGCTCGTGCGACGGCTTCGCAACGGTATATCGCATGACCTATTCGGAGGAAGGGTGTGAATGATAATTGGACTCGAAGGTTGGTAATCGAAAGAGGGAAAACCCGAAATCTGGAAAATGGAGTAGAGAGTGGGAATAAACCATGAGGGTTATCACACATTGGAAAATCAAGGTTGATTTTTACTCTATATATACAAGTCCATCCCATGTAGTTGGTAAACTAATTAAGTCCACATACCCATGAGTGGGTTAGTGTGTACCACACATGCGTGCGCTCGCTCGGGTCTCGGGACTCGGGACTCGGGCCTCGGGTCACGGGTCACGGGACGCGGGCCGTGGGCCACGGGATGCGGGATGCGGGATGCGGGATTTGGGATTTGGGATTTGGGATTTGTGACTTGTACTAAACTGAAAAGGGACTTTTGCATATTTGCAAGAGCAGTCTCTAGAGTTCCAGAAAGTTTGAAACTCCAGCAGTAATGGAGGCGGATTCTGGGGATGTAACTCCCAGAATTAAATGACCACAATTAATTATGCGGTTTCAGAATCCTCTATAAAGAGGCAGTCATCCCCTCACATTCTAACACACATGAAATCAGTATCTTCTCTCTAACATTCAAAAGCAGCATATATTTTTTATTCATAGCACTTAGAAACCAGAGAGAACCACCCACTAAAAGCTCGACTTAGACTCGTCGCCAGTTTCCGACGAGTCTTCCGAGAGACGTTGTACCTTGGGATCGAAGCGCCAACGCAACCAGAAACCTTAAGGTGGTTGGGCGAATATCGGTTAAGGACATACTGTTAACAGTAGCCTCGTCTGATTGTTTTTTTCTATTCTGTCCATTTATTTTTCCGCTCTTAAATTCTGTTTTTACATTATGTTTTTCCAATTCAATATTTTAATTCAGTATTTTAATATTTTGTCCTTAGCTGTAGCTTTTATATTCTGTTTGTACTATTCTGTAATTACTTTAAAGTTCTGTTTTTGTTGCTGTAATTACATTTCTGTAATTTAATTCTGTAATTAGAATAGTTTCAATTCAGTCATGTTATTTCAATTCATATCAGAACAGTCCGGCTGTTAAGTTTATACTTTCCAGTCCGGCAGTTTCTTTTAATTGCAAAACAGTACATCAGATTATTAATTGATAATAATCTGATAACGTTTGCTTTAATTACTTTTCAGTACTTACATGTTGTAATCAATGTATTGTATTCCATTTGGAAATTAATAAAGATTACACTGGTTTTATTTAATTATTGTTTAGTCCTTTATTTATTATTAATTGTTATTTCGTACACGGAAACCAACACAAGAATACTACTTTTTTAGCTCTAGGAAAATGGAATCTAATTGGTTGGGGTTATTGTAAAATCTCGTGTTGTTTTTCTAATCTTGCTTTTATTCTTAATCATTTAGAAAAATTATTTTTAGAGTATCACAATATTATTAGCAAAATGGTGGGTCATTTAGAAGTTGGGTATTAGTATTGTTACTAACTAGTGATATGATACACTTTAATTAGAATAGTTTTACGTCATGTGAAAATAAAAAGATAGAAAATAATAATGGGAATAACAATATAAAGTTGAGTGAAACATTAATATTGGTTTTGAGGATATATGCACGTTATCAGGTTATATATTAATTAGATTTTTAAATCAAAGATATTTAAGGATATTTTTAACCTGGAAATAGAAAACTCAAAAGACTAAACAATTAAGAATAGAGTTAATACCCATTATTTTGCTCGTTGATCATTCTTTTTATCAGTATTATATTACATTAGGAATATTAATTATTAGAAGAAGTAAAGGCGGAGAAATGATAATAGAACACTAACTCAAAGAATTAAATACTAACTTGATGAATTGTATAAATATATATACGTAGAATAACTCCATGCCAGTTCCACACATAAGTTTGATATGAATATTTTTTATATATTCATATATATGCATAGCATTATAATATTTATGTATATATATTAAGAAAAAAGGAGATAAATATACATCAGCCGAATTATGTACACACTACTACTATACTAAATGTATATGTATATGTATATTACGAGAGTAGACAGAGAAATGGAAGATTCCACTTCCGGATTCAGCAAAAAGAAATGGTTATAAGGAATTCAAGCATTAGATTATTCGTATTAATATATTTTTGTTCTTGCGGTTTCGTATCGAGGTGAATGAGTTTTGTCATACTATTATAAATATCCCGTTGCATCTTTTGATAATGTTTTGCAGCCTCATGTGTATTATTTTTCAACTACTATTTATATATATATAAACATTGATTTTTATATTGTTACGAAAAAAAGAAATATCGAAAGAAAGAATAGAATGAAAAAAAAAGTGATTTATATACCGTGAATCTGTATAAAGAAAATGAGTTTATATCTTATAAATATAAAGTTTATATAGGGTGTATCTGTATAAGGTTTTAAAATTATTATTTTTATGATTTTTTTATAATGTATTTGGCTATCATGAGAATAAGTCCAATGAAGAATCTCCGAATAAGTGGAAGAGGAAAGTGGGGTGACGTTGACAACTAAACGAAAGAGTTTAGTTCTCAACGGTTAACTTATCGATTGTACATAGCTTCGTTAACAGGAACGTTTTAAGGAATAGACCCAACCGTCATGCTGGGGTGACCTTAATTACGTAGTGCACATATAGTTTATACACCTGAGAAAAAGATTGACGGTAAAGAGATTGATGAAGTCAATCGAGCTTGATACCGTAATATATAAATATTATCATATTTGCTCCTATTATAAAAGAAAAAAAGAGATATTATTATTATTTTTGTGACTATTTAAAAGGAGATTATTTTGATGAAAGAAAAAGAAAAGAGATGGTTATCTTCTTATTCCAAGTTTATTTAACTTATTTATAATTGCATTGTGATTTTTTATTAAATAAAACATTATTTTTTTAAAGAATCTAAAAAGAAAAAACTTATTTTCAACCCATATTATATATTGTGAGTTTTTATCTCTCATTGAGCTCGTTTAGCTCACCACTCCATTTTTAAAATATTTTTAGATTAGAAGCAGTTAATTATAGTTGATATCGAGACAGTTTGGGAATCAGCCAGATTTTTAAGATTATGTGTTAATTCCACTGTGATTATATACATTTTTATTTTATCTTGTAAAAGATTAAGTTTATTGTAATTAACGTAATTTTTGAGATTATATTTAATGAAACATTTGATAGAAATTTGAGTCGATTTAATGGGTAATTTAGTGAGATTTTTTTAGTTATTCTATTTAGACTTTGTTTAGTATGTGGTGTCACATATATTATTCAGCCGTGATTGAGTCTAAGATGTTACGGTTATATTTTTTTTATTTATGCATGTTAACATGGTTCACTGTTGATACCAATTCTATTTGAAGACTCCGCATTTGTTCAAGGTTATAGCTAATTATATGGGCATCCTTATTTACCCCCAAAAAGTATGTAGGCATCGAAATTCAAGATTTCAAAATTTTCAAACTCAAAATTCAAAAGGTCGATTAAATATGATATTAGTAGTAAAATGATTATAAGCTTTGCCAAACTTGTTACCTCTCTGTCCATGTCAGCAATCAAATTGTAATTATAGCTAAAAGAAAACACCAACTAAACTATGAAATTGAACGTTAGGTGAGACATTTCGTACTTTTCGTACTGCCATAATTGAGCTTTAAAAATTGTTACACAAATTTTCAATGCTCAATCATGGCAGTGGGAATTATTGAATTACTGAATGAACGATGCTTACGCATTGGGTATTAAAATTTGACCTGGGAAGATAAGTATATATTGCAAGAGTAGTGCTTTATCCGTCTAAAAAGTTACTCAAAATTTTTAACCGGTAACGTGACGTGACGGAGTAGTTGTACAAATTATATATTAAAATAAAATATGATTTTAATTTCGAAACCAAAATGATTTGTATACTTAACCAGTCATATCAGTGGTTAAGATTTTTGGATAATTTTTTTTAATGGTTATATCATTTCACATATTGTAATATCTAAAATTAAATATTTGGCATTTCCAATCACACATTGAATAAACTTCCAAACGTATTACGCATGGGTAGGGTGTGGGCAAAAAACCAGCCCGACTTCCCAAACCAAACCCACCCCTAGTCGGGTGGGGTTGAACATTTCAAATAATAATCCGACTCAACCTGAACCGTATTAATATTTGTGGGTGGGTTCGGTTCGAATTTTCAAACCACACCGCAAAAAACTATAAATTAATTATCTATACCATGCATATAAATAACATTAAAAATAAACCAATTAAATTACCCTAATTCTCACTTTCTCACCGGTCACCACGTTACTCGATCAAAAACATCAGATTTTCCATTTACAGTTATCTTTTAATTTACAAACTTTAATTATTAGATATATTTTGGTACACATATAACAAAAGGTGTCTATTACAAGACAAATAAAGTTGCTTAATTTATCTTAAAGCATTAATCGATAAAAAAGAAAGAAAGAAGGGAAAGACCTTGACCCATTCATATGTAAGCAAATAAATCGGTAATCAATTTCCAAAAATACAAAAATCAATCAACAATCTCACTCCTCTCTCTCACTCTACACAATGGATAGCACCAACCAGCCACTGCTTTCCAACGAAATAACTTTGAAACCGGACAATGATCTATCTCCGCTCACCGGAGTTTCTGATTTCTTAATAAAGTTTCGTAACGAGTCGAAGAAGTTGTGGTACTTGGCTGGACCAGCAATCTTTACCTCTGTATGCAGGTATAGATTCCTTTCTTTCTTTTTCCTTTTTTCAATCAACATATTATACCAAGTCCATTTTATTTAAATAAAAGTATGCAGGTACTCGTTGGGCGCCATAACTCAGGTGTTTGCAGGCCACGTTGGAACCCTTCAGCTGGCAGCTGTCTCAGTTGAGAACTCCGTTATAGCTGGATTCTCCTACGGCGTCATGGTACTTACGTACTTGGTTAGTGGTATACTCATTCCGTTTCCATTTAATTATCAATTACGAAACGATTTACAATTTTGACCGGCTTATAACCTTTATCAAAATTATTGCTTTTTTTTTAATCAAAATTGTTGATTTTTTTTTTTCTTAAATCTAATCATAAAATTTAACATTTGATTTATTTGATCAAGTTTTGAATATTTTCATTCCGACAATTTTGATACAAATTTTTGACCGGTCAAAATTACACGTAATTTCGTAATATACAATTTAATAGGATGGAAAGAAGTATTATTTAATATGTGGTTGTTGTTGTATACGTTGTAAATAAACACAATAATTTTTACGGAAAAGAAATGGATAAATAAACAGAAAATGGTTTCCTTAAATATATAAATATCAAATACAAGATTTAACATAAAATAATATAAATGATACCGAGATAGACTAAAATTCGAGACGAGTTAACTGCAAGCAGTTTTTTCTTAAACGATATTTGCCCCGTCACCTCTGTTTCTGGCTAAATGGAGCACTTCGTTCCCAAGGTACAACGTCTATCACATGTGACTCGGCGGAAACGGCACCGAGCCACGGTCGGACCGTTGGTGGTGCGGTACTCTCTCTCTATATGTATGCATATGTGAATGTGTGTGAATGTGTATATGACATGTATAAAACTTGTATTGGAAAAGTCAGGCCAAAAAAGGATCAAAACCATTATTTTATAAACATGCAATTTGTAACTCATTTTACAAATAAATACACACATAAATGGAGAGGATAAATGTATTTATAACCATTAAAATAAATGTTATTCAAAACAATGAAAACCACTAGTTTTCCAACAATCTCCCACATGAATGTGATTTAAAACATGCAAAGTGCAACTAAATACAATCGAGAGAACCACGAGAATTCACTGCATAATGACAGGTATCGCGCGTCTTCAACCTGTCATAGCGAAATATCTTTCGAATATACTTGTCTTAGGTAGCGTAATGTTTTGAACCTTTATCGTTTTGTGTATAACAAAACAATACCCGCACAGTGCCTTCTCTACACCACTTACTATACCGTTTAGTTGTTGTCCATATTTGGCCTTGGACTGCCTTGGCAAATTCAACCGAGTGTTCTAGTGATTTAGCCCTAGATCATCACATAGCATCGGCTATACACACTCGTTATAGGTGATTTCAAGTCAAAGGTGTCCTGACTCACCCCGCTCGACCTTCGAGATACTTGATTCATTAAGAGGCTCATGCTCATCCTTAAAATGGTACAGGTCTATCACTCTTTCATCGTAGAAATGGGCTGAGAACTTATGTTCTCGAGTGCTTTGTTCGGTAACCCGCACAGTTCAGTTTTTCCATTGAACGTGAGACTGGAGTTTTCAGTACAGGTTGGGTAGCTTATGTGAAGGTTTCCAATTTATTGGGCTTCAACCCCATTTCCCTCGATGATGCTCCGACTCCTCCACGAGTCAAGCATTTTGTATATGGATCCGCATTATTATCCTTAGACCTTGCAAAGTCTAAGGATACCACACTGTTTGCTAGCAATTCCTTTTGCGGACTTGTGTCTCCGACGACTATGTCATGACTTTGTCGGAACTTTTCATTATACAATTACTCTGATCCCGTTCAATAACTGACTGACTTTATCAGTGCATGCTTATTGAGGGAACAAATTTTGGCCATTTGGGATACCTTCCAAAACTTCTCAGCCAATCTGCCTTTTTTTTCCAGTGTCTACAACATTATGAATTCTGATTTCATAGATGATCCACGTATGCATGTCTGTTTTACAGACCTCTATGAAACTGCAACCTCTTTAAATACAAATATATTCACTCGTGGACCTTGTACTTTTAAAGTTCGAGATACACTTGGTATCTAAATACCCTCCAAATATTTTGGACATATCGTATAATGCAGTTCATGATTGGCAGTATACCTCATGTATATGAGAAGGCTCATTGGCAAACCTACTCAGTCTGCTCACTGAGTTGGCTATAACTGGTCTAGTGCAGTTCTTGACGCACAAGAGACTACCTATGATAATTTAGGTGTTTGTTTTAGTCGATATAGTGACTTAACAAGTTTTTGCACCTTGGCTTACTTTACACGGAAACACGACCCAATGGGTTGTTCCTAATTCTCTAGATCTCCATTTATAAAACACATGTTCTCATTAATTAATGATGCGTCTTTTCATAGAGATTAGAGTATAAACATTAAAATTATCAAAATCGTCAGTTTACTTAAAGTAATTGACTTTATTTCTCACGTGCCTATCAACCTCATTGTTGATGGCATCTTACCATATACACATTATATGGATACATTGATTATTTCAATATCGTCGATTCACCTTCACTTTTGAAGGTCAAGGGACAAAGGAAGTTTCATTACTTACCCTTTTACCATGCCGAGACACTTCATCTTCCTTACAATATTCACTTTCCCACTTTTCCAGCACCGTTTGAGTGTTCACTTGTCTTGGGTAGCGTAATGCTTTGAACCCTCAACGTATTATAACACTCGCCAGGCGTTAGAGTTTTTGCGGAAAAACTTATCTTTTAGAAAATATGCTTCTCCGGCATAGAACAATGTTCTATATGCACCTTAAAGTCATATACCTTATGCACTAAAAACCGATCAACACTATATTTTGTGCTTATCCGATGAACACACAATCTACCATTTTCAATCCTATCAAAGTCCTTCAAGGAACAAGAATTGAGAACTTTGTTAGGTAGCACCAAACTTTCATGAACTTATAGTCAGGCACCATGCCTTCTATAATTCTGATTGTTTGGTCCAACTTCCTAAGCGGTAGTTTGTTCAACACATAGCTTGCGGAAAGCTCACTTCCCGTACAAATTCAGAGTTTAACCCTGAATTTGTCAACATGACATCCATCGTTTAACAACTACATTTTTTGCTCGAGAGCATAATAAGTTGTTCTTTAACGATTCCATCAATACAATTATGTGAACGGTGTCTCATATTCACCGTTTTATTTACACTGACCATGTATTCATATTCATGTAAATATACCGTTTCGAAACTAGTTAGACAATATCTAACACGTCCAAGAATAGTATATCATTTAATGATTAACACTGAATCATTGGATTAAAGTTGGTAGATTAAAACAACAGAACACCTATGATTAAACATGTTTTATGACAAGCCTTAATCCTCAACAATAGAATTCACGTATTCATTCTTATTTGAATGAATATCTCGACGGATTTGTCTTTACTTCTCATCAAGTAAACATATAAGTGTTTAGTACAACCATCAATAAATTATGGAAATACCTTTTAACCCCTTCTTGGTTTGTAAGCATCTCAATGCATCAAACCATTAGGTTATGTACTCCGTTCGAAACTTCGAACCGAAGACTTAGCAATACATTGCTTCAAACACAAACTCATATTTGTATTTCAATTTAAATAATGGATTTAGAAAAAGTAAAACATGTATGATTTTATATTTTCATGACCTATTATATCATGTAAAATCAGTGACTTAGTTGAATAACTCAACATGTCATTATTGACCACAAGAGTATCGACTAAAATTCTCATTTTAAACAAATAGTCACTCATGTATTGCCACAAACAAGCAAACTTATCACAATTTGATCCTAGTGTTTTGGCTACCGAAAGGCTACTGCCCTTTAGATTTCAAAAACCACTAGTCATGATTCAAATTTGTATGCTTGCACTTGTTAGTGAATTTCCAAACGTTTAAAACGTTTCCACACATTAACGCCCCTACAGTTCATGCATTCCCTTTTTCCTCACTCAGAACATACACATTTTAATTGAGACACTTAACCAGTTTCAAGGTGCTAAATGAACTGTATCATTTATTTCAGACGTTTAAGGTTTATACCACTAAACCGTTAGGTGTTTTTCCACTCGTCCGTAGACGCATTGGGGTATGACTAGATTCTCGATCTGCGGTATCGATGGATTGCCCCCACATTTGGGGACACTTGGAGTTCTCCCCAAATAATAGTAATATAATATTACTAAATTACTATTCTCAATAATAGTAAGTTAAACATATTTTCAATATATTTTACCAACAAATTAATAATATGTTATTTCAACAAATTATTATATGTTTTTTCCCACAAATTAATAAGATGTTAATTTCAACAAATTATTAAATGTTCTTTCAGCAAATCAATAAGATGTTATTTCAACAAATAATAAAATAGCCGATACTTGTTTATTTTTAAAATAAAACTCAACAACCATTTATAATTTGTCCAATTATCAAATTATTTGCTCTTGGATGAACAAAGTTTGTTATTAAATAACCTTTCATCCAAATATGTAACCGACTTGTCAATTCAATTCGTAGGTAGCTAATAAAACTTTTCATAAATACCAACAACGACTGTCGTTACAATACTTTATAACTCTTCAATTTAAATTGCGATTAATCACAATTAATAAGAAGTTATAAACACTCGTCATTAATCTCGTTAATGATTACCGTTACAAATTTTGTAACCCTTCAAATTAAATTACAATAAATCACAATTAATACGGATACCACCCATTATATCACCACATTAGTGGCTTTAATAATGGTGATTTCGAATTTTTAACCCCCGTCATTAATATGCACTCATGCAAAATTAATAAAAGTTACACCGGCACCCACAATGTTCTGGTCAGTTCTAGCACCCACTGTGTTCCGGACATTTCCCGCAGGAAACTGTTTGTTATCTCAAATAACAAACACGCACAATCTAATTTCGAAAAATGAAACTAAAATTCCTCATTCGCAAACACCAAATTTCTATAACCATACATGGTTTCAATAAACTGATTTTGCAAGAGTATTCTAGTTCATTCCCGGAAAATATTATCAAATTCTGAAAGATTTATTCAGCCGTAAACAGCAGATAAATCTTATTTTACAAAGAATAATCTCAGAATTTAAACAAGTTCTGTCGTAAGCCCCAAATTCTGAAAATCAGAAAATGGTTTTACAAAACTATTTCGAAACCAGTTCTATCGTAATCCCCAATTTAATGGCTTTTACTAGAACTGTTTCGAATAATTATCAATCCTCCAATTCCATGGTAGAGATCCATGTCTACACAAAAACTCATTGGAAATTGTTAGTCATTTTATTAACATGAAAACAATAAACATGTATAAATCCGCTGACAAAATAATCTAGTCTCTAACTAGATTGCTCGAAATAAAATTTCTAGAACTCAAAGAAATACAATAAGCTATAAATCGTCATGTTCACAAACATATACACGGACCATTAAAAAAAACGGTTTGTCCAAAAACGAATTAGCATACTCAAAAATACTAATTTCTCATTGTACCATAAAAGCAGTAATAAACTCTTAACATAGTAATCAATTACAAAACCGTAACAATATTCTCAAACAATTGTTGGCCGCATATGCAAAAAAACGATCACTGGGCTTAAAAGTCAGTTGCCAATTACATGGAAATATGTATTCTAACGCAAAGTGTACCAATGAGAATTATGTACAACAAATTATGATTTACCAAGCCTGTAAACCAAATACTAACTAACATATTCTCATGACATAGTACTCATTCAAACGTAAGTATACAATTGATACATGTAATAAACATATATTGCTAACCATAAATATAGAATACAACACATGATGCATGTTAATTAACATATCTTAACAAATATTAATACACCACAATGCACATGTTAATTATTAATTACCGAAACGTTTCTGAAAAATTAATACTCTGTTAAAAAGGCATATCACGAAGGTTTGAATATCTTTACAAAGCAATAATTTTTTACAAACCAGTTACATAACCTTTAACTTACTTAGTACAACCAACTAATGACCACATGTGCAAGCACTATGTCACGTGACAATATGTAAGTCTAGTCCAAACAAAACCAAATACAGCAAAGACCATAATTTTGTTACATGCTTACAGCCATAAACAGTTAATAAATTAGAGGGGAAAAAAAAACTCATCCATACGTTTCAACCCAATAACACACAAATGTATTGTAGCTCTTTACACCAAATGCGTTTAAGAATTAATTAACAACTCATTGAAAATGCTGTATAAGTTACTAGACAAAAATACTATCTTAAAATTCATGTATACAAACTACAAACCGGATATAAAACACACAGTCATGGACGTGCCTAACACCAAATAATTAAACATGCCAAGCTCAAAATATATATTTAATATTAAATATATCTAAGCATGCTTGTACATGATTATACACAAAATACACACGCACTACGCATAATGGATGGTTTAAATCCGTAAAAGGGATTTATACAAAAATCCCAAACAAGGTAAAACAACGAAAACCGCTTTCGACAATTCAACCGAAAACACCAAATTGTTAAAACCAAGATTTGTTAAAAAATGATTTTTCAAATAACCGTCTTAGCAATGGAAATAATTTTCTGTAAATCCATACACCGAAATTATTGTATAAATGTACGAAACATAAAAATATCGTTTAAGATTGTTGGGTACGTTGTAAATAAACACAATAATTTCTACGAAAAAGAAATGGACAAATAAACAGAAAATGAGTTTCTTAAATATATAAATAGCAAATACAACATTTAACATAAAATAATGTAAATGATACCGAAATACACTAAAATCCGAGACGAGGTAACTGCAAGCAATTTTCTTTAAACGATATTTGCCCCGCCACCTCTGTTTCTGCCTAAATGGGGCACTTCGTTCCCAATGTACAACGTCTATCACATGTGACTCGACGGAAACGGCACCGAGCCACGGTCGATCGTTGATGGTGCGGTACTCAATCTCTATATGTATGCAGATGTGAATGTGTGTGAATGTGTATATGAGATGTATAAAACTTGTCTTTAAAAAGTTATGCCAAAAAAGGGACCAAGACCATTATTTTATAAACATGCAATTTATAACTCATTTTACAAATAAATACACACATAAATAGGTAGGATAAATGTATTTATAACCATTAAAATAAATGGTATTCAAAACAACGAAAAACACTAGTTTTCCAACAGTTGTCACTCCATGGATTTCGATTTACATTTACTTTTAGGCTTAGTGGTGTCTATCTTTTATATATCACCGATAGTAGTATATATCTTTGAACGTATCTTAGCATGTTATGAACATATATACTTATATTGTCTCGATGAGACATGCACATACAAGTTAGAAACTATGTACTATCCTTTAAAAGTACTTAAAACTAATTTACAAACAAACATTAAAATTGATAAATGACTTAATAACCATAACCCCGTACCAATTATGTAAAAACATTAGGCCATCAATTTGTTGGCCACAGCCATCACGATATTGACATATTCACGTGAAATAATAGATATATCATTACAAAAAAAAAAAAGTTACGATCAGGGACGGTCAGATATGTTAATAATTTGTCACTAAATGACAATATATATTTCAGTAATACTTAAATTCGTTACCATGTCATATCCGATTAAGACGTTGAAAAACAAAATCTGTCACTATTTCAATCTACGATATGAATTTTTTTTTAGATGATTCTTCTGGTAACCTTATATTAACACATTATTATTTTTTTAGTATGCCAAACTGCCGGACCTTAGTATATATACTTCATCCGTACCAAAATATTGGAATAAATACGTGCAATTTGAACGACAAATATCCCGTGTTTAAATTGTTGAAATATAATTTTTTAAAATTTGTTTATAATAGTTTAACATTTGAATTATGTGATTGACTTTTAAAAATTTCGATTTCGACAACATATATATAATTATTTGTCGATCAAAATTGCACGTAGTTTTGTATAGTCCCATCAATTTGAAACGAAAATGGTACATAGTTAAATGAAAGTAGATGACGTAACCAAATAATTTCTAGTTAGTTATATATGGTGACATACTTAACTGGCTCATCTTTATGAAATTTAAACAAAGAAAATAATTTACATTCATTGGTTTGCGCATTCAGACAAGCAGATATCCTAACGGCAAAAAACTCCAATGGTTTATATATAAAAACAGGTATTTTATTGTCTTAGTATTTGATAATCGAATATGATATATTTAAGGGTCAATTCTTAAAATATACAATATGTTATAAAATATTATCAAAACATACAACCCAAACAAATTATTACCAAAACATACAATTGACTCAAAATAGAAAAAAAAAATATATTTCTCCTCACTTACTAAAAAATTTATCTTTCTCTTCTCTCTCCTCTCTCTTTCTAAATATCATTTTTTTCCCCACAAAATAATAGCTCATTTAATGTTAAAATAATTTATAAACCGAAAAAAATAAAATTACAACAAAAAATAAAAAAAGTTCAAAAAAGTCGAAAACCCGAAAAAACCCAAAAAATGCTGGAAAAACCTTTAAAAAAGTCGGGAACCCGAAAAAATAAAAAAAAATGTTAAAAAATAAAAAAACCAATAAAAATCCAAATTCACAAAAAAATGAAAAAAGTTTAAAAAAGTCGAGAATCCGAAAAAACCCAAAAAAGGCTGGAAAAACCTTTTAAAAAGTCGGGAACCCGAAAAAGCCCAAAAAAATGGTTAAAAAAAGTAAAAAAAAAAAAGGAAAAATCCAAAATCACAAAAAGAATGAAAAAATTTCACAAAAATCGAGAATCCGAAAAAACCAAAAAATGCTGAAAAAACCTTTAAAAAGTCGGGAACCCGAAAAAACTCCAAAAAAGTGGCAAAAAATAAAAAAAACCAAAGAAAAATCCAAATTCATAAAAATATATAAAAATAAAGTTCAGAAAAGTCGAGAACCCGAAAAAAGCCCAAAGATATGGTAAAAAAAAATAAAAATGAAAAAAGTTCTAAAAAGTCGAAAATTCAAAAAAAACCAAAATATGCTGAAAAAACTTTTAAAAAAGTCGGTAACCGAAAAAACCAAAAAAATATCCAAAATCACAAAAAAATGAAAAAAGTTCAAAAAAGTCGAGAACCCGAAAAAACCCAAAAAAGGCTGGAAAAACCTTTTAACAAGTCGGGAACCCGAAAAAGCCCAAAAAATGATTAAAAGAAGTATTGTGTATGTCTGTATTGCGTATTTCCGTATTAAAAAATATGTATAAATTGTGTGTTGTGTATGCATGTATTAAATAACATGTATAAATAATGTATTGTGTATTCCCGTATTAAAAAAACATGTATAAATTATCTATTGTGTATGCCTGTATAAATTATGTATTGTGTATGCTGAAAAAACTTTTAAAAAAGTCGGTAACCGAAAAAACCCAAAAAATATCCAAAATCATAAAAAAATGAAAAAAGTTCAAAAAAGTCGGGAACCCAAAAAAGCCCAAAAAATGGTTAAAAAAAGTATTGTGTATGTCTGTATTGCGTATTTCCGTATTAAAAACATGTATAAATTGTGTGTTGTGTATGCATGTATTAAATAACATGTATAAATAATGTATTGTGTATGCTCGTATTAAAAAACATGTATAAATTATGTATTGTGTATGCCTGTATTAAAGAGTATGTATAAATAGTGTATTGTGTATGCCCGTATTAAAAAAACATTTCATATCGAGGAATAGAATATGTCAACACACATCACTTTTAGCCAAATGCGGCCAAATTATTATTAAGTATATAAATTTAATTACAATAATTTTTAAAAAAATAAAAAAAATACCTCAAAAATTGACGGATGAACTTATGACTATTTACGAGAAAATTGACACATATTGCCCAGTGAATTGTTGAAGATGACGATCAAAATAACCGAAAATGACGGATAAACTGATCGGAGAAGACAATACCGAGACCTGTGAATTGATCGGAGAAGAAGATTGAAGTCGGATAGAGACTTGTGAACTGATCGGAGAAGAAGATTGAACTATTTTTAAAGAAAGATAAAGAAAGAAAAAAATCATTATTTATACACATATTTTTTTAATACGGGCATACACAAATACATTATTTATACATGCTTTTTAATACAGACATACACAGTACACGGTTTATACATGTATTAATACACTATTTATGCATGCTGTTTAATACAGACATACACAATACATATTTTATACATGCTTTTTAATATATGCATACACAATACATTGTTTATACACGTTCTTTAATACATCATATACAATACATTATGTATCCTTTGACACTGTCTATTTTTTATGTTTTTCTTATTATGCATACACAATACACTTTTTATACATGCTCTTTAATACAGGCATACACAATACATAGTTTATACACGTTTTTTAATACGGGCATACACAATACATTATTTATACATTTTATTTAATACATGCATACACAACACATAATTTATACATGCTTTTTAATACGGGAATACGCAATACAGGCATACACAATACATTGTTATACTTGTTTTTTAATACATGCATACAGAATACACTATTTATACATGCTCTTTAATACAGTCATACATAATACATATTTTATACATACTCTTTAATACAGGCATACACAATACATAATTTTTATACATGTTTTTTTAATACGGGCATACACAATACATTATTTATGCATGTTTTTTAATACAGACATACACAATACACAGTTTATACATGTTTTTTAATACGAACATACATAAAACACTATTTATACATGCTTTTTAATACATGCATACACAATACATATTTTATACATGCTCTTTAATATAGACATACACAATACACAGTTTATATATATTTTTTAATACATGCATGCACAAAATATTATTTATACATGCTATTTAATACAAACATATACAATACACAGTTTATACATGTTTTTTTAATACGGGCATACATAATACATTATTTATATATACTCTTTAATACAGACATACATAATACATAATTTATACATGTTTTTTAATACGGGCATACACAATACATTATTTATACATGTTATTTAATACATGCATACACAACACACAATTTATACATGTTTTTAATACGGAAATACGCAATACAGACATACACAATACTATTTTTTTAACCATTTTTTGGGTTTTTTCGAGTTCCCAACTTTTTTAAATTTTTTTCATTTTTTTGTGATTTTGGATATTTTTTGGGTTTTTCTACCAATTTTTTGGGTTTTTTCGGTTACCGACTTTTTTAAAAGTTTTTTCAGCATACACAATATATAATTTATACAGGCATACAAAATACATAATTTATACATGTTTTTTAATACGGACATACACAATACATTATTTATACATGTTATTTAATACATACATACACAACACACAATTTATACATGTTTTTTAATACGGAAATACGCAATACAGACATACACAATACTTTTTTTAACCATTTTTTGGGTTTTTTCGGGTTACCGACTTGTGAAAAGGTTTTTCCAGCCTTTTTTGGGTTTTTTCAGGTTCTCGACTTTTTTGAACTTTTTTCATTTTTTTGTGATTTTGGATATTTTTTGGGTTTTTTCGGTTACCGACTTTTTTAAAAGTTTTTTCAGCATATTTTGGGTTTTTTTGAATTTTCGAATTTTTAGAATTTTTTTTATAATTTTATAATTTTCTTGTTTTTTACCATATTTTTGGGTATATTTTGTAGTTTTTTTTACCGTATTTTGTTTTTTACTATCCAAAAAATATCTCTCTTGTTTTCTTGAGAGAGAGAGTAACAAAAATAGAAATAATTTATTATTTATAATTTTAATTAGTTGTATGTTTTGGTAATAAAATGTTTGGGTATAATTTTTTGGTAATTAGTTTAAAATAGTTGTATGTTTTGATAATTTTTCTTAGATTTAATGAGTGGTTGTAATTTACATTTTTATCTTTTGTGCTCTTGGGGAATTATGAATACCTTTTATTACAAGAGAGGCTTTGGTATAGTCTGGAAAACTCTCCTCTGTGGAACCATTGGATCAACAGTGGGGTCCACAGACTGTAAGATCCAATGATGCCACAGTGAGAGTTTTTCAGACTATATCAAAGGTATAGTCTGGCACTGCTTGTCCTTTTTATTAATCAGTAGGAACTCTGAAAAATGTAGAGGACATATCTTTCGCATTTGTGCTCAGACAAAGCACGTGGTATTAAAATTCTTCTATTATTTGAAGAGAATGGCATTAAAATTCGATGATTGTTACGGGTCATACCTCAAATACTCAAATAAGGAGGTAATGTCACGTAACTTGCCGCATGACAACCAAGCACAGATAAAAAGGTGACTAACCCTTCAAACTTGCGATATATTTGACTGTTTTTGAGACATGTGAAAAAAGAAAACAAAAACAAAGTAATATATTGTAGTGTTTTAATTTGTATTTTTCTACTTCCATATATATATATAAAAAAAGGTAATTATTTATTCCGTGTAATAAGGTTCAACTCCAAATTTTTCAGATGCCGAAGCACGTTATATCCGTATTCATTTTATATTTACGCTTTCAATATTTATATTACTAAGACAATGATAACAATTTAAACTCTGAATTATTGATTGAGATTCATAAACACCGTTCGTTATTATAAAAGACTAATATCTTACCAATATAGGAATTAAAAACGATTAAAAATTGAAATCTAGATAAAAAAAATCAAATTATTTAAGATATAAGTTAATAGTCTATCTCTCTCATCAAAAGCAAACCCTAGATCCACTTAGTGTACCGCCGCCACCTGGGGACGGGGGACGGCCACCGCCACTCCCTTATCCCCATGTCGTCCCCATCTTACACACTTCTCTCCTACCTTCAAATCTCTTCCCTCCTTCTCATCTCGATCCACCAACCACCTCCTTCTCCACCCATCCCCACCTTTTTTCACATTCTTCGACTCAGCAGATCTGTTTCCCCCCTCTCTCAAATCTTCTCCGCTTGTTATTCTTTACTCATATCCACCCTCTTCTTAACCTCATAAAACCCTATTTCCTTTTTAGGCTCACTTCTCTCTCCCCTAACCCGCATTTGACTCCTCCTTTAGTCCGATTTTAGATCGAATATTGTAGCTTTTTCGATTATAGCTTTTTTGGCGTCTGGAGTTTCAATAACTTTCATGCCAGTGGTTATTTTCTGCCTATGAAATTGCATGTTTGGGCTGTCGATATTCGGTTTTTGGCTTAGCCGGTATATTTATATCGGGTTATAGTGTGTTGGCATCCCGACGATACTTAAAATGGCCGAAAAATTAATTACCTTTATGACCTCTCCTTTTTAAATCTTGGCCAGTGATCAGGTATTTGGCTTAGCTTACTCGTCTTTTCATGAGGTCGTCAATGTACTGGTTGGAAAGTCGGTACTTATTTGGTGAATTGGACGCTATTTGAAAGTTATTTTTAATTTTTCGTAATTTAGTGTTTGTATTATATGTTTCTCGATTCAATCTTTTATGTTGGGGTGGTGGCGAATCTTGTCTTATGTGATGATGTTAATGATTTGATTGAGTGTTTGACTTTATTTGACGATTGTGTGGATGGCTAACAACATATTAGAGAATTGAGTTGTGTTTTGGGTTTTCAGGCTTTGGATACCGATTTAGATCGGTTAATTAGTGTGATGACACCCTGTTGCTGATTATTGAGCCGCGTTGAGTAGAATACTAGACATTCCCTGAGTTTCTTCCGTTTGCATCGAGTCCGTTACTTTGTTATCTTTGTCTTTTCTTGACGTTTCATTTGTTTTAACTCATTAGACAATATGCCATTGCTATACGTAAATTGTTGAGATGAGTTATATTTTTAAATACATTTTATTGGGGCTAATCTGATTGAGTTTACTTGGTAATGATGTTTTAGGTGAGTTTTTAGAGTTGTGGAGCTTTTGTTGCTATGTATTTTCCATTTCGTTTAGTCCTTTGGAGCTTGTTCCATGTACGATGAAACCTGTATAATCGCACATTGTTATTTAATAATAATGAGCACGTTCCTGGAAAAAAAAAGGGGTCTAAGTTTACCGTCAAACTTGTTTAATTTTTAAGATATCTTTAACAAACTTAATTGGGTTTTGGTCTGAGTATATAAACCCCTTAAAATTTGTTTATATATCTCTAAAAACCATCGCCTCGACTTCTCTTATTTTTCGGAAACCTTCTTCAGCAAGGTTTTCTTGTTTCATCTCCCCTCACCGCTCAAGTTATGACTGTGAATTTCTTATCGGTTCTCTCTCTGTCTCTTTTTCTCCCCCCTCTCTCATATGTTCTTTCATAACGCTACCACTGCCAATCCATGGATGACAGCACATTGGCGCTAAAATTTCTAACTCTACAATCGAGATAATAGACTATTTTCAAGTGTCCATAGACTGCCTCTTAAATAACAATATACTGATTTTTAAAAGACCATTGAATGTTAATGACCATATACTACTTTAAAATGACATATATTGTTTTCAAATGGCTATAAACTGTGTTTAGATGACCATAGACTATTTTCAAATGATTATATATCGCTTAACTTGAGTCATTTTCTAAAAAGAGGTCAATTCATTCGTGGTATGGAGATGAATGTGGTATCGAGATTCAATTCATTCGAAAAAGAGGTCAGCCTTGGGGGAGACCATGCGAATGGTTGAATTGATGACTTCGCTTCAATGTCTTCGGCTTCGACAGAACCCAAACGGGACTTTGATCATTCAACTTGAGCTTCTAAAGGAATCACATGTTATTTGGAATTTCGGAAAGTGAATCTTATCTTTCAGATGATGGCCTTGGCAGAATTTTTCTTTGATTGAAAATATGGAAGGTCGGTTCCGCATGTACCTAAGAAGCCGAGGCTATTGTTAGAACTAGAATTGGTTCTAAAAAAAGGTCCCAATTAGATTATGAACTGCTCGTTTCTTCCTATGTTGTGACGACTACCTTCGTCTACATTGCTGATATATAGTTGATCCTCGCACCGAACGCTAAGCGCTAGTTGAACCTTGTTTGGTCTCTTTCAGCGGCGGGGAGCTTTCTCTCTTAAATGTGGTAATTCGTTGTGCTTTCCTCTACTATTTATGATTCAAATGAGGACGTCCTAGATAGTTCAAGTTCTCCTAATTAATTGAAACTCGTATGCAAGAAGGAAACATAACATCATCTTCTTCAGTACGGGTCAAAGGCAGATTAGCAGCAGAACCCGGTTCAACGACACAATGAAACTAAGAAATATCCGACGGGCAACAAAAAGTGGTTCAACTTAAGAAAACGACTTTTGATATGATCTATGCTATGAACCTTTCATTTTTTAAAATAAGTGTATTTTGAACACATTTTGAAAGAGCAGGCTTGATACACTTTATTCACCCTAGCTAGGTAGAGTGAAGATGGAATTCCTTTTTACTTTCACTCCTAGAGTGCTAATCCGTAATCTGCTTTTAAATACGATCATTCGGTATAGCTAAATAATTTGTTTGATATCAAGGAAGATTCATGCTCTTTAAAAGAGAAGGAAAACGGATGCGCTTTAGCCAACAATTTGTTTCTTTTATGATATGGTTTATGTGAAACAACTTATAAGGAGTGAAAAAATCGTTAACTGCTTACTTGTCCTCATAGATTGTTTAATGGATCAATAAAAAACTGGGTTGGGTGGGAGGGGGGATTCAAAACCGGGACATGAAATTATTCGAATGATCCATCGGTTTGAGAAAGACACGTGTCTCTCCTTCCGTCCCTGCCTATTGACATCACCGCGGTTTGAACTGTGTTTTAGCTAACAATTTTCTAATTTGTCATTCTCTCATCCAAAAAAGAAACAAAATTAATCGGACTGAAGTATCTAATACCAAATTAATGGAATAACTAACGATTGGATTTGCATTGGTGGTTGAAATTCCTATCCGCTGTTCTAGTTACTGTTATGCAGTTAGATTCCAAGTATAATTGGAACCACAATTGGAAACTAAGTATAATGATGTACAAAACTTCTAAAGTTAAATATACTTGAATTAAATCACACGCACATTTAACAACGAAGTTCACCCAACTGGAGTACGTCTCCGGGACACTCACCCAGAGATATTATAAAAGTTTACAATATATGATTCAAATCTTATTGAAAAACTCTCAAACTTTCTCTATATTTTTCTGCCTATCTGTATATTACTGATACCTTATAACTATCACTCAAAAGATCAATGACATCCACAATTGCTTTTCGTTTTAAAAGATCACTGTGTATTCTCTCAAAGTTGAGTTTTTTATAATTTAAAAAACACACTTTTTACAAGCAAATTTATTAACTATTTAAAGAGTAAAACAATTTTCTTTCTTCAAGATCTTGTAGATTGATTTGACCGCTTCTAATTGATCTCAATCTTTCCATCTTTACACACCTGTTAGTAACTTACTTGACAATATGAGTTACTATTTTCTTAAACAATGAATATATGGAATAATATCTTTTAGAGATAAAATATTAATATATTTTAAAACCATAACCCCATATAACATTCAATCTAATTGGATCATAACATATTTTGTATACACATAGATTGACTTTCGTGATAATGACTTGGCATAATAATAGAGATTTGGTTGCACAAATAATATCTCTTAAACTAATCTCCATATATCTTTTAACCAACTTACATTATTTATCAACTTAATATTCTCAATATATATAAAATAAATTTTTTAAAACAAATGAGAATATATCAACTTAATAATCTCCATTTTTTATGTTTTTACTTCATGTATTGATTTCTATGTAATAAGGCCATAGGCCAATTAAACTTTAAAATCAATGAAATAGTGAATCTCCCACGTTTAATTAAAAAAAAAATTACTCGAATTTTCTATTTGCTAATACCATATGCATTTACAGGTGGGTATGGGGAGTGCATTAGAAACCTTATGTGGGCAGGCTTTTGGTGCCGGGCAACTCGATATGTTAGGCGTTTATATGCAACGATCATGGCTTATACTCATCTCGACTGCTTTTTTACTTACGTTTCTGTATGTTTTTGCCGCTCCTTTGTTAAAATTGATCGGACAAACAACGGAAATATCAGAGGCTGCTGGACAATTTGCAGTATGGATGATCCCTCAACTGTACATGTACGCGTTGAACTTCCCTATTGCCAAATTTTTACAGTCACAAAGCAAGATAATGGTAAGTATACAAGAAAGATATACATAATTTAGTGTAAACTAAGATGTGTTGTCTTCTAGTTAAATCTTCTTCTATGTGAAGCTAAGTTCGGATTTATTTACCAAATTTCCAAATTAGTGTCTTATCATACTATTTAGTTAAGACTATCATCAAATTTTGTCAATAACTTGTCGTCTTTTGTGGGGTTTTTCATCCACTTTAATTTAAAATCAATAAAAATAAAGAGTGGGTTTCCCCACCATTAAATAGAAAAAGAGTAAGTAGTGACGGCAAGTCTTTTTGAACTAAAACTACCTTTTGCGACAAAAATATTGATGCAAGAGTATTTCTAAATAAGAAATTTGAAAGGAAATAAGGGTAATTAGTTTCAAGTTACCTTTGAACTATTAATGGTGTTTTTTCTTTCTTTCTTACTTGTATAAATTATTTGCTCATATATATACATAGGTGATGGCTATGATTGCTGCAGTAGCTTTGGTGTTACACACATTCTTCAGTTGGTTATTAATATTGAAACTAGGGTGGGGTCTTGTTGGTGCAGCTTTGGTATTAAACTTATCATGGGTATTTATAGTAGTGTCTCAACTTACATATATATTTAGTGGTACTTGTGGACGAGCTTGGTCTGGGTTCTCTTTCAAGGCCTTTCATAATCTTTGGGGGTTTGTCAAGTTGTCTCTTGCATCTGCTGTCATGCTTTGGTGAGCTTTTTTTTCTGTTTTATTTTATCAATAGTAGTGAAAATTATATGAGGTAAACATGCTCTTACATCATTTGTTATGGTTCTTAATTTTATGAAACTAATGTGAGTACACTTTAAATGTATGCAACATGTTCAATACTTATGATTTAGTTAAAACAATTGGAATTATTTATTAGCTTGTTCCTCATCCTTATAGAAAACAATATGCAGCTTAGAAGCGTGGTACTTTATGGCATTAATCCTATTTGCTGGATACTTAAAGAATGCAGAGGTTTCGGTTGATGCTTTATCTATATGGTGAGCTATTAACCTACACTATTTATGTGCCATTATAACTCAGACTAGTTACATTACTCTTGTTGAATTAGAAATCATTTAGCATTTTGTTCCTTCAGGAAGAACTCATTTTTGCTTCAAGTAAATAATTACTATAAATAACATTGTTTTAAAAGCGAGATTCGTAGTGAAAAAACTCGATTGAAAGATTAAAAAGCCGTTTTTCGTCTTCTTGGGCCGCTAAAACCTTACCTTTTTTACGCTTTAAACATATCTCTTGCAAAAAGGGTTTAGCTAAGATTTCGCTTTTCTTTTTTGAAGGTTTGATTTTTTTTAAACGCTTGATAAATAATGTAAACCTGCGCATAAATAATTAAATATAAATTTTCAAGGCAAATTTACTTTTCAATCGTTTTCCATCCAGAAGAATGTGCCTTTATCCAGCTGTGGAAACAAAAGTCCAAGTGCTAAATTTAAGATTCCATCAACTTTAAAAAACATACTAAAATCTATAATTTGCATCTATCTTCTCGAGAAAAAGGTTGGAGACTTTAACACGTATGATACTCTTTACAAAACTATATTTGTCCATGACACCAACTTTTTCCGCATTTTGTGAATTGGGCAAATATGACAGCATCTTTAGGGTTAAAAATGACGGGTCGTTTTGTTATGTGACTCTCTATTAAGAACTTGTCCAAACTTAGCTTATTTGAACAACCTAAACCGACCAATATGTAGGAGCCAAGTAACAAAAATAATTATGTGCATTTTCAGCACCATTTTTTTGCTCTCTTTTGTCGAGTTTTCCCCCCGCATTTTATTTTCATCTTATTGATAATTTAAAATGTGGGTTTTTCCGCCAATTATTAAAAAAAAAATCACAAAAACAATGTTGTTTAACTGTATGTTATTTCCTCATAAAATATAGTGAATGACATCTTGTTTTATCATTTATGTTAGAGTTAGTAAAATAACGTACGGATGATTTTCTGTATGCAGCATGAATTTATTAGGATGGACGATCATGGTTGCTTTTGGATGGAATGTAGCAATAAGGTTAGTGATGTCATGCAACACATAGTTAAATATCTATTCTTTTTATCTGAAAGCACATTTCTTCTTATCCACAGAAAAAAAAATGATTTTGGTCTTCAGCATTAGACGAAATTACCAATTAAGACTTGTTAGTTAGTTGATTCCTTCAAAAGTTATATATTTCACATATTTAAATATTTTTAAATAATTACAATAATAAGTGGGAGTACATACTTTTGAATAACAGCCAACCAATCACATACAATATACTTTTTAATTATCACTTTCTAAAATGGCACACGAAACTTCAGGTAATACTTATATATACACAGTGTATTATGTGGTCTTCTCGGAGGAACCCTCCTCATAATATAATATCTACACACTTATTATTTTTATTATATTATATACACTGAGGAGGGATCCAATGAATATGTGATTAAAATGTAAGTAGATTATGTTATATTGCCGGACTAAATAATCTCTTTTCTTCAAGAAATCCAGGAATGCAATTAGTTGATCTAACAAGATGGATTGAAATAATTACATGAATTTGTTGAGTAGTGATATCACCTGCAGTACACATTCCCCTACATCGCCCACTATATTATTAGGGATCATTGTTTTGTATTTTTACATTTTCTTAGTTTTTTTCCTTACATGTAGTGATTTATGCAGTGACTCATATAGCGGGAAAATCGTTTCATGATTTAGTATGTCATGTCATTTAATTTTACAAGCCACCACATTATTGTAAAGAAACTGTTTTATTATTTGTGTAATTAATATTCCAAAAGTGTGAGGGTGTCAAATGAATTAGGGGCAGGGCACCCAAGGACAGCCAAGTTTGCCGTGGTCGTGGTGGTAATGACTTCCTTCGTTATCGGTCTTATCCTCTCCATCATTCTCATCATCACAAGAAAACGATACCCTTCATTGTTCTCAAACAGTGCAGAAGTGAAAGAGCTTGTTACTGAGCTCACTCCAGTACTAGCTCTTTGCATTGTTATTAACAATGTTCAACCTGTCCTCTCAGGTGTATTTTGCTATACATTACCATATATTCATAACTAGTTAACTACTACTCCTTTTTAACTCAATGTTCTGTATAGTTAAGGCTTGGCTAAAGCATTTCTGCCAGAGTTTCCATAAAAGCTTTGAAAGTGTGAGATTTTTGGACATGAAAAGCATAGAAACTAACCTTTATGGCAAAATGGTTTCGAGATTTTTTGTGTTTGAAGCGAGCTTTTTCAAACAGTATTGATACTTACTCCTCTCAAAACTGTTGAGGATTTTGGGAAACTCATCTATATTGTTGTAATCAAATTACCAAAAATGGCCCAGAATAATTGTATTGAAAATCGAGTACTTTTTCTCATCCAATTGTGTCAATGTCTTGTTGCAATTATACTAACTGGAATGAAATAATAAAAAGCAGTTCCATTATAACTAGTAACTTTAGAAAGTTTCAAATAACTATGCATTTCCAATTAGAAAAAAAAATGCAACCATTTAACATTAAGGCATAAAACTATCATTAAGAACAAGAGTTGCCACGCACGCCTAGGGCGGTTCCACGTAAAATCAATAATATGTCTAAAAGTTTTCCCTGAAAAACTATATAAAGTATAAGAGTGGTTAATTAGTATATAGGCATTAATTAACATCGATTTATGCCATAATGCAGGGGTAGCAATTGGAGCAGGATGGCAAGCTATTATTGCTTATGTCAACGTTTCATGTTATTATCTCTTTGGTGTTCCATTGGGTCTCATTTTGGGTTACAAACTTGACTTGGGTGTCAAAGTAAGCTCACATTTTAAATAAATTTTACTGTTTGGTAAGTAATAATAAAATAGACGGAATTAACATAAATATATCATACATCTATTATATTAACAAAAATATACATTTAAAAATTAAATTATCAAAAACATAACTTACATTAATAATTAATAAAAAATAAAAAACTTCATTGATCACTGCTGATCTATTTCATGTGCTATCTCTCCTCCTTCTTATCTATTTTCGATCTATCTTTCCTTCTTCTTCTCCATCTCTCCAATCTTTCTCTCATACTCTTTCTCTCTCTCTCCGATCTCTCCTCTTTTCGATCTCTTCTCTTTCCTCCCTCTCTCTCGTCATCCCCCTCTATCCGATCTCTCTCTCTTACTCGCTCTCTATTTCTGATCTTTCTCTCCTCCTCACTCTATCTCTCTCTCTCTCTCTCTCTCCTCACTCTCTATTCGGTGGTAATTAAAACGAAGACATCCGTCGGAATGGGCTGCGAGTGTGTAGAGCGAGTTCGAAAAACCAAGGTTGATGCCGACGGAGATGCGGTCGTCAAAAGAGAGGCCCACGATTACGACGTGATAGTTCGAGATCGGATCACGGGTAAATTTTGAATTTGTTAACTAGTTTATAAGGTTGAAAAATAAGTGTATAAATTCCGTGAATTAAGTGTATAAATTAGAAAATTATGAATATGAATTATGTAAAAAAATTTACGAAATAGAGAGCAAAATTAGGTGGCTATAATCCCAAAAAGTACAATGACGATGAGAAAACATACCACAAACTACGTACATTCATAGATTTCTTTAAAGGAACGTCTTCTTTGTTTACCCTTTGACCTTTTTTTCACAGATTTGGAACTAGTGAGTTACTGTAAAAATAAGTTTAAGTGATCCCTTATGTTCAGTCTTGTTACTTTTCTGAACCTTTTAAAACTCGAAGCCGAGTTTAAAGCTTGTGAGCCTCCCCATTAAAGAGTTACTGCTTATATTTTTAATACGATGTGAAAATAAGTACTATGCATCTTATTCTTCCCTATTTTCCATCTTTCCAGGGTATATGGTATGGCATGATGACAGGAACCATAGTACAGACTTGTATCCTGTTTCTGATAATATACAGAACCAATTGGAAAAAAGAGGTGAGTGATCATAATTCATAATACTTGAGAACTTCAAAAACTTTACACATTTGAAAAGGTATTGAACTGTGAACAACTACTGTGTAACATAACCATAGCTCTTGTTCTATTGAATACCGCATAACGTAACTTTTGCAATCACCCCATTTCATCCAAATTTATGAAACGCCCTTTTGCTTGATTGTGGGCTAAATCACCCCATTTCATCCAAATTTATGAAACGCCCCTTTGCTTGATTGTGGGCTATCGATGATTTTACTCATGTATTGTAATCATTAAAATGTAGGCTCCGTATTTATACTAGTGTTCTTTGAACTATGCACACTGCATATATAGCTGAAAGGGTTTTTGAAAGCATCCAATTATACTGTAGCTGGAAAGCGCATTTTGGATTTTTGATAGTCTGAGACGTATTATTCTGTCATTTCAAAATTGGAAGGGAACGGCTAATCGCTGAATTCGGATGATACATAATGGTTAGCTTGCAAATGTTCAAAGTTCATTTTATGTTGTACAACAAAATTGAAGTACATGATGTATATGACCACGTTTATGTACTTATGTTGTAGCATATGTATTACATTACAGGTTTTTGCTGCCGGGCAACGAATAAGACAGTGGGGAGGAGAAGATCCTCAGAGTAATATAGATGATAATTCGACAGCATAAAATCATCAACAAGTGTTGCAAATTATTGTACTTGAAGAATTTAGATGATACTAATGTTTGTTAACCATAGTATTTAAGCTGTTTTGAGTTCGCTTAAATTACTCAAGCTAGTGTTAGAAAAATCTATGATAAAGATAAACCTCATTAACTTATATCCCTCTACAACTATATGTACTGCTATTTCAGTTTCTGATTACTTATCATATATATGTTACCAATCAAACTTGTGTCTCTAACATGTAATGTAACCAATCTAACGTATGAGTCAATACTTTTTTTTGTTTCATATATTAGTAGCATTATATTTAGATATGTATAATATAGATTTTTAGTTTTGAATATATGACACTATTAAAATAAAAAATATAATTAAATTAAAAAGTTAAATTGTTACTTCAAAAAAAATAAAATTATCATTATTTTTCGATTATAAAAATTATAATGATAATGTATCTCATTTAGTATGATAATTGTTGTTTTTATAAATAAAACTAAATACTAAAATAATCTGATAAAAAAAATATTAATTTTTTTATCAACTCAATTATTTGTATTTTGATACTATTGTTTTTATTACATGTTAATTTCTTTTTGTATTTATTATGAGTGTTATTTTCAAACTAGTATTATGATTCGTGTTAATAACACTAGACAAACATCAAAAAATTATTATTTATCGAATGAAAATTGTTAATAAAAATGACATTGTCGTAAAATAAAAAAGAGGTGTCGGGAGATTCGGGATAAACTTATCCCGACCCTACAGGATCTCGAAAATTCAGGTTCCGAAAAAGTTGGGTCCCGACTTTTATCGGGTCGGGGTCGGAATTTTTTTAGCATTTCCAAAAATAATTAGGTCGGAATACATGTTGAGTGTATACGAATCAGGTCCCGACGTTAACATAGCCGTACTGAAAATCAAGCTTAAACAAGGGAACTCGGGAGTTTGTGAGAGTAATTAACATGTACTTTACAAATTTCTTTTTGGTCACACGAATCAACATTGTGTGGCCACGATTTGTGCCATCAGAAAACTAAATTCACAAACGAAAATATTTAACCATGTGACAATTCGTCTTCAAAAAAGTAATGTGTATATATTTATAATGTTGGTATAATATTTTCTTGATTTTAATGTCATTTTCACTTATTTTATAAAGCTTTCTTGAAATTATTAATTTATTGAGAGAATTATTCATTTTTTTTTACTACTTATAATGTCCATTTAATCAATAGTTCTCCACGACGTTAATTAGCCGTCACGTCGAGTAGAAACATTAATAAATATATCTAGATGGAAGTTAAGATTGACAAGGTATACAAAAAAGAAAGTTAAAATTGCCGGCAGTTGTAATAAAGTTGGAGGAACAAATTATTTACCTGAAATTTTATTTGATATCACCATTGCGTTAGGAATTCATTGTACTTTAATAGCAAAGACGAATATTGAGTATAGATTATTGAGTATGAAGGCCGGCCATAATGGTCATGTTCCCAAGTTGGCAAGCATAAGTAGTTTTTTGTTATTTGGTATTAGATTATTTTCCATTTGTTGGTTTCACATAAAAATTGGACGAAGGAATGTTTTACTCTAGCTAGAAATGAGTTAAGAGTTTTAACTTTTTTTAGCCAAACTTCTATGTGATCATATACCAAGACGTGATGATAGACTTTAACTTATTTCAAGTAGCAAACCAAAAAGTTGCTTCAATCGGACACGGTTCGAAACCTATATTACGGTCTCATTCGTTTCAAAGCATTGTAGGTTCCATTGTTCCAAGAAACTAGAAATTTGATGCGACACCAATGAATACAATGATACCACACATCGAAACGCATATCCTGCAAGGCTATGTACAAGAATACTACTTTTTTAGCTCTAGGAAAATGGAATCTAATTGCTTGGGGTTATTGTAAGATCTCGTGTTTTTTTTCTAATCTTGCTTTTATTCTTAATCATTTAGAAAAATTATTTTTAGAGTATTATAACATTATTAACAAAATGGTGGGTCATTTAGAAGTTGGGTATTAGTATTCTTATTAACCAGTGATATGGTACACTTTAATTAGAATAGTTTTACGTCCATGTGGAAATAAAAAGATAAAGAATAATAATGGGAATAACAATATAAAGTTGAGTGAAACATTAATATTGGTTTTGAGGATATATGCACGTTATCAGGCTATATATTAATTAGATTTTTAAATCAAAGATTTTTAAGAATACTTTTAAAGTGGAAATAGAAAAGTCAAAACACTAAACAATTAAGAATAGAGTTAATACCCATTATTTTGCCGTTGATCATTCTTCCTATCAGTATTATGTTACATTAGGAATATTAATTATTAGAAGAAGTAAAGGCGGAGAAATGAGAATAGAACAGTAACTCAAAGAATTAAATACTAACTTGATGAATTGTATAAATATACATACGTAGAATAACTCCATATTAGTTCCACACATAAGTTTGGTATGAATATTTTTTTTATATTCATATATATGCATACAATTATAATCTTTATTTATATATATTAAGAAAAAAGGAGATAAATATACAACAGCCGAATTATGTACACACTACTATACTAAATGTATATGACTGTATATTACAAGAGTAGACAGAGAAATGGAAGATTCCAGTTCCGGATTCAGCAAAAAGAAATGGTTATAAGGAATTCAAGCATTAGATTATTCGTATTAATATCTTTTTGTTCTTGCGGTTTCGTATCGAGGTGAATGAGTTTTGTCATACTATTATAAATATCTTGTTGCATCTTTTGATAATGTTTTGCAGCCTCATGTGTATTATTTTTCAAGTGCTAAATATATATATATATATATATATAAACATTGATTTTTATATTGTTACGAAAAAAAGAAATATCGAAAGAAAGAATAGAATGAAAAAAAAAATTGATTTATATACCGTGAATCTGTATAAAGAAAATGAGTTTATATCTTATAAATATAAAGTTTATATACGGTGTATCTGTATAAGGTTTTAAAATTATTATTTTTATGATTTTTTTTATAATGTATTTGGTACCATTAGAATAAGTACAACGAAGAATACCCGAATAAGTGAAAGAGGAAAGTGGGGTGACGTTGATAACTAAATGAAAGAGTTTAGTTCTCAACGGTTAACTTAGCGATTGTACATAGCTTCGTTAACAGGAACGTTTTAAGGAATAGACCAAACCGTCATGCTGGGATGACCTTAATTACGTAGTGCACGTATAGTTTATACATCTGGTAAAAAGATCGACGGTAAAGAAATTGATGAAGTCAATCGAGTTTGGTACCATAATATATACATATTATCATATTTACTCCTATTATAAAAAAGAAGAAGATATTATTATTATTTTTACGACTATTTAAAAGGAGATTATTTTGATGAAAGAAAAAGAAAAGAGATGGTTATATTCTTATTCCAACTTTATTTAACTTATTTATAATTGCATTGTGATTTTTTATTAAATAAAACATTATTTTTTTAAAGAATCTGAAAAGGAAAATCTTATTTTCAACCCATATTATATATTGAGAGTTTTTTTATCTCATTGAGCTCGTTTAGCTCACCACTCCCTTTTTAAAATATTTTCAGATTACAAACAGTTAATTATAGTTGATATCGAGACAGTTTGAAAACCAGACAGATTTTTAAGATTATGTGTTAATTCCACTGTGATTATATACATTTTTATTTTATCTTGTAAAAGATTAAGTTTATTGTAATTAACGTAATTTTTGAGATTATATTTAATGAAACATTTGATAGAAATTTGAGTCGATTTAATGGGTAATTTAGTGAGATTTTTTTAGTTATTCTATTTAGACTTTGTTTAGTATGTGGTGTCACATATATTATTCAGCCGTGATTGAGTCTAAGATGTTACGGTTATATTGTTTTTATTTATGCATGTTAACATGGTTCACTGTTGATACCAATTCTATTTGAAGACTCGGCATTTGTTCAAGGTTATAGCTAATTATATGGGCATCCTTATTTACCCCCAAAAAGTATGTAGGCATCGAAATTCAAGATTTCAAAATTTTCAAACTCAAAATTCAAAAGGTCGATTAAATATGATATTAGTAGTAAAATGATTATAAGCTTTGCCAAACTTGTTACCTCTCTGTCCATGTCAGCAATCAAATTGTAATTATAGCTAAAAGAAAACACCAACTAAACTATGAAATTGAACGTTAGGTGAGACATTTCGTACTTTTCGTACTGCCATAATTGAGCTTTAAAAATTGTTACACAAATTTTCAATGCTCAATCATGGCAGTGGGAATTATTGAATTACTGAATGAACCTGGGAAGATCAGTACATATTGCAAGAGTAGTGATATATCCGTCTAAAACGTTACTCAAAATTTTTAACCGCTTACGTGACGGACTAGCTGTACAAATTATGTATTAAAAGAAAATATGATTTCAATTTCAAAAAAAAAAAATGATTGATACACTTAATCCGTTATATTAACGGTTAAGATTTTTGGGTAATTTTTTTTTTAATGGCTATATCATTTCTCATATTGTAATATCTAAAATTAAATATTTGGTCATTTCCAATCACACATTGAATAAACTTATGACGGTATTAGACATGGGTAGGGTGTGGGTAAAAAACCAGCCCGACTACCCAAACCAAACCCACCCCCAGTCGGGTGGGGTTGAACATTTCAAATAATAATCCGACTCAACCTGAACCGTATTAATATTTGTGGGTGGGTTCGGTTTGAATTTTCAAACCACACTGCAAAAACTATAAATTAATTATCTATACCATACATATAAATAACGTTAAAAATAAACCAATTAAATTACCCTAATTCTCACTTTCTCACTGGTCACCACATTTCTCGATCAAAAACATCATATTTTCCATTTACAGTTATCTTTTAATTTACAACTTTAATTATTAGATATATTTAGGTACACATATAACAAAATTTACAACTTTAATTATGAGATATATTTAGGTACACATATAATATAACAAAAGGTATTTAAAATTTCGAGAAACTCATTTTCTTCCAAGAAATCGATTTCAAATTAAGTTTAAGGAATTAAAAATATGAAAATAAGAGCTTCTGTTCGTAAAATTTGTGAAAAATGTCGACTAATTCGTAGGCGGGGGAGTTCGATTTCCGTTCTCAACCCATGACCAAATATGAGCCCGAAATGCTTCTTCTTTGCATTTATTATGAGCCCTTATTCACAAGTATCATAATTGGAATATTATTATTCTAAAAAAATCTAGTTTTTCTTTTTCAAAAAGAAATAAACGGTTCTTATTTTTCTTATATAATTTTCATGTATAAAAATACTTTTACGAGAAGGTTTTATCGAAAATGTGAGGAAATATCAAGAAAGCGACAAATCATTTTTGGTTTTAACCCTGCGCCATACATGAAATAGAAAAGGACCCTATAGAAATCTTTTAAATGTATATTACAAGACAAATAAAATTACTTAATTTATCTTAAAGAATCAATCGATAAAAAAAAAAGGGGAAAAACCTTGACCCATTCATATGTAAGCAAATAAATCAGTAATCAATTTCCAAAAATACAAAAATCAGTCTACAATCTCACTCCTCTTTCTCACTCTACACAATGGATAGCACCAACCAGCCACTGCTTTCCAACGAAATAACTTTGAAACCGGACAATGATCTATCTCCGCTCACCGGAGTTTCTGATTTCTTAATAAAGTTTCGTAACGAGTCGAAGAAGTTGTGGTACTTGGCTGGACCAGCAATCTTTACCTCTGTATGCAGGTATAGATTCCTTTCTTTCTTTTTCCTTTTTTCAATCAACATATTATACCAAGTCCATTTTATTTAAATAAAAGTATATATGCAGGTACTCGTTGGGCGCCATAACTCAGGTGTTTGCAGGCCACGTTGGAACCCTTCAGCTGGCAGCTGTCTCGGTCGAGAACTCCGTTATAGCTGGATTCTCCTACGGCATCATGGTACTTGCGTACTTGCTTAGTGGTATACTCCCTCCGTTTACATTTAATTGTCCATTACAAAACTACGTGCAATTTTGATCGATTTATAACTTTTATTAAAATTGTCATTTTTTTTTAATTTAATCATAAAATTTAACATATCAAATTTTGAAAATTTTCATTCCGACAGTTTTGATACGAGTTATTGACCGATCAAAATTATACATAGTTTCGTAATAAACAATTAAATAAAAATGGAATGTGTATTATTTAATATGCCGTTGTTACTCCGATTTACATTTACTTTTAGGTTTAGTGGTGTCTAGCTTTTATATATCATCTATAGTACTATATATCTTTGAACGTATCTTAGCATGTTATGAACATATATACTTGTATTGTCTCGATGAGCCATGCACATACATGTTAGGAACTATGTACTATCCCTAAAAAGTAGTTAAAACTTAATTTACAAACAAACATTAAAATTGATAAATGACTTAATAACCATAACCCCGTACCAATTATGTAAAAACACTAGGTCAGCAATTTGTTGGCCACACAGCCATGTGATAGGGACATATTTACGAGTAATAATACGATATATCATTAAAAAAAATGTTATAATCAGGGACGGTCAAATCTGTTAACAATCTTTCGCTAAATGATTATATATATATCAGTAATACTTAAATCCGTTGTCATGCGGTCTCCGATTAAGACGTTGACAAGCAAAATCTGTCATTATTTCAGTCTGTGATCTAAATTTTTTTTAGATGATTCTTCTCATAACCTTATATTAACACATTATTACTTTTTAGTATGTCAAACTGCCGGACCTTAGTATATACTCTCTTCATATAAAAATATTGGGATTCTATGTATATAGTGCAACTTTGATCGATAAATTTTTCGTGTTTAAATTGTTGAAATATAAATTTTTAAAATTTGTTCATATAACTTAACTTTTAAACTATATGATTGACTTTTGAAAAATTCGATTTCGACAATTATACATGAATTATTTGTCTATCAAAATTACACGAATTTTCGTATTGTCAGTTAAAATTCGATTTCGTATTGTCCTCAACAATTTAGAACTAAAGGAGGAGATGGTTAAATGAAAGTAGACGACGTAACCAAAGAATTTCTGGTTAGTTATATACGGTGACATACGCAACTGGCTCATCTTGATGAAATATAAACAAAGAAAATAATTTACAACTTCATTGGTTTGCGCATTCAGACAAGCAGATAGCCTAACGCACAAAACTCCAATGGTTTATATATAAAAATGAGTGGTGGTAATTTTCATTTTATCTTTTGTGCTCTTGGGGAATTATGAATACCTTTTATTAATTAGTAGGAACTCTGACAAAATGTAGACGACATATCTTTCACATTTGTGCCCAGACAAAGCACGTGATATTAAAATTCTTCTATTATTTGAAGAGAATGGTATTAAAATTGGATGATTCTTACCGGTCACCACCTCAAATAATGAGGTTAATGCCACGTAGCAACCAAACACGAGTAAAGAGGATGACTAACCCTTCAAACTTGTCTATATATAGAGACATTTTCGAGTGTTATCGGGACATGTGAAAAAGGAAAACAAAAACACAGTAGTATATTGCAGTGTTGTAATTTGTTTTTTCCAGTTTCATATATATAAGAAAAAGTAATGATATTTCTCGTGTAATAGAGATCAATCCGAATTGTTGAGACGCCGAACTATATTATATCTCATGTTCATTTTATATTTAAGTTTTCAATACTTATATTATTGAGCTATTAGTGTTTGTTTTATAACAATGATAACAATTTATCTTTATTATCGATTGAGATTCATAAACACCGTTCGTTATTATAGAAGACTAATATCTTACCAATATAGAATTAAAAGCGATTAAAAATTAAGATTTAGATTAAAAAAATCAAATTATTTAAGATATAAGTTAATCGTCTCTCTCTCATTCAACCCAAACCTAAAATCCACTTATTTTGCCGCCGCCACCTGTGACGGGGACGGCCACCGCCACTCTCCTACCCCAGGTCGTCCCCTTCTTACACACCTTCTCTCCTATCTTCTCATTTGCTCTCTCCTTCTTATCTCGATCCACCAGCCTCCTCCTCCTCCACCCATTCACACCTTTTCTCACCTTCTCCGACTCACCGATCCGTTTCCCTCCTCTCTCAAATCTCATACGCTTCTTACTCTTTACTCGTATCCACACTCTTCTTAAACTCATAAAAACCCCCTTTCCTTTCTTAGGCTCACTCCTCTTTCCTCTAGCCCGCCTTTGACTCCTCATTTTGTCCCGATTTTAGATCGAATACGGTAGCTTTTTCGATTATAGCTTTTTTGACGTCTGGAGTTTTCATGAGTTTCATGTCAGCGGTTGTTTTCTGTGTATGAAACTGCATGTTTGGGCTTTGGTCCGAGTATATAAACCCCTTAAAAAAATTATATACCTCTAAAAACCATCGCCTCGACTTCTCTTATTTTCCGGCAACCTTCTTCAGCAAGTTTTTCTTGTTTCGTCTCTTCTCACCGCTCAAGTGATGACTGTGGATTTCTTCTCGGATCTCTTTTTGTCTATTTTTCTCCCCTTCTCTCTCTCATATGTTCTTTCACAACGCTACCACTACCAATCCATGCATGACAGCGCGGTGGCGCTAAATTTTCTAACTCTTCAATCGAGACCATAGACTATTTTCAAGTGTCCATTGACTGTCTCTTAAATAACCATAGACTGCTTTTTAAAAGACCATTAAATGTTAATGACCATATACTACTTTAAAATGAAATATACTGTTTTCAAATGACTATAAACTGTCTTTAGATGACCATAGACTGTTTTCAAATGATTATATACTGCTTAACTTGAGTCATTTTCTAGAATATGTTGTCGTTTAGAATGTCAAGCTCTTTTACTCCACGGTCATTGTTTAGACTATTTTAGAAACGGTCAATTTTTTTCTATTGTTTTGGACATTTTGTCTCTTGTTTTTTTTGTATTCTTTAAACTTTTCTCATTTTAAAACTGAACCTGGACCTATTTTTGGATTGTATCAGTTTTTTACGATTTGGAGAGATTCTTCCGATTTTTTTTTAAAAATCGGATTCACACCCTTTTTTTTTTTGCTATTTTTTAAGTTTTATTATAAATAACAATAAAGTTCATATGATAATGCACAATCTTTTAGCTCTCCTCTTAAAATATTTCCCTACTCTTAGAAATAATGGCATTATATTCCAAAAATATATAATGCTAATAAGAATGTCATAGGTAAAGGAGGGCGAGAGAAGGAAATAGACTAGTTCAGACTATGTAGGCCTTTTCGGTTTGGATGCGTTAGACGCTTACTTTGTTGCCCTTAAGGGTATAGACGGCTTCTCTCAAAAGTGGAGGGTTAGCTGCATTTCCCAACTTAAATGAGGGGCGTGTGCAACCTAGCTAGAGAAATTGCCTCATCTCTTTGATGAATGTGGTATTGATATTCAATTCATTCGAAAAAGAGGTCAGTCTTAGGGGAGACCGTGCCAATGGTTGAATTAATGACTTCGCTTCGATGTCTTCGACTTCGACAGAACCCGAAGGGGACTTTGATCATTCAACTTGAGCTTCTAAAGGAATCATGTTATTTGGAATTCCGAAAAGTGAATCTTATCTTTCAGATCATTTGACAGAATTTTTCTTTGATTGAAAATATGGAAAGTCTGTTCCTCATGTACCTAAGAAGTCGAGGCTATTGTTAGAACTAGAATTGGGTATCCAAAAAAAGGTCCCAATTAGATTATGAACTGCTTGCTTCCTTCTATGTTGTGACGTCATCTGCATTCGTCTGCGTTGCTGATATATAGTTGATCCTTGCACCGAACTTTAAGCACTGGTTGAACCTTCTTTGGTCTCTTTCAGCAGCGGGGAGCTTTCTCTCTTAAAAATGGTATTCGTTGTGCTTTCCTCTGCTAGTTATGCTTCAAACGAGGACGTCCTACATAGTTCAAGTTCTCCTAATTGAAACATAACATTATCCTCTTCAGTGGTCAAAGACAGGTTAACATCAGAACCCGGTTCAGCAGAACAATGAAACTAAGAAATATCCGACGGGCAACAAAAAGTGGTTCAACTTAAGAGACTTTTGATATGATCTATGCTACGAACCTTTCATTTTTTTTTAAAGAAATGTATTTTGAACACATTTGAAAGAGCAGGCTTGATACACTTTATTCACCTTGGCCAATACAAGAAAAAATTTATTTACCAACACTATTGGTAAATTGAGTGTCGTTAAATTTTAATAATAGTTTAGCAACATAATTAGTTGCTATTCTGTTGCTAAAATTTAGCGATACTCACTTTTTCTTGTAACAATAACGAAACATAATTCTATAACATAGTCTAAGAAACTTATTAGCAGCGGAAAAAGAAATCCTATGAGGTTCGGCTGGTCGCAACTAACTTAATCCAACTCTTTAATACTTGTATATCTGAAAATATTTTGAAAATGAGAGGTAAGATAAACGAGGTTAGTGAGTAATAAAGCCTTACAATAATCATAAAGGGCAAAAATAAATTTTACTCTTTCTTTCAAAACAAACAGTTAAGTTTAATAAAAACTCTCAATGCATAATAACGTGAAATCTTTCTTGAAAATTAAATTGTAACAAACGTTAAATAAACTTCTTTTTTTGTCAGACTCTCCGACATAAACTCCTTTCTTTGTCGGACTACCCGACATAAATTCCTTTCTTTGTCGGACTCCTCGACTTAAACTCTTTTCTTTGTCGGACTCCCCGACTTAAACTCTTTTCTTTGTCGGACTCCCCGACTTAAACTCCTTTTTTTGTCGGACTGCCCGACTTAACTACTATTTTTTCGGGTATTGCCGAAATAACCGATCTTTTATTTTTCTTTCAATGATATAAAATATCAGTAGGTATATATATATATAGATGGTACTTGAAAAATAATAAAAACGAGCATGTAATACTTGTTAAAAATATGCAACTGGGTACTTTATAATAGCAAGACATAACCACTCACTCAGATACCGGATAGAAAACAGCAGTGGACACCGAAAACCTGTAAATATGATTATGACTACTTGTATATGTCGTACCGAACTACTAACTATTATACTTAAACTCTAATTGACCTCAACTAATTTTAACACTTTACAACAACTGACGAGACTGACACTTACACAACTTATAATGTAAATTATGGTCTGACGTAATCTAAAGAAAAAACTACACTTAATAAAACCAGCTATTACTTTAACAAAACTTGAGGTCTAAACAGATCGTGTAAAATTAGAAGCCAATCATCGATAAGCACGATTATAAGTAAGTAATTTATGACAAATGTAATAACAAACTTATCACATACATGCACATACATAAACTAGTTTCTGGTGTTTCAATTAATCATTTCGTTTCCTTTTCTTGATAACTCAAAACCATATAGTTACATTATAAAAATTTCAGATTATGTTCAATGAACAAGATCGGTCAAGTTCCAAGTCAAACAATATAATCAGTACTTTAAATCCAACCATAATTTCACTACAAGTCATTACACAGGTATTTCAAACTAACATAACAACTTGACCGTTTACACAGATTTCGTTTATAACAGATACCCAGGCAAAACATCTTACTGGCAAGGTCAAATACATTTGAGTTTTAGGTTTTGTTTGGTAAACATGTAAATAGGGTTTTAACCCGAAAGCAAGGAAAACGGATCAGCCAAACAGGAACAAAACTAGGTACCATATCATGCTAGAAGAGCTCATCATAACAATAGCTATAAAATTTAAGTGACAAATATAAAAGCGTGTTCCAGAACCAAACAAGTTCATAACACAACAATGATGTAGCCAATTTCATACCAAAATCCATTTATTACATCTTCAACATATTGTGCAACAGTTTGAAAGCATGTAGAGATTAATTGTTATAAGATAAAATTAGCAGCAACGTTCCTAGATTGATAACGAGATTTAGAACCTAGCTAACAAGATTTGGTTCCCTATATTATGTCTACCCGCGAATTAAAAGATAATAGATATTCTACCAACAATGTCTTAATATTTTTTTTTTTGTTTTTTTTTTCATTTCAGACAATTAGAGAAGCTGTCACGCACCAATGCAAAGTAAACCGATTAAAATACAAACATGGACGGTTTGGTCTGATTATTTATTTATTTCCCAAAACTAAACAGTAACTCAATTCTTAAAAGCTATATATTCAAGATCAGATTCTCCCAATAATTAATTACACAACCTACAACAAGTACGTTAATCACGTATACTATCACTAATTAACCAACTGACAAAGCCATAACTTTGATCGGTCGCGTTAGGCTTTTCAACAATAATAAATCATGAATTGACAATAAACGATGAACACTTCTCGATCTTTATTAGTATTCGGCAATCGCCCTTGTTTGGACTACAACTTATATCACTATATTTATGCTCGGATCCGCTGTTCGATCCGGAAGATGATCTTTCTCTTCTCTTTGTGCTCGACTTTCTACCTGACTCGGTTAGGCTTTTGATGTGATACGTCCTGACTAGTATTTATCTTTTCTCTCCTTCTCTCTATATTTTTTAGGTATGATTTCTGGTCTGGCGGTCCTTGGGGGGGGAGGGGGGGGGGGGGGGGGATACTTGGCTATTTATAGGCAAGTATGCCTCCTAAGATGTTGACAAATGTCTCTATCTTGTGAGATTTTTCTGACATGGGTCCCTATTTAAGTGGGCTTGGGCTTTTAGTAAGATCCAATCCTATTCTCAAAGAAAGGCTTGAGATAGCCCATTTAAGCATTAGATACCCCTCTATGATGGGTGGGTCGATTCCTACCCGAATAGATACATTCGGGTCTAATTTTTATGTTCTATCAAGTGCTCCCTGAGTTCCTCGGCATGGTTTCCATGTCGAGGGAGTCATGATTGGTCTGTCGAAAAGATGACTTTGGTTTAGCTGCTCCCTTATGTTTCATTCGACAAATGCCCCTTTTTATAACTGTTCCTTGGGACCCACTTACTGTCTTGGGAACTTGCAAACTTGCTATTTGACTTTGATATGACCCTCGGTATCTTTCTTCGAGTAAACCCTTGACCTTTCCAAAGATCCATTTACTATAAAGAGGGAATACCATTCCCACAATTACTTATTCCATCACCATCTTGTGATTTAATGGCTTCTCCCAATAGTTCTACTGGAGATAATTCTTCGGATTATGTCGCTTACTTGGAGAATGAAGTTAAGAAGGCTCGCGTTATGAAAAGGAAGCTGGCGGACGTGACCAAAAGGTTGTCTGATATGGACGCGGCTCATCACTTGACGATGGCCGACCTGGATTGGGCCTTTGAACGTATAAAGAGGCTCGAGGCTTCCCTGGCTAAGGAAAAGGCAGCAAAGAGGGCCTATAAGCTCGCTTTCAAGGAGCTGCATGATCGGACCAAGCCGGGGTCGGAGGGCCCTGAAGCAAGCTCTTCCTCGGAATAATTAGTCTTTTGTGATTTCTTTGTAATTAGGCATTATCTCCAAGTTGTAACCGAATTATTGAAAATATTAATAAAATATTTCCTACTTTTATTCCTGTCTGTTTGTTTCCTTAATACCTCATTGGATGACTCAATTGGACCTTGGAAATTGTTGTTAGTTAGCCTTGAATGCCCTTGGGAAGTTCATGAGGGTTGTTCTTTCTTCGAGACGATCATTAATGTCCCTCGTTTTTTCCTATAAAAAGGGGGCAGCACTGTCTTCTTTGTGTAATTCATTCCTTATTAATGAACAAATGGCTTATCCTTATGAAACTAATGGTGATAACCTTCCTGAATATGTTGCTCATCTTGAAGAGGAAGTTAAGAAAGTGCGTTATCTCGAGAAGAGGGTTGCCCGGTTGTCGGTGGAAGCTCGTCGGGCCGTCGAACTAGACGAGCGATTGGACGCCATGGAGAAGGAGCACCAGAGGTCTTTGCTCGACAGTATTCGTGCTCGTGCTCGGATCAAAGAGTTTGAGGCCTCCAGAGACAGGCAAATTGCTTCCAAGAGGGCTTACAAATTAGCCCTTGAGGAAGTGTATGCTCGGTCGAAGAGGAAGCCCGGTGAAGAAGCTGGTCCTTCTGTAAAATAATCCTATTTTTATTTGTGATGTAATGTCTTTTTGTCGAGAAGTATCTTGTAATAAAGTTCCCCTTGATTAATGAAAACTCTTCTTTTTCTCGTTCTTGTATGATTTATTTTCCCAATGCATTTAATTTTGACGGCGCATGCTTGTGGCTTCATTAATGATTTTTCTTGGGTCTTGTGCTTGACCTTATCCACCGAATCTTTTGAGTCTTTGTATTTGGGAACTAATGGGATTCCTTGAGCCTTGTGCACAAATCTTATCTTTTAAATCTTGACACTGTTCAACTTCCTCCTTTAAATGCTGGCGTAATTGACACGTGTAGAAGCTTTTCTGGAGATTTACCCTCTTTAAATACTGGCTTGAACCCAAGCGTTTCTTCTCAACAGACGCACCTTTCCAATTACCCATGTTTTCCAGCGCCTTTTGATGAACGGTTGCAATTCCCCACATTAAACCATCTTTAACTGTCCTATAAATACCCTCTTAAGATATGGGTTTTTTCATAATCTCTCCCATATATCTTGTTGCCATATATAAAATTTTGCCTTATAATTTTCTCAAAATGGCTGGTCCTTCTACCAAATCTGCCTTGGTCTTGCAAGTGGAGGCTTTCGAGGCCTCTTATGGCCATGCACTAAAGCTGTTGAAGGATGCTGAGGAAGAGTTGAAGGTGATGCGTTATCACCATACCGAGATGGTTCGGGAATTGACTTGGCTAAGATCCGAACTGGATTATTGCCGACGTGCTCGTCAGGCTCTAGTCGAAGAGAATGAGGTGTTGAGTGGGAACCCGACACTTCGGGACAGGAACGTCCCTGCCGGGCCCTCTCATCGATACCGATCGACTTCCCCCTAACCTTCCCCCTTTCTTCTCTTCTTTTTATATATATTTTTTTTATTTTTTTTTCTTCTGCGCTTCTTTCTTTTTCTTCATCTTCTCTCCCATCACTCTTTTTCTTTTTCTTCTTTTTTATTTTGTTTCTTTGACTTCCTTTTTATTTGTCAGTTTCCTTCATTTCTTCCTCTTCCTCTTTTGTTTAATGCTTTGTTCTTTTCTTTTTCTTTTTTCCTTTTTCTCTTCTTCTGCACCACTACGATGTAACAATCAACCCTGTGATCCTAAGGGTTTTTTGTTACTTCTAGGATTTTTATCATTTTTCATTTTCCTCTTCTTGCTTTTCACTTCTTTTTTATGTTCCTCTTCATTCTCTTCTTCCTCTTCCCCATCGTTGTCTGCTCGCTCCTGTTAGCTGGGTTTGCTGATATAGTCGATCTTCTTTGGCTATGTAGCCTTTGGATGTAATAGATTTTTTCTCGGATGTAATAGGTCTCCTTTTATGATGTAATAGTTTTTCATTTCAATGTAGTCCCCTGATGTAATGAACAGCGATGTATCTCATCTTTATTAATGAAAATTTTCTTTGCCCCTGTATATTGCACTTTTCTTTACCTTGCATTTGTGGTTTGTCGTTTTGTTGGAATGTGGATCTTTGAATATCTTGAATTTTTATTTTCTGCCGTACTGCAGCCGAGTGACGTTTGAGGCCTGTATATGATACAGGCTCCCATGCAGTGTCAGATAATACGCATGTTCCCAAGTATTTGTCAGGCGAACATGCACGTTCCCCAGCACTTGTCAGTCAATGCCATACTATCTTTGTTCTATAAATACTCGTCTTTTCCTTAGTAATATCATTTCTCACACTCCTATTGTTTTCTTCTTCTCTTTCATCTCCCATCTCCTTCTATCTAAACACAACTTTTCATAATGTCTGAGCTCGTGGTGAGATTTCATGCTCAGATGAAGGGCTTAGATGCTGAGGTATCTCGGGTCCGTCATCGGATGGCCAGACTTGAGAAGGAGTATGGTACATTTTCCTTGAGTCTGTCCGTCCCTCATCCCGAGGAAACAATAAAGTGGACTGAGATATCGGCTTTGAGTCGTCAGCTCGATAGGTTGTTGCTACAGAGAAATCATTTAGCCCGCTCATGGTATGATGCCGAGGAGATTTGGGACCATGCTCAGGGTGAATTTGATAACTCCCCTCAAGGCCTAGCTAGCATGATGGTTAGAAATGCTCGTCTTGAGGGGCACATTAAGGTTCTTATCGAGGAGAACAACAACCTCTCCTCGGAGAATGAATGCTTGGTCGTCATGAATGATTCCTACCAAGCTTGGTTAAATTGCGCAGCTCGGATGTCTTTCTCTCAGTCTGGCAGTTCGGTTTTTCCGCCCATTGATCCTTAGTTAGATTGGGCTTATTTTCTGATGTATTTCCCGTTTTGTAATCTGTATCAAGTAATAAATTTTTTTGTTTTTGATAAGTTGTACCTTTTCGTATTCCATTCCTCTTTGTATATTGAACCGTTTGCAACGCCTCGTTCCTGGCGCCTTTTCGTACTTTGTGCCCTTTGATTCTTTATAAATGCTCCCTATTGTCTTTGTGTTTCAGTATCCATTCTTCCTTTCTCTCTCTCCTTTCCCTATTAGTGTTTAACTGAGATGGCTCCCATCACCAGGTCTGCTTCCAAAAAGAAAACCCTAGTTGAAGTGCCCACCTTCTTGCTACCCCGTCCCCCTGGTTATGGGAAGGAGGAATTGACGCCGCTTCAACTAAAAGACATCGAGATATCATGGTTGAAACACGATCTTAAGTGTGTTCAGACCGAAATGAGGCGGTTCAAACAGTACTGGAAGGAGGAGAGCGCTGCTCGTTTTGCTGCCGAGCAGAAGTGCAAGTCTCAATCTTATGCAGATTGGCATTTCCCATTTGGTTAGGGAAAAAGAGCGTCTGGGGGAGCTCTTGGCGAAGAAGGATGCCGATATGGGGGGTAGTTCGAAGAAGTAGGATGGACGTTGTATTTTCTTGTAAACTTTTCTTTTCCTGTTGTTTGTTTGTATCCCCCTTTGTGGATGAATAAAACTTGTGTTTTGCAATTTGATCATGTCTATTTTATTTGTCTTTGCGTCTTCGCTGTGTTATTTGCTTTTGCCTTCGTGTTGACATCATTGGATAAAGAGCAAGGTACACCAATGTTATCCCCCCGGAGAGCGTTGTTAGACTGGACGTTTAAATGTCGTCGAGCTAGGAACGGTCGCCGTTCACCTTGTTCGGTGTACCATTTCGGTAAGAAACGGTTTTGACGTCGAGGAACTTACTCGGAGGGTGTCCTCGGTTGATAATACTGGTAGCGTATGGTAGAAGCTTTTTGTGGTAGGGTCCACGGGCCGTTTATATAGGTGTAATGATGTGAACTGCCTTGGTTACTGGGATAAACTATGTGACGTGGCAAGATCTGGAGCGTTTATCTGTCGAAAAGAGCAGCGGTTGTGGACTTTTCTATGGTTGGAAAAAAGGTAAACCTCTGTCACACGAAAGGACGGTTAATATTTTATTCTTTATGTGGCTCCACTCCTTTTAACTGTGCTAAGTAATCCCTTTTGTTTTTTATCCCATAATTTGCTGAAAAAAATATCTCTTATTGTCTCTCTCTAGGGTTTTCTCTTCCCGCCAAAAATAACTTGCGTCTCGATCTAGGGTTTCGCCGGATAACTGATAGATTTGCTGCTTCGATCTACTGCTTGCTCATGACTATGACTGTAAGTGTTTTCGTATTTTGCTTGGTATTCTGTATATGGCTGTGTTTAGGGCCTGTATTTGAGTGGTTGTTGCTGTTATGTATGTGCTGTATGAGATACGGTCGTGTTTGCCTATATATATGTATATGGGTTGGTGATTGGTGGTTTTTCGTCATGTATAGGAGTTTTGTTGGTTGAGTAGAAAATCTTAGGGTTTCTAGTAAATTGGGGGGGGGGGGGGGGGGGGTTCGCGTATTGTTGTGTTTTTGTTTAGGATATTGATTGAAATTTTTATGATGTTGGGATAGGACATTCTGACCCAATGCCGGGCCCAAGTTGGCCCGTTTGTGGAAGAGGAGTTCAAGAAGCTCGCCGGGATACCTGACAACATACGCATTCGGCTGCCTGTCTCCGACGAGGAGGTTATGGGATTTGTTCCGGCCGGTGAGGTGGCCGTACGTTCCTCGGCGTTCTTTACCGGGGGTCTTAGACTTCCGTTCACCGAATGGGTGGCCTCGTTCTTTGAGGCCGTCCAGATAGCGCCGGCCCAACTGGCTTTGAATGGTTACCGTACTTTGATCGGTATCCAGAGGTTATCGGAGTTGTCTGGGATAAAAATTGAACTGAAAGATGTGTCCGGGGTATATAGTTTGAGTTTTGAGCGTCGGAGCTCGTATCTGAAGTCATTGCGCTTATTCTCGCGGCTTGTCCTCGGTCTTCCTGATACGAATAAGGAGCATAATCTTGGCATTGTGATTGCTTCCGGAGAATGGGGCTGTGCCGGACACCAGATTCCTGGGCCTACTACGACGGCTCCGGATAGTCCCAACCTAGGTGCTCCCAATGTCGAAGCTCTCTTGGCACTTTGGAACTGGTGGGGGCCGGGACCGGCAAGGGATCCGGCGAGCCGTACTGCTCCCATGCTCTTAGGTTATCCTGCGGGGCCGGTGACCAAGGGCAATCCTGCGCCCGAGATTCCCAAGGAGACTGAGGAGGACTTCCTCAAAATTGTCAGGGCGAGAAGCGCCTCACGGGGAGGGAAAAAGCTTGCTCGTCCTAAACGCCGAGCATCAGATGATGCTGTTGGGACCTTGAAGAAGGCTAAGGGGTCAGAGACCTCGGTGAATGAAGAGGTTGCGGATGCTGGTACTACCGAGAAGGCTGCTGCGCATGGTGAGGTACGTGTATGTTTGTTTGTGTGAATAGTCGACTTTGAACTCTAGTGTTCCTTTCTTTATACGTTATCTTGTTTCAGTTATTGACTTCTTCATTGGTTACCTTTGCTCTTGCCCGGTCTATGGGTATTATTGTGTTTCAGGGGTCGATTGATGACGTATTCAGTCATATGAACCTCTTGGTGAACATGGGCGAGGAGACGATGACCCTGCCTGTCATCTCGCCTACTCATACCGAGGATCCGATAGATCTTCCTGTTTACTCGCCCATCCGTACCGTGGAGGTGATCGAGCGTAGGGCCCCTGAGACTGATCCTTCAGAGGAGGTGAGGGAAGAAGAGGAGGTGGAAGCCGGCAAGGAAACTACCGTGGAGGTTGCGATTGGTGATGAGGAGGAGGTTCCCGAGGGACCTGAAAAGGTGTTGATAGACGGGGCTGCAATGACCCATTACATTGAGCGTTGTGGGGGTGAATTGTTGGAGCAACCCCGAGTCTTGAGGATGGGGTATACTGCTCTTGAGCCCCTCGTCGTTAAGGATGCAGAGAAAATAGCTGCTCTGCCTGTGAAGTCAGTTATAGAGAAGGCCAGCACTGATGCGCTTCGGGTATGTTGCGTTCGCATTTGATTACATAGGTCGTGACGCTCTTCTTTTAGCTGTTGTCTGATGTTTCTAAATGCAGGTTTTCGTGGATATTGCGGTGTTAAGGGATCAGCTGTCGGCATTAGAGGCCGAAAACAAAGCAATGGATGAGGATAAAGCTCAGTAGTTGAAGTTGGTCTCCGAGCTAGAGGCGGAGAAAGAGAAGCTGGTGGCCGAAAATAAAATAGCGGCCGAGGAGAGAGTCAAGATGGCAAAGTTGTCCTCGGATTACGATAAATTGGTGGGAGACAACTTATGCCTGACTGAGGAAGTTGAGAAGCTGGGGGCCGAGAAAGAGCAGCTGGTCGAAAAATACGACCTACTGGAGGTCGATAACTTGCTCATGGCGGAGGACGTGGAGGCCGGAACATCGGAGGTTGCGGCTCTGAAAGTAGCGCAAGCAGATGAACGGGCAAAGTTAGCAATGATGGCTAACTTTTCTGTCTTTTGCGCTCATATTCGCGCTCTCAATTTCACGAAGGCTCCCGTGTCGGATCGGGCGTGGTCGGAATTGGTGTACCCCTGTCCCCAAGGTGCACCGCCGAGACCCTTAGATTGGGCAAATCTTCGGGACGAGGAGCTCCCCCAGCTGCCAGGGCAGACGACTTCGATAGCGCTCCTTCCCCATTTCGTTTCGGCCCCGTCCACTCCTCGGCCTGCTGCTGATGTGACTCCCCCACCCACATCCCCTCAGGTGGAGCCTTGATCATTTTACTTGTATTTTTGCTGTTATTTTTTGTGTAGCTTAGCGTAGGGTCTTTTGGTACCCGAGTTGTGGGCCGCTTTTGTAACTAAGCAGATTCTTTTGGGAAGTGATAATATATGTGTTCTGTTGTCTTTCTGTTTGGCTTCCCTAGTTAATTTCCTTGTTTGTGGGTCGTCGTCTTTTGAAGGATGTGAAAACAAAATCTTGTCAGGTTCCTGTCAATCCCCTTGCCATGGTGGTCTGGACCTCGCTTAGTCGTAGTGTGGGCGATGTTATAGATGGTCTTGAAAGATCTAAGGCGTCCCTGACTTCTGAACTGAATTCTGCTCGTCGTGAAATCGAGGGTCTGAATATTCATATTGCAAACTTGTCGATTCGATTACGTGACTTGGGGGAGAAGTTCAGCAAGAAGACCGCCCATTATACGGCAAATAAGGGAAAGGCTAAAGAGCTTCTTAGCGCGCTTCGGCGTTCTCGTGATGATTCCCGAGGCCGGGTGACGAGCTTGAACTTGGTTTTAGGGGCCGTTTTCGAAGACGCGGACCTGTTGCTATCCTTTGCCAAAGCGTATTGGGCCCGAAGTCACGCATTAGAGGTGCTCGAGCATGTAAAAGGCATGTGTGGTGTTACCCGGGCAGAGCGCATAGTTGATGCGATGGCTGGGGTAACTGAGACCACGTCTGCCTTGAACCGAGTGGATGCGGTCGTGCGGGAGCGTTTGGGGACGCAAATTGTCTCGTTGCGAGATATTCATTTCGCTGAGGCCGTCGAGACCTCAGTGTCTGTTGACGGGTTGTCGGATTAATGGTGGAGTAGCCTGTTTTGTCATTGTACTTGTATCTTGTATAAAAATCTTCGTTTTTCTTCTTCCCTGTCTTTCTTTATTTTTTGATGAATATTCATTTCTTCCTTTCTTTCCCATTTTTTTTTTATATAGGCACATGCCACTATGTCGCACCAGGCTGGTTCTTCTTGCCCAGTTAGTCCGGGGCTAGGGCCTATCGGTGCTTCTCGGGACGAGGTCTCATCTGGTGCGGCTTGTGAAGGGCATGCCAATTGGCCTTACATTGTTTTAATGAGCAAAAACATCGAGTTGCTCGATCGATGTGCCCGACTTAGGGCCAAGTTGAAAACACAGGTGTCCTCTTTTCGTGAGTACGTGCGTCGTGCCGAGCATGTTGTTAAGGTTCAAGAGCGTCGTCTAGATCGATATTGGCGTCTGAAGGAAAAATACCTCGGTAAACTAAAATCATTGGTTACCAAAGCCAATATGCTGGTGAAGTATTTCCGTCTGTCCCGATCTAGATATGATGCTTCTGTGGCTATGATCGACATTCGTAAGCTTCTCTTCGATGATGCTCGCCGTAAAGCGGCCTCGGAGGCTCACGAGATCGCTAAAGGAGCAGAGTTCTCCGCACGGCTTAAGACGCTGTCCTGCGTTGGTGCCCATACGACCAACTTTGACGCCCTCATCTCTGAGGAGCGTTTTGATGGCGAGGAGACCGATGGGGATATGTCGACAGATGACGAAGAGGTCGAGCTCGGTCTATTGCCGTCGTGCTCCTCATGTAGTAGTAGTTCTTAAATCAATTTCTTTATTGTTGGTTGTACCTTGTTGCCTCCGTAATGTGGGCGAGGACTATTTGTTTCATTTCTTTATTCTTGTGTTCGGATCTTCTTATTATCGTATTGATATTCCATTGATTGGATTGACTTTCCTTGCTGATTTCTTCGTTTGATATTTTATTGCTTCTGTAAAGTGAGAGAGGACTATTTGTTTTATTTCCCTGTTCTTGTGTTCGGATCTTCTTATTGTCGTATTGATATTCCATTGATGGGATTGATTTTCCTTGCTGATTTCTTCGTTTGATATTTTATTGCTTCTGTAAAGTGAGCTTTAGCAATTATTTTCCCTTGTTTCCCCCTTTTTTCTTGATAGAGTTGGTACCTGCATAAGTGGGACTGAACTATTATTTCATATGCCCCCGGTTACGTTGGGGGACTTTCAGTATTCCTGGGCAATAGTGCTACATGCCATTTTGAAATTTCTCATGCCCCCGGTTACGTTGGGGGACTTTCAGTATTCCTAGGCAATAGTGCTACATGCCATTTTGGGATATCTTATGCCCCCGGTTACGTTGGGGGACTTCCAGTATTCCTAGGCAATAGTGCTACATGCCATTTTGGGATATCTTATGCCCCCGGTTACGTTGGGGGACTTTCAGTATTCCTAGGCAATAGTGCTACATGCCATTTTGGGAATTTCTTATGCCCCCGGTTACGTTGGGGGACTTTCAGTATTCCTAGGCAATAGTGCTACATGCCATTTTGGGAATTTCTTATGCCCCCGGTTACGTTGGGGGACTTTCAGTATTCCTAGGCAATAGTGCTACATGCCATTTTGGGAATTTCTTATGCCCCCAGTTACGTTGGGGGACTTTCAGTATTCCTGGGCAATAAGATACATGCTGTTTAGGAATTTCTTATGCCTCCGGTTATGTTGGGGGACTTTCAGTATTCCTGGGCAATAAGATACATGATGTTTAGGAATTTCTTATGCCCCCGGTTACGTTGGGGGACTTTCAGTATTCATGGGCAATAAGATACATGCCATTTTGGGAATTTCTTATGCCCCCGGTTACGTTGGGGGACTTTCAGTATTCCTGGGCAATAAGATACATGCCATTTTGGGAATTTCTTATGCCCCCGGTTACGTTGGGGGACTTTCATTATTCCTGATCCTTGATAAATAGCAAAATATCTTCTGAATTTAAAAAATAATGTTATGACAAAGTAGAGGTACGTTGTGACCTGTAATGGAAGCCCGTTCATATGAAGTACTTCTTAAGATTCGTCACGTTCCAAGAATTCTTTTCCCCTCGGCTGTTTCCGAATAGAACGCTTTTGATCTTGTAAGTCGTCGGGCTTGTTCTTTTGACGTTTTCGTATGGGCCTTCCCAAGTGGGGCCCAGTTTGCCATGTATCTCGTTTCTGGTGTATACTGTTACTCGCCGCAATACCAGTTCTCCTTTCTTGAATTCCTTGGGCCCTTTCACCCTTTTGTCATAAGCTTGCTTTACACTTTGTTGGTATTTTGCTAGAGTAAGGGCTGCTATCTCTCGTTTCTCGTCTAGCATGTCGAGTTCCTCTCTCATTCTTTGTTCATTGTTCCCCTGCTCGACTAAAGTCGTTCGGAGTGTGGGCAGCCCGATTTCTGTTGGTATGACGGCTTCGACGCCGTATGCTAAGCTGAACGGGGTTTGCTTGTTGCCCGTTTTAGGAGTAGTTCGGCATGACCATAAGACGTTGAGCAGCCGCTCGGGCCACCTCCCCTTTGCTTGTTCAAGGGTTGTCTTGATGCCATCGAGTATTGTTCGGTTTGACACTTCAGCTTGTCCGTTGCCTTGCGGATATGTCGGCGTCGAGTAAAACTTCCGGATACCTAGTTCCTCGTACCACAGCTGTAGATTGGCATCTCTGAACTGGGTTCCGTTGTCGGCGACAATAGCGTACGGTATACCGAACCTGGTAATGATGTACTCCCAGATGAACTGCTTAACGTTGCTGGCTTTGATTTCCCGGAGAGGCTTAGCCTCTACCCATTTGGTAAAGTAGTCCGTCGCTACGATCAGATACTCCACGCTGCCGGGCGATCTGGGAAGTTTCCCGACAATATCAATTGCCCATTGCGCGAATGGCCATGGTGCCGATACCGGGGTCATCATGGATGATGGGAGACGAGGTATTTTGGCGAATCTTTGGCACTTGTCGCATCGTTGGACATAAACATCTGCATCTCGTTTGATATAAGGCCACCAATATCCTTGAGTGATCGCCTTGTTGGCTAGGGATCGCCCTTTGATGTGTGCTCCGCAAGACCCTTCGTGGACCTCTTCCAAGACAGGCTGTTGCAGTTCAGGCCGGACGCACAGAAGGTGGGGTCCTCGGTAACTGGATTTATACAGTTTGTCATCCTCAGATAGCCAGAAACGAGGGGCTTTTCGTGTGATTTTCAACGCCTTTATCTTTTCTGCCGGGAGCGTCCCGTTTCGCAAATACCGAATCATGTCGTCCATCCATCCTAGCTCGTATTGTACTGATGTCACTCGGTCTATCCTTTTAGTTATGCTCGGGGCTTCCAAAAGCTCCACTGTGATTGTCCGAGTGTTGGCCAACGTTAATGTCGAAGCTAGGGTGGCTAAGGCGTCAGCATGTGCGTTTTCGGTGCGATTGATTCTTATTAGTTCGCATTGTTCGAAACTGACCATTATGCTCTGGATTTTCTCTTGGTAAAGGATCATTCGGTCGTCCTTGGCTTGGTACTCTCCAGTAGCCTGGTTGACGATTAGCATGGAGTCAGAGCTAGCGATCAAGTGGGTGCATCCGAGGGATCGGGCGATGAGCATGCCATTGATCATGGCTTCGTATTCTGCCTCGTTGTTAGTAGCTCGGAAGCCCAACTTGAGGCTTTTCTCGATGATCGCCCCTTCTCTGGACTTGAGGACGATGCCCGCTCCCGATCCGTCTTTGGTGGAAGATCCGTCGACATGTATCTCCCAGTGCGACTGTGGTGAAATGGTCAGGGGCTCGTCATAACCTTCAGTGAACTCCGCGACGAAATCAGCCAACACCTGTCCCTTTATGGCGTGTCGGGGTGCGAATTCGATGTGAAATTGGGATAGTTCGACCCCCCATACCGCCACTCGACCACTGATATCCATTCGCCGAAGGGACTCCTTGACGTGGAACTTCGTGTAGACTTGGACTTTATGAGCTATGAAGTAGTGTGGTAGTTTCCGGGTAGCAACGATCAACGCCAAACACAACTTTTCCAACGGTAGGTAGCGTGTTTCGGCCTCGACCAAAGTCTTGCTGATGAAGTATATCGGAAACTGATCTCGTCCCTCTTCTCTTAGGAGGACTGCGCTCACAGCTGTAGTGGAAACTGCTAGGTAGCAGGCCAGAATATCCTCTTTGTTCGGCCTTACTAGTAGTGGCGGCGTCCTGAGATACTCCTTGAGGTTGTTGAATGACTCTTCACATGCCGGATCCCATACGAACTTCTTATCCTTCCTGAGGGTCTCAAAAAATGGTCGTCCCTTATCTGCGGATCGACTGATGAACCTGCTTAGTGCGGCCATCATCCCCGTGAGCTCTTGCACCTGCTTCTTATTCTTGGGTGCTGCTAGGTTTTGCAAAGCCGTTATCTGGTCGGGATTAGCCTCTATTCCTCTTTGGCTGACCATGTGCCCCAAAAACTTCCCTTTGCTGATGCCGAACGCACATTTGCTAGCATTAAGCTTCAGTTTGTTCCCGCCCAGCGTTTGGAAGACGTCTTTAATGTCTTGGAGGTGTGTAGTGGCCTTTTCGCTCTTGACGACCATGTCGTCGATGTACACCTCCATTGTCTTCCCCATATGCTTCTGGCATACCTTTGTTATCATCCTTTGATATGTCGCTCCTGCGTTTCGCAGGCCGAACGGCATAACCGTATAGCAGTAGTTTCCCAGAGGTGATATGAATGAAGTCTTTTCTTGATCTTCGGGGGCGAGGGGGATTTGATGATATCCCGAGTATGCGTCGAGGAAAGTCATTCTTTCTGCTCCAGCCGTGGCGTCCACCAATTGATCAATCCTTGGTAGGGGGAATGGATCCCTAGGGCAGGCTTTATTTAGATTGGTAAAGTCTATACAGACTCTTTCCTTCCCGTTCTTCTTTGGGACGACGACCGGGTTGGACAGCCACTTCGGGTAGAACACTTCCCGTATTGCTCCCGCTGCCAATAACTTCCGGACTTCAGCAATTATAGCCGATCTGTGCTGGACGGACACCTTCCGGCTCCTTTGAGCTATGGGCTTGTACTCGGCATTTACGCTGAGATGATGGCATGCTGTCTTTGGATCTATACCAGGCATGTCGTTGGGGCTCCAAGCGAACTTATCGATGTTGCTGAAGAGGAACGCCTCTAACTCCTTGGATTCCTCTTTAGGAAGGCTATCTCCGATGAGGAAGTAGTGCTCTTCATCCGTATCCGGGATATACACCTTCCGGAGTGTTTCTCCGACTTGTTCTTCAACAACCCTCTCAGCTCAAGCTATTTGGTTGATCAGCTTCCCTGCGCTTGTGGGCTGTTCGACAACTACAAGTTGTCTCTTCAACGTAGCGGTGATGTCTTCACAGCATCTTGAGTCCTCCTGACATCCTCGGGCTGTCTCGATCTCACCCTTGGCATTGGGGTATTTCACCTTCTGGTGGTACGTGTAAGGTATCGCCCACATAGCATGAAGCCACGGTCGGCCCAAGATCGCATTGTGGCCGGAATTATCATTGACCATCAAGAACTCCACGGGAACAGATACGGATCCCGTGGTAACCTTTAGGACGATCTTTCCCAACGGCTTAGTCGTCTCAGAGATGAACCCGATCAGTGTGACGTCAGTGGGCTGTAGATCTTGCAATTTGAGCTCCATCTTGTCAAAGAGCTCTTTGTACATGATATCACAAGAGGCTCCTTGGTCGACAAGCACTCTGCTGACCGTATCGATACCAATCTGGACGCGGAGGTTAATGGCGTCCCCGTGGGGATATATTACCCCTTCTTCGTCAAGGTCTGAGAAAGAAATGGGCGGGTGTTTCTGCGGCATGCATTGTCGCTTTGAGGTCGACGCCTGCGAAGCTTTATCTACTTGCCCAAAGTGGGCCAACTTCCGTTGTTGGGATCGATCCCCCCGGTGCTTTTGGGTCTTGACAAGTGGACCACGTGGATCGTCTTGCCTTGTCGGTTGTCCGTTCCCTCGATGACTAGCTGCTTGCCTTTGTCTCTAGCGCCTTTGATGAATTTGTCGAGGAATCCCGCATCTCCCCACGCGTTCATCTTCCACCGCAGGTGTCGACAATGCTCGGTGATATGGCCGTGATCCTCATGATAGGCGCAGAAGAGTTTGGTGTCTCTGGAATCAGGGGAGGAACGAATTGGTTCAGGTCGGGAGTACCAGATTTCTCTGCAAATATCCTTCAAGATATTTTCGGTAGACAGGTTGAAAGTGTACTTCAACTCGACCGGTTCATAACGCCTCTGGCGTTCCCTTTCTTGCCCACGACCTTGCTGAGGTGGTTTGGGCGGCATTGGATAGGCGATTCGGAGTGGCTTGGGCTCAGGCTCTACGGGTCTGTATTCCCTTCGCTGAACCTCGGGACCTTTGTCCCGTTTGGATTGGGGGACTGGTTCCCCCTGGTTGTTCTTGGCCCTCTTGCGGTCCACCTGCGCTTCCCGGACCGTCTCTCTTCTTGGCGGAGCCCGGTTAAGGGCTCGCATCTCTTCATTCTTGTCGGTAAGGTGGGTGCAATAAGCCAGAAGGGAGTCGGTGGTTGGAAAGTTCTTACCGATGAACTTCCTTCTCGCCCAATAGCCGCTGGGGATGGAATTGATGAAGTTCTGGATGGCTATGTTACTGGCGTACTGCGGTATCTGGTTCGCCACGTCGATGAAGCGTATGCAGTAGTCTTGAAGCCTCTCATTGGGCAGCATAGCCATTTTCAGAAGGGTTTCAATGTTAACCTTCTTCTTCCTATGAGCGGCATATCGGGTGGAATATGCACGGAGGAGCTCAGCCCAGCTTCGTATGGATCCTCGTGGTAGATTATGATACCACGACGAGGCTTCCTAACCCAAGCTGTTCTTAAAAAATTTGCACATCAGTGCACTGTCGTCACTCCACAACTCCATCCTTGTTTTGTAATGTCGGAGGTGGTCGATGGGACAGCTCCTTCCATCATATAGTCTGAATTCAGGGATGACAAACCCCACAGGATTGCAGTACCGAGTTATCTGATCGGTACACAGAGTCTCTTGGCATACGTTCCAAGCCTGTTGGAACGCTTCGTCCGGTGCCGGGTAGTGAGGGGCGTATCCCCCATAGGGGTGTTGGGGATAGTAACCGACTATGACCCTATGCTCGCCGTTCCTCCAGTCGTTCGGGTCTTTATCGGGGTTAGGTAAAGGAGGCGCGCCGTGATGACCGTAAACCGTCGGGGTTATCCTCGGGACGGGTTCTCCTTGTCTGGGTACCCTCGTATCCTGAGGTCGGCCCGCTTCGGCCATCGCTGCTCGGTAAGCGGAATCTTCCGCATCACGTCGAGGGTCGGTTAGCGTGTTGGTCGGTTGGATGGGCGGTATCGTGATGCCGACCACCGCCATGGCCGACATGCATGCCCCTAGCTGGGCTTGTAGCAGGGCATTACGTTTTTCTGCGGCCCGTGCCAGTGCGGCCATAGTCCTGTCTTGTCGAACAGGAGTTGGTAGTTCCACAGTGTACGGCGTAATTATCTGCGGGGGGAGGGGTGGATATGGGACGACCTGTTCTAGTATGGGGTTGTCGGTCAGGCCGTACTGGTTGGTTTCGTTCGTTTGAAAACGAACTCGTTGGGGACTGGAGTTGACCGAGGCCGCTGGCTGAGGGGCCTTTGAGCTCGGCCCTGCCTTATTGGGATGGCGGTTGTCTGGCAATAGTGTCCCCACATGCCCAGTTGCGGATGGCGCTCGTTCCACCTCCGTGTCCGTAGGGTTTTCGTCGACAAGACCGTCGACCTGAGGGGGATGGTCGGTTTGTTGTTCTATTTGGACATTGGAGACGGTGAGTCGAGATTCGACACGAAGCGCTTCGTAGCGATCTCTGATGTTGAGGAGATGCGCTAACACGTCTTTGTGGATTGGGATCTCCTGGTTTGTCGATGTCCCTACTTCTTCCGGGCGAGTTTCTTCGTTGGTGTTCGTCATTTGTTGCTCGTCTGGTAGAACGTTGGTGTTCGATTTCGAAGCTAGTTGGGAACTAGATGATTCCCGGAGACGGCGCCATTTGACAAAGCCATAACTTTGATCGGTCGCGTTAGGCTTTTCAACAATAATAAATCATGAATTGACAATAAACGATGAACACTTCTCGATCTTTATTAGTATTCGGCAATCGCCCTTGTTCGGACTACAACTTATATCACTATATTTATGCTCGGATCCGCTGTTCGATCCGGAAGATGATCTTTCTCTTCTCTTTGTGCTCGACTTTCTGCCTGACTCGGTTAGGCTTTTGATGTGATACGTCCTGACTAGTATTTATCTTTTCTCTCCTTCTCTCTATATTTTTTAGGTATGATTTCTGGTCTGGCGGTCCGGGGGGGGGGGGGGGGATACTTGGCTATTTATAGGCAAGTATGCCTTCTAAGATGTTGACAAATGTCTCTATCTTGTGAGATTTTTCTGACATGGGTCCCTATTTAAGTGGGCTTGGGCTTTTAGTAAGATCCAATCCTATTCTCAAAGAAAGGCTTGAGATAGCCCATTTAAGCATTAGATACCCCTCTATGATGGGTGGGTCGATTCCTACCCGAATAGATACATTCGGGTCTAATTTTTATGTTCTATCACCAACAATCTGCACATGGAAGGTATGTTCACTTAAAGCCTAAAATCGAACAAGTAGTAAAAATTGCAGAACTAACAATTTAAGCTTACAATCAATACAAGCTACTGTTGGTAAACAAAGACATGGACAAAACAATTAACAATTCAGTTGAACTACAACTTATAGAAGTATCTATTTTTTTCCTAGTTTAATCACAAATTTAGTGCCTAGCTTTAGCTTGTCAACAAAGATATAGCAGTAGAATGAACATCCAATTCTGAATATATATATATATATATATATATATATATATATATATATATATATATATATATATATATATATATATATAAGAAGACTTACATAATACTACATATGTTTCATGGTAACCTAATTAAATGTTATGGACATTAAAAACAATCATCTTACTTAGCCTAAAAGCAGCTACTACATAGACAAAATTATAAGACCGTGATTACCTCGGAGAAGAACGAAAACCTAAATTGACCTCTAGCTTTTTCTCGCTCTGATGATTTATCTCTCTCTTTTACCGGATTACGATGATATAACGGCTTAGACAAGATAAAACCAAACGCTTAATGTCTCTATCCTTTTTAATATTCACACGTTTAAGAGTAACTGTTATTGTTTTCAGTTTTTATTCATTAATGCTATTAAGCAAACTCATAGTCAGCCCTTAGTTTTCTTTTTAATTAGTCACAACTTCTACTAGTTACGGATTATTATGCTTTACTACCAAATCAATCTAAAGTGATCACCTCTTATCTTAATAATGCAAGTAAGAAAATAATAGTCACCTCGATAAACTAAAAATAAATATAAATTAAAATGCGGGTTATAACATTAATTACCCGAATTTTCAATTTGCTAATACCACATGCAATTACAGGTGGGTATGGGGAGTGCATTAGAAACCTTATGTGGGCAGGCTTTTGGTGCCGGGCAACTCGATATGTTAGGCGTTTATATGCAACGATCATGGCTTATACTCATCTCGACTGCTTTTTTACTTACGTTTCTGTATGTTTTTGCCGCTCCTTTGTTAAAATTGATCGGACAAACAACGGAAATATCAGAGGCTGCTGGACAATTTGCAGTATGGATGATCCCTCAACTGTACATGTACGCGTTGAACTTCCCTATTGCCAAATTTTTACAGTCACAAAGCAAGATAATGGTAAGTATACAAGAAAGATATACATAATTTAGTGTAAACTAAGATGTGTTGTCTTCTAGTTAAATCTTCTTCTATGTGAAGCTAAGTTCGGATTTATTTACCAAATTTCCAAATTAGTGTGTCTTATCATACTATTGAGTTAAAACTATCGTCAAATCTTGTCAATAACTTGTCCTTTTTTGTGGGTTTTTCATCCACTTTAATTTAAAATCAATAAAAATAAAGAGTGGTTTTTCCCACCATTAAATAGAAAAGGAGTAAGTAGTGTCGGCAAGTTTTTTTGAACTAAAACTACCTTTTGCGACAAAAATATTGATGCAAGAGTATTTCTAAATAAGAAATTTGAAAGGAAATAAGGGTAACTATTTTCAAGTTACCTTTGAACTATTAATGGTGTTTTTTTTCTTTCTTTCTTTCTTTCTTACTTGTATAAATTATTTGCTCATATATATACATAGGTGATGGCTATGATTGCTGCAGTAGCTTTGGTGTTACACACATTCTTCAGTTGGTTATTAATATTGAAACTAGGGTGGGGTCTTGTTGGTGCAGCTTTGGTATTAAACTTATCATGGGTATTTATAGTAGTGTCTCAACTTACATATATATTTAGTGGTACTTGTGGACGAGCTTGGTCTGGGTTCTCTTTCAAGGCCTTTCATAATCTTTGGGGGTTTGTCAAGTTGTCTCTTGCATCTGCTATTATGCTTTGGTGATCTTTTTTTTCTGTTTTATTTTATCAATAGTAGTGAAAATTGGAGTAAAAATGCTCTTACATCATTTATAGAAAACAACATGCAGCTTAGAAGTGTGGTACTTTATGGCATTAATCCTATTTGCTGGATATTTGAAGAATGCAGAGGTTTCGGTTGATGCTTTATCTATATGGTGAGCTATTAACCTACACTATTTATGTGCCATTATAACTCAGACTAGTTACATTACTCTTGTTGAATTAGAAAACATTTAGCATTTTGTTCCTTTAGGAAGAACTCATTTTGCTTCAAGTAAATAATTACTATAAATAACATTGTTAAAAAAAAAAGTCAGAAAAACAAGTTGTTTGTCCTTTTTTTAATATTTTTTAAAATGTAAGCATATTATTAACCAAACCAACCAAACACACAAAACAAAAGGTCTATCGTACATGCAGGAATAGACATGAAATTTACGGATTTTAATCTGAAATAACGTACTGCAAGCCAAGCAATCCGTATAGATTATCCTCTTTACAATTATACAACAACAAAAATAAGAGTTCAACCATTATAACTAGCCCATTTTTACTAACATTGAGAAGTAAGCTCTCATTTTTGTAACAAAACTTAAAGCATCTCCAAATAGGCCTTTCGACCTGTACTGGAAAAATAAATTACAGAAAAGAAGAAAAAAGGACTGAAATGTAAATACTGGAAAATAAAGGACTGAAATAAAATAACATAAAAGTAAATACTGAAATAAAAAAGAAAAGGAAAAAAGCGAGGTGACTGTTAGACAGTAGCCCTTAAACGGTATTTGTCCGGCCACATTTCGGTTTCTGGCTATGGACACTCTATTCCCAAGGTACAACGCTTATCTCAGAGTGGCTCGACGGAAACGACACCGAACCATATGTCGAGCTGTTGGTGGTGTGATTCTTTCTCTAATATGTTATGTATGCAAGTGAGATGTGAATGTTGTGTATGATGTGTGGGGGGTTAGACTGCTTTTTATAGGCTCTAAGGAGACCTCACGCATAAATTTTTTCAATGTGAGATTAAAAACTCTATGTAATCTCAATTCTCCAACAAAGTTGTAACAACTTTTGCACCAACTTTAAAGCCAATTTTTCATTCACACTGACTCATCATTTATGTCCAGTGTATATACCGTTACGAAGCTTGTCGCATAACCTTTTCAAATAAATTGAGAACGGTATAAAAACTAGTGCTAAGCACTTATTATTATGGAGTAAAAGTCGGTCATTAACCACTTTTGGAACACCCATGTAAAGACATATTTTCCAACAATCCCTCACATGAATGTAATTGGATAAAATAAACATGCCCCTAAAATGCAATACGAGAGAACCGCAAGAGTTCACTGCATAAAGTCGGGTAGCGCGCACCTTCAGCCTGCCATATCCGAATAAAATTCAATATACTTCCTCTAGGTAGAAATAAAGATTTGAATCCTTTAGCGTTTGTGTATACCAAAGTAATATCCACACAGTGCCCTCTCTACACCATTTACTAGGCTCTTTAGTTGTTGTCCATATTTGGCCCTGGACTGCCTTGGCAAATTCAACTGAGTGCTCTGACGATTTAGCCCAAGCTCATCACATAGTACCGGCCTTACTACACTCGTTATAGGTGATTTCAAGTCAAGTGTGTCTTGACTCACCCCTCTCGAACTTCGAGATACTTGTATTTATTAAGAGCTTTAAACTCACTCTTCATAAGGTACATGTCTATCACTCTTTCATCAAACAAATGAGTTGGGAAACTATATTCCCGAGTGTTTTCTTCGGTCACCCCCACAGTTCGGTTTTCCTATTGAACCTTAAGTGGATAATCCAGTTCGGGTTGGGTAGCCTATGAGGAGGTTTTCAATTTGATGGGCTACAATCCCATTCCCATCGATGAGGCATAGACTTTATCCTTAGTCAAGCCTTTTATTAATGGATCCGCAATATTATCATTCGACCTCACAAATTCTAAGGATACCACACAGTTAGCTAACAATTCTCTTACGGATTTGTGTCTCTGACGAATGTGTCGGGACTTTCCATTATACATGTGATTATGGGTCCGTCCAATAGCTGACTAACTATCACAGTGCATGCTTATGGCGGGAACAGGTTTTGGCCACATGGGAATACCTTCCAAAAAAGCTTCTCAGCCAATCTGCCTCTTTAGTTGCTAGATCCAAGGCTATGAATTTTGATTCCATAGTTGATCTAGCTATACGTGTCTGTTTAGAAGATCTCCATGATACTGCAGCTCCTCCAAGTACAAACAGATATCCACTCGTGAATCTTGTACTGTTGGAGTCCGAGATCCAGTTAGCGTCTGAATAATCTTCCAGAACCGCTGGATATCTCGTGTAGTGTAGCCCATGGTTGGCCGTAAATCTCATATATCTGAGAAGCCTCATGATGGCCTTCCAGTGCTCCTTATTAGGATAACTGCTATACTATTCAGTCTGCTCACTGAGTTGGCTATATCCGGTCTAGTGCAGTTCATGACATACATGAGACTGCCTATTATCAGAAAATATTCTAATTGTCTCATACTTTCCCCATGATTTTTCTTGAAGTTAGTGAGAACTTCTATGGGTGTTGAGGACGTTGCCTTGCCATCTTTATCAAATTTGTCAAATACTTGCTTGATATAATGAGATTGAGATATTGCATATCCGTATGATGTCTTGGTAATTTTCATTCCAAGTATCACATCAGCAACACCCAAGTTTTTCATCTCGAATAGTTGTGACAACATCCTTTTAGTAGAATTGATATTATCAATACTACCTATTATTATCATGTCATCTACGTAAAGGCAAACTACCATGTAGTACTTTTCATTACCATTTACGTAGATGCATTTGTCACACTCATTTATACGAAAACCATTTGATAGCACGCCCTATCAAATTTCTCATGTCATTGCTTAGGTACTTGTTTAAGTCCATATAGGGATTTCACAAGTTTACACACCTTATTTTCTTTACCTGGAACCACAAACCCTTTAAGCTGCTCCATGTAAATTTTTTCTTCAAATTCTTCATTCAAGAAATTGACGTCTTCCTGGAGACAGGAGCATACATGTCGAAATAAACGACACCTTCGGTTTGTCTAAAACCTTTCACTACAAGTCTCGCCTTGTATTTTTCGATCTTGCCGCAAACTTTCTCTTCCTCTTGAAGATCCACTTGTGACCTAATGGATTACACCCTGACGAGAGATCCACTAGTTCCCAAGTGCGGTTGTGCATAATCAATTCAACTTCATTGTTGATCGTTTCTTTCCAATAATGGGATTTCGGGGATGACATGGCATGTTGGTATGTCGCCGGATCGTCTTCTACCATGAAGGTTACGAAATAAGGACCAAAAGAAGTTTCCTTCCTTGCCTTTTTACTTCGCCGAGGCTCTTCTTCTTCTTCCATAGGTTCACTTGCCCCCACTGTTCGACTCCTCAGTCTCTATAGTTTTGGATGACTTACGGGAAAAGATATCCTCAAAGAAATAAGCTTCTCGAGTTTCGATGATAGTATCTACATGCACTTCAAGATTATCTGACTTGTGCACAAGAAACCAATAAGCACTACTATTGTGTGCATATCATATGAACACACAATCTGCCGTCTTTGCTCCAATTCTCGTTCTTTTAGGAAGTGAGATTAACACCTTCGTGAAACAACCCCAAACCCTTAAGATTTTATAGCTCGGTCGATGGCCTTTCCATAATTCATAAAATGGTTTGTCACGTTTTTTATGCGGTAGCTTGTTCAACACATAGTTGGCGGAAAGCAAGACTTCCCCCCACATGTTTTGTGGTAACCCAGAACTAATGAGCATCGCATTAATCATTTCCTTGAGTGTTCTATTTTTATGCTCAGCCACCCCATTTTGCTTCGGAGAGTATGAGGCAGTGGTTTGATGTACAATGCCACTTTCTGTACATATATGTGCAAACGGTGCTTCATATTCACCGCCTCTATCCCTCCTCAATATTTTAATTTTCTTATTGAGTTGATTTTCTACTTCGGTCTTATAAAGAGCGAATTTCTCTACTGCTTCATCTTTACTTCTCATTAAGTAAATGTAGTAATATATAGTACAATCATCTATGAAAGTGATAAAGTAGTTTTTCCCTCCTCGCGTTTATACAAACTTTAAGTCGCATACATTTGAGTGTATTAGACCGAGAGGTTCTGTACTTCGTTCAACGTGTTGAAACGAAGACTTAGTTAATTTTGATTCAACACAAATCTCACATTTATGTTGCTTATAAAAAACAAAATTTGTTAGTAGATTTAGAAATATTAATTTCTTCATAGAAGTGAATTCACATGACCTAATCTACCATGCCATAAATTAAATGAAGCTTACGAATAAGCAAAGGAATTTTTATTAGTCTCTTGGGCAGCATTCATGATTACATTATTCTTAATACTAGCCTCGGCTTTAGCACTTCCACTAGCGGCTCGACTTTAAGAGTCGGAGTCCTAACATTTAATTTAAATATGTCGTTGGTCATATAGCCACGGCCTACATACATTCCATTCCATTTAAAGTGATTACAAGTTTAGAAAATTCAAAAACAAGTTTAAACCCCTTCTTCACCATCACCGAGCTAAAAACTAGATTCTCGCGAATTTCCAGCACATGGAGCACCCCTGTCAATGTCAACTCCTTTCCCGAGATCATCCTCATCACCACATCTCTTTTCCTTCCACCTTAGAAGTAGCAGAGTTTTTCATGAAACAGATCTCATCGTCCACGACCGTATAGGTCTTGAACATCCATTTGCTAGCGCATAAGTGACTTGTAGCGCCGGTATCTAGCCACCCCTTCTTGGGCGTAGGTAGTCGCCGTGTTTTCACGCTTTTACCACCGAAACCGACTGCACGTTCTCATCGTCCTCGCTTAGGACAGGTGCAGTCTCCTTAAAAAACCAGGTCAGGTTAAGGGCAGCTAAATAAAATAGCATCTTTTACTGCCAACGTTTGAAGTTGTTGTTCTTAAACTTTTTCGGCTTCTCTAAATGAGAGATTGGCAAAATGGGCCTAGCCGTAGTAGCTTGAGTCTTGCCCTTGGCTTTGGCCGTAGCCCTGGCAGCAGCCTTGGCTGCTTCCGCAATGTTAGCCATAGCATCGGCCTCTGCCGCAGCAACATCGGCCGCAGGCTTCGCCGCAGCAGCATCGGCATTAGCCTTAGCCTAAGCCCCCACATCCACAACGTCCGTAGTGTTTTGGACATTTCCAATAACAACTACGTTCTGCTCATTTCCCGAAGGAACATTTGATGACTACTCATCGTTAGTCATCTGAAATGACACACAAAATGTATCGGTTTTTCTGGAAAGAAAACCTTATATATTCTTAGCCGCAAACCACAATTATAAATTAAGTGGTTTCGCTAAAAGAATATTAAACGGGCCAAATAAAACAACACCAATATTCAAACGTGAACCCTAATTATAAATTAATTGGTTTCACAAAGAATACTAGTTTAACCAAACAGTAACTAAATATTCAACCGTGATCCCCAAAATTACTTAACGTTCAATTTTATTCTGCCGCAAACCTCAAATCTAGTAAACTAGAAATGATTTCACAAGAATAAAAATTCGAATCAAATCAAATAAAAAGTTTAATTTAGTTAATCCTCTTTCCGAAACAGTAAATAAACAAAAATAACGTTTAAGACTGTTTGAAACTCACTGGATCGGAAAGTAATAAATTAAATAACACGTACTGAAATGTAAATAACACAAAGTAACGGAAATCACAATTGTATTTCACTGAAGGAATTTGACTTGATATAAGATTCCGACACTAACAGAATTTAAATTGTAAAAAAGAATTCAAGCCATATTTAATATAATTTATCAAACTTATGGACTGAATTGTAATTAACTAAAACTGTCAGACCAGAATAGTATAATTACTAAACTGTTGAACTGTTTCTGTAATAAAAGGAAAATACACAACTGAAATCTAAATTACAGAAAATAAATTACATAACAGAATTAAATCTAATCTACTGTACTGGAAAAATAAACTACAGAAAAGAAAAAAATGGACTGAAGCGTAATTGCAGAATAGTAAAGGACTGAAATGTAAATACTGAAAAATAAAGGACTGAAATGAAATAACAAAAAAGTAAATACTGAAATAAAAAAGAAAAGGAAAAAGGCGAGGTAACTGTTAAACGGTATTTGTCCGGCCACATTTCAGTTTCTGGCTATGAACACTCTGTTCCCAAATTTGAAAATTTTGATAGAGATATTGATGCGAATGCTCTTAAAAGCCGGAGTTGTTCAATGCAGCCTTTTATTTGTACATTTATTTTCAAGAATTATGCACGAAATTTAAACATAACAACCATGATCTCTAGTTTTTTCAAGATCGAGTATCAAATTGTACTACTAGTTCTCAGTAATTTACTATCAAATTTACACCTCTTCTAGTCAGACAAAATTTGTTATTAATAAGATTTGTTTGTCAGTCAAAATTAACTGAAATACCCGGTATGCTATTTCCTCATAAAATATAGTGAATGACATCTTGTTTTATCATTTATGTTAGAGTTAGTAAAATAACGTACGGATGATTTTCTGTATGCAGCATGAATTTATTAGGATGGACGATCATGGTTGCTTTTGGATGGAATGTAGCAATAAGGTTAGTGATGTCATGCAACACATAGTTAAATATCTATTCTTTTTATCTGAAAGCACATTTTTTCTTATCCACAGAAAAAAAAAATGATTTTGGTCTTCAGCATTAGACGAAATTACCAATTAAGACTTGTTAGTTAGTTGATTCCTTCAAAAGTTATATATTTCACATATTTAAATATTTTTAAATAATTACAATAATAAGTGGGAGTACATACTTTTGAATAACAGCCAACCAATCACATACAATATACTTTTTAATTATCACTTTCTAAAATGGCACACGAAACTTCAGGTAATACTTATATATACACAGTATATTATGTGGTCTTCTCGGAGGAACCCTCCTCATAATATAATATCTACACACTTATTATTTTTATTATATTATATACACTGAGGAGGGATCCAATGAATATGTGATTAAAATGTATGTAGATTATGTTATATTGCCGGACTAAATAATCTCTTTTCTTCAAGAAATCCAGGAATGCAATTAGTTGATCTAACAAAATGGATTGAAATAATTACATGAATTTGTTGAGTAGTGATATCACCTGCAGTACACATTCCCCTACATCGCCCACTATATTATCAGGGATCATTGTTTTGTATTTTTACATTTAATTTCTTAGTTTTTTTCCTTACATGTAGTGATTTATGCAGTGACTCATATAGCGGGAAAATCGTTTTCATGATTTAGTATGTCATGTCATTTAATTTTACAAGCCACCACATTATTATAAAGAAACTATTTTATTATTTGTGTAATTAATATTCCAAAAGTGTGAGGGTGTCAAATGAATTAGGGGCAGGGCACCCAAGGACAGCCAAGTTTGCCGTGGTCGTGGTGGTAATGACTTCCTTCGTTATCGGTCTTATCCTCTCCATCATTCTCATCATCACAAGAAAACGATACCCTTCATTGTTCTCAAACAGTGCAGAAGTGAAAGAGCTTGTTACTGAGCTCACTCCAGTACTAGCTCTTTGCATTGTTATTAACAATGTTCAACCTGTCCTCTCAGGTGTATTTTGCTATACATTACCATATATTCATAACTAGTTAACTACTACTCCTTTTTAACTCAATGTTCTGTATAGTTAAGGCTTGGCTAAAGCATTTCTGCCAGAGTTTCCATAAAAGCTTTGAAAGTGTGAGATTTTTGGACATGAAAAGCATAGAAACTAACCTTTATGGCAAAATGGTTTCGAGATTTTTTGTGTTTGAAGCGAGCTTTTTCAAACAGTATTGATACTTACTCCTCTCAAAACTGTTGAGGATTTTGGGAAACTCATCTATATTGTTGTAATCAAATTACCAAAAATGGCCCAAAATAATTGTATTGAAAATCGAGTACTTTTTCTCATCCAATTGTGTCAATGTCTTGTTGCAATTATACTAACTGGAATGAAATAATAAAAAGCAGTTCCATTATAACTAGTAACTTTAGAAAGTTTCAAATAACTATGCATTTCCAATTAGAAAAAAAAATGCAACCATTTAACATTAAGGCATAAAACTATCATTAAGAACAAGAGTTGCCACGCACGCCTAGGGCGGTTCCACGTAAAATCAATAATATGTCTAAAAGTTTTCCCTGAAAAACTATATAAAGTATAAGAGTGGTTAATTAGTATATAGGCATTAATTAACATCGATTTATGCCATAATGCAGGGGTAGCAATTGGAGCAGGATGGCAAGCTATTATTGCTTATGTCAACGTTTCATGTTATTATCTCTTTGGTGTTCCATTGGGTCTCATTTTGGGTTACAAACTTGACTTTGGTGTCAAAGTAAGCTCACATTTTAAATAAATTTTACTGTTTGGTAAGTAATAATAAAATAGACGGAATTAACATAAATATACCATACATCTATTATATTAACAAAAATATACATTTAAAAATTAAATTATCAAAAACATAACTTACATTAATAATTAATAAAAAATAAAAAACTTCATTGATCACTGCTGATCTATTTCATGTGCTATCTCTCCTCCTTCCTATCTATTTTCGATCTATCTTTCCTTCTTCTTCTCCATCTCTCCAATCTTTCTCTCATACTCTTTCTCTCTCTCTCCGATCTCTCCTCTTTTCGATCTCTTCTCTTTCCTCCCTCTCTCTCGTCATCCCCCTCTATCCGATCTCTCTCTCTTACTCGCTCTCTATTTCTGATCTTTCTCTCCTCCTCACTCTATCTCTCTCTCCTCACTCTCTATTCGGTGGTAATTAAAACGAAGACATCCGTCGGAATGGGCTGCGAGTGTGTAGAGCGAGTTCGAAAAACCAAGGTTGATGCCGGCGGAGATGCGGTCGTCAAAAGAGAGGCCCACGATTACGACGTGATAGTTCGAGATCGGATCACGGGTAAATTTTGAATTTGTTAACTAGTTTATAAGGTTGAAAAATAAGAGTATAAATTCCGTGAATTAAGTGTATAAATTAGAAAATTATGAATATGAATTATGTAAATTTTTTTACGAAATAGAGAGCAAAATTAGGTGGCTATAATCCCAAAAAGTACAATGACGATGAGAAAACATACCACAAACTACGTACATTCATAGATTTCTTTAAAGGAACGTCTTCTTTGTTTACCCTTTGACCTTTTTTTCACAGATTTGGAACTAGTGAGTTACTGTAAAAATAAGTTTAAGTGATCCCTTATGTTCAGTCTTGTTACTTTTCTGAACCTTTTAAAACTCGAAGCCGAGTTTAAAGCTTGTGAGCCTCCCCAGTAAAGAGTTACTGCTTATATTTTTAATACGATGTGAAATTAAGTACTATGCATCTTATTCTTCCCTATTTTCCATCTTTCCAGGGTATATGGTATGGCATGATGACAGGAACCACAGTACAGACTTGTATCCTGTTTCTGATAATATACAGAACCAATTGGAAAAAAGAGGTGAGTGATCATAATTCATAATACTTGAGAATTTAAAAACTTCACATTTGACAAGGTACTGAACTGTGAACAACTGCTGTGTAACATAACCATCGCTTTGTTCTATTGAATACCGCATAACGTAACTTTTGCAATCACCCCATTTCATCCGAATTTATGGAACGTCCTTTTGCTTGATTGTGGGCTATCGATGATTTTACCCATGTATTGTAATCATTAAAATGTAGGCTCCGTGTTTATACCGGTGTTCTTTGAAAGTATGCACACATATATATAGCTGAAGAGGGTTTTTGAAAGCATCCAATTATACTGTAGCTGGAAAGCGCATTTTGGATTTTTGATAGTCTGAGACGTATTATTCTGTCATTTCAACATTGGAAGGGAATGGCTAATCGCTAAATTCGGATAATACATAATGGTTAACTTGCAAATGTTCAAAGTCCATTTTATGTTGTACAACAAAATTAATGTACATGATGTATATATGACCACGTTTACTTATGTTGTGGCATATGTTAATACAGGCTTCTGCTGCCGGGCAACGAATAAGAAAGTGGGGAGGAGAAGATACTCAGAGTAGTATAGATGAAAATTCGACAGCATAAAATCATCAACAAGTGTTGCAAATTATTGTACTTGAAGAAATTAGATGATAAACTAATGTTTGTTAATCATAGTATTTAAGCTGTTTTGAGTTCACCTCAATTCCTACTATGATTTGAAGGTGTCGGGAATGCATATTATAAAAAATTGAGTAAAAACGGACGACAGCTACTTGTTGAAGTTCAAGGCACTATTGTCGCTATAAAAACGATTCTTCTTAACAGGCAAATGAGTATCAATTTTCTGTTTCTTTGTAGGAAGCGTTTCATTAGCTCACAATAAATATCAAATATCAAATATCAAATATCAAATACATAAATATAAAAATTAAGAATAGAAAAGTAGGTACGAAGAAGTTTCCTATCAATGTCCAGTTTTGGGTGTTTGAAAACTTAGTTAACTGATAATTAAGCATCAAAAAGTAAGTTTTATCACTTTGGAAGCTGCACCTTCATGCTTCAAGATATTAAAAGAGTTGCATAAAGAATGGAAGAAAAAGGAACAAATTACAGTATATTTAATAAATAATCACATCCCTTCTTTTTTACATACACTATATTTTGCAACAGAACAATGTACACAAATATACAAGAAAACAGAACAATATAAATAATCATTCTGCCTAATTTTGAAGAAAAACAGCTGCCCCTGCCAAACTCAGCCATAGTGTTAGAGCGATCCAAAAGTTGCGGTTCTTCTCCCAACCAGTGGGTGGTCGCCATACCATGAAGTCTCCGAGGTAGTCTTTATCAGATGAAAGCTGGTTTGTCGTTGATCGATATCGCTTCTCTTCTTTGTCCTTGTTTTTGTCACTCCATGTCCCTGCATAGCTGTAAACAACAAATAAATGCATACTTCGTTGCATTATGACATGAGACCAACTAACAATTGTATTTGAAACCAAGAATCTTGAAGCGTGAAGTCTAATATGCTTTGTAATGCAATTATGCAAGAATGTGGGAATACAAGGGTTGGTCTGGGTGTTTATTTCTTTTGAGGCTCAAATATTCTTTCGTTTAGAAATGAACAATAACCTTTATTTTAGGAATACTCTTCTTGTGTATATCAACATACAAAGCCTTCTATGATCTAATAGGATTAGAAATTGTCTTCCAATGCTTATGGTCCTCATGGATAACATTCAGTTGATGATCAATCCAGAAAAGAAATATTCTTTCAAATCTTTAGATCCCAAGCCCACATGGAATTTCAACTCATAATAGGCACATAAATTGGTCCATGAGTAGTTTCTTGGTCATATCGTACAATTGAACACACACAAACTAATTTCCTGTACAGAAAGAATGTATCACTGTATTTCACAGTAACTAAATTATTAGCTTCGACTTCTACAAGATTCAGTAAATTCTAGAGCCTACACGCAAAACATATCATACTTTCCACCTAATCTGAAATTGTTCTCATAAATTGTCAAGCGGGTTTCTACTATAGTTAAATTGCCGACCAATTTAGTAATTTATCTTAAATAGATCCAAAGTCCAAAAATAAACAACTTAGCGACCGAAATAAAGATTTAGTGACCGCCACCTTAAATAAGTGGATCATAAATCGTATAGTGGTCAAATTCTGCCATTCTGACCCAACTATTCAATCTCATTCAGGATTCTTTTATCTACTTATATCCAACATGGTAAAGATAATTCAAGCAGATACTGAGGTAGATTAGATAATAATCAAACTCACCTGTCATAGCTAGAACCAATCAGAGGTATAGTTACCATCTCTTCTTGGGAAATCTTGAGCTTAGGCGCTTGTAAGATATACCGAAGTTCGGCAGCTTGACGTCGAATACCAAAACTAGGATGGGACGTCTCTAATTTCTTATACAGAGTGATACAATCAGCATGCCTATTGTTGGCCTCGTAAGCCATAGCAAGCCATATTTGTATCTGAAAATAACAAAATCATAGTTATAATTAGATCCAAGTGAGCTGGTAACTAACATCTATCACATCTGATACCCTTTTTTTTGTACGTACAGATGCCCTTAGATTTGGCATAAACCAACCTCACCGCCAAACAGCGTCGGCCGAGGAATAATAGTAAGAGAACCTTCTAGAAACTCGACGGCACGCCCATACATGCCTTTCCCGTATGCCTTTTGACCCAAATCGAACATCAACTCAGCCATCTTCCTTCTCTCAGCTTGCTCTTTAGCCACCTATCAATTGAACAAATAAAATTATCTTTATTGTTCCTGCTGGCGACAGATAGCTGGAATACAAAATCAACCATAAAGTATATTTAGCAAACAAATATAAACCACTACGAGACCTCAACTACCTCTTGGATTTCAAATTTGTCCTATTTGTAATTTTAAAGCATTGATCATCATTCACCTGAATCCAACACAAAGCTTCAATCCAAATTAACTTTTGATGACTAGGAACTGACAAAGGCATATGATGATAAACCTACACAAAAGCTCAAAATTTTGTTCAGAATTTCTGTAGTTAAACGCCATTATCTTTTCTACCTAATGGCGGCACCTAGAGAAATTGTCATAGACACAGTCGGATAACAAACCAAATTATGTAACTAAAAATACTCATGCACTAGAGTACCACATACTTGACCATAATATGTCAAAAGAAGACTAGATAAGGACTAGCTAGTCCCACTAGCTTACTACAAAACAAACGTCTGAAAGTCCTTTTTTCCCTTTCGGTGTAGATTATACAGAATTTGTTACCCATACTGTCGTGCCAACTTATATTTCGGAAATATATGGGAGAATGAGTTAAAAGAGACATTTAAGATGGTGGATTCCAGTTTTGGTACTAAGGAACTCAGAGAACAATTAAACCATAGTTACCGAGATACTCTCTCAACCCTTAGAAACCTTATATTGATACAGCAGCTCTTTGGAAACTCCTTTCTTGTATGTCTTTTACTATTTATAATGTCACCGAAACTATTTTCTACTAATTAGATTACTTGTCAGTAGACTTCCTTTGGGGAGGATTGATTTTCGTCTATTTGAGAAATTGGCTTCAAAACCAAACTTATTGAAGGTTTTGTCCAAAATCAAACAAAAGCGGTAACATAAATTCAAATTTCTATCTCCTCTCCTAGAATTAATTCCAGTTTTGTCCAAAACTAAACAAGAGCGTAACATAAACTCATTTTTTACTCCTCTCCTAGAATTATTTCCAATGGCCCTCATTCGTCTCCAACTAAGTCTCTATGTTGTCTATCTCTCTCATCAGACTCTGACTCAACAATCTTTCTCCCCTCCACCCCCGACCCTACCCGCCTCTCCGCACACAAATCTCTCCGTCTCTGAGCTGACAACGTAGATTGGAGGGGAAAGGTTTCTTTTTTCCAATCTCAATGTTTTGGACTAAACTTTATTTAGAAAGAAAACATATTTCCTAATAAGCAAAGGTTCTATCCTAATATTTACTAAATACCATGTCCTTTGAATAGTATCTTATTTTTTCTTAATAAGCAAAGGTTCTATGCTATTTACTAAATAACATGTCTTTTGAACAAACTCTTAATTTTCCTTCATTGCCTGACTAGCTCATGAATTAGGTAAATACTAAATACAGTACATAATCTAAAAAATTATACAGGAAATACTTAATTGACAATTCATCCAATCATTCACAGAAGATATCGCTGAAGTAGCCAGCAGAGTAAGCACACCCACCCCTATTTAAGTTATTAACCGATATTATATCATGTATAAGTATGATGTATCTTGACAAAAAATAATAATTAAACTCCGCTCGCATAATAACAGAAGTACAATGACATAAGCACATTGACCATGCCCACAAAGCCCACACAAACAATATGTGGCTCAACTTGTACATGGACTGGGAAACTAAGGAAATAAATAATATATCTACGTTTCCTTTTCGTTATATTTTCAAATATTAAGTTTACAATTATATTTGTTTGTATCGCGCACGATTATAATCTGAAATTAAATGTCAGGTCAAATCGTATAATATCTATAACATTGCAGATTTCCACTTTCTGTATGGTGTTAAAACGATAATTCCACTTTCTGAATTCCGAATCTTACTAGTCTCTATCTTAAAGAACCTGACAACTATAGATGAAACCAGTTAATCCATCTCTACTTTAGTTTTTAGTTATGGGGTGTACTAAATCGAGAGCCGGCTAACGAATTAATCAAACACCCCATGCAAATCACTCAATATCTAATAAGAACTGAATAAAGCAGCAGACGAAAACTCCAATGTACAGGGGCGGACCCAAGGGGGAGCAGTGACCACCCCGGCGACGATTTTCAATTTTTATTTTATCTTTTGTATACATGTAATTAAAAAAATTCTGAGATATATACATTGATAGTCCCCCCTAATTAAACAAATGAGTTGCTGGTGTAATGGGACCATAAGTTAGTGGAATGTTAGGAGTTCAAATCATGTTAGCTTCTTTTTTTTTAAAATTTTCTGTTTTTTACTTTGAAATTATCAAATTTTCTAAATACCCATTGTATTTTCCCAAACAAGATTATATAAAAAATTATTTTATTGTCCAATGTTCTTTATCTTGACTTTATATTTATTTTATGCTACATTGAACATAGAAAAAATAAATTGTTTGGACCCTATTTTTTTTCTATTCGACATATTTTTTACACCACGACCACCCGAATAAAATCATCCTGGTTCCGCCCCTGCCAATGTGTGTGTGTGTGTATATATATATATATTTAGGGAACTGCTTCAGCGAAAAAACTTGTTTTCTAAGTGTATTCCAAAAACGAGCAAGGGTTAGGTTTTTGGCCCGATAAAGCGTTACACATACAGATACACCCTAGGATTTCGACAATTTGAGAATTATTATAAGTACCCTCAGTGAACTCTTCTGCAGTCAAATTCCATACCATAGTTTGGTACTGTTATTAATAAAATTATAATTGTAGACATGACATGGCAGTATATACACTTTGATCCCATATTCAGTTGTAGCATATCAGATCAACCCAGTTTCAATTAGCTGAGATACTACAGTAACTTGAAAGCACACATCATTAAGAGTACTAAAATACTCTCTTTTGGACCAAATCTTAATTTTCCATCTTTGATTAGGGTGAACAAGGTAAATTCTGCATCATTAGCTCAAGAAAAACAAGGGCATACAAAAACATATGAAAACATAATCTGGCAAAAAAATATTGTAAACACTCAATTGAATATCAGAATATCCGCCCAATAATTTACTTAAAACATCTACCAATCACCCAAAATAAATCAAATCACTACCACAATATTATTATCGGTTTTCCTAACGAGTCCTTGGTGAATCCTTTAAGCATTATAAATGTTTTTTTTTTTTCAAAATTAAGTTGTACTTAATGCAAATAGTAGTTACATTTATAAGCTTTACGTATTGAACACTATCATTTTGTTATAACATTTTCAAAATCATGTATTTAATTACAGTATCTTTTACCAGCTATAAGAAATGTTATTAAGGAATCACTATAATAAACATAATAAAACACACACCAAATATTACTATTAACCAATGCATGCTTTTACTTATGCATCATCACCTCATGAAAATCAAAGACAACAAAATTACGTGAACCCGTAATCTGGCAAAAAAAAATACAGTAAACACTCAATTGAATATCCATCTAATCATTTACATAAAACATCTACCAATTTACCAATGGTCTAAAAGGCGAGCCTAGACAGAAAGTAAGCAGAGCCTAGGTGCATATAGTATTTAACGGGATTAAGCGGAAGTCAACATGATAAGGGGCGGAGCGACCTATTAAGGGTTATCAAATCACTGCAATTACCTAAAGAAAACCGAATCACTGCCACAATTAAAGCACCATTAAAAACAAACAAAAAACAATTAATAAAAGTATGAATGACAATTGGGATTTTGAATACCACCTTTTGGAGCTCTCTCTTGACCCTCGCCCTCTTCTCCTCCTCCGTCTCGTCACCTCCTCCCTCCCTCTCCTCGGCATCTCTCTCCTCCTCGTCCCGACTCCGAATCATCTCCTCCGCCTTTTTCTCCAGCTCCCTCATATCCTCCATCTCCCTAACCCTCCTCCTCATCTCCTCTTCCCAGCTAACTTCTTCCTCCTCCTCCTCATCTTCCCCCTCCTCGTCTCCGTTACTCGCGGCATTAACCTTCGACTTTTCCCTCCTCCTCTTTTCTGATGACGTGGCAGAGACTTGTTTGTGGTTTTGGTCTTTTTTGTTGTTGAAGAAGCTTAAGACGGCGTCGGAAGGGAGGGGACGGGGTTTCCGGTCGACGGTGATCGTACGGTGAGGAGGCGACGATGAGATGTCGAGAATTAGGGCTAGGTTTCCGAACACCACCGCCATGGAGAGGGTTAGAGAGAGAGAGAGAGTGAGGAGAGAGTATGTGGTGGTGGGGGCTTGGTGTAAAGGGCTTATGTGTAAAGGTTTTAGATTTTGGGGTGTGGTTTTAAATAAGATGTAAAGTTGGGGGTGTATTTTGTAACAGAAAAGGTGAACACGTGGAGGCGTGTGGCAGTGGTTTACCGTCGAATCGTATGACGTGATGGATTATCGTGGAATTGTATAAATTATTGGAAAAATATTCGAGACGGGTATCGAGGTGCGGATGCAGGTAGGGGCATAGGGGTTTCATGTCCTTCAAAATTTTTATCAAATGTAATTACGAAAATACGTTTAAAATTTATATTAATTCATAATATATCTATTTTTTGGTACATATACTATATTTTTAATTAAATTTTATTCATTTGGTAATATAACTTTCTTTTGTACAAGGTTACTGTAAAATCTCGTATTTTATTTTATTACATTTAGCTACTAATGATTAATAGTTTGTATTGTTTGTATATATTTTGATGACTTGGTGGCGTTGTTTGCTTTTGAGCAATTACTAAGGGACCGAGACAATAATAAAGAGAAGAGAAAATTAAGGATTGGACCATAAAAACAAAAATATTTAATGATTGGTCCGGATATAAAATTTAATTAAGGATTGGACCATTATTCCTGAAACTAATTAAAGATTGGTCCATTAATTATTAAATATAAAATCTCTCTCAATTCTATTTATCTAATTAATCATTCTCTCTCTCTAAAAAAAAAATCGCGTTTCCCAAATATCTCTCTCTGTCTACATACATACACACATAATATATATATATATATATATATATATTTTGCTGTCGCTCCTCCGTCGCTCCCTCCACCTCCATCGCTGCCGTCGGAGGTTCGCTCCTCCTCCCTCTCGTCATCGCAAGCGGCCTGCCTCCATCGCCGCATGTGTATATATGTATATATCTATGTATATATGTATATATCTGTTGAACGTCGTTCTTCTAATTGATTATTTTGATGATAACAATATTTGTAAAACATGATAAAAGCTCGTTTTGCGTACTAATCATTTATCGAGTGTATTAAAGGTTCAAAATGATAGAATGCGTAATTACGAAGCCAATGGTTCAAGCGGAACCACAATCGGATTTGAAACGAATTAATTACGAGCTTTCAAAATTTGTCGAGAAAACCGAAACAATTGGCAGAACAAAAACGACTGATCTTGATAAGGAAACGATCGATCATCTATTTAGTAAATTCTTCCAGTGAGCACTTAGCAAAAACGATCGATCACAAAGGATAAAACGACCGATCGTTTCTGGTATGATTTCTTCCAGTGAGCACAGATGAAAAACGACCGATCGTTTTTCAGAAACGACCGATCGTTTCAGTAGAATTTCAAATTCCAGCTTTTAAGCTTTTCCTGAAAATTGGGCGAACTGCAAAATATCCATCATTTAATTCAGCCAACAACCAACAACGGTCTGAAATAAATTGAGGACCAAATTTGCTCTACATATAGCCCTCAATCTCTTTGGAGAAGAACTACCAAGCTTTCTCAAGAATTCAAGAAATCATACACAAGTTTATAATCCAAATTCTCTCACTTGTAATCATAAACCATTCTCGAGCGTATTACTTTGTAATCTTATAAACATCGAGATATTACTTGTTAGTGAGTGATTCATTCAAAATCAATCTTGTAAAAGAGTATTTTATAAACTCATTTGTGAGCGAGTGATTGGGTAGATGCTTTTAAGCAAGTGTAGCTTAAAAGCTCTAGGTCATTTATTCGGGATACTCATAAAGTGAGGGGGAGCGTAATCGGTTGATTAAGCTCGTTAAGGTGTAACCTTGGAACGAAGATTTTTTAGTGAAACACTCGGTAGTGAAAATACCGAGGAGAGGACGTAGGCGCGTTTTGCCGAACCTCTATAAATCTTGCGTTATTTCTTTTCCCTCAACTTTTACTTTTCGCAAATTATTAATTGCTTATATTCATTACTTGCATAGATTAAATTAGCAATTATTTGTTAACGAAATTGTTTAAGTTATAAAAACCGCAAATTTGCTTAGTTAATAACACATAGATTTGATTCCGCGAAAAACGTACGAAAACCTTATTCACCCCCCCTCTAAGGTTTAGACACATACGGACAAACAATATCTATGTATATATATATCTATATATATATATATATATATATCCTCTACTGCTGTAAAAGTTCATACTGTGTTTATATATATATATATAAAAGTTCAGACTGTTTTTCATATATATATATAAAAGTTCAGACTGTTTTTTATATATATATATAAAAGTTCAGACTGTTTTTTTATATATATATATAAAAGTTCAGGCTGTTTTTTATTTTTCAGACTGTATCATCTACTGCTGTAACAATTTTTTTTAAAAACAGTCTGAACCAAAAACAGTCTGAATTTTTTTAAGTCATTTTAAAAACAGTCTGAACTATTTTTAAGTCATTTTAAAAACAGTCTGAATTATTTTAAAAACAGTCTGAACTGTTTTTTTTTTTTTTTTGCGTTTTTGGATTTTTTGGGATTTTTTTTAAAAAAAAAGTCGTGTTTTTTCGGGATTTTGCCTTTTTTATTTTATTTTTTTGATTTTTTCATTTTTGCATTTTTATTTTCTGGAATTTTTTATTTTTTCTGATTTTTTTACATTTTTATTGGTTAGTTAGGGGAAATGGACCAATTCTTAATTAGTTTCAGTTTCATGGACCAATCCTTAAATAGTTTTGTTTTCATGGTCCAATCCAAAATTTACTTAAAACGTATCAATTTCCCAAAGCCGTTTCTATCTTCATCAGTATTTATAATTGTCTAAAGGAGAAAGATAAAACAACAGAGAGTCAAAACACAACTTTAACATTAGACATATATATATATATACATACATAGACGGAGAGAGAATTAGTGGAGAGAGAAGTATGTCCATAATCTGAGGAAGGCCTTTTCTTCATCAAGGTGATAATATTGTTCCTCTTCATATTTAACCATTGCTAGGCAACATAGGAGCTAGGAGTTTTACAGAGTTTTATGTTTTATTTATAAATAAATTGTGTACTAATTTGTGATTATTGGGGTCAATTACGTGATTCCTACAAGCGGCCAAAATCAGCAAAGTCGGTAGTGTCGAAAATCAGATAAAAAGTTATGATTATAAACACCGGTTATAGATTTGTTTATGTATACTTTTCTTTAAACGTTGTGGTTAAACTTGGTTGCAAACTTTTAAATAAGTTAGTTGACAAATTATTATTTGGGTGATTAGAAAGAGAACCAAGATACAAATTTATAAGTCATGTTTTAAGCTGTTAGTTTATATGGCACAATATATATAACTACATGGAGTTTGGTTATAAAATAGAATACATAGTATGTAAATTGAGATAATCGGTAGGTATATCAGTACAGTTGGACATATAGGTATGTTTTATGGAAGTTTAGATTTATGGGATTTCGATGTAGGTGCAAAGCCGTCGTTTCATTTAGTTTACGTGGTATTAGGGTTCGGTCCATTGTATCTGATTATGTGAGGTTTAAATTCTGTGTTTAGATATATTTTCTTATGGAATATATATATTATATTACAGGGTCGTGACTCAGTATTTCGTTCTAGTAGAAACAAGTCTAATGATTTCCGTTGCTGATCAGGTGAGTGGGTTTTGTCTTTCTACTACAAGTATCCCATTGCATTTTTATGACAAAGTATTTGTAGATTTTCAGTGATTATTCACAAAAGAGTATTATTATATAATTATATTTATATTAAATGTTGAAAGAAAGAAAGAAAGAAATGTAATTTTATGAAGTGAAAGTTTATATTAAAGACAGTTTTATTTTTGGTGCGCTTATGATTTTGTATTGGTATCATGAGAGAGAAGTCCAACGGAGATTCCTCCAAGCCCATCAGTGGGGTGATGTTGGCAACTAAACAAATGAGTTTAGTTCTCAACGGTTGACTTAGCGATTGTACATAGCTTCGTCAACCGGAACGTTTTAAGGAATAGACTCAACCGTCATGCTGTGGTGACCTTAATTACATAGTGCACGTATGGCTTATACACCTAAGAAAAAGATCGACGATAAAGAGATTGAGTAAGTCAATCGAGCTTGTTACCGTAACATAATACTTTCATATTTGCGAACACCAAAATAAGAAAGAAGAAAGAGATTATTTATATTTCATTCAATTTGTTCAAGAGATTTCTAAAGAATTGCATTGGGAATTTTACTTAAAAGAAAGCATTTAATTTGAAAAAAAAAAGAAAAAAGGAAAATCTTATTTATGTCCCTTTTATTATATTGTAAGACATTCTCTCTCATTGAGCTCGTTTAGCTAAGTACATAAAGGAGATTACATCGAAAACAAAAGCTAAAACTACCCTAGCCCTAGCTGGCTTCGTCTTCATTTTCCTCCTCCTCTTCGTCTGAAAGAGCTCGAGGAGTTAGGGGAACCACCTCGGGAATGGGAGCTGAGGGGACGGGAACGATAATATTGTCCACGTTCCACACCAGATGATCCGATCCCGCCCTCATAAAAGCAGCCTCCTCGGACTAACCATCGACATAGAAGGAATTGAAATCCTTCTGTGTTTTTAGGGCCCAGGCGGCGCTCAGCTCGGCTTGGGCAAATTGGACTGCAGCCTTTATCTTATCAGTCATGCCCGCCTCAGCCTCCTTTAGAGCCGCCTCCGCAGCCTGGGCGCGCTCCTCTGCCTCAATCCTAGCCTTCATGGCGTCACCCTTCGAGCTTCCATCGAGGCATTAAGGCTCTCGGCCTTCTCCGCCCTCTCCTGGGCTTCCTCCGCCCTCTCCTGGGCTTCCTCCGCCCTCTCCTGGGCCTCCTCCGCCCTCTTCTGGGCCTCCTCCGCCTGCTTGGCGCTAGCCTCGGCCTTCGCGACCCATGACCTCACCAGTTGGCCTTGGTGATACACATACTGGTTCATCAACAAGTAGGCCTACGAGAGAAAAAGCAAACACTTAGCAAAATATTTGGGGAAATAAACGAAAACATATACAATGAACTGTGAAAAACAGTTACATACCTGAGGAATCATGGCTATGGCTGACGCCATTGAAGAGGCGAGGTCACGACCGCGGTGGTTAGCCTCAACGCTTTGTTGCTGAAGCGCAGCCAAAGCAAGCAGCCCGGCGGAGGGGTGAGCCTCCATTATACTTCTTACCCCCGTAGCCGCCTTCACCTCATCGGGTGTTTGTATAGGCATCCTATGGGTCGGGGAGGCGGAGGAGGAGCTCGAGCCCTGCGTGGGAGCGTTCGTCAACGAGCCCCCCGCCCGAAGGGTGTCCGACGCCACCCTTGGCTCCTCCACCACCACAACCTCAGATGGGTTGCTCCCCCCAACCTTGGTCCTCTTCCCCTCTCGGAGGGACTTCGTCCCCTCCACCTTCCTCTTTCCTAGCTGGGCCTTGAGAGCTATCCGATCAAGCCTGACCTGAGCCGCCAAATCATCCATGGCATTCAAGGCCTTCGCCGCAGCATCGGTGCCGGATTGAGGCACGACAGCCACCTCCTTTTCCCCCTCATCCTCCTCAGCCTCGACCACGACCTCCTCCTCCTCCCCAGTCTCGACCACGACCTCCTCGCCATCTCCCGCCTCGGCAACCTCATCATCAGCCCCCTCTCACTCCTCACCATCACCCCCTGCCTCGACAGCAATTTCTTCCACCTCCTCCTCCTCATCAGAACGGACCACCTACATTGTTCAAACAAACAAGAAGTTAGAAAAATTAGCAAAATCTAGCTAAAGTGTGAAACCGAAAATCTAAGGAAAACAAAATATGGCTTACCCTGGTCCGCGATGTGTCCAAGGTCGGCCCAATAGGGCGTGCCTCGAGAGATCTGTCTTCTAGACGAAGCGGGCTCACCACAGCAGGCTCCCTAGACCTCAGGGGAAGAACCTCTGGCAGAGGCTTCCCATGTTGGTCTATATAGGCGCGGGTACCGTCCGGCCTCTCCCTATAGTGGAGGACGGTACCATCAGGTCGGGTCTCCCAGAGAACCCCGACCGATGCAGGAGTGAAGGATGTCACCGTCACGACCTTCGCCTTGCTGCTCGGCTTCGGCTTCATTGCCTTCTTCAACACAGGCCCCATAACGGCCTCGGTTTCTTCTACCACCTTGGGAGAAAGGGTCGACTCCAGGCCCTTCTCCTTCTCCCACCTTTCCCGGTAGTATCCCACAGGACAGAAGGTCCTGTGGGGGCCACATGAAGCTGTTCCCCTTGCAGCTGGTAGGGGAACCACAAGTCAGAAGACGCTCCGCATCGCGCGCCCCAACATCGTTCCCATCTGGACCCCACCAATTGAGGGCCACCTCCAGCGACTCGATATTGGGTTCGCCCAGGCCCTTCAGCTTCGAGGCCACTGTGGCCTTGTTTTCCTTGGTGCTGAGCACCCTCCCTGGCCTGGATGGGAGAATTAGGTCGTCTCGGTGGAGCCAATGGCCTTCCACCACTATCACGTCTTGTGTGTAACCCCGATTCGAATCGGAGTTACCTGTGATCAGCTGGTTATAAGCCCGGCATCACAGGTAGGGTTGTCTGCTCTTGGACTGGGAGCTTGGCTCAGTCTGCAGAAACTCATAGTAGGCCAAAAGCTCCCTCAGCCCCAATGGTTCCGGAAGGGCCGGGTCCAACAGGATGTTTAGGGCCTCCATCCCGGCGCAGACGCGGTGCGCCTGCAATGGCCACTGGCATGGAAGAGTCTGCGTCCAGGCGCTCTCCGCCAGCAGCTCCTGGATGGAGAGGTCGGTGCCCCCATACATGAGAGTAGATAGGGAGAGGGTCACCATATTATTGGGATTGGACACAATCCCGTTCACCTCGTCGACACTCTCGCATTTCCGGAGTACGAAGTCTTCACCGATCCCACAGAGCTGTCGAAACTCGTTGAGGTCGGGCCCATGCAGTCTCACCATTATGATGTTATCATTTACGGCCACCGATAAGGCCGGGTCAATAACCATTACCCGGAACGGCAAAGCATTGGCCATCACGGCCAGGCGCCGTGGTTGGGGAGCAACCATCGGGCCCTTTCCGGCTCCGTGAACTATCACCATGTTGGCTAGATGTTTGTGAATTTGCTAAGTGTGAGAAGGAAGAGATAGAAAGTGATTTGCTGTGAAAATTTTAGAGAGAGAACGAGAAAGTGAAAATGATTTTTCACTGAGGGTATTTATAGGCCCCCACTGGAAGGTGAAGAGACATTTACCAGAAGGTGAAAAGACAGCAATGGCCCATTGCACGAACTCCCACATATAACCGCCGCTGCGCAATTAAAGTATTCCACGTGTACAGCAGACAGAGGCCATCTGCCAAGTGTCACTCAGCAGCCATTCGACATTAATGACATTGGTGAAATCGAAGAGACAGAGGCGGTGCCTCATAAATGCATACTAGGCGTGCTCCACGTGTAAAGAATTCATAAATATCAGAACACGTGTCACAAGACAAGCCATGCTGAGGCATCTCCGCACCGCCAAACATGAGAACAGAATGACCGGAGCCCCCGTAACGACTGAAGATCCTTATCGACCTCGTCCTTAACGACGACTCCGGACAGGGAGCTGTTGGCGAGGGAATGTCAGCACCCCCTCGTCCGGGCCAATACCACCACCACAGCAGGCTATCCGGGCCCATCAACCATGGGTGAAGCGTCACCCTGAATCTTGAGGGGCCGAGCTGTGCTCAGGTCGGCCTAAAGAAGCGTATCAAGTACGCTTCCCCAATTAATGCTGCTGCTCCCTTGGGGGACCCTTCAGGTGTTTCATCGACGTGGCCCAATCACAGGCCATCTTCTGTGGGCCCCGGAAAAGGACAGTACTCTTGTTAGAGTCATAAATGACCTAACGTTGTTGGATTAGTACTTAACAGTACAGTAATCCAAGGGCTGTTATGACTCTGGATCATACTATAAATACCCCCCCTAATACCACTTAGAGGGGGGAGGAAAAAGAGTGAGAAGAGAGATAAACCTGAAATAGACCGGACTACATAAATGCAACCTCGGACACCCGACGCCACGTTTTGTAACCGGTCCGATCCCTCACCCTTCACTATATACTTACTTTCAGTCTCCCCTATACTGACTTGATCGTCGGAGAGGGAAAACCTGGCACCAACCCCGGGCCCCTGTTCGTTTCTTGTGCAGGCACGAAGAGCATCCCGTCACTGAAGCAGATATAATCTACGTCGGACACATCGGAAGATCGGAGCCGACGCGAATTGATTAAGCCGAGCCTAGGAAGAAAATTAGGCTCGCCAACCAAATTCAATAAAGTTATCTTTTAAAATTTATAATAATTTTCCTAATACAGGTCTCTAAATACTTAACAATATAAAGATAGTTCAAAGTTCTGAATTATGACACAACTCAAATGCAAAAAAACTTAAGGAACGAGCAAATAGGTTATAAAATATAGTAATATAATTAATTAATTAATTATATATGCTTGGTCGGTAGAACGGTACGTTACGATGGTACTCAAAATCGTATACCATTACTGTATCATACCGTATCACATGTGCGGTACTACCGTAAATGTCGTACCAATGGTAATTACGGTTGGTTGGTAAGTTTCTGTACAAAATTTCACCCCTAATTTTGACCATCCACCCACCAAAGACCAAAACTTTCGGGTTTCGGTCGGGTCGGTTTCTGTTATCTTCGGCTTTCTGTTCTTCCGGAGGTTTTACGGGAGGTTTTGTGATATAATAACATATTATTGCATGTTGTGGGCTTAAGTGAGTTGATTTAATTGATCAATGTTAGTTTTTATGTTGAAATATATAGACATTTAAGGTAGGTCGTAGATTTAGGTGTTGATTTAAGTGTTGTTGGTTCCTTCCCCATATATGTATATATATACTAGCCGTCAAGCCCACACGATGCGTGTGAATAAAAAAATGAATAATTATTAAAGAAAAAATAAAATTCTGGTGTAATATAAATGGGAGAAGGTCTGCCATGAAAATATGATAGGGTGTTTTCAAAATAAGAGAGTTTTGGTTTATGAAGAGTAGTTTCTTTTTACAGTTAGGAGGAACTGTTTTTTTTTTTTTGAATTATATGATTTTCACCCGTGTGTTTTCTTTCCTTTTATTTTGTAAATATTGTTTTTTGCAAGGCTGTTTTGTAAATATTTGTTTAAAGACTTCATAAGCCCCGTTCACATAAATAATAACTAGCAGACCTGCCCACCCGATGGGTGTGAATCCAAAAAATATATATGTAAACCGTTATGGTAGAATATTTGACGAAGGGAGGAACAATTAAAATAGTACATATAGGAGAGAGAACAAATTCTTTAATGAAAATAAATGGAATCCAGTTTCAGGAGAGATGGAGAGAAGAGAGAGAAATAATGATGGTAGTTTATGATTTTAATTATTAAACGTTAGATAAGAGCAAGAGAAGTTATTTTTTTCTATTTTAAATTTTAAATCATGTAGCAGTTAAGTCTTTACTAATTTTGTAATTTCTATAATTATAAGGGTCTTTTAGTTATTAGTTGTTTCAAGGCTTCATAAGAGGTCTTCACATAAAGTAATAGTATAGATATATGGTATGATATATATGTATTTACATTGGTTACTTTTCGGTTTTTGTTTGGGTTTAACGATTCGGTTTTTCGATTACGGTTTTTCGGTCGGATTGACGGTTACAGTTTCGAAAACGAAACTCATACCATAACCATCGATCTTGGTTTGGTTAAACTTCATTCGGGTTTATAGCGGTTATCGATTTTTCGATTTCGGATGGTTTACGGTCGAATTTGGGGTCTTGGTGTTTTTTTCCACCCCTAAGTGCCAGTGAGTGGTATTGCATAAATTTAATGGGTACAATTAAAAGAAAAGATTCTTTTAATTTTAGTACTATATATCATTAAAATTCTAAAACTAATAAAAAAATATTATTTATAAAGCTTAATTGAGTTTTAGTATCCCACATAATTGATTGATTTTTTTATGCACTTATTTTAATTGCGAGATCATGTTGTGTCCGTAATTTTTATGTAAAACTATTTCAGTTTGATTTCTTATGTCCATAAACTAATTATAACGTGGGTATGTTAAGTAAATGATACGCCGATAAAGCGATAGAAAACAAAACTCATGATTTACGCCTTTTTTAGAATAAAAGTTTGTAATGTGCTTAGCAAGTAAAAGCTAATTTTGAGTCCCACACATTTTTTTCTCCTCGTTGCATGCCAGATAACAAAACTCACATAATTCGGGAATTATTTAAGTATATGTTTAAAACTTGTTAAAAGTTATTAAATCTTAGGAAAACTTATCTTATCAAGTCAATCATTTTCTAACGGCATAAAATGTGTCTATGTGTCGTGTGTAGTTGATTAGGTGTCTGCTTGACTCAAATTACAGTTTGATATGCTACTTCCTCCATCACTAAATAAATGTCACGTATGAAAATACGTACAATTTTAATAATCAAAATTTTCATATTAAAATTTCTGAAATAAAAAAATTAAAAATTCTATTATATAGTTCTAAACATGAACTATGTGATTAACTTTTAAAAATATTTTTTTCAGCAATCTAGATATGAAAAAATTATCGGTTAAAATTGTACGTATTTTCGTGTTATATCTATACGGAGAAGAAGTTCAGAAAATCCTAATTTGAGCCCAAAAGTAGATATCCAATGCATGACATAACTAGTTAAATCGATGATAAAACACAATTTAGATGAAGTTCAAGTTCATGTTTCTTCTTCCGGAAATAGTATTGGAAGGAGTACCTACCATCACAACCTCAAGTCTCCACCTAAAGTAAGGCCGTCAATAGAAGCCACTAAAGGTTTTCTAGCAATAACAATACTTACCTTCACGTCGTCTCTACGTAAGGCTTCATTATAGCTTTATTTCAAACTTACAAGTACTAAAATAGTGAAACATTGAAATGATAAGAGTTTGAGCTCAGACACTCAAAGTAATTTGTAAATATTTGTTGTGCATTTGGTGAAAGTTTTACTCTTGCAAACCTACAGCGGCAGTAAAAATTCATTTTAAAGATGCATGGATTTTTCGGAGCTATAATTTGAAACTATTCATGATTTACCCAATGAGAAAAGAATGCATGTCGCATGAAAAAAAAAAAAAACAAGTAGTTGCTCGTGCATGTCACCGGTTTTCCAACAAGTGCTATACAAATTTGAGGCTTGTTATGTGCGCGCATTGCACCACTATATACTATACACACATGTTATATACTACTACACTACTTTCATACTACCAAAATAGCTAGATGTGCATTTATAATTATAAACATGCCCGTGCCACCATTATTTGAGCCATGTGATGTTTGGCGATAAAATCATCAGTTGTACATTGTAATTCATCAGATCTCAACATATCCAGCGCAATCTTTTCGAACCTCGCATTCGAAAGTTTCATCGATTAGAGAAAGTTTTGAACCTCAAAAAGCCTTGGAACTGTAGGGTGGCTCCATGTAGGAGCTGGAGGGCTCTGTCTTTCCCTTTCCATTTTTCTTATGTCACTAACAAAACTAACGCAATTACCACCACAGCAGTGCGATCGCTATGTCCAGTACAAGAAATTACATTTTCAACAACAATAGTTATCAACATTTGGCAACATTTTTACTTTATGTTGCTGAACTTGAACTTTTTGCCACATAAACGATTTGTTGCCAACGAGTCTATTTCTAGCCACAAAAAATCAATTTCGTTTGTTGAACATTGCAAAACGTATTATGGAATTGAAAACCAAATTCAAATAATTATAAATTGTTAAAACCAATTAAGAGGCAAAAACCACCACCACGTAATCTTAAAAAAAAAAAAAAAACTTTTCCTAAAATTTAGCTGCACACGTCTCTACCAATCTCCTTAAAGCTATGATCGTTCTCTCCATATCAATGTATTTATATTTTCACCATTCTTTGTATCAAACGTCCAATCATTTTCCCCTTTTATAGTCTTTTTATTCTCTAGATTTTTGTTGATATACACTAGAAAGGATCAAAATTATTTTGGCAGTTAGTTTTCTTGTTTTTACTGATGGGAGTTCATCAATTTCAGCAAGCCGCCGATTTGCCATATTTCTTTTTGTACAACGTAAACTTTTTTACTCACACCTTGAGTAATTTCTTGTTGATTTTGTAAATTTGTGTTTCCAAATTATTAAAGTTAGCCTCCATTAATAGTTTTATTTTCTTAATTCCATTCTCTTAAAGAAGAATTATTTTTGTGTTTGTCATGTAATATTCTCACAGATCACTCGAAGAATCGAACTCAAATCTAGTTAAGCGAATTCACGGCCAAAAACATCAAACATGGGATGGTTTTTCAAAAGGGATAAAGTAAAATAAGACTACATGCAAAAATACCGGAAATATGAAACTCAAACAAAAAGATATAGTGGGACAAAAACATACATGTTGATATATGCTCAGAAAAATGATTACATTTGCAGTAAAGAAGGTTCGAACAATATAGTAAACCATTTGTAAAAAAAAAAATCTTAAAACCCATAATTAATTTTGTCAAAGGCAACATAGATATTCCATTTAACAATTAAAAAATTCGGGGTTACCAGCAAAAAAAATCTTATTAACAACAATCAAGTTCCAGATCGGCAACAAATTTTTTTATTGCAAAAGATGAGTTTTTAACATGGAGTTCTAGTTTTGTTGTCGAAGACTTTAGCAACAAGGCTTTAACAACATCCTGGCAACAAAAGAATTATTGTTGCCGATATATTTTAGTAACAAAAAACAGATTTTAGGCAACAAACCTCTCTATTGTTGGATATGTAATTTGTTGTAACAAGAACATGAGGGCATTTTGGCAGACATGGGCTTTGGTGTATTGTCCATGCCTTATCGGGATTTGAATAATGGATAAGAAATAAAGACCTTTCTGAATTTTGGCCCATGCGTTGAATACCGGTGTTGACCATTGACCAATGGTTATCACGTGTACAAAACACAAAAAAAAAAAAATTCGTGATACTAGTGGTAGGTAACCGCATGATATATTTTACTTTGTTGGTAAATCGTAGACGAGCACTCAATTTGATCTTAACAATGTCATTTCTTATATATCAGAATCTTTAAAATTTATTAAAAAAACAATTATTTATTTGCAGCATTTACTTGAATCCTTGTTGTAAATTTTCTTGTAGAACAAGTTATAGAGTGCTTCAAAAGAAGTTTTCTGATAATCTTGTAATGAACTATGGGTTAAAGGGATTGCAGTTTCCATATTGACTACATCGAAGTACGTAGTAAACTTCTTATTCATTCTCATTGATCGTTTTAAGTACCTTGGTAATTCATTAATTCAGAAGATCATTCAATATAGTGGTTTTTACATGTTGCATTCGACTCTAAACTGAGAAAAGAATTTAGGAATGCTTATACAAAATAGAAGCCTAATAACTTGCCATAAACCTATGAATATTAATGGAACAACTACTTAAGAATGTATTTATGGAACATCTATTTAAGGTTTTCTAGTAGTAATAATACTTGAATTCACGCAGTCTTGACGTAAGACTAATTCGTCATAGCTTTCTTTCAAATGAGAAGAGTTTGAGCTTAAGCCACTCAAGTAATTTGTAAATACTTGTTGTGCATTTGGTGAAATGTATTCTGTAGAGCGACCCAAAAATTAAATTTAAATACGCATGGATTTTTTTGAGCTATAATTTGGAACTACTCATAAATTAACCAATGTGAAAAGACGCATGTCACATGGAAAAAACAAGTCGAATAATTTCTTGCATGTCACGCGATTTCCGGATGCATTTTTACTGTCCTGAAAAATCCAACGCAGCATATCTTGAATTTTTCAGACAGGAAAATATGTATTTTGATAATAAAAAAAATTGAAATAATATAATTTTGTATATTATATTTTTGTTTTAATGTTTTGGAATCAACATCGAAAGATTAACACTACCGTGAATCTAGTTCATTATTATTTAAGATGTGTCACATATTAAAAACCTAACACATATTAATGAACCCAAAAATATATTTTTTAAAATTAATTCAAAATTAAAACTAAAAAATATTAAAAATTTAACACATGTTAATAAACCAAAAAATATCTACCATAAAATTAATTTAAAATTAAAACTAAAAAATACTATTGGTCGGCACACACTAAATAATAGTGCATTTTGGAATGAACATTGAACGATTAACAGTATCGTGAATCTAGTACACTATTATTTTGGTTATGTCATATACTAAAAATTTAACACGTATTAATAAAATCAAAAATATACTAAATGGATCCAATTGAAATAATATTTTTATGTATTAAAAATTTAACACAGACTATATTGAATTTTCCATCGTATACAAATTTGAGGTTGTTATGTACAAACTGCACCAGGAAAAACGACAGCTATGAAGCCGTGTAAGTTTAGAGTTTCCAAAAATACCCTTCATAAGAATTAATATAGTACTACTATACAAGAGATTAAAAAAAGAACTATATGGCTTTTAACTCTTCCCAATTGACAGGTGGAATCCATTAACCACCTACTTTTCAATTTGTAACCGTGCAACTTATGTAATCCAAAAGTTTTTTAAAATATAATGTCGCTATGAAGGTGAACGTCTCTCTCTATTTTTTTTTTTTCCTATGACTTGAGTTGGATTTTAATTTTTAATTTCTTTATGAATTAAAATTACTACTACATTCACTACAAAATAATGTTTGATTTAGTGAGAGTCAAAAACTGTCACAAGCCTGTCGCTAATTTAAAAAGTTGTCACAAATCTGTCGCAAATTTACTAAACTGTCACAAAACCGTCACAAAAACCGTCGCTAATAAGCTCGTAACAAATAATACCGTCACTAATCCCGTCGCTATTTGAGTATTTTTTTATAGTGATTATTATGATTGCACATACCTTAATTTGATCGACGGAATTGTTATTCCAACTCTTAGTGTGCATATCAAATCCAGACGTTACAGTCATGCATCGTGTGTGCCTAATAATGTTTTTTTAAGAGTAAAATTACTGAAAAACATGCTTTAAAAATATGACCAAACAAAGTGAATACCCCTATAAATTTAAGGGTCTAATTTTATATGATCTTTTTGTCCACGAAACCCATTGTGATCATGTGTACGGTTCATTTATCATTTTTGATTATTTTTTTTCTATTTTTCATTTAATTTTTACAGTCTTTTGGCATATGTTCGTTTTTTCTTCCTACAATTTGAGACTATTTTAATTTATATTATGTAATTTAATTGTTTATGTACTCTAGTATATTTATATACCTCCATAAGTAATTATTTTATGTAGCGGGGGCCCGGGCGAAAAACCGGAAAAACCGAACCCAACCGATAATCGAACCGAAAAATTTTCGGATCGGTTTCGGTTTTCACTAAAACCGAACCAAAAAAACCGAAAAATCAAAAATAAAACCAAAAAATAACCGAAAAACCGATTCGGTTCGGTTTAAAAATTAACAAGACCAAAACCGAAAAAAAAGAAACCGAAAAATATGTTCGGTTTCAGTTTTGTCAAAAACCCTAATCCAGCCCAGCTACATATTTCAGTTAGATAAGAAACGAAAAAAAGAAACAGTACTCAACTTTCATTTTCCGTTTCTATCTCCACACTCTCATACTATCATCTACCAATGGACCAAACCAACGCCCCTAACGGAGACGACTTCACGTATGGATTCCAGCGACCGGAGATGTACAAATCTTCCCTCTCCGGTACTGTCGACCCTTACGACCGCCACGTGTTCCTACGCTATAAATCTCCTCAAAATTGGCCTGCTAATATAGAAGATAATGATGAACTAGACCATTATCTTCCTAGGGTCTTTTCCGCGGCTCTTAAATCACGCAAAAGTCAAATCCCCGGAAAGGTATATTCATTTTAACTTGACTTTAATTATGTAGTAAAATGAATAGAAACAATAAAGTATAAGTAGCTGTTTCTTTATTACAAAGTGTTTGTACGTACTTGCATAGTCAATTTAATGCTAATTAATTTAGCTTGTGAGATTATATTTAATTTTAAGCTTAATGCTGTTTTAGCTTTTCTATGAATTATATAATCTATATATTTTCAAAATTTTAGAAACAGAATAGGGTAGTTTTTCCACTTGAAACTATTTAGAGGATGATTGCAGTAATAACTGCTGAGGTGGCAACGTTATGCAGACAGTGGCGAGTATTCTTGGTAAAACACCCTTGTCATTGTATAGCGGACTTTATAACTATACATTTTATAGCTATTGTTAGTCATCAGATAGTTAGAGTTCATATATATTGGTAAATTAGACTAAATAAGTTATGCCACATAAGCACTCATTAATGTCACTAGATTTAGAGCAACTACGTTAGACTAGATATCTCATTATTTAGTGTCACTTGTTAACCGAATTATTATATTTTGATCATATTGTACTTGATAACACACTCATTAAATGTCATTTTTGGCAATCACTTGTTAAGTTTTGTGCTAAACTTAGCAACCACACTAATGAATGATGTGACAATTACTTCATCATTTCATTCTATTTTAAATTGTTTAATAATCATAGGTCACACTTATCACATTAACTGGTACCAATATATTAATAAAATATACACTTAATAGCCAAAACTAGTTAATACAATGTAAACAAAAAAAAACAAGTTAAAGTTAGATTGTATGAATGTAAGTTAATGAGTGTATTTTTGCTTATTTGGCAATAGTTAGCTAGCCAAATTTATCAAATGCAATGTGGATACTCTTAAACTCTTGTCAGATGTAGCAAGAAAGATAGCAAGTGTTTGCTGGGTCATTGTTAATTCAAATCATTCACATATTTTACTTTATTTATTTTTTATTGTTTATTTAATGTGGTGTGAGATATATTTTATGAATATTTCTAGATAAAACTAACATATATAATATGTACTCCAATAAAAACACTATCTAAATCTAACATGTATATGTGTCACTTAGAGGGTAACTTTTTGACCATGTATCAAAATTTTGTTAGGTAAAACTAACATTACCAATGTGGTATAAAGTTGAACACAAGAATAACTGAATCAGTATATGTTTGTAAAAGTTGCTCGGCTGGTGCATAAGATCGAAAATGGTATAGGTCGGTCATTGGTGCATAAAAATTGCTTTACTCGTGTTAAATATTGCTTCAATGAGATTATGTAAAAAAGCTTGAACTCCTTCGGGTTTATATTCCTGGGAGTTTAAAGTGGTTTTGTTATATAAACTATTGTTTTTTTGCGTTACTCTCGAAATTTTTAATGAGTAACATTATGTTTTTTTTTAATAAACTCTATACAAACATTATGATTTGTCCAGATTGTGTTTAATCTTACTGTCGTCAAAATTTCTCAAATACATTCTCAAGTCATATCTTTCTGCTCGAACAAAGGTTTGAGAAACTTAGAAATTGATTTAACTCAACTCACTTAAATCATTGTTTAGGCTCTCTTTGTTTCATAATAAAATGTTTCATGGGGTAAAATATTTTCCCAAGAAAGCTTTACAGTGAAAAGTTTTGTTTCCTTTTATTTTACAGGCGTTTGATGCACAAAAGATTTTTCACATAAAATATTAACAAAACTCAAAGTTCTCTCAGTTCTTCAAACATAGACAAAATCAATGCATAAAATAGATAAATGTGTAGAAAGTCTATATATTTACTAATAAATGAGATTTTTGCAATATGCATCAATTCAAATCAATAAGGTAAATGTTTTATAAGAGACAGGGATCGGATCATCAAATAATCAAACATCAATTTATATCACTATAGACCAAATGAGAAATGTCAATAGCATTCATCATCGACATTCAACAATGAATATCATATACCTATAGATGAACAGATAATAAAATCAATTTTTTAAAAACATCATCTCTGTCGTTATTTACCCATATACAGTCCAATGCCATTCTTTAAAACTACGTAAACATTTAAAGTTATAATAGCTCATTTTTTAATCATTAATCCTAAACTTTTTATTAAAACATAGATCTCTTATACAAGCATCCAATATGTGGTAAGTAATAAAGCACCTCTGTAGGTATAGAAATATTGCAAAGTAAATAATTATATATATGTAAACTTTTTGACACCCGTATGTAAAAAACACTCCAAATCAAGATTTGATTAGTGCAAATCTTCTTGGTTTCACAACGGGATTACAAGTATGGGTCTTGTTTTTTTTTTTTTCGAGATATATAATTGTATGTATTAGAAATTAAGGTAAAATTTAAAATGCAATACATGCAATTAATACATCTCTTATACAAGTTTTTTTTTGTGACTGTTGTATGAAGAAATATGTATTTATACCTTTCAAATAAGTTCATCGATCTCAAATCTAGCTGATGACTAAACTTGCGTGGGCATGGAAACCAAAACTTCTTGCTTGACTCATTTTAAATTACAACAGAGGGTTTATAAGTTACTAATTAACAAGATCCTAGACAAATTTAAACCTCTAAATGCCATTTGTTCAGGTTGTTTTTCTCCTTTCACTAATTTGTTATAATCTTTTGCACTTTTTTTATTCTATGTAGAAAATTTTACAAAAACACGTTGCTTATTTTCTCTGAAATTTCTCCACCCAACAGATCCGTCTAACTCTTTGCCAAGAAGAAGATGGTGGAGATTCTTGCAACGGCGACATTCTGATTTTCCCTAATATGGTTAGATATAGGTAAGTTCTTTAATCTATTAACTTGCGATAATCCTGGATCATTGAAACAACATCTTGAATTGTTTTATTTATTCTCTCAATTTTTTCCAAGGGGGTTGACACATCTTGACGTGGATAGTTTTATTGATGACGTGTTCGTAAGGGATTCAAAATGGGCACTAAGGGTGCCTGAGAGACTAAACGGCTCGTATATATTTGTATGTTCCCATCAGAACCGTGATAAGAGATGTGGCCAATGTGGCCCCATTCTGGTCGAGAACTTTAATAAAGAAATTACACTGCGAGACTTGAAAAATGAAATGTTTGTTAGTCCTTGTTCTCACCTTGGTGGACACCAGTATGCAGGGAACTTGATAATATTTGGTCAACGCCTCGAAGGCACATGTGAAGGCCATTGGTTAGTTTAAAGCAATTTTCGCCCTATTGTTTTCTCCTTAATTAAATTCTATTCTTTATTTTTAAGTTTATATATTTCTCTATTGTAGGTATGGTTATGTAACGCCAAGTGACGTCCCTTGTTTACTTGATGAGCATATTGGAAAAGGCAGGATTGTCGAAGAGCTTTGGAGGTTAGTTGATTACATATTTCATGGTTTTTCTTTTTGTAAAATGTGTTTAATTTGTCTGGGTTGGTCTGGTTAGTAAATTTTATACTGTTCATCAAGAGAATTGAAGTCTCTGTTCTCGTATTTACGGATCCTAGTTTTTACCTTTTCCATAAATCTGTGAATATTATGAAACACCTATTTAAGAGTGTATTTATGGAACATCTAGTTAACAAATAGTCAATCTTGAATCATACTCTAAGCTAGTTACTTGCCCAGCATATACTTGGTAAACGCCCAAATTCTTTACATTAAAGATACTCTTATTTGCTTTTTCAGCTTATAAGCTTCATTGCATTAGGTTAGTCACTTTCTGACCACCTGAAAGTAGAATTCTTACTCAAAGGACCTAACCTTTATTTCTCAGCCTCAAAGAGTCAGTACTTTGCTTCTGTAGCCAAACAAGCCCTGAGTGCATTATTTTTTGCTTAAAGACCATTTCCCTCAACTGTTTAATAGTACTATCGCTTGTACTGAAGTTTGTTATAATGCAGAGGTCAGATGAGATTGTTGCATAACGAGGCGATGAAACGGGAAGAAAAAAAGCCTCAAGGAAACAAGGATGTCAATGTAAATAGAGACTTATGCTGTTGTAGCAATGACCCGAGTAATTGTTGTGCAAATAAAGACATGGAGGAAAATGATGGTAATGGAGAAGTGAAAAACACAAAGCAAGTTCCTAAAATCAAGGGACTTGGGAGACTTTAAATCCACTCTGTATTGAATAACAATGCACTAGGCTTGGTGTTTATTCCATACAAGTCGATTGACTTCTTTGAATTACTTAAATCGTAACTTATGACATTTTGCAGTACAAATAAAGGTGTAATGTAATAAAGTAACAATATAATTATCGTTTACTATACCAATCTATTGGTGGCTAAAAATATTCATACTCACCTTATAAGTTTAATAATTTACATAATTACCTATAACAGATTCATCAATCAACACACTACAGTTAACTTATGTTAACTTTTTAACCGATTTTTTATCATGTGCGATGTTTGCTTTACCATTAAATCATAACTGGAAGTGGTCACGTAATCACACGTGACCAAACTTCTCTTAAAAAGTTAACATAAATCAATTAAAGTGTGTTGATTGATAAATCTATTATAGATGGGTATGTAAATTGTTAATCTTGTGAGGCGAGTACATAAATTTTTAACCACCAATAATTTTCCCTAAAGTACTAGTCATAACTAAAATCCCAAATACGAGACCCATTAAAAGGGAAATAAGTTGATGAAGTTTTTGTTAAACTTTAGCCGTAGAATTTTCAACCTAGGCCGTTGGATTGAGATCCAAGGAAATATATTCAGAAAAACATGAATAAACCAGAAAATCTAAGTGAAATCCGAACAGTTAAATGGCAATTTGACGGTTTATGGAGCAACTTTAGCTAGCTGCTGCTGAAGTTGCTTATGTACTTCAACAGCCCTATGTAAAACTTTTCACTTCAGGAAACATTACTTGTTACTATCTGAAAATTGTTTTTTTGTTATTTTTTTTTATAATTACAAAAAAGAACTTGGTGTAATCTTTACCACCGTACTTCACTAATTTTCAAATAGGGTGTAGTATACTGTTTAACTATGTTATCATCGTCTTTTTTTTTTTATCACTATCAATTACTCTTAATTTGGAGGTAACACTAAACACGCTATGAGTGCCATGATATGACTCGAAGTTTGAACCATGGTGGTGACTGGTGAGTAGGGATAAGGTATATCATTGCTTCTGGTATTTAAGTGTTTTTTAAATGTTTTTTATGGCATGGTTTTCTTCTTACTCTGCTCATAAACTTCTATGCAACCAAAGCATTGTCAATACCTTATGTCATTGTATCAATTCGAACGTTTTTCATGTCGTAGTTTCCATTTTGGGTCCTCGGTTTTTTATTTAATACCGATCATCGCACTATAAATCCAGATACAAGGTACCAAATACTTGAGTAATGATTCTAACTAATGGTTAGTTCACGGTTACACTACTCTTTACTATTTTGGTGTAAAAAGAGACAAACTCATAAATAAAAAAACTGTTTTGTCTCTACCTATTCAGTTATCAACCGTTTATGCTTTGTATACTTTAAATCCAAATTAAACACTGATCAAGCGATCACCATTTAAATTCGAAAACTAACTAGTCATAGTACAATGTAATAGGTGATCAAGAAACTTACACAAAAGTTTCTTTAAAAAATGTACTCCGTACACTAAATGCATGATTTTCCACAAAACATGAAAAAGGTATATATTATAGTTACCGAAAACTCGTTTCCCGTTTCAAAAATCACGTTTCTCGTTTCCGCTTACTTTTATTTTACGTGTAAATTTTAATATTTTTTCAAAATTTTCATGTTTCACAATTCCGTTTCTCGTTTTCTATCTTCTTCCGTTTTTCGTTTTCTATATGCTTCCATTTCTCATAAGCAGTTATAAACTATATACGTAGTGATACGTTCACTCATAAGATAAAATTGCAAACTTGTCCTCGCTTGTGTTAGTATAAAAAGAAGTGTAAGAATTATAGTTACCGGCAAACTCGTTTCCCATTTCAAAAATTCCGTTTCCCGTTTCCCTCTTGCTATTAATTCACATGTAAATTTAATTTTTTTTAATTTATTTTCCGTTTCTGTTTCACATTTTGTGTTTCGTTTTCCGATTTCCAATGGTGTCAACTATGGTAAGAACAGTGATTTTTGTTTATCCTACTGCATACACATATTTTGTTTTGGAGGGTAAAAAAAGACAGATAAATTAGCACAACACTTTTCATCAAAAAACTATAAAGCTGGAAAAAAAACACAACATAAAAGCCCAAACCATCGTATCACCCAAAAAATCACAATTAAACCAAGAGACTATATTTTTGGAGTACAATTTTTTTCTTCAACGCCATAATCATAAATTTAAAATACAAACCCTAATTCTGAATTATTTTTTAATTTTTTTTATAAATAGAATCACTGTTTTGTAATTAATATTTATCTGTTTTGTCGTCCAAACAAAACAGATTTTTTTGCAGCCTCTAAAAGTCGATTCTCTCTCTCTCCCCCCCCCCCCCCCCTCCATTGTCACCCAAACCCTAATAAAACCAGATACATACACATACACACATATAATATATACATATATATTGAGAGAGAGATTAATGGACCCTCACCAGCAGCACTACAGGCACCCTCCTCCGGGGCAAGATCCACGTCATCATCATCCTCTACCTGATCAGTGGTACCCTCCTCCCCCGGCGCAATACCCTTACCAGCCTCCTCCTCCGCCACATCATCAGCAGTGGACCCCACCTCCGCCACCGCCTTATACACCACACCATCAGCAGCAGTTTCCTCCTCCTCCTCCTCCTCCGCCTTACGCTCACCGTCCCCATTCTTCTTTCCCACCTCCTACTCATCAGGTCCCCTCTCTCTCTCTCTATATATATATATATTTATATATATATATATATATATGTGTGTGTGTGTGTATAGTAACAACAAGGCATAGTAACAACACAATTCTTATTAAATTAGGACGGATTAAAGGATACAAGTATGATACTCTAATGTAAAATGATAAAACACGCAATTATTTATCAAATGGATTAAATATATATGCACCTAAAAAGAAAGGAGTAAATACACGGTGGGTGCCGTTGTCGATGACGACGGCGGGGCGAGAGGTGGGGTCCATGAGAGAGAGTAGAGAGAAAATGGATCTGCGGCTGAGATCCAATTGAAGAGAGAGAGAGAGAGAGAGAGAAGGTCATAGTGTACACGTCATCAGCTGTGCCTTCAGCTGAAGTCAATTACACCGCCAACCACCGTATATATGTGTGTCTATCAGTGTATGTATATGTATGCATGTATGTATATTATTCGAAGCAAATTTTATTTTGTACGGGTAAAGGATATAAGGAATAATATAGTAGGATTCAGTTTTCTTGAGCAGACGAGTTTACTAACTTCTATGCGTGTATTTATGTATGTATGCTTGTATGTGTGTGTGTATTCATCAAGGTAACATTTCTAATTTACTTTTTAATCGAAGTATTTTACATAATTATAGAATTTCAGTCTAGTTATTCATTGAAATATTTAATACAATTGTTATCATCGAAATGTTAATTACTTTACTTGTTTACGCAATTAAAACCAAAATCGAATGTACCCGTATAAAGTAATCTATATTTTTTAAGGGTAAAATAAGGGCGAAAGGCGAGCTAAAGCTGAAAAAAAAGACCACATAAAGCCCAAAACTATCACCCAAATAAAACTAAAATCAATTGTCGATCCTCCCTCCCTCTCCATTATCACCCAAACCCTAAGAAAACCAGATATACATACATCTTTACATACATATACAGAGAGAAATAGAGAGAGATTAATGGACCCTCACCAGCACTACAACGCAATCAGTGGTACCCTCCTCCGCCGCCACATCAGCATCAGCAGTGATCCCCACCCCGCCACCGTCTTATCCGCCACATCAGCAGCAGCATTTTGTTCCTCCTCCTCTTCCACCGCCTTATCAACACCGTCCCCATTCTTCTTTCCCCCCTCCTACTCATCGGGTCTCCTCTTTTTTCCTTATAATTATATATACACAAACACACACACATATATATGGAAAGCTGTTTTCTTGATTGGTACCCCCGAATTCTTAATTTTCTTGTTTAGGTCCCTAAATTCATGTTTTTTTTTGTTTTGAACTATTTTGTCCAATTATGTGACACGTGGCACCAGAATAATTGAATTCAGGGTACAACGTAAGGAATATTTGAGAACTCATGGTATCAAAATGAACAAATTTTTTTTTTAAAAAAAGCTTGAATTCAGGGTTCTAATGGAGAAAGCAGTAACAATTCAGGTACAAACACCATAAAAACCCATATAGATAGACACACATGTATGTATATTACTATAAGCAAAATTGTTTTGTTGGGAATCAAGCTGCCATATAACGTTGCTTGTGTGATTAGTACAATCTGTGATGTAAAACTAATACCTTAGAAACAGAATAATTTATTATCATATAATCAAATATGAGAATAATTGTGTGTGAAAGAATTAATTGTTTCTTAAATTTAGTACCTGATGGGAGAGAGGGGGAGAGAGAGAGAGAGAGATTAAGGTTGAGATTCACAATGAATCAGTGTTAAAACTGGCTGGGTTTTTATACGGCAGTTTTTTTTCCCGAGATTTAAATTGTATTTCAGATTTAGTGGCAGTCATGTAATAACCTTAGTTTGAAGAGGTATCTTGGGGAAGAACTCTTCAAAGGCCTCATAAGTTTTCTAAGCATATACTAGTTAATAGAGATATAGATAGGTGCACACACAGAGGACCGGCTTTTTGCCTTTTCGGCGCCTAAGTTGAAACTAAGATGATTGGATTTCTTTAAAATTATTAACATGAAGTAACTAAAAATTAATATTAAAATTAACTTGTATTAAGAAAGTCTCGGACGTGAGACCGTAGGAAATGGATTGAATAATCTTTAGAGCCATCAAAAAGCTATCTAAGCAAATGAATTTTATGTGGAAGGAAAGATCATTTTAATATACAACACTACTTTATATAAAGAAAATTCTGCTACAGAAATTAAAATAATTTTAGTGCCTTTACATCGAGCAGAGCCTAAACGAACGGCGCCTTCACACAGACACACATGTATGTATATCACTCTGAGCAAGAACGTTGGCGTAACAAACTGCCTTATTTGACACTGAAATACTATAGGATTCAGTTTTCTCAGGCTGAAGAGTTCAGTAACTTTTATGTATATATATACATATATACATGTATACATGTACATATATCTATACAAATATGCATGTGTATATATCTATATGTATAGCTCTAAGCAGGATTATTGTTGGGCAACAGGTATATAATTTACGGAAAGAAGCTGGCTAGGCAGAAAGGTACAGTTACTTTTAAGTAAATGAAAGTGTGGATAAAGATATTTTGGCTCCTACCTATACCTCCTATATTGCGGGGTTTAAAAGGAATTACCGTGTTTGATGTAGTTTCATTTAAAATTTATGATGTAGGAAGTGTAGTGGTTGGTTTTTGTTGATTCGATAGTTTTATTACTCTCAGTAGGCTTGTTCGGGAAAATAATTGAGGGCAGTAAATTTTAAGTAATAAAAGTCTGGATAAAGATTTATTGGCTCCAACCAAACTCTCCTATGATGCGGGGTTTAAAAGGAAATAGACTGTTTCGTTTGATTCATTTAGGATTTATGATGTAGGAAGTGTAGAGGTTGGTTTTTGTTGATTCGATAGATTTATTAGTATCGGCAGGCTTGTTGGGAAAATAATTGAGGGCAGTAACTTTTAAGTAATAAAAGTCTGGTTAAAGATATATTGTCACACAAACCCTAATAAAACCAGTCGTAGATGCATATATAATCATATATATAATTTTATGGACCCTCATCAGCATCACTACAACGGAATGAGGCATCCTCCTCCGGGGCAAGATCCACGTCATCATCTTCCGTCAGATCAGTGGTATTAAACTCTCCTATGTTGCGAGGCTGAAAAGGAAATACAGTGTTTCGTTTAATTTCATTTAGGATTTATGATGTAAGGAGTTTAGCACTGATTCATTACATTTATTACTCAGCAGGCTGGTTTGGGATAATAATTAAAGAACAAGCTATTAGCTTATTTGAGGCTGTGGAAGAATCCAGGATTGGGTTTTCTAGGGCAGAAATGGTCAGCAACTTTTGAGTAAATAAAATTCTGGATAAAGATATTTTTGACTCCTGCTAAACTCTCCTATGTTGTGGGGTTTAAAAGAAAATACAGTTTTTGACTTAATTCCTTTAGGATTTATGATGTAGGGAGTCTAGTGGTTTGTTTTTGCTGATTGAATATGTTTATTACTCTCAGCAGGCTTGTTTGGGTAATGAATTTGTTGAAATAAGCTATAGCTTATTTTAAACGATGGAAGAGTCTAGGATTTTGTTTCTTGGGCAGAAGAGTTCAGCAACTATTTAGTGCATGAAAGGCTGGATAAAGATATTTTAGGTTCCATTAAACTCCTATTAAACTCTCGTACACTATAATTCTATATTGTGGGGTTTAAAAGAAAATGTAGAGTTTGATTTGATTTAATATCAGTGTCTGCTAGGTATGATTAATGATGAACGGAGTTTGGTGGTTGGCTTTTGCTGATTCAGTACATTTCTTACTCTCAACAGGAGTGTTTGGGTAGTTTATTAAAGCAGATAAGCTATAACTTATTTTAGACTGTGGAAGAACCTAGGATTCAATTTTCTAGGGAAGATAAATTCAGCAACTTTTAAGAGGGGTTAATTACAGTTTGTACATAGAGACTTGATTTATAGGATTGTTTCAGAAGGAGGCATATTTGAGAATGTGAGGATTTGGTTTTCCAGGGCAGAAACTGAGTATTCACAGCTGCGTAGCCATGTAGCACCATTAGCTAAATATTGTTAATTTTATCCCCCATAAACTTACACAGCAAGCTAGGTAATAATAACTAGCAAGAAATTTTAAGGTATGGTTTCACTCACTATTTTAAAAAGCTCGCTTTGAAGCAGAAACAATGCTTAAAATAGCTAATCTTGGAAAGTGCTGATTCGGTATCTTGTTATATAAGCAACTGCACTCTCGTGTTTCTTTTTCGCTGGTTAGATACATCCATTAGCGGATACAGGATCCCTATATGGAAGGTGCTGAAATTCATGCAAACTTTATTTTTGTTACTGTTGGAATTGTCCCACATCGTTTAGGCATTGATAAAGCCAATGATTAATATATGCCCCTCTCCTTCCTTACTAATAGGCCTTTTAGTGGGGAATGGACGGGCTTCTACAGTTACTATGCGGGGGCTGGAATGCTTAATATTTTTATTAAATGCATGGTTTTAAAATGGGGTTTCTATAAATATGGGTGGCGGTGTAGTCCCTTCAGCCTACTCCTAGCTCCTCCCTTGGATACACATCTATTACTTTCAGCAGGATTGCTTGGGTAATGAATTTAAAAAAATAAGCTATAACTTATTTGGGACTGTGGAAGAACCTAGGATTTATGATGTGATTGTGAATAGTGGGATATTTTGCACATCTAGTTATCAAATATTTGGAGCTCACCTCCCATGAACTCGTATGTTTCATCAATCAAAAATAAATAAATAGTAGCGGTTGTTAGGGCATTAACTATGAATTATCCCCTTTCCTTTAGAAACAAAAGAATATATTATACAAAATTACACCTTTTTTTTGTATTTTTTGACTGGGTATGGTTTCATCTTTTTTTCTATTTAAAGTTTGAAAATTAGCAACATACAGATCTCATATCACACCTTTTATTTGGAAGCTTACTGCTTATATTGTAGTGCAGCTTGTTGCTGGTTAAATATTAAGCAATTTAAAAATTTGTTCCTGGTGGTGCCATTTTGTGTTGTTTAGACAGTCGGTTCGCGTTTTTTTTGGCGTGTGTGATGATCTCCAGGGTATTATCAACATATGCCAATTGTCATATAACTTACATGTTATGTTTTGAAATGTGCAGGATTGGGGCAATGCGAACTGGAGTCATCACCCCGGTTGGGAATACCCAGGTAAGTTGTAATGCTCGTTATGTCTGATCATCATTTATCATGTAATCTACATGCCAGTATATTAAGTTCATGAATTATTTTTAGTTTTAAGTGTCCCGATTATTTGCTTTGCAAAAATGCAGGTGCTTTTACACTTAAATCTACCTATCATTATATTAACCATCACGGATTTTTTAGTTTTAAGTGTCCAGATTGTTTGTTTAGCAAAAATGCTGGTGCTTTTACACTTGGTTGCACACAACTCCTATACCCTAGGCATTTTTGAGCCGGGAACAGGTTTCAACATTCCCATCTTCAGGAAGCGTTCCCATCAAAATGGTAGCCTATTGGGTTTAGAAAGTTGCATTATTACCAAAATGACCCAAATTGTCTAAAGAATCGTATAAACCTCCCCAGTTAAGCTTGTTTATGACATCTATTCTGGGTAGTACATATATTTATGGAGCATTACAGAATCCTAAATGTTGGTCTATGTAGAATTTTTTATGAAAACTCAGCATTAGCATATAAATATCATTCGGATTTGATTTAAAATTTGCTTTTACCTATGTAACTCGATATACCAAGTTACAAAGTGTATTCTCTAATGTCACTTACTAATAGGAATAGCCTACTTTTACCTATGTAACTCGATATACCAAGTTACAAATATCATTCGCATTAGCCTACGTTTAATCAGCCGTTCCCACGCCCCCATACCGTTCCAGCTTGCAGGAGTGCTCCCTTTTCGTGCTAGTCCCATAAGTATCGTCATCTGGCATGTAAGCAAATTGAATTTAATCTTATTTTCTTTTGAAGAGACATTGATAACTTATGCTTTCTTGTCCTTCTAAAATGCTAATAAAATAATGGTTAAGAATTCCTAAGTTCGTGTAAACTGTGTACTTAAGATCTGTTACTTTCATCAGTGATTTTGTAGCTTACTACAGTATTATAAGTTCTGTTCTGAGTGTTATTTTATTAGAATAACCATAGTTGTAGGCCATTTCCCCGGATCATGTCTAAAGCTTGTCTTACGCATTAGCATATTTATGTTATGTGAATTGGCAGTATCATGAAATCATTTGACAAATTAATTGTCTAGTACACCTCTTGTAGCTGGAGTGCAATGATATCTTTGCCAAGGAAATACAATTTTTCCCCAATTTAACATTAAAACTGTGTTTTTAACTGTGCTTCAGCCCGACAAGACGAAGAAGACTGGGCAGCTAAAGCTAGAGCGTGGGCAGCAAACAATACTGTAACTGACACCCAATATCCTCAATCACAGTTTACTCCAGTTAACAGGATCGAAGGGCAAAGTCCTTATCAAGAACCATATCAACAGCCCTTGGAAAGTCATTACATAGATATTCATTCATCGAATCCTTCACCAGGGTATCATCATTATCCAGCAAACGGTTCTGGGCCGTCATTATTTGTCCCAGATGAACACGTTGATTACAGTGCAAAAGATGGAAGATTTAGTTTAGATACAAATCCTGTATATCATCATCAAGAAAGCTCGTCTGTAAGTTCATTGGTTCATATGCAGGAGGTACCTTCTAGTTATTCTTCTATTGCAGGTAAAGATTTACTTGGTACATTAAGTTTGTATGTGGTAATGTGAAGGATGTTATCAAGTACTTTTTAAATAGATTTTTTCATTTCTCATTTTGCAAATTTTTGAGTTGTCTCTATGTAGCCTCTTGCTTTGTGTGAACTTATGGCCCATTTGTTTAGTTTGATAAAAGTTCATTGTTTATATCGTGTTTATTTTATTGATTATTGATAAGGTAATGCTTATTATGTTGTGAATTTGTATCCTTTATGTTCCAACCTTAACACTTTAAGGGTCTCCGTGGAATGTATATTATTCTGCTTTATATGTTCTCTATTTATTTATGGCTTTCCGTGTTCTACCCCAGATTGCTTCGGTTCCGTGTACCCCCTTTTATCATACAGTTTTTTGTATACTGATTTTTTGGACAGCCATGTGACTGAGAACCATGGCTGAAGATAATTTCTAAAGCAAAGTTATATCATTGCTTGTCATGGGAGAAAAAATAAAATCTACTGCTTGCTGCGGTGTATGAAGAAAGAGCCAAGTTTAATGATTACATAGATAATGTCCTATCATATCATGATTTATTAACCATGACTTCTCTACTGAAAACGATATTTACTTTTTACATATTTGTCAGGGGTGGTTGTATGGTTTTAACAATATGGGCATAGAGAATTACTCCTGTGTGACGTCACTTTTACCTAATTCTCTCATGTACCACATTCTGGTCCTCATGTACCACATTCTGGTCCTCACGTACCAAAACGTGGTACTACTTTGTACCAGAGGGCCGTGTTTAGTGACTCACGGACCCCAATAAGTTGCAAGGTTTCACAAGCATAAGTATTGCTAACTATAAGAGTTACTTCAGTCTACTCCCATTCTCGTATTGTTTCACGAGCATACCACTAGAAAAAATTATAAAGCCTAGCCTACCCCCTTACTTTTAACATATCTTGACAATTGGCTTTTAATTTTTAAAACATCCGGATCACAGATTATAGCACACGGCAGACCAGGTAACACTGTATTGAGGTAAATAATTAATGTCAAGCTCTTTGCTGACAGACTCCGGAATGTGCACTTTCTGATTCATAGTAGGCTGTCTTAAAGTTAATACATATCAATCAAGATATGTTTTTTCTCCTTGAAGAGGATTGCTTGTATATCAATCTTTTTTTATGGCAGGCAATGTAGAGATTGGAGATGGAAGGGAGAAACAGTACAAGTCATATCCCTATCCAACTGACTCAGCTCAAGTACCATTCCATGACCACCTGCCTCCTCCTACTGTTGATATTAGCAATCAGCCTTTAAGTTTTACACCCAGGTCTAGTTTTGATCACGAACAAATGATGCAACAAAATTACAATAATAATAATGATTCCGGGAGACATGTGAGAGGTGTGGACCCTCTTGCTGCTGCACCACCGCCGCATTATAGTTTGACTTCTAATATGTCCGGTGCAGCTTATCCACCACTCCCGCTGGTACGTCCTTCCGTACATTAGGTTTTCGATATCACTTAGTTTTAGTGAAAATATACTTTGCTCCATCAACTTGAGTATTTTAATTGTTTCCCCAGTAATCATTCGAAAAACCCCTGGCTTTTATATAAAATTAAATACAGCCACATGTTTCAATTCCAACCAAACACATCCATCCAGGATTTAAAGTACCACACACCCAAAAGCTTTTCTGTTAGTTTTGTTGTTACATCTTTATTGTTTATCCTTCTACTTTATTTGGTCAGTCAAAATTTACTCGAAACATGCCTTGGTCTTTCACTTATTAATGAAAATTTTACCATTACCAACGGACTTTTATCTTCCTACAGAATTAAGTTTATTTTCTATGTTAGGCTATATCTGGTCTTTTAAATATTTTTATTCACGAGTCATCATCAGCCACAGCAACAAATGAAAAGCAGGAATACAAACTAGTTAAAAGAAGGATACTTTCGGTACATTTGTTTAAAGCTCCACAAATTCCTTGCCGTAAACCAAGACAGGGACTATCCCATTACATGTTCATAAAGATAACTTGTAGAAATTGAAATATGAGCTTCCTTCAATAAACAAATACCCAACTAATGTAAGTATATTTCTTTAAGTTTTGATGCAACAGTAACACATGACTGCGTAAGTAAAATATATGCATACAAGGACACACAAATATGAAAATATATACACACGTACACATACATACATACACGCAAAAATACATACATATATAATATGCATGGAAACGGTATTGTACATGATGACAAAAAAAAAAACAATGAACTATTGAATTGCACATATTCATTGTGGAGGTGATTTTTTTAAGCGGGAGGAAATAACCCTTCAGTTACAGGTGGCTCTACCTTTTCCTCTCTTTTTTGTTTATTTGGGTTATACAAGTACTAGCTCAAAAGCAAACATGCCCCACAAACTAACATAAATTTTGACCCTTGGGTAGATTTGATGATGATACTTCAAAACCTTAGGGCTATATTTGATTATAATCAAAAAGTTGGGTGTCTGTTTGGTTTTCGCCCAATTCTCAGGGAGTTTGGTTTTAATGATTGTTCAGTTTTGCGGCTTTTGCCCCATAGTGAATTATTTGAATATATTATGCTTGCTGTAACTCAGCCGGCGAGGTAGCTGCTTCTATGCCTTCGTAAAACCGATTGTAATTTGACTCTCTCGTATCTAAACTGGGATTACATGCACATTTTGTTGGTGGGTGTTGGTATCTGGGGTTTTCCCTCCTAGCAGGGCCTGGTCAGAAATCTAGAAAATCATGTTTGAACTTAACTGTCTCTACCATGCCATCTTGTTTCACGTTACCATTAGTTTCAAAGGAAAGAGTGCTCTGTTTCATATCCAAAATGTTTGTGTGCTTATATATGGAAAATATTCTTCACAGCATGGACCTTCTGCTAGTATAAATTCCTCATTTCCTGGACATTCAGCTCCTTCATTTGGGACGATGTCTGGATCAACCTTCCAGCCATCAATTCCACCCATTGGCATTGGCGCAAGTAATGTTTTTCCAGGTGATATTTATGGTGTTTTTAGTGGTTCTGATCGCCCCAAAAAGGTAACTTACACATAAAAACTGCTTTCTTCTTATTTATGCTGTATAATGTGTGGTATTTTATGACAGCTGGAGTGATTTCTTATTTCCATTCTTTTATTAATTGCCAGGATCCGGTACCTGATTGGCTCAAGGAGGAATTAAACAAGAACAAAGCTATTCTTGCAAGTTCAGGACCAGAGCGTCCCTCTGATTCTATTGAACATGAAACTTTTGATAAGACTCCTGGTAGGGCTGATCAGGAAGACAGCCAGAGCATTGGCTCTCCTAGATCTGCTGTAGAAGACGACGACGAGGTTTCTCTTTTTGTCTGTTAATTTTTTCTTCTTTTTTATATTGGGAATGTTGTTCTTGTTGTATTCATTGAATCGTTGACTTTCTTTTATGAATTTTTTTATATTTTTGAAGCAGTTCATTGGTGGTGGTGTTTAAGTTAACATTTACCTATTTGTTCTGTTTAGGACAATACGGAAGCAGTTAGAACAGCAGAAGTAAACCAGGAAATAAAGCGGATTCTTACTGAAGTTCTTTTGAAGGTTGGAGCTAGTTAATAGTCGATTTGTGTGTTAAAATGCTTTGTTGATTTGCAATATCTCAAACTTCTTTTGGAACAGGTTACTGATGAACTTTTTGATGAAATTGCTACGCAAGTTCTTGAAGAAGATCTCGCCACCCAAGGTAGTCACTAATAACAAATAGGCTTTTTCAGCCTGTCCCATATCATTTCAGCTTTATGGTTCTATGAAGTTGAACTATACGAAGCTTCTAATCTATCAACGCTTTGGCCTCGGAAGCTCGCTTTCGTGCTTCCGTCATCAAAAGCTTGCAGAAACTTCCATATCAAAGTGTAACCCAATATGTACTCATATACCACCACCATGGCACCATCCATATCTAACCTAACCCAACCCTACCACATCAGCTCATATACCTATGGTAACCCATAAAAAGAGTATTATGTTTTGATTTCTATTTTTAAAGTATTGGGAGAATTATTATCATTTAATAGTATTTTATTACATATATATATTTTTTAAATCTCCTAGACGCTTCGGACGACGCTTCCTCTCTCCTGCTCCCCCTTCGTGCAAATATGTGTTGAAGTATGATTATTTTAGGCTAAGAAAAGATTTGGGCTCTGTTTGACAGGCCACTAAATTTGTTACAAAAGGATTGAGTCATCTATTATGCAATTAAAAATAAGTGGAGCAAATTTCAAGTTTGTTATGAAAGATTCAGACACCTTATTTGAAAGTTTTTCCACAAGAGCTTCAACATCTGTAGTTTAAATAGTTGTCTTCAACTCTCTTTTTGGTTTAACAAGTCTGTTAATAATTTTGGCGTCTTTAAATGCAAATTATTTTCTCAGAAAGCCATTGGCTCTGCTTGTATGCAAGCTAGATTTTGTGAACCAATAACTTATATTGTAAGTGGAGATGTTTACTACAGTGAGAAATTTTGTGACAGATTATGTCAATGCATAGGAAATCAATGCATTTACATACGAGTACTATTCAGTCTTAAATTAAGTGAAATAGATAAACCATAATTATGGTTTATTCATTTTACAAGTAGTCATCAAATCCACGATACAGAAGTCATATTACGATGCAATTAGAATATGGGATCGTTGGCTATTTAGCTATATATTGCCAAGCTCCAAAAAGAACGTAAAAGTACAATCTTGAAACTGGATTCGTTGCTCCATCTGACTTATTGCTTCCTTATATTTTTTTTAATTCAATCTTTTTTCTTGTTGCAGTTTCCGATGGAACTCCTGCTCCAGATCGCAAGCCATCTTTCCCTATTCCTGCAGTTCCAACTTCTAAGGCTTCTGCAAAGGTTCTTACTGCAGCCAAAGAGAATGAAACTGAAGATGAAAACGGAAAATCTGCGTCTAGCTCTCCCGGAGATCTACTAGGCCTTGCTAGTTATGCCTCTGATAATGATGACTATGATTCTGACAATAGTGTTAAACATCAATCAAGTACCAAAAAGCTTTCAGAAGATGATAACACAGCTGAAAATGGCACTATACAAGCCAAGTTTGGAAAAGACAAAAGTCAAGTTAATGGGGATAATTACGAAAGCGAAATTGTTTCTAATGGGGTTACAGTTCTACATGATGGTAATAGTAAGCCTAAATCTTCTACTAATGCCGTGTCTGGGCTTGTGGCAGATGATGATACATTTGAGGGAATAAAAACGGCGGAGGCCCCAGGTACCTCCAAGCCAAATAATAGTGTAGAAGAAAAGATTACAAAAAATGAGGATATCCATACGAAACTGCCACCTGTACATGATGTTCAAGATGAAGAAATTAGAAATAAACAAGATAAAAAGGATGGTGATATTGGTGAAACCAGGAAAAGCTATGTTGGGAGAGACAATGTTAAAGCTGGTGATAGCGGGAAGGACAGAAAGGGTGATAAGGAAGACAATAAGTATAAAAAAAGGGAAAGTACATCCGATAAAAAGAACGTTTCAAAAGAAAAAATGAAAGAGCAAGTTGGCAAAATTGGGGAAATAGGTAAGGAATCGGATTTCAAGAAAAAGGCCAGTGATCCTGATATTAAGATGGACAGGAAGGATAAGGAGAGGTACAGGAGAGCTGATGTTAAAGTTGATAGTGATAGAAGAAGAGAACGGACAAAAAATGAGAGAGAAGAACCATCCAGGGATAAACCTAGGAGTGAATCAAGCAGACACAGAAGACGACGTTCGAGTGAAGAATCCTCTGATGATAAAGTTGATAGTGATAGAAGAAGAGAACGGACAAAAAATGAGAGAGAAGAACCATCTAGGGATAAACCTAGGAGTGAATCAAGCAGACACAGAAGACGACGTTCGAGTGAAGAATCCTCTGATGATACAAAAAGGTTACTTTCTTTATAATATTGTCCTTTCATCTTTGGCTTTTCAGGTCTTCATGTATATCTGTTATTTGCAGGAAGTTGGATACAAAAAAGCGTATCCTATCTCCATCACCTTCACCCAGTAGGGTTAGGAAAAGGTACTGTTTTTTCTTGAGATTTTGGATAATTATCATCATCAATCTAAATCTTGATCCCATGATATACTTCAGATTTTGGATCCTGCATTATTATTTTAGCTCTGCGGATTGTTCTATGCGACATACTTTATTAATCTTTTGTACTCCGTAGATTGTTTGTGTAAACGTTTGCTATTTTACGGGGTAATAGTTTATTATTTGCTTTAGCATGACCCTGGCCTACCTGAGTGTTTTTGCATCGGAATAAGTTGTTAGCTTGTATGTTTTTTTTTTTCCGTTAATAAAATCTGTGAAGTTAAAAATAATTTTGTATTGATTCCCTATAAAAACAAAGTGGGATGCCTGTAAATCCCAAAACAGTATTATGATCACTTTACGAGGATTTTCTGTTTATCACTTCATGCAAGTAACTTGAGATTAATAGAAACTGTTATTTTCTTTTTCTTTCTTGTGAGATACTCTTGCATGCTCAAGCTTAAATTTCAGCTTGTTAAGGAATGAACTGATCCTGCGTATTCGTGTTCTGCTCTCAGAAGCGGTGTACTCATTCAATATTAATTACGTGTTTTTCTCATAATTTTTCTGGGACTGTTTTTAATGGTCTCCAAATCACTGAGCTTGCAGGTCTATGCCTGTCTTTAATGCTCTCCCTCTCACTCGCTTCCTATCTGACAATATATCAGAGGGATGTTAATCTAAAAATGTTTTCTGCTTCTTAGTGGCTTATATTAGTATGATTTTTAAAATTTAGTTGATGGTTCTCAGCCTCCAGTCCACTTGGGTAGGCTTTTTTTTCTTGAAAATTAAAATATATTTTTCTATCTTATTGGTCTTCATTGAAACATTGTCTCTCCAGATTGATTTTTCTGCCCTCAGTTTCTTTTTAAATTTTATACGGTAGGGAATATATACTTTACAGATTAAATAGATAAAAAGTGTAGTTGCATGTTGGAGCACACCTATTCAAGATGAATTGAATTGGCTAATTTATGGTTGATCATAATATTAGGTTCATGTGTACTTATAAACGGGCATGATTTTCCATCTTTCATGGTAGCTCTCTGTGCTCCACAAAATTGCTGGCTCGCAGCAATAAATGTATTGAACTCTTAATTTCAAATTATTGTGTTTTAGCCGTTTTAGTGATACTCTATGAAGAAACTTTTGCAGACGCAAATTTCGGATTGCAAGGTGTTAGAGATATAATCTACATGGCATTGTGTCGGGTTGGATTGCCATGTTTGTATGTTTTTTTTTCTAAATTATTCAAATTAAGGGCCTAAATGATACACTGAAGAAATGATTGCGGACCTGAATTTTGAATTGCAGGTGTCAGGGATATAATCTACATAGCATTATGTTGGGTAGAATTTTTATGTTTGTATGTTTTTTTAAATATTATTCTTAACTATATAAAATTAGGAACTAAAAGATAGTCTTTTACCGATTGAGTATGATGTTTGCACACTATTAGCAGCCACTTTCTTGTGCATATGGTCCCTACTTTCTAATTATTCAGCAGCTGATCTGTATTTTACTAGTTTAGATACTACCTCTTCGATAGAAACAAAAAACAAAACCGAATACTCTGCCCCGACCTCAGCTTGGTTGGGTAAGGATGCTCTCTCTAGCTAAATATATTCATCATTGGAAATGTTTTCGTTTTTAGACAAGATTCACGGTCTCCACCTAGCAAGCGTTCTCACCGCAGGCATTCTCCTTTCCCTTCTCTTGAGACTACCAGGTGTGTTGCTTCTTACTTCTTGAACTTTCATGTAACAGTTCTAGTGTATTTTGGACACTAAATATTATTCTGTATAATAAATTAAAATATTCATATTAATTTGGTAAATAGCAACTTCTATATTTAGTGTAATTTGTTAAATAGTTTTATGAATTATAAGGTGCAACTGTCACAACTCATGAGATACAATTTGTGCTGTATCTTCTTTTGTCATATTGGCACGTGCTGGAAACAACTAAAAGAAGAAACTTGCGGGACCAGTTCTATGTGTATTATGAATAACCCAACATTTTTTATGCCATATGAAGTTGAAAGTTAGAAACTTGCCCAAACAAACTATAGTTGCACAATTATTTCTCCTAGCTCTTGGAAATTGGCATGGTTATCAAGTCTTCACACTTTTTAGTTCATCATCTACTCATGTTTCAGTTACACATACTAATTTCTCCTGGCATTTGGAAATTGGTTAATGGCTATGACGTTTCACATTTTCCATTTCCTCATCTATTCATGTTACAACTTGTTTTCGCATACTTCCATTCTCGAGAAATTTAGGAGTTCATCTACCAGTTTGGGAATTTTGATGCAAAAATGAGTTTTATGTCAATATCTGCATTAATGAACTATGCATGAGCTCTGTCATCTAAACTTTAGATCTCTGTCTCTTTTGCAGAGGGAGAAGATCAAGGTCAAGATCGCCGGCTCGTCGGCGTAGGTGAATGTAGAGGTCATTGTTGATAAGTGCTTGAGACCTTGTTCGATGAAACTTCAAAGTTTGAGTGGCAACTGACATCATAGATTTTTAAAAGTAGAACCAATAGCGTTGTTGAATGACTAAGCAGCATATCTCGGTCTGAGTTTCAGATGCTTTTGTCTTAATGAATGTTGTGTGTTCTAGTCAATTGTATGTCTTTTTAAGAATAATTTTTTCTAGAATTTCCAGAAGGAACATAAAGAAAATCTTGTTGTTTTATGTGTATGTTCTATAAAGCCTTTGTGAAACTACTAAGCCAGGATTGATGAGGATGAGTACAGAGATAAATTTGTTTCTAAGGTTGTATCTTTTCTTATCCATATTAACTATGTAGTGTTTAAAGCAAAGGTATTGCGGAAATAGTGATGGGGTTTAAGATCTAGATTTGATGTGTATTGCATTCTAATCAAATAGGGAGTAATTTGGGTCACACCGAAAGGTCCCCTTTATTTAACCGAACCGACTTTGAATTGCACATCACAAGGACAATATATCCTCTTTCAATGCGTGGATTGAAATGTCATTTATAAATCTAAAAACAATTGGACCCGGAGGCGTGCTCTTTTCATTGTTCTATTGTTGAAGTGGCAATGATGATAGCTTTTGAGTCATGATCGCTAGTGTGTATGAACTGACTAGGAAATGAAAGTAAATTGTTCTAGTTTCTACTTTATTTATTTACCCTAGTTATAGTAAATATTTTGAACCATCCACACATAGCTTTGTACTTCAACTTTTTTTATTGGAAATTTATGTGTGGAAGGAATTTAATGGAATTCAAGTGGGTGAATTTACTCGATCAGAAAAGATTGGTGGTTGAGAGAATTTTAGAAGTGCGGGGTAAAGTACTCTAAAACCGGGATAGTTGGAGACAAGGAGTACATATTGGTGATTATTATTTGCTGAATTTAGAGTGTGAAAGAGTTTGATAAACAAATATTCGAAAAAGTTGGAGCCATATTGTAAACCTTGTTAGTGACATAACTCATCTGGTCGAGTGTGGGTGGAGAATATTATCCAAGAATAATTAACTTTATAAGGTTTTGATGGTCACAAGTGATAAATCTTGAGTTTCTAAACATTCTGTCTGTTCAATTTTAGTTACTATGAAGTATGAACTACTTTTAAAAGAAGGAACAAGAAAAGTGAGAGAAATGTACCCATGAGAATATTTACTTACTATTGAGAATAGAATGCAGTAGCTTTAAGAAAAGAACCCCACTTGTCATGCTGATGAGGACCAGCTCGGTGAACTGCACGGGTCTCTCGATGACCGACCCGATTGGAGGATTTTATTACTTAACGATTTATTTTATTTATCTACTTGTTATCTGAGAGAGATTGGTACTTGTTTCACGTTTCCTTATTATTTTAATCATCTAGGCTAGCTAAGCAGAATTTCTTTTCAACGTTTGAACCAAGATTGTTGTTAGTTTTCCTTTAATGACTTCTCTAGTTTTTGGGTAAGTCATTACGTAGTAAAAATAAGAAAAGACTTGTTCTCTCCCATCCTCTTTTGTGGCTCACCTGTTTTTCCAATTTCTTCTCTTTTATGTCACTATTTTCTCTATATTTTTTTTTTGTTTCTTTCACCAATTCCAGCCTTTAAATATGGTCTCCATTATTTAGTATTTCCTTCGTCGCATAAAAATAGTCTATTTAGGTTTTTCATTAATATTAAGAAATATTGGTTAAACTTAGTTGTAATAATAAATTTGGGTATCAATTTTCAAATATGCCCTTAAAATAATAATAGTTTCATGATTTGCAAAGAACAATACTTATTAATTAGGTACATTTGAGGAAACTTTTCACTAAAAAAATCAAAATTCTATTATTAATTTGGAATGAAGTCAAAAACCTAACTGAACTTTTATTATGGGATGGGGGGAGTACCAGAGACATAGTTCCTCCATATTGGGGGAAATAAAAAACTAGGATTTGTGATCATGTCTTCGAAATTGAGGGCGGCTCAAATTGAGACTATGAAAATCAAAATAGTCTTACAGAAATTGGAAGATCGATTGACGGCTCAAATTGAGACTATGAAATTCAAAGTAGTCTTACAGATATTGGAAGATCGATCGACCTTGATACGATACTTGAGAAATGACGGTGGAACGCGTCCATATGGAGGCGGCGACAACCTTGGCGATAGAAATCCTACTGTGATTGCAGTCAAACTAGCAGCTAGGGCGACGGGGGAAAACGGGTGATCCCACATGGGATCCGCCTTCAGGTTTTGTAGATGGGCCGAAGGGGTTGGGCTTGGAAGATGGGCCAAAAGGTTTGAATTTTGTGGATGGGTCGGAGGGGTGGGGTTAGGGGACAGAGACGGGTTCCTCTTCAACGTTTACACCGATAACGAAAAACGATAAAAGTAAGACGGTATTGACGACTCGTTCGTTTGGAACGACTTCAGGTATGGCTGTGAAGAAGTACCGAGTTTTATAGATGTAGACACAGATGGGTGGACACGTGAGGTGACGATATAGTTAGCGAAAAGGAGTATTCATGAGGTGCTCTTAAAATTGGTGTGGCCTCCCTGTGTGTTAAATGTGATATTAGGATTGGTTTTTGGAGTCTTGAAACGAGAAATGAGAAAAACTAACATCAAAGAATTTTGTCTGATGCACTTAGACGGAGTTTCTAAGGTTGTTTAAGGAGGGGGCATGGGTTTGGCCCATCACCCGCTCAAAGGCTCAGAGGTTGGACGGTGGAATTGCGAAACTTTCATTTGCGACGCGCCATGAGTGTGTAGTTGGTCGTTTACTACGTTTTCGGTAGATATAAAGTTCTAGAGAATTAGTCCAACCAAAAATCGTAAACAAATTTAAATAGGAAATCATAAAACAAAAAGTAAACAAACTCCGAAAAATAAACAAACTACTAAGAAAACAAGGGCCAGTTCCAAAAAGTATCTTAGGCCAAACTTTATTACCAAAATCTATATCTATAGAAACATTTCTTACCAAAACATACAAGTACCTAACAAACAACTCTAAACCCCAGTCCAACACACACCACCTTCATCTTTGGCCACCACAACTACCAACCAACTTGGTAATTGGTTATTTTGAAAGTACAGGGTAGCGATCGTTAAAACTTAATAATACATGACACTAATTGGGTATTAATCCTATTTTGAACTGAGAATTTACTTATCAATTTGATGGGCCTCCGAATCTCCGATGTTGCAACATAACTGCAGTCGCATAAGCTATTCGGTATAATAAACAACATTAGGAATCCCCTAATGACGTTTTTGAATTATCTTGTGTCAGAAAACGTTCTAGCAGCATTTGTTTCATCATCGTCTAATCTCTCTAACTTGTGGTAGCTGACGTTTTTCATCCTGTTTTCTGATGGTCTGCCACCCCGCTTCAATACCCCCCACGAAATTTATAGGCGATAATCGATACTGTGGGTTCGTCTTCAACTTCCATGATTTCAAATAATTTCTCCACTTCATCGATCCAGTCGAGAACTAACTCCACATCTAGTCTACCATTGAATACAAGAATCTTAGCCTTAAACTGATAACTATCGTAATTCCGTTGGTTAGTATTATTGTGTGCAAACAATCTATCACCAGTCAATGGTGTTTAAGGTTGTTGTCCTCCCAGTTGCAAATTGACCAACATCTTCCTAATCTCTTCCAAACTGGTCTACAAAGCACCATACACACCTTCATACAAGCCTCCAATCCTTGAATATGATCATCAGCCATTGGCTCTGATGCCGAACGAAAACATAGTAAAGAAAGATAAATTATCTTCGTTAATCACGAACGCGACGTGCTCGAATTATCGCTCGAACTGACGACAAACAACGAGAATTGCCAACAAGCAAAGATTATTTCTGGTTTTATTAATATTGAGAGGTGAATACAATAAATGTTTAAAGCCTTATTTATAGAGTTCTAGAGAACTAGTTCAACCCTAAAACAGAAAATATATTTAAATAGGAAAAACGAAAAGGAAACAAGCTCCTAATGGAAACGAGTCCTAAATAGAAAATCCTAAAGCAAAAATGAAACAAACTTCATAACGGAAATCCTAAAACAAAAACGAAACATATTCCAATGAAGCATACTCCTATAATGAAAAGTAAACTAATATAAATATTCTCTCCGTCCCTTTTTAGTTGTTTCCCTTTGAATTCGGTAAATATTAAAAGATATCATTAATTGCATTTGAAAGTTACTAATATAACCACACTTTAAATTATTATTATTGACAATTTTTGGAATGTATTTATTGTAATAGTTGAGTACATTATAGTATTTTAATCATTTTTTCATTGATAAATTAGGAAAATTGACACTTATTTTGGGACAGTCAAACATGAAATAGTGGACACTTATTTAGAGACGGACGGAGTATGTAAACTGTAATTTGACCCCTGAAATAGTTTTAACAAACTACAATATGTAAAATGCTTATCAAACTTTGCAGTGTAGTGACCAGGGAAAGTTAACAAACATTGTGGTCTTTTAAATCTTATTAAATAGAAACAACTGTTATCACACCTATCCCAGTATATAAGACTTAAACCCTGCAACGTCTATTTGAGAGGGCGAGCTCTGACTCACTAAACTAGGCTTGGAGGTTAAGTTATAAAATAATAAGATTGATAAAAAAATGTAACTAAAATATTGTTTTGTCTCATCAGCGTGATCCTATACTTCCCTTTTCTTTGGCTAATTTTAGATTTTGCAAAATTGCAAGGTATATTCTGCTCAATATAACCTCCATCACTCAACCTTATTCTTTATTTTGAATGCTGTCATTTTTGAATGTTGAATTGCCAACTAGGCACTGCCAAGTCAATATATACAGGAGCTTTGTTGCGAGGTTCCTTTTTATTCTTCTTTCTAATTTACATGTACTTATTTAGTTTATACTTTTAAATATTTGGCATGAAGACTGGTGCTAAACCACTTCAGTGTGAAACTCAAAAAAGTTAAACTATATAAACTAGCTAGTTCTTCGATTTAGATTTTGTGATTAATTTGTCTATATGAAACACAAACAATATGTTTGCTGCTTCATTAGTAACTCCAAATGAAACAAATTGGAGTCCGGTACCACTTAAATATTATTATTAGATTTTAGTACCGTTGTATTTTTTATTAGCATAACATACATTTTTCAAACATTTTAATTGGATATTGGTACCACCAACTTAAATATATAAAGAGATCCAATTCTATTTTGGTTCATAACCCATTATTCTTTTATCTCTCTAAAAACTCTCAAAATACGAACAAGTTAAAATAAAATGTCGGGAAAAGAGAATTGTAAGAACAAGTTAAAGTTAAAGTTGCACCCAATTATCTGTGTGAACATTTATTTTGCTTAGTAGAAACAAATGCAACGAATCTATACCTCCCGGTTTATCAGTTTCCAACAGTGACTTACACAAATTAAAGATAACCAAATTTATAACTGATATTATCTTCCGCATACACGCTCTATTAGATACGTAAAACCCTAATTAAGTCTCACATGAAGTATTATATATTGCATTTTCTTAAAATGACGTATTTATTAATCTTTTACTAATTAACCACGGTACTAAAGAAAAAACACTTGCAGCTGAGATGCACAGGGCCGGGGCGAATCCAAGAATAATAGTTTATACGGAGTGTCAAAATTTAAATTAACCACTATATTAAGTGTAATAAAAAAAATAAGAGGTGTCAAATCATCGTTTTTAGTGTATTTTATTGAAAATAAATGGTCAAAAATTGAAAAAATCAGAATTTTTGAAATTATGGAGGGTGTTGTCGCTCACAATATATAATCCGCACATAGCTTTACCTGCGAATGTTGTTCTACTCAGGACCAGCCATGCAGCCAGACAAACCATACAGTTTTCTTAGACGCCACTGTCGGAAAAGGCGATTTTTTTTTATAATATATAAAACAACGTTGACGAGGGAGAAAAAAATAATAATTATGTTATTGGGTATATGTTGTTAAAAATAAAATTATTCAATGAAATTGAAAGGACGGTGAAAACATCTTACATTTTAGGTGTTGAAAGGAGTTGGAGCAACCCTGTTCTACTAATATTCCTGGTCCAACATATAATAAAACAACCAAAAGAGTAAAAGAGATAACAAGGTCACGGTGGTGACACGTATGCTTTTGCGATTCTTTTTGAATAAAATGCAATCTGACTCGTATGTTTACGTGTTAACTAGGTCGCCCAATTCTATGGTCACACTATTACGATCGCAAATGGGTCCCAAAAGGTACATTTAGGCCTTTCCTTTTAACCGAATATTCTCTAATTACTCACTAATGTTCACTAAATAGCAATTTTGGGTTTACAAATACATACTCTTCTCACGTTGTAGAAGCTTGACCGATGAAAATTAAATAGAGGACCTCAACACCACGCATGATCATAATATTCTTTTTTATATTATTGTATGAACAATTTTGATTACAATTTTTTTTGGAGTAACAATTTGACACCATCATATTACATTTTCTTGCTGAACATTGTTTTTATTTTGGTTTCAATTCAATCCTACATATTCACATAAATAACATGTACAAATAAAATCTTATTTTTTTGAAAATAATATAAAAGAATGAAGTTCTTTAATTTTGAGTGTATGTACTTGTATTCCTTGGAATAGATTAAAGGATATTCACCGACTAGGATTTTCACTTCAAATATTTTCTATCCCTAACCAAACTAAGGACTAATAACATGTGTTGCCATCAAGCTCTGGTAAGGTGGTGTGGCCTCGTTAGTGGCGTTGTGACAGGTATGTGACAGTATTTGACCGTCACTATACATTTTTTTTTTAAATTAGTGTCAACATTTCGAATCGGGTCCACTATAATAAAAAATTAAGATACTAACAGTTTACTTAGAGATAGCCAAACTAATGACCTCCGTGTGGCTCTAATGACCTTTATCCATCAGGCCAAACCCATTTGGATGACACGATGTAAACATTATTTTGTATTCAACAACGTTTAAAACTCCAACAAACTTTTGGCTAATTACTTAAGATTCTAAAATGGGACTACTGGTCCCTAATATTAGGACATGCAAATGCCGATTGTCAAGGTGCTTGCAATCTTTTCAGACTACTCAGACAATTGTATAAAAGACCAAATTGTAGACGCATAATTTTCCACTGTTACAATCACTAAACGGGTCCCAAAAAGGGATGTAAGTCCCTTCACTTTAATCGAATATATCAACAATTTCCATAAGACCATTTCAAATGTCTCTGTTTATATATATATATTTTTAAAAATATTACTCAGGATTAAAAAGTATCAAGGACTTTCTAACTTATTCCGTTAACAAAACTCGAATTTTACACCTCCTATTTGATAATGTCTATGTTTATATAAGTGCCGTGTTTTGTGGGGTTTGGAATGGGTTGATAGAGGCTACAACACACATCCACTCATCCAAATTTACAAATTTTACATATATATTTTTTAAAAAAGTGGATTAGCACAACCCGTATATTTTGTGCTCTCAAAGTTTTTATTTTTTATTTTTTTACAACCAGTTCCCTCCACTATTGAATCTTTAATTCTGGCACAGGTGTATTATATCAAAATAAGAGTACAAATTAAGTTGCACTACAATGGATACAAGTGTCGTATACATAAGATATATACATTACGGCAATAGATGAAAATTTTAAAAATTGGATACATTACGTCAATGGTAAGACAATAATTTAATATGGGTACTATGGCAAAAAAAAACATTGTATAATTTACTCCCTTGTAACAAAATTACCTACTTTGTAGACAATTTAAGATACAATATGATTGGTTTACATAAAATATTTTAGTAAGAATTACATCATTTGTTGAAACTATTATTCATTAAAGAAAATATCAAAATCATGGCATTAAATCATATCAAGAAATATAATAGACGCCACCATCCAAACCCTAGCTATCTCCGTTGTCTTGGTGCTATCTATCTCTTCCCCTCGCCTTCTTTTTTTTCCTTCAGCTCATGCCTCACTGCTCTGACAATCAGGGGCAGAGCCAACATTAACAATAAGGGATTGCATAAATTAAAATGTTATTTTACGGGGTTGTGAGACTCATTTTTTTAAAATTATTTTAAAATTTTCCTATAGAAAAACTGATAATTTCGTAAATTGTGGGGTTCAAATACACCCATTTGTACCAATATAGCTCTGCCGATGCTGATAACCGTCTCCACCCCTTCTACTCCACAATTTCCTTTTCCGTCTCTTATCACATCCCCCTCTCCATGTTCCAAATACGCTCCAACTTAGTAATGAGATGGATTCCGCCACTCCTTTCTAAGGCATAGTCATTTAACAACTCTTCACGATCCCGCGGCTTTACTCTGTTAGTCTCACGTGGGTTCTACTAACCTCCAAACACCGAATCGTGACCCTAGGTACCGATTCTATATAACAATATTCTTCCTTTCGAGTGTGAGTTCTAATTATCGACCCCCTCCCTAATCCGTCTCTGTCATGGTGCCTTTTGTTCTCAAAGGGTGACGAAGATGAGTTTATTGCAAAATAAATTAGCAAAAATTGCCGGACTTCAATCAACATAGTGGGTTTCCGTTTGTAGTTTTATCCTACACGGCTTACTTTTTATTCGTAGTTTCTCAACTAAAGCCGGAGTAGTTAATTTAGGTTTTCTTGCTTTGGTTCTACGTAGGAAATTGTGCTACCACCTTACGATTGTATGATATATGGAAAAAAAAATACGTTTAGTGTATTGTATTATAAGTGTTTAACAATTAGGTACTATAATATCAATTTTAATTTATGAAATTTGTCACAATTGAGGCTTTACCGTTAAACAAAATGATGAAATTGCACTCACAAATATTACATTGTCTATCACATGATGAATGCAATTCTGTCAACCTCCGTCATTAATAGATCACCAAATGTAAGATATAGCGATTGCAATTTCGTCGATTTATGCTGTTAATCCATTAATTTGACGAAATTTTGTAGTTTGGTATCTCAATTGTGAGAAATGGTAGTTCAACTCCTAAATCGTTAAACAATATTAATACAGTACAACAAACGTATTTATTCACTTTGATACATGATATGCTTAAGTTTAAAAAAATCATAACAAGATGAGCCATGATTCAAATATGACATGTCTACGTGGTTTGTATTATCATATTTTATTATTTTGTAGTATCAATATTAAAATTTCTATCCGCTGTTCTAGTTGCAGTTATGCAGTTAGGTTTCAAGTACAGTTGCAACTGAAGTTGAAAACTAAGTATAATGATGGACATAACTTGTAAAGTTAAATGTATTTGAATTAAATCACACGCACATTTAACAACGGAGTTCACCCAACTAGCATACGTCTCCGGGACACTCATCCAGATTAATGATATTATAAAAGCTTACAATATATGATTAAAGTCTTAATGAAAAACTCTCAGACTCTCTCTAAGTTTTTCTGCCTATCTCTATATTGGTTCTAACTTATAACTATCACTCAAAAGATCAATAACATACCACCATTGTTTTTCGTTTTAAAAGCTTATTGTTATTCTCTCAAAGTTGAGTTATTTATTAATTTAGAACACACAATTTTTACAATTAAAGTTATTAACTATTTAAAGAGTAGAACAATCTTCTTTCTTCAAGATTTTGTTGATTGATTTGTCATCTTCTAATTGATCTCAATATTTCCATATTTGTACGAGATAATGCTGTAATTGATTAATCTCAATCTTCATGTTAACACCTGTTAATAGACTTGCTTGACAATATGAGTTACTATTTTCTTAAACAAAAAACATATAAAACAATATATTTTTAAAGATAAAATTTTAATAAAACGTGAAACCATAACTCCATATAACATTAAATCTAATTAGATAATTGCTAATTCGTAAGCACATAGATTGAATCATTAGATAAAGACATTGCATAATAAAATAGATTTAGTTTTCACAATAAAATGAACAATATCTTCTTAAACTACCTCCACATATCTTTTAAACAACTTTCATTCTTTATAACTTTAATATTCTCAATAAATATACACTGGATCTTTTTTAAACATATGAGAATATATCATTTATACTTTAATTCACATAAATGACTTTAAAGATCAAGTAATGCAGTTAGATAGAATTAGGCAGAATCCTGCGTACTGACAGGTTAGAACTGTAGTTGCAACCGAGGTTACAAGCTCACATGTAAACATTATACTGTCTTAATTTTTAACAATCAACTTGAATTATTTTGTTCAAAGAAATTGACAACAAATAGTTACTAGGCCATAAATATGGTGCTAACAAATATTTCAGGGTGAATGTATCATTTCATTTCCTACTTTTACATCTCTTACTGTGTAAATCAAACATAATTTGTTTCATTCTACTTATAGATCGTAAAATAATTAAAGTCTCATATTTAAAATCATATACTTTTCTTGAAAAAATGAAAATAATTTCCTCAGTTCTATCTAAATATTGCCCTTTTCGTGCGTACCCAATTGGTCAAAAAAGAAGAAAGCGTACATCAATTTCCGTACCCGATACTTGAGCTGTCGCTCTTTACCCGTACATTTATCAGATACTCCAAAATTAATAAATAATAAAGTACACGTGCTACATAGTGTATGTATAAGAATATATATATGTTTCTTAGGGAGAACTATTAAAGAATAATTTTTTTTAATGTGCACATTATTGATTACTCCTAAAACAAATATGTTATCATCTTTAAACATTGCAAAAAATGTCAGGGTACCTTCAGAATGTCCGTTACTAATGTGACTATCGTAAATTTAGCAACACAATAACAACATAACAATAGATTTGTTGCTAAATTTTTGTTGATTTTATCGATACTCATTTTACCATGAGAATAGTAATAGGGTATTTCTTGTCATTTTCTTGTAATGAAAATTATTTCCAAGGTTTAGGGCGAACCTGTCAAAGATCAGACTGTTATTTATCGTTTTAAAACTTTTTTCCAAACTACTCGATCAGACTTTGTTGTTTGCAAATAAAGTGGCTAGCTACATGCTTTAAATTACTCGTTTACTGAACATTGTTGCAATAAACTCAAAGAAATAATTCGAGGAATATACAAGAAATATGAGATTCCTAAATTAGATATAAGAATTTTCTATAGAGAAATTTGAAGTATGTTGTGGAATCCGAGTTATGGAGCAAAAGATATGAAAATTTGTTTCAGAAGATGAAGACTAGACAAAAAATTAGTTTTTTGAGTAATAATAATGGTGACTTGGCTCCATCATTGTGTAATTGGCTAAGGCTATGTAACTGGCCTCTTTTTTTTTACTCTTATACGATTTTAGGAGTTTTAAAATAATTCAGCCTTGTAATAAAGGTTTGGCTAAGAGTTTTAAACTCCTTGTTGAACATCGACTTGTTTGGGGACTACTATGTCGGAGTAAGACCTTTTGGTTGATCTCTTGATTAATACTACGCTTACATTTCAAAAAAAAAAAGTGGAAGGAGATTTTGTATAGTCTGTGCTTGTAAAAAAAGTCTCCGATCGTTTGATGTGTAATTTATACCCAATGATTTACCGCCATAATTAAATATCTAGCTAAATATTGTCGTTTTATAATACCAGATATATCAATGGATTATACAATTAAGCAAGGGCCCCCAAGTTTTATCAGTACACTTGATTTAAAAACTATAAATGATTTTGGTTACTAAATTTATATATATAATGACATAATGTCTCAGATCGTACTTTACTCTTTAACCCACTAAATATCTCAAAGACGCATATTCTCATGAGGTCACTGCAAAAATTGAGATTGTTTAAGGTGAATAGACAATGATTAAATCGTTTTGTATTTTCTTTTTCTTTTCTTCTTTGTACTAACTTTTAAACCAAGAAAAGTATATGGCCTCTCTCTTTCACAAGGATAAGAAGATAAAACAAGGATATGCATATAATCAACAAAAGAATATCCTAATTAGGATCGAGAAAAAGAGGAAAGTGAAATGAATAATGCGTGTTTGGATAGCAAGCCTAGGTCCTCACCCTCAAATGGGATCCACGAGGGGGCACACACCATGTTCCAAACATAACCATCAATGCATGATAATGCAACTTATCTCCTAAAATCTACAAAAAAAATTAATCAAGTGCTTTTATATATGGATAGACAAAGCTAAATATCATATGCAAAGCAAGCAAGGTCAGAAATCGATCATAACGTATGAAGTGTTTAACCTTTAAATAGAAAATTACACTGTCGCATGATATGAACTTAGGAACTTATGCCAAAATAGATTATGGTATTTTCATACTGATGAAGTCGTTAACTAGAGAAGCAAAATGGTTGGTACAAGTGGTTGATACCTTAATATACCACGTTCACCATCACTAGTGTTCGATCCTGACGTCTGCAAATTATGTTATCTACAAAGAAAGGGTTATTAATTATAAAAAAAATCCGTTAACTAGAGAGATCATACAAGACATCACTATATATAACTCAATGCTCATACCATACTTAAAACATGCTAAGCAAGACCAAAAATTATTTTCCTTTTTTGATGAAAATTAATGTGTTAACACCTCGACACAGGTCGCTGTTTAGAGAAATCTCTCAGAAGAGGTTCTTATACAAGTGGAGCTATACTTAATCTTGACGCTAAGTTATCAATCTCCCTCAATCGGTATAACTTATAATACAATAATTAAGTTTCCATTAGAAAACTATGTTAAATTTTGAGTATCGACCAAAACCTAGTTGCTAAATTTCTGATATGTTTTTAGAAATGAGATTTTTGAATGTTAAAGTTGCAGGTAGTTTGGTAAAACACACTTAAAAACGGGACAAAGGTGAATATTTCTTATCTTTTAACAAAGTGGTATAGCGAGATTTATTAAGATTAAGAAAGGGAATACAATAGCAGTTTAGGGTTCCATATATAGATCTTTTAGTTTAGAGACTTTCAAATCAGTGTTCATGCATTAGTTCCTCTGTTGCTGAAAATGACTCTGATCTAACTATTATTAGCATGATGTGAATTACAAAAGGTTACACAATTTTGGAGGCGAGGGACTCTAAATTGTTGGTTATCAAAACAATACTAAGGTTGATTACTATTTACCAACTAACAAAATCGATTATCTACATAATTATGAAGCGACTTATCTAGGCGTCCCTTTGATTTGCCTTTAGCTGAGGAGTGGCCTTCAAATGTGGGACTATATATGATATTAATTTCTACAATTTGCACCTGAGTTGATGAATGAATGGATAGCAACCAAATCGTGTAGAGGTTTTATTCCTAAAAATAGAAGCTGACTTTGACATATCTGTTGGTCAGGTAATCAACAGATATGATTATGACCATGATTACTAATTAGTGATATCATCCTAAGAAGATAATCAACTTAACCATACGAAGTTTTCCACTTGCAAATTAGTGGTCATGATTATGACCATGATTACTAATAGTTCTTGTCCATATACACCTTTTTATGTTAGCCGTTTCCACTTGCTAAGCAGTGAAAAGCGAGAGGACAAATCCATGAATAAATACTTATTGTTTTTTATACTTGGATAAACCTTATTAATAGTATTTGATTATCTCATCACTTATCGTTAAGTTGGAAGTCTATCTTCTACTTTTATGATAAAATTGTGGTCTGGAGTGGTCAAAATATCTCAAAATATAATTATAATCATGAGAAATCATAATAGATATCGAAAGAGACATTCAACCTTAGCCTTTCAAAAGCACAGTTAAGAGGGATGAGATTAATGTTGGAATTAACAGGGTTTTTCCGTGTTAAGTGCCCAACTGTGAACCAATATTTAAGTGGCGGAGACCTAAAGTTTGAGTCCGTACTCGTGAGTTTTGAAATTTCGCATGACGAGATTCGAGACAGTATATTTACACGCACAAAACCAACTAGCACATGATGTAAGTTTGTTTCAAAATGAGCAAGACAAAAGGGCAAAACTCCTAAGTTTGAAAGTTGACCCCACATTGGAAGATTAATGGTCCATGGATACAGTAAAACCTCTATTAATTAATATTGTTGGGATCATCTAATTTTATTAATTTAGAGATATTAATTAAAAGAATAATTAATTTTTTTAAAAAGGCTTTTTTTTATGGATTAAATAAATATTCTCATTTATAACATAAAAATCATTATAGATTGCTAAGAATACTCGTTAAAATCGTTAGTAAAGACAAATACAGTACTTTTACTTACTAGTATATCGATTTTGTTACATCTTAGACCGTGTAGCAAAATAAGAATAAACATTTGATATATAAAACTAGAGATGAACTCTAAATAGATTTAAATTTTAAAAATAAGCAAACGAATACAGAGTTATATTTCACTAAATCGTCCTAGTAATGTTTGTCGTTTTTAATAATTATTAATTTATGATTTTATGGGGACTTAATATTTATATAAGAATCTTTCAAAAATTTATTATCTTATTAATTTATCAAAATTTATAATTTTTTACATTTACCTACGTCGGTACCGAATTTTTTATTCATTTTAAAGAGTTTATTAATTTAACGATTATTATTTTATATAGAGATTATACTGTATACATTATAACCACTCTTGAGCATTTAATTCATATAACACACAACGTGGGGAGAAAGCGGCACTACAAACACCCGAATTAGGCAACACAAAAAGTGTTTAATTGATATACTATATATATAATGTTGTGATACATTGATGTGATTGTCCATATTCATAGGTTACATACATTATGTATAAACTTTAAGTTTGAGACTTGTGGCTTTCTAGCTTTCCTCTTGTACATGTAACTTATTCCACCCCTCCACTATATAAAGGGGTTAGAGTCTTCATAGTTGAACACCTACAAAACACTTGAATACATATGTTTTGGCCCTCATTATCTCTCTCTATCTTACATATGTTATTGAGCTAATTTGGCGTAAAACACGTTATCGGCACTTTGCTTAACGACGGATCTATTTCTTCCTCGACGAGTTAGGAAGAGGGTTTATTGGGTTGCTAGATCACATATCGATCATCATTTTTTGCATTTTCGAATTAAGGTACACAATTTCTACTTGTAATACAACGTAGAAATTGCATGATTAATCTATAATAAAACCGGAAATCTCAAGTTTAGGATGTATATCACATGATAGATGGTTTATTTTGATAAACAATGGCTATTATAACCCATGTATATCACTTATAAAACAAGTTAAAACTTGTATGTGAATCTGTCCGACCAAAACTGTCACTTTTAGAACACTGCAGGACCATTCTGAAATTTTCTTAAACTGTAAGACTTCGCTGCAAACTATAGGACCAGAGCTGTAATTACCCTTAAAATGCAAATAGTTTCCTGTATTTACACTCGTAGTCCCTGTAGATACTCCCTATACACAGAATAGTATATATGTACGAGTTTACCCATTGTTTAGTCCGAAAATACTTATTTACATGCAAATGATGTAAGATTTAATTGCTACAACTTCTAAAAATTTATAGAAATCTTGTAAAAAATACCTCTTGCATGATAATATTGATTGATTGTGTGACATTAACTAAATTTAGCCTCTTAGCATGCCACAATTTATTGCCTACGAATTGATATAACATATGCGATGTATTAATTACACATAAAAAATGGCAAAAGTCACACTTTAGTGTTGGATTTAATAATAACTCATGTGTTTTAATATTACTACTCCATGATAGGACTAGTTTACATGAGTATGACATGCTTTTATATTACGATATTGTTGAATGTTATTTTATCTTGTCACATAAAAGCCCGTAGACATTTATATGTTACGTGAGCTTATAAATTGCCTCGAATTTGAACATTTTACTATGTATCTTTTTTGAGTAGAAATTTTTCTCAAGCTTAAACATTTAGATGTAGCTTTTGAGTTGAAAATTTGCGAAATCCGGAATATGTATTCATATTTAAGTTGGAATAATTATGAATCTTCCCCAAATAGGCTCACCTATTTGGATACGATGTCTAGGAAAGATAAAGGCGGAAGTCGCTCTCCTAATGAGGTCGGTTTTTAAGAGGCATTTGTGCCCACCCCCCTCACCGTCTTTCCTGGTCGTGTTCAAGTAGAGCTACTGAAAGGGGTTGAGTAAATAATAAGTTCCCCGAATGTGTCTATATAGGTGTATTTTCGCTGAATTGGTGTCTCAGTATCGGCCCGTTGTTCGATTAGCGAGTACCTATTCAAATTGAAAGCAAAACTAGTATTTTTCGAACCTGTCGATTCGAAACAAGTTTGTGCTTATGCAAACCATAAACATATAAACCTGTTAATTTATATGATAACTAATCCAGTATTTTTCTCCCGTTGTAGAAAAATGTCAATCAAACTTGACTTTCCGATCCTCGATGCCGCTGGCAAGAACTATTTGGACTGGACTCAAGATATCCAGAACCATCTAGATGCCCAAGGCTTGTTGGACGTCATCTACGCTGAGGATGAACGTGAAGTGGAAGTGTCGCATGAAATGAATACGAGGGCGATGATTCTGTTCCGCCGCCACTTATCAGATGCAATGAAGTCTGAGTTCATAGCGATCACCTCACCGAAGATGCTGTGGGACTCTCTCAGAGAGCGCTTCGACCATCAAAAGACCATATGGCTTCCTGAAGCCCGCCATGATTGGCTGAATCTGCAATTTCAGGACTTCGAGAGCGTTACGAAATATAATGCTGAAGTATGCAGGATTCGTGCTCTTCTCCAGTATTGTGGTGAAACATTAACTGACAATGACTTGTTGGAGAAGACCTACACCACATTTCCTACCTCTGACAACTTGCTCCAAAAGCAATATCGTCAGTCTAAGTATACCAAGTTCCCTGAGCTCATCACCCAGCTGTTATTGGACGAGAAAAATAGCCTCGTTTTAATGAGGAACAACAATTCTCGTCCTGCTGGGACAAAGGCTATTCCAAGGCCTGATGCTTATACTGTTCGTGGACCACCTCCACGATATGGGAACCGAGACAAGGGCCAGTCGTCCCGTCAGCCAAGGAATCATGGGGAGCGTAATGCTCGCCCAGCCAAGCGAGGTTTGGATAATCGTCCGAACCGAAGACCTTTGGCTCCTAGGCAGTCTCATGGTAGGAAAAACAACAACAGGGCCAGTCGTCCCAAAGCAACAGAAAATGCTCAACCGTAAATTCTGTGCTACAAATGTGGTGTTTATGGTCATATGCAAAGGACCTGCAAGGCAACTCCCCAAGAAGTTCAAAACTATCATAGGGGTAGAAATGCCGAAGCAAATATGGTTGAAGCGAGCGGAAAGGAAATTCTTGAGACCCCGGACTTCGTGGCTCAAATGGAAGAATAAAAAAAAAATTCTTCATTTTTCGTTAATAATTGAGCACTTGTTTAGCTCTTGGATTATGTTTTTAATTTCCATTCGGATTATGCTTTTTCCTTGGATTTTGTTTCTTTTGGATTATGTGGTTTTGCATTATGAATAAATTTTTCTCGCAATAATTTAAAGTTATTTCGTTAAGCGATTCCTTTATTAGTGTGACCAACTTTAAATTATTTTTACTTTTAGGCATGAATTGTGGGACAGTTGATTGTCTGGCTGATAGTGGTACTACACACACTATCTTAAAAGATAAATGATATTTTATCAACTTTACGCCTAAAGTAACCTCAGTGACAACAATTTCGGGCCCGTCGACCCTTGTTGAAGGCTTTGGTAAAGCCCAAGTCTTGTTGTCAAATGGTACTCTTTTGACCATATCTGAGGCCTTATATTCTCCGAGGTCCAGTCGAACCTTGTTGAGTTTTAAGGATATCCGAGAAAACAAGTTTCATATTGAAACTGCTTATGAAAATGGTATTGAATACCTTTACATCACCTCCACTCAATACGACCAAAAGCGTATTTTGGAGAAGTTGAGATGTCTTTCAAGTGGTTTGTATGTTACCACGATACGAAACATTGAAAGAAATCTAATCATTCGGCGGGTGCCGATTGATGAGAGCATTTATATGTTATGGCATGACCGGCTGGGACACCCAGGTCAAAATACGATGCTTCGAACGATGAACGCATCACATGGGCATCCTCTTGGAGGAAAAAATTTCGTGATCAATCCGAAAAGCCTATGCCAAGCATGCTCTATTGGAAAGACAAATCTCAAACCAATTCACGTGAAACCTACAAAATTGGTTTCCAAATTCCTTGAACAAATTCAAGGAGATATTTATGGACCAATCCAACCAACATGCGGACCATTTAAATATTTCATGGTTTTGGTTGATGCATCGACAAGATGGTCACACGTAGCTTTGTTGTCCACAAGAAACGCAGCATTTCCTAAACTCCTTGCCCAGATCATTAAGTTGAAGGCTCACCATCCGGATTATCCAATAAAGTCTATTAGACTTGATAATGCCGCGGAGTTCACATCGAAAACTTTCAATGATTATTGCATGACGTTGGGAATTGATCTTGAACATCCAGTTGCTTATGTTCACACCCAAAATGGTCTTGCAGAAGCTTTCATTAAGCGTTTGCAAATGATTGCGCGAACTTTGGTAATGTGCACCAAACTTCCAATTTCTGCATGAGGCTATGCAATTTTGCATGCTGCTGCGTTGGTCCGTCTGAGGCCCATGGCCACCCAACCACTATCTACGTACCAGTTGGTAACTTGATATGAGCCCGATGTCTCACATTTACGCGTGTTTGGGTGCTTAGTGAATGTTCCAATTGAGCCGCCAAAGCGTTCAAAATTTGGACCTCAGAAACGATGGGGAATATATGTCGGTTATGAATCCCCGTCCATAATACGCTATTTAGAGCCCTTGACAGGCGATCTCTTTACCGCTAGACATGCGGATTGTGACTTTGATGAGACACTCTTCCCGTCGTTAGGGGGAGAAATGCACCTTAACGTTGATAAAGAACGACGTGAATTAACGTGGCATGTACCCACTATGTCTCATCTAGATCCCCCAACTGCACATAGTGATAAGGAAGTGCAGAGAATCCTAGGTCTGCAAAATGTTGCAAATCAAATGCCAGACGCATTTAATGACCTAGCGAATGTCACGAGATCACATATACCTGCTGCAAATGTGCCTGCAAGGATAGACGTTCCTGTGAGACGCCATGTTCATGTTGAACACGTTGCTCCGGTTGTACCCACCGAGCAAAGGACGCTGCCATCGGCCGTCCAGTCCGCCGCTCTTCCCAAGAAAATAGGAAGACCGGTTGGTTCCAAGGATGTTCTGCCTCGGAGGAGGAGAAATCCTGTTGCATCCGTTTTGCCACATGAGATCATTAAGGATCACGGTGATGTATTAGAGGAGCGTGTTCCTGATGCAACACCAGTTCCTAATCATCCCGATAACCTCGAAATATCCGTCGAGTATACTAGTTTAGACGATATTTTGAAGCGAAACGAAACTGTCATCGATGATGTGTTTATATACACAGTGGCCACTGACATTATGAGCAATAATGACATGGAACCACGTATCGTTGCTGATTGTCAGCGAAGAACGGACTGGCCTCAATGGAAACAAGCAATCCAGGCTGAATTAGATTCCTTCACGAAACGAAGAGTGTTTGGACCTGTCATTCCAACACCACCCAATGTTAAACCAGTTGGTTATAAATGGGTTTTCGTAAGGAAGCATAATGAGAGTAATGAGATTGTTAGATACAAAGCTCGCCTAGTGGCGCAATGCTTCTCTCAACGCCCTGGAATTGATTACGAGGAGACGTATTCTCCCGTAATGGACGTTATAACGTTCCGCTACTTAATCAGTTTAGTAGTTTCCGAAAAACTGAATATGCAGCTCATGGATGTGGTCACAGCTTATCTCTACGGGGATCTGGACACAGAGATATACATGAAAGTCCCTGAAGGACTTAAGTTGCCTGAATCAAGTAGTTCCCGGCCACGGAACACATTCTCTATTAGGCTGAGACGTTCACTATATGGATTGAAACAATCTGGACAGATGTGGTATAACCGTCTAAGTGAATACTTGATCGGCTTGGGATATGTTAATAATGAACTATGCCCATGAGTGTTCATAAATAAATCCACTTCAGGATATGCGATTATCGCAGTCTATGTAGATGATATGAATCTCATAGGAACCTCGAAAAAGGTGTTTGAAACTGCTGAAATCCTGAAGAAGGAATTCGAGATGAAATATCTTGGGAAAACACAGTATTGCCTCGGCCTGCAGATCGAGCACCGTAAAGATGGAATTTTAGTCCATCAAGAAAGCTACACCCAAAAGGTGTTGAGGCGCTTTAGTCATGGTAACGCTAAGCCGTTCTCTACTCCCATGGTCGTCCGCTCTCTAGACATTAATAAGGACCCCTTCCGTCCAAAGGAGGACGATGAAGAGATATTGAGCCTTGAGTGTTCATATCTGGGTGCAATAGGCGCACTATTGTACTTGGCCCAATGTACTAGACCGGACATCTCGTTTGCTGTGAATTGTCTAGCTCGACACAGCAGCGTGCCAACACGCCGCCACTGGACTGGCATAAAAGACATTTTCCATTACCTTAGAGGTACTACGGACATGGGCTTATTCTATCCCTTTGTGCCGAGTGGATCTAGCTCCATTGATCCTCGAAATAACGCAACCCTTGTCGGTTACGCCGATGCGGGTTACTTATCAGACCCGCACAAGGGACGTTCCCAATCTGGTTATGTCTTTACCATTGGGAACACGGCGATATCATGGAGGTCTCGTAAACAGACTTTCGTGGCTACTTCGACGAACCACTCTGAGCTACTCGCGCTCTATGAGGCGACTAGAGAGTGTGTATGGATTCGAGCAGTTATTGGCCATATTCGAAGTACGTGTGATCTACCTTATGATCCTGATGAACCAGTTGTTATTTATGAGGACAACACCGCTGTTATTGATCAAGCAAAACATGGTTACATCAAAGGTGATGGCACTAAACATATCTCGCCAAAGTTGTTCTTTACACATGAACAACAAGCGCTTCAAAGGATTGAAGTGAAGCATATTGGATCCGAGAACAATCATGCAGACTTGTTCACCAAGTCACTGCCAAAATATTCGTTCCAAAAACATGTTAGAGCGATCGGACTTAGGAAGCTCTCCGAGCTTTCCTAAACGACATGTTTCCATGCACCCTGTTGTGTGCAAGTGAGGGGGAGCATCTTGACGTATGCTTATCACCCTGTTGTGTGTATTCTCACATATGCTTAGCACCCTGTTGCGTGCAAGTTCTCACTAGTTATTATTTCCGCACCCAGTAGTGTGCATGTGAGGGGGAGCATCCTGATGAATGCTTGTGTACGCTTTTTGTCCTTAGTTCAAGGGTTTGTCCCACTGGGTTTACCTTTGCCAAGGTTTTTAGCGAGACACATTTCTAATCCCATTCTCATTTATGATTGCCGAAATCAGGGGGAGTATCCAGTTGTATACTTCTAACCATCGTGCACTCTTTTGTCATTCGATTAGAGTTTTGTCCCACAGGGTTTTCTCTAACAAGGTTTTAATGAGGCACACCGTGTATGGTTATTTCTCCCTTTTTTTACTGACAGTTATGCACTCTTTTGTCCTTCGACCAAGTTTTTTTCCACTGGGTTTTCTTGGCAAGGTTTTGATGAGGCACATATTTTCTAGTCAGTTCATTCACGCACTCAATGGCGTTTCGGCCCACTCCATTCGGCAACACTTTTTTCGTCCTATGATCCGGTTTTTGTCCCACATCGGGTTTTTCGGGCTAAAGGTTTTATGTGTTGACAATTGCGAATGCGATTCAACAAAGTTTATGAAGACGAGGAAGCTTGCAGAATGTTTGGACACCCAAGGGGGAGTGTTGTGATACATTGTTGTGATTGTCCATATTCATAGGTTACACACATTATGTATAAACTTTAAGTTTGAGACTTGTGGCTTTCTAGGTTTTCTCTTGTACATGTAACTTGTTCCACCCCTCCACTATATAAAGGGATTGGAGTATTCATAGTTGAACACCTACAACACACTTGAATACATATGTTTTGGCACTCATTATTTCTCTCTATCTTATATATATTATTGAGCTAATTTGGCGTAAAGCATATACCAATTACACTTGATTTACTGTACATTGTTGTTAAATATTTGTTTAATTGATATACTATATATATACCAATTACACTTGATTTACTGTACATTGTTGTTAAATATTTGGACGGAAATAGAACATGTGACCTTATACGTGATTTTTTTTTGTTACGAGGAAGGGTAAATAATATACAATCTAACAATCGATTTCCACCCATTCCTAGAATTTACATACATGGATATACATTTGAAATCACGTGTAAAAGTCACGTGTGAGGTCAAGTTGATTTTCTAAACTCAATACACTTAATCTAGATTGACAGTACACTAAATAAAGTTTAATTGGTACCTAGTACACAATATCAAAATCATGAGTACTTATTTTCCATATTCGGTGCATAATGATAGAGTAAGTAATAAAATTAAGACAAGTAATAAGTATAAAAAATTGGAAAAACAGGTAAAATATGCGGCTCACAACGTAAAATATGCAAAAAAAAGTGGCCCAAAACTTTTGTCTGGGGCAACTTGCCCTGAAACCGGCTCTGCATGGAGAGCAACAACGTAATTTATATATAATGTAACTAAAATAGTTTTAAGGTGTAGTAAGAGTGGAGCGAAATTTAGTCATTCGAGTATAAAGACATTGTATTTACCTATTTAGTATGTAACTATTTAAATGTTTCTGCAATAAGAAAATGACTCACATATTTCTAAAACTATAGGAGCAACAACATATGTCTACCACTTGAATAGTAAACTATTTAAATATTTTAATGCATCAAAAAATATACATACTGCTAAATATTTATTTTTTTGATAGTAAATATAGGGGTTGGATGCCCATTCCGACAGAACCCCAAAAGGGGCGCTCGTTTTGGTAGTGCTATAAATGAACCGAACGAACTGAATGACAACCCAATCATGTTTTTTTCATGTTTGTTCGCTAACTCAGAATGTTGTTCATGTTCCTCTATAAACACACTACCATGAACCGAACGCTCGACGAGCGAATCACGATTTGCTAACGAATGGTTCGTTAATAACATAAATCTTAAAAATTGAGTTTAGTTTCGGTTACAAAGTTATATACAATTGTCACAGCATCAATATGCATATGCACTTAAACGTGTGTTAAAATCTTCAAGTTGTAGACTTCCTATTTATCTACACGATTCTCATTTTTTTGTAAACATGACTCGTATGCGTAATTTTTTCACATAATGTGAGTTTTGAGAATTTTGTTGTGGAGATATCCGAGGAGTTGGATACTGAAAGCCTTGTAAAACATTGTCATAATTTGTTAGATTCCTGTTAATGTTTGGTTCGTTTATTTAACGAGCGATCACACGAATCGTGGTGTTAACAAACCAAACACCATATATTCATGAAAGTTCCGTTAGTTTGCATCCCTATGACCTATCTGTTGGTATTCATATTCAATTTAATATTAAAATAAAATGCATATTTCCTCAAACACGCAGACCACACTCCTTGGGGCACTACAAAATAATGTTTGATTTAGTGAGAGTCAAAAACTGTCACAAGCCTGTCGTTAATTTAAAATGTTGTCACAAATTTGTCGCAAATTGACTAAACTGTCACAAAACCGTCACAAAAACCGTCGTTAATAAGCTCGTAGCAAAAAATACCGTTACTAATCCCGTCGCTATTTGAGTATTTTTTTATTATTTTTTTATTATTTTTTTTGTAGTGGGGGTCATCTAATGGCATCATCAAACTATATCATGAGTCCTGACAATCATTTCAAAAAAAAAAAAAAAACTATATCCTGACAAGTGACAAGTAGCTGGCAATGGAGAACCAGGTATCTTAATCTGCCTTTGTAAGCGGATGTGATGAAAAATACAATTATTGTCGTTAAAGATTCTACTCCACTTCTTTATGAGCCTTTTTTTATTTATTCATGATATATATATATACAAGTACATAAGTTTTAGTGGTCGTGTTAATATACATAGAAAAGGAGCACAGATTTGAACCATCGTATTATACGCATAAAAAATACCATGGACCAAGGGATCAAAATGTAACTTTTTTTTTTGAGGGTCGTCAAAGATGTAAACCTTTTTTTTTGGTGGGTCATCCAAGATGTAACTTCCTAAAAATAAATTTCATTATTCTTTTTAAAATGGCTTAAATGTAAGTTTGAAAAACTACAGCTATTTATTAATTTATTTTCATTTTTATGTTGAGCAAATTGGTGGGTACATTTGAATCTTTGATTGAAACAGGGATGAATACAGGATTTTAAGAAAGGAAGGGCAAAAAAACTCAACACTATAAAATAATGTTTGATTTTGTGAGAGTCAAAATCTGTCACAAGCCTGTTGCTAATTTAAAAAGTTATCACAAATCTGTCGCAAATTGACTAAATTGTCATAAATCCGTCACAAAAACCGTCGCTAGTAAGCTCGTAATAAAAAATATCGTTACTAATTCCGTCATTATTTAAGTATTTTTTTTTTAGTGCAATGATACTAGAAATATTGTTAATCAAAAGATGTACTATTAAGCATCAAATTTTTTTCATCAATAAGCCCTACGGAAAATCTTCTCCAAATTCTTGTTTTCTGTAACAAGACTATCCTTTTTCCTTGTCATAAAGCGTTGCAAATGTGTGCACTTATCTAATTTAGATTAAAAAAATTACTTTTACAACTTTTCTTCCATAACATATCTATAAGTGAATGGTTTTGGATAAAATAAGCTAGACCTTGAATGGCAGCAACATTCTAATGCAGGATTCGCCTATGGATTGAAACCCTACCATGCCCATTACTAAGGATCGAATCGGAGCATGCATGAATTGTTTTACCATAATACCTTTAGTGAGTGTTCACTACAAAAAAATACCTAAATAGCGACGGAATTAGTGACGGTATTTTTTGTTACGAGATTATTAGCGACGGTTTTTGTGATGATTTTGCGACAGTTTAGTCAATTTGCGACATATTTGTGACATATTTTTAAATTAGCGACAGACTTGTGACAATTTTTGACTCTCACTAAATCAAACATTATTTTGTAGTGGTTATTCATTATCGAAAACTGGTTATAACTGCCTTTTTAAGAATGTTGATAGAAATTTTGCGAACAAATTAGTATTTTACTGAAATATTATGTCGTTTAATTATGATTTTTTAAAAGTATGAATATCCACAAATAAGTACCAACTATATCTCGCCCACTGGCCATCAACTCCCTAATCCCCATATATATAGCGGAATCCTTCCTAGCTAGTTGTAACATAGAATTAGGCTCCCATATAGCAAATGAAAAGAAAAGAATAATTAATACTAATGATAAGATACAGAGAATAACATTCTTGTTCCAAAATAATTTATTGAGAATACGAAAACATTGGTACCAAATGTTTTAGAAATTTGTCGCTAAATGATAATATCTGTCAGTAAAATAAATTGAAATTCATGGTCATGTCGTCCCCGATTATAACGTTGAGAACCAAAATATATCACTAATTCCGTTTATGTCACTACAAAAAAAAAATTACAATCATGGACGGCCAAATCTTTTAGAAATTTATCGCTAAATGACAATATCTATCAGTAAAATAAATTGAAATCGATCGTCATACCGTTCGCAATTAGAACGTTGAGAAACAAAATATATCACTATATGCAATATGAGTAATAACATGTAAGTATATACATGTAATAGTGTGAGTCCCATGATATGCCAATGAGTAATAACATGCAAGTATATACAACGAATACACTCCAATATCGGGGGTACTTGCCTGCGCCATATACTAAACTTTGTGGTCCTTATGCTTGACAACTTGATGGACAAATCAGAATTACACGTGCACCTCCTACCCCAACATACACCAACCATTATCTCTAGCAATTTTTTTTCTCCTTTTATCAATTCATGTTGTATATATAGACATATACTACTAATTACTTTGATACTTTAATAAGCTATAATTATGTCACTCTAAACAAATGATTAATGAAAGGGGCCATGAGTCAATAGTCGAGACTGTAAAAGTGAATTCAATAAAATATGTAATTTTTTTTAAAGAAAAACTTAAATTATTGATGAATAAAATTAAATAGTAATCTGAAGATCCGTTTTGGTTAGTTTTGAGTATCATTTGTATTTAATTTTGGCCTTTCATGAGGTTTCTCATGTTCGAAAACAAATGAGCCGAGTCTACCTCTGCTCAAACTTAGTTCGTTTAGTAAACGAGCCCTAAAATCTTGTTTAGATTCGGCTCGTTTACAGACGAGCTCAAGCCGAACCTGGTCATGTCATGTCTGGACACGTTCTCGGACAAATTTAGCATCATTTCGCTTAATTTTGTTTTTTAACTTAGCTATATGTTAATGTTAAGATAAGAGCAATAATAAATTTAATTATTATGAGTATGCAATGTCCGAATACGTTTACGAACCTTATTATTTTGTTTAAACTCGGCTCATTAGTAAATGAACGAACACGGGGCAAAATTTTAACGAGACGAACACGAGATTGTTCATGAACGTTTCGGTTCATTTGCAGCCAAGTTTGTGTTTTGAATTGCTCAAAACAACCGCCTTGTCAAAAGTGTTGCTTATAGAAGCCATTGTACAAAAAGTAGAAAAAAAGATGATGCATTTGGTAGTTTATATAACTGTTTTATTGTTGTTCGAGGTCAGAGCTTCTTGCTACCCCATTACGGTTAATCCAGAATTCACGTCACTTATTTTGTTCACATGCTATATAGAATTGAATACTGATATATTATTGATTTTTTTTGGAGTACCATTTCTTGTAAGAAACAGGGTAAACGAAAAGCATATAGATCTTGATCATGATCACAAGCTCTCTGCTACATGTTCCGAGTTCATGCTCAAAACTAGCTACCATGAACATAGTAACTATTTCAAAAAAGAAGAACATAGTAACTAAATAACGTTAGGATAACTTATCAATAATTTAGTTAAAGATGATGGAAAGACAATCTCAACCCGACTTTTTAACATTCTTATGGTATAATTTTATGAATAAGTTTATATGGAACTCGTTTGGTGACCATCATAACCCGCTCCATTGTTAAAAAAAAGGGTCGTCTCAACCCGACTCTTCAACAATATGCTTTATTTCTTTTCACTTCCACCGCTATAATCCGTATGGTAAAAATCTTATGTTGAAATTGTCCAATATCGTTTAGACATGGATAAAACCAATGATTAATATATGTCAATCTCCTTATTTACTAATATGACTTTTAGTGGAGAATAGACGGGGTTCTACATGATATCAGTGTAAAAGTTTAGGTGGTTTGTATGATTGTCACCTCCACTCAATTTGTTGATTGCACTCGTTGGGTTTATCGAAAATTGACCAACTCACGAGTGAGTGAGAGTGTTGAAATTGTCACACATCATTTAGACATTTTATAAAACCAATTATTAATATATGCTACTCTCGTTGCTTACTGAACTAGATTTTTCATCTTACTACAATGTGTTCATTCAGTTTGTTTTCTTTCAACTCGACTTATCACGCATTCCTAACGGAATTTAGTAAAAAAAAAAAAACATATTATGATCATTTGAGTGTGTGTCTAATGTATTCACAGATAATACTCTTTCTTACTAAAATGTTAGTATATGTTACTTCTTCGCCATAAAATTTTAAAATATTGACATAAGAACCCTAACTTGAGAGGGATAAAAACTAAAAAGAAACAATATAAATATCATAAACAATTAAACCAAGGGGTCTACATTAGATAGAGTTAGGGAATCTCCACAACTGAAGCAAACCCAGCCGACTAGCTTTCCATACCTACACCCATTGCCCTTCTATCTCCCTGGTTGAATTACGCTAATAGCCCCCCATTAGTTTAAATTATTGGCCATCATCATAGATTCAACCAAAGCATTGTTAGTCCTCTTATTCAAAAAATATAATGAGTTTGGCTCCTTACTCTTATTCAAAAAATATAATGAGTTTGGCTCCTTACTGTTTGAAAAATCAAATGGATGATCTCTCTTCTTTGTAATTGGTATTTACTAAGTCATACCAACATATGATAACACCATATTTAGTTATCAAAATTTTAAGTCCAATTTACTCTATTAACGCACATGCCTAAGGTGATTCGAGACATGTATACGTAACATATGTTGCATCTGGGTAACAAATAAGAAAAAACCCACTCTCATACTGTATAAGAAACATTATTCAGGGGTCGGAATAACCCGTATAGAACATTAATAGTATGGTTTTCATAGTTATGAATGAACTCGCTTCTTATTCTGAAGAGATGCCCAGATGGCATCCCAATAAGACTGAATTATTAGAGCATTTAAAAGTAATTTTATAACTATCGGTATACATTTTGTTGCCTAAGTGGTTAATAATACAACAAATAGTACTTCATTGCCTAATAGTCAAGGGTTCGAGTCCCCTTCTCATCGAATATTAATTTTTGGACAAACCGCATTAATGTCCGACACTGCTTATTTTAAGGTACACGTGTTTCCCGATTCCCATTATTATAGGATTATTTATTCTTTATATGTATTTATAAAGCAGTCATGTTTCTTCGTTATGTTTCTCTTTGTGGTAACTATGATGTGATTCCGATCCCGATCTGCCTTACACGGAACATAGTGTTTCATTCTAATTAAACCTAGTCCCATTACGTATGAGTCGAATGTTCCAGACTCCAAATCGAAAATTACTAATATATAGGACCATATGGGTGTTTATAACTCATAATGGAATGAGTCATCTTGATCTATACGCGCGCAAGTACTTGTTTACCTTCTATAAATAGTCCCTCAATGGAACCAAACATAGGCTTGAACAAGAAGAACAAGCCAACTCCCAACACTTCAACTCTTCAACCTCCACATCTCTCTCTCCTCCTCCTCCCTCTCTCTAGAAGCTTCGTTTACGATAATGGTAGGACCTAACGCCGCTCCATCAACCGTTAAGTTTCTATGTAGCTACGGTGGCAAGATACTCCCACGTTACCCCGACGGCAAGCTCCGTTATCACGGCGGTCACACCCGTGTCCTTGCTGTACACCGCTCCGTATCCTTTGCCGGTTTGTTCCTACTCACACTCTATACGTATATGTATGTATTGTTTAGTAATTAATTCTCAATTTTTCACTTGTTTTTATATGTGTATATGTGTGTGTGTTGTGTTTAATATGACTTTCGAAAACATGAAAATTGCCCCTTAGAAATAATTTAATTAGTTTTTATCTAATGATTACTTATATTCAGGTAGTAAGTATAATTTTAACTTACTTTATCCTTATATATATACACAGCATCTGATGTATTGCTCTCACTTTCACACAAATTTCAATTTTTCTTCTTTTTTTATACTAGTATTTTCTTATATTTAAACAAAAAAATGGTCAAATTCACTTTTGTGAGGCTGATATTGCAAATTTGGTACTACGTTTTTCTTCTTCTTTCTCACTATTTTGTCAGTTTCTTTCATCAATATCACAGAAACAATCTTTTGGTGTTGAATTAGAAAATGAATCTTATCTCAGTTTTTGATTTTGAATTGGTTAGTTAAACAAGAAACTTAGTACTATAAATTTTGATGTGTATTGCTACAAAAGCTGCATCTATCTATTACCTTAATTTGCTTTTCTTTTGTCTATGAAGCCTGGCAAATTTAAGGGAAAAGAAAGTCAATAGTGTAATTGTTGATTCTATATATTCTTGTATAAAATGGGATATATATAGCTGTATGGACATTCAATGGAAAAATAGAGCGAGATAATAAGTGAATAATCAAGAGAAAAAATTGAGTAAAAAAATCGAATTGCTCTGTCTATCTCTAGTCTAGTACAAGAACAAGATGTTATGACATAAAAATTGTTCAAAATGTTTTATTTTTGGAGAAAGGTGTGTGGAATTGAAGGAAACTTAATGATAATTTGGTATAGAAATCGACCTGTTATGTCTTACGCATACCTTTTTGCATACCTTTTTATACGAAGTTACTATGATTTACATAATCAAAGAATTGGAGTGAGACAATTTGTGGTGATGTAAATTACAGAGCTGTTGGTGAAGATGGGGGAGCTATGTGGCTCATCGGTGACCCTCCGATGTCAATTACCTAGTGAAGATCTCGACGCTCTGATCTCCGTCACCTCCGATGAAGACCTTATAAATCTCATCGAGGAGTATGACAATGCTTCTTCTTCTCTCAAGATCAGAGCTTTTTTATCTCCTCCCAAATCCGTCAAAAAAATATCACCATCTCCCTCCCGGAAATCCAACGGCTCGGATGAAATATCCCCACCCTCTAGGCCGTCAAATCGTTGCATATACCAAATTTCAAAGCCGTTAGTGTACCAGAGAAATGTCCCTCAAAACTCGCATTACTCTCATCGGCAGGCGAGCCCTAGCCACATCTGTCTTGTTCAGAGTGGAAACCACTGGCAATAACAATTGTTGATTTGGGTTAGGACTTGGACCGGGACGCAGGAAATATTATAAATATATAAGAACAAGTAGCTAGTATATCGAAAAACTAAAAAAGAACGGAGTCTATACAATGTAACTGTAAAGCTTTTAAGGATGGATTGGTTTTTTGTTGATCCGTGGCGTGGAATAAAATGAGTTTACTTTCTCCTCCATTTTTTAATTCCGAATATATGGATTGTTGGTTAGTCATTAGTGGTTGCTATTTATAACTTTTGAGACCAATATTGCTGAGCTTTCCTCTTTCTCCTTTCTTTTCAACTTCTCCACTAAGATTCCGTTAATTGCCCTTATTTTCCAGATTCTTACAAGTGCGTTGTACGTTCTTGTGCAAATGTTTCGCTCGTAACCCATCTGTATCAGCATCACTCATTAGTGTTCATCATCTTATCCTGCATAACACTTTCTATCTGTGTTGTGTCCCCTTCCTTTTCCGTCCATCTTTAGCCTTTTTTCCTTTTAGTATTGTTGTGTTTTATTTATTATGTGGCATATACTTGTTTTTAAGTCGTTTTTTTTAATGCTTTTATAAATGTATATAATTGTGTTGGCGTTCCTGTTGTGTTGTGCAGGTAATGAAAGAGATCCCGAGTACCGGAAGGTGGTTCCTTATTGGATCAAACAATCAATAGCATATGCATATGATGGCTCAATTCTTGGTAAGTAATTCTTGTTAAGTAATTTTAACCTCTGTTTTAAAATTCGCGCTACATAGCGCTATATAGCGCGAAATAGCGCTTTTTTGGTAAAAAACGCAACGAAAAATCACGATTTTGGGTGGAATTGCGCTAAAATCGCGCTATAGGGACCAAAAGCGCAAAAATCTCGAAATTCTGGACCAAAAGCGTAAATAGCGAGTTAAAAAAAAAACAGCGGATCTAAATAATAAATATATATTGTGCAATTTTCATAAAAGTGTTTACAGCCAGATGGTTAAGACTGTGCTGTAATTTCCAGCAGACCTGGGTTCGAAACTCACCAACAACAATTTTTTTTTTTATTTTTTTTTATTACTATCTAATATAACTATATTTTTTTATTTTATTTTTTTATATATTCTAAAGTTTAGTGCATATTTAGGCAAAAAAAAAATACACCGCAAAGCGCTATATAGCAACGCTATTAGCGCTTTTAACGTTTCTCTCGAAAAAACGCTACGATAGCGATAACGCTATTTAAAACACTGATTTTAACCAGACTAGATTGCTCGTTTACTTACCAAATGAATTATGACGGTTTCACTAGATTGCTAGTATTAAAAAACAATATAAATGTAAATCGAATGTAAATTTTTATAATTATGTGTGTTTGATTTTCCAATTGCTATCTGGCAAAAAAACTGTTTAAGAATTATTTGAGCAGGAGAGAGACCTTAAATCATTTCAAAGTTTCTCCAACTTGGATAGAATATTACCAATCTACATTTTCGTCTTTCTAATCCATACTAGAAATCTAGGATTAGACAATAAAACAAGGTTTCGAGGCTTATAACCCTTAGTTAGTATACCAGTAGCTTTACTTTACATAGTGTTCTTGCTAGGAGCTTCTTTTTATGTAGCCTTAGTGCGGTAGCATATTACATGGAAAGCTTCTGTTTGTTTTTGTTGATTTCGGAATAACTGCTTACATGTCTCAACTCAGCCTTGTTAATATTTTTGTACTTAAAAGAATATATGATCTTTAACGATGTTTTAAATAGCGTTATCGCTACCATAGCGTTTTTTGAAAGAAACGTTAAAAGCGTAAATAGCGTAGCAACGTAGCGCTTTGCGGTGTAATTTTTTTTGCCTAAATATATAACAATATAGCACTATAATCATACAATGTATACTAATTATGTTAACAAAATTAAAAGTTAAAAGAATTAGTTGTGGTTTTTTTTGGGTAAGAAAGAGAGAGACATGGCTGCTTTAAAAAATCTTACGTTTTTTTAAGTATTTAAGGATAAATGTGTTTTTTATATATTAATTACTATATGGGGGAATTTGTGACATGTTATTTACTATAAAATCGAATATGTGAGATGTTATTAATTATATGGGCTAATTGTGGCATGTTATATACTATAGGGATCAATCCAGTATTTACGCTAACAGTGTACTGTATTATGTTTTAAAAACTCGTTATTTACGCTATCAGTCTAATAATTTCCGGTTTTTTTTTTGCATTTTTAGTCTCAATAACACGAATTTAGCGTTTTTCCATCAAAATAGTGGTTTATCGATGCGTTTTTACCAAAAAAACTATTTTGTGCAGCATAGCGCGGTTTTTAAAACATGGATCAAGACCGGGATATTTTTCTTCCGCAGTGTTTTTGAACACTTCCTGACTTTAACCTTTGTGTTTTCTACATTAATTTGCTTTCTTCTATTTAGTTTTTTTCATTTATAGTAGTCACATAAAAGTGAAGGACCATTTATTTTCTGAGATGTTATGCCATTGCATAGTTGACGAGACTTTGCAGGTCATTAGGGGGTGTTTTTTCTGAGATTTCTGGCCTTGCATAACTCTGAGGCTTAAAAAGCATATAACTAGTCTCTGGAAAGGAAAAAAAATAAGGTCGGCCAAACGTTGAATCCATAATGTTGGTTATGTTTTTCCCCAAACAAGCTATTACAGTATAACTTGACAAAAAATGAAGAATCATTTGTTACATTCCAAAAAAGTGAACTTCAATCGATAAAAGCAAGCTCAGCAGAAAATAAACCAGTCTATCTGTAAAGTCACTTCTCATAGTTGGATAAAGTGAGAAAATAATGAAATTTGGGGGCTTGTCGCACGGCTTTATGCTAAATTTAGTACAACGGAAAAGGACCAAGTTTGATACTAACGTCCATGTTACTAGTTGGGTGCACATCTAATCATCACTTCAATTATTCACAATTTCATTTGCATACGTTTACCAAATGGATTTGTTGTTGTGTTTCTTTTCTCTTCTACCATTTTAATCCATGGGCCCAAATATACTTGAAAAACTCTTTGTAAATTCAACCAAAGTTCGATCTAATATTTTCTTTATGTTTCTCGCTTTGATTTTTGTTTCCCATCCTGTTTTTCTGGCAAATAAAGTTGTTCATTTTTCCCATCCTCTAACTGTTGTATGGTTATAAGTTATACAACACTTTGAAGGGGATTACTTTGGATCATTTCCCTTACAATTTGTACGAAAAATGGTTGTATTTGTTATTTCTTTGTCATGCCTGTAGTTTTCTGCTACTAGAATCTCCCAGATTTTTTATTTGTTCCTTTCCCTACTAAAGGTCCCATTTTCCTTTTTCTATTTCAAAAAGGTTATTTGAACTGCTGCCAGGGGAAATCTATCCAGGACTATTGTGGTAGCTTTTTGTGTTACGTTATGCCATGGTCCTGCCCTCCTTCGAATTTCACAAAAGAGATGTTGAATCGATAAAAACAATTGAGCGGTGATCAGTCATTTACATACATTTTCCTGTCTGGATTGTATATACAAATTAAGTACCAAGAGAGGCAATTTCTTGTCATGTCTAACATGAGATGGTTTCTATGGCTTGGTTTAAGACTTTTAAGCACACAAAAAAGGCAACAAGCAGTTAATTTAAGTTAATCTGGAGGGTCTTTTCGGTACAGAGAATGAAGATTTTAAAAGGAGAACTTGCTGGATAGGGATGGAGAATGATACCCCATGGGGCCATGACAGTTGTGCATGAAAATGGACGAATAAAATTTAAGTTTTAGCTAAACTAAAAAAATACAAAAAAAATGATAAAAGGATAAGAAAAGAAGTGATACACGAATAAACATTATAAAAAAACACATGATATTGAAAAGAATAGAAAGTGGACAAGCCAGATAATGTAGGAAAAGAAGTTTTGAGTTGTAACGAAACTAGAACGCTCGCCACCCACATAGCATTCAAAGTAGATGAGATAATGAAGTGGACTATGTCGAAAGTCAATAAATAGCAAATAATTTATGACAATTCAAAACAAGAGGAGCTTGACATTGTTTTCTTCTGGCCAAAGAAGACCATTTCGTCTATGTACATGAAATGGAACACAAAAGGTCTCATATCTTTTATGAATCCCTTTTTCTGGTGATAATGTTTCGTAGAAATTTCTTAAACCTAAGGCCCTTACGGGTGTGACAGTGTAAGTGGCTGAGGACTGAGTAGGGGACTGAGATATTATGGCTTATAAGCTAGTACGCTTTAAATATTAGTGAATAGTTATAACATCATAACACCATCATAGTGGTTTAAAATGATTGTGTTATGTGTTTAAAATGATTGTGTTATGTGTATAATATTCGTTCTTAAAGAGTTCTAGAAAGATTTGCCAACGAACTTGTAATGGTTTGTTCGGATGTAATATTTATTAGATAAAAAGCCAGGATTTTAATTTTAAGGGAAGGTGAATTTTACTCATTAAGGGAAAAAAGACTTGTTTTTGCACCAAGTAAATGTTACTATAAGGATACCAGAACTCATATTGACAGATGTGCAATCAAATACAATGTTCACCTGCATTTAAACAAATCAGCAATAGATGTAACAAACCACATAAATAAGACAATGTTGGTAAACATATGATGAAATTCCCCAATCTTATGTTCTAGGCATGCCATTTCTTTGTTCCAAAACTTCAAATTCTTTTGGGATTTTGATAGAGAAGACTGCAGACTGGAAAAGAAGCGGATTTGAGGAGAAGTAAAAAAAAAGACATGATCAGGAAATAAAGTGGAACTGTAGTATCATTAATTTTTTCAGTATCTTTGAGATGGTCAAATATGAAAATATTGAAATATTCAGCTTATGATTGTAAGGCTCAATGTTTATCATTTGTTAAGCTTTGGGTCAAAACTTGAATTAGAAAGTTCATGAAACATTTGGCTAACCAGTTTTAAAAACATGACCTTCTTCAAAGTTTCATTTTATATATCATCAAATAGTATTGGATTTTTTTAATAATTCATTTTGGTATAAAGAAAGGTCTTTTGTATTAAACTTTAATCAAGAAATGCATTATATATATATTTCTATTTTAAGAGGCCAAAACATAAATTTTCCCTTCAAAAAAATTAAAAGTACCCAACCAGAGGTGAACAGAAATCGGTTCGGCTTGGTTATTCACGAAAACGCAATCCAAACCAATTAAAATTTGTCGGTTTGGCTAAGTTCAGTTTGTAGCAAATTAATACTCGAAACCAAACCACTAAAAATCGATTTTCCTCAGCTTAATCTGTTTGAACAATAACAAATAATAAAATTGTTAAAGAGTTGTGAGAATAAATATTACAAGTTGTAGTTTTCAATAATGCAGTTTGGTACATTTTAATAATTGATCATTCCCCCTATCAGACTATCAGTTATCATTTTATAAGCTTAAGAGATCTTGAACATGAAAAAAAAAATCTAAATATCCTACGCATAAATGTAATGTCAAAACCAACGTTACTCGTATTGGATGCAAGGAAATGCCTTACTTAAAGACTTCTCTAAAATTATATCAAGAGTGAAGCGATCAAAAGATTACGAGAACAATAAATGGAACGAAAATATTATATTAATGTCGAAACACTTTACAAAGCGGAACCAAATAACGTGTAAAAACTACAAACCGCTTGGAAACGCTTCGAATAATCTACTCACGTAGATAGATTTAACCATTGGCTAATTGCATGCTACGAACAAAGTGATACGAACAATTGTGGACTCTTTCTCATCCTAGAGTCGAAGACGCATGGATGCGGGTCCATTACAAATGCATGCAACACAGAAGAATATTCTTGGAACCAGATTAGATTCTTCAAAAGATCTGCACTTCTCTACTTATAAGGCTAATTTACTTCTACTCGTAATACATTGATAGGGAAATGCAAGGAAATATGGAGATTTTTTCTAAATTGGCCTACTGTCGCATAAAAATTCATATTTTAGCATACTTTATTAATAAATTGCAAAATTGGCCTACTCTATCTCGCTTTTCGGATCAGCGAGATAGAGTCTACTCTATCTCGTTTTTCGGATCAGCGAGATAGAGTCTAATATAATATGCTTTTCGAAACACTCGTAATTTGCTCGTTCGGACTCCGAATCGACTTGCGTTTGAACCGTTGGCTTCATTATTGAGTGCTCTATCATTTAAAGTACTGAAATATATATTTTCTCTTTTTTGAAAAGATCAAACATGTTATAGTTTTGGTGAGTAAATGTCGAGCGAAAAATTCGCTATAGTTTTGCTTAAAAATGGATCAGCGCCACAAATAAAATTAAAAAATGATCAACCCAATTATTTACATCTAATACCAACAAACAACACCAATACCGCAATAATAACATTTAATATGATGAACACAACAATAATAACACGTAATATGAACAAAATAACCATTCGAACAAACCATTCAACATAAAATAATAAATAAAATTAAACATTAACATCTACTCACGAGACGACCAACTGCTCTTTTTTATTTTTGAGACATACCATTTTACAAAATAACTTAATCATCATCGTATTTAAAGTACTGCAATATCAAACGATGATGATTAAGTTATTTTGTAAAATGGTATGTCTCAAAAATGGAAAAGAGCAGTTGGTCGTCTCGTGAGTAGATGTTAATGTTTAATTTTATTTATTATTTTATGTTGAATGGTTTGTTTGAATGGTTATTTTGTTCATATTACGTGTTATTATTGTTGTGTTCATCATATTAACTGTTATTATTGCGGTATTGGTGTTGTTTGTTGGTATTAGATGTAAATTATTGGGTTGATCATTTTTTTAATTTTATTTGTGGCGATGATCCATTTTTAAGCAAAACTATAGCGAATTTTTCGCTTGACATTTACTCACCAAAACTATAACATGTTTGATCTTTTCAAAAAAGAGAAAATGTATATTTCAGGACTTAAAATGATAGAGCACTCAATAATGAAGCCAACGGTTCAAACAGAAGTCGATTCGGAGTCCGAACGAGCAAATTACGAGTGTTTCAAAAAGCATATTATATAAGACTCTATCTCGCTGATCCGAAAAACGAGATAGAGATCCGAAAAGCGAGATAGAGTAGGCCAATTTTGCAATTTATTAATAAATTATGCTAAAATAGAAATTTCTGTGCGGAACTAGGCCAATTTAGAAAAAATCTCGGAAATATGAAGTGGCCTATATTTGTGTGTTTGTGGGCCTCTTTATTCATGTCAATTTCTTTTGTATTTATAGGTTTTATTCATTGTTGTTTTATTCATTGATGGAAAAGCATGTTAGTATTCCAGAATGGTCACATGACCATCTTTGATTCAAAATTTCATATGACAGCCTTTGGCTATTGATCATATACTCAAGACGGTTGAATAGTTCGTGTAACGAGATTCGTAACGGTATGTCGCATGATCTATTCGGAGAATGAGTGTGAATGGTAATTGGATTCAAAAAATCCGTAATACTGAAAAATGATGGGAAATGGATTAAATGGGGGTTCAGTTTGTTAATCATCCCACATTGGAAAATGTAGAGACATTTATACAATATATATACAAGAATATCTTAAATGGATATTAAGTTGTGTGTTCACATACACGTGTGTGTAAGAGTGTGTATTACACACGCGCTCGCTCGGACCTCGGACGCATGCTTGTGCTTGGGATTCGGGAATCGGGGAATGTCTCGGGTATTGGGTCCGGTTCCAAACTAGGAAATTTTTTCTATACCCTTTAATCATGTAATTTCATTTCAGTATTTTTTCTATTTCTGTAATTTATATTTCAGTTCTGTAATTTCTTTTATTTACAGAAACAGTCCGGCAGTTTAGTAATTATACTATTTTGTCTGGCAGTTTTTTTTAATTATCAAACAGTCCAGCAGTTTAGTTTTATACTATTCTGTCTAACAGTTTCGTTTAATTACAAATCAGTCCAGCAGTTTAATAAGTTATATTAATCGGTCTGGAATTTTAATTAATTGCATTAACATTCTGTAAGTGTCAGAATTTGTAATAGAGTCATATTCCATTATAGAAATAAAATTTATTTATTTATTTCTTTTCAGTCATTGCACTTTAAATTATTACTTCTACGTACACTAAAACCATCATTATAACTTACAAAAATCGCTATTTAAATCTGATTTCGACACGTGTCTCACTCTTTAAATAACTTCTTAATGGCGAATGATCATTGACTTGAATATTCGAAAACCTTTTCTTGCCACTTTTAAATGTGCTTCTGGATCAGAACTGAAATGCGGTTTTGACTATTTAAATGATAGATTTGAGAAAATTGTATATCTAGAAAAAATGTGGAACTCATTGTAACCTTTCCAGACGTATATTATAGAGAAAAATTCAAATATTTTTGAAAGAGTTATGGACGTTCTACCATACATGTGCATAACTCGGCAGTTTATTTTTCATAATTTACAACCTATGTTTTTTATCCAATATCAATATCATATTTAAGGCTAGGCGAAAAACCGGAAAAATCGAACCGAACCGAAAAAACTCGAAAAAGATCGAAACGGAAAAATAAAATAAAATCGGGTAGGTTTTTTTCATTAAAACCGAATCGAAAAAGACCGAAAAAAACAGAAAAAAACCGAAATTGGGCCGAAAAAACAGGTCCGGTTCGGTAAAAAAAATAAAAAGACCGAAACCGAAAAAAACCGAACCGAACAATATGTTCGGTTTTGGTTTCGGTTTTGCCAAAAACCGAACCGGAGCGGACCCCGCCCTAATCATATTGACACTTGTCAATTCATCACATAACCCTTTTATTTGGGTTTTTGGGCTGAATAAAATTACTTTGATATATTTTTTAACATTTAAAAGATTAATAATTATAATTATTGTTAACTATAAAATTATGATGTAAACACCACTAAACATCTCTTTCCAATTTTATTGGTTAATAGTATTTGTCAAAACATTGTTGTAGACCGGTAGTCACTAGTCATATATCTTTTTGTTTTGGAAGTTAAGCAGTCACCAAGGCTAGCACAGCTTGATAACTCGAGATAAACTCTACTCTATGAAGTTGTTTATGTATAATATACATATTAACAACAAAACAAATTGCAATATAATATTACGCTTTATTTATCTTTTACAATAAAAAATCGACACTAGTTTTTGTCTAAACGCTTATTTTGGGCATTTCTTTTCATAGCATTGATAGATGGAGGCATGATGATTAACAATACAAAATACGTACCAAAAATTCGATTAATACATGAGAATGCGGTGTGGAGTATGTGGACCAACAGAAAATCTTCGGCAATTAGGAAATACTTTGAACTATTAAGATGCCCAACCAATGAAAACATGTATGTATACATACAATATGTGTCTTATGTAGGACTTCGGTAATTATAATCATTCTAATATGATGGCAAGGTATACCCTATTTTCTAGCGTTTCAAAAAACTCAAACCAATTTTTGCAAGATCGCCGCACAAAGCTTGCCTTGCTGCACATTGACTTCTATCTTATTTACTTCTGATGATACTCATCTCGACGTGGCGTGATTAAGAAAACATCAGAATTGGGAACTTACTCCACTATATTGAATTTATCTTGAGATCAACGAGTACTTGATGACTTTGCATTTAACTTCCATTCTCAGAGCCGGTTCCAGCGATTTGTGGGCTTTAGGCCGCAAAAAATTATGGGGCTCTAAATTAAGGATCACATATGTTCTTTTTTAAAAAATGAGACATTTTTATGATGTGTGTAATGTATAGGACCTGAAAATAGTATGCTTGATACTATTAGACTCAATGTGATAAATATGTATTAAAGATTAAAAAGAAAAACAAGGCACACGCAGGATTCCAACCGCATAGTAGGCAATATACCACTTTAAGCTTTCTTACCTATCCACATAACAAGAGTTTACTAATATGAAATTGAAATGACTTGTAAATTGGGGGCCTAAAATAGTAAGGTTTTGGGAAGGGGGCTCGAGGCCCAGGCCTACCCTAAAACCGGGTCTGTCCATTCTACGGGTAAGAAAGCATCAGATCCCCATCCCGAGCAAAAATTATTCAGTTCCCGAACACTACCAAATCGATAAATGTCAACTAGCAAATCTGATGATGTTTAATTGGTTGATTGTAGGGCCTTCGACAACTGACAACCGTCTATGATAAGCGAACGTTACAGGCCGATCTTTTTCGTCTTTTCAAAATCCTTAAACTGTAGTTTCCCATTACATTGTGTCAAAACTAGCACCATTGCGATTCCTATGAGTTGTATATTATAATTCTCTTTACACCCCAACCATCCTAAGACAGGTTACCAGACTCTCATTTTGGTAAGTCCTCATGATACCCCTATTTTTGCGGTTACTTTTTTTTAGAACTATTATTTTAATTCATATATTACTTGTTACATTTGAAAATATTTTAAAATTTTGATTATTTATATTTTTTGTTTTTTTTGGACATTACTACCTTTTAAAATGCCAAATAAATAATCAAATAGGGAAAAAATATGAAAAAACTAAATTTTGCAGAATTTTTTCAACTTACACTTTGCAAATAAATTTAAATAATAGTTTTTAGAAAAAGTAACTAAACAAAAATTTCCGAGTTGTGCAAACGCGGGGGTGTAACTTGAAAAATGTACACTACCATTACTATTGTATATTTAACGGGAATTATCTCTTCTCTTGAGTCGCGTACATTATAAAAATGTCTTTTCCTCATTATAATATATCTAATGTATATATACCACCTTTATTGGAAGGACCTCATAATCTTTTATTTTAGATTGTATCATATATTTAAGTATTAGTATAATATCATACTTTTCAATATTTCCTAGTTTAACTTGTTATCTCACAATACTTCTCATTACGATAAGGGATGAAAATTAATAAATTAAGTAAAACAAAAAAAGGTGTCAAATTATCGTTTTTAACATATTTTTATGAAAATACATGGTAAATTTTTTTTAAAAAACAATATATTCGGAATTATAGGGGGTGTCGTTGTCCCCGATGGTATGTACTTAGTTTCCACTGATTATGATTATAAATGAAGTTATGATCCATTAAGAATAATTTTTCTATGACAAATTATGACTAAATAACCTGACGTCTCTTCACATCCATGCTAATCTTCTTTGTATCGGTTCAATATTATCGTATGTCCTCGGATGGACTCTAGGATTGATTGTCCGGAGGAAGCTCATAAACTAAAACTGTATGGAGTTTACTTAGATGCACAATAGTTTCGTCCGAGCGTTCATTTTAGAAAAAAAAAATTCGCAAAATGGTTTTCTAAATTGAACTCTATTGATAACACACGTCAAAATAGTGCAACATCGTTTTGAACACAAAAGTAACTCAAATAACTCTCATAGTAGGCTCTGCCTAGAATCTGTCTACCCACTTTATTAACTTACTAACAAATACAAAACAATCGAGATGAATGTTAAAAAAAAAAATTAGTATGCCAACGCGATAAGAGCCGTTTTATAAAATTAAAAGTCACATTACCATGCAAACCCAGTCACAATTGTGCGTATGATTAAATAACTATCTATTGGTGTCGATCGTGTTGTTAAACATGTCTTGTGATTTACTTCACTATTTATAATAATCCCGAGTAAGCACGACCAGGGCAAAACTAGAAATACGAATCAAAGACTGAAATCGGAGTGGAAACTATGTATGGGCCCAATAATAGAAACCGACGTAGTTTATATGATAATGATAGGAACCTTAAATGAAATAGACAATATGCCCATTCGAAATGGCTAGTCTACCACGAACAAACTCTCTATAAGATAAAGTATAAACACGATATACAAATTTTATGGACAAAAAACAAATGAACTACCACTAAACGTATATAAATACAAGACTATATGACATTTAGTGCTTATACCATCTCTAACCATGGAACATTGAAATCGTGCAACTTTCATATTAAAATAGTTTAACTTTCATACAATTCAGTATTTTATCTCCAACCCATCTACACTAAATCTCACACTAAAAAGTATATTCTTTGGAATAGGCCCTTTTTGTTTTTAAGAAAACACTACTAATCAATTTCTATTATTCTAGCAGTAGTTTTAAATATTTCATAAATAATTGTAAATAAAATAATAATTTTCTAACGATAAAATAAATTTTGCTATAAAAAATATAGTACAAATACCTTAACCGGAAGAGCTTTAAATTGAGCAATAGTGGTTGATACCCGAGTATACCACGTTCACCAACAGGGTTTGAACCCTGACGCCTGCGAAACAAATTTACCTACAAAAGAGGATTTCTGATTATCAAAAAAAAAAAAAAAAGAGTTTTAAATAACGACCTCATGAATTCTTGATATTTATAATTCTTTTGGAAATCCCACTAATAAAATTATCTGGTTGATTCAAAAGGATCAAATCAATCAAAAATGGAAAAATAAGCAATTACAGAGAAATCCAAAAACTTCTAGACTGAAGGAAATCAACTTCCTTAAAAGAATTGGGACCAATCTTGAAGAAGACGTACAACGAAATGTGCACGGAACGGAGTAAACTACGTACGTATAGTTTTCAAGTATATGGGTGAACCGCTATATTAGTAAAATCTAACTAACTAAATTATACTAACTTTAAATATATGAATGTGTAACTAAAATAAGTTACTAATTAGGTGACTAAACTCGAATTATTATATGATGAATGAGCTTAGTTATCCTAGCCCCTAGTTCTATAAACTTAAACCAAGAGCGGATTAGTGTTTGCTATAATTAGTTAAACAACATAGCTTCAAAAACTAAAAGTAAGTCTCCAAAGCCAAAAGCAATTTGTCAGTTGATTATAATCAACTGTCCTACATTTTAACCCACCAAATATCACGTTAAAGTGAAAAGAGATTGTATATAGAGAACTGCTTCTATTTATTGGACACGTGCTTATAACTAGACTAGAACCATCTATCTATTTTTTGTTTATCCAATTCATAATTAACAAAACGGATACCATTTAAGACTATACCCCCTCTATGAACATCTGAATCGGTCTATTCATCTTTTTTTCTTGAACTTGAGGTGATATACATACTCTATTTAATTTTTAACTACTCATTTTTAAGATGGTTCGATAGTTCATTTTTCCCATTGCTTTTCTCATATATGTTTTTTATAAATTTATCTCATTTATCAACTATTTAAAATAGCATTTTACACGTAAGCATATTTGAAAATAACATAAAGGAAAAGAGAGAGTAACGAAAAACAATTGAAAAAGGAACACAAGTACGTGTTCCTTATAATGTATAAAGTGAAAGGGATAAGAACTCAAATTTAATGTGTTGCTTAAGATAACTGATACAAACTGTTTTTAAGCAACTATTGCATTTTTTTTTTATAAATGAGGGAACCCTCTCATTTTATTAATAAATTATCTGATAAAAAGTTCATACATGGGAAATTGAAATATTTTGATAAAATGCAATAATATTGCAAACAAAAGATGAATAAAATGGGAAAAAATCGCCATAATGTAGAGAGAGAAAAGTAATTTTATTTATTCAGTGTTAACGAAGAAAAAGCGTAGTTGGGTAGTTATTTACATCTTATTTTCTGTTAACCAATCAGAGAGTGACATCTGTCAATAACTACCCATTCTGCTACAAGACTTATAGCAATTACAAATAAATCCAATAATATGAAAACATGACAGAAAAGTAATTACAGAAAAACATACTGTCTTTCTAAAATCTACAGAATTAATCCAAACTGACTAAATAATTTCATCATGCCCTCTCAAGATGGATTGTGTATGTTCAATACACCCATCTTGCCAACAAAATGATGAAAAAGTTGTGATCCAAGAGGCTTTGCCAGAATGTCTGTAATTTGATGAGCTGAATATATATGCATTAAGTGTATAACTCCTTCAATTCTCTCATATAGTGGCAATCAATTTTAATATGTTTGGTCCTTTCATGATGTACTGGATTTTCTGCTAGAGCTATAGAAAATTTACTATCTGAATAAACCAAAACTTTCTTTTCTTCCACTCCCAAATCTTTGAGCAATTTTAAAACCCAAACTATTTCAGCAGTACAAACTGCTAATGCCATGTACCCTGCTTCTGTAGAGCTTCTTGAAATTACATGTTGCTTTTTACTTTTCCAAGACACTAGAGTATCACCAAGAAATATACAAACCACTAATTAATCTCCTACTATCTATACAAGATGCCCAGTCAAAATCTACACATGCTCTAACTTGTAAATTTCTGGAATTTGAATAGAACAAGCCTTGTGATGGAGTACCCTTCAAATATCTAAAAATTCTAAGAACTGCATTATAGTGAGACTTACAAATCCTCTCTAGAAATTGGCTAAATGTATTTACAGCAAAAGTCACATCTGGCCTAGTTATTCTTAAATACAACAATTTCCCTATAAGTCTTCTATATACACTAGGATCGGGAAGATGATCCTCAACATTTTTAGATAATTTTATATTTGCTTCCATAGGAAAAGCAACATGTGAGCAATCTAGAAGATGTATCAGCAAGTAATTCAAGTGTGTACTTTCTTTGACATGAGAACAGTCCTCTTTCTGATATAGCAATTTCAATACCAAGAAAATACTTCAAAGATCACAAATCTTTAATTTTAAAAGCTTGATCAAGAAATTTCTTGATAGAGATAATAAGGTCCATATTATTTCCAGCTAGAATCACATCATCTACATAGACCAAAAGTACTAGGAAAGAAATACCTTTATGAATTGTGAAAAGTGAGACATCATTTTGAGATTGTTCCAACCCAAACATCTTCAATGCTTGTTGAACTATGGGTTCAATAATTGATTTTGATTATAAGTTTGATTATGTTTTTAATGATTTTACGATTTCTCTATTTCGATGATATAACGCTTTGTCTTTTCCAAAAGTAGAAAATGTAAATTTTAGAAAGTCAAAAAGATAGAGCACACAAAAACGAAGCCACAGGTTCAAGCGGAACCAGAATCGGAGCTAAAACGAAGAAATTACAAGCATTCGAAGTAAAGCGGAAATACTGAAGAAACGACCGATCGTCTGGACAAAAACGACCGATCGTTTTTGGTCCAAATTCTTCCAGAGAGATCGTTATAAAAACGATCGATCGACTACAGAAAACGATCGATCATTTTCTGAAAACGACCGATCGAAATGCAGAAAACGACCGATCGTTTTCTGCAGATTTCAAAAACAGCTTTTCAGCTTATTCTGGGGAATTGCTTAAACCATTGGATAAAAACCATCAACCACTACCAACGGTCATACAGACCTTTTGGTCTACAAAAACAACAAAATCCCTCTCCCAAAATAGAAGATTCATCATCCTTCAACCTCTTTCCATCCTACACACATAAAATCACCATTGGTGAGAAAAAGCTCAAAAAGAGGGAAATTGAAGAGAAAGCGAATACAAGCTCAAACCAAGATCGAACAACATCAAAATCACAAATTAGCTTATTTAGAAGCAATCAAATTGTGAGAGTTGTTTTAATTTCAACAATTTTGTAAAGAGCGTTTTATAAGCTCATTTGTGAGTGAGTGTTTGGGTAGAAGCTTTTAAGCCAAAGTGGTGTTGGTTAAAAGTTCTAGGTTAAACACTTGAGTACTCATAGAGTGAGGGGGAGTCGTTGACTCGTAGACGTGTTCGCTTGCACTTGTATCAAGAGTAGGAATCTTGGGTAGAGGGTGAGCGAATCGATTGATGAGCTCGTTAGGATTTGTAAAATCGGAAAGAACATTTTAGTGAAATACTCGGTAGCGTGAATACTGAGGAGAGGACGTAGGCCGTTTGTCGAACCTCTATAAATCGCGGTGTCAATTTCTTTCCCTAAACTTTTACTTTCCGCAACTTATATTATTGCTTATTTTCTTGCTTGCGTTTAGGACTTCTAGCATTTCATTAACTTTATTAAACGCTTAAGCTTAGAATTGCAAAAAGTTGGGTTGTTAGTTGTACTTAGTTTTAATTAGGCGAAATCCGCCAAAAACCTTATTCACCCCCCCTCTAAGGTTTAGCCGCACGGTCCAACAACGCTGTATTGAGTTTTTGAAACCATTGGCGACTAGATTGCTTTAGCCCATAAAGAGACTTACTTAGCTTGCAGACCAAACTATTTTCTTTATTAACAAAACCAGGTGGAGGAACCATATATACTTCTTCAGAAAAGCATTGTTTACATCAAGTTGTTCCAAGAACCAACCTCTTACAACTGCTACAGACAACAAAATCCTAACAATGCTCATTTTTACAACTGAACTAAAAGTAGCTTCATAATCAATGCTTTCTTCTTGTGTGTACCATTTTGCTACCAGCCTTTCTTTATACCTTTCTACTTCTCCATTAGATAAGTACTTAATTTTGTATACTCATTTACACCCAATTGCTCTTTTTCCTGAAGGTAAAACATTCATAGTCCATGTATTATTTTCTTCTAGGGCCTTAACTTCCTTTCTCATTGCATCTATTCACTTTGGATCATTAACAGCTTCTTTATAAGAGGTAGGTTCTTTCAGAGAACTTATAGAATTGCAGTATATTTTATATTTCTCAGAGATATATATTTGCATAACCACAGTACTCAGAAATAGGATAAACTGTTTTAGAACTAGCAGCGTTACAATCATAATCTTGTAATCTAGTTGACAAATTCAGTGTTCTAGCTGATTTTCTAACCAATGGTGATGTAGGTTGAGTATGAGAAGGTGTACCAATAGGTTTAGAAAAATTGAAAGGCCTTTCTTGTCTATCTTGATGAGTAGGTAAAAATGATTTGAACAAAGGGTTATGCTCTTCTACACTACCAATTAGCTCAGAATATGGAAATTTATTCTCATAAAACATCACATCCCTAGGTACAAAAAACTCTTTTGTTTCCAGATCTATTATTAACTTATATCCTTTAGTACCATAAGGATATCCCAGAAATATACACTTTCTGGCTCTTCCATCAAAATTTGTTCTATTTCTACTCAAAGGGCTATCATAGCATAGGCAACCAAACACTCTGAGACTATCAAAAGAAGTCTTCTTCTGATATAGCTTCTCAAAATGAGATATATTCTGTAATATAACACATGGGAGTCTATTGATCAAATAAGTAGCTCATAATATACAATCATCCCAGAAACATAGAGTTAAGTTGGCCTGAAATCTCAAGGCCCTAGCCACATTCAAAAGGTGTTGATGCTTTCTCTCAACTATTCCATTCTGCTATGGAGTATTTACACAACTAGCTTGATGTATTATTCAATTTTTCTTAAAGAAGTCAAACAAGAAAAACTCTGTGCCTCTATCACTTCTTACTATTTTAACCTTTTTATCATGTTGTGTCAAAACCATTTTAACAAAATATGGAAGCAAGTCTGCAGTTTCATTTTTTTGCTTCATCAGAAATATCTAAATACATCGAGTAAAATCATCAACTATGGTGAGAAAATACTCAAATCCATTGTTTGATACAACATTATAAGGTCCAGACAAATCACAGTGGATCATAGCAAAAGTTTCATTAGTTTGAATAGAACTAACAGGAAAAGAACATATGTTGCCTAGACAAATGACATATATCACAAACTTCATTATTGATATTCTTTAGCTCACTTATCTCATTTTGCAGCTTCAGAGTTTGTGTATGAGAAATGTGACCCAATCTACTATGCCAAATCAAAAGAGTAATTTGTACATTAGCAGCAAAAGTTGGAGTCTTAAGAACTTGAGTATCTTGTAGATGATAGAGGTCTTGCTTCTCAATAGCTTGACCAATCATCTTCAGGAAGCTCAGGTCCTATATCACACAAAGCCCATCAATAAAATACATACTGCATTTGTTGTGCTTTGTTAGTTTACTTGCTGACACCAGGTTATAACCAAACTTTGGTAATAGTACATTCTTCAATGTCAACCATGTTATTAGATAATATCCCATCTATGCGTTAATTCACACTTTTCCCATTAGGCAAATATACTTCTGAAGAGAAATCTTCTACATTATTATTGAAATAGTCTAAGGAATTTACCATATGTTGACTCGCACCAGTATCAAGCAACCAAGGTGTAAAAGCATTGGCACAATGTACAACAGAACATGCACTTCCATAATAGTATTTATTAAGAGAAGTTCGATGTGCTCACCACATATACGTCTCTGAGACACTTACCCAGTATTTATTGATATTGTCAAGCTTACAATATTAGACCCAAGTTTTACAATACTCAATGACTCATTCACTACTATTTAACTATCAAATTATTGCTCCTATCTAACACATCTCAATATCTAATGACATCCTGTCACGAATTTCTCTCAAAAAATAATTGTGTCCTCTCTAATATTTCGTGGGTCTCTTTCTCTATTTGCTCTATAATCGATGATAAAGTGACACAAAATATTAGAGTCTAATTGAGTTTATTTATAATCTTACTAATAATTCTAATCTTAATCAAATATGAAGTGTTTTCTTCTTTCTCTCATTCATTCTTTTACTATGATTCTTCTTTTCTCTTCAACTCTTCTAATACAACAAGTAATACTCTTCAATCACTTCAATCTAATCTTCTGAGATTGCATGAAATCTTCTCGAGTTGCTGCTCACGTTTTTGGACTTTCTAGAATAACTTTTACTTGATCGCCAAATAATTTGTCCATCAGTTTCAGTTATAACTTAGTTTATAACTGCAACTAATATTTAACCACAACTTAACAAACGTGTTACGCAAAATTTTTAATATAAGCTAACTCAATATATTTTTAACAATATGATGACAAACAAATATGTTATAATAAACTTCTACTTTGAAACTAACAATCTCCTCTTTTATCATTATTTTGGCAAAAATATTGAGTTGTAACACTTTTGAAAAACAAACTCACACATAAGTTTATCAACACAGTTAAAACAGAAAATCAATCATTTAAGCACAGAGCTTATCAAACCTCCCCCTTCAAGTCACATCTCAGAAATATATAAAACACTTTCACACTTTTAAGCATATAAGATCAGAAAGATAAACCTTTAAAGTATTATCAAAACAAGCAATCAATCAGAGCAGACATCCTTAAAAGCAGAAATATAAATAATCATCCTCAAAGTCAAGCTTATTGCTCTCTCACAACTCATCAATTTACTTTCTCTTTTTGTCATATAAATAACAAGGTTAGAATGCACCACACTCATCATAATCAACCAAAGTAGAACCAATATACCCATAATCACTCTTATCAAACAAATAAAATCAGATTATCCTTCACCAATATCCTCAGATAACTCACAAGAATTTTACCAAACCAAATCTCCATACATGCATGCTTAATTAGCTTTAACTCTTCTTTTAAATTAGAAAATAAAGTTTAATAACATATAATTTTAAACAATGATGATTGTTCAAGATTAAGCACCAAAAACCAGTTTTAACTATTAATCCAATCCATCACTTTAATCCATCACTTTATAACCGCAAACTTAAGTTTTTAGCACAATAAAAATTGTTGATATTTCACTCTATTGTCCATAACATTTTGGACAAGAAAACAATGATTTTTTTTTTCCAGTTGAATCAAATAAGCTATTTATCAAGTAAAATTTTTTTTTTATTCATTTGAGTTGTATCTCAATTACAACTGACACTTGAAATTGTATTAAAACCAAAAATACACAATTACTTCTTGCAAGAAAAATTGATCAATCTTACTTTTTTTATTAAAAAATTGATACTTTATAGATCATATTACTATTAATTAACCAATTATAAACATTTAACCAATTAATCATATTTTTGCATGAAGTCTCAGTTGCAGGCTCAGTTTAAAACTAATTGTTCAACTGTATCTTCTGCCATCAGTTGCAGGCTCAGTTTTCACTAACTGTTCAACTGCCAAAAAAGATAAAATATAAGCTCATTTATTTATTTTTAGCACAATTCTGTATAATTATAAACAATTTACCAGTGTCAATCTCCTTTTTATTAAGCAAAACTTCACTATTTTTCAGAAAAATTATATATAGTTCATGCAGATTTACTCAAATTTTATAACTGATTATTCTCATATTAAAAAACAACTTCTTAGGAATTCAAGCCTTTTAACATATAATGATTTTGTAAATATATATGTCAGTTGTTTCTCAGTTGCAACATATATCAAAACTAGACATTTTTGTTCAACAAGTTCTCTAATAAAATGATATCTTAAATCTATATGATTTGTTCTAGAGTGTTGAATTGGATTATTAGCTAAATCAATTGCACTTTTATTATCACAATATAAAGTAAAAAGCTCTTGTTTAACATTATAATCCTCAAGTATCTGTTTCATCCCTAAAAGTTGAATACAACCACTAGCAGCTGCTATATATTCTGCCTCTGCAGTAGATAACTAGATACAAATTTGCTTCTTACTAAACCAAGATACTAAGTTATTTCCAAAGTAAAAACATTCACCAGATGTACTCTTTCTATCATAAATATTACCAGCTCAATCAGCATCACATAACCCAAATAAATGACGGTTAGTATCCTTAGAGTACCACAAGCCTAGATTCATTGTTCGTTTCACATATCTAATAATTCTCTTAACAACTAATAAGTGAGATTGTAAGGGATTATCTTGGTACATAGCAAAAACTACAACACTCAAACACAAATTAGGTCTACTAGTTGTCAAATAAAGCAAGATACCAATCATAAATCCATATAAACTTGGACAAACAAGTTTACTTTTATCATTCTTAGACAGTTTTAAGTTAGAACTCATAAGTTATGTTTTCTCTTTACTATCAAGCAAACCAAATTTTTTAACTAGATTTCCTACATACTTAATCTGACACAAAAATATGTCTCTATCACTTTGCTTAACTTGCAAACCTAAAAAGAAATTCAATACACCACCACCAGTCATCTCAAATTCACTTTTCATATCAGCAATAAACTTAACAACATAACTCATGAAAGTAGAACCAAACAACATATCATCACCATAAATCTGAACAACTATAATATCAACAGGAGTTCTCTTATTAAACAGTGTTTTATCAACTCCCACTCTATGAAAACCTTTTTGAATCAAAAACTTAGTTAATCTATCATACCTCTAGGAGCTTGTTTTAATTCATAAAGAGATTTATTTAAATGAAAAGCATGATCAGTTTTATGAGGATTTTCAAATCTTTTTGGCTGCTTAACATACACTTTTTTCTAAAATATTATCATTCATAAAAGCACTTTTAACATCAAGTTGAAACAATTTAAAATCATATAAGCAAGAAAGAGACAACAACATTCTAATAGACTCAATTCTAGCAACTGGCGCAAATTTCTCATCAAAATCAATTTCTTCAACTTGAGTGTAAGCTTGAGGAACTAATCTAGCCTTATTTCTAACAATGGTACCATCCTCATCAGTTTTATTTCTAAAATTCTATTTAATACCAATTATATTCTTATTTTCAGGCCTAGACACGAGTCCATACATCATTTCTTTCAAACTGACTCAATTCATCATGCATAGAAGAAATCCATTCATCATGCAATAAAGCTTCATTAACAATGTTAGGCTCAATCTGAGATATATAGCAATTAAAACTAATAAGATCGAGGTGTTTTCGTCGAGTATTTATATATGCGCTTACCTCTCCAATGATATTGTCCAATGGTTGATTTTTCTGAGTCCTCATACTTCACCCCTATATCTCGTTGTTCAGTTTCAGGTTCATTTGCAACTGGTGTAGTCTCAGTTACGACTGAGTCTTCAGCTTCTTTTTCAGACAACTTCTCAGTTTGTTCCTTAGTTATAACTGGTACAGTAGCTGACTCTTTTTGTTTTCCATCCATCTGCGCTGCCATGGTTGTATCCATCAAACCTGTCATATAATATTCACCTGTACACCCAGATATATCTTTAAGATCATCAAAAACAACATTATAAGATTCCACGATAACCTAAATTCTCAAATTATAACTTTATAAGCTCTACTGTTTACAGAATATCCTAAGAAAATACTTTCATCACTTTTAGAGTCAAACTTTCCTATGTGTTGTCTATCTTTAAAATTATAGCAAACACAATTAAACACATGAAAGTAACTCAAATTAGACTTTATTCCTTTTCAGATTTCATAGGGTGTCATATTAGTTCTTTTAGTAACATAAACTCAATTTACTATGTGACAAGCAGTATTAACAGTCTCAGCCCACAATCTCTTAGCAAGTTTCTTAGAATTCAATATAACTCTAGCCATCTCTTGAATAGTCCAATTCTTTCTTTCAACATTACCATTCTGTTGGGGGGTTTTAGAAGCAGAAAACTCATGAGAAATTCCTAAATAATCATAAAAATCAGCAAATTTGGAATTTTCAAACACATTTTTATGTTCACTCCTAATTCTAACAATTTTACTAATGGTATAACCTTTTTCAGTTACAGTTTCAAGCATAGTTTTTAAACACATCAAAAGATCCAGATTTTTCTCTAAGAAAAGCTAACCAAGAATATCAAGAAAAATCATCAACAACCACATGTATATATCTTTTACCATCAATACTTCCAGTTTGCATGAGACCCATAAGATCAATATGTAACAATTCAAGAACACTATTAGTATAGATCTGACTAGCACTTTTATGAGCACTTTTATTTTGCTTTATTTTCATGCAATCACCACAAGTAGTTGGTAGTTTTACTTTCAGTTCAGGACTTCCTCTAACAAGTTGAAAATTAACAATTTTAGCAAGAGTTTTGTAGTTTACATGTGCTAGACGTTGGTGCCAAATTTTAGAATTCTTAGTTACGGCTGGTTTACAACTGACTTTAGGTAATGTTACAACAAACTTATCAAACACATAGCAAATATCACTAGATCTCATTCTAATCATGATTAAGTTGTTGATGTAATCAGTTACAAGGCATATATTCTTATTAAACTTAACGTGCATAAAATTATCACACAATTGGCTAACATTTAACAGATTAGATTTTAAACATTTAACCAATAAAACAATTTTAAGCTTAGGCATGCCATCAACATTTAAAGTTCTTTAACCAATCACAAGACTTTTATCACCACTTCCAAACACAACAAAATTGCCAGATATATTCCTAACATTCTTTAAGAATTTAGCATTACCAGTCATATGTTTGGAACAACCACTATCAAAATACCAAGAAGTGAAAACAGCAGCATTCAAAGAGGTTAAAGTAGTCTTATTACCATTAGTTATCTCACTTTTGTTTTTAACATTCCAGACCTACTTGGGTGTTTGTTTATAAATCCTGGAAAAACGTTTTTGATAACTCAAAAATCTTTTATTGTAAAAAGCCCAAGTGTATCCGGGTTTATTACAAAAATATCATAGGCTCAAGTAATTTCCAGTTGCAGTTTCAGTTACAACTGAGAAAAGTCTGTTCTTAGTTACACTTTCAGTTACAACTGAACACCTCCTTGTACTTACAGTGGGTTGTAGGGTTACTTTGCTTGTTATGACCTTCATGAACACGGTCTTTGCACTTCCATTAGTTCCAAAATATCTCACTCCAGTATTGTCCATTGCATACCTTTGAAATGAAAACAATTTGTCGAAGTTTTCAGTCCCATTGTTGAGAATCTTGATCTTCTTTTTAGTTTCTTCAAGTTGAACATCCTTCTCTTTAATCTCGTTCTTTAACCCCAAATTTTCAACTTTCAACTCTTTTACCATTTTAGATACAACTGTAAATCTCTTGAATAAATTCAGATATTTTTCTTCTACCTTAGCAATAGTAATAGCTTCATCATCACAACTGAGTTTGTAACTGAGATGGATTTTGAGTTTTTCGCACTTTTCGTATTGATTTTCGAGATAGTCACAAAACTCGTATAGTTTCTTTCCTCACCATCTTCACTATCATTACCAGATTCATCACTAAAAATTTCTGCCCTTGAAGCCCTATTTTTCTTAAGCGTATTCGCACACTCAACTTGAACATGACTGAAACCCATACACTATCTAAATTGAACCCCGTTTGGTTTAATAACTTCTCCATCACCAACTTTATTTTTGAAAAACCTTTTATATAACTTTTTGGTAAAAAGAGCAAATTCTCCATTATCAGTTTCAGATTCAGTTATAATTGACTTTGCGACTGGAGACTTTTTAGCATGAAAAGTAATACCTTTACCCGAACATTTTGGTGACTCAAACTTATCTCATAGGTTTTGAGATTACACATAAAATCTTCCATGTTCATACTTTCGATGTTGTTTTTCTCTTCAATAGTTGTCACATTTATTTTGAACATTTGAGGTAGAGATCTCAAGGTTTTATTCACCAATTTGGATTCTGGAATCCTCTTTCCAAGAGCATGAGATTCAGTATTAATCTCACATAAATTAGAATAAAACTTTTATATGGTTTCATGCTCCTCCATCTTTACGTTTTCGAACTTAATTGTAAGTTGAAGAATCTTGATGATTTGACTCGTCGTGTACCTTCGTATGTGATCTTTAAAATATCTCAAGTTTATTTTGCAACTTCACACATGCATATTAACTTGAATAATTTAGGATGAACCGCACTAAATATCGCATGAAGTGCATTTGCATTTACATTAGAATCATTCTCCTCTTGTTCAGACCAAGTATCTTCTGGGGCTGGATATTCTTCATCTTCTTCATCAGTGAGCGTTGGTACTTCATAACCCTTTATAATAGATTTTCATGCCTTTTCGTCCGGACATTTAATAAAAGCTCTAATCCTCACTTTACATGTGCCATAGTTCGAACTTTCTTCAAGAAACGATATTTTGTTGAACGATCCGCCATCCTTAAATAACTCCATATATTCATAACACGGAATTCTTACAAATTAAAGTTAGGTAAGAAGCTCTGATAACAATTAAAAAAATACGTTTGTTTTATGTTTCAAATGCTATTATGCGTTTCAGTTATAACTAATAATTTGTTTCAGTTATAACTGAAGAGTTATGACAGAATAGTAAATAAACGACGTTTAATTACGAAGTTCGATGTGCTCACCACATCTACGTCTCGAGTCACTTACCCAGTATTTATTGATATTGTCAAGCTTACAATATTAGACTCAAGTCTTACCATACTCAATGACTCATTCGCTACTATTTAACTATCAAACTATTGCCTCTAGCTAACACATTTCAATATCTAATGACATCCCGTCAGAAATTTCTCTCAAAAAATAATTGTGTCCTCTCTAATATTTTGTGGGTCTCTCTCTCTATTTGTTTATGATAAGAGACACAAAATATTAAAGTCTAATTGGATTTATTTATAATCTTACAAATAATCTTAATCTTAATTAAATAGAAAGTGTTTCCTTCTTTCTCTCATTCATTCTTTTACTATGATTCTTCTTTTCTGTTCAACTCTTCTGATACAACAAGTAATACTCTTCAATCTAATCTTCTGATATTGCACGAAATCATTTCGAGTTGCTGCTCACGTTTTTGGACCTTCTAAAATATCTTTTACTTGATCGCTAAATAATTTATCCGCCAGTTTCAGTTATAACTTAGTTTATAACTGCAACCTATATTTAATCATAACTTAACAAACGTGTTACGCATTAACTGTTAACACACTAAAAGTTTAATATAAACGAACTCAATATATTTTTAATAATAGAATAACAAACAAATATGCTACCCATACTTTCAATTTGGACCTAACATATTGTAGCATGTTAGAGCTATTAGTGCATTAATTAATAGAATAATTTATGTGAAGGACCATATGTTAGTAATTACATGGACCCTCACCTAGCTTAAGCTAAGTTTGATTTGGAATTAAATATTTGAATAAATTAGTGTATTAAAAGTTAGATCAAGCTATAGATTGTACTCAAATGCTATTGGAACCACAAAACTATACTCCAACTTAGGCAAGCAAGTGGCACAACAGTTCTAATCCACGTGCTAATTTTTTTCAACTAATGTTTCTTGCTACTAAGTATTTAATAATTTAATAAGTGAACTACTTCAAATTAAGTTGAACAACTTTAATTCTGGATAACCGACATCTCATCGATCATCGTTAGTGTATTTATTTAACCACACTCGCCTAACATTGCGATGAATTATTAATCGTTCTGTCCTATTTATGTAAAACTGACTATTTCTAATAAGTAGAATTTTTTACCGATGATTTAAAAAAAATGATATCCTTTAGTTTGATTTATAATAGAATACAGTAGCATGTATTTAGCAAAAGCACTTGGTTTCACTTATTTATTTCGTGGAAAAATACGTTTAGTAAATCAAACTATGTTTTTGTTAATGATTTGGCTAATCACCTTTCAAAATTTTCAATTTGGTTACCATACTATAAGAAATTGTCCAATTTATATAACACTATCTAAGTTAATCACGAAATCATGTCAAATGACAGCACATACTTGATAAATTTAAGTCAATTGATTATAAAGATGTAGAGGATATAGTCGCTCGTCCTGTAGTGTCGACCATTGAGCATACCAACACTGATGTCCTCCGGGTATGCTTTTACTTTGTTTTGATTTTGTTGTGTTGACATTATTGGTATCTTATGTGGTGCTCTTGCAGATCTTCCTCGTCACCGTCGAACTGAGGGATCGGTTCGCTGAGGTAGAGGCCGAAAAAGCTAAGCTGATGGGTGAGAAGCAAGTTTTGACTGAACAGAATGTTAATTTGCTATATAAATTAAACAATTTATTACAGTATGATAGTCAAATTAAAAAAAAAAAAATGTAATGCTTTAAGTCTCGTGTCATAGTGGTACTCTCTAGACGGCCATAAACTGTTTTCTAGAAATTTTAATCGTACATTAATCTACAATTTTAAAAAGAAATACCAACAGTTGCTAGACCAAAAAGGCAGAAACAGCCTTTTGCAATGGCAAAGGTCAACTCAAAAAAGCTGTGCTTCTGTTTAACCATCAAGCATAATTTAGTAGTATGAATAAAAAAACAATACATTTTTCTTGGGTAAGTTATGAAAAAAAAAAAAACAATACATGCTAATTAATAGCAAATACTCCATATTCTCCAGCCGTAAAACCTTCAACCAATTCGATTCAAAAATTAAGTTACATCTCTGGTTATATAACAAAAATATTTGTGTGATATTTTTTTTAATAGTATGATTTAATTTATTGCATTTATGAAAAAAAAATAGTATAAGTGACTTATTTGGCTTTTTCAATATTTTTACATCAATAGACACCTAGCATAATTATGCGTTACAGTTATTATTGATAATAAATTCCATAACTGTCGAGTTTAACATCGAGGTATTTGAATCGTGAATAGTGAACAATAAATGATTCGTAAGTACATGATTACTGATGATTAAATGAACAGTCCTATAACTGAAATACAAACACAAAACAAGATAAAAGATCATAAAAAACTTAATAACAGCAAAATATATAGCTTAGATGAGATAATACTTCATTTCCTGAAATCAGACAATCCAAAATTACAAAATTTCAGCCTGAACCAACCAAAGACGAGTTTTTTTAATCTTAAGAAGCCCTCATTAAATTCCTCGTTAGCTTAGTGGACTATCTTAAGACCCGTAACTGAAATTTTAGAAAGAACTACAAAACGAGAACGAACTAATAAAAAAAAAAATTGAAACACCCCTAAGCATTTTGAATCTTAGCAGTTAATGTCCCGAAAATATCCGGATACTGAAAGATATCACCCATAATATTCTCCGTAGCTGGAAAAGAAAGACCCACTGGAACACCTTCATAACAATGACCTAAAAAATCACCACCACCGCCACGAAACTTATCGTTCATCGTTTTCTTAACCGAAAATTGGGAAGCAACAGAAACAGAATCCGAAAAGCTTGAAAACGAGCTCTGAGTACCCGAAAGCTCGCTCATTTTCGCTTTGGGTTTAGGATAAAAGCCATTTAACACCTCTTGAAGCAGCCCCGAGTCAGAAGACTCCGATGGAAAAAAATCCATACCATCCATTCCATCTACTGTATTCAAGTCAGTAGGAGGATAGAAACCACACTTTTGACTAGAATTTTTACTGGAAAAACCTTCAGAAAAATCAGAACTAGCCAAGCTGGAGTATAGGTTGTTAGTGTCATGATAAAGATTTTCAAAAGAGGGAGAGTTTTCATAGCTAGTTAAAGATTGGGGCAAGTTACAAAGTGGATATGAACTTGTAGTTAAAGAGTTAAGCTCAAGCATGTTTAAGGGACTGTGAGTATTCTTGTTCCCATGAAGAGTAGAGAAATCGAAAGGGGACTGAATAACAGGACGGGGAAGATTATAACCCTCCTTAACCAAGGGCTGAGATTGAGAAATTTTACTAAAATTACCAAGAGAGTGCATAAAGCTAGGAGCAGACGGGTACGAGAAGTTGGTACGAGCTTTAGTCCCTCGCATAGCACGCGCTGCACAATCATAAGCACAAGCAGCCTCTTCGGCTGTGTCAAAAGTCCCTAGCCAACGCCTTTCTTTCGACTGAGGGTCACGGATCTCTGCAGCGTAACGGCCCCAGGGGCGGCGTCGGACCCCACGGTATCGTAGGGGTGCCACACCCGCGCCACTGTCCTTCACCACACGCTTGGTGTTAGCGGTTTGTGTAGCGGAGTTGGGCGAGGAGCAGCGTTTTAGGGTTGTGGGTGGGAGGGACTCGGGGTCGTGAGAGTGGTGGGTCATTAGGGCGTTTCTTAGACGTGTGTCTTCCATTTTTATTTTTATTTTATAGAGAGAAAAAATATGATGAAATTTTATTTTTGTTTTGTAATGTGATATGGAGTGTTTGGAGGAGAATAAATGGATCTGTGCACCTGAGTATAAGCTGGTGGGGAGTACGTATTTATAAAGGAATTTAAGGAGAGGTGGGGACTGGAGAATTTATTAATATTTTTTTATTGAGGCTGTTTTAAAAAAAAGGTGAAGACTAAGTTAGGGCAAGATAGGGCGGGTGTTATACTCTCTCCTTGTAATTTTAATTCGAAAATAATTTTTAATAAAATTGTTAACATAATTTTTTTAAAAAATTTAATCATATAGTTTAAAACATCAAATTATATTATTTATTTTTAAAAAATTTTATTTCTACAATTTTGATATATGTTATAAACCGATCAAAATTGCATGTAATTTCGTAGATAACAATTAATTGAAAACGGAGGGAGTGTTAATGTTTTTTATTTTTGGCAAATAAAGCTTTTAGTTGTGATATTAGACATGAAAAGTTTTGTTTTTATAAATGGAAAAGTTTATTGTTATATGGATTATAAACTGATTTAGTTTATGACTATGAGGCTGTATTTTTTCACAGCATTTTATCTTATTTCACGTATAAATCATAACTATTTTTACAAACTGTAAGTCATATTTACGGTTTGACCCGAAAGTCAAACTATAAGTCTGATTTACGGTTTGACTGTTAAATGATGAAAATACCCATGTGTCTTAATTCAATATATTTTCCAAGTGAGGTTGCCCGATCGATCGGCTTTGACCCCGATCGATCGGTTGTATACAATTTTTTTACTTGCCAAATATGTTTATGTAAAATTTTAAAAGTTTATAACTTTTTACTCGGATATCCGGTTGAGGTAAAAAAATTTGTCTTCCTTTATTTTTTTGAGATCTATGCATGATTGGACCAACGAATTTCCAAAAAAAACACCGTTTAGCATCTTAATTTGCAATTTTAAATTAAAATAGTAGAAATCACACAACAAAAACCAATTTTAATTAACCTTACACATACCCGAATTCGGTTTTCACTATGTTGAAATATTGCTTATTATATGTTTTATAAAAGTCTTGTATCAATTTTTGAATATACGATACCATTATGTTATTACAAATTGTATATATATTTGTTAAGTTAGTTAATTTTTAAGAATCTTGTTGTGGTGTAATGATTGTTTTGATTAGATCAAAGTCTTTGATAATTGAAAAGTTTTTGATTTCAATTCTTGCTCTCAACATTTTATGCTATATTTTCATTTATATTTTTTATATCTTATTTTCATTTATATTTTCATCTTCGTTGATGCTATATATAACATGGAACGAATGTAATAATTACATAACTCATTAAAAAAACTAACAACATAATAATCACTAAAAAAAAGTAATAACATGTTATATATAACATGTACAAATCAAATATTTTTTTATTTAATTTTTATAAATTAAAAAAGTATTCAGCCGAGTGATGAGGGTCAAGAGCCGATCGATCGGCGAAACTAACTGAAAAAATAGGTTAATTTAAGACATAGGGGTAATTTCGTCATTTTACTGGAAAACCGTAAAACTGAATTACGGATCGTAAGTTAGACTTACGGTTTGATGAAAACGTTTTGTGTATGTAAAAAGATAAAATGCAATTGAAAAATTCAATACATCCGGATTTAATCATGAAAAAGTACTAGTTAAAGAATAAAGATCTCTCATGTCACGTGGTGTCTATATTTAATAGTCCATTCGTTTCTATTTAATTGTCCATTATAAAAATACATCTAATTTTAACCGGTTTATAATTTGTATCAAAATTATCAAAATAATTTTCTTTTAAATTTAATCATTAAATTTAACATTTAAACTATATAATCAACTTTTAAAAAATTTTATTATGACAATTTTGATATAAGTTATAGGCCGATTAAAATTACACGTAGTCTCAGACAGTTAAATAATAATGATGGAGTACGGTATAACTCAGATAAACAAATAAAATACAGAAATTACTAGTGTCAGATGTTTCAAGTGAAGTTAAATCCTTGTTGTCGCAGTTCATTTCCTCGGCTTGGATTCTATCATAATTCAGAACATGCAATTTTTAAAAAATAAAAAAATAAAACACTTCCTCTAAACGATGAAATACTTATGCTAATATCATTCTCTCTCTCTGTATATATAGGAGTATATATATTGCCTTTAAATATTATTATCAAATAGTTAATTCAAGCGAAACAAAATTAAAAAAATGAATTTAAAATTAAAATTTATAAAATGTGTATTCATCTGAATTCGCATGCATGGGGAAGATGTTATGACGTCGCTATCATTGCATCCCCCTCTTTTTTCGAGAATTCTACCTGTTTCAATAACATTTATTTTCAATATAAAATGTACTTGCCTAACTATCTGCCTAATAAGATAGGGAATTTATTACTCCATAATCAAGTTACGATAGGCCGAGTCAGTTGGCTAAACTACCTTCATAAGATGTACTCTGTCATCACCGTCCAAGTGTAATTGAACTCGTTTTTATTTTATTTATTTTTCTTTAAAACATTCTTTCTCATGTAAGAAAAACATCAAATATATTAAAAATCATTAAATATGGAGAGGAAGCAGGGTACCTGATTCTGAGTCAGGATTACTCTGCTTTTCACAATCATTGGATCTGTTACAGTTTAAATTTAATAAAAGATTCAATTGCTGTGAGAAGCAGAGTAATGACTCAGAGTCTGCTTCCATATGAAGAAGGTCAGAGAAATTGATACAAATTTGTAACTGATACAAATTTGTAACTGATACTACATTTTCTGCTCAAATCTAGAACCGTATGAGAAGAGAAAGAAGTTTCTTATTCAATTCCATTTAATTCCATCTAAACCACACATTTCTTGGTCCCATACCGATTATTATAATAAATAAAAACTTTCCATTTCGTCATTCCCAAAGTTGTAGTTATTTTTAATAAGTGGTTTACCGCTCTACTGTTACCCAAGAACTCATATAAGTTGGAGTAGTTTATTGTTTACTATTTATTGTCCTAGAAGATTATTTCTATTAAACCATCCCTTTATATCAAAAAAAAAATGAATGAGAGATAGCATAAAGAATTAATATTTAATTTTTGCGGGAAGTAAGTGGTCTATAACAGCAAGTGTATCAGTTTGCTTATATGACTCATTTATTTTAAATATGAGGAGATTGTTTTAAAATTGTACACGCATCAGTTTTTATATCCATTACCTTAAATTTACATGAACTCAAATATTACTCAAATATTACTCAAATATAAGTGATCAACATGTTTTCTTATAATTAAAATAATAATTTATCTCTCTTATTTTTATCTTATTTTCTCTCATTTATTTGTACTTTTCACATATAAATTAATAAAATAACAAAAAGATGAGTTGTATAATTTTGATAGAGAAATTGATAAAAAAAAACTGATAATTTGTATAAACCAAAACGTTTACTTATAAGTTATAAAAATGTATTTTTTTACTTTAAATACGAGAAAACTTGTAAGTTATTTAATGTGATTGTTATATTAAATTAATTTGGGTTGAAAAAAATTGATAGAAGTATATTAAAATATAGTAATATTTAGTTATGATAATAAATTTGATAGGAAAAATGAAAAATGTATAAAGTTAAACTGTTACTCTAAAAATATAAAAGTGATGTTAATTAAGTTAAATATAAGAAAAAATGTAAGGTAATTATTGCGCATGTTGTAAGGCAGAAGGAAGAGTTATTTTGAGGGAAGCATAGGAAATTGATGTAGTGTGTTGTTTTTAGGAATTATCTCCATAATTTAAGGAGAATAAGTGTTTGATGCAATTGATCTTAACTAGACACGGCTTTAAAGGCACCCGAATCTCTCAACTAAATTCTCTTTTAGGAGGCAAATTAAGTTTAACTTATCAAAATAGAATACAAACGTTGAATCTATGGCTAATTTGATGCGTTATTAAAAATTGCATAGAAAATAAAAATTCCGAGAAGTTTGAAATGCTGAATTAAAAATTATGTCTATTAATTCTTCAAATTTAGCAATTTCTTGCAGATGATGTTGACATAATCAAGTAGCCAATAGCTGTTCAACTGTGCCATGTATTATTGAAAGCATCTACAGTATAATTTATTTTATCATTATTTGTAAGAAGTTGTGGTAGGTATTTCAAATTTTGGAGAGAAGCTGTACATGGCTCTTAATTATGGAATAATGTAGTTCCAGAGTTATGAATCGTTTTAGTACATTTGATGAGGGTAAGAGTATCGGAATCAATATATTTAATAAACTCTTTAAATTTGTGTATAAAATTATATTTTAGATTTTGAGTATCCATTTATATTATTTGTCAAATTTCAAACTATTTTATAAACCCTCTATAAAAATTATTTTTATTATTAATAGAGTTAAAATTTAAAGTGACAATGTTACTTTATTTTGGTGAGTATGAATGATACTCTCTTAATATAAAGCGTTTAAATTAATTTCTTTATTTATAAAGAGTGAGTTGCGAGATTGATGTGGGACTTATTTTTTTATTTAATTCTATTTATAAAAATAGATTTATGTGGTGAGAGCATGATCCGGTCGATCTATTAAACTTAGAATATAAAAAGGGACACTATGTGCCAGTAATTAATTTGTTATGGCATTGTGCTTTAATGTATCCCAACAATTGATGGAGGAGCGAATATATACGTGTCTATTACCATCAGAGAGAGACTAAAAGTGTAAATTTCAACTAAAAAAATTGTTACAAAAGTTGAGTTTTTGCTTAATTCTGAGAAAAAAGAGATGTGTGTGAAGAAGACTCTCTGATTAAAATAGGTGTGTCTCAAACATATATTTCCGGTAAGAAAATGTAAGCCAGAAACTAAACGAAAACGGAAAGGTAGAAAAATTAATAATAAATAATATACATGTAGAGTTGATTAACACATGATAAGATAACGTCTGATCTTCTTGTTTTTTTTTTTTTTTTGAATAAGCAAACGTCTAATCTTGTTAATTGATGACATGTTGGCCTTTAGTTTAGTCTTTACCTATGGTTGCTAATAAAATGAGTCAAATCTGAATAGAGGCTCGTAAGCAAAGTGCATATTTTTTTTATTTTTTTTAAAAATTAAGCGAGTATATTGACCTTATTTGTGAAAATACACGATCAATGCCCGAAGGCTAAAAAATGGTCCATCAAAAAAAGCGCCTCATTTTAAGAACGATAGACCTAGATTTCAAGCATTACAAAAACAAGAACAATAATCATAATACATTCATATTTACAACTTAAATAAATTGGAAAGTTCTTTTGTTTGTCTGAAGGACAACGCCTTTTGCTATTGCAAACAATCTTTTAAATACTTAAGCTGTAAGGATATAAATATATTATTCTGATTAAAAAAAATATAGCATTGGGAATATGGATTATTAATTATTATGATATCACGGATAAAATCAGAACTAGTAGAAACGGACTTATTAGAAAACATGAACATAATAATGAAGTATTATTACCCTGCGTTTCAGCTTTTGAGAAATTGTTGGGGTGTGACAGCTATGGCTAGTAATTAGAGTAGAAGTAAATGTCTTCGTCGGTCATTTCCAAGATTAACGAGGGTAAAGTGGAAGAGAAGGGGATTTTGTCTTTTTCATGATCTTAAATTTTTTTAGAATTTTATTGTTGTGTATATTAAAATATTACTCCGTTTGAAGTAATTTCATTATTTATAGATTTCACTAGCGCTACCAAATATACGTCTCAAATAAATCAAAATAAAATATTTCTTCGTTCTGTTTCATTCGGTACAGGAACTAAATGTATGTCGTTATTTATTTATTATTCCCATTCAACAATAATATTTTCAATTCGAAGATAAGTTTTTGCAAGATTAAGAAAATTATTTCTAGAAACAGAAAGACTACATTGATAATTGCTCATTAAAAAAACGACACGCAAAGTTGAAAACAGATCCCTTTGCAAATCTATAATAACGTAGAGGATTTGAACCCCATCGGTAGGTGTAGATATCAGTCATCTAAGTTAACAGATTGGAATAGTTTTTAACAGGGGTTACTTCGTTCGGTACCAAATTTTTAGGATATCACGATTCGATAACAGACCCAACTAGCTTGGCTTGCAAATTTATATACAATTCCCGCATTGAAAAAGTCAGTATCCAAAACTTTTAGTAACCAAAATTTCAATTGGTTTGGTTTTAGTACCCGTTTTATAGAGACGATGGATGAAATTTTATAGAAACAATATTCCTATGGTACCTACAAGAGTTTCATTTAATTTCAAAATAAAACAAGAGTTTCATTTCGTTTAAAATATTCGACACTAAAAGAGAGAGACTGTACTATATGAGATATATATGTAATGGTATTCTTCGAAAATAAAAAATATTATAAATAAACCAAAAGAAAACTTAACCAAAACTATAATATAATAGATTGATGAATCATATGCATTTTTTAAGAAAAACTACAAAATGAATTAGTACTTTTAAAACAATATTACAAAAAAACAAACATGATAAACTATTTTTTTCCAGAAACACCAATACAGCAAATAGGCTAACGAAAGCTAACAGGAACTAATAAAATGGTTATTTATTTTTCAGGTTTTCAGGAATCAAGAATATAGATTTCTCTCCTCCACTTCTCCTCTTGACCATGTCACATGCAACCATGAGCACTTCAATCACTATATCTATAACCCCATCCACTCTTTACGTCCTCTTTCTCTCTCTTTATCTCTTTATCACTCACCCGTTTTCATTATGTCTGTCTTTTTTATTAGCTAAAAGTAATACCCTATGGCTTGTCCTAAATTCCCCCAACCCCTCATTGAGTATACCTAACTAATAATTCTTGGATCACTTATTTGGTTAGAATAGAAGAGGGAAACGGGATTACGAGAATTTGTCAAACGAACTGGCCCGAGATCTGACCCGTCCTCCAATGGAGTAGATGTATACTTTTCACATAAACGAGACAAGAGAGATGGGGACGAGGAGGATAGAAGACAAACGAATATGGGAATGAGCATAAAGAGGAAATGCGGTGGGGGAAGGAAAGGCAGCCTGAGGGCTGAAGGAGTCGTGGTGGCTCTCCCACCCCAAACACTCGGCGAAGGATTGAACGTTTGACTTTTGACATTTAGGATTTTGGGTTATAGATAGAGATAGAGGGACGACTTATGATGTGATGGGTAACCACGTGTAATACTTAGGGTGGGCACAGTTCGGTTTGGTGCGGGTTGAGTTCAATCCAAATAAAATCAAATCATGTAAAAAATGAACAGTTCAGTTTGATACGGTTTGGTAAAATTTTAAATTTCAATCTAACTTAACTTAATTCATTTTAAGCGGTTTGAGTGCGGGTTGTGCTCGCGTTTTGTTCATTTTGGTATTTAAATTTAAAAAAAATGCAAATTCAACCCAAAAATAGAAAAATGAAATTCGAAAAAATAAAAGTAAAAAACTTCAAAGTTAAACATTCACAAACTAAAGAATAGTTGCATAATACATGCACAATACTAATAGTTTGACATAACATTTTTTATTCATGTTTATTATGCCGCTAAAATAAAATCGAAACGAGAAATAAAAAATTAAACATGCAACATAAAATAGCCAAACAACTTAAACTTGTAAATTAAAAAAATGGTGTAAACTGAAATCTTATAAAATCTTATGTGCTTGATCGATCACAATTTATTGGGGTTAAATGGTTTATTATGTATATTTGATTATTCATATGTATATTTAATCATTCATATGTATATTTAACTAATTTATATTTTTTGCGATTCGACAGTTTGGCCCGCGGTTTGAAAATTTTAACGCGAACCAACCCGTTTATAATAAATATGGTGCGGTTTGGTTTGTGTTGATATTTTAAAAAGTTCAACCCAAGACAACCTAACCCGTGGCGGGTTGGTTTGGGTTGCGGTTTGGGACGGTTTGATCCAGTTTTTTGCCCACCCTTAGTAATACCTACAAATAAACTACTAAGAGTATAATCTAAACTGGTTTAGTGACTAATTTAAATTGTCCGGTTATGTTCCTATGAAATTGTCTTTAAAAACCATTTTTACTTATTTTAGTATAATAAATTTAGTTTGGTGATCAAAAAATTAATTGTCTCTAAAATTATCATTTAAATACGAATTTAGGACTATATATTATTTATTTTTCTAGTATTCAATGGTGTTTGTTCAACTTCAATGCTACTATTTTCGCAAAATGTTCTTAGTATTCCGATCCGTTAATTAGTACTAACGTAAAGTCCAAAGTGTGCATCACTGAAGCTTTGATCTAGTTCATACACTTTGGCATTTTCAAAATAAATTTATAGTACTTGATAGGAGTATTTTTAGAGACTCACACATCTCCGTTAAACATATATACACAATGGAGTATTAAATAGACGGAATTTTTCGGCAAGGTGTCAAAGAAAAAGGTAGACCAATTGGCAAAATTTTTTTTTTTTAAATGAAATTGGCAATTGTTTTGTTTTATTTGTTCTACTATTCTCATCAACTTTATTTATGGGAATTTGGAAAACTTTCTCTTTCCTGGTCTGTGACCATCATTCTGAATGATTACACCTGACGACTTTCAGAATTTGTTCCTCCTGTTTTGGTGTATCTATTTATTTTACAAAGTCAATTTATTTTTCTACTTTTTCACATATAAGCTTACCTGTGTACAAATTTCTTTTACGTGTGTCTAGTGTATCAGTTTTGTGTTACTAATTGCTTTTTAGGGTTTGGAAACCAAGGGATTTAAGTTCACATGGAGATGTCTCACGTAGACAGCTTAGGGTTTTCATTTTTACTACAGTACATAGCTACATTGTGTTTTTTAAGGGGTGTAGGTTAGATTCTGTTGATAGAGACATTAAAGTTTTTTTCTAAGTCGTATCCTCAAATGAGAAAAAGAAGCATACCTGTCTATGATCTTAGGAAACAAATTTACTATCTTATTCATTTTTTTATATGTATTTGTAATATTTTTTATTTTTTTAAATCAGCGTATTAATTTATTTATAAAGTGTTTGTTAAAAAAACTGTAAATTTTAACATTTTATATAATTTTTATGTTTAATTGTTTGTTTGACAGTCTATAAGGTAGTATATTAATAAATACCAAAAAATATATAAAAAGTTAAATTTTACAGAATTTTTTGAACAAACAAATTAGAAATAAAATAGTACGTTAATTTTTAAAAAAAAACGAATACATATGAAAAAATCGATAATCTGACAAAAAGCTGGCAATTCAAACTTGAAGAAATTTGAACCAATAATCTTAACCCTACCAGAGAATTCATCCACAGGGTGCACGACATATAAATTTGAAAAATATATATATAACAATATAGCAACGACTGATCTGTTACTATATGACTTCTTGTAGAAAATTCAGTAACAGTTTCTGTTGATATACTGTTATTAAATTTCTGCAATACGCACTATAATATCAAGATAAACTATAACTAAAATGTTAATATCTGGGTTTTTTTTAGTGATATTAGTGTAGCGCTTCATAAAAACTCCCATTGTAAATGTCATACTTGTGTAAAATTACATTAGTATGCATACTACAAACGGTAGGAGTGCACCAGCTATTACACATGTTGTTTGTGGTCAATTATGATATGACTGCACGGTACTTTCACATGAAATTGGGTTTAATGACAATTAAATACGAATGTCGAGATTTGTTTACAAAAAGACATGAATTTTTGTACTTAGTAGTTAATTAATACTTGTTTAGAGAAGCCAAAACATATAGAGGTGTATATGTTTCCTTTTTATTGTCTATTTTTACCTTTTTAGAAGTTACTAATTAATTGTACACTTATATGTTTACCCACCCAAAGTGCATTTAATTTGTTACGTAGTATGCCAAATTACTTGAGTAAATGCTTGTTTTATAAGGAGAGGCTTGAAAAACTCATTTTAAAGAGACGTATATAAATATGTTTTCCCATTTTTTCTAAAAATGGCGAATTTATAATGCAGGACAATAAGTTGGGAATTTTCTTTTTTAATTTGTCCTCAACTTTAATTATCTATATAAATAACATGACCAATGCTTCCTACATCTCAGTTCCCATTTCAGCCACTTAAATTTAGAGATGAAAATAAAGCGAAACGAGTTGAACACGGAGCTATGTTCATTTTCATGTTCATAAAGTAAAACACTTGTTGATGTTCGATTCATGTTAAAAACGAACGACCACGAACTGAACGTTTGATAAGCCGAACACGAGTTGTTAATGAACGTTAGAATATATTAATATTGTTAGGTCTAGTTTACTCATTGTTTCCTTTAATTGTTTGTGTGCATATAAAAGTGCTATTAAACGTGTGTTAAGTTTATGCAGTAAACATGTTGAGGTTTGAAAGGCGGTTGGCTTGAAGATTTATTCAGAATCAAGAATGAATTTGTAAAAGACTGAATCTGTAAAGATGGAATGAATTCAGACAAATCTCGCTTGGAGCTAAAGGCGTGGAAACAAGATTGGAAATTTTGACAATGAGAAAATCTTTCTTGGAGCCTAAAGCGTGAAGTTACCATGTACAAGATTCAGCCTTATAACAAGTCAACAAGAAAATATACAATCCAATTCAAGCAAATCTTATTCGGTGAAGATATAGAAGTCAGAATATATGATTAGATTTGATTGATATTTGGTTGTAACCGTGTCTATATAAACGGATAGACTAGGTTAAACTTATTAGCTCTTTTATTATTATTTGTTGGAAGTTGTGCCTAAATATAATAGAAATCAAACCAAACAAAAAATGTTCCAGACAGTAAAACGATACAATGTGGTTCAATAAATAATTATTAACATAAATTATAACATAACGTGTTTGTATAAACGATACAGAAATCAACCCTATATGTTGCTCTAATAATTAAAACATAAACGAATAAATGGTTAACGAAAGTGTGTTCCTTTCTTGTTCGTCCGCTACCGTCTTGGCTTCTAAGGATTCGGACGCTGATCTCCTTAGATAAAGCGACTTTCTTGAAATAAGATAGCAGAAGCACGCTTCTTATTAACGAAGCAGAAAACGGAAAGAATTTCTTATGTTTAACGAAATAAATTACGGAGAGAGAAAGTATTCTGATATATTGAATATGTAGAAAAGGAATGAATTAAAACGAAGAGGTAGGGGGCCTTATATAGTAAACGAAATGGTACGAAGTGAAAAGACACGACTCTTTAGAAACAGGGAACTGAATCGGGACAGTTTCAAACTATGAGGGGTCAAAAAGCGAAAAAACGCAACTGTTGGTATTGTTACAATTAGATAAAATTATATGGTGTTTCAAGAATAGCATATGCATAGTAAAAAAGATTATGTGCATCGGGAACACGTGCTTGCGTGTATAGCATACCACACCGCAATGCGCCTTGTCACGACCACGGCCACGTGCCACATGTCACGGGTTGCGGGTGTGTCGCGGGTCATGGTCGGCTTCACGACCAGCGACACAAGGTCAAGGGTCAATCCCAAGACAGGACTCGAGCAAGACTCAACTCAACCGCGTGCAAAAAGCTTGGAGCCCCAAGCACCAAGCACTTAGTTCATGGGGATGGTTAATAAACCATTAAAATCCGATTTTCCCATCGATATGGGATAAGCGTTTCTCCCACAATTGTAAAAGTGAACTTAAGTAAGTTCTATCCGGAATGGTGCATGACTCTCATTTTGAAGGCAAATATTTTTCACATTGGTTATCGATTTTGGACGTGTGACGTACCGTTTTGAAGCCCATACAACATACTTTGATTTGGTACCAACCATGATCCGTTTTGTGGTGATTAACATGTTTAAACCGGTCCCCCAAATTGGATAAAACCGGTTCGAAATATTACCATATTACCAACAATATTAAGACAAAAACTTAGAAAGAGTAAGAGAGAGATTGGTGATCTATACATTTTGAGAGAATCACTACATATGACCAGATATTAGAGAGATTGATAGTTGATAAAGTAGACATGATTAGATAAGCAAATACGTGAGTAAACCTTAGTATTGTAAGACTCAATTATATTCATTGTTTCTTACAATATCAATATATAACTGGACGAGTGCCCCGAATACGTAGACACTAAAGTCGAATTTCGTAATTAAACTGTGGTGTTCATTTATTTACAGTTTAATATTGATTCTGGTCTCAATCACAACTCAAGTTATAACTGAAGTTTAACTAACAAGCGTAACTGCACTTAAAACTAAGACGAAGGTTGTTTCAAATATTTTATCATATATTATTATACTTTTACTATGATAAGTTGTCTACAGATAAAAAGTTAGTTAACTAATTTATTTGACATTATAACACAAATTTTTTTTAGTTTTAAGTTTACATATTCTAGTAGTGCGTAAATTCTTTTTTACATACGTATAATGATTAATTTAACGAGTGGAGCAATTTAGAATAAAATCGGTGATTGTATTTATAGTATGATGATATAAATTAACTTAATAAGTTTGAAATAATATAAAAACATCATTTATATTATAGCAGTATGTTAAATTTATTATTTTTTGTAGTAATACTACTTTTTGTTACATCATTAATAATTTTAGTTTTTAAATTTATCAAACTTTACAAATAGTATTCATATATATATATATCACTTAATAGACGGACGTTGTTGTTTTTTTCATTATCAAGTTTGTTTATAAATGAACAAAGAACATTAACCGAGCCGAAGTGAACTTATTCACGGACGACTCATCTCATTTCCAACCATACGACGCCACTGCAAATGAGCTGGCAAATCTTTCTCTCTTCACTATAGGAACGGTGTTGGAGCTGAAAACCTTATACATGTGATCTCGCTGGACAATGAGAAGAACATGTTAAAGGAGGACATGAAGTCGTCGAACTGTGTAATCTTATGTGATCCCTTGCCTATTCCTGTGTAATATTATGTCTATATGATCTTTTGTCCCATGTGATCAAATGGCCAACCATTTCTATATGATATTGTGTCCGTCGAATCATTTGTGATCGTGTGTTGTGTCTGCCAGATCCTTTTGATTATGTATGATCTTTTGTCTGTTCGATCATGAGTGGTCATTTGTGCTCAATTTTTAAATTTGGTAAATTTTGTTACCTTTGAAACTTTTTAAAAATTTGTTCATTCTTTTTATCTTTTTATTATTTATTTGAGTTTTGTTTTCACTTTGTTTGTTTCATTGTTCTCCCTATTACTGTATGAGTTCTTATTGTATTTTCTTTGTAACTTTTTGAGATATGTTAGATTTTTTCTTTAACAAATGTACTTATTAATAAGTGTAAAAGTATTGTGTTTTTTTTAATAAATATGATGCCTACCTACGTAGCTTCAGAAGAAACACCGTCGAAAAAAATCTTATCTCCATTGGATCTCACTTGAATAAAATGTTTTTAAAATAACTATATCTTCACTACAATTTTTCGGACGCCATTTATATTTCTGTCGATACGTACATGTATATCATATGTTATAGTAACTCAACAACGCTATCTCATCAGGTTTCTCACCTTCCCTTTTGGTCTTATGATGTAGAAACGTATAAATCACGTTCCGGTGATTTTTATATTTGATCAGTATTTGATCACGATCGATAGAGAGAAAATAAAAAAAAAACTTTTATTAAGAATGAAATTATCCCAGTATTCTCGCAATAGCTGGGTATATATACAGTTTACAGAGTTTTCAAATAGGTCATGTGACTTAAAAAACATCATCAACAGTATTTTACAAAAGTTCTTAAACCTATCAATGAATACAAAATATTACTGAATTAATACTGAATATTCAGAAACAAACCTAATTACTCTTATGTATAATAGATATACTTATTATGCTCCCCTCAAGATGGAGAGTGAAGAGTTAACACTCCCATCTTGACAAGTAAATGCTCAAATTGAGATGCACCCAATGCCTTGGTAAAAAGGTCTGCAACATTGTCATTAGTATGAACATGTAAAAAATGCATAACATTTTTAAGTAACAAATCTCTGATAAAATGACAATCAACCTCAATATGCTTTGTTCTTTCATGATTAACATGGTTATAAAGTAAAGCAAGTGCACTTTTACTATCTGTAAATAAAGCTACTGATTTATAATGTTTAATACCTAAATCTTTAATTAAATGAAGTAACCACATTATTTCAGAACTGGTAACAGCAAGAGCTCTATACTCAGCCTCAGCACTACTTCTAGATACAACATTTTGTTTATTACTTTTCCAAGAAATCAAAGACTTTCCTAAGAAAATACTTAATCCAGTTACTGGCCTCCTAGAATCAACACATCCTACCCAATCAGAATCACTAAAAGCTTTTAAAAACAAAAGAGAAGCAGAGGAGAATAAAATACCTTGAGCTGGTGATTTCTTGCCATACCTCAGAACCCTCAAAGCTGCTGTATAATGCGTTTTACTTGGATTAGCTAAGAACTGACTTAAACATGAACAGAGTAAGAAAATATCAGGTCTTGTAATGGTTAAGTAAAGCAACTTTCCCACCAATCTTCCGTATAAAGTAATATCTTCAAACAAATCATTATCAGAACATGTAAACATATGTTTAGTGTCCATTGGAAAATTTGATGGTTTTGATGCTAAAAGTTTTGTATCTGCCAATATTTCTAAGACATATTTCCTTTGGCAAACATGTATTCACTTCTCTCTTCTAGCTACTTCTAATTCTAGAAAAAACATCAAAGGACCTAAATCTTTTAACTGGAAATGTGTATTAAGAAAAGTTTTGAACTCATTAATCAACTCAGAACAAGTACTCCCAAGAACAATGTCATCTACGTAAACTAAAAGTACTAAAAAATGGTCATTTTTAGTAATAGTAAACAAAGAATAATCAGCAACAGACTGAGTAAAACAAAACATTACTAAAGCATTATGTAATTTTGAAAACCACCGTCTATAAGTTTGTTTTAAACCATATAAATATTTTTGCAGTTTGCAAACTAAAGTTTCATCTTTTTGTAAAAAAACCTAGTGGTGGTGTTATATATACTTTTTCATCCAATTCACCATGAAAAAAATCATTATTCACATCTAGTTGAGCCAAAAACCATTTTTGAGATGGTGCAATTACTAAAAAAACATCTCACTATTGTCATTTTGGTTACAGGTGAAAAAGTGGCTTCATAATCAATGCGTTCTAACTGTGTATAACCTTTTGCCACTAACCTAACTTTGTATCTTTCTATAGAACCATATGCCTAATTTTTAATCTTATAAACCCACTTACACCCTATTGTTTGTTTACCATGTGTTAATTTAGTTAAAAAACAAGTGTTATTAACTTCTAAAAATTTTATTTCAGCTTTTATAACTTCTATCCAAAAAGGGTCAGTACTAGCATGTTTATAAGTTCTTGGTTCACTAACAGAGGAAACCAACATACAAAAAGACTTATAAGACTGAGAAACATTATTATAGGTAAGTCAGGAAGATAAAGCATGAACATGCATCATGTTGTTAGTAGGAAACTCAACATTATTAGTAGAACAATGAAAATCATGTAAATACCTGGGTGCCTTTGTAATTCTTGTAGACTTTCTACCAATAGTAGAATAACCTACAATAAAACTTTCTTGATGACATCAAAATTAGGAGAATGATTAACTTTGTCATTAACATCAAAAGTATCATCCTTGAAAAGATCATCTTTAAAACTATCAATGGTTAGAGGACTATTTACACATTGTAGGTTATCAATATGTAAGTGTGGTGAAACACAAGTATCACCTTTTTGCTGAAATGGAAAAAATTCTTCATAAAAAATAAAAATCTCATATATAACTAAATCATACAGTTTGTAACCTTTGGTACTTGTGGCATAACCAAGTAAGACACAATTTCTACCTCTAGCATCAAACTTTGTCCTGTTTCTACTTAAAGTACTAGCATAGCAAATACAACCAATAACTCTGAGATGATTATAAGTAGGTTTCCTATCATATAATAATTGATAAGGACTTTTATTAGCTAGAAGAGTGGTTGTAGTTCTATTAATGAGATAAGCAGGTGTTAAATATATACACTCTCCCCAAAATTTTAAAGATAGATTTGATTGAAATATAAGAGCTCTTACTACATTTAATAAATGTTGATGTTTTCTTTCTACAACTCCATTCTGTTGTGGAGTGTTCATACAACTTGTTTGATGAATAATACCATTCTTAGTATAAAAATCTAAAAGATTAAACTCGGTACCATTATCACTTCTTATTATCTTTGTTTTAACATTAAATTGATTTTCCACCATTCTATAAAACTGAGGAAAAATATTTACAGTGTCAAACTTATTCTTTAACAGGAAAATCCAAGTGTATTTAATATAATCATCAACTATTGTAAGAAAGTAATTGAAATTATTATAAGTGGAAACAGAATAAGACCCCCAAAAATCACAGTGAATAAGCTCAAAAGCATGATTTGTATTAGAATTTTTTTACAGGAAATTTAAGTTTATGGTGTTTAGCTAAATGACAAACATCACAAGGTTTTGAACTTAGAACACTAAACTTGATATTTACATCATCAGAAATCAAACTAAGTACATGGATAAAAGGATGTCCTAACCTACAATGCCAAATTTATGGCTTATTATTGAAAACAGAACTATTACAACTGAAAGATTTAGACACCCCATTTCTCTGGAAAACATACAAATCATTCCTTGCCTTTGCACTACCAATCATCATCAAAGAGGCCCGGTCCTGAATATAAAAACCTTGTCAATCAAAAACTACAGATAAACGAGAATCATTGGCTAACTTACTAACAGCTACCAAATTAAAACCAAAAGTAGGCACACACAGAACATTGTATAAGACAATATTATTTTTAAAAACTACAGTTCCTATATGAGTTACCACAACCTTTTGCCCATTACGTAAATTAACATGTGAATATATTTCTCTAAAATTATCAAAATGCTTTAGAGTATTAACCATATGCTCCTTTGCCGCACTATCAATTATCCACATATCATTATTCATTATACTATCAACCTTAATTGTATTAATAGTATTTTGACAAACATTAGCACATAATGGAAAAAAAGAAACTGATATACCTGACATATTAGAAAACACCATATTAGAAAGAGGAGTTGCATTAAAACTAGCATGTTATTCACCATCTTTCTGATACATTCCTTCCTCACAGCTCTTCCTTTGCTGCACACTATCTGTTGGCATACTCTGTTGTTGCCTCATAGTATTGCCATACACATCTCCCTCCTGATATGTTACCAAATGTGCCATATTGTTCCCAGAAGAACCACTACTAGATTCTTTTGGCCTTGGAATCCATCCAGGTGGATACCCATGTAGCATGTAACACCTGTCCTTAGTATGTCTATTTGACCCACAATGAGAACACTTCATCACTATACCCCTTCCCATATTATTGAAAGGCCTATAACTATTACCACTACCAGACCTAAAACAACTACCACTTCCACCAACAGACCTAAAATCTTGACCAAATTGTGGCTTAGAACCTTGATTATTCCCTTGACCAACTTGAGGCCTAATGTGCTGAGAATCTAAAACCAAACTACCATCAGAAACCATATTATGTACCCCTATACCTTACTACTTATCTTCTTGAGTCACCAATTGATATATGTCATTTAAAGAAGGCAAAGGCCTCATCAAAAGTATCTGGCTCCTCACATGGACAAACCTCTCATTAAGCCCCATTAAAAAATCATTTTAAAAACTCTCTGCTCCCTTGCTATTATAGCACTCATAAAATTGCAAGAACATCCACTTATCACTGCACAAGTACACCTTGGAATAGGGCTCAACATACTAAATTGATTCCACAAGATTTCTATTTTAGTAAAATACCCTGATATAATAAGAGAATCTTGAATTGTACTATGAATATCCTGCTGTAACTCATAAATTCTAGCCTCATTACCCTGAGCAAACATTTCTGATAACTCTCTCCACATTTTAGAAGCATTGTCCACATACAAAATAGACTGAGCTATATCACTATTAACATAATTAATGATACAAGACATAACTATTAGCTTGCACTGCAACCAAGCACCATTCATTGGATCAGTTTCTAAGGGGCAAGGTAAAGTCCTTGTTATAAACCCTAACTTTGATTTTGCTCCTATAGAGATTTCCATATCTCTCCTCCAAGAATAGAAATTAGAACCCGTCAGTAAAGGGGTAACTAAACTGGTACTTGTATTTTCATTTGATCGTATATAATATGTAATCATCGTAGTTATAGTAATATTAACACTAGGTTGAGAATCTCTATTCTCATAAATTTCTGACATATCTTGATTTTAAAGAAACCCTAAAGAAAACAAGAAAACCCCAAATCTAATCAAAAGAAACACAATCACTATTAATCTTTCCAAGAAAACTATTCGATTGACCCAATTAACCACTGTTTATACAAAAACCCCAAAATAAGACGAGTAAACCCTAATTTCCAGAACTCACGAGAGAATTGATAACAATAAGAGAAAGTGATACAGATATTACCAGTCAAAAAGATTAGATCCAGTAAAGAAGTCAAAAAAACCCCAATTTATAGGAAAAGAAATTGTTGAACATGGGTTCAATAATTGATTTTGATTATAAGTATGATTATGAATTAATGATTTTATATTTCGATGAAATAATGCTTGATCTTTTCCAAAAAGAGTAAATGTATATTTCAGGTCTTTAAAAAGAAAGAGCATTCGAAAACGAAGCCACAGGTTCAGACGGAACCAAAATCGAAGCTAAAACGAAGGAGTTATGAGCTTTCGAAGAATAGCTAGAAGACCGAGAAACTGCCAGAAGAACAGTCGACCGATCGACTGGACAAAAACGACCGATCGTTTTTGGTCCAATTTCTTCCAGTGAGTCCAGTATAAACACGACCGATCATTTTCAGAGAACGACCGATCGTTTTCTGGAAAACGACCGATCGACTGTAGAAAACGACCGATCGTTTTCTACAGATTTCGAAAACAGCTTTTCAGCTTATTCTGGAAAGTTGCTTAAAACCAGTGGAACCACTTCCAACGGTCATATCCAGCAAAAACAGACTTTGCTGTTATATAAACCACCCCAATATCTCTCATAAATCACCAATCACAACAACAATCAATCCTTCAACCTCTCTCATATACAAAAACCCAAAATCACCATTTTAGTGAAATACTTCGAAAAGAGAGAAATTGAAGATAAAGAGATACAAAGCTCCAACAAAGATCAAACATCATCGAAACCACATATTAGCTTATTTTAGAAGCAATCGATTGTGGGTGTTGTTTCAATTTTCGATAAAATTGTAACGAGTATTTTATAAACTCATTTTTGTGAGCGAGTGATCGGGTAGAGGCTTTGTAAGCAAGTGAAGCTTAAAAGCTCTAGGTCTTTTCATTCGGGACACTCATAAAGTGTGGGGGAGCTTAATCGGTTGATTAGCTCATTAGTATTGTAAAATCCGAAAGAAGAATTATAGTGAATTACTCGGTAGTACCGAGGAGAGGACGTAGGCCGTTTGCCGAACCTCTATAAATCTTGGTGTCTTCTTCTTTCCCTAAACTTTTACTTTCCGCAACTTTATTATTGCTTATATTCTTGCATGCGTTTAGGATTTCTAGCATTTCATTATAGTATATTAAACGCTTAAGTTTAGAATTTGCATAAGTTGGGTGTTAGTAGTTTAGAATTTTTAATTAGGCGAAAATCGCCATAAACCTTATTCACCCCCCCTCTAAGGTTTAGCTGCACCGGGCCAACAATTGGTATCAGAGCCGAGGCTCTTGCATATAGGAATCTAACGATTCTAGAGTTAAGATCCCGATGGCTAATATACTTAATTTCGCATCCGGCATAGCTTCATCACCCAATACACCTCCATATTTTGATGGAATAAATTTTTCTTATTGGAAGGATAGGATGAGCATGTTTCTACAAAGCTATAATGTTAGGCTTTGGATGACCATTAAAGTAGGATATTCCGCTCCTACATCTGAAAATAGCGAGAACCCAATCCCCGTAGAGGACCTAGATAACGCTCAACTAGAAGCCTACTCTACGAACGCCAAAGCGATGTACGCTATTGTTTGTGCCGTTTCTCCTAACGAGTACAACAAAATTTCCGCTTGTAAAACCGCAAAGGCTATGTGGGATAAGTTAGTAGTTATGCACGAGGGAACTAACCAAGTTAAGGATTGCAAACTCCAACTTTTAGTTCATGACTACGAACTTTTTAAAATGAGCGAGGGTGAAACTATTTCCGATATGCTTGCTAGATTTACAACTATTACTAATGGATTAACATCTCTTGGTAAGTGTTTGTCTTGTAAGGAAATGGTTTCTAAGGTGATTCGGAGCTTACCGAAGGAATGGGAACCAAAGGTCACCGCAATTCAAGAGGCGCACGACATGAATACCTACTCTCTTGATGCTTTGACGGGTTCACTCATTACACACGAGATCACCCTCAATAGTCACAAGCCAATCTCAAAAAGGAGGGAGATAGCTTTCAAAGGAACAACTTGTGACGAGAGCAATGAGCTATCCGATGACGACAAAAATTCAATGCAAATCATTCGAATCGTCAAGGAAGTCCTAAAGCTAAAAGACCAACGCAAACACAAAGGTAAATCGTCAAATAATTCAATTTATTCTAACGATTTTGTTTGCTATACATGTGGCAAGGAAGGACACATGGCGAGAGATTGCGTCATGAATCGCAAGAGCAAAAGCAAGAAGAAGATATCCGCTTCAAGCTCTAGCGATAGCTCCGACCAAGATGAAGTCGCTCACCTTGGGTGCTATATGGCCATGGAAGAAAGCCATGAACAAAACCTCTCTTCTTCAAGCGAAAGTGAAAGCGAAGCCGATGAGGTAAATGATCTTTCTTATGATGAATTACTTCATATGTGCGATGTTTATTCTAAAAAATTTCCTAAGCTTGTCGAAAAGGTCGACTCTCTTAAAAGGATAAATTCTTCTCTCAATGAAGAAATAAGATCCTTAAAAAGAGATAAAATTGAAAACGAGTCTATTCCGACTTCGTCATTTTCTCTTCATGATGTAGATGACGAAAAGGAAGACTTAAAAGATAAAAACGAGTTTTTAAAAACCGAAAATGACTCTTTGAAAAATAAAAACGATGAGCTTGTCATTGCGGTAAAGAAACTCGAGTTAACAATCTCAAGGTTTTCCAAAGGGAAAACCGTGTTGGACGAAATTTTGAGTTGTCAAAAAGATGTTAATGACAAAAGCGGTTTGGGTTTCGATTCCAACTCTATTGACTCAAGCACAACCCGCTTTGTTAAATCTTCTAGCTTGTCTACAACTCCTATTCCGCCTATACAAAAGGTTGTTTTTACACAAGGGAATACTTCAAGAGTTTTGCCGAACTCTTGTAATAATAGAAGAGGTTTAGGTTTTCAAACCAAAACCGCTCATCATACTTCTAAAACTTCCTACAAAAAGTCGCATAGTTCTTGTTTTACGAAAAAGTCTATGCATTGTATACATTGTAGTAGAAGTGAGCATAATTCTTCTAAATGCCCAAATCGCTTTCATGTTAGTAGAAGCGATTTGAAATGGGTAGTAAAGACCCGAGCCACTAACAATGTCGGACCCAAAAGAAATTGGGTACCAAATGGCAAATCTTGTGTTGTAGGTATCTCCATTCAAAAGGAGAAAATCAACAAGTGGTTGGCAACACCGGCAAAAACCGTGGAAGTCAAGAAGATCGACTCCACTATCAAGAATGAAGTGCCGTTGATCGACAAAGGTGGGAGGCATACCAACAAATGGTACCACCTATTTGGAATCGGCAACGTTCAATGCAAATGCCATTAGCGAGCGGACTCGGCCTCGACATCACATATTCGGTATACTCTAATCCTTGATATTTACATATATGTTATTAGGTGGGGCTATTTGCATAATAATAACATTTTTCATGTTTTGGTTTTTTCTTTGAAAACCCTTCGCATAACCCCATATTTTTTATTATTGATTGCATTTTGATAATGCCAAAGGGGGAGAAAAATGATATATTTCGAGGAAATGCGTTTTGTTAAAATGGAGGAGATATTTTTCTTGTAAAATCATTATTATTTTGTCATAATCAAAATGGGGGAGATTGTTGAACATGGGTTCAATAATTGATTTTGATTATAAGTATGATTATGAATTAATGATTTTATATTTCGATGAAATAATGCTTGATCTTTTCCAAAAAGAGTAAATGTATATTTCAGGTCTTTAAAAAGAAAGAGCATTCGAAAACGAAGCCACAGGTTCAGACGGAACCAAAATCGGAGCTAAAACGAAGGAGTTATGAGCTTTCGAAGAATAGCTAGAAGACCGAGAAACTGCCAGAAGAACAGTCGACCGATCGACTGGACAAAAACGACCGATCGTTTTTGGTCCAATTTCTTCCAGTGAGTCCAGTATAAACACGACCGATCGTTTTCAGAGAACGACCGATCGTTTTCTGGAAAACGACCGATCGACTGTAGAAAACGACCGATCGTTTTCTACAGATTTCGAAAACAGCTTTTCAGCTTATTCTGGAAAGTTGCTTAAAACCAGTGGAACCACTTCCAACGGTCATATCCAGCAAAAACAGACTTTGCTGTTATATAAACCACCCCAATATCTCTCATAAATCACCAATCACAACAACAATCAATCCTTCAACCTCTCTCATATACAAAAACCCAAAATCACCATTTTGGTGAAATACTTCGAAAAGAGAGAAATTGAAGATAAAGAGATACAAAGCTCCAACAAAGATCAAACATCATCGAAACCACATATTAGCTTATTTTAGAAGCAATCGATTGTGGGTGTTGTTTTAATTTTCGATAAAATTGTAACGAGTATTTTATAAACTCATTTTTGTGAGCGAGTGATCGGGTAGAGGCTTTGTAAGCAAGTGAAGCTTAAAAGCTCTAGGTCTTTTCATTCGGGACACTCATAAAGTGTGGGGGAGCTTAATCGGTTGATTAGCTCATTAGTATTGTAAAATCCGAAAGAAGAATTATAGTGAATTACTCGGTAGTACCGAGGAGAGGACGTAGGCCGTTTGCCGAACCTCTATAAATCTTGGTGTCTTCTTCTTTCCCTAAACTTTTACTTTCCGCAACTTTATTATTGCTTATATTCTTGCATGCGTTTAGGATTTCTAGCATTTCATTATAGTATATTAAACGCTTAAGTTTAGAATTTGCATAAGTTGGGTGTTAGTAGTTTAGAATTTTTAATTAGGCGAAAATCGCCATAAACCTTATTCACCCCCCCTCTAAGGTTTAGCTGCACCGGGCCAACAGAAATAAACCCAATAATCTTCGCAAAAAACCCCAATTTTGTGGAAGATCGCAACGGAAATACACCTTATTAGCGCTCTAATACCATGTAGAAACGTATAAATCACGTTCTGGTAATTTTATATGTGATCGGTATTTGACCACGATCGATATAGAGAGAGAATATAAAAGAAAATAAAACTTTTATTAAGAATGAAATTAACCCAGTATTCTCGCAATAGCTGGGTATATATACAGTTTACAGAGTTTTCAAATAGGTCTTGTGACTTATAAAAACTTCATCAACAGTCATTTACAAAAGTTCTTAAAGCTATCAATGAATACAAAATATTACTGAATCAATACTGAATATCCAGAAACAAACCTAATTACTCTTATGTATAATAGATATACTTAATATATGAAGATATAAAATATCAAAATTTCTTTAATGCATTAATTCACTTATCGTTAACTAGTGATCTACTCTTCTAGTCAACGATTCTTTACTCAAATAAGTTAAATGAACCTTATTATCATGTACTAACTTGTTTACTCATCTCCATTTGTGAAAATACAAGAACTTTTTCCTATTTTTCAATACATCGGGACACTAATGTGACACATCTCTATCAAGAAATGCCCTCGCAACCTTGTATTATAACCACATCAAAACTTTATGAAAGAAGACTCTCGTCACCCTTTATCCTTAGGCCTCTTACCTACTCCAATCTGTGAAGCGTACTGAGAGAAAAAGCACTCAAATGAACCAATGGTCCGACGTAACGCGTCGCTTAAAAGATATGCTCTACCGATCATAAAATTTGGTAAAGTTTCATGCAGCCCACCGATCACTATACACCCCCTTCTCTTTTATCCAAGCTTAAGACTCACAACGTATGATAGGCTGGATTTTTCGACTAAGAAAAATTTGTTTTCACGTCAAAACCGTAATTAATTCTAAAGTACAAACCGTAATTCAGAATTACGGTTTACCTTTTTTTTTTTTAGTGAAAATAAAAATTAAAAGGTAAACTGTAAATCAGAAATACGTTTTGTAATTACGATTTATGGTTTTGGTATGAAAACGTATTTTTTACACTCGAAAAATTCCGTCTAAATGTACAATCAATTGTTCATATGTTTATCAATAAATAATTGTTCATGTGCTTAGTTTTAACATTTTATTACTACAGTAAACTCTCTACAGTCATACCCTTAAAATCATATTAAAAGTATGATTATAGGAAGTTTATGTTTAATTTGAGTTTTACATAAAAAAAATATCAAAAGACTTATATATGTACATAAAAAAGATACATGTATTTTGGAGAACAAATACATGTATTTTGAAAGGTCTAAGCCATCAAGTTTCTTGTATTGATGAAGAGAATCAAAAAATAGTTACAGATTTGAGTAATCAGCTTAAAAAACTTAACTACACTAACCAAATGAATATGGATGTCTTTCTTAATCATTCAAGTGAGAAACAAGTCACGCACGCTTTAACCGAGTAAGAAATCATTACAGCAATTAGGCAAGAAGCGGAATGAGATAATCCGGAGTATGATAGTATAGAAATACCAAAAGTTTCGTGTAAAAAAGCTTTAAGCATGTTTGACAAGTTAGAATTATTTTGGTTTCAATAAGAAGAAGTTCATGCAGATGAGTTATTACGTACGCGAAATTTGAAGAATACCAACAAAATCAAGTCAATGTCGTCAAAAACAATAGATAAATATTTTTCCAAAATGTTAAATTTAATGTAACGATATATATATTTATTTATTTTTCAATATAATGTTATTTATTATTATATGGAGGAATTTTTATTAAGGTGGGACCCGAAAAAATTATAAATTATTACAATGCTGAGTTTATTCCTATTTATAACTGATATCAAGTCGAGAGTATGAATTTTTATTTTTATATTAAGTTTATTCACTATTCTTATAGATAGTTTATAATGTATGTCACATCAATCCATTAAATACTTACATTGGAACATTACACACAATTAAAGTACACAGTAAATAAAATGAATGCCGCGACTTATGTCAAACGTTACGCCCTTTTTTTTTTTTCTTTTCTAGCACACTTATTAATTTTTTATGTGACATTATAATTAAAGAATGTATAACGTGGTATAAAGAATGTTTAAGCTTTCCGTATCAAAATTATTTTATCAAATGAAATTTTCGGTTTGATGTGAAATTAAAAAAAAATTAAGTATTTTTCATTATCTAACTTTTTATAGATACAAAATATTTTGTGTCTACTAAGAGAGAAATTCTAGGTGATCATAAACAGTAGACACCATGTCACACAAATTAAAAAGTTACTCCTATTACTTAGTACTTTGTGGAAGAATTAATTTGATAAAAAGAGAAATTAAAGTTGACAAATTAAAACTTACTATATTTTTGTGCAACGTCATCTCATTATTAAGAGGTGTAGATAACAAAATCGACAAAATGATGAAAAGTTTACGTATAAATGATATTTAATAATTAAAAATCCGAATCTTAAAACATTTTAACCTAAGTGATTATTGTATTTAGGTTATATTATATATATATATATTTCAAAACTTGGGATTTAAATTGTAGTATTGTGGGGGACGTAGAGACTATTATGATTAAAGTTATAGTAGTACAGCAGTATTGATCTTCGTGGGACAAAAAGATATTGACAAACCAGACAGAGAAAGGCATGGTGTTAAATGGCGGTGTGATAGCAATTGGAAAAGGCGCAGATGTCAAACCAGTGAGAAATAAAAGAGGCAAATAGATTTTAACGACAATCAAAGATCCTTGTCAGAGGATATGTATACATAATTTAATTTAATAACACTCACCAGCTTTTCTCCGGGTTAAAATTGTGAAGCTCAGACTTGGTCCCTCTTAAGTACCCTATCTAGCATTACTACGTACCTTGGATGTTTTACACAAATATTAATTTTAAATTTTTATAAAAAGTTATATCAGTACTGCTTTTATTTATTCCAAACAAATCTAACACACATGATATAATTATTAAAATACTTCGTGTATCGGAATAATGAACACTTTGAACTTAGATTAGTGTTGTAAAATGTGTGTCTAAACATAAATTAGACAGAGCCTATATAAGAGGCAGAGTTTAAAAACGTAACATATTAGACAGAATTATGCGAGATTAGATGTTAATTAAGCGGAATTAAACAGAATTAGGCGTTGAACGATCAAGTTCACCTAAATTCTGTCTTACGTCTTTTGGAATACCGAGTCTTTAACCATGAAGAAACATCGGCGGTAAGTATGCCCGTTAATCTGCAAAAGGGATTTAATTTATATATGCTGAAGTTTCTTCCTAATAGTAATTCTCATTTCTTTCCGGTAGTAGTATTAATGGCATGGACGAATGCAGATTTCTTAATTAAGGGGGCAAATTTTCATATAACTCGAAATAATATTAATCTGAAAATTTTAGTAGAAAAACTAATTTATTCATCATTTTTTTTTCAATATCGGAAAGACAAAAATGACCCCCAATCTTAACTATGCCATAAAAGTAGTATTTCATAATAACTCCCTAAGTTTTTGTTGTCTGTTTTGGTTTATGACTAACCCGAATATACATAATGCTGCTGAAATGAGACTAAAGATATTTATAAAATACAATAATTAATTTTTTATCATGACAATTATGAACTTGCGATTAAAATATCAGTGAGGCGTTAACAAGTAATATTGTTATTTACTATTAAGTTATAGTAAGTCTGGTGAATATCACTACAAAATAATGTCTGATTTAGTGAGAGTCAAAAGTTGTCACAAGCCTGTCGCTAATTTAAAAAGCTGTCACAAATTTGTCGCAAATTGACTAAACTGTCACAACGCCGTCACAAAAACCGTCGCTAATAAGCTCGTAACAAAAAATGCCGTCACTAATCCCGTCGTTATTTTGGTATTTTTTTTGCAGTGTATGCAATAGAACTTAGGTTTTTTTTTTGAGAATAATATGTAGAACTCAGGTTAATATAACTGTTTTTTTTTTTTTTTTGCGGTTAAAATAACTATTTATTCTAGACTTTTTTGCACCATAAACTATAGGTATGTAGAGGAAGGATCACGAACAACACATTAAACATCAAAATGAATATTATTAATATCACAACCTTCAACTAATTTGTTACCAATCAAAGGCTTATACTAAAATTAATATGTAAACTCGCTGCAACTTAATGTATAGCTAATTAAGCTCACCACCGGGAGAATGGCTGATTGATAGATAAAAAAAGAGACTTAATCTTAAAATACCGAATTTTTAAATCTCTTCTAACATTTAATACATATGTAATTTTAGAATACTATAATACCCTTGTGTTTCATTAAACATCATCTTGCAATATCAAATAAAATATCACTTCCAATATCCTAACAGACAAATTTAACACAAATCACTCCCTTATTAATATTAGCATGTTTAGTTTTCGTTTTCTAAATGATATTTCATAACTAATAGCTAATTATAATAAATCACTCTCTAATTAATAGTAGAATCATGTAGTTGCATATGTACTAGAATCATTTAATAGCATAATGTATGGTATATAGTAAGACCATGTAGCGTGTGTAATAACATATGTAGTAGAATATTATGTATTGTAGTGTGTGTAGTAGCATGTTGTACTGTGTGCAGTAACATCATGTAGTATGTATATGTAGTAGACTCATGAAACATATATAATAGAATCATATAATAGTATCATGCATTTTGTGTAGCAGCATCGGTATCGTATGCAATGTTGCACCGATACGGGTACGGGTACGCCGATACGGCAAAAGTTGAAAATTTTGGATACGGTTCGGCTACGGTACTTCAATATATAATAATTATTTTTAATATTTATGTTACATATTTTCAAGTTAAATAGATCGACTTGTATATTATTTAGTTTTGTGAATTTTTAGTCTTAATATTTTGAAAGTTTTGGATGAATTTATAATATAAAATGAAACATCAATAAAATTGTAATATTTGTATAATACATATTTTCAATTCTATGGTATTTAGTACAAATTTTTTGAATCTAAGGGACCTTTCTAATATAATTTAAGTCTTATGGTAGATTTGATAATTTTATACATAGATTACTAGGTAAAACCACCAAATATATGAACAATAAAAATTTCCGAACGTATCGGTCACGTACCGGTTATGTACCGACACCATACACAGACGGTCAAACCAGTCAAAAAATTTTCGGTACGTATTAGCCGTACCTGGTACGGATTTTATCGTACCGTATCGGTATCGGGTATAGAAATTTTTTAAAAATCGGCATACCGGTGCTAACTAGATCGTATGTATTACCACCATCTAGTATATGTAGTAGAATCATATAGTAGCATATATAGTACTATCATGTCGTATATGTATTAGTATCATGTAACATATGTAGTAGTATCACGTTGCATGTGTAGTGTCATCATGTATTATATATGCAGCATAAAACTAAATATGTTTCTTTCTAGCTTTAACAAAAAAAAAAATTAATGATATTACATAGATGATTTCGGCTTCTCAAACATTAGAGTGCATTATTTTTAGAATATAATATACAAACAACGGATTATACCTATCTCACATTAACTTACTATGTTTGTGACTTAAAATATTGTAATTTTTTATGTTGTATTTAAGTCGAGTTTTTCCTTAAAAATGGTACGTTTTTATAATGAATGTGTACATGAGAGAGAGATAATAGTTAAAAGGGGAGAGTGGTTATATAATAATTAATATGTACACATCTTTAATGTATGTACTTTTATCTAATTAAGTAACATTTATATGTATTTATGGATCATTTTCTCCTAACCAGTCAGACACATGGGAAAAAAAAATGATGTGAAATTTTCATCTTTCATCTTCTCCATCTTTACTCCCTCTTTAATTCTATCCATTCCCCGTGAAGTAATAAAAAGACATTGCCCATCTTCGGGTGTAGTGACCCCCTTATTGCTCCAACACTGGAGAAAAATATCCTCTCCAATATCTTGAACTTTTCCAGCACTTCGGTTCTATTCAATTCTTTAACAGAACAAATCTTCCCTTATATATCCGAAAATCACACATTTAATGGTATAACTTTGAACTGATCCATTATTTGCCATTTGTGTTTGTCCGATCACAAATGGCAAATGATATATTTGTCCCTCAATAAGATCAAATCCGGAATGAGTTTATGTAATGAGCTATATAACTATTTTATAACTACTATAACTACTAATAAGCGTATGGTATCCACTTTTTGCATAGATGTTGTCCTTCCGGTTAATTTAACTCCTGTAGAACGTTACAATATATTTGGTGAAGTAACATATAAATGTCTCAAAACGACATCGTATCATTTCTTCTTCTTATTTTTTTTTTAAAAAAATCTTATTAAAAATAATCAACTTATTTCAATTCTTTCCTCCAAACAACAATTCTATCCTCTTCTGAGAGTTATTTTCTTATTGATTTGTCAATAATCTGGATTTAAACTTCTTGTTTTCCTGTTTATTAAGAAATACATTAAGTGAACCAAATTTGCTAACTTCTTTTGGGGTGAGACAGATGGTAAAACAAAGCATCACTGGCTGAGATGGGGGAAGCTTTCTTCCCCTATAAATGAAGGTGGCATAGGGGTGAGGAGTTTAAAGGAGTTTATGAAAGCTTTGCATGCAAAACTTTGTTGGAGACTAATGGAAATTGACTCTCCTTGGACTGTTTTCATGTTTCAAAAATACTGCAGTAATAACCCTAATTGGAGTAACCAGGTGGTTAATGCTACACACTCTTGTGTTTGGAAAATGGTTAATCCTCACTTTAAAAAACTGGTTGATAACAGTTTATGGGATATTAAGGAGGGATCCATTAGCTTTTGGTATGAAAACTGGTTAGGAGATGGCCCTCTTTGTCAGTTTTTTGCTGTTATTTTCCCTAATGTACTTTTAAACCAGGTCTTTAAACATAATGTTTGGGATACTAACCTGATATTGCATATGGGGGGTAATGAGCTTTTACTTAAGGTTACCAGTAAAAATATTGTTTTACACCAGGGTGAGGATGTTAGATACTGGCCTTTTACTTTTAATGGTGAGTTTACTGCAAAAACCTCTTATAATTTTATAAGGGATAAAAAACCTAAGCTTAATGTGGCTAAGTATATTTGGAACACTGTTTTACCCACTAAAATCAGTATTTTTTCTTGGAAACTTTGGTACAATGCCATAAAACTGGATGAGGATCTTAAAAATTTTGGGATTTGTACAGTCACCAAGTGCTCTTGCTGTAGGTTTCACACTCTTGATACTGCTAATCATCTATTTGGATCCAGTGATATATGTAGCCAGGTTTGGAGCTACTTTGCAAATGTCTTTGGTTTCAATATAGTTTTTACACCTTGCTGGAAGAACAATATGGTGAAATGGTGCAACTTATGTGACACCTCTCAAATTGGTATGTTAGCTGTTTTAGTCCCTTTCATTTTGATTTGGGAGATATGGCTCAGCAAGAACAAAAATAGATTTGATAATGAGAAAATGTGTGCTGAAACCATTATTAAAAAAGTGACTAAATGGCTTTATGACCTTAATTTTTTGCTGAAACCAAAAAAACCTGCTACCAACTTTCAATGCCTGTCACTTATGTCTTTGAATATCAAAACTGTCCACTGTAAAAGAAAAAAGACTAAACTGGTATGGTGGCAGTGCCCACCAACAGGTAGATTAAAATTAAACTTAGATGGCTCTTCACTTAGCAACAACGCTAATGGTTGTGGTGGTATTTTAAGAGATCATAATGGATTGCTGGTCCTAGCTTTTTCAAACTTTCTGGCCACCCAAACCAATATGCATGCTGAGATGATGGCGCTTAAAGTTGGTTTGATTATTTGCTACACTATGGGTTTCACCAATGTTATGGTGGAAACTGACTCTGAGAATATTGCTAATTGGTGGAATACCAAGTGTAATCCAGGCATTAAATTTGGGTCTATATGGAGGGACATAACCCTCCTTATGGATTATGTGGGTTTTAATGTCACACATGTTTATAGAGAACAGAATCAAGCTGCAGATGGCTTGGCTAAAATGGGTTCCAATGGGAATGATTTTATTACAGGCAGAGCTATGGATTTACCTAAGAATATCTATGCAGCCTATTACCTGGACCAAAAAAGCACACCCTGTCTAAGAGGGTGCTGTTTTAAGACCTAGACAGATTTTAAAACTTTTTGTTCTAAAATCTATGACTAATGATGAAGTTATTCTGAAGTGTTACTGTAATACCAAAGCATCATTTCAAGGAAGGTTCAGCCTGAGAATTGTTGTGTTTGGTTTTTGAAAATTGGGATAAGAACAGATTCTAAAGCTAATGAGGAGATTTTTCTGAAACTTTTATTTTAGTTTTCTCTATTATGTTACTGTCAATCACAAAAATCCTTTTGATGAAGACTTATGTCTGAAAAAGACGTGCTTTTGTTTTGCTAATCAGATTATTTCAGTGCCAATGCAGGTGCTTTTGAAGCTTGCCTTTTATTATTACTGTAATTTTTATCTAGTTTTTTCTGCGTTTTTAGGCAGTTATCAGTTGTATATTGCTAGGGGGTGTTGAATGTCTTAAGAGAACCAGGCTTTCTGCAAATTAGAAACGGGAAATCCATGAATAAAAACCTTAGATCACACTGATCTTGGAGAGACAAGGGTGGAGGGGGAATAAGGAGAGGTTTTTGTTTATTTGGGTGGACCTTTTCTAATGAAACGGAGAGTTCTGGGGAGCTCCTTAAGGTCGTTTGCGCACCTGCCTAGCAATAATCTTTTGTATGGCTGTTATTAGTCAAGCTTCGTTTATGTTGTAATGATGTAATGACCGCTATGGGGGTCTTTCCCATAGAGACTCTTTATATAAAAGTTTATGTTGAAAAAAAAAAAAAAAGAAATACATTAAGTACCTAAGCGGCTATAAGCCCTTCGCTTCATTTGATGAGATTTTGTCTATTCATGTATTTTTTTTTTCTTGCTTAAAGCAAGCCTTATAGCTTCCATTACATATTCCTTAAATTTTGAATAAAAACATTACTTTTTTTCATTTTACATGACTAATTTACATTTATATAATTATGCAGCTTTCTTATTTTTAGTTTATATTAATTTTTATCTTCATTTTGTTATTTAATATATACACATGCGAGAGAAAAGTGAAAAAGAAGATGAGAAAGAAATATTAAGGAACAATTTGGTTCTCATATATATGAGTAACAATTTGGTTTTTTAAAATTTAAGAAAATAAATAAGGAAGCTCTAAATAAACAAAACTAAACATTTTTTGGTTACACAAAATCTAAGGAAAAACATGGTTTGAGTAACCTACAATGCTTGCAATTATACCTTTTATAAAAAAGAAACAATGAATGAATCACTAACATTCGATTACCCCATTTGAGGATTAGCTAAAGTATAATCAAATAACTGACGAAGTCTATTCAACGGGAAAAGGAAACAGTTTATTCGTAAATATCCATATAATATCCAACTCCCAAAATACAAGAGAGTAGCTCCTTATTTAATGGTAACTCATATGATCCAAAAATTAAATAAAGCAAAAGATATATCGACACATCTGCAATTTTCTGAATTTATCATAGCACGAGTTGTTTTGTACCTACACGAAAATAAAAGCCCTCAGAATTAAAACCCTTCTATCTCTTGTCTTTCTCTCCGTACATATAGGATCGACCAGGAGTCAATTCCTTTTGGCAGAGGTCATGAAGATTTGTATGCCAAAAAAAGGGCAACCTATAATAGGACTATCCTTTTCCATGTCTTTCTTATTTCAGGTAATACCAAAATTAAGTCTTTAATAAACATTAAATAAATTGCTTGTCAAGTTCTCAATAAAGTCATTTATTACTGACGCAACTGAGATTTAATAACTTCAGCCAAAGAGTAGCATGCATTATTATTGTTGCAACATAATACCTTGACTCCTACATTTGATAACATATTTTTTTAGTTAATTTTTTGAATTTTTATTTTAAAAATGTATGGGTGTTTGACTTGTCATCTTATTTATTTATCTTCTAAAAATCTATTTTTTAGGCTGAAAAAGGTAAAAAATTCCAGATTTTTAAAATCTAAATTTTCAGTTTATTTTTAAAATCTAAATTTTCAGCGGATTTTAAAATCTAAATTTTCAGTCGATTTTTAAAACAGAATTTAAAATCTGATTTTGGAAAGATAAATATGTTACATGTGTTACCAAGACAGTAGTATATTTAAATTGCTTCCACTCTACTTAAAATATAAGCTACTGTATGTACAGTAGAAAAACTATTGCGCCAGTGTAAGAACACCAATGGGTTAATTAACCTGAGTGTGTGACATTGTGTAGATGTGATGGGCGACCTTATAGATGTTAATATTAAAATTTTCAAATAGAAGAACTTATAAAGAATATTTGTGACAAAGAAATACTAAGACCCTCTTATACTAACAAAAAAATATGTTTGCTGCCATGTTATGTTTCTAGTAAAACTATAATAATTATATGTATAATATCTTTGCACTCAATCGATATTTACCATATATAGGATATGTAAAGTCTAGATTATGAGAGTCTTGGAATTATATAATTATGCGACTTCATTGAAGTTTAAATAGATGGTACATCGGGAGGGGCGGAGCCAAAGAGGGTTGAGCGTGGTCGTGGTCATCCCGGCGGCGATTTTCAATTTTTATTTTATTTTTTTTATACATATAATTAAAAATATTCTGATATATATATACATTGATGGTCCCGCTAGTTAAACAAATGAGTTGCTGGTGTAATGGTAAAATTGGACCATAAGATAGTGGCAGATTATGATTTCAAATCATGTTATATTATTTTTTTCCTAAAATTTTCTTGTTTTTTATTTTGAAATTACCAATTTTTCTAAATAACGATTGTATTTTCCCAAACAAAATTACATAAAAAATTATTTTCTTGTCCAATATCCTTTGTGTTGATTTCATATAAAAAAAAATTGTATTAGACACTATTTTTTCCTATTCGACATATTTTTTACACCACGACCTCCCGAATAAAATCATTCTGATTTCGCCCCTAAACATCGGAGAAGATGATGTTTACTAAAAAAAAAAAAAAATCGATCGCTGACGGAAATAGTGACATATTTTGGTTCTAAACATTTTAAATGCAGACGGCATGACGATGAATTTCAATTTTACTGACAATTATATAGTCATTTAGTAATATATTTCTAACAGATTTAATCTTCAGTGATTGATTTTTTATTTTATTTTTAGTGGTTATTGGGATAGAGCACGAAGACAGGAGAGTGGTGGAATCATCATATGTCCCGATCAAATCTAGGTTGGGGTGGAATTTGGGGATTGGTTTTGGCTTTGCCTTGAAAAATTAAAGACAATCTGTCTTAATTTTTTAAGGCAGGTGCAAAAATGAACTTTCATCCGAAAATAATAAAAAATTTGAACTTTTTTTTATATTGTCTTGACATATGAAAAAACAATTATATGAACCTGATGCATTATTATTTAGAGTGTGCCAAACAATACTATTTTTTTGTTTTAATTTTGAATTAATTTTAAGTTATATATTTTTGGGTTCATTAACATGTGTTATGTTTTTTTCATTTTTTAGTTTTAATTTTGAATTAATTTTAGGATAGATATTTTTTGGTTCATTAATATGTGTTAGATTTTTAGTATGTTACACACCCAAAATAATAGTGGATTAGATTCACGATAATGTTAATGGTTCGCTATTCATTTCAAAATTCACTATTATTTAGGGTGTGTCAACCAATAGTATTTTTTAGCTTTAATTTTGAATTAATTTTAGGATAAATATTTTTTGGTTCATTAACATGTGTTATGTTTTTACTATTTTTTTAGTTTTAAGGTTGAATTAATTTTAGTATAGATATTTTTGACTTCATTAATACGTGTTGGGTTTTTAGTATGAGGGTTTTATAGGTTTATTACACCAAACTATCTGTTTTTAACGATTTGGTTACCCAACTTTCAAATTTTTCAATTTAGGTACCACCGTCTAAATAAATCACGGAATCATGTCATGTGACATTTGACAAATATTAATTTGAGAGACTAATTTGATAATTTTGCACAAAAATATGTTATTCTAGAAAAACTTTCCCTCCAATTTAACATATAATTTTTTTTAGCATATAATCCAAATTTTTATTATGTGTGAAATTGAGAAAAAACGTTTTTATAGAATGACATATTTTTGTGCAAAATTATAAAATTAACCTCTCAAATTAATGTTTGTCAAATGTCACGTGACATGATTTCGTGATTTATTTAGACGGTGATAACTAAATTGGAAAGTTATTATAGTGTGGTATCTAAATTGAAAAATTTTAAAGACGGGTACCTAAATCGTTAACAACACTATACTTTGGTGTAGTAAATGTATTTTTTCCCTTTTAGTATGTGACACATTCTAAATTATAATTGACTATATTCACGGTAGTGTTAATCATTCGATTTTGATTCCAAAATATTAAAATAAAAATCAACATACAAAATTTCACTTTTACAGCTGTATTGGATTTTTTAAAACAGCAAAAATGGATCGGAATCTGGGAGAGGCCACTCTAAAGGAAAGAAGACAGTATTTCATCACACCGTTTTATTAAAATTTTATTTTGCTAAGATGTCTTCTTATTTACTATTTCTCTATTTTTTTGTGTTTTTTTTTTAAAGTTTTGCCTTATCCGAGTTGTTTGTGAGTGATGTTTTCCCATTTTTTTGGAGTTTTTGAAATTTTAATCTTTACACACACTTTTTTTTTGAAATTTAATCTAGTAGGGATCTTTGAAGTCCTTAAGGAAGTGACCAATGAACACGTCGTGCTAAATGGGTGATTATCCAGGTTTTTGTAAAAAAAATCGTGGTAAAATGAGTTGTGTACGTATCAATCGCCCAGACAATATAAACTATAGTGGTTGCCTTTTTAATCTCTTGAGTCCCAAAAGTGAGGATGGATTGGCCTGAAGTAAACAATATTATTGACATGTGAGTGATGATTCGAGTTAAAATATTTCTAGCAATTCTTTGCTAAATTGGTCTGACAACTTGTACTATAAATTACTATGTCATAACAATGTTTAATATGTATACTATAAATTTACGACGTGGATCAAGAATGATTTATTTGCATTCAATTTAAATGAATAGCAATTCTTTGCTAAATTGGTCTCTTTAATTATTTTTCTAATGATCAACCTTTTGATGTAAAATGCAGAGAGCTATTTTTTAGTTATTTTTTGAATTTTAAAGTAAACTTCTAATACATATGTATGCATCATTAATTTATCCAGCTTTTGTTGATTCTTAGTTAACATATATATTTGGTCATGCTCCTATTTAATTCCATCATTTTATTATCAAATCATGTTAACGAATAATATATTCTCACTTTACTAGTCTTAAAACAGCGATATTATCTTAAATGCTACTTGCTCTATATATATAAGATGGCGAACACCTGAATTCTTACCAGCTATCCGCTTATTGTTTTGTAACTCTTTCAGGAAGAATCCGGCCTTTTTTACTAAATTTTACTTACAAAAGAAGCGAAGACGAAGACGTTTACACTTCCGGTAGGATTGTCGTATTCCTTGTTTTCCATGTATATTTCTTCACTAGACGCGAATTAAATATTTGAATAAATGTATGTCTTACGACAGTAGAAAGGAAAAGAACTCGCAAAGTAATTTCATAATCGTTATTTTGTTTGTGTTTCTACAGTGAAAAACACGATAAATATGTCATCAAAACAGGTCAAGAAGGACACTGAGAAGAGTGAAACTTTTGTGTCAGAGGCCACAATACTTGGCTGGCAATAATAAACGATGTGATAGTAATATATTTATAATTCAGAAATAACATATTTGTCTTTGGATAATATATATGATTAATTGTTAACTGAATTAATTATTCTTTCGTATTAAAATTTTCATTTGTTTGTTCTATGTAATTGTTATTTCCAAAAGTGTTTCGATGTAGAATAATAGATAAACAATACGAAATGGATGTATCATATAAAAAATAAAATATAATGAATCAAATAAGAGTAACGATAGGAAATAAAGTAATAAACACATATTTTGGGCCTCACTTTGATAACGATATTGAAGCAACAATTTTTGATAAATTAGAATTAGAAAGATGATGTATTACAAAATAGGTCCCTATAGTTAGATCGTTTATGCAAATTATGTACTTCCCTCGTTCCGCATTTACGCAATAAGGCCAGACAGTTAATCATAGTTGTCAACGGGCAATTGGACTAAATATGAAATCTTTCGTGATTTAAACAGTACAGAATTTGGAGCTTTATTTACTGTTTGGGTTGTGAAGAAGTCCTTGCGTTAACATTTGCTTACACCTTGCTATGTTAAATCCCACATCATAACACTAGTATTAGTCACTGGAGTAAAGTATATATACAATATGACCCAAAAAAATTATGTATTGACGTTATAATTTTCACAGTAAAGTTAATTTTATTATTAAGAGATTAGGTATCACAATAAAGTTTATTTAGTTAGGAAAAGTCCAGTAATTATTTATATTTTTGTGTGTGTATGGTGTTGAATCTGTCCGATCTTTTTTGTTCCTATGTGATCTTGTGTTCGTCTGATTCTGTGCGATCTTGTGGTCTGGAGATGTTGTTTTATAATGTGTTCGTCTGATAATGTGTTCGTCGAAAATTGTATGATCTTGTATTGCCCGATGATGTATCATCTTGCAACGATCCTATTTTGTTTTGTGACTGTGTCCGGTCATATGTGATTTTGTGCCTCTGCCATCATGTGTGATATTGTTTACCAATGAGATGTAAAAGAACCCTAAAAGCCAAAACACAAAATTTAAACTCGTCGCTACCTGGAACGGAAGGAGCCACCACCACTCCTCATGTACCCAGACCGCCTTCCATTTGCTCATCCTTTTTCTTCTCTCCCTTTATCCCAATTTTCGTTTGTCTCCTATCCTCCTCCTCACCATCTCAACTTTTTTCTCTCGTCTTCGTTAAAATCAGATTTGTTCAATTATAGGGCGGGTCTGATCTCGAGGCAGCACGTCTGGAAACTCTTCACAATTCCGATTTATATCTCATATTTGATTAATCTTTAACTACAAAGGCTAATGAATTTTTTTTTTTGGAAAACCGGTAACGATAAAAAAAAAATTCACAAAAACTAGCAGTAAATCCCATATCGGCTTAGTTCGTCTACATCTATTTGGATTAGATTGGATGTTTAGATCGGCTTAGTTCGTCTACGTCTGTTTGGTTTCTAATATTTAGTTAGATTGGGTTAATTAGTGTGTTGGCACCCCGATAAAACTTATTGTGAGTTTTACTGATTGGACGTATCACTCCGGTTGTCCTATTCTACCATAAGCAAATTAGCGATCCAATATTTCTAGTTACGTTTACTCGATGAAAGAAAGGTTTCATAAAAAATCAGCGACATCAAACATATATTGTTACAAGACATGCAAAAGTTTAGAAAAAGAAGCTCAAATGCGTAGAACGATAATGAAAATATGTAAATTACATTATTTAGTTAGCACTATTGATTCTTGAAAGTTTTTTTTTTATTATTTTAAGATTTCAGCTGTAATTTGCTCGTTTTGACCGTTCATTATTATTACTAACGAACATAATGGTTCTTCACACAATTTATATATAAAAAATATACATATGAGTTGTATTAACTAAAATAGTGGTTAGTGTCGCCGACTTGACACGCGAAGGCTATGCATGGTTGAATAAGCATATCACCAAACATTTCGACATTTCGTCTCCATGTATATCCACATCAATAATATTTATGTATAATAATTCAAAAATTAGCAAGTTAAAAGAAATAGAATGCGTTTGCTCATAATTTTTGTAGTCTTAGCATGGTCCTAATTTTTGTAGTCTTAGCATTTAGAATTTTCATTTGACAATTTAAATATGAAAAAATTTCATTCCAAAGTTAAATGCAAGTATTTATTAGGGAGGTCTAACTTGAAACACTCTGGTCTACTGAAATTAGGTTGCTATAAATTTCAGCAAAATTGGTAAATATTAATGGACTGAGCTCAAAAACGATATTTACAAGAGTAGGGGTGTAAAAAAGTTGATTACTGTACCTTAACCAATCTCTCCTTCTCAACAAAAGTAAATATCACTTGGAACAAACACAAGAAAACAAACACTATTTTTTAGCGTCTGAAAGTCGTAGATCTAGTAGATGCAAAAAATACACAGGCAAAGTCTGAAGCTCTAATCTCTGATAAATTAACCCTATGATAATTGACTTTGGTAAGCTCAATATCATGCAAACATTAAATGTCTGCAAAAACAATGCTTTTTCTCTTTTAACTTGAGGTCAGTCTCATGTGTGTACGTAAAAGCAAAGTGTTTCTAGTTTTTACATTCGCGTGGCACTGCCACTTTCTGAGCCCAAAGCTTTTAGTTATGAAATTCTGTCAATTAGCATGAAGTTGAATGTGAAAGACTACTGTCAACATAATATGTAGATCCGGTGGGTGCATGTATGTGTAATTTTATGTGATCCAGTTATGCAATTAATTAAATGAAAGTATTATATTGCATATGGGTTCAAATTTTTTAGAGTTTTTAATGTACTCACATCCTATATATTTTCATTTACCGAATAAAATTAAAATAATTCAATAGTTTAAATTTATACGTAAGTTTTATAATTTTATTTTTATATAATTTTAATATATAAACTAGAAGATGTGAATACATTATTAACTCTAGAGAATTTGAGTCGATCGTAAGCTGCCGTTTTAGAATTAATGTATTCCTAACATCAATATATAAATATATTGTCTTTACATATTAAAAACAATAAACTATCCTATACTCAAATTGTTATATGATTAATAACGGTATTTTTTGTTACTAGTTTAATGATATGATTTTTGTAACGGGTTTGTGACAGTTTATTAATTTTGTGACAAGTTTATGATATATTTTTAAATTAGTGACAGTCTTGTGACAGTTTTTAACTCTCAATAATATTCATTTAGTGCTATCATTAAATCATTTTATGAGATTAATTACATCACTGTCGTAAATTTGAATACTTTAAACCATCAAAATTTATAATACGAGTATTGATAGACATTCCATTATATTGTTTCCAAGATTGCAAGGCACATGTTCTGGTGTCCAAACAGGCGCCTAATCCCGTTTTTTTCTCCGCCTAGGATGAATTTCATTTTGGTTGCTTAGCGACGAGTATTACTTTATTTGTTGCTATTTTATTACTATCTTTACGAGTTGAAAACATTCTACTTCCTACATGAAAATAGTTTTAGCAAAAAAAATCATAGCTTGTTCATGTAAGTAATATACAATATATCCATATTGAAGTATGTATGCCAGAACATTAGTTTCTTGATAGCATTTGTTTTGTCCCTAATTTTTGGTAATCTCACACGTAAAATTAATAGGCCTCATTTTTTGGTACATCCCAGATAGGTCCTACCATAAAATTTTGTTTCTTGATGTAGCTATGTATTCGTAAATTCGACACAATACGACACGGACGTGATAAAACGATAAATTTTTACAATTAAGTATACGACACGGCTAAGACACAGCAATTAATCAATAATAAATATATTCTTTATATGGGTTTATGTATACCTAGTTTACGAAAAAAAATATAAATATATTAATTTCAACACATGAATCTTAGTACGTAGTACATTTTTTTTATCTGAATATCTGTTAACTTTTAAGATAAAATTGTAAATTTTAAAAGTTTAAGAACTTTTTGATAGTATGATTTGTGTTTCTCATGCCGTTAAGGTGTCCATTAGGCTTTATAAAATGTCTAAGGCGTGTCCGCGTAGTCAACACGCGTATATGTCAAGCACGAGAGAGTTAAAGCATCTGACATGTGAAATAGAGTAACACACTGTTGTACTCCAACACGGACATGTGTCCGACACGACACTTTTGTCTTTTTTTGAAGTATATGTGCATCATTGCTCGATCGATTCTTTTAGATTAATGGTCCTCGTTCTTTTACCATTCTTTTAGTCTTGATTGTTTGTCATAGAGACCACCAAACACAGAAAATCTGGTCAGGTCGGTCGAGATACGGTACAATATTGGTCTCGTTTCTCTTTAGGTCGGGTCATGGTTTTTATATGGGTGTAGAGGCAAGATACCTTAGCTGGGTACTGTAAAATTACGTAGTTTATTTTGTTTAACTTAATATTATTTCTGTGAATTTGACAAGTTAGCCCGTTGTTTATTAATTAGTACTAATGATCATGGGTTCCTATAATAATATTTCTATAATCTAAATTTTTGTAGTAATGACACGTCTATTTGGAAGTAGATACAAATACAGGCAGTGTGAATTAGCTGATTGTTCTTAATTATATGTGAATTATATTTGTATTAATAAAATTACGAAAGGATACTATCCGTTAGAGGTTTAAGATGTGAAAACTTTGTATGAATAATTAATAGTATGAATGCCACATAACATCTAAATGGAAAGGAACGGCCCCATTATCATTTAGAAAAATATTAGAATTAAATAAATTATAAACACACTTGATAATATTGAGTAACTCATAAGTTTTATAGTAGCAAATATAAAAACATACGTCTTGTCTGAAGAATAAATGGCCAGTATCAATTTGTGGGTTGCACAATAAGGTGTTAGTATTCATGCATTTAATTAGTAGTGATCCATATAGAAGTTACGTTTGCATGAAATTAGATAGTCAGAGGTTTTGAAATGGACTAGTATAAATAATAACGTATAGTCAGATTATATACACGTCTCTGCTATGTTGCTTCCTACCTCATTTATTTCTATGCTAATATATAGGTATACACAGATATCATGTAATACAAAAAGAGAAGTATGTCAAAGAGAGAAAATTAGGATAACACTATATGATTTTTTCAAGGGTTGAGGGTACGGCTGTAATGCTACGCGTACTATATAGTTTCATAGTATACACAGTTGTGAGTGCCTTGTTTTACGTTCCGTTTATTGGTGAATGAGTTTTGTCTTATTATTACAAAGTCTCTCATGTATATTTTTTTTATAAGTATTAGAGGCTCATTTTATTTTTATCAAAATACTATCTACATATATAATTTTTTTCTATTGTTACAAGAAAGATTAAAAAGAATAAAAGTATGAGATTATGTACAAGATTTTGTATAAGTATTTGAATGAGATTATTATTTTATGATTTTGCTTATCATTTATATTTGGAACCATGAGAATAAGTCTAACGGAGAATGCCCGAATAACGAGAAAATGAAAGTGGGGTGACGTTGACAAATAAACGAAATAATTTAGTTCTCAACGATTAACTTAGCGATTGTACATAACTTCGTTAACCGGAACGTTTTAAGGAAGAGACTCAGCCGTCATGCTATGGTGACTTTAATTACGTAGTGTACGTATGGTTTATACACCTGAGAAAAATATCGACGGTAAAGAGATTGAGGAAGTCAACCGGGCTTGATACTTTAAGATATAAATGTTATCATTTTGCTTTTATCATAAAAAAGAAAGAAAGAAAGAAATAGATTTTTATTATTATTATTATTGCGATAGATTTTAATCTTGATGAAAGAAAAGTGAAAAATTTATTTATCTTTTATATTAAAGTGATTTCTAAATACTCATGCATTGAGAATTTTATTTGAATAAGATATTATTTTGCAAGAAACTGAAAAGAAAAATCTTATTTTCGACCCGTATTATATATTGTGATATTTTCTCTCTCATTGACCTCGTTTGCCTCACCACTCTCCTTTTTAAAATGTTTTCAGGTAAACGAGCAGTTAATTATAGTTGATATCGAGTCAGTTTGGGGACCAGACATACCTTTAAGATTATGTGTTAAATTCCGCTGCGATTATATTTTTATTTTAGCTTGTAAGAGATTAAGTTTTTGTAATGAACGTAATTTCGAGATTCCTTTTAATGAATCTTTTTCCTATAAATCATAATTGATAAATGAGCTATTTATATATTGTTTTATAATTATTCTATTAAGTTTTGTTTAGCACGTACCGCCACACGTGTTATTCGGTCGTGTAACATCCTTTTAGGTCAGGGATGTTATATTTTTTAATATCAGAGCTGAAGGTCCTAGGTCCGTTTATACCCATCGGTTACTTAGACAAGATCTGGTCCCAAGTTTATTAGGTTTCAAAATTAGTGTCGGGTTTATTGATTGTTTATTTTGTGATTTTAGAATCAATGTGTTTTTTTTTGTTGGTTGCTATATTTGCTCGTAAGTATTAGAGTTTAAAGAATTTACAAATGGTATAATGTTTTGACCTGTATTATTCAAGATAGAAAATTTATTGTTTGGATTATGTGCATCACAGAGTCGTATACTATTTTATTTGACATCGAAGGTCTTACTACACATGTTTACTAGTTAAGCAGTTTTTTTTTGTTTTTTGTTTTGTTACAATTATGTCATATGAAATTAGATGTTTGAGTATAGAATTAGTTTGATTCGACTTTTTATTGTTGTTTTCGTTGTATATAAATTGTACAAGATAGTGATTATTTGGGTTACGAAATTAATGATGTTTTGCTTGTTGTTGGGTGCTATAGTCAAGTGTAATATTTTATATGTGCATCGAGTTAGGTTGAGCATTACGAAACCTGGATTGAGATGATAGGATTTATAAAGTCGAGTAAATAGAGAACAATTCATTAGGTTGCAGTAAGATACCCAATATATTTACTTTGTTCTCTTCTCATTTTGCCTGTTGAGTTTTGATTGATTTTTTTTTTTTCATTTTATTTTACTACAAGACATAGAGATGGGAAAAAAAAAACTGTTAGCACTGGTTTTGAATTTAACATAGTTGTAGGTTATAGGGAATTGTTTTGATAGATGTGTAATCTTCATAGATTTTGAACGCACATTGAAATCACCTTCTGTATGCAGCCGTGATTATAGATCATTTTATTCTTGTTACTTATTTGTAATCTTTTTATGTTTGAGTTTGGTAATTCTGTTAGCTCGATGACTCGGACAGGATCTTTACTTTAAATTTATTTTTGTTAATTAGTCGGCTTTTAGAGAATGGACTGTTTGGGACATTTGGGACATTAGAGATTAAGTTACTGGATTTATAGGGTTGCAGTAAAGAAATGCATGGTTCATTGGATTTTCCCTTTCTTTAGTAGTATATTATGGTAACAATACATTTCGCACATATAACTTTTTCCACACAAATTAATTGAGCTCCTCTGGAAGCATCGGTCATTTAGTTTTACAAACTATGGTTGTACTATGGGAGGTTAGTTACGCTAGGTCTGACTCCATTTTCATTTGGTCCCTAAGTTTAGATTTTAAATTCATTTTTACTGATAGAACATAAAAATTGGATCCGAATATATCTATTCGGGTACGAATCGACCACCAATTATTTGAGGTAACCCAAGGCTAAAACCCAAAAACCCATGGTCTAATAAAGCTTTCCTCACAGGCCATTATCTGTAAGGGTACAGCCCAATAGTAAAGATCCACAATGGAAAAGCCCATGAGGTGGCTCTTGAGATAACGACATTTGTAAACATCCCATGAGACATAATTGTCTATAAATAGCCAACTACCCCCTTAGAATAAGGATCAGAAAATCTATCTAAAAAATATAGAGAGAAGGAGAGAAAATAGAAAAATTTGTCAGAACCCACCACACTAAAAGGTAGACCGAGCAAGATATCAGACCGAACATCGAGATCGAATAAAGATCAAGATTATCAGAGCAAGATACCAGACCGAACACCGAGATCGAAGAAAGATCAAGATTATCAGAGCAAGTTGTAATACCGAGCATAGATACAAATAGAAAATTGTATTCCGAGCAATTATACCACCGAGCTAAATAAAGATTAAAAAAGGGTTTATTATTTATTCTATTTTTATATATTATATTATTGTTGAAAACTATAACGCTACCGACCAAAGTTATAGCTTTATCAGTTACTTATTGAATTTTATGATGTTTATTGGTTTACAGAGAGTTGCTAAACATTTAGGAGTTTCCAGTATGACTAAAATATTAGAAAAGTTTATATACATTTTGGAATACATTGAAGGTTAATGCTTATATTATATAATTGTGATGAGTATAAAAAGAAAGTTACATAACAACTTTATATTGGTACATTTAAACCGTAACATAAAAAAAGTAGACATGTTTTGATCAGATTGTGCAACGAAATCATATAATATATTATTAGGAGAAATTATTTATTTCAAATTATTAGAGAGATTAAGTTTCGGGACGAAACTTTTTTTAAGTGGTGGAGAGTATAAAATCCCGTATTTTATTTTGTTTAACTTAATATTATTTTTGTGAATTTGACAAGTTAGCTGGTTGTTTACTAATTAATACTAATGATCATGGGTTCCTATAATAATATTTCTATAATTAATTTTTTTGTAGTAATGACACGTCTATTTGGAAGTAGATACAAATACAGGCCGTGTGAATTAGCTTGTTTTATCATGTGTTTAAATGCCATATTTATTGCTAAAAAGTTAATGTTAAGTATATTATTAGTAGTAATGTTGTAAGTTGTGGAATTTTTTATACCTAACGAGTTTTTTTATTGTTCTTAATTATATGTGAATTATATTTGTATTAATAAAATTACGAAAGTATACTATCAGTTAGAGGTTTAGGATGTGAAAACTTTGTATGAATAATTAATAGTATGAATGTCACGTAACATCTAAATGAAAAGGAACGGCCCCATTATCATTTAGAAAAATATTAGAATTAAATGAATTATAAATACACTTGATAATATTGAGTAACTCATAAATTTTATAGTAGCAAATATAAAAACATACGCCTTATCTGAAGAATAAATGTTCAGTATCAATTTGTGGGTTGCACAATAAGTTGTTAGTATTCATGCATTTAATTAGTAGTGATCCATATAGGAGTTACGTTTGCATGAAATTAAATAGTCAGAGGTTTTGAAATGGACTAGTATAAATAATAACCTATAGTCACATTATATACACGTCTATCTTATGTTGCTTCCTACCTCATTTATTTCTATGTTAATATCATACTATTAATATAAGTTAATCCAAACATTTTGAAACTGTCAAATTTTATCCAAAATTTTCAAAAATACCATCACTCTAATATTGTAATTAATCTTAAATGTCGTCACTCAATTCAACTACATAAATAACTTAAAAAATGTTATTTTACACACATTTATATTCCAAATAAAGTTGTTATATATTTTTTATAAGAGTAAAACATTATGTTACTCTTTATATACGATTGTTAATTAATTATATTTAATTATTTGATATTTAAAATTTAAAAAAATATTAAGTTTATTTGTCGGGATCATATCTATGTCACTAGTACGTATCGCACATGCAACGCGTGGGCAATGATTACTAGTATAGCTATATACTAGGCCCGGAAAAAAATTCCGAAATCCCGATCCAACCCATGTCCCGACCCGCACCCGACCCAAAATTTCCCGACCTGAAAATGTCGGGTTTTGTCTCGACCCGACAAATTTCGGGATCGGGATTGAGTGACAATTTTGATTTTATCGGGTGTTCCGACCCGACTCGACCCGATTTTTTTAAATTAATTTAAATTTTATATAAAAATATAAATTAAGTGATGAGAATCAAACTTTCTACCTCCAACATACAATGTAAACTCTCTACCATATGAGCTACAATCCTTTTTGTTTTACATATTAGTTATAATTATATAAGTATAATATAGATTTATATCTTTGAATAAATGAAACTATTAAAATTAAAAAATATACTTAAATTAAAAAATTATATTATTATTTTCAAAAATGGTAAATGATTGTTATTTTTCGATTATAAAAATTATAATGTATCTCATTTAGTATGATAATTGTTGCTTGTGTGAATAAAACAAAATACTAAAAGAATCTGATAAAAAACTTATCAATTTTTTTTATCTACTTCATTATTTGTAGTTTTACACTATTTTTTCTACTATATGTTAATTTATTTTCCATTTATTAGGAATGTTATTTTTAAACTAGGATTATGTTTCGTTTTAATAACATGTTTAGACTTCTTAAATGAAAATTGTTATAAAAAATGACGTCGTCGTAAAATAAAAAAATATGTCGAGAGATTCGGGATAAACCTATCCCGACCCTAAGTGATCCCGAAAATTCGGGTCCCGACTTTTATCGGGTCGGGATCGGAATTTTTTTTCACTTCCAAAAGTAATCGAATCGGGATACGGATTGAGCGTTTACGAGTCGAGTCCCGACCATAACCCATCCCTAATATACACATATATTATGTAATATAAAAAGAGAAGTAACTATGTGCAGAGAGAAAATTAGGAGAACACTATATGATTTTTTTTAAGGGTTAAGGGTACAGCTGTAATTCTACGATATTCTTCATCCTATATAGTTTGATGGTATACAGAGTTGTGAGTGTCTTGTTTTACTGTCATTTGGTATATTGGTGAGTGGTTTTGTCTTACTATTACAAATTCTTTCGTGCATTTTTTTATAAGTATTAGAGACTTGTTTTATTTTTATCAAATTAATATCTACATATATAATTTTTTTGTATTGTTACAAGAAAGAAACGAAATAATAAAAGAATGTGATTATGTACAAGATTTTGTATAAGGATTTGAATGAAATTATTATTTTATGATTTTGCTTATAATTTATATTTGGGAACATGAGAATAAATCCAACGGAGAATCCCCGAATAAGTTGAAGAGGAAAGTGGGATGACGTTGGCAAATAAACGAAAGAATTTAGTTCTCAACGATTAACTTAGCGATTGTACGTAGCTTCGTTAACCGGAACGTTTTAAAGAAAAGACTCTGCCGTCATGCTGTGGTGACCTTAATTACGTAGTGCACGTATGGTTTATACAATTGAGAAAAATATCGACGGTAAAGAGATTGAGTAAGTCAATCAGACTTATTACTCTAAAATATACATGTTATCATAAAAAGAAAGAAAGAGATTTTTATTATTATTATTGCGATAAATTTTAATCTTGATGAAAGAAAAGTGAAGAGTTTATTTATCTTTTATATTCAAGTGAATACTCATACATTGAGAACTTTATTTGAATAAAATATTATTTTGCAAGAAAAGAAAAGAAAAATCTTATTTTCGACCCGTATTATATATTGTGAGGCTTTGTCTCTCATTGAGCTTGTTTGGCTCACCCCTCTCATTTTTAAAATGTTTTCAGGTTAACGAGCAGTTAATTAGAGTTGATATCGAGTCAGTTTGGGGACCAGACAGACCTTTAAGATTATATGTTAAATTTCGCTGCGATTATATTTTTATTTTATCATGTAAGAGATTAAGTTTTTGTAATGAACGTAATTTCGAGATTCTTTTTAATGAACTTTTTTCCTAGAAATTAGAGTTGATAAATGAGCTATTTATGTATTGTTTTATAATTATTCTATTAGTGTTGGTTTAGTATGTGACGTCACACATGCTATTCAGTCGTATGACATACTTTTAGGTCAGATATGTTAGATATACATGATTAATGTAGTTCAAATCAATAAGACTTTTCAGTTACCATCAAAAGAAATCCTTAATTATTTCCCACGACCACCATCCCCAAACACACATGTTAAGGACAATGTTTAATATTGTGGAAACGTTTTTTGTAGTTTTTTTTTAATGAGATCATAAAACGGTAGAACTGCACTTTGTGGCAGATGGTATGCAATTTCTTTCTAATTTGAACGCATATTGTTGCAATGCAAGGGGTTTGCGATTATATCAATGGTCACTGAATTTCTTTTAACACGTATGCCATTTGTTTCAATGGTTACGCATATTATTCAAATTATTTAGTTATTCAGATTATAGGCATATTCTTCAACAACTTTTTTTTATCTTAACTTTATTAGATTTTTGACTAAAGAAATCCATGAGTGTTTGGTGTGTCCAGTATTTAGATTTTAAAAGGCTAGATTTTGAGTCAAAACATCTAAAAGATCTTAAAATTATAGAAGTTGGGAATTTACGGATTTTTTTATATTTTTCTCATAGGATTCTCCAAAAATAAAAATTATAATTGAATGTGTTTGCTTATTTACAACTCACTTACAAGTTAAATTAGTTAATCAATAACTTATCAAGAAAAATAAATTATAAGTCACTTTTCAAACACTACATTGTAGTTTTTTAAAAGAAAGTTTTTTTCTCATGGTTTTTTAAAAGAAGTTTTTTGACCAAACGGGCTAACGGGGTTTTTGGAAATAAGTGCTTCTGTAAAAGTGTATTTTTTAGAAGTGCTCCTGTAAAAATAGCTTATAGAAAAGCACGTGATAGGAAAAATTATGTTTGGATAAAAAATACTTTTAATTTTCATAAGTCCTTTTTAGTGTTGGGTATAGAAGTCAAAAGTGAATTATTAAAAACTTTTAAAAAATGTAAATTGTTAATAAAATAACATGGAGTATCTTACAATAAAACAAAATGAAATAATACAATGTCGGATTTAATTCCTAATTAATTAGTGATATAATGAACATAAATAACACAATTTGTTCGAATACAACCATAGTCTGGGTATGTCCTCTAAGCTAATAAGATGAATTTTTGTTCAAAAAAAAAAGTTACATTTCATTGATTAACAATAATACTGTTGCAATCATTTTAAATCTAACTTAAAAAAACACGTGTGTGAGTTTAAAAAAACTAGTTTAATTGCATTTTTTTTCTTTTCGTAAATCTGAACAAATATTACATTTTTTTTTAAAACATCACTATTTTGGATAAATAATCTCTCAAAAAAATCATTTCGCGAAAATAACATCCTTTTGGAAAATACCATAATTTAAAAAAAAAACGTAGTTGAAAAAAGTTGATTTATAAAAAGAGCCGTTATAAGATGAAGAGAAAATTATTTGAAAAGACTATTTATTTTCTTCAAACAAAATCCTTTTTTTTTTCTTAAAAATAATCTCTTTTCTAAAAAAAAATATTTAGAAAAAACTTTTTTTGTGAAAATGATCGCTTTTGAATGTCATTTTAAAAAAAAAAAAGTTTCGTAAGAACTTTATGTATAAGAAGAATAAAAAGTTGATAAGTGGCCTTTTTAAAAAGCCATTTTTTTAGAATTTATATTTTTTATAGCGATTTTTTTTTTTGTAAACAAAAGATGTGTTTTTTTCAAACAAAAAAAATGATTTTGCATTATTTTTATTTTCACTTCTCGAGAAGTGGTTAGAAGCACTTTCTGAGAAGCACCATATACTGACTTCTCAAACTTGACTTTTCAATCACTTATATTTTTGGAGAAGTCACGTAGAAGTACTTTTAGTATGAGAAAACACTTCTGACAGCTCCGCTAAACACCCCCTAAGAAGTAAGAACAAATTATTTACATGGAAATTTTAAACTTGGCAAAATTATTTAATGCAGTTGGTTTTGCAAAAAAACTAAATAACCAACAAAATAAATGATATTCTTATTAACTTAGTATCACACATTAAAAGGTAACAAAGCACATTTTATATTCACCAACTCACACGACCATTCAAATGCAAGGAGTTGCTGTTGGTCATGCAGTTGATTTAACAAATTTGGACGGGTACAGTTCTCTCTTTGATGAGTTGGAGAAAATGTTTGAGATTGAAGGGGGGCTACAATCTCTCAATCTCGAAACAAGTGGAGTTGTTTGTTGTCGATGATGAGGGTGATATGATGCTTGTCGGAGATGACCCATGGCAGGAATCCTGCATGATGGAAAAAAAAAAATCATATATACAACCGAACGTGAAGCTTTAAGACGGGTGAAGTTATTGTCACAAACTTAGATTTGGTGATCAAATCCGAACGTGAAGCTTAACTATGCATCCTCTTTCATTCATAAATATCGGTGTTATATAGTTTTATGGGTGTATAATAAAAGGGTTAAATTAGGGAGTTACTCAATCTTTGTAGTTGGATTTGGTTTTCTTTTTGATCAAACATGATATGTTTTAGATGTCAGAATTTCTTTGGCTGTGATGATGGTAGTGTGATTTGAACAGGTCGACAACTTATGAAAAAAAAATGTATACATACCTTTTGATGGGAACTGATATTTTTAGTATAAAAAAAATATTATATTCCAAAACATATATCAACAAATTAGATAAGTCAAACTCGTGCAGTTCATATCATAATCTTAATTTAAAAAAAATATTCATCAATATTTCTTAGAACTTTTCTCTTTTCCTACTTACTTAAAGATCTTCTTTATTCTTGTGGTGCCGTTATTCTTCACCAATTTCATAAGAAAGTGATACGGTCATTCTTGTTCCACAGATTAACAACCAATGTAAGTCACTAGTGAAGTTATGATTCGGAAATTAAGGTGGTGCTTAGCAAAATATATGGAGTGCCAGCCCACTATTTTTATAATTTTATTTAAAACATACACTAATTGTTAAGCCTTATCGTGATATGGGGTGGCTAAAGTCACTGTGACCTACCTTCTAACTTCTCCCATCGAAATGAATAATAGTATTCAATTTCTTAACCATAATAAAAAGTTGTTAATTCTTTCTCAAAAACTTCTAACCTTCGCATGTTAATAAAAAAATTAATTTCCAAGGGAAAATGAGCAAAGGGAGTCGAAACTTGGAAGAGGTAGAAAAAACCAAATTACTTCTATCTATTCAAATGAACGGAAAGTAATATTTTAGAAGGCTATGTTAACCAAAACAAAAATTGTGTCCCTCAACGAGCATACATAATAAATACTTCATTTGTTTATATTTAATTGTTAATCACGAAATTACGTGTAATTTTAACTGACCAAGAACTTGTATTAAAATTTTCGGAATGAAATTTTTTAAAAGTTGATCATAGAGTTCAAATGCTAACTTTTATGATTATATTTTTTTAAAATTTATTTCGACAATTTTCATACAAGTTATAAGCCGGTTAAAATTGCAAGTTTTATAATCAACAATGGGAATGAAGGGTATATCATTATACGCTTGAGTGAATAATATAATACCTTATTGCTCTAAAAAAACAAAATTCACAAATAAGAAACTTGTCAGTTAAGTAATTACATATAAGAATACGATTTTAGCCCCAACATTGAAATTTATTTAGCTTCCATAGCTAGGTACCTGTAAACCATTTTAATTAGTTCTTCATATAAGCCAAGAACACAAGTTTTGCACAATTAATTTAAAATAAGTATGTTAAGTCATACGTACAATATAAGAACTGGGCTTTTAGAAATAATTAATTATAAGTTTCACAGATGGCTGCTCTTTTTAAATTGTATATATAACCAAAAAGGTTGACTTTTGAAATTTCAAGGTTTCAATACAATTTTATGTACCTTTCAAAAAAAATTACATTTTTAGTTTTCTAATTACAAGATAATATACATTTGAAACAATTGAGAAAGTAAGTAGGGAGAATCATTGATTAGTACATAAAAACATAGTTAATTTTTAAATCTTAATTATAATTTGTTACATATAATATAGCATTATACAACATAAAAGTTGAAGACAAAACTTGTGATAATTAAGTAACATCATGTTGCATTTGTACTAATATTTAAAACTGTTTTGACATATATAACTTTTAATAATTAAATAACATATATATATATATATATATATATATATATATATATATATATATATATATATATATATCATTTTCTCAAGCAACTACCCCATCAGTGGTTTTTTCACTTTGAAATCACAATGGATATGGCCTATGAAAAAAGACATACAAATGCATCAATATTTTTAGATTGATGAATAGTTAAAGTGAGATACTAAAAGAGAAGATAATAAATATATACCTTTGAGGCTCTGGAGAGAATGTTGCCTGCCAAGATTACGTGAATGTATTTATAAAATATATTGCTTGCGACTTTACATGCATTCCTAATGTATGACAGTGGATCCCTGGTTCAGAGGTGCCCTCGAAATTCATTGAGGACATGCTCTACAATATTAAAAAGAATAAAAACCTTTTTAGTACCTTAATTAAGGTTCTAAAATTGCTAAAACAGAAATAAAACACTTAAGATAATCCGCAATCTTCATTCAACTTAACGGGATTATATATGTTTATATAGGATATCGTATCAAGTAGTACAACGCATGTCACTAAATCATCTAACAAAATGAAATCAAAGGAAAACTAATCCAGTTTACTAAATAGATACAACCGAAACCATAGCTAATTATCTACAATCTGACACAACCCATGCAATGAAAAGATAACTCCTCATCATAATAAGGTGAAATTTAGATCTAAAAGCATCTCCAATAGTGTTGTTATCTCTATTGTTAACTAAAATAGTTAGCTAACAATGTATTTTTTATCTCTATTAGTTGCGTTAAAGTATCTGTTATCTTTATAAATGTTAAAAAATTTGTTAAAGTTAACAATGTTTTTAATGTTTGTAACTGCTGACATGGCAAACACAGCCCACAATTACTTGTTTTTAATCTCCTATAAATTATCTTCATAAGAATAGTGACCAGTAAAATAAAAGAGAAATTGTTAATTAAAAATTGATAACATTGTTAACATGAGATGCATATGTGTCATTTAACATCTTTTTAAATGATGTTATATCACTATTTAACATTAAAAAGTTAACAAAAGTATTGTGTATGCTCTGATAACATTTGAATCTCATACAAAGCAACGATCTCCAAGAATTGAGGTGTTTAATGACGAAAACTTTCGTCATTAAAGATCTCATTTTGTCACAATAGACCTTGATAGTGATGACAAGTAGTCGTCACTACAGTTCCGACACTAAAGGGTAACTTGTGACAGAAAAATAGTTCGTCACTATTAACAATATTTAATGACGACAAGTGTTCGTCACTAAACAACAGCTTTAATGACAACAAGTGTTCGTCACTAACAACAGCTTTAGTGACAACATTTGTTAGTAACTATCCATAAGTTCTCGAAAGCTTCAAAGGCCCGTTAATAAAAGATATAACGTGTTCATATATTCACATCGCACAACAGAAGAACATAATTAAATTGATGATGAATAGCCAATTAACATTGCTTATTTAAATACAATATATATACAAGTTCAATATACACTGTTACACATGTAAATATGAATCATATTAGAAAGATTATCAAATATTACACCATATCATTAGGAAATATGACATCACACAATTATCGCTATAGGACGACTCCATGATGCTTTTTCCCCTCCAAAATTGTTCTCACAAACTCTGAAATCAATAAAGTTTCCATATTCTATTTCCCTTGCAAAATTGTTCAGTACATTGTGTTTTAAAAACGGAACCTGCAAGTATAGGCAGATATACATGCATTATATATCTTTTCCCAATCTTATAAAGTTAAAATATGGAGAAACAAAAATCAAAGCAGGTGTTTTCTTAAGAAAATCCATAGAAGATGATTCTGAATTAATGCGATATCGGAATTCGGATGATTGTAACTACAAGTAAAAAAGGAAATGTGATAATTAGGAAGTGGTAGAAATTGTATGCAATTGTCTCGCAAGACTATACTCATACTGCATAATATTACATTTTACACATTAGCTATCACTCCTGTAAGAAAAATAATCTATAAAACACACAATATTTTCCAATTTGTGAGATTAGTCGCTGAGTATTAGTGTGGTTTAGATGCAAAATTATTTTTTAATATTTGATAAAGGAAGATGAACATTACAAACTATAAAAAAATTTGAAAAAGTTTAATATCAGAAAAACTGGAGCATTAAAGATAGCACGATAAGGTTCTAACCTCTTACCCAATGAAAACCAATGCTAGATCCACATGATTTTCAGCTTGCTTCCTGAGTATTGAGGAACATAAACCATGGTAAGGCCATGAGTGAGCAACTTATCAATTCTTTATTTCAAGTATTAATCGAGCCAAAAGCTAAGATAGATATGAGATAAGTAGCGAAGTGTACCAGTAAATTTAACGAGCTACCATTTCCACCATTTTCAATTGGTCTGTTGAGTTGTGGAGCCAAATGAGGTTTGGCCATGTCTTCTTTCTATCCCACATCGCCTGTAATTGTAATATGACCCATGTTGGGTTCTATTTATAAGCCCCAATATCTTGTATTTTAATGACACCTACACAAACACCTCTATATTATAAAGAGAGAGTTCTAGTTGCGAGAGAACCATAGTTTTGTGTTTAGCTAGATTACAATTGTAATCCTCTTTTAATATATATATAAAGTGCCACGTGTAGCGGCCCGGAGACGTAGCCAATTTGGGTGAACTCCGTTATCAAAGAGTGTGTGCTCGGTTTAAGTTTTCTGTCTTTCTTTGTGTTCGCCTGTATCGACCCTAACAAGTGGTATCAGAGCTGAGGAAGATCGATGGCGAAAGAAGACAGAACCGCACACGGGATCGAGAAGTTCGACGGGAAGGACTTCGCATTCTGGAGAATGCAAATAGAGGACTACCTATACGGGAGGAAGATGCATCAGCCACTTCTCCTTGAGGAAAGGCCGACCACGACCACCGAGGAGGCGTGGAAACTCTTAGACCGACAAGTGTTGGGAGTGATCCGCCTAACACTATCTAGGAGTGTCGCACATAACGTCGCAAGAGAGACGACGACGATGGGGATGATGAAGGTCCTCACCGACATGTATGAGAAACCATCCGCGAACAACAAGGTACATCTCATGCGTAAGTTGTTCAACCTACGCATGGCTGAGGGGACACCTGTCGCGAGTCACGTGAACAAGTTCATCGACACCGTAAATCAGTTGGATGCGGTGGAGATAACTTTTGAAGACGAAGTGAGAGCCCTTATACTGCTAGCATCTCTACCGAACAGTTGGGAATTCATGCGAGCTGCTGTTAGCAACTCAATTGGAAAGGAGAAACTAACTTACAACGGCATCCGAGATCAAATACTCGCTGAGGAACTCAGGAGATTGGATATGGGTGAATGCTCAAATGATGGAGCAGCCTTGAACATGGGTTCAAGAGACCGGGGTAAGGCCAGGGTATGGGACGTTAGAGGACGTTCGCAATCCCGAGGTAGAAGAGGGCTTAGCCGAGGAGGTAAAGATAGCGACCGAAGTAAGAATCTTCGGTGCTATAACTGCCAGGGTATGGGGCACTTCAGTCATGAGTGCAAGCAGCCGAAGAAGAGTACCGGCCGTGATCACGGGGCTAATGTTGCGAGCGACGAGGATTCGGATGACTGTTTAATGCTTGCCGTACAGAGAGACATAGATTTGTGGATTCTAGACTCTGGGGCATCATTTCACACGACCGCTCAAAAGGATTTATTCGAAAATTACCATGCGGGTAATTTCGGTAAAGTGTATCTAGCCGACGGAGAAGCGTTGGATGTTGTTGGAACTGGTGATGTGAAGATTCGCATTCCAAATGGGTCGGTATGGAAGCTAACGAAAGTGAGGCATGTCCCGAGGTTGACCAAGAATCTGATCTCAGTAGGTCAACTCGATGCCGAAAGGCACTCCATTTCGTTCAGCAGTGGAGCTTGGAAAGTTTCACGAGGAGCTATGGTGATAGCCCGAGGGAGTAAGGTCGGTACATTGTACATGACGACCGATGATGAGCGTACAATTGCGACAGCTGTGTCGCAGAACTGCTCGGAACTGTGGCATCGACGGTTGGGTCACATGAGTGAGAAGGGGATGAAGGTGTTAGCGAAGGACAACAAACTTCTAGGCTTGAAGTCTGTCAACCTCGATATGTGTGAAGGTTGCATCTTCGGAAAGCAGAAGAAAGTGAGCTTCCGGAAAGGTGGAAAAGCTCCCAAGGAGGAGAAGCTAGCACTGGTCCACTCAGACGTATGGGGACCATCCCCAGTAACCTCACTGGGAGGAGCTCGGTACTATGTGACCTTCATCGATGATTCGACGAGAAAAACATGGGTCTACTTCTTGAAACACAAGTCTGAGGTGTTTAAGAAATTCCAAGAATGGAAGGCCATGGTCGAACTAGAGACCGGGAATAAACTCAAGTGTTTGAGGTCCGATAACGGTGGAGAGTACATTGATGGGAAGTTCGTAGAGTTCTGTGCTCAGAGAGGCATTCGAATGGAGAAGACCATCCGAAGAACGCCACAGCAGAATGGCGTGGCCGAGCGAATGAACCGAACAATCAATGAGCGTGCTAGGAGTATGAGACTGCAAAGTGGGTTGCCCAAAGCCTTGTGGGCACATGCAGTAAGCACGGCGGTTTACCTCATTAACCGCGGACCCTCAGTGCCCTTAGAAAGGAGGATTCCCGAGGAAGTGTGGATAGGAGAGCCTATCTCGTATGAACACTTGCGAGTGTTCGCTTGTCTGTCATATACCCATGTCGACATAAATGAACGTACCAAGCTTGACTCGAAATCCAAAGTGTGTTACTTTGTAGGGTACGGTGGAGCTGAATTCGGATATCGCTTCTGGGATGGTCAAGCAAAGAGGATCATTCGCAGTAAGGATGTCATCTTCAACGAAAGCATTTTGTACAAAGATCGTCAAAATGTAGTGGTGGAAGAAGATGCGCTCCCGTCCGAGGAAAGTGGTATGGTCGACATGAATGCGTTTCCAAGAATGTTGGAAAATGACATTGAAGATGAGCCAGTGGTGCTCGACAACCGACCAGCAGATGCTGAAGAGGCCGAGGAGCTGCCCCAAACTCCCCGACCTGAATTGGGCCGAGGTCATCGCGTGAGGAGACCTCCTGCCCGATACTCTCCTTCCCTGCATTACATATTGCTCAGTGATGCAGGAGAGCCCGAAAGTAGAGAAGAAGCTCTGGAGCTGAAAGAGTCGAGCCTTGTTGAGATTAACAAGGTGAAGCAACAGTTGGCGAAACAGTTCGAGATGAAGGATTTGGGTGCCGCAAATCATATCCTTGGTATGAGGATATCCCGAGGAAGGGATGGGTCCCTGTTTCTGTCGCAAGCCGAGTATGTGAAGAAAGTGTTGGCACGGTTCAGCATGAGTGATGCCAAAGCTGTAGGCTCACCGCTAGCCGCACACTTTAGCTTGTCGAAGAAACAATCACCCTCAGACGAGGAAGGAAAGGATCGTATGTCGAACATACCCTACGCTTCAGCAATTGGTAGCTTGATGTACGCTATGGTGTGTACAAGACCGGACATTGCCCATGCAGTGGGAGTTGTCAGTCGTTACATGAGTAACCCAGGAAAGCACCATTGGGAAGCTGTGAAGTGGATATTGAGATATCTCTCGGGTACCGTGAGTTTGGCATTATGTTTCCGAAAGACCTCGGAAGGCCTGCACGGCTATGTGGATGCTGACATGGCCGGTGATCTGGACAGCCGAAAGAGCACAACGGGATGTGTTTGTACCTTCGGTGGTACTGCTGTGAGTTGGACATCTAAGTTGCAAAAGATTGTTGCATTGTCGACCACAGAGGCTGAGTACGTCGCGGTGACGGAAGCAAGCAAAGAGATGATTTGGTTGCAAGGTTTCTTAAGGGAGCTCGGTCAGAAAACCGACAAGGGAGTTCTGCACTGTGATAGTCAAAGTGTAGTTCAGCTAGCTAAGAATCCTGTATTCCATTCACGCACAAAGCACATACAGATTCATTACCATTTTATCCGGGCTGTTCTAGAAGAAGGAATCTTCGCGCTAGAAAAGATTGAGGGCGCTAAGAACCCCGCCGATATGCTAACGAAGACTGTTACAATCGACAAACTGAGGCTGTGTGCAACCTCAGTAGGACTCCGAGCATGAGGCTCAGGGTCGCCGCTACACTAGAAGAATGAGTAACTCGCCGATGACGGCAGAGTATCAATTACTATACAACGATACCGATGGGAGCATTCTGCTCGGAGGAGCACAGTGAGTTCGGTGGTCGGGGATATCTGAAGTTCTTTTGAAGCACTCGACATTTGACTCCAAGTGGGAGATTGTTGAGTTGTGGAGCCAAATGAGGTTTGGCCATGTCTTCTTTCTATCCCACATCGCCTGGAATTGTAATATGACCCATGTTGGGTTCTATTTATAAGCCTCAATATCTTGTATTTTAATGACACCTACACAAACACCTCTATATTATAAAGAGAGAGTTCTAGTTGCGAGAGAACCATAGCTTTGTGTTTAGCTAGATTACAATTGTAATCCTCTTTTAATATATATATAAAGTGCCACGTGTAGCGGCCCGGAGACGTAGCCAATTTGGGTGAACTCCGTTATCAAAGAGTGTGTGCTCGGTTTAAGTTTTCTGTCTTTTTTTGTGTTCGCCTGTATCGACCCTAACATGGTCATCATCTCCTTTCTCTTCCAACATGATTTTTTCTCCTTTTTCTTAGAGATTTCATTTAGTTTTCCAAAGCCTATAAGTCGGCGTGTATTTAAGTGCATTTGTATCATTAAATTACCTTAACACAAAAACATAATAATTGTTAGTATTATTAGACAAAACGAAAAATTATCCAAACTTGGCCAGACACCATTCTTTACGTGTGAAAATACACCTATAGAATGTCATTTGAAAAAGTAAGAAACAATTTACTTCCACATGATACATCAGTTTATACAAAGATAATATATACAAAAAGCTTAAGACAGAAGAAGTACTACAACAGTAGAACAAACATCAGTCATTAGATTAATTTTTTTAGTTTGTTAGCAATCGTAATCCTATATTTTTCCTGATGTGACCAGAAAGCTATGACACATACACTTTGCTCTAAAAAGTATCCAGAATGAGAAAAATTATCTTTAAGTTGTACAGAACTTGATGAACCAAAATGATGAATAGCTCTATAGCGAAGAGGCGTCCTCAACCAAGACTAAGGAACTCAATAATAATTTTTAGAGAACTAGCAAGTACCTGAGAAACTTTCAGCTGCTTGGTTTTGCATTCTTCTCAGTTTTTAGACCACTAATTTTTGAGTTGCATTTATAGGGTCAAATTACTAACACAAAAACATAATATGTGTTAATATTATTACATAGAAACGGAAAATCATTCAGCCTAGGTCAGACATGACCATTCATTGCGTAAAAAACTACATCTACAGAATGTCATTTGAAAAAGTAAGAAACGATTTACTTTCATTGGATACGAAAGTGATTCAGTTTATACAAGGATATATAATATATAACTTCATATAAGTAAGTCATCTTACCAGATTTTTCACCACATGATGTTGGTAAAATATGGGCAGTATATCAAATTCTCCTACATATAGGTAGAAGGATTCATAACAATGCATTTTTTTTCATTAGTTATCTTAATAAACCATGAGTTATCTTTATATATGTTAAAAAAGTTATTAAAGATAACAATGTTTTTAATGTTGTTAATTGATGATGTGACAAAATACAATTAATTAAAACGTGAATTCTATTTCAACTACTCATATTTTAGTTTCTATATTAGTAGAGTTTACAAAATGACTAATTAATAAAATTTCAATTAATAATTAATTTTAATTAAAATTATATAAATTTGTTATGTTTAATAAACTAATGTGAATGTTAAATTTAAGTTGCATATTTATCATTTAGCATGCAATTGTTAATATTATTAAAATTAACACAGCTGTTATGGATGCTCTTAATTGTGGGTGTGATTTACACTTTTTTGCCATCTTTAACAATGTTTTTAACATTTATAAAGTTAACACACACTTTAACGCACCTAATTAGGGCTGAATTCGGTTCGGTCCGGTTCGGTTTTTGACAAAACCGAAACCGAAATCGAGCATATTTTTCGGTTTGGTTTTTTTCGGTTTCGGTCTTTTTATTTTTTGGACCGAACCGGACCGGTTTTTTCGGTCCAGTTTCGGTTTTTTTCGGTTATTTTTCGGTTTTATTTTTTATTTTTCTGTCTTTTACGGTTTTTTTCGGTCTTTTTCGGTTTCGGTCTTTTTCGGTTCGGTTTTACTGAAAACCGAAACCGACCCGAAAATTTTTCGGTTTTTCGATTTCGGGCTTTTTCGGTTTTTTTCGATTCGGTTATCGGTTCGTTTCGGTTTTTTCGGTTCTTTGCCCAGCCCTACACCTAATGATGAGACAAAATTACATTGTTAGCTAAAAAATTTAGTTAATAATAGAGATGACAATACTATCGTAGATGCTCTAAGATTAGCAACAATAATTGGTATTTTTTTTTCCAAACAAAAGCTTATATAAATAAAGTCTCTATGAGATAAACCCTCATAGTGGTCATTACATCATCAAGCTATGCAGAAAATTGACTAAAAAACAGTCATACAAAAGATTATTGCTAGGCAGGTGAAAAGTGACTTAAAAACCTCAAAAAACTCCATGTTTCACCAGAAAAATAAACCCAAGAAATTAAAAGCCTCTCCTTATACCCCATCCACCTTGTTTCTCCCAGATCAGTGGTGATCTAAGGCTTTAATTCTTGGTTTTTCAGTTTTCAGTTAGCACAAAGTCCCGGTTCTTAATGCAGTCTACACCCCCTACCAATATACACTTAAAAACTGCCAAATGAAACTTAAAAAGGCTAAACTTGTCGTATCAAAGTATACTAAACTTCTAAGCCACCTGCATCTACTGTCAAAAGCTAATTAGTAGTAAAAAGCGCAGAACTTTTTTCAGACTTTAGCACTCATTAAAAAGTTGCCTTTGGAATCAAGCAAAAACATAAAAAACATGATTATCAAAAACATAAAAATAACTAGTCCTCATTTGACTTGTTGTAGATTTTATATTAACTAAATTAGCAACACATGATTCTCGTTGCTAACATAACTATAACATATAATTGTAACATATATTTTACGTTGCTACTTAACTAGTTATTTTTATGTAAAAATCAACATATTTGTAACATAAATGTTTTTTTTGGCAAATCTATCACAAATTTTAATTAACTATATTATACCAAATATATATTTATTTAATGTTTTTTACTTGTAGCATTTTTAGTACATATATTTATCATAAATTTATATACTAAAAAATTAGTTTCCATATATAACTTGGAAGATCCAAGCCATTATTGTAGATGTGAGGGCTATGCGAGTTAATTTGATTGGATTTTTATATGGAAAAATACATCAGCGGATAGTTTAGCTATCTTTACAAATAGAAAGTGTCAAAAACTACACTGCTTTGGTATTGCCTAACCAGTTTTGGTCATGTATCGCTTCAAATTAATTATTCTGAAATAATGTTTTCGTTTTAAAAAAATGTAATATTAAACAAAATAAAAATAAATTATCTAATATGGATAAAAAGGGTCAATTTTTATTATATAGAAAAAAATGCCCAAGCGGATTTTAGAAGCTAGACCTAATTTTGGTAATTGAGTCAAGAAAACACCAGATATATTCACATATATTTTCACTGTAAAGAAAAAGAAAGTATGATTTTCAAACAACCTAAAAAGTCATATTTTTAATAAAAGTCCATAGATAATGACTTTTGTTTTCAGTTATGAACTTTAGGCCTTATTAAACTAAAGTATAAATATACATGTACATATATATGATATAAATATACATATATTATATATATAATATACATATACTATATAGTAATATAAATGTTATAATAGTCTTTTAAAATGGAAAAAAAATAAAAGTAAAATGAAATTTACCAAACAATTTTTTTTCCAGAAATTATACTTTTATAACATTCAACAGAAAACAATTAAATGCTTAATAAAAAGTATATTTATTCATCTATTCAAAGAGTATACTTTTTTACTTTTTACTTTTATTATTTTACTTTACATGGAAAAAAGGCCGTTATGTCAACAACTGCCACTCTGTCAACCAGCGAAGCACAAACACTAACACATGTTTTATGTTTACACTCATTTAGAGAGAGAAAAATCATTACACACACACACACACACACACACATATCTCTCAACACAAACCTTTATGTTTCTATATTCAATTTAATTTAATCTAATTACTCATTTCAACTTTCCTTTGTTTTACTTCTTATTGTTCAATTCAAATTTAGTTATTTCTCAGCAATTACCGTGTTTGTGGTCTGTGGATATAGAAATTGGTGGAAATTAAATAATTTAGCAATATCTCCGGGTTTTATTGATTGATCTCCTGTGGGTTTGTTTGTTAAGATACTGATCTAGGTTTTAACGGCTTAAATTGGGATTTTTTGAGAGTGATAAAATGGGGAGTAGAATATTGGGATTTTTTGAGAAAATATATATAATGGCAGAAGAGAGATCTCATTATTGCTCTAAGAAGACAGATGATATTTGTGGGGACGGTTGCGGTAAGGTAAATACTGATTTATTTTCCATTTTGTTTCGTGCGTGTGTTTGTTTTTTTCATTTCTAGTTTTGTTATGTGTAGATTATTTTTTGAAATGAATGTTTGTTTTTTGGGTTTGAGCAACGTTATAAGGATCTGTTGTACGATTTATTCCGTTGAAGGATTTTTTTTTCCCAGGTTTGGAATACTTAATTGGTTAATTAGTATCTGCAATTGGAATTATTTGATTCGTTTCAATTTGTTTTAGGATGAGTTCGTGCCCTATGCTTTGAGAATTGATCCTTTGTATTTTATTCATTAAGAACTTCGATGTGAATATCTTTTGTAAGCTATTCTCCAGTGGTGGAGATAGAAGAATGTGGGGCTGGATTTCAACAACAACAAAAATTGAGGGGCTAAATCATTATTTTCATAATATAAATGCAAAATTTATACTGTCGGGTGGGGTTTTTAAGAAATAGGCGCCAGGAGCGGAGTCAGAACTATTATTGTGGGGTTGTTAAAAACTAAATGTTATTTTTAGTGGTTGCAAAACATAAGTATTTCCGATATATACTTAAAAAATCTTAAAGAAAAGATAGCATTTTCATAAATTGTGGGGTTGCCGCGGCAACCCCTTATCATAAGGTAGCTCTGCCCATGATAGGCGCACCGCTTCTTAGCTCGTTCCCTGCCGTCTCAAAGAGCTAGCGGCGCAGCTTGTTGCTCGCTTGCCTTCCATCTGCGTGTAATCATTTCATAATAATTTGTTAAATATATCAAAGAATTAACTGTTGTTATACCTGTATATGAAAGACCCCTTTTGTAGTTCGATACTACTTCCATAGGGTTGGCTGTTGGAGCAACATAAATTTTGAGATGATTGCCTTAATATTTTATCTGTATATAGACTGTCTTTTAGTTCCATGAGATTGCAGCTTTTAAACTCAACTTATTTCACCTTTTTGCTTAAGAACTGTAGTGCATTTGGTAAACCCTTTTTAAAAGAATATCCTGGATTTTTTCGGTTTTTCTATGGTGAAGCAATAAAAACTTTTAAGTAGGATGAATCTAATATAGCTATAATGCAGGCTCAGATGAGCCAAACTATATTCTTAAACGATTTAGCTTATACCAGTTTATAGTCAGATCTCAATGTCCTTAATTTTGTTGTCACCGTGGAATTATGGTTATTTCAATTGCTAGAGTATGGGTGCCGTTAGATAGCTAAAAATGGTGCAAGATATACATCTCATCTCCTTGAGTTTATTGATATGAGTAACAATTTAGTCAAGAAAGATTTTGACATGTGACAAGAAAGATTGCATTTTGTTGGTTTACCAATACATGACACATCCATTGTGGGAAAAAAAAGGCTTTAACTAACTTATGGCATTAATTTGTAATTTTATACACCCATTGTGGATGCTCTAATTAGGGAGTATTAGTGTGCTTGTTTGTTTGATGCTTTCAAGCAAAAGAGCTACCACTGCTTAACTTCTTTAAGAATTAGATAAAAGCTAGTTCAATCCATCTTAAACTTATAACTTATTTTATTTAGGGAAAGTAGAAAAATAAGGTTAAAAGCTAGATAGCTCAATACACAAGAACTAAAAAACATTTTTTTTTTTAAAAACATGTGCTCAGTGATGCAATGAAGTCAGTAAGTCACATAGAGAAGTACTACATTTTGACGTTTGAAACCTCCATGTCAAGGGCATCGATTCTTTTTTTTTATTCCTTACAAGAAAAACGAAACCTAGTGTAACTTGGCAGAAATTAAAATAAAAACACATTCTTTCCTGATATATTCCGTCTTTGTAACCTCTTCTTCTAGTATTTCTTTTTTGGATCATAATTATTCTGAGTTTTCTAATAATGAATATGCAGGAGTCGGGTAGGGAGTATTATGAAGTGTGCTTGTTTTATTTGATGCTTTTAAGCAAAAAAGTTAATGCTGGTTTTCTTCTTTAAGAGTAAGATAAAAGCTAGTTCAATCAACATACAACTTATTTAGTTGATAAGGTTAATCTTAAATATTTAACAGCTTAAAAACAGAATATGTTGAAACAGATATGCTTAAAAAGGCAACCGAACAAACCCAGTCTTTATGGAAATCACATAAAGAAGGTACCCCATTCTGAAACCTTCATGTCAAGGGCATAGATTCGTTCTTGTTTTTTCCCTTCAAGTAACACTTAACAAAGAGAAAGTTGGCAGAACAATAGAAGAAACTCATTTTTATATATTATATTCTGTCTTTTGAACCTCTTCTTATAGAGTTATTTTGAATGGAAGCGAAACTATTCTGAGTTTTCTTTTAATGAATATGCAGGAGTCGGGTAGAATGGCTAGAATAAAATGCATCCTCCGAGGAATTAATTTTCGAACCCTTTTCCTCTTCTTTGTTATGGTCCCTATATGCATATTTATTATACATGTACACGGACAAAAAATATCGTATTTCTTACGCCCTCTTTGGGAATCACCACCTAAGCCCTTCAAGGAACTCCCTCACTACTATCACGAAAATGTGCCAATGGAAACCCTATGCAAACTCCACGGGTGGGGTATTCGCGAGTACCCTAGGCGTGTTTTCGATGCTGTTCTGTTTAGCAATGAGGTCGAAATGCTAACCATTAGATGGAAAGAGTTATACCCTTTTGTAACAGGGTTTGTTATCCTGGAGTCGAACTCGACCTTCACCGGGATAGAAAAGCCCCTAATCTTTGGCGAAAGTAGGGACTTGTTTCAATTTGTCGAGCCTAGGTTAACATATGGGACTATCCCTGGTAGGTCTCGGAAAGGGGAAAATCCGTTTATTGAGGAGGCGTATCAACGGCTAGCATTGGATCACCTCTTAAAACTTGCAGGTATATCTGATGATGATTTGTTGATTATGAGTGACGTGGACGAGATACCGAGTAGGCACACAATTGATCTCTTGAGATGGTGTGACGAAGTCCCTGAAATTCTACATTTAAGGTTGAAAAACTATTTATATTCTTTCGAGTTTTTGGTGGATAATAATAGTTGGAGGGCTTCGGTTCATAGGTACCGATCAGGAGAGACAAAGTATGCACATTTTCGTCAGTCGAATATAATATTAGCCGATTCAGGGTGGCATTGTAGCTTTTGCTTCCGTTACATAAGTGATTTTATATTCAAAATGAAGGCTTACAGCCACTTCGACAGGGTACGTTTCTCTCGTTTTTTGAACCCGAAAAGGGTTCAAAGCAAGATTTGTAAAGGGTCAGATTTGTTTGATATGTTACCTGAGGAGTATACGTTTAAGGAGATTATTGGGAAAATGGGGCCGATACCCCGCTCCTACTCAGCTGTTCATCTCCCTTCCTATCTTTTGGAAAATGCGGAAAAATATAAGTATCTATTGCCCGGAAATTGTTTAAGAGAGAGTCATTAATAAAACCACATTAGGTTGGCCATTTTGTATTTATAAAACCATTCTTTGTGAAAATGTTATGGATATTCAACTATTAGATTTGGGATATGATCACTTCTGTAAATAAAATATGCTTAGAGTTTCTTCATGAATGAGAGATGGTACTTGTTTTCGTTTGAATATTTATATTTGATCGTGTTCTTGGTTCGACAATATGTTGGTAAAATTTTGTTTAGTTTTCTGACTGAGGAATTAAAGATGAGGTTTTCTGCTATGTTGTTAGTTAAAGTCATGTGCCATATGTTTAAACTAGTTTTAGTTCTTACATAAAGGAGATTGTATGGTTGTTAGCATTTTCGGATTAAGTAAATTTCTATTACAAAAAGGTTGATCAGATTTTTTTTAACCGAAGCAGTATTCTTCTAATTGTACACAATCACTTTTGACTTTTTTCTTCTGTGATAACTTAAATTCAGGATGCTTGCTCATTAAAAAAATTCTCAAGAATGGATGGTTTTCAAAGGTTGGAAATGGAAGCAGTATGTCATAAATTTCTCAAAAGATCTGTTTTGCGTGCACTGCTGCAATATCTCGTGTCTTTGTTTAGCATTTACGAATATTTATTTCAGAAGAATGAAGAATACTTATAAATTACACTATTACACAGGTGTAAATTTGCATGACTTTCACTATTTTCAGCATTTGACGTTCAATTCCATTTTGGAAGTGGTGGTCATTTTCCCTTTCCATTAGGAATGTATTCTAGAAATGACAAAATGCTGATCATGTTTATCATTTACTTTTTGGGTGGATGGATGCCTATAAATTTTTATAGTGGAAATAAGAACCTGATGCATTACTTAAAAAGTTTTGCTGGTTGTGGTGGTCCAATCAGTAATAGAGTTTAAATCTACCATTCAATGAATGTTTATTTTAGTGAAATAAAAAGGGCAAAATTATTAGTTTCATATTTGCCCATTTGATGAATACAAACTAAAACGTGAGATCTAATGTAGTTTCAACAAAATTACTAAAAATGATTTTTTACAATGCCTACGTGAAATCGTATGTTTTCATATGGAGTACCACATATGAACCAAATAAACATCCACTTTGATTCCTTTATTTAAGAGACCAGACCTATATTTCTGATTAGTCTATGCCCTCTAAAAATAAAGAATACAAACTGAGTTTCTAATGAGCAGAACATGGATTTGCTGGTGAACTGATTATACATTCCTCATTTCTTATATACGATATTTACCCTGATAAAGAATAGGATGAGCCTCAGCGAGGCTAACTACGTACATTCTACACAAGTTTGGGTATCAACTATCTCATTCATCAAACGCCAAGTTTTTGGGTATCAAGACTCGATAGGAATCAGATTCATCACTCCAACTTAGAATGAAAAAATAACCTTATAAAAAGACCTTCAAACACAACATTTCAAACTCGTCAGAAGAACCAAAACCGAAACCACAAACTAATTTACAAAAAAATGGTTCTCACTTCTGATACCTACCCTGGCGACCGATACAATCAACAGACCTACACAGTAGCCCAAGGGGGATACTGTAACCCTCAGACTGGCTACCCCTACAGTTCCCCTATGGGAACGGGGTACAACTCTAGCCCAGTCTCCCACACCCAATACCAAAATTTTCCAACAGGCGACGTATATAGCAACCAACATGGCTATGGTCATGATCACGGTCATGGTCATGGTCACGGTCACGGTCATGGTCACGGTCACGGTCACGGTCACGGTCACGGTCATGGTCATGGTCATGGCTATGAGCAGAACCATAACTACAAATACCAATCCCAAAACCAACACCATGGCATGACCACTTACTCGGCTGCAGATTTGGGTTTTGTCGGGAACCATTACCTCCCAACGGGCCATGCATATGGGCCTAGCTACGGTAGTGGGCCTGGTAAGTTTAGTAAGATCTACTCTGCTTATAAGGAGGCTGATGATTAGAGAGAGCTACTTATACAATTGGCTTGAAATGCTGAAAGTATAGTGATGAAAGGCTCAAAGTACTATAGTCTATAAATAATGTTCAAGGTGCTTTTATCTGTGTTGTGCAACTCCATAAATAAATTCCACTGTAATACTACTTAATAAGAATTGTTTTCTTATGCATAGTTTTCTATTTTCATTATGATCCAGATCATTGCTTATATCGACCAGGGTGAATATGCGAAAAAGGACATTGTAGTATAGGGTAACATAACAATTCTTGATGGGTTTATAATCTTCACTAATATATTCCTTACATCCTTATTTAGCTTAATAAGCCAAGCTAAATAAGCCAAGCTATCTATTCAATGTTCGTTGTATACTTATATCTGCACTCATTTGTATCTCTATATTATCTTGTATTTTTCATACTAAAATCCTTTCCCCTGGGGAATAATAAGGTCAATTCCTTGTGCCACGGTTGAACTCGGTGGTTTGACCCCAATCGATTTGTAGTAGTCATTTTCTGCATTTTCCAATCGCTTTTGGAACGTCTTCCACTCTTTTTCACACCTATCCCTCACCTGATAAAACAAAACAAACAAAAATCATATATTTACTTCAGAAACAGCTATCTATAATTGCTCAAACAAATTAATTGTAAGAATGTGAAGGCCAAATATCAAGTATGTTGCTTACCCCAAGCCAAGGTCTCTTGCCATTCTCTGCATCACCCTGCCCAAAGAAAAAAAGAAAGGTTTAACAAGGAGTGATGTAACTGATTTAGGATATTTGGATTCTTGAATAGCAGATTAAACTCTTTTTTCTCTTATTTGTTTTTAGGTTGTTTGACAATTGATTGACCATGGTTGACCAGCTTAAAAGCACCATAAAAACTACTTCTTTTCCTTATTTGTCTTGAAAGACCTACAAGTTCTAAAGTGAAATAAACTCTGCCTGTTTTTAAAAACTTGCCAGATAAGCCAATAATATACATGTATGATGTATGTGCTTAAGTTTGTTTAAGACAATCCTTACTTGACTCCCTAAGGAAGGAACGCCTTGATGAACTATCCATTGAGCATCAACTACTCCAATTTTCTCATGAGCTGGCTGTTTTCAAGAAATATAGATACGTACATACAGATTAAAACGGTTTACACCAATAGAAGTACATGAAATTTTGGAAGAAAAGGGAATGAAACTTGTCCTGTATCTAAAGATGTTACTAACCTCGACACATTTTCGAAGGGCGAAATCTAGTCCCCATCCATGTACCAAGTCATTCTACAATACCCATAGTGAAATTGTTCATATGAAGGCTCTTCTTTTAAATATATTAAAGTAAAATGGAGTTCAAAATTTTCTGTTATATTACCTGTATCATATACCATACACACCGCCATGCTTCTCGAGAAAATACTGGGGCCATAATCTCAACAAATCTGTTTTTCCAAGTTAAGTAAAAGAATGAAAAAGGCATTTATGTTATTTCTTCTCCTTAATTTGAAGATATTTAGACAACTAATGCAAAATGGTGATATCTAAAGAAAATAAAGCTATCAACAATATTTACCCTGCACAGGGAGGAGTATGTGGATCGGAACACCATCCCGGCTTTTCTTCTGTTTGTCTGAGTTATAAACAGATAATGCAACAAAATAAATGATGATTTTATTTAAGTGTCTTCAAATTTAATTATATATTGTTTTAAAGACTTATATTTCTGTATGCTAGTTATTAAATTTCTTACTTGTGAACTTCACCTCTTCTTCTTCTTTGCGTCATTTTCCATGTCAGCGGCCTGTTCCCAGGCTCCACGCCTGGTTGGGATATTTCCAACCCATGTTTGCGCACAAGCTTTAGGTATCTACATAAGTTCGATAAAAATGTCATGTACTACATTTTTAGCAAACTACTGTGTACATGTATTTTAATTTACATATTTACCAAAGGACCAGGAAAATCCATTCGATTTCGGGCTAAATGGATAATTTCCATTCACCATTTCTGGTTCCGTACTCGTTTGCTTAACGAAAAGATGATTTGGATATACTAAATAATGTTACATTTAAAGAATAAATCCCAAATAGGCAAGAAAATTCAAAAAACATGCTGTAAAGAATTCAACTATCTACTCACTTTTCTGCGTCAAAATGATCAACACCAAGATCTTCGTCCCAAACAAAGATGTAGTCGTATTTCGCCACAACATCAGGGTGTAGAAATCGTTTGGCATACCACCTTCAAATTTTGAGTTTATCTTTATGAGCAAAATAATTCACAATGTAAATACTAAATCATAAAGAGATAAAGGAATAGTTTGGGATTAAACCATTTTGTCTGTTTCGGAACGCTGACGTGAATAGCTCTTCTAGCCCACTCGAACTCGTTCCATTCGGTAGTCCGGCCATCGTAGTGAAAGAGAATTATTGAGAAATTTTTGGAGAGCTGTAAATATATTAACGGTTAGTGGTAATCTCACAGAAAATACATGAAAAAGGATCATTACAAAAATAAACTTACCTTTTTTATTGTTGCGTCGATGTTGTGCCTCTGAATCCAGCCCACTGTAAAAGCCACAAGGTACTTTGGTTCAGATGTTAGATCCTGAAGGGAAAAAGGACCCAAAAAAGAACACTTGACTTTATTAGATAACACACAAAAACAAAAGCCAATGAAATTATTATAAGAGCTTGTTTGGCTCCGTTTTGTAAGAAAAGCAGACGGCCCCATTCAGCTTAAAGTTTCTAAAGTTGGTCAGGTGAGAAAACAAAAACAAAACCGTTTTCAAATAAAGTAAAATTCTGAGCTAAAGTTGCCTCCAAACAAAGATCGGTTAACCGGTTCTATAAACTTATAGCTGCTGCATACCTCGCTGGGCTTACCCCACAACCTACGAGGGTAAAGGTCCGTCTCAGCTACGACAATATTTGGGGGTAATCGTTCAGCGCCTCGGGGATTTGAGGGAACCCAAATCTGTAGAATAGATAGAAAATTAACACTTTTTTATGTGTGATAAAAAATCGAACTAATTTAAACAAATTTTCAGTATATTAGCAAATGTCACATTCCTACAAACAAGGGGAGAATATATTACCCTTGTGGTAGAATTTAACTTTTGTCCTTCTCTTAACTTGACCGCATGTTGTTTACCAGTACTGTTAGGATCATCTGTGGATATTGGAACGGATGATTGAAGCTTTTCCTGAGAAAAACAAACAATCCAGAAATTAAACGATGAGCTTTATTTATTATGCAAATGCATGAAGAGTGAAAAATTCGTATTGATGCGAAATACAAAACTGAAATTTACGTGCTTACGTCGCTCGATACAATTGCAACATTCGTTGTCAAGCATGACGGACTGCCTATGAGTGTATGAAATGAAGCTCCTATGAAGAAACCAGTAAACATCCCAATAACAATATATGCTGCAGGCCTCATATTCTCGCTTTGCTTTTTACCATTTGAACTGTGGCCATAATCAATATTAAACAATATTTAACATAACGAAAATGATTTATCGTAACAAATGGCATTGTAATTGAGCTTATATGTCCAGAAAGAAACAAAAAGTAATTAAATGTTCAAACCTTCTCCCAAAAGTAACCATTTTAAAATTTTGAACAAAAATCGCCACCAAATTTTCTTGTGGTTGTCAAGTTGAAGGAGACTTGTGCTTTTAAAAGAATGGTCCTTGTGGTCTGTATAAGATCTGAGATAATCAGGGAAAATATATGAGTCAATTGGTTTTGAGACCCATTGTAAAATAAATGCGTGTTCGAAGAATGTATTTATATCAAACAAAATAGCACAAAGAAAACTTCAATATAATAGGAATATATATGACTCCGTATCATGTTATAAACCGATATGGCCTTTGACCTTATACCACGTATTGTGATTAAATTAATAAAACAACAATGTCACGACCAAGTAGAATTCATCATAGAGTTAATTAGTTAATGACAAAATTTCACATTTCTTCTTCCACAAATGAACTGGATAATTCTAAAAAGGAATATTCTTTTTCGAAATTACGAATCATGTTGATATTAAATAACTTGTCTTCATGGTTTAAAACTATGTGGCACGATATGGGTACGAGTGTCGGACACAACACGACACGGACACGTTAAGACATTAAATTCTAAGAACATTGGACATGATGAAACGGTTAGTAAATGACTAATTAAATTTATATAATATATATTACTTTATATAAATCCATATATCCAGGTTACCAAGAACAATGAAAATTATAAATATACAAAGACAAAACCAGCAAAGCTTGGTCTTAGTTACTAAAATCTGTATTTTAGTTATGCTTTTATATTACTTTTTCGGATAATTTATGTGTAAAGCTTCAAATTTAATAGTCTTTTTGGTAAATACAATTTGAGTTCCTATTTTCCTGTTTGACCCCTATCGCCTTGCCCAACCGTGTCGACCTGTCCGAGTCCGACCCTCCATTTTTTTTAGGGTCCCTGCTACATTGTTTTAATTGAGTTTGTAATGGTTTTAAGGCGTGAAAAGCTAGAACTTATTATTAGGTGATAGAATGTAATTTGTCAGCATTATTTGCTTAAAAGCGACAGCCAAACAAACCCAAAATAATAGAAAGGTCCCACCAGCTGCGAATTTTTTATTTGAAATACCATCAACTATTATTTGATAAAAAAACATAAATAACTTGATAGTTGATATATACAGTAGAAGTGTCTATTTGGAGTGATGTTATAGCACCGTACATAACTCATCCGAAAAGTCTATCCGATAAAATGGAATAATCCTATTCATTTTTTTTAACACGTGTCAAAAAAATAATATTACTACTAATAGAAGATTTGGACTCATAAAAGAGAGTCATCTCATTCTCAGCATTAATTATTATATTAATCATTCTACTTATTCATTTATACATATCGTTTATTTATGTTTCTATTAAAAAACTTGTGGTCAAATTTTGATATTAACGTTTGAATAAAAAAAAATTAAAAGATACCGGTACAAGTCTCGTCACGTAATAAAAACTAAATCTACTAAAAACTCAAATAAAAATATACTAAAACCCTAGTTAAGCTTAACCTGAATTTAAATATTAATTAAAAACAAAAAAAAATTGTTAAATATAAAAATATAACCCACTAAAAACTCAAATAAAAATATAATAGAACTCTAGTTGAATCTAACATAAATTTAAATATTAATTAAAAATCAAAAATTTGTTAAATCTAATATTAATAAAAATCAAAATTTTTGATGAGTTGTAAAAACCATATATTGTGGATTGATTTTTTGGGTAAGAAAAATGTATGAGAAAAATCATTTTACTTATATATTTGATAGTAGTAGATCTTTTCAATACGTTTTCGTATCAAATTAACAATCAGTGTAACTGATGGATGCAACGTAGGTGACTCAGAGTCCACAGTCATTAAAACGTAATAAATAATAATGCCTCATTTGTTGATAGCCACGTCAACATATATGTCTACTGCATTATAATGATGCACCTCTACTCAAACGACAGTAATAAAACAAGCTCTTTCTCAACTCGAATCACAAATATTTAAGTTTAAAAGCAAAAATAATGCAACCCAAAAATAAGTATCCGTCTTTAGTTGACAAAATGCAAATCACATTGAATATTGCTACGAAACATTTCCTAAATGAGAATAAATAATTGAATAAGCAGTTAGCCATGTGCTTTATGTATGATACTTATATTTTTCTTTCAAGTATATATGTAATGCGGCACTTGTAACAAATTAAAGCAACAGTATTTCCACTTCTCTATATGCAGTATGAACTTTACCAATTAATATTGATTGATGGTAGTTTTAATCAAAACTACATATATTATCAATTACCGGAACTGTTTTCGTTCAGTTTGCAAGTGGTACAATTTTGTCCCAACAACTTACTCAGCTACAGAAAAAAACAATTATCTAACTTGCAATTTTATCCGGACCATTCACCGAATATTGTAGTCATTGTTGATCCCCACAAATAATAGTACAACTTTGTGAGAATGTTTTACTTTCAGAATTCTAACAATTTGTTTAATTTATTATAACAATAGTGGTCCATATTTTCGACAAACTAACAGTTGGAATAGTATTATAACAAAATAGTGGTTCACATTTTCGACAAACTAACATTAGCTCATGTCCTAACAATAGTGGTCAAATTCATAAAGCTTGACAAATTATTGTTGCAATTGAAAGTACAGGGGACTAAGCAAAACTTTATGGAAACCATGAAAACAGTGTTGAAAACTTGAATACTTGTAAACAGGTGGTACTTTTATTCCCATGTTTTTATGGTATCTCACTATACTCCACTTTTTTTTGTCACAAATACCACCCAAGTTTCATAGTAAGTTCCATGTGAGTAGACAACTTGTGACCCAGCTTTTATCATATTCCAGAGCAAATTGCATTAAATTTTAGCTTGGAACAGTTAATTGAAATTTTGTAAGGGGCAGACTGAGACATTTTAAAACTGTATGGTAAACTCGTAAATTGCTAAAGCCAAATACTATAATAGTATCAAACTGAGGGTTATAAAGTGACAATTGTGTAAATTCTGTCGGCAACAATATTTTTACATTTGAGAAACTGATTTACAATTCTATTTAAAATCTTAACCGGGAAATATATAATCAAATAATAAAAAAGAATCGTATAAGTATTGCAAAACAATTTTAAAAGTAACCTAGCATTGAAACAAAAAGAGTTACAAAACACAAAGTTATATGAAACGGAAAAAGAGGGAATAGGTAAGAACCTGGATGGATACAAAGATAGATATAAAGAGATACAGAGAAAGACACAGCTATATATTTATTTGAATGAAACGTTTATTGAGCAGCATCTCAACTTTCTCTCACAAGATTATTCATTGCCTCTTTTTTCTTTTTTCAATTTGCAAAATAAGTGTGACTATATCTGGGGAAATATCATTTAGGCAATTTTAAATTTAGGCAAAAAGAACCTGACATATACATACAAATATATTTATGCGTGGAGAGAGAGTTTTACTATGAATAAGTTTATTTCTGTTTTTGAAGTATTTTACTACAACGTTTACGTTTTCCATATTTCGATAAAATTCAATGTGGTTCTGACTTTCAAAAAGAGCACTAATAGTCCCACGTACTTGAGAATGTCACATTTTTTACTCCAAAAAGGCAAAAATGGCGGTAGAAACGTAACTTAGAACTGATCTCACTACTTTCGAGTACCTAGTATGTTTTCAATTCTGAAAAATCTATCATGGTCTTAGTAGGATGTGATATCAACATTTGTGATACAAACCTATTAAATAATTCTTCAGAAAAAATAATACTCAATATAGGTGATGCTTTTTATCAGTTTGATTGACTTTTAAGTTCGCAATATATAGCCACCATATCTCATATCTGTAAAAAAGATGGTGGACTATTGCGATTTGATTGGAAGTTTAGGAACTATATTTCTATTAAATAATATGGACTAAACTGTATTTCCCTCTTTATAATTACTTGTTAATCCCAAACCTATTAAATGATTCTTCAGAAAAAAATAATACTCAATATAGGTGATGCTTTTTATCAATTTGATTGACTTTTAACTTGGCAATATATAGCCACCCTATCTCATATCTGTAAAAAAGATGGTGGACTATTGCGATTTGATTGGAAGTTTAGGGACTATATTTCTATTCAATAATATGGACTAAACTGTATTTTCCTCTTTATAATTACTTGTTAATCCCAAACCTATTAAATGATTCTTCAGAAAAAAATAATACTCAATATAGGTGATGCTTTTTATCAGTTTGATTGACTTTTAAGTTGGCAATATATAGCCACCCTATCTCATATCTGTAAAAAAGATGGTGGACTATTGCGATTTGATTGGAAGTTTAGGGACTATATTTCTATTCAATAATATGGACTAAACTGTATTTCCCTCTTTAGAATTACTTGTTAATCCCTTGTGGTGGGTATTGTAAATCGGATACTTCAAAGGCAACTGCATCTTAATTCATTGGTATTCTTAATTTTAGCTAATAATAGGGTGTTGCACGCAATAGAATTGTCAACTGATTTTAATATTATTTCTCTTAGAATTAGAATTTTAATTACCAGCCACCCTTACCAAAAACGGCTTGCCAAGTTTACATGGTTAGGTTGTTTTTAGACTGTTAGAGTAAAAAATTTATTTAATATGGCAATAAATTCTCATCGCATAGTTCAAGAATCAAGATACAAGGGAACGATAAGGCATTAAATACATGGACTGAATGTCATTATTTTTCAAAAAAATATTATTGATGCATTACTAATTACTATTATTGCTATTTTAAACATGGAATTAATTATTTCTAACCACTGCCGTACCAATAACATTGGTTACCTTTCCACTTTTCCTTATTCCCAAATCAGTCAATTTCAGTGATACTATAAGACCATCCATTTGTCTTATATTGGTTACCTATATATGATGTCTCTTTAGAACACTCAACTTATTTGACTGCTTATGATACAGTCACTTTAACCATCGTTAGATTCGAAAATTAATGGTTATATAATGTTTTTCAATAACTAACTTATTTTTATTAATCATCGATCCTTATTGAGTTATTGACTACAATACCACCCGGCTTATGGGAGAGGTTCGGCATAGAGACATATTTGAGTTTCAGCATATTGATGATGTTACCATCAGTATTGTTATTAATCACTGATCAGTATTGAGTTATTGACTACAATACCACCCGGCTTATGGGAGAGGTTCAGCATAGAGACATATTTTTTACGGATTAATTAGTTCAAAAGATATTTTTTCACTATTTTGTTTACCTTTTTATCTAGGGAATTAATTACGCGTTTTTTAGCTGGAAGAATGGCCAAAGGGTATCCAATGGGTTGAATAATCAAATTAAATAATATAACGATCTATAGAAAATAATTCGAAAGTTTTGATATTCTCTATACTGTATTTCAACTAAGGTCTAGGGATATAAGTAAAATTTGTGGATCCAAACTAGACTATTCGAGGGGTGTTAGATGAATAAGTTTTAAGCCAGACAGTTTGGTTTCGATTCAATCTTTTTAAATCCGTTGTTTATGGTGTGATTTAGGGTTCACTGATATCAATCTTAACTAGACGAAACTAATCCTAACAAGTAGCTCGGATCCAAAAACCATTGAATTTGAATTATTAAACCCATTTAAACGATTTTGCATTTGTTACCTATTATGCTTTTTAAAATTCATATCCGATGCTCTAGTTGTTGTTAAACTGTTCGGTTGTAATTACAATTGTAACCAAATTATACTTATGGTCTGAACAAAAATTAAACGTTCTTGAAAGTAAAATCGCACGCACGTTTAACAAAGTTCACTCAATCCTTGGACTACATCTTCGGATTTTTCTGCATATATCTATATTGCTCCTAATATATAACTATCATTCATATTAATGGCATACCACCATTATTTCAAGTCAATGACATCCCACCCTTTGATTTTTTTTTTTAGTTCACCATCTCATTTATTTAGAAGGCTCATGGACTCTAGAACTCTAGTTCTCGCCGTGGATATTATTACGAGCCTTTTGGCTCGGTTATAAAACCACGCTTACCTTAAAGAAAAAAGCATATCTTTAGTATAATTAGTAGACACACAATTACTTCAAGGATTTATGAAGAAAGCATTATCTCCATATATAAAATTAACTTATAATTTAGAAAATAATAGAATTCCTCGATATCGCTATTTGCAATTTGCATTATTCTGTGGCTCAATGTCTCGTATCTTAGCAAGTTTAAAAACTGACAATTAAAGTTTATTTCCCAAATCGTAATATACTATTTGACAATTAAAGTTTAAAAAGTGATGATATTATATAGTTAGTGGCTCACGTTATAAGTTAGTACTATGAGTAATTTGGGTTCTAATTCCATTTCGGGTCTGAAACGTAATTGCCATAACAATATTTTAGAAGTGAACTAAGATAGGAATAAAGACAGGTTTAAAAAATCTTTCATACGCATACGAGTTCAGTATACAAAAAGTAGGGAGTATTTTTATGAGTTTATGCGTCAACCTTCAATAGGTGGCTTATTTCCGTTTATTTAAGAGTAAATAAAAGGAAAGTAAGATGTTTACGTAATTCCTTCGAAATAAATACAGAGGATTTGATATGATAATATTGGAAATAAATCAAGATTGATTTATATATTATCATGGTAGGTACTTGGAAGGTTGACCTTTCGAATATTGACATCATCCTTATTTCTTTTCCAACTTTAAAATTTATAAATTGATCTATTTATTAGTTATAAAGTTTTATTAGCATTTTAAAACTTCAAATTACCGACATTCTTGATTTCCACTTGTGCATCCTAGCTAATTATTAACGACCACAATAGACAAATTAAGTAAAGAAACTCAAATAAATGTGAGGGGAAATCATTTAGGCTCCCCTTTGTTTCGACGTAAAATATTTTCCGGAGCCAAATATTTCCGTGTAAAAGTTTTGCATGGGATTTTTTGTTTACAGTTCATTTCCGGTTGGAAGGTTAGAAATTACCATGTAAAATTTGTAGAACATTAATGGTGTCAATTCTAAAAAGTAACACAAAGATTAATTTAATAATCTAAACATTAAATTGAATAACAATAAGATTATCATTAACCCCAAAAATATTATAGAACATTCGGGATCCAACAACCTTTTTTTCTTTTTAATAAATAAATAAAACTCAATCATGGATCTAAACGGAACTATATTGCCAAAATACTCCACTGTATAAAGTTTATAAATTGATATCTGTATTGTGGGTAATTACCAAAATAAAACTTAGTTAATTCGTTTTTATTTATGAACAACAAATAAAAAAATTACTAAAAAAACGAGATCGCATAGAACTTTCTACTTATCTTTTATTTCTATGTTAACGATTCAATAAATCACGGAGACTGTATATTCTTATACAATTTATACTATTAATTGGCATATATATATATATACAACACACATATATAGTATCTTTCTTATTCTGTTGTGAAATCATACAAAAGTTGTGAAAGGAAACAAAAAGCATTTGTGCGAATAACCTTATAACACAGCATGGTTGGAAAATGTTTCCACCTATTTTTTTTGGTAGGAATCATTTACCCCAATTTCCCTTAAATTTTGGAAAAGATTTAGGTTGGAAATAGGATTTACATTTAGGCTCTGTTTGTTTCGTAATAAAATATTTACGGAGGGAAAATATTTTTCGGGTAAAGTTTTACGGTGCAAACTTTTATTTGCATTTTATTTACGGGTGTTTGGTGCGTTATAGGTTTTCCATGTTAATTCTATTGAAATTCAAAAATCTATTAGTTATTTAAATTAGACAAATTCGATGCATAAATAAATAAACATTGTTCATACTTTAAACAAAATATTTTAAGATGAAAAACATCAAAAATTAACTAAAAGTCACAAAAATTAACTAAAAGTCATAAAAATGAATAAGTTCGTGAAAGTTTAAAAACATTAATGATTAAAATCACAATTATTTTGACGGAAAAAAAGCTAAAAATTCGTCTACTTTTCTGAAAGGAACTTCGTCAACATGTATAAAAAATTTAACCTAAACACATATTTTATTTCATATACGTCACTTATAATAACTTATAATTTTTCAACATATAAACTCATAAAATTATAAGTATAGAAGATATTATTGACTTTTTTTAGCTTTTTTAAATTTTCTTGGGTTTTTTAGATTTTTCAGAATTTTTTGTTTTATTTTTTTCCTTTTTTTTGTTATTTTTTAGATTTTTTCCTATTTATTTATATTTTTATTGGTTAATTAGATTTTAGCCTTTTCAAATTTTCTTGGGTTTTTTAGATTTTTCGGAATTTTTTGTTTTATTTTTTCCATTTTTTTTGTTATTTTTTAGATTTTTTCCTATTTATTTATATTTTTATTGGTTAATTAGATTTTAGTTTTTTCAAATTTTCTTGGGTTTTTTAGATTTTTCGGAATTTTTTGTTTTATTTTTTCTATTTTTTTGTTATTTTTTAGATTTTTTCCTATTTATTTATATTTTTATTGGTTAATTAGATTTTAGCTTTTTCAAATTTTCTTGGGTTATTTAGATTTTTCGGATTTTTTTAATTATTTTTTTATTATTTTTGTTATTTTTTTGAATTTTTCGTATTTTTTCCTTTTTTTTATTGGTTAGTAGATAGAATTGGACTAATTATTAAATAATTTTGAAAGAATAGACCTATAATTAATAATAGTTATAATACTAGTATTAGAAATAATATAGAGAGAGGCTCCGTAAACCGTTTACAACTTTATTTGCGGGGTAATCGTTTCTTCCAATTTTACTGGATATGTGGGAAAAGTTTTCCCAAAAAAAATATTTTACGTTAAACCAATCACCCAGCAAATTTATTTTACCCGTAAATGTTTGTTTAACCCAATTTTACAACAAAACAAACATCCGGATTTAATATTTTACCCATCAACATTTATTTCTCCCAATTTTAGACTGAAATAAACAGAGTTGGTTAAAAAACAAAAGTAACATATAGTTTTCGTTGCTTGGATAAACTGTCTCTTTAAATTCCACACCAGCCAACACGGACCAAAACTCTACTGCTAGATTTTTCTTTCGGAGATGGCAACTCCTCTACCCCCGTCCTTCCACTAAACTTTTCTTCTTCCCCTATTATTATCTCCGTAGATTGAAAAACTCAAGAAAATAATGAACACTCATTAAACCTTAGTTTTCTAGTTAGAATTCTTAGTTATTTCTATTTCTCATTTTATTAAAATTTCTGAACAAGTCTGTAAATATTAAATACCATTATAAGGGTGGTTTTATATGCATTTACTTATTCAACAAGCAGTAGATTTCTCTCCACTGCTTATATTATATGCATTTCTTATATTAAATTTCTGAACAAGTCTATAAATATTAAATACCATTATAAGCGTGGTTTTATATGCATTTACTTATATATTATATGCATTTCTAATATATACACATCTTGTTGAGTTTCAAATTATGTTGGTGGAATCCAACGTTTAAACCTCAGTTCGAGCTTTTCCTATCAAACATATGTTCGTGTGTTACGAACAATAACCTATTATTTTCTTTACGTTTTTGTCTAGCGCCTATTAGGGGTCAGCACACAAACCTACACACAATCCAAAATTCAAGCTCCGCCCTAATGTATAATTAACACTTATCCAAAATCACTTAAACCTCCGCCCTAATGTATAAACAGTTAACAAAGGCAATACCTGAAAAGACAAAGATGCAAAACCCACAGAGCAGAGTTACGAAACCCAAATCTCACCGCATCCCAAAAATTATCACAATACCAGTAAGATATATGGTTGTCGAAGAACCAAAATTTGATGTTGGATATGATGGAAAATCAAAGATAATAATGTCGTATTTGGGGGGGGGGGGGGGGGGAAGGGACCTAAGACGGTTAATTGGTAAGTTTAATTAGGTATAATTTTTTAAATTGTAGATAGCATGGTGGTGTTATGTGCCGAGTTAAGAAAATACCGTATTTAAAGGGGTTAGTTGCTTACTATGATTTTTGAGGTGGTGTTATGTGACGAGATAAGAAAATACGGTGTCATTTTCCTACAGTGGCAGTCCAGCGAAAGAGTAGATGTATTAGGTTAAATATGTATGTAAATTGGTATTATAGTTGCGGATGTGATATAAGAGAAGAAATAGATGAACTGGTTTTTCACGAAAAAAATAAGGACAAAAAGGTAATGTACCAATTTAAACTAAGTTCTATTTGATAATTTGATGTCAGTTTGTTGATTGATCGATTATGATTTGTTTAGTATGCAAATTGTTAATTTTTATTGTCGGTTATGCAACTTGTTAGCGGTCGATAGTTTGCAGTAGTAAACATCAATTATCCCGATAATAAATATGCTTTAAAAGGAAACTGCATTACTTTTCTTAAACTTAATACTGCTTAAATTTTCAAGTTTTCTTAGCTTTCAAGTCATTGACTATTTTTCCTTCAAACGTGAACACATCAGGGACAGGGACGGAGGGGGTAGTTGAAATTAGGTTTCAAGACGCTAAACCAATAACAACTAGGCACACATCTTAACCCTCACCCTAACTCAACCAAAAATCCAATCGGCTCTTGCCAATTGACATACCAATCGAACTTCAATCTTTCCGTCGCTTATTAAGGATAAACCAAACACCTAACACCACACATAGCTAGATCATAGTCTAAAAAATTGTAAAAACTAGAACACAAAACCTAGAGAGCTCGACGAATCATCAAATGAGATATAACCGTACTTATGTAATTCAGAATTGAAAACCCCAAAAACTTGAAGGTACAATAAAAATATAAGCCAATGTTTATAGTTAAGTACTAATACCATCGAATTTGTGTATAGCGTTAAAAGAGAGTCACACTTTAGAAAAGACAACCCCATTTTAGCGAAATCCCGATTCAAAATCTACATTTTCCTAATCAATGCTAATAAAGCTCCCTATTTCTCCAAAAACCCAACCGGCCAAATCGAAGTATATTTCCATTAAATTCGGAATTTTAAAACAAAAATAAGGGGCTTGACCAAATTGGAACCCAAAAAGAAGAACCAATTGAATCAATGTGTCAATTTTAGGATTGCCCGAAGACCGGACTCGGTCATAACCGGGAAAAGTCCAAAAAATATGAGAGGGTGACCAATGTAACCGGTGGTTGAGAAGTGGCTTGGTTGAGAGAGAGTGAGTTGAGAAATGGAAAGATGAACAAAGATGAGATGATGAGTTACAATCGAAGAACATACTACAAGAAAAAGTTCATTTAATATCGTAATTTTTTTCCGGTTATATTGCTAAAGTGGTTGTGTCTAAATTTTAGCAATATTTTAGTAACAAATTATGTTGCTATTTGTTGTTAAATTGTTGCTAAAATTTAGCCACAATCACTTTAGCAACATAATCGAAAAAAAATTATGATGTTAAATGAACTTTTTCTTATAGTGACGGGATTTGAATAAGAGAAAAATGATGAGGAGAGAAAAAGTAGAAATAGTGAGAAACTATAAAGGAGAGAGGGGTGAGGAATCGCCAGGGCTATGGAGGTCAACCCCCATCCGAGACGGCGGTGGCTACAATCTAGATATAGGTTTTGGGGGTTTGGGTAAAAAGATGACTTTTACTTTTATAACTTTCCTTTGTACTGATATATTTTTGTGTACCCAGATTGATTGTATTGATTACGATGTGTTTTTGTGCATCACTATTGTAACACATGCTTGGTATTGATCGTTATATATACTATGCCAGCATGACGACTTAATTAAATTTTTATATTAAATATTTAGACATATATACAGTATAACTTCTCTATAATAATACTTCATATAAAAATAAACTTTATATAAAAATAAAAATTCTCGGTCTCAACCCCGTACCAGTTATAAATAGTAATAACCCCCAAATTGTCATATTTCATAATTTTTAATGTCTCGCCTTAAGAAAATTGACATTTATATAGTAACAAATTGTTGGTTTCCGTGTACGAAATAACAATTAATAATAAATAAAGGACTAAACAAGAATTAAACAAAACCAGTGTAATCTTTATTAATTTCCAAATGGAATACAATAAACTGATTACAACATGTAAGTACTGAAAAGTAAATAAAGCAAACGTTTATCAGATTATTATTAATTAATAATCTGATGTACTGTTTTGCAATTAAAAGAAACTGCCGGACTGGAAAGTATAGACTTAACAGCCGGACTGTTCTGTTTTGAATTTAAAATACATGACTGAATTGAAACTATTCTAATTACAGAATTAAATTACAGAAATGTAATTACAGCAACAAAACAGAACTTTAAACTAATTACAGAATAGTACAAACAGAATATAAAAACTACAGCTAAGGATAGAATATTAAAAACCTGAATTAAAATTACAGAAAAGTAAATTGCGGAAATTAAATAACAGAATTGAAAAATGGACAGAATTGAAAATAAAATAAGACGAGGCTACTGTTAACAGTATGCCCTTAACCGATATTCGCCCAACCACCTTAAGGTTTCTGTTTGCGTTGGCGCTTCGATCCCAAGGTACAACGTCTCTCGGAAGACTCGCCGGAAACTGGCGACGAGTCTAAATCGAGCTTTTAGTGGGTGGTTCTCTCTGGTTTCTAAGTGCTATGAATAAAAAATATATGCAGCTTTGAATTGTTAGAGGGAAGATACTGATTTCATGTGTTAGAATGTGAGGGGATAGAAATTCTGAAACCGCAGAATTTATTGGTCATTTAATTCTGAGAGTTACATCCCCAGAATCCGCCTCCATTACTGCTGGAATTTCAAACTTTCTGGAACTCTTCTTGCAAATATGCAAAAGTCCCTTTTCAGATTTAGACCCAAGACCCGAGACCCAAGACATTCTCCAAATCCCGCATCCCGCGTCCCGCGTCCCGAGACCCGAGCGAGCGCGCGCGTGTGGTACACACTGACCCACTCATGGGTATGTGGACTTTATTAGTTTACCAACTACATGGGATGGACTTGTATATATAGAGTAAAAATCTACATTGATTTTCCAATGTGGGATAACTCTCATGGTTTATTCCCACTCTCTACTCCATTTTTCAGATTTCGGTTTTTCTCTCTTTCGAGTACCAACATTCGAGTCCAATTATCATTCACAGCATTCCTCCGAATAGGTCATGCGATATACCGTTGCGAAGCTCGTCATACGAGCTACTCAAACATATTGAGTATGACCTCAGAAAAACTGAGTAGTCGTATCGAAAATTGACTCAAAGATGGTCACTGACCACTTTGGAAAATCATGTCTAAAACATGTTTTTTCCCTTCCTTTTTCCAACACAAATAACAATTAGTTGAAAAATTAATAAATTGTACATATACATTGTTACATTAATTTTAAGACGTTTTTCTATACTACATTATACTTAATATTTATACATGTAAATAAAGCATAAGATAAAATTTAGAATAATTTTCAACTTTCTAAATACATGTATTCGAATTTCTAAACAAGTATGTACTCAATTAAAATTTTCTATGTTTATGAGTTTATTATATTCATAATTTTCCACATGTATTGGATTCATGTGTTTAACTAGTTAAAGTAAAAATATACACTTGTATCCTAATTACTTGGGCTATTTAGTTAAACATTGTATATATGTATCTTATATCATGCCAAATATATATATATATATATATATATATATATATATATATATATATATATATATATATGATTTTAATTTTTTATATATGAATATTCAGTTAAAATTAACCTCTATATAGTAATATTTTTTCTAAATTGCGAATGTATTACTGTAGAGATGTTATACCGGTAAGTACTAAGTAGTTAGTTTATCCTTGTTTTATAAAAATTGTCCTCTTTTGTTAGTAAAATACTAACATGTGCGACGAGAGACTACATTTACATATGTTGGTTTTGTTTTACTCCAAAAATAGTTAAAAGGACCAAAAAATCGTGTGTGCCAAACTATCATAGCTAGTGTTGTATTGTTAAGTATTAACGATTACTTAATCGTGACTCTCATACATACATATTTCCAACAAATATTTTCTCTAGTCGGGTAATAATTTACCTATGTCCCGGAATGCCATTATACTATCAAAATGGATATGATTACAGTTCAAGTAAGAGAAAGATCGTTTAATTCAGGTTCTGAAATTGAATTGGGGAAGAAGAAAAAATTGATAGGATGAGAAAGAAAAGGGTTATCTGGAAAAAAAGACAGCATGCATAGATTAGTGGTAAAAGTCACTTTTTAATGATAACACCGTACATGATCATATTCACAAGGAAAATATGACGAATTGCACAATAAAGAAAAAAAAAAGTATAAAGCACTAAGTCAGAAAAAAGTTGTTAATTAGCACGGCTACAAAAGCAAAAAGCATTGATATAATTGGGTGTATATCCAAAGAACAATTAATCGAGCAAGGCCGTTGCTATCATTGGTACAATTGTTTGAAACAATGGCATATCTCAGCCATCACCAAGCTTCCGAAAATGATTTTGGTCATATATTTTTTCTATCTAAAAAATCAATCTGATAATATGTTACATTACATGACATATAAAGTCTATCAAGAGTTTTGATTGTTATTAATACTAAATTTAACATTTTTTTTTATTTTTAATTAATATTTAAATTTATGCTAGACTCAACTAGGGTTCTAGTATATTTTTATTTGAGTTTTTAGTGGGTTGAGTTTTTAGATTTAACAATTTTATTTATTTTTAATTAATATTTAAATTTAGGACAGACTCAAACATGGTTCTGTTATATTTTTATTTGGGTTTTTAATAGATTGGTTTTTTTTATATTGAATATTTATATTTATATTTTGATTTATCAAATTATACAATTTTATGTATATTTGGAGGGATAAATATATATTTTATTAGCATAATGAATTGTGTGGGTAGTGTGCAACTTGTGGGTCTAACATTACTCGATAAATAAATGACAAAAAAAATTAACAAATTTGGAATTTTTTCAAAATTTTTCAAAATTTTTAAAAAAAATTCTTTAATGTCTGGAATAGTGGATATAATTTTTTTAAACCATACTGTTTAGTTTATTTTTGTAAAATTTATAAACAAAACAAACACATAGAAAACAAAGGCTATAAACAACAAGTAATTTATTTTACGCGTGCATTTTTCTTTTTTGATATTTGGAATTTTGCCTGGAGAAAATGATGAGTAGAACTATTCCATATCATCGGGTATAATTTTCAGTCACAGATGGTAAGTTGGATGAAAAAAGAAAATAATTGGGTCCGGTCATTAACTATTGTTGGAAATATTTGTGATTTTTAGTGTTTTATTATTTTCATTAATGAGAATGAATTAACCTAATTAGGAAAATATACATCAGCGAGTTGAATTTGAAGGTGTTAATAGCAACTCATCAAGTTCGCAAATTAGGTTACATTTAAAGTCTAGATAATAATAAAATTGCAACTTATCATTAAGTTTGTAACGAGGCGGCATAATTATACGAGTAAAATAGATAGGTTGTAATAAATAAATAATGTCAACTCATCATCATTAAATATGTAACGAGGCAACATAATTAATAGGGAGTCAAGTGAAATGACACGCTATAAAATAAAGGTCATGTGTTCATGTTATTCTTTTAGTACTTTGGTATACAGATTTGCACTGGCTGGAATTAAAGCTAAGAAATACAAATCCTTAAATCAGATGAAAATGTCTTAACAACGAAGTGCAGGAGTAACTGATGATTGCTTCACTTGTGCGTTTTTGCAAGTAACTTCAACTTGTTTTTGGGGTGTAGCAGATTTTACACTCACTTGTTGCAATAATATATTTTGGCAAGGTACGTTTGGGTTACAATCTAGTTTAATACTGTTTCCACTTCCTTGCACATTCGTGAAATGTACATTGCTTACCTGTACTCCGCCCGCCTGCATAAAATGGAAACAAAATTTTTAAACCGTCACCAAGCATATGCTTATATATATATATATATGTACACACGTGTTTGTTGTGTGGTGAGAATTTTATTCTTCTAGCTAGTTGCTAGTCACACAGTTATACATACATATTTGGTCCTTTCCTTCTTCTTCAAAATGTTGTACTATGGATGATAACCAAGAGCTTTTTTGTAATGTATGTTCACTCTCTAGTTGGTGAATACCAAAAACAAAGATATACAAGGCCTTATCTTTAAGAAAGGATATACAAGGCCTTACATTTGGGTTTACCGCTGTGTATTCTTGGTTAATTTCAATCGCACTCACTACGGATTTGAGCGTGATGTGATCATAAAATATATTCTTTGCATATCCACTTCCACCCTACAAGTATTAGGAAAATGTAGAATATGGAAACTAAAAGTCAGTTTAGTACTATATAAACTACAACGGGAGGAAACACACGAATGGACAAACTTAGCCATTTTCATTTTGCAATACTTAAGGTCTTGGTGAAGCTATATCGTATATATTTACCGCCCATGTTTTAATTCTTGCAGAAGCATTTGTGCCGGTGAAAGTGCAATGTTGTACAATTATCCCATCCACCGCGGCACTAGATCCTCTACCAAGACTTCCCACACTAAACATACAAATAAAACTCCATAAATTAGTACAGGTTAGATAAGGTCTCATAATATTTCTAATGTGCAGTTTTCAGACGAAAACCCCCACGATTTACAAGTTCAAATAATTGAAATGTTATGATTTACATTAAGAATGTAATTCCTTGCATGGAAGTACGTATATGAATAATTTTGTAAGAGACTATATGAATTTATGATTTTCTGATACCGTAAGCAAAATTAAGACTAAACTAAGTAGTTATACAACATACTCAAATGATTTTCATGGAGAGTTATGTACCTTATACCGTGGCCAGGTCCACAATCAATGAAGCTGATATGGACGTTCTTGACGTTATTGTTTATAGCTATGCAGTCGTCGCCTATTCATTTATATTGTTGTAAAAAAAATGTGTTATCGCAATTAATTAAGGCAACAGAAAATTGCTATGATTCGAGGAGTGTTAACATTTTAGTCTTCCAATTTTTACAAGTTTTACGAAATTTCTAAAAGTGCACGATCCCACAAAAAAGATACTCCATAAGATAAAACCTGAAAATAATCATTGAGATTACTTGGTGAACGTACCTGTTCCGATGAAAGAGCGACTAATATTAACGAAGTTCGAAGCAGCGATATCAATCCCATCAGTATTATATGCTTCTTGTGGTGCCTTTATAGTTATATGTTCGATATCTAAATGATTGCAGTTATCTATACCTATGTGGTTCCGGCCACTGTTGAGGAAAGTTAGCCCAGTCAATTGAGCTGAGTTACATCCGAAAAGTGAAAAAGTCTGCAATTATAAAGGTATAAAATCGTTTAGTACATGTTTGGCGACTTACTTATTTTCTTAGCTTTTTTAGTTTTATATTTAATAAAATCATGGCTGTTTGGTACGTGAGCTTTTTTATCTTTTAAAAACCTAGTTTTTGTATCAAAAAGGCTAAAGCACAAAAACTAGAAATTCGCATTTTTTTATAAAAAAAATTACATTAAATTTTCCAAAAATTTGAACTTCCTAATAAAATGTGCTACTATATCTAGAACTCAAATATTAACTTAAAATAGTGTTGACCAATGGCTTATTAATAAAAATAATTTATAAGTCACTTATAAGTAAAAAAAACTATAGTGGTGTTACCGGTGTACGTTAAGCACTATACCATCCAGTTTCTTTAAGCAAACTTTTTTCTCATTATTTTTTTAAGCAATTTTATGACAAAAATATGATACCAAACGGTTATTACAACCAAAGGTGACATATGTAAGGCTTTCACTCTAGTACTGTGAAAGGAGACCGAGAAACGTACTTTTAACAATTTGAAGATAAGAAAAAGGAAGGAAAATGCTTACAGTTGGTTTAACACATCCTCCATTCTGAAACAGAAAATCCACGTTAGTGAGATCAGAATTGCATAAACAAGAGAAAAGAAGACATTTACTAAAACTTAATTGAAAACTGATAAAAATAAATAAATACATACTATTGGTACTTACTTATAAAAAAATAAATACCATAAATCCTTTTTCTTTTAAAGTTTAGTATATATGCTACATAATCCTACTACATATGATACATTATGCTACTTATTTTTACTTTTAGTTTTTAATTTTGATGTTACGTGATGTTACATTATACTTAATAAATATCAAATAAGATTTGTTATTCGGCTGGGAAATTAAGTATATTTTTATATATTAATCAATGATTCACCCAAACTTAATAGTCAACAAGAATTATGGTCACTTATTACATTGACCTGCTACTCGATAGTTCTAGATACTATTATTTCACTATTAACTAGAATTAGTAGTGAATTACAACGAAATTCCATCTATTAGTCAAAAATGCAATTTTTGTACTAAAACACTTCAAGGAAATTGAAGATAGAACCAACACAAATGTATATCTAAGAGCACGTTACTGTTTTAAATCTTTTCTATAAGAAGATTTTAAGAGTATATCGAATTTGTTGTATGTATTTTTCTTAAAGATGATTTGTAGCTAGCTCCCCACTGATTGCGTATATCAATACATGAAAATCTTGTGTATATAAACAAAATTTTGCATACATAGTTAATACTTGGTCCCGAAAAATAAACTTTTAATCAATATTTATCCAATCAAGTTTATTTTTTGCTGATAAAGCAATATTTTGCCATGTTATATATAGAGCCATCGCGTTAGAACACTCTAGTCGCCATACGTGCTTCTATTGACAAAAACAATACTTTTGCTCCGATCCTGTCCCTATACCTAGTGTTTTTGCATATTATTCTTAAATAATTTTTTCATTTATTTAATTATTATTTTACTCATTTTGTGTATATCGGGCCTGATAACATTTCTAATACTTACCGAGAAGGCTGGGACACTATCTTCGGAATCTATCTGTCGCCCCCACCAGCTCTTGCCGTTAGCTTCTAAGCTTCCTTTCCCTGAGATTTTAAGCCCATTCACACCACTAAAAGCTATCCATGCATTACTATAACAATTTTGCCATGCACCTCGAGTGCTAGGTGCTACTAGATTTCCATTGATCTGTGCAATAAAACAGCGTAGTTAGGGAAGATACGTGATTGCTAAGTGTGAGAATGAAACAGAAAACATTAAGTGACAATATATATATGGCAAAATCATAAGTAAAAAAATATAAATATTGCATTTTTAAGATTACGATTGGAAATTCGGAATTATGTATTTAATAGAAATTTCCTGTAAGTAATAAAGTTGACAAAAAAATGGCCTGACTTGTAGCAATAACTGATTGAAGTGAGTTCGGCTTAATTACTTGATGTACCATACGTATTTCAAAATTTCAGTTTAAGCTCAATCGTTAGAAAAAGTTAAAAGTCATTATGTGCAGTTCTTAAATATACATCAAAAACATATATAAATCAAGCACAAAATATGGGTGTGGTTGAGAAATAAACAATTAAAAGAATAAAAAGATGGTACCTGTACTTGAATAACTGAAGATTTGCATGGACCCATAAAAGCTACAGGATTTAGAAAGTATGTCCTCTGTGGTACGATCAAAGTTGCGCTTCCCCCAGCTCCACATGCGGCTTTCCATGCTTTCACAAATGCCTATAATTTAATTTTATATAAGTTTGATGTCAAATTAAACATAAAAGATATAATCATGAAGCGACCGGTACTTTTTTTTTTCTCGGTATACCCGTCGCTTCCTGATTATAGGATTCAACTCTCCAAGAAAATATCACCTTGTAAACTGTAATTGTAGGCAATTTGTTTAAGTATGAACGTGATACATTTTCATAACTTAAGGGTTCGTACACCATTATATTTCTTTCTGTGTAAACCATTATATTTTCTTAATGTGATGACAAAACTCCCAAAGTCAGTCCGACTAAACATAACATGAGCTGGGGTTTTTTCATCATTTCATAGCCAATAAGAATGAAATATGAACAAACTAACCTTACCGTCATCCGTCTTTCCGTCTCCTCTAGCACCAAAATGGGTCACATCAAATGAGCCTCCTGAGCTAACTGTTAGGGCACTTAAAGCGATACTTACGAGGAGAAGCACGTCGACTACGGCCTTGAAGAAACAAAAAACATACGTTAGAGTCACCAGAGGAATCCATATGTGACAAGGGGTACATTGCCACAACTACCCCACGATTTAAATAACTGGATTTTTTTTTCTATAATTGTAAATAGAGTATTGAGTCAAGCTGTTAAATTGTATTTCCGAAAACTCCTTTCAATATTACATATTCTTTTTGTTACTACATATTTAAATATTTCGTATAGTGATACTAATACTATAGAGAGATTGATAAATATAAATCGCAAAGGTTAAAAATTAAAGGAAAAGAAAGGGAACAAATCAAAAAAGTAGAAGAAAATAACTACTAATATAAATGTGACTACTAATATCACATACATTACTTAACACGGTTCAGGATGCTTATGTACTTAGGTGTACTCTATTCCAAAATCTAATGTATTTAAATTAGTTAAATTATTATTACAAAATTACAAAAACTCTTAAAATTAATTAAGATTAAAGATTTATACAATTATATATATGTAACAAAATCATGCATATTGCAATTTAGAGGGGGAAAAGGTGTACAAACCTAAAAATTGTATATTTTGATTAATATGTTGTTCATAAATTCCAAAGAAATTCAAGAATAAATTATAAAATTTCATAAAAATTTCTTCAAGATCTTTAACAATTTGAGCAAATTTAAAAAGATAAAGAAAATAATTTTAAAACTTTATTTTCTCAATGTTTTGATAATTTCACTGTTAAATATAAGTTTGATTGTTTGCGTTCTCCTTATTAGTGGTTATTTTATCTAGTTTATCAAAAACTCAAGTGTATGTTTTTTTTGGTCAAATTGGTTTTATAGCTAGCCAAAACAGCCGACCGAGAGGGTGACAGTCTTAAAGTATTTTTTCAAAAAAACTTTAGAGAGAAGGTGATTTTTTTTTTTTTTGTAAGGTTGAAAATTTGCGATCATCGCTAAAATGAAAAAACTTCTAGCCGACACCGCTTTTTTACAACCCTAAAATTGATGTTTTGGCTTTGTCCCTAGTTAGAGTCAAGGGAAATAGAGATTATTGGCATTCACATTGTTTTGAGAAAACGAATTAAGATAAATAATAATCCTCTTTAAAAATACTAATTAGAGAAGAAACATAGCACGAGGTTTTAGTAAAGGGATTTGGAATAATCCTCTTTAAAAATACTAATTAGAGAAGAACCATAGCACGAGGTTTTAGTAAAGGGATTTGGAATACTAAGAAAATATTCTCACCATTGTTTATTCTAATATTATGTTTGTGATGCTCTCATTCTTAGTCCCTCGTCATATATATAGCCATTTGAGGAGTTGATATAATTTCCATATATAGTTATTAACAATTACAATAGGTGACACGCATGTGTTCCCAAACAACTTTGTCCTCATCTGGTGAACTTGCCAATATTTCTGAAATTTAATTAAGTTGTCAAATCGGACTCGGGTATGATATGGTAAGTTATTTATAGATTAAATAAAATCTTGCTCCATACATTATAATTAAATTATAGTTTATTAATATGTCTTGGTATGATAAGGTATTAATCAATACTGATTTTACATTACCGTAAGTGTGTTTATAAGTACTAATCAATAATTCTCCCATAAGTTGACTTTGTTATTGTCAAAATAATTATATATATTTTCTATTATGTTGTAGAAAAAGTTCATACTTAGTGTACTTAACTAAATAACATGGATATAACATCACACTAATATATCCCACTAGGCCTCATTTGTAATTACAACTTATATTTCCACCCAAATCAAACATAAATTTAATTTTCACTCCAATAAAGCTCCAAGAAGATAGAAACCATTACATCTCTAATAAATGATATTTTTCGGGGTCTCAACTTTACCTCTGGAACCGAGTGCTCGATTTCTAAACCATGTCTTTATTGATATCGCCAATTTTATTTCGATCCATTGGTAGCATTGATGGTCATCATTTCGCAAATTCATAAAAGAAAAGCTCGTTCGAAATGTTGATCGACTAAGTAATTAACTACAAGAATATGTTCAGATACCATAAGTAAACAGCAACAGATGATTAATTGTTGCTAAGTTAAGACAGATAGCATCAAAATAGCATTAAGTTAGCAACAGATTACTTCATTACATATTAGCAACAGATTGGCAATAAATTAGTCACATTTTATCAGCAACAATGTTTGTTTTGTTGCTAAACAAGTTACTGTTTTTAATATTTATTTTTTCTCAAATTTACCGACATTCTCCCATTAGAATAGTAACAGAAAGATAGCAAGAGTTTTTTTGTGTTGCCGATATGTCGCTGACATGTTTAATTTCATATTTATGTTAATTTACAAATAAATCATTTATAATTAACAATTATATACAGCACAAAACCGTATGTAAGTTTGTAACCGCTAAAATGTTGAAAGTAAAAAATAATAATTGAGTTGAAAATAAAAACTAATTGCAATCAACTAAAAATTAATCTATAATTATGTTATGTAAGGCATGAAGGCAACGGCAGTAACTTCTGATTGTCTTACCATTTGTCATCTGAAGATTTATTAAACTCTAATTCATTTTTTTTTGGGTCTCTATTTTCCTATCTCACCAAAATCTCCGTGTTAGTTTGTATATTAACAAATTTACAACGATTAACGATCCAAACACACTGATACATACTATACTTTTCATCCTTAATTTTTCCATCTATTTACAAGATTGTTATTTCTTTATCAAAAAATCCAAAGCAAATCTAATTCGGATTGTGCATATAACAAAAAGGCATATTTTTAAAGAAAAAAATTACTCAACAAAACTTAGGATATATATTCCACTAGTCAAGGTCTCTTAGTTCTCTCTTTAATGTGACATTTAATTGATTCAATTGGAATGACTTTGTTAAATTTTGATAGTTGGGGTTTTAATTTGAAAAATGAAAGAAATGATGTTCACAAAAGAGGGAGAAATGAGTATATATAAAGAGGGTAATAGAATTGGAGTTATCATCGAACGACTATTATGGTATCTTAACTGATATACTAGAATTGAAGTTACCACACTACCTGTTAGGACCAGATTCCTGGTCTAAATGTTGTTTATTGTCTATTGGTTTTTACTAAATAAATCCTAACTGTTATTACGAACTAAGACAGCATTGACAGGTTTTAAGTACCAGTTGCAACCTCAGTTACAACCCATATTGACAGGTTTCAATTACCAGTTGCAACCTCAGTTGCAACCTACTAAGTCAGTAGTGACAGGTTTCAAGTACCAGTTGCAACCTCAGTTGCAACCACTAGTTCCAACCTACCTGTAAGCAGAATTCTGTCTTGTTCTACAAATCTGCATAGCTGTCGTTTATTGATTGTTAATTGGTCTACATTTCTCATATGATTCCAAATTGTTAATATGTGTTTATTGAGAATATCAAAGTGATAAGGAAAGATTTCCTAAAAAGATATAAAGAGATTAGTTATGTTTCCTTTACATTTATAATTCTATATCTCTATTCTTACACTAATTCTTATCACATGTTTCAATCTGTGTTTCTTATCAATTCAGTATGATTTGTTTAAAGATTGAATAAAATTAGGAGTCAATGTTTTACATGAATACTTAAAATATATCTTTCCAAGATATGATCTTTTTATATGTTTCTTACTTATAGAAAAATACTAACTCCTTCAGAAGATTGTTTTTACTTGCTTATATACTTGATAACTTAGCTTGTAAAAGTGTGTGTTCTAAATTATAAAGAACTTATTTTCTAGAGAGAATACACGTGAGCTTTAAAAAGAAAACAATGGTGGGATGTCATTGATTTATAAGTGATAGTTATAGAGTAGGAGCAATATAGAGATAGGCAGAAAAACTTAGAGCGAGTCTAAGTGTTTTTCGTTAATACTTGAGTCCTATATTGTAAGCTTTTTATAATATCATAATCTGGGTAAGTGCCCCGGAGACGTATCCTAGTTAGGTAAACTCCGTTGTTAAATGTGCGTGTGATTTAATTTACGTATATTTAACATTTTACAGTTCTGTCCATTTATACACTGGGTTCTAACTGTGGTTGCAACCTCACTTAGAACCTAACTGCAAAACTGCAACTAGAACAGCGGATAGGAATTTCACTACCTTTAAAAAGAACCGTCATGTTTAAGTGACAACAAGCTCGAAAGTGACTTATGTTCATAAACGGTACAATGCTGTTAATATTAACATAAAATCTTGATACCAAAAGTATGATCATTTTTGTCTGTCAAAATAGGATACCCAAATATACGGATTCTTCGAAAGAAGACAAAATGGATTAACACTTGTGGCAGTGAGTACTCGGGCTTGAGTCGTATACATGAAAGTTGTGAAAGCGCGAGATCCGTTTTTGCTTTTCCACCATAATTTCATGCCTACACTATCAAAAAAAATAAAAATTGCCATGCTTATATGTTTTCCATAATTTTATAACAAAATGAAATATTAGGCTTTTATTTTTCGCCCGGCCCCAACTGTTTGGCTCCATTTTTTTCTTTCACACAAGACGAAACTAACAATCACACTCGGATCTTCCTCTCTCAGGTTATTTTTGTATCACCCCATTTCTATTGATGTTTTAGTTTCTCTTGCTTTTGGGATTATTTTTGTAGTTATTAATTAGTGTGTTGGTTTATATAATTTCATGTTTCTAATCGAGGATTGTTAAGAAAATACTCTAAATCTCGTCTTTTATGCTCAAAATACAGGGGAAAAAACCCTTATTAATATTTTTATAATATTGGCTAACCGAGTTTTTTGGGTAATAAAGTTTAACAACCAGAGTTTTTTTTGGTCTTTCGAGTTTGGAGGTTGAAGTTTTTAACCCGTAATAATTGAGTTTTGTTATTCAGCCTTGGAAAAATCAGCTTCTTTGATTGAAGAAGCGATGAAACAAGAGATAGGTTATTGTTCTTTTTTCCAAGCTCAGATGAGTAAGCTTAATTACTTTAGAGTGTTAACTTTTTCAGGTGTATCTTATTTTTCCGTCTTATCTTTTCGTTGGTTTCCTGTGATGCTGACTACATAGCGGTTTTTTTGTTGCAGCTTTAAGTTCATTTCATTTATGTTGTTGTATTTAAACTGCATCTGGCTTGATAAGGTTAATTTTAAGATTGTGGTTTATATTTTTTGCCCGACAACGATTGGAGTTTTGAGCTGGATGTACCGTTTAAAATAAAACTCTAACAAGTGACTTTATTGGTTTAAAGTATGCATTTGAACAAGTTGTGTTCATTTTTCTTTATTTGAAACCTATTGAATTTTACATGTTTTCATTTTATGTATTGCTTTGGGAAAATACGCCTCACTCGCTTATTTCCCTTACCATTCCATGACTTTTGTTACATGTGTCGTATACTACAAGCTTGAATTTTTGATCCAGATTACTCAGTTGTGTTTTTATAAATCGAGTTGTACTTACTTTTGCATGTGTTTTCACTCGTGTTTTTATACAACACGAGTGAAAACACATGTAAAACCCTCGAGATTTACATGTGTTTTTTTACTGTAATATATGACCCCTAGATTTACTATGCCTATTTGCTTTCACATAGTGTTAGTTTAAGTTGCCTTATATTAAGAAATGTTTTAATTGGTACAAGTTCATGGTATGTGATCATTTGCATAGCGCCTAACAAGCATATACTACATCTTTTGTTTTAAAGCTACTAATTATACAATGAACCTATTTGGTTGCAAGTTTTGTGTGTATTAGCTGCTCGTGCCAACCAGGACGACAACCTCGAGGAAGACAATTTGATATCATTGAGGGTGGTGTGAGGGAGAACTAAGCGTTAACTAATTTTTCTTAAGTAAGCTATTGTTTCTATCTTTCTTTTGTTTGTTTTCTTAGCTTTCCACTCTTTTCAATAGGTTCGAACCATCTATTTCTTCAAGGTTAGGAAAAATCATCCATGAAAATATATGCGAGGAGGGTTCAAATTGGACCAAAGTCACTTGAGCCATGAAGGAATTATATTGAGATAAGTTTAAGGTTAACTGTTTACCTTCGTTTTTGCCCATTTTTTAACTAAAACTCTTGCTTTATGCCAATATTTTCTACTTTGAATCCTCTTTTTTATTATACTTGGTGCTTAGTGTTGATTTGATAGAGTTTAAGTGAATATATTTTTGCTATGTGCATTATAGGCATATGTATTTAGTAAATACAAACATACATACATACATATTAGTGTATAGCCACCTTATGAGAGGCATTTGAAGAAATAGCAAATTAAATTTCAAAAACAAGGAAAAACTACGTCTTTCTCCATCACTGAATCCAGATTTCAAAATTCTAAGGGAAGAAAAACTTAAAATGTGACTATAAGCTAGATGATACTGTTATTTTCTTCTCAGTTTTAATTTACAATCACATTGTTTTTGTTTCTTCTTTTAATGTTTTTACATTTTTTTGCTTAGAAACACTTCAAGTGGCTGAGAGGTATGGATGAGCCAATGAAACACTGTTGGAAAATGGTAGCCGGTAAGTAATACCATGACTTCAACTGAAGTGCCCGATGACGCAACTTATGGTACATGTGACGAAGCAATCGATGACAATGAAGCATAGAGTGGCAGCAGTGTTAGGTTTGTAGGGTTAAGTTTGTAAGAGAGTATGGTATTTTGGTGGTGCATTATTCTGTGAACAAGTGATCCTATGATGTGAAAACACTAATGTAGGTTGATCAGGTATTTCGATATTATATTTGTAGGGTTAAGTTTGTAGGAGAATATGATATTTTGGTAGATTTTGTGGACAAGTGATCCGATAATGTGAACACACTCGACGTATGTTGATTAGATAGTTTGATATTGTCTCATTTTGTGGGCAAGCAATCTAGTGTTTTGTACAACAATTAAGTATTATGTCATTTTGATGTTGAAAATTTGGGTGTATTGAGTTTATGAACAAATGGTTCGTAACCAATGAAATTGCTTGATGATGAGGCTTCTGAAATATGTCGAATTTACTTGAATGCAGTTTATCAGTTATTTTTGTTTTACATTAGGTTTTGTTTATTGTGTTACATGCTATATATATATTTATATATAAAAAGGTATTTATATAATTGTAAATTTAGCATCAAGTTTGCAACACCACACCAACATGATGGAAATCAAATAGCAACAGAAAAAATGAATGGAAAAAAATCACCTTTAATGTATGTTTTCATAGCAACATATCACCAACATTTATTTTTCTGTTACGGTAGTGTTGCTCATTTGTATCGAGCAATTAGAAACTTAGCAACAGTTTATTCATGTCGGGAATCTGTTGCCTATTTTCCTAGCATGTTACAAAAACTGTTACTGGAATCAGCGACGTGCTGATTACCGTCAGTTTACGACATGGTTATAGGGGGTCCTAATTGGGTATGGGTTAGAGAATCGGGATCACCCAAAGAGGCATAACCAAAACTGGACAGGAGTTGGTTACGCTAAAGCCTGATGGCAGAGAAGTGGTGTGGCCCCTCCCGCACTTCAGGCAGCGGCAAATCTAGGGTTTACAAGGAGAAAATGAGGGGTAAAGTAAATATGAGAGATAAGCCTTGTTTTTAATTGATAGGGTTTTAGTAAATCGCTACACCGATTTTCAATTACTATAAGTTAACATACAAACATCATCCAATCAATATAGTTATGCTAACCGGCTTAGAAGTTTCATCACGTGCCAACATGTGACCGCTTTCATGTCATATTATGGGGCAATGATGTCATTATACTCATATGTATTTAGCCAAATTTATTTTCAAATCCTCATTTACATTTTTTTAAGATTAAATCCTTAGATATACGTATATACATAGTAAAAGTGTTTGATACCCTAACATATATGAACGGTTATGGAGCCTAGTTTTTAAACGAATTGCTTTGGGCCTCTATTTTCAATGTGACGGCAACTTTCCAAATATTTTTTAAACATGTTTATTATTTTTAAAAAAATTGTGTAAGGATTACTATTATAATACTAATTATCTCGCAATGTAAAACAAAAATTATAAGATTTAGTATATACAATATTAACTTGTTAAAAATAGTTTTCACCACTTTTTTTTTTTTAAATAAGGACACTTTTATTAATATTTATCAGATGAAATACACGGTCACAAGTCAATTGGCCAAACATTTGATTGTGTCCTACATTATTCCTAGAAAAAGTAGTCAAACAATTAGCGGGCTTATTGGTCGATCTCGGGCCCCACGTGACGCACACTCGAATGTCATCAACAATAGTTGTAAGTTCACATGGACAACGGATCTCCCTGTTTTAGCATAGGCTGACCAGCTTTTGACTATCGACTTGATAAATTACGGTTTACCAGTTTTTCTCATTTTCACGTTGACACGCCGTCCGAACAGTAATAGCTTCGACCATAAAAGGCGAAGCGGCCCAAACACATTCACTCCACATGTCAAGAATGTCACCTTCAACATCACGAGCTAACATACCAATCCTCGCCCTCTGATTCAGAAGTTTAATAGCACCATCGGAATTGATCTTTATGAAACCATGTGCATGTTTAGTCCATTGTTTTAAGTTGCCATGTATATTAGTACCTGACTTCAGCTGTTTCAAGTAGGTCGTTCTCAAGAAATCACTATAGAGAGTCATTGCTTTGCCTATGACCCGATTTGGATTCAAATTAACATTTTCGAAAATGAGGCCATTTCTTGCCTTCCAAATCTGCAAATCAATATTCATTAAAAGTTCTACGCAATTAGGTGCATTATAGATATCATAGAATTGCTCAAACCAATGAGCCAAACTAGAAATGTACTCTGGGACAATGCGAATACCCAAAGGACATGCGAACCAAATCATTCTTGTCTAACTACACTGCAACAATACATGCTCGGTGGTTTCCGGATATTCTTCAGACAGGACACATTTGATCGTCACTACATTTTCTTCGAAATAAGTTTGTTTTCGTAGCTAAAGCATTTGACATCGCGTTCCAGAAAAATTGCTTCACTCTCGGGAATGTATTAGCCTTCCAAATACGATTTCACACTGATTGAGCAATAACATGTGACGAGCTTGTTTCAACTGGTCCCAAATCATGGGCGATACCTATGCGATAACCAGACTTCACCGAGTAATCACCATTTCCAGTGTAGTGCCATATATACTTGTGTGTCTTCTTTCCCTGATTGGTTAATATGGATAGAGAAAATCTTATCAGCCGATTCCCTACTTATGAAGGTCAACAGACTCAACACCAAGCTTTTGTTCCATGTCTTAGTGACCGGGTCAATAAAATCCGAAACTAAAAGATTGGTACAACTCGCTGGTTTTTGGTTACTAATTTGAAAGTTTTGCTCTCCAGGGACCCATTTATCCTCCCAAAATCGGTCTAACCCCATTCATTATATTCCATCGAATCCCTTTTAATAACAATTCTTTTCCCGTCAAAAGACTTGACCAGTCCCAAGATGTCCGTCTACCTTTTCTAGCCTCTGTACAATCAACGTTTGGAAAATAGAGAGCCTTTCAAACCCTCGCCCATATATAGTTGTTCCTTATTGTGCATAAGCCGCCAATATTGTTTCGCTAGTAAAGCACAATTAAAGGCATAAAGATGGCAAAAACCGATACCAGTGCCATTGTGACATAAATTTCCATTTTTTCCAATGGATTTTTCTATCCTTACCATTACCACCCCACCAAAAGTTTGCTATAACACCATCAATACGGCTACACAGGCCTTTCGGGACCAATAAACATTTCATCGGGTATGCCGGAATTGCTTGGGCGACAGATTTTATAAGCACTTCTCTCACAGCTGAGGACATGAGGCTCTTTTTCCACTCTTGAACTTTGTTAAAAATATGATCCCGTATGTAGGCCAAAACATTACTTTTAGAGCCACCCTAAATAGTAGGAAGGCCTAAATATTTGGGAATTTAATCGTATATGGGTTCTCTTGTGTCATTTCAGTAAACTTGTGTCATGCATTTGAGTAAATTAACTTAAAAGTAACAAAAAGTGTTAAATCTGTAGTTTTGATTTCCCTTTTTATTTTTTTACTAAGCTCACGACTTATTTCGTATTCGTACACCCGCATAAGTGTTCCATTTAAACAAAATCTTAATTAATAGTTTATTTCCTTTTTTATTTTCGAATGCAACAATTGTTTCTTTGATAGTCTCAACACAATTTGCAAAAAAAAAAAAACGTGCAATGTCATTACTCTCATTAGTTGATCATCCGACCAATTGTTCCATGAATTTCAAAAAAAAAAATTCAGTGTCTATATTTGAGGAAAAAATAAAATAATGTTTCAGAATCACGTCAAGTAAATTTGACATTTTTTTTAAGAAATTAAAAAAGCATTAATTAGAAGGCCATATTTCTAACTTCAATTTGGGTCCCTAAATGCTAGAGACGGCATTGAAACCTGGCATACCTTGCTCATCATCAAGGTTCGAATGGTGGCGTTCACAAAGTCGGTTACCTCCAAAATGAGGATTGTTGGTTATAAAAGAAAAATGCAACTCATCGTTAAGTTGGTAACGAGGCCATATAAATCGAAGTAAAGTGAAATGGCACGCTTGCTATTCTTTTCATAAATAAAAGGTCATATGATTCATTCATATTTTCTTCTTCTTTTATTACTTTGGAACACAATATGCATTTGCACTGGCTGTATTTAAAAGTCAAGAAATATAAATTACTAAATCAGGTAAAATAAGTAAAAAGGCGGTCTTTAATTCTTGCAAGCTAGAAAGAGCAGGAGTCACTGATGATGACACCACTTGGGCGTTTTGGCAAGTAACTTTAACTTGTTTTCCAGATGAAGAAGATTTTACATTCACTTGTTCCAAATATATTTTATTGCAACGTACGTTTGGGCTGCAATCCAATGTGATTTTTTTACCACTTCCGAATATATTCGTGAAATGTACGTTGCTCACCTGTACTCCGCCCGACTGCATAAATTGAAAACAAGTGTTAACACGTTTAAACCTTCACTAAGCATATGCTTAATTATACAGATATGTACGTTTTTGTGGTGAAATGACATCTAATTACAATGTACGAACTACAATGTATGATAAACCCAAGAGCTTTTATTTTAATTAATGTAAATTTCACTCCCTAGCTGGTGTGTGAAATATAAAGAAACTTGTATCTCGTTGCTGTTGCGTGGACTTCAGAAAAAATTATTTTATATATAGTTAAGTTCCACACTGCTAAACACACTTTATGTTTTCTCTATATAGGAGTATTAAATTATTGCAGACTAAAACTGTAACGACCCGCCTCTACGGACCGAACCGTGACGCCCGTATCAACAATATTGTCCGCTTTGGCACAACTTCCGGGAGGGTCACCCATCCTGTTACTACTCCAAGTTAAGCACGCTTAACTGTGGAGTTCCGTCCTCGCTATTGTGTCGCACGGATTTAAAAGGCCTTGTTGATAGGAAATGGATCTTTAAGCTCATATACCACACGAGTACTCTCATATCTTGGCGATGTGGGACTGACGCACAACACCGCACCACAGAATTTCCTTCCGGAAAATCTGGGTCGTCACAAAAACAGAGAACCTAATCTCCTACGACTAACTTTCCGACAAGCCGCCATAACAGAGAACCTAATTATTGCACTTATTTGGCTTATCAAAAAAATTCCGGGTCAAACGGGTCGGGTCGGGTATAAACGGGTCGGGTTATGTGCGGATTAATGTACGGATCGGGTCGGGTTTCGAGAAAACCGGACCAATTGCCATACCTACCTACAAGTATTAGGAAAATGTGGAAGATACAAAATAAGTCCGTGTATTACTATATAATTACAAGGGGCAAATAGAAAACTAGCTTTAGCCATTTTCTTTTTACAATTTTGGTGCAGCTGTATAACCTCCCATGTTTTAATTCTTGCAGAAGCCTGAGTGCCCGTGAAAGTGCAATTTTGTAAATATATCCCATCTACCGCGGCACTAGATCCGCCTTTACCAAGACTTCCCACACTAAACATACAAAACAAACTCCCTAGATTAGTTTATATGAGGATAATTATTTGCTGATAGTTTAGAAGTTAACGTTTCTCTCATTTTACAAAATTCATTACTGTTTCGTCTTTATTGATTTCTATTATACGTACATTTAGATAACGAAACATGGTTTTTCTAGTTTTGCAGCTTTTCAAACGAATTTTAAAGTTCAAATAATTGAAAATGTTACGATAAATATCAAGAATGTACGTTAGTGCTTGCATAAGTACGTACATCATTAATATTTTTGTAAGAAACAATACGAATCTATGATTTTCTGAATGTGTGTGCAGAATTTTGACTGAACTAAGTAATTATACAACATGCTCAAATGATTTTCATGGAGAGTTATGTACCTTATACCGTGGCCAGGCCCACAATGAATGTTGTTGATATGGACGTGGTTGACGTTGTTGCTCATCGCTATGCAGTCGTCGCCTGTTTATTTATTAAAAAAAAAAACAGTTAATAAAGGCAAAAGAAAATCGATAAAATTCGAGGAGTGCTAACTTTGTAGTCTTCTATTTTTTACAAGATTAAAGAAAAATCTAAAAGTACATGATCCCTGCCCAAATAAGATATTAGAACATAAAACCTGAGTTGTGAAAAATAATCATTGAGATCACTAAGTGATCGCACCTGTTCCAATGAAAGAGTTACTGATCTTAATGTCGCTCGAGGTAGAAATATCAATCCCATCAGTATTGGCAGCATAATATGGAGCCTATATAGTTATCTTGGAGATATCTAAATTTTTGCAGGTGTCTATACTTATGTGGTTTTTCCCGCTGTCGAGAAAAGTTATCCCAGTCAAGTGAGCTGAGTTACAATTGTGAAGTCGAAAAGTCTGCAATTATAAACGTCAAAACTCATTTAGTGCATGTTTGACAACTGATTTTTTTTCTTATCTTTTCTGAGTAAAAAGAATTCACAGGTGTTTGTTATGTTATTTTTTAACCTTTGAAAGGCTAGGTTTTAGATCAAAAACATAGAATCGAAGAAATTTGCGGATTTTTTAATATATTTTTCACATTAATTTTTTAAAAAATTAAAAACTTTCTATTAGAACTAGAATGTACATTATAATGCAACTTTTTAAAGCAAATACATGACCAAAGACATTATAATGTACATTACAATGGCACATGTGTTTGTATACTTGCAACTCACTTGTAACTTAACAATACATGACCAAAGACTTTTCAATAAAAAGTTATGGTCATAAGTAAAAAAGAACTACTCTAGTGCCAATTATAATGTAACTTTTTAAAGCAAATATTATTCTCATTGCTTTTTTAATCATCTTTTTGGCCAAACAATCCGATGTTATAAAACGGTCCTTTAATTGTTTATTACAAGTTACAACCCAAGGTAACATATTGCATATTGTAAGGGGATTACGCTAGTATTTTGCTTTAATTGTTTATTACAATTTACAACCCAAGGTAACATATGTGAGGGGATTACGTTAGTATTTTGAAAAGAGATCAAAAAACGTACTTGAACAATTTTAAAGATATGCACGCATGCATACACAAAAAACAATATAAAGATAAGGAATTTCAGTGATGAAAGAAGGGAAATGCTTACAGTTGGTTTACCACATTGTCCATTCTGAAACAGAAATATCCACGTCAAAATAATCATTAATTAATATTGCGTAAACAAGAAAAAAGACAGTATTAAAACCTATGCCAATAAGAACCAATGACACTTATTACATATTTACATGCATTGACCTGCTACTGGATAGTTATAGATACAATTATTTCACATTTTCAGTACTAGTATAACTAGAATTACAACGAGATCCCATCTAATATTCAAAAGTTAATGCAATCGTTGTAGTAATACATGACCTCAAGGAAATTTAAAACAGAACTGACATAAATGTATATCTAAAAAGAAATTACTGCTTTTAATTCTTTCCGATGAAAATATTTTACGAGTTGAATCTCTGTTGTAAATTTTGCTTAAAAATGCTTTAAAATGATTATCACCGTATCTTTTAACTTGCGGGTTCGTACTTAATTTTAGATAAACTTAAAACAATTTAAAATATTTATCTAATTTGCGGGTTGTCACATAGTATTTATATATATAAAAAAAACTTTTAGATGACTTTCCAACTTTCTAAATACATGTACTCAACTTTCCAAATACACATGTATTTAGTTAAATTTTCTTAAATTCATGAATATGCTAATTTCGTGACTTTTCAACTCTTTTGGATTTATGTGTTTGACTTGTTACATAGATACATGTATTTGTCTTTTGAATATTTGTGTTAATTAGTTAAATTAGATACACATATACCTTTTATTATGTGAAATATTTATTTAATTATTTTTTTATTTTTTTATTTTTTTATATATCAAGTTCTACTTAGAAATAACCTACTTATAAAAATATTTTCTTCGGAATGCAAGATTATAATTCTTATAGAGAGGTTCTATTGTATATTCTAATATCATATGCGGAAAATGATGTCTTATGTTTATGATGCTCACATTCTTAGACCTTCATCATATATAGCCATCTGAGGAATGTCAAATAAATCCGTAATTATTAATAATTACAAGAGATGACATGTTTCTCAAACAACTTTTCCTCAATGGTGTGATTATTTATTATAGTTTGCCAATGTTTTTGAAATTTAATTAATTTGCCATATCGGACTTAAGTACCATATGGTTAGTTATTTATATATGGAAAAAAATCTTGCTACATATATACATTGTAATTACATTATCGTTTATTAAAATGTTCTGATATGATACGGTACTAATCAATGATTTTAAATTATTGTTGATTAAGTGTGTTATAAGTACTAATCAATGATTCTCCCATAAGTTAACTTTGTTATTGTCAAAATAAATATATATTTTTTCTATTAAGTTGTAGCAATTCAGATTTACAAAATCTGTTTCAAGAATCAACTAAAAATCCAGATTTTTTATTTTTTGAATTTTTCAGCTTATTTACCCAAAAATCATCTTTTTGAAGGCTAAATAATCTAACTTTCTCAACGTCCACATATTTTAAAAATCAAAAATCTGAATATCAGCTAAACAAATCTAATACCAAACGGATCCTTACCAAAAAGCCCCCGACAAGGCCGGGGTTCTTTCTTTTGTTGATCATATATTGAAATGAATATTTGATAAACTTTTGATATAGCCATGTTTACTTTAATTTGAAATTTTCATGAATATATATATATATATATATAAGCATCCTAGGCACCCATGTGCCCCTTCAATGAAATAATTGTCAATATTTTTATTAGAATCAAAATCGACCCTCGTTATAATTTATCTTAATTTATTTATTATTATTTTTTGCATTGTAATGTTGAAGTGTTTAAAACATATCAATTGGAAATTATGCGATACGTTGAGTGGTTATATTAGTGAAGATTTTGGTACGGGTTATGCAGATTTTGGTCGACCATTATGTAGTCATTAATAATATAAATATATAAACTCTTATATAAACAAAAGCTAATTTATGTAACTCGCTATATACATATTTATTTATATAACAGCTCACAATATGCTCATTACCCACTTTTTATACAACTCAATAGATTAATTTCTCAATAAAAATAATAGTACAGTTTTTTCTTATAAAGGAGAAAAACTAAACATGTAACATATAAAATAGATTTAAGAGGGCTTTCTTAATTAGCTTGGAACCTACATTTGTTTTTTGACAGAGCTTAACACGTAACATATAAAATTCCGCCTATCGTAAATGCAATCTTTAAGATTATGAATATAAAATATTTATAAATCAAAACATTTAGTACCATTCTGTAAATATTTACTAAAAATAAAAAATGCCAGCAAGGCTCGAACCCAGACTGAACGAAACACTTATAACATGTTTATCGGCCGAGCTTGCGGTGACCGGCAACTCGCCTAGAACTCATAGTCATCTTTATCAGCTCGCCTAGAACTCATAGTCATCTTTATCGCCCAGAGTTTGCTTATGCTGTTGCGGTGGATTGCTGCTCCCCCTCCCCCTTCTATCTCTTTGCCACTCACAGAGGTAGGTGTTGGTTCGCCTAGAACTCATAGTCATCTTTCAAGAATTGTTTAACAAAAATTAAAACAAGCTAAGAAATGTTAATTTAATCATTTACTCGGAAATAACAAAATTAATAAATAAAAAAGTACAAAATAGAACTTACTTGAAAGTGTTAACTTGATAGAATATTATGATTATAAAATATTTTAATTTTGGGTTTAGTTTGAGTGAGAAAAAAGTAGAGAAATGTATTAAATAGTAGTGTGATAGAGTAGTTAGAATTATTTATTTTGTAGATGAATGAAGTGGAATGAATTGTTGTTAGGGTTATTTATTTTGTAGTGGAATGAATTGGTGTTAGGGTTATTTTATTTTGAGGAGTAATTTAAAATTTTCAGAATAACGAATTAGAAGAGTAAACAGACAAAAAAAACTATTGGTCACTTTTTGAAATCAACGGGCTTGGGGTAAAAGAAGAAAAATAATATAAAACAACAAGTAGTCGGACGTGTGGGTAACTAAATGTAAAGGAAAGTAATATATAAAAACAAAAGTGAGATGTGGTTGTGTGGTTTTAGGAGACAATTATACCGGACTGGGCAGGTTCGGTATATCTTTTATCGGGTCCCATATATACCGGATCTGACAGGTCCGATACAAGTCTATATCTGAGTCATTTTCGTACTCAAAAAAGATAGTCCTCTTGATAACAATGAAACTTTAAGCAGTACCAATGTTATAAACATAAATACATACCAACATGCATGTCACTCTACCCACTTTTTATACAGTAATCTATCCGTTCTTATTTAATTGTCAGCTACGAAAATACGTGCAATTTTGATCGACTTATAACTTCTATCAAAATTATCGAAATGATTTTTTTTTAAAATCTAATGATAAAGTTTAACATTTGAACTATATGATCAACTTTTGAAAATTTTCATTCCGACAATTTTGATATAAGTTATTGGCCGGTTAAAATTACACGTAGTTTCGTGGTGAACAATTAAATATGAACGGAAGTAGTAAGATAAAGGGTGATCAGTTGTTGTTTTTCTGAATAACTCAACAAATATATATGTTACTGTATTTCTTCTGTTTGTTTACTTTCTTCAATAATGAAATAGTATAACTTGTGAAATTAAGTAAAGGTAAATTTATTTACTTTTCGGTCTTTTTTTTGTGATAAAATTTATTGGGATTATCGTATCCCGACCACCGGGTACTTGAAGTATCGGGACCCGATATTTTCGGGTCGGGATCGGGAAAGAAAATTGATTCCCGACTCCAATCAGGTCGAGATTCGGGTTAATAGTTTTTGGGTCGGGTTTCGTCCCGATGCGATCCCTACTCCCTATACTTGTCTCTGCATTTTTTTACATCTACCTCCTCTTTCTTAAATTTACTAGATTAGTTTGTTCTTAAATAACCTGTTCCTCTAGCTCTTTATCCACTAAAGTTGTTATTTCTCAAAATATATATTTTTTTAAAATTTGATAATTATGGTATAAAAAATGACATGCATCAGGAATCCTATAAATTCCTTAAATTTAAAAAAACATAAAATTCACTCATATATGAGGAATACGTATAATTCCCTAGATTAATACTTTCTCCGTTCGTAAACAAATGTCTCATACGAAAATACGTACAATTTTGACCGATAATTTTTTCATATTTAGATTGTCGGAAAAAATTATTTCAAAAGTTAATCACGTAGTTTATGGTTAGAACTATATGATGAAATTTTCAATTTTTTCATTTCGGTAATTTTGATATAAAAATTTTGATGGTAAAAATTGCATGTATTTTCGTAGGTGATATTTGTTTAGGTACGGAGGGAGTATAATAGTAATAAACTATAATGTGGTCCATATTTTTGTGGTTGTAATATTGTTATGATTATTAAAATATAATAAAAAAATAAAAAAAATAATGTAGGGTTATTATAAGAAAATTAATAAGAAAGCTGTAATTTTGTGTAAATGTAAACGATTTTTTAAAGTTATAAAATATGTTAGGTTTAAGGAAATGATTAAAATAGCTGGTAGGGAGGCTCTTAAACCTCTAACCGTGCTTGGTTCACCCTCTTCTTTTACCCTATAATACCTTTTGCTTAGTCTATTTTCCAATATAATTTCTCCGAGGTTGTGAGCTTGTTGCCATTCATTCCTTCCTTTATTTTGGTACCCTTGACTTTTTCTCATGAGATATTAAGCTCTTGGGTCCGGATCGGGTTTATCTGTCATTTAGTATATTTTTTGCTTCTTTAATATATGTTAGGTTTTTAGTATGTAACACAACCAAAATAATAGTTTATTAGATTTACGATAGTATTAATCGTTCGGTGTTCATTTCAAAATGCACTATTATTTAGGGTGTGTCAACCAATGGTATTTTTTAGTTTTAATTTTAAATTAATTTTAAGGTATATATTTTTGGGTTCATTAACATGTGTTAGATTTTTAGTATTTTTTAGTTTTAATTTTGAATTAATTTTAGAGTATATATTTTTGGATTCATTAATATGTGTTAGGTTTTTAGTATATGACACGGCTTAAATAATAATGGACTAGATTAACGATAGTGTTAATCATTCGATATTGATTTTAAAAAATTAAAATAATAATGTAAAATACAAAATTACACATATTTTTATTGTCCGGAAAAATTCAATTGAGATGATTTTGAATTTTTTGAGGCAGTAAAAATGGATACTACCCTCTGCCCATTTGGGTCACCACTTTTTTGGGGCGGTGGGCTAGATTGTGCCCAAAAGTTTTGCATTCATCACATTTAAAAGGAACTCATGGATAATCATCATGAACTTCTACACTCTGTCCCTCATTTTTCAACTTGATTTTCTTTTGTATCTTGCTATCCACACTAATCACCACACAGACCCTAACAAAAGATATTCTTTCAACATGATAATATAAAACTTAATGCCTTTAAAAGTCGCAGCAAGATTGTTATTGTTTAATAGCTTGTTTAAGAGTATATTTAAACTTGCTTAGTAGTTAGTACTATAGAGAGTATTATTTAGGGTTAGTACCATGTACTTTCAAAATTAACAATTAGTACCTTTAACTATTGTATTTGACCCAATTTTATTCTTCCGTCCAAATATTTGACGTCGTCAGCGTCACGTCATCTTTTTCCGTTAAATAAAATGGTATTTTGGTCATTTCATAATAAAAAAATAAAAATTAGTATAACTTATGCCATTTGTTTTTTATATCTTTATTTGAATATAATTTTGTTTTTTTTTTTGAAAATATATTGTGTTTTACATATAATTTGTATTTGAATATAATTTTGTTTTTTATTTAATTTAGTGCTTTATATATATGTTATACTTATTACATTTATGTTTACATATTTAATTAAATAATTGGTGAAATGACAATTTTGCAGATTACTTGATAATATCACTAAAAAAGTAAAATGTCACTAAAAGGGTAAAAGAGTAAAATGTCACTAAAAGGTGACGATGTCATCAAATTTGGATGAAATGGGACTGAATTCAACAGTTCATGGTACTAATTAGTAATTTTGAAAGTACATGACACTGATCGTTAAAACTTGGTAGTAGAGGATACTAATCGGATATTAACCCTATTATTTATATATGGTAGGAGTTTTAGGAATTTTTTGGTTGATAATACTTGTTATTAATGGGTATTACGGATTAAATCAAATGGCTCGTATTGTATTTAACGGTATGGATCGGACTGGTCTCGTTCGGATTAACAAAACTGAAACATAAACCAAATCATTAAATACGGATTTGAAAATTTTGAATTCAAAACCAAAACACCAAAATTCAAAACCTAAATCAAAGCTAACCAAATCAATATGGTTCGGATCGGATTGATTGATTCACGAATTTTACTTACAAAGTCCCGGGTATATTAGCAATTCTTATAACTTTCGTCTAACAAAGCCAACTTTTTTACGAGCTTTAAAAAATACATGGTCCATATTATAACAAAACCAAACTCTTAAATACGCTCATCTTCTTCACTGTTTCTCTCTCTTTTTGCTGTAACAAATTAAATCCTAAAATTCTTTCAAAAACACTAAAACAGATTTTATTTTTTAAAAAGATAAACTACTAGTACTAGTAGAAAAAGTAGAAAAATGAATCCTCTTATGACAATCGGTCACCTGCTGATCCGGTCGCCTACACAAGAAGTGAACTTTCGTGTAACATTATCGAAACAAGTGAACTTTTTTACGAGCTTTAAAAAATCAGGGTCCATTTTGTAATAAAACCAAACTCTTAAATACAATCATCTCCTTCTCTATTTCTCTCTGCGCTATAACAAATCAAGCCCTAAACTACTAAGTAGCAAATAAAAAAGTGAAAAAATGAATCATCTGAGAACGATTAGTAACCTGCTGAACAGGTCACCTAAAATTAATTTACAGCAGAGTAGGGGAATAAGGGTGGAGGTTAGGAACGGTAATCTGGAATCGGCATTAAAATTTATGGAAAGGAAAATGAAGTGGAGCGGTATCGAAAGGATGATTAAAAAAGAACAAACTAATCATATTAAAAACTGTGAGAAGAAACAGCTTGCTATTAAACGGGTTTTATTCAGGACTCGGTCCGAGGGAATCGCTCGTATTTACCAATCTATCCTCACTAAAAAAGTCAGGTAATTATTTATTTTTGTTATTTCTTCTTTTCCTGTTTGATTAGTTGGTGTTGTTATGAAAACAATATATGTCTTAGGCATTTAGTCGAACAGTTAAGAGTACTGCTCTCGGAAATACAATTATTACTTATTTTTCTAATTAATAGTTGTTGTTTTATATAGTTATTGTTTTGGGGACGGATATTGTCGTAGAAATAGTGTGGTTTGTGTTGCATATTGTGTCTAATTTGGGTGTATTGAAAAAGGCTGGTATTGGATATTTATGGAGTACTACTTATTTTTATAACTAGTGTTGTTATTTTTTGTTGTTATTGTTTTGGGACTGATATTTAAGTAGAAATAGTGTGATTTATGTTGCAATTTGTGTTTATTTTGGATGCACAAAAAAGCCAGTTACTGAAATTTTGTTGTTACTTATATTACTAAATAAATTTTGTTATTGTTTTGTTATTACCAATCCATCCTCGTCAAAAAAGTCAGGTAATTTTTATACTACTTTTATTACTACTTGTTAAGACTCGGTTCTGTTATTTGTTATATAATAAAATAAAAAATGCTAATTGAGGCTGTGGAAACAAAATCTCTCTTAGGCGTTTAGTCGAGCAGTTATACTAAAGGTCAGGAATGCTTTATTTTTATTACTTCGTATTTTCCTATTTTAATTAATTATTGTTATTATGAACTGTGTTGTTATTGTTTTGGGACTGATATTGGGGTAGAAAAAGTGTGGTTTATGTTTCATATTATGTTTATTTTGGAGGCATAAAGAAACCAGGTATTGAAATCTGTTAGGGTTTTGTCTTTTAGTTTACTGTTTTAGAATGATTTTTAGTTTTATACTTTTATTACTTGTTAAGACTTGGTTCTGTTTTTGTTATATATATAAAAAAAAAGTGACACTAATAAAGGGATTGTTGTTGTTATAGATTGTTATTGTTTGGGGGCACTAATAACAGCTGTAGAAACAATATCTCTCTTAGGTGTTTAGTCGAACAGTTATACTGCCTTGCGGAAATACGGGTTTTAGGTACCAGTCTTTGGAATGAAGTAATTACTCTCTCTTTTTATAATTGATTGTTGTTGTTATAGATTGTTATTGTTTTGGGACCGGTATTGTGGTAGAAAGAGTGTGATGTATGTTGCATATTGTGTTTAATTTGGGTATATTGAAAAAGTCAGGTATTTACTATTTATTACTACTTATTTTTATAACTAGTTGTTGCTATTATAAATTTTGTTGTTATTGTTTTGGGACTGATATTGAGGTATAGAGCGTGGTTTATGTTGCATATTGTGTTTGTTTTGGATGTATGAAAAAAGACAGGTATATCTTTTCTACGTTAGATATGATTTGCAAATATTTGAGTTTATTTAATCCATTTTCTCAGCTAATGTTTGAAAAATAGGTTATATTTATGTATACTTATGTTTATCGAACTTTTGTATATGATTATTAAAATTTTGTTGGCTATTTTGTTTGACGTTTGACCATTTTGGTGTCATGTTATTGTTTTGAGATGGTTAACCTGGGATTGTTTGGCTACAGGGATTGTTTTCCGGATCGTTTAAATAATATTTCCTTTTACCATCCCTAATAAGTATATTTTGTTCAGGTTGATTTCCTGTTACTGTTTCATGATATTTAATTTAGTGCTCTTGATAAATCTTACTTCACGTCCAGTTACGATAGTGTCATTTTTAATTATATCAAGGCTAAAATTAAGTCTTTTAACTGGCCATGAAGTAAGATTCATTAGTATTTTTGTACCATCCCTACTTTTTTTTGGCGTTGCCTATTTTGTTTAGTTCCATTTTCTGTTACGGTTTCAGGATTTGAAATTTATTGTTCATGATGATTCCTTAGGTCACCTCTGGTCTGGTTACAAAATATTAATTTACTTATTAGAGGTGACAATTGTGTTCGGATTAGTAAAAATTTCGGCTCTACTGTTGCTTTTTATGTAAACAAATATTACTCCCAAGGTCCGATATCTAGAGCTCGTCCACCAACTCTGTATCTTCTGACTGTGTTTTGCGTGTTTACCCCTTTTTTGGAGATTTTTGGCCTCATCTCTCAAGCAAATGGGTCGGTTTATTTCGGGTTGAAAAATCTGGGTTCATCCATGCTTGAATTCTAGCCATTGAGCCAGAAATAAATAAATTTAACTATTCTAACTCTTACATATGGTGACTGATTTTTATATGTTTACCTCTTATGTAAACGATTTTATATAGGATGGGGCGAGGAGGTTAACGATTTAAACTTTAAATTCTAAACTAAAAATACTAGTAATAATGAAGTCCCATAGATGTATGGGTTGCATTCCTGTCACGAACTAGGCTGATTATCACTAATTCTTCGTTTTTTATTTTAATAATTTTATGCCTGATTTTATCTCTTTTTCTTTTTAGAATAATTTTTTTAGCAGTGACTGCGTATTTAGTTTGTTATTATGTGAAGGGTTCAAAGTGAAATGCTCTCGGGTACAATAATAGGTATTAAAATGAAAATACTAAATAAATCTCTTTCCTACTGAACCATAGAGCAAATTTAAACGTACACAGTCTTACCTGCTGCTGTGGCTACTTATGTTGATCGATCCCGTCTTCACTGCTTTTCAAAAAATCAAAAGCAATAGGTACATTATTGAACCATTTTTTTCAATCCACCTCCTCAAGTTAGTTTTTTGAACAGAAAACTTTGGCGAGTAAAATCATTTTTTTAATGCGAAATAATAAAAATTGCTTAGTCTTAAATTTTCGCTCCGTCTTTGTACCGTAACTTCCTGCTCCACCATTCTAAGCTGCTTCTTTCTCATTATTTTTCTATCTGTTTGTACCAGAGAAATGGTGCAAAACTTGTTTTCTTGATGGACTCTATAATGTTAGAGAATAGTATATACATCAAATAGATAGTTTGCAATAACAGTGCAGAATTGGTAACTTAGCGTATATCAGTATATGGCTTTAAGAAACCTCAGAGTTGTGGCATATTCTCATATTGTGATAAAAGACTCGTACATACATCTTTGTTTAAGAAAATCCTCTTGCTTGGATAGTTCTTACCTTTTCTTTAAATATGAATGTGTGATTAATCTTCTTATGTTGATCAGATCAGAACACTTTTTTTTCTTCGCAAGCATGAAATCACAACTCATTTTAGTTAACAGAAGAAGCATGTGCAGCATTCAAGTTCATACATTGTTGGAAATAACATTTAATTTTAGGGTTTTCACCCCATACATTCTGTTGTCTGATATAACTCTGAAAAATGAGGTCAATGTAAGCTTTGTGACAATTGCTATTTTATTTGCAAATACAAGTATCCAACTTTAGGTCTTTCAAGTTCATGCTTTACTATCTATTAAAACTACTGTACTTGTATACATGTGCGCAACAGGATTGTTTTCTGACCATATGTATGGATACCCTGAATTTTTATAGAAATCACACATGTTGTCCTAACTTGCATTATTTTAAGATCGTTGCTATGCAAGTTGTAGATTTATGTGAATGAACCTTCAAATTTAGGTGCTCTAAATTCATAGGTTATGTTCTGTGGAAATAATAGCTAAGTTTCGTCCTCTTGGGCTAAAGACATGTTGCCTAAAAGTGAAAATTTCTTGTTGTACACAAATATTTTAGTGCTTTAGATTTAGAATTAAGAGAAAGTTTTTGGAAGGTTTGTGTTAGAAGAAGGATATAGATATTTGGAAACTATGCTACAATTTTTCATAACAAACTCCATGAATTTAATCTTGAAAGTAAGCTATACAATTCTTCACATTGAAGTGTATGCATCAAAAGTTTAATATGTTAACCTTCAGACTTCAGACTACTCCTTGCTTTGAGCTTCGGTGTGGTTTTGAGAGTTACTTGGAGCCAGCAATAGATTCTCTGTCACATATGAAATCAGTGGCGGAACCAGAACTTTATTTTTGGGGAGGCTGTCGTTAAAAAGGATAATAAAAGGAAAAAAAATTGCAAGGGAGGGGATTCGAACACGTGACATGTTGTCTGTTAGTATACAACTATACCATTGTACCACTGAATTAACTTATGCTAAGGGAGGGGCTGTAAATGTGTTTATCTACAAACGCAAAACATTTTATGTATAAAAAAATAAAAATTAAAAAAACTGGGGTGGCGGCGGCATCCCCTCGCCCTCCCCCGGTTCCGCCCCTGTATGAAATTTAAACAAGTTCAAGTTGTCAACTCTCCTAGGCCCTAGCGGATGCACACAGCATTACATAAAAAGTTAGTAAAGCTAAGGGTGTTAAAAGTCATTTTTCTGTGTTTAGCCTATACAATTGTCTATTAGATGAATGGATTTCCCTCTTTGTTCTTCTTCTGTTGTACCTTTAAAGCTCAGGTTTCGTTTTCGCTTAAAGATTATACTGCTTGTGATTGCCTAGCTGAAAAGCTGACCCTTTTTGGCTTCACTGATCTGAGAAACTATAGCATTTTAGCGGAATGGGTGAATGAACCAATTGTTTCCTCAACCTCCAAAATCCAGCTTATTTGCTTAAAATCTGCAGTCAAAACAGTTCCAATTTGCATATTCTTGCACCTTTGCCAGTATGCACAGCAATCTTAAATTCTTTATTTTCAAGAAAAAATATAAGCATCTGCAGAACTTCAATATACAATGATGTAAATGTAATGATGTCATGGATTAAAAACCTGATCAGATTCTGTGGGGTAATTGTTTAGTATTATGGTCAATGAAGTTACAAACAAGGATACTTTCAGTTTATATGTAATTTTTATTTTACTATTCTCACCTTGAATTAGAATATTTATCCAGTAGATGCTAGACTTATCCGAACTTTACCTCCGCAAACCGTGTTTTCTACGTGAATCTAATTTCCAGTGATAAATTAACTTGTCCTCGATAATATATATTGGATATTTGGTTCATTATTTTCACTGTATTGTGAGGTTGTTTTAAATGTTTGTAGGGGTTTATGAGAGCTCTTCGACAATACCATTCGACTCTTTTTGCTGCTTATCAAAGGGACTTCATTTGCTGCTGGAGTCTTCGCTTCGTCTAGCTTTATCTGTTGGGTTTAGATCTCAGTAGTTCCTTCTTGTTCTACCCGAAAAATAAAATTAGAACATGTTACTTTTATGTTCTTCACTTGCCAACTGTTATTATACTTGATGATATCTGTTTTCTCCTTCTGATCATGGTTGTTCATTGATATGGGATTATGGAAGAGCTGTTTTTTTGTGTGGGTAAGCTTGAGTTTTGGAACTTAGTTGTGGTACGTGTTTGAAAATGAGTTCTATGAAGGCTTGTCTAGTTGCAACTTCTAATTTCAACTTATTTGATTTTCTACTTATAAGCTATAAGAATTCGGTTGTCCAACTTATAATTTGAGCTTTTTAGTTTTTTCATTTTGAATTAACTTAAAAGTATGCTTTTCTTTTTCTTTTTCTTTTCAATCTCGGCCGAAAGATGGTGATATGTCGCCGTTAAGTATGCATACAGTATCTGTTAGATCTTATTTCTTCCTTGCACATTCAGATGACTGATAGTCTCAAGGTTTTGATTAGTTGGAGCATTGGAGAGAGCATAACAGAAGCTACAAAAAATGCGGACTACTTACCTTTTGATTCGACTTTCTTCAGTGGAAAACTTCTGAGAAAAAAATTAAATAGCATCATATCCTTACCATTTTATACAATTGTCTAATTTTGAAATTCCAGCTCAAAAAAAAACTTTTTTTCTTAAAGTAACGTCATTCATTTTAGATGGGAAAATAAATAGATATTCCAAGTGATACAAGGTTTATGGAAAATGAACACTAATACAGGTTTAGAATTAAGAAATTTAGTATTATAAATAATTTAAACTGAACGAGGGCCGAGTTTGGTCTATTTGCGAACTTCTTTTTGGTAAATGATACTACAACTACGAAAACTTAAACTTAACTCCGTAGAAATGTCTGTATGAATCCCAAGCAGTGCTCTAAAAGGTTCGTTTAGGTGGAAATTAGACAGAATCTAGATGGTAGGCGGAGCCTAAAAACCTAATAGATTAAACGGTGAATAACGGAATTATGCGGGATTTAGGCGCTGTCAACTTCCGCCTAAATTCCGTCTTGCATTGATCCCAAATTTTCTTACGACCTGTCTGGTGACTCCTGCCTATTACCGGAACCATTTTTTTTTAATAACTAAAAATCGAAACCATGAACATGATGAAAATGGATTGAAACGAGACCGATGTTAAGTCGTTTTGTTTTGGTTTACACTAAAATCTAATTTAATTTTGTAAAATTAGACCATTCCTAACTTTTACTAAACTATTTACCGAATTAGTTGCATATTTGGCATTTAACTTTTTTTTGTTATTTTTTTGAGCTTTTTTATTTTAAAAAGGCACATGCATTTGGTATCACTGCTTTTTTTAACTTTTAAAAATCTAGATTTTTGAGAATTATTCATATACTTGATGTGTTACTTGATCGTTTAAATATGATATTTTGAAAATTTATCAAAAAAATGTCTTATAAAGTTATTTTGATTGAAAAACAAAAGGTTATTAACTAATGCGAAAAATCAATATGTTAAAAGTTAACTTTTTTTAAGTTTTTGTCAAACACTCGTTTATATTTTAAAAAATATACCTTTTCCTGCTTTTTAAAAACATATTTTTAACTGAAAAAACTGATATAAAAGGACACTTAATTCAGAGTAGCTCCTTGGATGAAATTATTTGACAACCAAACAAGGAAATGAAAAAAGAAAAAAGAAAATAAAATAAAGTCCTCTTCAGTCAACACAAGTTCTAACTGCGAGGTTTTCACGTCCAGGGTTTAAGGTTTATGGAAAAAAAAACATATATATAGAGGGAATAATAGCTGGGAGTAATTAATCTTGTTTCTGACCGTGGAGCAGTTTTTTTATTTTGAAATTTAAATTTTGTATAGATAATGATACCTAATTTAAAAACCCAATATTTGTGAATTGAACGAGGTGTTGACACGTGTCAGATTTTCACTTTACCTATTAACTAATGGTATAGATGTTTATTTGAGTTATAATAGTTGGTATAATATTAATAGTGATGTGTGACCCATCTTATATCATGTTTGTTTACACAACTTGTAACTGGTAGAATTGTACTGCAATTTATGTTAATAAGGGCTATAAAGTGAGCAAAGCGAGGAATCATGGATGAGGGGTGACGGATTTACATAAAAATTAATGGTAGAGGAAAATGAACCATAGGGGTGCCAAATTATTATTTTTAACAAACTTTAGTCGAAATACATCGTAAAAAAATTTAAATTTTAAAATTATTAGAGTTATGTATTCCAGTGGCCCTGATGCTGTTTACTTAGCTTCGCCTCTTGGTAAACTACAACACTTATATGGTGTTATTAATTATACCACTCATAGTACCTAGTTACAAATTATATCTTTTTATTCTATATTGCAAACAAACATGGCCTATACGAATGTATGGAGCTATTTATCTAATCTATGTGTACATGAATGTTCTAATTTAAGTGACCAGGGAAAAGCTAGTAGTAGGATTAAACAGGCTAGAACACTGCGCATATTAAGAAATGCGCTATTTTTTACCATGTTTGTTTAAACTAAACATTGCTGATTTTAGCATCTCAGCACCCGGACACTAACAAAAAGACACTATTTTTACCATGTATTTTTTACTTAATATGGCCGATTTTAGCCTCTCAGCACCGCACATAATAACAAAATGAAAATGGAATGAGTTTTTGGCGTCTCTCTTACAAGGATCCTTGTTCCTTGGCTGAAATTTTTGTCCATTAGGAGAAACTACTACAACTGGTATATTTTTAATCGCCGGTAGCAAATGCCCTTTAGTTGTTTAACTAGGAAGCATAAGATGGAATACATTGCCTAAAAAGATTGGTTTTTGTGCCCAACCACTTGTCTACTTAGTTTGATCATAGTTACAGCAAAACGTATGCCTTGTTTGGTTCCAGGCTTGCAGCTTTTAAGGTCCTTTTGTTTTTGGTATTAAGATTCAGTCCTGATTTGGTTTGGTGTGTTGAAACGATGATGTATTCTCGTTTTCTTAAATGCTGCTGCCAAGCAAGCCATATATTTGGGTTTTTTGAAAAATTGAGTCGATTTTTTATTTAACCATAGGCTGTTAGGAAGAGCAAAATGAAAGAGATTGATCGTTCGTACGAATAAAATGAATGAGATTGTGAAAAAGATTGGTATTTGTCCCCATCTGTCTTTTTTCAGTTCTTGTTTTTTTGCCAAGTCCAGCTAATTATTTATTGAATTATAGTTAAATTTCATTGATTTGTTCTCTAGCTATTTTCCAGAAAAAGAATAGGAAACAAAAGTCAAAAAGATAATTTTTTTACGTTCAGTTGATTATTGTTGGTTCTCAATTAAAACATAACAATAGCTAAAAGTGGAGTTAAAAGAAAAATTCATATACTATTTGATTGGTAATCAAATGAATGAGATAGTCACGGCGATCAGACTTTGTTTACACCCGATGTCTGTTTTCAGTTTTCGAATGTATATATTAGTTGTATTTAATTATTCTTTAATTACTAGATTCATCAAATTGTTTTTAACTATGGACACAGAAACTGGAAAGCGATTTCCAAAAAGATTAGTCTTTGTTTATGCTCGGTTCTACATTATTGTTTCTTGAGATTAATATTTTGATCATAGCCGGGTACATTTGAAATTATAGGAAAAAAATCCAATGACTATTAGTTTGGCTAGACTTTAGGATGAGAAAAGGAATGAGATTTTCAAAAAGATTAATTAGCTTTGTTGGAATTGTAGGATTGATATCATAGTATGATATGATCAACTATTTGTTTAGCTAATTTGCTATAAATGTTTGTAAGAATATAAGAAACTAGATCAAACAGTAATATTTTACTTTATTCCCTGTTGTATATCTTCTTGTTAGTAAAGATCAATCATTCAATTGCAGTTAATTAGGTTTGGAAGCATATGAAAAAAAATAGTAGCATTTATTTGTTTACCTAGGAGATGTTAGGAGGAGAAAAAAAAAACAATTGTCAGAAATGGTATAACGGCATAACTAATTACATATTTCATTGGGGACATTCCCATTGTCGCATATTTAATTATTGATATTTGGATTTCCGTTCACTGAAGTGTTCCACAGTATACTGAAATCTATCCACTGTGAATCTGTTGTAATAAAAAAGAACTACTATACTAGAGTGCTTCTCTTTACTACATTTAGAAGTTGCTCTTACTTTAATGGCTTTGTCCTCTCTCTGCAAGCCCTCTGCCTCTAATTTTATCCATACTAATTATAGTAACTTATGCTGGAATTAGATATTTTTCTTGCTGATTATACTCCATGTTTATTAGTATACAACTATATGCGAGCTTTTTGTTGCGCTATATAGTGTGAGGAAAAGTAAACTGAACAAAATTGTCAAAAAGATTAGTCTTTGTAGGAGCGGATCAACCAAATCTAGGGACTAAGTAGATATATTTTCTTTGGTGGCCTTTTTTTCTATTATATACTGCATAATAATTTTTTAATTTGAGATTTTGCAATTGTTTTAAACGGGTGCAGAGGAAGATATTATTATTCGATATGAACTCTAGCGTTTTACAAAAACTTCACAATAGGATCACTATATAATGACCAGTTTGTGCAGTTCTGATCCCCCTTAAAGTATTAATAGATTATATATGTCCAGTTCATTTTTCTTTTCCTTCTTTCATTTTGTAATTTTCAATTAGTTTGAGCGAAATCTCGATGACCGTAACCGCACTGTGTATTAGGCTAACTTGTGATATTGAAAACTTACTGCTTGAAGTTCTCTGTAATCTTTTACACTTGTTAAATAACTGAAATAGTAATCATGAATTCAAGTTGACCTTTTACTGTTTTTAGTTAGAAATTTGCCTCCATTTTCTTCTATTCAAGAGGCGCGGAAAGAAACCTCACTCAGATACAGATTTAATCTAACAAATGTAGTGTTAGAATTGATAAAGAAACTAGTAAATTTCAATACAAGGCGACATAAAATAGACCAAATTTGTTTACATTATAATGTATTCTTCATGTCATTGCAGATGGAAGGGTTTGTTTTGCCACCCTTTGAATCAGCTTCTGTTTTGAAGGATAAAGATGTCATCGGGTCAGCTAAACAACCTTGACGCTCTTCATTTATAATTTTTTCTTTCCTTTAAGTAATTATTAAAAACAAAATATTTCTTCTCATCAGAGTCAAGAGGAAGGGAGAACTATTATCAGAGATTACCCAGGGTGATGTTGGTGAAAATTTAAATGATGCACACGAAATCATCAAGAAACAACCTTCACTCACCAACATTCCCCTTCTGGCAAACGAGGAATTTAAAAATGAAAGTGGTGGTTCCCAGAGTGAAGCTGAGGATCAAGAAGCAGATCTGTATGAAGAAATTTCACCTGCAAGAAAAAATGTTTCGAAGAAAAGAAAAGCGTCAAAGAAACTAGGGAGCTCCAGGTGAGTATTATGACATATTTGATAATACATTTGCTGGATGCCTAGAAAATGCCATTCTTGTATAGGGCAGTTGGGGCTCATGTTTTGTTTTTAAATGGGAATTTTATTCAATAAGGTGTTTTCGTATCATTGCACTTGCACAACCTCTAAGATGGCTTTCTCTTCTCCTAAATGCAGTTTAATCTGCAGACAGGTTTAGTTTCATAATATAAAGCCACTTTTGAGGCATCTTTGGTTACCAAGCATGTCCTAGCATCCCCCCTCCTTATACATTCATGCCATCAAGATTCTACACCAGGAGTTTGAGTTTCACTTTTGATGCTTAGATGTCAATTTGCAAGATTTTTTATTTTAGCTCCGTGATTATTTTAAAAGATTATTGCAGACATAACAAAACCATTGTTATATTGCTATGATAAAAGGTTCATGCTGCTGTAATTTTGGGAAGTTTTGTTTTCATAGTTTTTTATTGTAAGAGTGATGTGTCTTTTGTGGTAAATGCATAGTTTCCTGGTAAATTACTACAGTATTTATTTTTGGATAGCCGAAGCCCGAATGTGATAATTCTTATAACTTCATATCAGTCTTTTTTTCTCTTTCTGTCCATTTAGTCCCCTCCATTGTTTAACTGATACTAGTAACTGTGTTTGTTCTGGACCAGGAAGAAGAAGAAGAAACGTTTTGTGGATTTTCAAGTTTCTGAAGATGATTTTCAGGTAGACCAAAATCAAAGAAATGGATTCCATCATGGAGAGAGTAGTTGCACAAAAAAGGAAGAATCTGAAGTGAAGAAGAAAAAGCATAAGAGAACAAGTGCCATTGTTAGTTTGGAAAGCAATGACGACACTTATCAAACTTTGCCTAGTCCTCAAGGGTCGGTTTTTTCATCCTCTCTCTCTCTCTCTTCCACCTCCTCCCACCGGAATATGCTCTGGACTGCCTTGGCTGCTTTGTTGTTTATATGCTATAGCCTTTGTAATCTGGGTTTCAGTTTCACTAATACTTTGGACTTTGCTACAAGTTGGATAAGCTTCTTTTTTTAGCAGCGAGTCTGCATTTTCTACCAGTTTTCCCAAAATCTATAGGGAATAGAACAGTTAGCGTATTATTATTATTTTTGGTTACAGAGTTAGCTTATGATCTTAATACATTCTACTTATGCAAAGTGTATGGGGAAAGGGAATCACTATGTAGTATGTAGTGTGTAGTAATAATCTTCCTCAATATGGTTTATACATGTCTATATGGTCAACTGGGCTCATCTATCGAGCTAAACTCGATTTAACTAGTTATAAGCAACCATGGTTTTCAAAGCTAATATTTATCTGCTAGGTTTAGTAAGCTAATCTTGGCTCGTGAATGTAATTTAGAGGGAGAGAAATGCTAAAAGACATGTGCTAAGGATAGTCCTATATTAATTGGTCATATCTTCTTTTTGGTTTCTTATAATTTGAAATAGATTGTCCAGTGTTGCAGTGACTAATAGAAACTAGTATGTTCACTGTGCTTCGGAGCTAAACCTTCAGATCTTTAGCAGTTTGAAGGAGTAGCTTCCTATAATTCCCTTTTTTTGTGTGTTTCCTTTTAGAGGTTGTTCGCAGGGAATACCATATTTATACACATCTTTTCGTTTGATGAAATGTTGCTTGATAAATAGTCCTTTGTTCCAGAGCCACGATTGTATTGTGTACTTGATTCTTTTAAGAGCTTCTTTTATTTGGTATTATGTATATGTTCATTAAGTAGATAGTCCGCTATGGTTAGAGTCTTAGAGACCCACTTGACGTCGATATTTTCTTTGGTTTTGTAATGTCTGTCATTAGTCTGTGATAGCTGAATTTATGTTTATGTTTTGTAGGTCCGGTCCTATTCAAGATGATGAGGTAGAACGTAATGTTCCACCTCAGGCACCTGATAGAACTGACAAGGTCTGGAAATTATTTAAACATTAATTAAGATTTTTAATTATATTTGTGACAATTTTGAGAGATTTCTTTGCTATTCAGTTTAGGTAGACATTTCGGTTATATCCGATACTTGTCTGATGAGTTTGTAACTCTTGCACTGTAAGTAGATAACGTTGTCATTTGGTCATTAATCAAGGTCCTGTATTGGACTTCATTGAGGACATGGAGATCTAAAAGCTCTGAACATAGGACTTGGAGATTTTTTAACTGATCTGAGATCAGTGATAACATTTAAAAATGACAGTATTATCTTAAGCAGCATGATCGATTACGGATAAGCGGTAATGTTACTAAAGGTGTGTCATTGAGATGTTTAACAGTCTCATGAATTTGAAAGTTGAGTTTTGTTTTTGCTTTAGCGCAATAAAAACCCGCTCTATTTTTCTTTGCTAGAATTTGACTGTCCAACTCTTTATTTGTTGATCTAGAGAACTGTTTTCAACTTTCAACCAACATTTTTTAAAGTGGACATCTAACAAGTAAGCCTTTTGCTAACAAGTAAGCCTGCTAAAATTTTAGTAAAATATTTCAATATTTAAACGTATACTTATATTTGTATCAGATACCTAGTAGAAGTGCTCGTCGAAAGAAGGCATAGAAGCACTGGCTGAAAGAGAAAACTTCTTCTCTCAGATAACAATTTTTCTGAAGTTGGAACATGTAACATGCAATTAGAAAAGGTGCAATCTCCCAAATTAAATGCAAATAATCATTCTGTAGAACAGCAGCGGCAAACTGAAAGCTTTGATGTGGTTACCGAGATCGCTCCAGTTATAGAAGTTGTCCCCATTGTGATTAGGCCTGGACACATTCGGTTTGAGCCTCTTGGGGAGGATGAGCTCTCTCTTTCTCTTTCTCTTTCTCTTTCTCTCTCTCTCTCATTTTTGTAGATGTCTAGTTTGTGACTGTGTGGCTGGATGAGTACTTTAGTGCCCATGATGGATCATCTTATTTGACATTTATTGTCGTGCAAGTTGATCACCAGGTTAAACTTTTTTATTCGAGCAAGTATGAAACTGAAGTATATATATACTGCACGATGTTGCTCATTGACATGGTCGTAGCCTACCTTCATTCTCAAAAGCTTAAGTTTAGTTGATTGAGTGGCTATGATTTATGGTTTTGTTCTGCTTCTTTTTTGGTAAATGGAGAATTTAAAATACATCTATTATCTGAACATTTTTTGACAGACATATTTTTCATTCAGTGTTGTGTATGATTGGACAATGTTCATACCGTTGTTTCTGTTTTTGATTGATGCTAAATCAAATATTTGTGTTTTTTTTCCTTTTTGAACAATGGTAGTATATATTGAATCATGACAAACATATCTTATACTTGATTTGAAAACTTTATTAAATTATTCCGATAAGTTGGTTGCTCGTTATTCCTCAATTGTCATTTTTGTAGGTAACCGTACTCGTTTTTGGTATTCATGCTTCTAGTTCTGCATACATACCATTTCACTGCTGATTTCCTGATTCAAGTATTTGCTGTCAGATTCAGATGGGGATGCAATCTGGAAAAGCCATGATCCTGCGGTAATTTTACTTGATACAAGTCTTTGAGTTGTAATATTTTCATCAAATCGTCATTCCGAAAAAGTAAAATGACTGCATATGGCTGGTTTTATTTTGTGTAACTTTATAACTCGTTGCTTTTCTTGTTAGGATTAATTTCTCCATGTAAACCTTTTTGTTCTGTATTACGTTGTAGGAAATAGTTCAGTGGAAAGGAATTACCAGCAAAAAGAAGGGTCAAAAATGGGGAAGAGAAAATTCAACATCTTGGAGAGATGAATCTCAACACTCCAAGCAAGAAAGAACTGAAAAGATAGAAATTGAAGAAGTCAAGTCTCCAAACGATCCCATTGATTTTGAAAACCTTGCACCGTTATTTCGCTTGCCTCGGGTATGATCCTATGAGTTTACATTGCCAAATATGCTTTTATTTATATAATCTTCTTACTGGGATTCTTCTTATTCCGGACCTTGTGTTCACTTCGTTAATCAGTATTTATTATGCTGATTTATGGATGTTCCCGTTTAAGTGTTAATTCCTCTTTAGTAAAGTATGATCATCATCATCAAAATATGCCTTTTTCCCAATAATTTGGGGCGGCTATTTGTTAACATGCCTTTATCTCTTTAGTAGTATGATAATATTAAAAATCTCATTTTGCCCTCATATCTCGGGGGGGTGGGGGAGCACTTTGACATGCTTTGTCCCTTTTGGTTAATATTACAACTTTCAAATCCAAACTTACACTTTTTTAACAAGGGGGATAGCCGAAAGGGCGAATTTAGGTATTTAGCTTCTCAGGTTCACAGTTCTCACTGTTTGTGGTTATCTGTTCTTTGATCCTGATTCCTGAGAGGAGCATCTTAGGTTGCATTCTCTTGAAAATTAATGCGTACTGTTTATGTTTATTTTACAAAAAAAAAAATGTTCACACTGCTTTGGTAAGGAAGAGACAAAGGGCTCTTCAATTTTTTTTACAATGCAAAGTGGGCAAATCCCTTTTAATAAGCTTTTGTATGTGTATCCTTGCTCCGTTCATTTTAATTATGGAAACAGAATTACTGTTGAAAATGCATTTGGTGGGATGGTCCCTAAAGTTTTAAGGTTTTCCATAATTACAATCAAAAAAGGCCTGTGGGTTGTCTTATTTTAAAAAAATATATGTTTTACTTTAGCCGCGGAAACCAAAATAAAAACATTACAGTTATTATCAGTTCCAGATTGCTGAGAGTAGAGATAATGTTGATGTTCTTCTTGCAGGAAGGTGATTTAATTACATACAGTCTTGTGGAATTATCATCAACCTGGACACCTGAGCTAACTTCTTACAGGGTATAAAGCTGACAGTTTTTTTTCTCCTCCTTTAAATATGGTTTGAACTTTGAAGACATAATTTATACATTTCAATATCGTTGTGTTTCAGGTAGCTAAAACATCATGGTACGATTCTGTTTCTAATAATATTCTGCTGACTCCACTTCTAGAATATCCGATCGTGGTTGAAAAACTTGATGAAGAAGACACATTTGCGCAGCCACCAGATAACTCGTTCTATAAGGAAGATGGATCTTTAGAGGTACTCAATCTATGGACACAACTCAAATACTATAATATAACCCCCATGATTCTCTAACATATTGATCTTTCAAAAGAAAATAGTTATAAACTTGATAATTCTTAGGGAACCACCAAGTGAAGGTGCTGCATCTTGTACCTTAAAATGAAACTTTGTTCATTACCTGGATTCACTTTTCCACCCTACAGGTAGAGTTTTCATCACTTGTTGATGTTCGAATAGTGAAGGAAAGCGACTCAGATCCTGCAAAAGTGGCTTCCTCGTCAACGGCCACAGCTAATGGGAACGGTACACATGACTCTACTCCACGTGCAGGTGATTATTTTAGTTATTTGAAGGCAATGGTTGTTTCTATGATACCATGAGATGGTATAACCGACTTACCCATAGAAAAACGAGAGGGTATAACCTATACCACCCATTCAACCATCATTTAACTCATGGTTAAGTGTACCACTTCTTCCATGGACGGATGCAGGTAGGGGCATAGGGTTCCATCCAAAATTTTCACCAAATGTAATTATGAAAATACCTTTAAAATTTATATTAATTCATAATCTCTTTTTCTTTTGTACATATACTATACTTATAATCAACTTGTATTCATTTGGTAAGATGGCTTTTTTTTCTACAACGTTACAATAATACTCGTATTCTAAACAAGAATTTTCGTACAAGTTTACAACAATACTAGTATTATAAACAAAAAACAAGAAAATAAATTCATCTAGTTTCAAAGGCATTGAAGGTTTTTCTAGAACAAATTAATTTGTTTATTGAAAATGAATGTGATGATGTATCTCGGAACATACTTATAACTGAGATATAAATTAGATGTATTTGAATCGTGAACTGAACTGTTTATAATTAATGTTTATTCATTTGGTAAGATGGCTTAAAGCATTGAAGGCTTTTCCTAAACAAATTAATCTGTTTATTCTAACGTTTGATAACATTTTATAGTTTGTTTTGTTTTTTTTTACTATATTATATTATATACAAATATTATATTATATTATATATATATATATATATATATATATATTGATTTTAAAGAGTATATCCGAACTTACTTATTCAAATATTAGAATACATGATTCTAGCTTCACATGAACTTATAAATTTTTCGACACTAGTCACCGTTATTATTATAAAAAACTGTACCCCGAATCTAAAATTCTAGATCCGCCCTTGAATTGTCTTCTTCAGTTTTGCTTAACAACTTTAAATTTTGAGCGGAGTATTAATTTTGTCTTTCAGTGACTTTCATACACTTGAGAGTGTTTCCTATTCCATGGCTAATAGTTACTGGAGAGTTTTTTTGTTCAAAAACCTTAAATTTATGGTAAATGACCCACATAGAGAAACTATTGGAGAGTTTTTTGTTAAAAAAACTGAAATTTATGGTAAATGACTCGCATAGAGAAATTGGTGTGGATGAATTAGCATGAGGTCTACAAAGTATCCTACCTTCTATACTTTTTTTCAGAAGTTCATCCAAACATTATACTATATGACAAGTGCCACTATTCAGTTAATACTTAATAGTGTACTCTTGTACTGCAAACAAGCATGGCCGAATAGTAATCATTTTCCTATGGGTTTCTCGAATCATCGCTCTCAATTTGTGTTTTTTTTTATCTTGTTGAGCAGAAAAGCAAGAAAATGCTTGGGATGAGATAAATGCAACTCTCAGTGCCAAGAAAGCAGAGCTAATGCGAGAGAATGGGTGGTTGAAAGAGAACAGTTCATGGTCATGTAGGGCTATGAGACGAAGCGCAATGGGACCAACAATGGCCATGTTAAGAGCTAACAATGAGATATAACATTTCACTATAAACTATCTTTGGTTTCTTCTGGATTAGTACATTAATTCTAATGACTCATGGGCTTCTGTTACAAAATTGCATGTATCTTTATTAAATATTTTTGCTATGGTTAAATCTGTTTTGGGGGAATGTATAAATTCCGAAAAAACGCTGCTGATGTAGGATACACTTTTTTGTGGTTTTTGGTTACCTGGGTGCACAATCAACTTCCCATTGTGTAGCAAATTTAATCTATTTCTATCTTGTGGTCACAGAGCATGATATTAATGGCTGCATTGGATTGTATAGATGCGCCTTTGCATATTACATTTTGTCTCTAGGCTGTGCATCTAAAGAGAAAAATGCCTCTTTAACATAAAAAAAAGACTATATTCCCGTCTTACAATGTAGTGATCCATATAATAACTAAAGTTTTGTATCAATTCCATTTCCTGTTAAAACCTCGAAAAAAAATGCATTCTCTTTTCTGCTTTGGGAATATCAATTTCTAGAAAACCCACAGTAATTAGCAAACTTTGACAGAAAAAAAGTGCTAGCAAAACTTAATGCGACGTGTAATAGTTGTAAACTGTTTATATTGTAAACACTCGCATCTCTTTCTGCAACTGATTTGTGAAAATATACAACACCTTCAGCATCAAATATAAAATGTTGAAAACCTATTATAAATAAGGAATTATTATACAATTGCATATGTATTATTGATGAAATATGCAATTATTTACGATAGGAATTTCTCTATTTGCATAAACTTCTATACACGTGTCACCATTACAACAAGAATGACTTTTCTTACCAACATCACAACCAGCAGAAAAAGGAATCGTCTTCCCAACTGCCTGGGATGCTACTCCTTACCGAGGGGGGGAACAACTGAGATGCTTCAAAGGCAAATCTCTTAGAATCTGTAGATAACACAGCAAAAGAAAACATTAGCAAACTTAGAAATGCACGTTACAAAAATCCATTCTTATCCTGAAAACCGAAGGAGAAAGTAGATGCAATGAGAAACTTCTACTGGGTCGAAAGCCAGAAAAATTGGTGTCAACTAAAGACGGAATCCTCTAGTAATGATTATACATGAAAGTTGGCGAAAGTTAATCCAGTTTCCTTTAACCAAACACCAGAAAACACTTTCTAGAAAACGTTTTAAAACAAACTGAACATTATTGATAACCAGGAATAATAGATACATTGATCCATAATATTTTACGTCAAAACATTAGAGCAGGCTTACGATATACAATAACAAAAATAATTAGTTATAGTGCTATCAAGCATTTTTCTTCAAGTTTTCTTTGCAAAGAAGTTTGTGAAGATGTAAAGAAGCAAAGACAACTCGGGGCTAAGCCCTATAATGGGAAAAAAATAAGACAATAAGGTAGCCATACAATCAAGAAAACCAGGACAACCCGGAGTAGTTCAATGGAACTTAAGTTTGGCTTAATTTTCCACTGCAGTTAAAAATTTGAATCAGGAGAAGGTTTATTTATGTTCTTTTTTGCACTGCACTTTGAAAGCTAAAAACTAGTAAAAATTCTTTTGATGATATATCAACTTTTTCTTCCGAAACTCAATGAGAATGACCGTCTAAAATCGCTAAATTTTAAATGTTCCGAGGAATTTTTCTAAAAGTTGTATCTGGAACAACGCAAAACTCAAAAGTGTCTTTAGATGTCACAACACTATTTTAAAAACAACTCACATGCTACAATAAAATCCAGCAAAAAATATTTTCCCTAAAATAATGAAATTTAACATAATGCTAAACATTATGACTATCCATGAGCAAAGTAAGATATGGTTTCGAAATCTCAAGAGGAAATTTACCTGTATAGAAAACTCCAACAACAGATCCGTCCATTCAAGAAACACGTGGCGAATTATCCTCTACTTGAACATCATTATACAGTTCATCACAAGCATCTAACATATCAGCATCTTCCTCCAAATTTGACAAAGAAAATGACCATGATCTCACTAAGGTTTTGGGGGATTTCGACACCTCATCGATCGAAGGTAGCACCATAAGCGGCACAGTATTATCCCTTGCGCTAGAGTTGGTGTTTCCTTTATCATCTCCCTCTTTATGGCCACAAGAGAACACCTTTCTCGGAGAATTATGAGATTTTTCTTTACATTGTGAACAATCATTTTGTTCATTGTTTAAGGAATATGGATGAGGAGATTCCAAACCAGATAAGGATGTCTGAGGCGATAAACAAGAGAAATCTGACCATTTAGAGGACGTGGGTGAAAAAGTGAATGAACTCGAACGATCAGAAGTTGTGGGTGAAAAAACAGGAGATTTCGAATCAGATGTTGGGCTATTAGGGTGTGAAAAAACAAGATAAGATGAAAACGAATCTTGTGAGCTGTTACTATCCGTTGGTGAGCATAAAGCATCAGTGTTTTCACCTTCTTTACAAGTATTAGTCTCCCTATTTGGGCTGCTATTTGCAGAACAAAAAGAAAATTCCATAGTATTTGATCCATTATTTGATGAAGAATCGTCGGAAAATAATTTAGCTGACATGATAAGTTCCTTCATAATCCCACTAGAAAACTTTCTCCGCAATCTTCCCCACCCACTCTTTCTAGCAGGTAGACAAGTTTCCGATATTGCCCCAGATAAAGGAACAGGCGGGATCACACCACCCTCAAGTGCTCGGTTAAATATCTCAAAATCTTTATTGTAAGAATCAACTTTTTTCTCACTTCGTGTTAACCAACTCGACAAATCATCATCATCCGAAAAACTTCCACTTTCTTCCTCTATTGTCTCCATTTGTTTGTTCGAAATAGCCTCCTGAAACTCAATTTGCTCTTCACCTTCTTTAACAGTTATGATCAGACCCTGTGCCAATTCGTATCTAACAACTTGATGAGCTGCTGACCTTGCACTGTCGGACATCACGGGGACACAATCCTTACCTATCCATATGTAAACAGCTAGAGGAGCATGTATAACAAACGCTCCTCGAGAATCAAGACCTCGAACACCAGGCTTAATTAACATTTTTGGGACGAGATGGAGGGGATCGTATGGTGAATGAGGTGCCATGCGATACATACGTAACACCGAATCTGGACTCTCCAATATAGCCAGGGCCCGATTCTGACAAAGCATGAGCTGGCAAGCAAAACCCATGTTCGGATTCGTCACCCCTCTTGCAGATTTCACATATTGAAACGCATCGTCAAAAGACTTTTTCTCTTTCCACATCATATACGCAATTACTAGAGAAGTTGATCGGGAAACACCTTGACAACAATGAACAAAAACTCTCCCACCTTGTTCTTGAACATCTTCGAAATAATCAAATACGTCGTATAATATACTCGTAATGTCCTCGGTTGGGCTATCCCTCAACCAAAGCGTCTTATACCCAAAATCATCCTTAAAGTACTCGGGGCAAACAAACCCAACACAATTCAGAACATGGGTAATCTTATTCTCACGAAGAACCTCAAAATTCTTAGCAACCTTATCACTACCTAGATAAACATGATCAATAATCCTCGAACAATCCTTATCAAAGAAAGCTAACTTATCTTTCTTAAACTCGAAGTCTCTCTCGGGTATTTCAAACCCAAGGTTCTGAGGTAGTTTCGGTGGCCCTTTGGCGCCAGGTGTCGGCGCCTGAGGCCAAACCCCGAGATCATCTGATCCAGCTCTAGGCCACTCCTCAAAGGCCCTCTTAGATATAGAAAGAGGGGGTAAACTCGGAATAGTTAATCTAGCCTTGTTGTTCGATAGGGGACGAGGTGTCGACTTTCTAGGTGACCTATCGGTCCATGAAGCCGACCGTAAATAATTTTTTCGACTAAAATTACCACCATCTCCGCTTCCTCCACCACCACCACCGGGTAGTCTGTCGTTTAATTGTTCATCGCCCAACATATTCTAACCCTTTGAGCTAAATTTTAAATCCACTTGATAGGCATTTGAGGATAGTTCTAGAAAATACCAAACAACCAATCAAACTTGGGTTTTGAATATTCAAACATGAAAAGAAATCTTTTATCCAAATCCTTCTTTCTAACAGCCAAATCAATTCAAGAAAACAAAGAAAGTATTTCCCAACTTCTTGAGTTCTAAAAAGAGTTAATGGGCAATTGAAGAAAATTCTAATATTTTGGCCTGTTCATGGATAGGAATGTGTAGATAGTTCTAGAAAATACCAAACAACCAATCAAACTTGGGTTTTCAATATTCAAACAAGAAAAGATTGAACCTTTTATACAAATCCTTCAGGAAAACAAAGAATTTAAGTAATTCCCAACTTCTTGAATTCTAAAAATAGTTGGTGGGCAATTGAAGAAATTTCTAATAAAGCTCATGAAAAAGTAAACAAACCAATCAATTCAATTTAATAAAGATTGAATCTTTCTTGATAGTTTGGCCTGTTTTCAAAAACCCTTGACTATATAATACAATCTCTCTCTAGATATAAGAAAGCGAAGGAAAAATTGTAAACAAACAAGACCAGGTAAAAACCCTAAAGTGGGTATACAAAGAGACTGAGACAAAATTAGAATAATAAAAAAAAAAAGGAAAAAAAAAAGTGATTATAATATGAAAAAACTGAGAAAAGACTTACAGTTTCTATATATGAGCCGACATTTAAATAAGGGAAAAATAAAATTCTTTTAAAATGAGAAAAATGATCAATTTGCTTATTCAAAGATTGGTAGAGAGAAAGGGAGAGGTTTGCTGGTTGTAAATTTGTAATGATAAAATGATGTAAACTCATGGTGTTCCCACTTCCCACCATAAAATTATTATTTGGTTCCTATAGTTTTTAATTCAAATTGTTAATATATCTCAAGTTCTATCAAATGTTAAACTTGGTCCTTTAAGTGAGTGTGTGGAGAAAGCATACCACAACCATTGTTCTTAAAAGTGAGATTAGACGGAAATTAAACAGAAATTAGGTAAGGTCTGGATTCTAGGCGTAGCTTACAATACTAACAGATTAGGCAAAAATAGGCGTAAATTAGGCGGAGGCTTCTCGCTAAGCGTAACTAAGAATCATACCATATTAGGCGGGATTAGACGGTGATTATGCATAATTTTACGGAATTAGACTATAGACGACCAATTACTGTCTAAAACTCATCTCACGCCTTTTAGACCATGACCTCAATTCAAGACTGCATTTAAACTTATTTTCAAAATAAAAGCTTTCGACTATACAAGTTTTTTACTCAGCTATTAATATGAGAGAGAGAAATATATATGAGCTATTGCGTTTTGGGAAGACTCTTGATTTCGGCCGATATCGAATTCCTTTTCGATGGAAAAAAGTGTCGAAAAGCTTACTTATTTAAATTATACAAGGGATTTATTGTCTTTTTAACAACTGATTTTGTCGATATATTATCCTGTTTTGGTGCAACATGGGGGTTTTAACATAAATAAACGTGTAGAATATATTAAATATTAAATATTGTATCATTGAGGAAAATTTATCAAATTTACAAATATATTAGAATTAGTAGTTTTCCAAATGTGATAGTATATTATGAGGAATGAAGTATTGTGACCATTATTATAATTTAGCCAAAAGAAAAGCAACGGTGAGTTGGGCAGTTTTTGACCAGAACAGAATTAGTCAAAGAGGCACGTCATGGGCCCATCCCGTACCAAATCTTGTGATGTCATTTTAAAACTATGATAAAAAATCGTTGAGATGATTTACTAACAAAAAAACTTTTAAATTGAAATATTCCTCAAAATTTAACAATTATTCAATTAAAACACAATGCATCAGCTACCACGTATTCACATTTTATATAATAATACATTTTGACATTGTATTTTTCCTTAAATGGAGGGAAGCTGAAAGTTTCCTTATTGATATAATAATATTATTATTTATTTTATTATTATGTTTTCTCTTCACTTCCCCACTATCATGTGAACTCAAATAAAATAATATTCGGATTTGAAAATAAAAGAAAGAAGGTAATATAAAATGGATATAAAGATAATTATAGAAAAGCTGAGGTTTTGTACAAATGCAAAAAGAGAGGTTAAATTAAAAAACTAACATTTTAAGTCAAATATAAGTAAGAACTTGTGAATGCTCAATATATTAAAAAAATTAAAAAAATTACTACACTAGCCCCCGTACTTTCAGTATTAATCATCTTGTTCCAATTACTCTCAATTGGAACAGTAGTTCCTTTTATGTATCTTCAATCTATGGGGGATGAATAAACCATAAATGATGAATAAAATTGGTTTATTTATCATCAAATACATTTAGGAAAGTCGATTCTAGGTCTGTCTAAAATCATGTTATATAACACTATTCTATGTATGTTGTGAGTCTTATTAGGTCAGTATATATATTATATAAGAGACATAGAGATAACATAAAGAGAAGAAACAGTATGTCTTTATTAATCAGAATGTATATGAATAAATGTGAAATACAAGACCCCTAACCCTCTTTATATAGATAGAGGGGTAGGGTTACAAGCCCACTTGGGCCAATAAAGAACAAGCCCAAGAGTCCAATAATATCTTACAACACTCCCCCTTTGTACGTTTTGAATTCTTCGTCTTCATGCAGTCGATCTGAGTCGAGTTCATTCGCAGTGCTAAACACATAAAAAACCTTAGGGACGAAAAACCCAGTGTGGGACAAAACCGGTACCTAGGAGAAACTGTGTAGCCGAATGATATAGGCCGAAATTCTATGTAATTAACTAACCACAAAACAGTGTGCCTCATCAAAACCTTGTCAGAGCAAACCCAATGGAAAAATCTCTGGTCGAAGGAAAAAGAGTGCAACAATGGTAGTAGTAGGGGATCAACCACAAAACAGGTGCCTCATCAAAACCTTGCTAGAGTAAACCCAGTGGGAAAAACCTCTAGTCGAAGGATAAAAGAGAACACAGTGGTAAGAAGTATAAAACAGGATACTCCCCCTAATTTCGGCAATTTTAAGTGAGATAAGATGAGAACGTGTCTTGCTAAAAACCTTGCCAAGGAAAACCCAGTGGGAAAAAACATTGGTCTAAGGACAAAAAGAGTACATGAGCATGCGACTGGATGCTCCCCCTCACTTGCACACGACAGGGTGCGAGGATTTCGACTAAGTAGTAATTAGTGCAATAAGCATTCACCTGGATGCTCCCCCTCACTTGCACACGACTGGGTGCAATGATTTCATATTCGAATAAAGAGTACGAGCATTCGACTAGATGCCTCATTTAATTGCACACGACTGTATGCAAGAAAATATAACGTGGAATAAACCGAGCATTCGACAGGATGCTCTTAAACTTCATATGTGAAGATTTATTTCGGCAAGAAATGCTAAATAGCATAATCTAGTCATGTCTCTCTTGATCGATAACAACAAGTTGTCCTCAAATAAAACAAGTGTTTTATCTGGATCGTGAGACAGAGCATATGTAATTCAAATATGGCTAATACGAGCTCGAAGCCATATACACTCTCTAGTCGTCTCATAGAGCACGAGTAGATCAGAGTGATTTGTTTGGAGTCATTCCAAGACCTCAAAGATATTGCCTTATTCCTAATGGTAAAGACATACCATGTTAGGAATATCCCTTATGCGGGTCTGATAAGTAACCGGTATCGGTATAACCGAAAAAGGGTTGCGTTAATTCGAGTACTAAAGGGGGTAGGTACACTCGATGACGCAAATGGGATAAGACAAGCCCTCATCCACAGTTACCTTAAGGTAATGGGAAAATGTTTTTTATGCCATTTCGATGGCAACGTATTAGCGCGATGTTGTGTCGATGTTCGTCCTAGCACATTAGACCAAGTACAATAATGCGCTTATTGTACTTAGATATGAACATCATGGTTCAATATCTCTTCATCGTCACATCAGGGACGGACTGGGTCTATATCAATGTCTAGTGATCGAACGATCATGGGAGAATTTGAAGACTTACCGTCATAATGACTAAAACGTCATAACACCTTCTGGGTGTAGTCTGAATCATGGACTTAGATTCAATCTTTACGGGACTCGATCATCAGGCCGAGTCACTACCGTGTCTTCCCAAGATCCTTCATCTCGTAGGCAAATCCAAAAATGGATCGCATAATAAAACACGCAAGGGCATAATACTTGTTCAAGTATCCCAAGCTGATCAAGTACACACTTAGGCGGGTATACCACATCCGCTCGGATTATATTAATCCATATAGTGAACGTCTCATTTAATTGAGATCGTGTTCTGTGGTCAGGAACTACTTGATTCAAGCATTATGAAGTCACACAGTGACCTTCATCTATATCTCTTTGTCTAAATCCCCATAGAGATAAAATCGTGACCACATTCATGGCTGCATACCCAGTTTTTCGGAAACTACTAAACTGGTAAAGTAGGGGACTGTTATAATGTCTATTACGAAGAAATCCACCATCTCGTAATCAATTACAAGGTGTGAGAGAAGTCTTGCGCTACTAGGCGAGCATTTTACAATCTCATTATTCTCATCACTCTTACCTTACGAATAACCAAATAAACGAACTCGTTTAACATTGGTGGTGTTGGATCTACAGGTCTGAACACACTTTCGCTAAGGAGTCTACTTGAATTTTAAGTTTCCATTAGTACAGTCTATTCTCCGTTGACTTCAGGCAACGGTACATGGTTCCCTGTCATAATTTGTTCATATTATCAGTCGTCACTGAATATGTGAACAAGTAATCAATGACAGTCTCGTTTCGCATCAATATCGTCTAAGATATCATGATCGACAGATATTTCGAGATTCTTAGGATGAGGAGGAAATCACACATCTCCTTGCTCCTTTATAATCTCGTGCGACAAACGAGTTTCAGTTCACCACCTCTGGGGCTGAACGAATTTGGAACTGTTCAACTTCCTCGTATCTTGGGAAGGACGACAGACTGACGGCCGACGGCAGCGTCCTTTGCTTGGCGGGTTCGGCCAAAGCAACGTGTTACGACAGGAACACGGCGTCCGACAGGGACGTCTATCCTTGCAAGCATTTTGCAGCAGGTATAGATGATCTCGTGACATTTCATAAAGTCATTAAATGCGTCTGGCATTTAGTTAGACGTGAGGGGGTCTATGCACTTACTTATCACTAAGTACAGTTTTTGGGATCAGGCTAAGACTGAGTGGGTTATGCCACGTTATTTCACGTCGTTCCTTATCAACGGTAACGTGCAAATCTCCCCCTAACGACGGGGAGAACAGTCTTAGCGATGTCACTTTCGCATATCATGCAGTAAAGAGATCGCTTGCCAAGGTTACTCTATCAAATGATAGGCATGGGATTCATAATCGACTTATGTCCCCTTCAGAGGTCCATATTTTGAACGCTATAGCGGCTCAATCAAAATATTAACTAAGCACTCCAAACACGGGTTAATATGAGACTTCTGGCTCATAACCAGTAACCAGCTGGTACGCATATAGTGTTTTGAGTGTCTATGGGCCTCATAACAGACCAATGCAGTAAAATAGCATAACCCCACACAGAAATATAAATCTTGGTGCGCAAGACCAAGAAATGCGTGCAATCATTTGCAGTCGCATCATCAAACTTTCCGTGAGTCCATTTGGGTCTGAACATAATCGACATGATGTTCAATTTCCAAACTCAAATATAATTCAAATCGAAATTTCAATTTTTACTCTTCGGAATTATCAAGTCGACTAGACTTTTCAGGATAATCCGGATCATGAGCCATCAACTTAATGATAGGGCTAAAAGTTTGGGAAATGCTGTATTTATGTGGAGAACAATAATCATGTGACCTTATTGTCGATGCATCAACCATAACCATTTATATTTATGATCCGTCTTTTGGTTGGATAAGTCCACAAGAACTCCTTCAATTCTTTACAAGAATTCTACGAGTTCATTTCGTGATCTTTACACATATTAGTCTGTCAAAGTGAGCATTAGTGGCATTAATTTCGGATTAATCAGGAAATATATCCTCAAAGAGAATCCAAATACGATGCGATTATAAATCAACCATCGTCTTTTGACCCGGGAATATCTCATCCGGTCAATGCCACAATATCAAAATGCTCTTATCAATCGACGACAGGCGAATGATAGTACAGAAAATCATGTCTTAGCATCTAAATCCTTTATCATTCGATGACAGGCGAAATGATAAGGTAACTTTAAATGCTTTAAAGAATGTGGTAGCAACCACTTGAAAGACATTCCAACTCCTCTAAAATACGCTTTTGGTCGTATTGAATGGAGGCTATGTAAAGAAATTTTAATTCTTTCATGAGCTATTACCAGATAACACTAATTTTCTCGAATATTTTATAACTCAATAAGGTACGCCAGGACCTACATGAGTATAAGACCTCATATTTGACAAATCAATTTGGTTTTATCAAAGATTTTGATTTGGAACGACAGGTCCAGAATCGTTGTCACTGAGTACTATTTTAGGCAAAATAGTTGGTGAAATTATGTGGTACACTGTTACCCACTATTTCCAAAAAAAACCAACTATCCCACAAGTATTGCCTAAAATTTCATAATTTAAAGTTTGGTCACATTTGTCAAAGGAATTTGCTCAAAACACTTTAAATTATTTTGAGAAATTTCGTAAACAGACAAACCATAATCCAAAAGTATTTCCAAATGGAAAAATCATAATCCAAATGGAAAAACATAATCCAGATGAGCGAAAATAATGGCTCAATGATTTATCAAAATCAATAAAGAAAGGTACCAAAGTTATTTGAGCCACAAAACCGGGGGTCTCAAGAGTTTCCTTTCAGTTATCTTTAACCACATTAGCATCGGTTTTTTCACCTTTATAATAGTTTTGAACTATTTAAGGAGTAACCGTGCATGACCTTTGTCTTTATAGCATAGAGTTGCCTCCTTGAGCATTATCTCTTGCTTTGTAACAACGGGTCATATTGTTCCTTTCAATTACTGTCTTGGAGCCACATGTTTTCGATTTTGACAATTGTCTAAAATCTCGCTTGGCTAGGCGATTCATCGGGATCACGACAGTTCCAGACAAATAACACTTGTCTCGGTTCTCGATTCGTGGAAAAAAAATGTACACGAATAGCATTAATATCAGGTAAACAATTCGCCATTGACCCAATAGGATTAAAACTACTCACCGGGGTATTTTTTTTTTATCCAATAACAGATGGGCGATAAAGGAACATGGTAAATATAAATTCACGATACTGCTTATGGAATACAATTTTCAAGCTAGTATTTTGGTGAATGATTGCTCCAATATGTCATTTTCAGACATTTGTTCACCATAGACGTCACCACGTCTCAATGTGGCGGCGGAATAAAATCAACGCCTTATCTTTCATCTCGCGAGTGACAACAAACTCATGTTTTACTCATCAAAGATAGCATCCAAAAAAAATTGGGCATCATATTTTCACACATCAGGGTGACTAACATGTGGTGACGGAATAACATCAACGTCTAAACAGTCATTTCGCAAGTATGTTTTGCGATTTTTCTCATCATAGATGACATCCAACCTGTGTTGGGAGTTCTGGATTATTTATCATATAAAACGACTGGTTTATATGTTTATGGTTTGCACAAGCACAAACTTTGTTTCGAAACGACAGGTTCGAAAAATACTAGTTTTGCTTTTCATGTGAATCGGTTCTCATTGATCGAACGACGGGTCGATCCTGAAATACCAATTCGGCGAAACATACATCACTATATAAACACACTCGGGGAAATTATTATTTAGTCAACCCCTTTCGGTAGCTCTAATTGAACACGACCAGGAAAGACGGTGAGGGTGGAGGGCACGAATGCCACTTAAAACCCGACCTCATTAGGATATCGACTTCCGCCTATATCTTTCCTAGACATCGTATCCAAATAAGTGAGCCTATTTGGAGAAGGTTCATAATTTTTCCAACTTAAATGTGAAAATATATGATTTCGCAAATTAACACATTTGTACATGGCAGTAAATAAATATTACATACCCGTGATTAAATATATATTTAGATTGTACCTGCTTGTAGTACATATTATAACAAGATATTCTAAATCACACTTAGCAATATCTAATACAATCCATCAATCTAAATTTTTCATGATAATTACGAGATATAGGGGAGTAGTATATTTAATTACTAATTTACCATATCACATGCAGGAAGGGAAAATTTAATTATAATTATACAATATACATGCAATTTCTATTATAAATTACAATACTACATGCAATGAATGATAGTATCTTATGGCACAGTCCCTCTTTTTTCTTACGACAGTGTTAGTAGGTTACTTATAATTTAATCAAAACCCAAGTTACAACCAGTGTTATATATGATAAGAGTATTTCAATCTCCTTTGAAAAAATAAACTTATGTATCCTAGGTTCATCAGTTTATATAAATTCTAAACTAATCATGTATCACGCAGCGCCGGAGTCATTCGACCATATAGGTGAGATAATACATACAAATTTACCATGTTTGATTATTTCTAGCATATGCTTATCAAACTACATGATTTTAGTCGCATGAATTTTATAGGGAATATAAACCTTGATGAACAGATAACTTAATTATAGTCCATAAACTAACTGTTGGTCCAAGTTTCAATATTATACACTGGTATTTTGAACAAACCATTATGATAAGTGCATAGATTACTCTAAAATAATAAATATTGTTAATACTATGCGGTGGTTTTAAAAATTGTAACATGGATTTAGATGATATGTTTGATCATGTTGGACAATTATAAACAATAACTTGCACTAAACTAACAGTAGGGTTAGAAAATCATGTATCGTACTTTGATATTTTGGGAAAGATCGGTAAATAACCACAAAACCCTGACCGTGTTTTTATAACGCGAAACCCTGATCTTAAAACAAATACCTAATCTTCGAGCATATATTATAATATTCGCGAGCATCGTGCTGATAACGTGTTGTGAGTCTTATTAGCTCAGTATATATATTATATAAGAGACATAGAGATAACATAAAGAGAGAGAACAGTATGTCTTTATTAATCAGAATGTATATGAATGAATGTGAAATACAAGACCTCTAACCCTCTTTATATAGATAGAGGGGTAGGGTTACAAGCCCACTTGGACCAATAAAGAACAAATCCAAGAGTTCAATAATATCTTACAACAATGTATATATAATAAGAACAATCTTACTCAAAGTGTATCATAAAAAGACAATATAAGAAAATGTGAGAATAATAAGACACATTTTAATACTATTAGCTCGGTATAATAGATGTGACCAAACTATCAGTGGGGTATCAATTTTATTTTATTTTATGATGTACGCTTTTCATGCTTAAAATAGCGTATAAACACAACCAACATTTTCTTTAGATCCACTTGTGCAGATAATTTAAAAAAAATTAAAGGATGTTTGCGTGTCTACGATGCATGATCGGAGATTCAAGCGTAGACGCACGCAAATATATGTTGACAACTTAACTATTGAAGAAGACATAGAAAGTTAAATTAAACATCACACTAAATTACACGTCACGGGCCGAGATATTGATCCCCAATCATGACTTTAAAGAGGATCAATAGCAAGTTTTGAGCCTATTGAGATATAGTTATCCCCCATATTAGTGTGATATAATCTCGATTACTATGTGAACTTGTTTAGGTTTTACACACCGTGTAATCTCTAGAAAACCACTTTAAACCCTTACATTTTGTTATTCTTGTTAGTGTGTATGTATGGTTGATCCGTATTCGGGTGTTTTTTTTGTATATTTATAACATTGCAAAACAATATATAGCATTGCTAGTCCAAGCTTTCGTAAGCTTCCGCACAACAATATATATATATATATATATAGCAATGCTAGTCCAAGTTGGTCTGGCTACTTGTATATCGTTTTCTCATCATAAATTTCTCATTAAAAATAAATAAATATATATATATATATATATCGTTTTCTCAAAGTTACTAAAAAACAGAAATACTCCTTATTAATTAGAATCATGCCATTGGGTTAGGTGAAAACTAATATACTCTACTGTAAACGATGTCACGTGCTGACACAATTCATAAGACCATTGAATGGTGTGAATTTGTGATTATCAACCCAATAGCCTCTATTTAGACGGCTTTAGCTTAAGAAAAAATCAACATTCCAATTCATGCCATCAGATTTAAAGGGCAAATTTACCTCACCTAACCTAGAAAAAATTGGGAAAATACTCCGTTCCTAAACGGTTCCAAAATATTGTAGAAACAACCAAGTCCACAATGGGCCCTCAATTTGCTATCCTAATAGCAAACATTACATATATCCCATAATATTCCTTATAGTCAGGAAGAAAATTATTATTTTTTTAGTTTTGCATTTCATTTTTTCCATTTACAAAACATCAGTTTACTTATAATTTTCGCATATATTCAAAAGTACTTGATATTTATTTATTTATATTATTTAAATGTTAAATCATATCTTGTAATCATATAAGACCAAGTAGACCCACCAAAAAATATTATAAAAAATGATGAATATCACTTTTGATTCCTTATATTTGAAGAACATTTTGACTACATGTAAAATTTGAGAATTAATAAGGGAAGTTGATGTATGATGTTTTTTTTATTATAAAAAAGTGATTTTGTTTCTCATAATGCAGGTAATTGATTCAAATAGGGCTTTGCTCGATCTAATCCCGTAAAAAATAATTGTAAACATAAAATATGGTGAATTTTTTAAAGCTATTTTAGACTGTGAAAGGGACAAATCTATATTTTCTATACACAACAGCAGTTATCCTTTACTCGATATCCCATTGACCGAGTCCCCATATAGACTTGGCAAACAATTGGAAAAAATATTTAAAAAGATATTAATATTAAATAATAAGGATTTCGGTTGTTTTTATTTTCCAAACAAATGGTCAATGAGTTGCCGTTCAAAGCTCCTACTTATAGACTGTGGTATAGTTTTGACCATCAGAAGAACAGCTCATCCATGAAACAATACAAAACTATCAAAAGACGTGTTTGCTGAGCTCATTTCTTATGTTACTAACATGATTTTTTTTAAATTTTTAAATTATTATTTCTTATCATTGATTTAAGATATTTAGCTTTATGTTAGGGCAGGCCAAATAAACTACAGTACTTTTTAAAAATAAAAAATAAAAAATAAAAAAAATGGTATACATATCACTCATACCCCTCTATAAAATTCAAACACTTCCACATCTTAGTTAAGAGTACGGTTCTAGCCAAATAAACAACCGCACGAAAGCAAGTAAATACCTTTAACTAAGCAAAAATCAAGTGATGAGCTAAACTAGCACTGCTTACTTATCCCATGATTGTGCAGGGGTGTAAGAAGTAGATTGATAATTTAATACTACCAATTTATATGTAGCACAGTTTCTACAATATTGTTAACAGCTTAAAATGTATGCCCTCGACTTTTATCGACCACAGATATCGGCATATTATTGTGAGGAGCTCAACTGAAGATGAAAGAACATCCACATAAGTTTCTATATATAACACAAAATTTCAGCTTTCCCTATATCTATTTTAAAAGTGACTCCCTCAAATAAAATGTAACCATGAGGTAGGTAAGGTAACTTGATGCAATGCCAGCTTTAGTAAGCAAATTTAAATATCGAGGAACATGCCCTTTTTTAAAAACACTAATGACTAATGCTCATAAGTCATAATCCACACCTGAGTAAAATAAAATGGTTGAGCACTCGCACCCTTTTATTTTGTTATTTTTTACACATCTATGATCTCTATATCATGCTATTAGCTGCTGGGCCTTAATCCGGGCTTTTACTTTATGCTGCAGACGCCTTTTGATTAATACAGACGGTAATGGTACAAATCACGTCACGTAATAAAAACTCAATCTACTAAAAACTCAAATAAATATATTGAAACCCTAATTTGAGTATACCCTAAATTTAATTAATATTAATTAAATTTTTATTTTTATTTTTAATAGATTGAGTTTTTATTACGTGGCGTGACTTATACCCCACCCCACTAATACAGCCGCCGTCTGCATCAAGCAGACGGCGTCTGTATTTAGACGATGGTCTTAATCCGATGATATCAAATGTAACTTCAACCGTTGACATACACCATTTCCAAAAAAGATTAGTGCTTATCTGCTTGGTTGCTAATCCCAAGTTTCATGGCAGTAAGAACTACAGTATATTGAACTTACTTTCATTTTATCTGCAATAACAATCCGGTCAAGGCTTATTGTCTCCAGTCAAATTCCATATATTTCCATAAAGCCACTTGCTTAGATCGTTTCTTTTACAAAACAAGTTTACATCATTCTCATGCTTAATTTGGCTTGAGGAATGATTTTTATGTGATGTACAGAATTTTCCGTGCTTATTTGACTAAAACTGTGCAAAATATGATTGTATATTCATTGAAACAACATGAAAATGACCACAATGTTTTTTAACCCTTGTACTTACAATTTACCCCGAAGGAAGCTTGCCCCATCTCAAACCCACACTTGACACTAAGAAAACTTTATGATTTTAGTCTTTGAAACTATTTCACATCCCTGATCTTCATCCAATCCCCCAATTGGGAGAATTGTTAAAATAAAGTGCAAATGAAAAAAAGTACTAGTGTCTAGACCGGAGAACAGGAGTTTTAAGTAAATCAAAAGCAATTATCAACGAATTGCTCATAACGGTGGGTTGTGTGTGTGTGTGTGTGTGTGTGTGTGAGTGGTGGTGGTGGTGGTGGTGGGGGGGGGGGGGGGGGGGGGGGGGGGGGACCAGGTATAGCCTATAGGATTTTTCCCAGCCTTCGCAACCTAGTGTGATAATTACACAAAATGAGCTTCTCTGTATATATTTGTGTTGGTAGTTAATTCTAGCACTGGCCAACGATTGCTCAGCAATCTAATACTAACAAAAAAGCCTGGACGAGTTGTCTCAAAGAGAAAGCAGATGAGAATCTTCTAAATTTATCTCTTAAATTAGTCAAACTAAGCAAAAACATCAAATCGATAAGGTTTGTAAAGCTGCAGCTTTTGAGCAAATAATTCGGCTTTGAACGAGGCTTAGCCGCTGATTTAAATTTTAGTTTTGTCAAGCTCAAAACTTTACTTGCCCAGTCAGAAATGCAAAAGCCTCAGGTTTTAGATAGGGCAAGTGAAACAGGACTGGAAGAAAAAAAAAGTGAAATAAACTAATCTCTGGAAGCAACAAATAAACAAGCTCAAACTTAAACAGATTCCCGATACTATATGATGATACAAAATTAGGGACCAGGAGGCCAATAATTCACCACTATTAGGATCAAAATACTTGAGAAAAAAGGTGTAAAAAAGAGATTACTTGCCTCTGATGCTCAACAAAGGTCTGATTCTTTTCCCTTACTATCCCCTTAACTTCTCATAAAAGTCATTCCTTTTATCTCTAAAAAAGCCAACCAACAAATTAACTTTTTCCACCCATCTTCCATTTTCTCATTCCCTCACAAGCCAAACAACTTATCCATTTCCCAATGTCCCGCCACCCAGAGACCAACCCCCATTTTCAACCTCAGCCACCCCAAGGCACCAATTTTCACCCCCCACCACCGCCACAAAAGCGTCCAAAAAAACAACGCCCTCCCCCAAACTACACTCCTACACCTCATTTTCCAATCAACCAACCGCCACATCACCCACAACCCGGCCCCACACCCACAAGGCCAGGAAAAGATTTTACTGTTGAATACTATCCCGAGAGTTCGAGTCAACCACCATACACTCACCACCAACTACCGCATCACCCAAAACAACCGCTACATCACTCACCACAACTGCCACATCACCCACATTACTCTCATGAACCGCCAGATCATCACCAACTACCATTCCCTGCTATTATACACCCTGTACCAACAAGACCAGGGAGAGATCAACTACCTAAACACCACAACAATGAGCATTCACCTCAACAAACACCCTCTTCTCTAAGGGTACCATCACCACACAAAACCAGGGCCCACACGTGGTTAATAGGAGCATGTTGCGTACTATTCTGGGTCGCCATTATTCTAGCTGGCCTAATAATTCTGGTAGTTTACGTTGTTTTCCGGCCACGAGGCCCAAAATTTGACATATCGAACGCCTCTCTCAATGCTGCTTACCTCGATATGGGCTACCTCCTCAATGCTGACATGACAATTTTAGCCAATTTTACCAATCCTAGCAAAAAAGCAACAGTAGATTTCAGTCATATTGAACTCTACCTTTACTATGAAAAAACACTCATTGGTAGCAGTTATGTAAATCCTTTCTCAGCACTTAAAGCAGATTCAAAGTTCAGAGATGTTCACCTTGTTAGCAGCCAGGTCTGGCTACCTTCTAGACAAAGAGAGAGACTCAGGCAGCAAATGAATAACAACAGAGTCCGGTTCGAGGTAAAAGTCCTCCTTCGTACCAGATCTAACTTGGGTACCATATTCCGATATTCATATAGGTTGTATGGTCATTGCATTATCGAAGTCACTGGCCCTCCCAGTGGCGTTTTGGTAGCAAGAACGTGCAAAACTAAACGTTAAAGTAAAACAAAAATCTGGTTTTTTGTAATGCTTTTGCAATAACTTAATGTTACTTATTAGGATTTTAAATTTATTTGAATTAGTGACACTATTTATTTGTACTGGATCCAAGTTTGTTTGAAGCTGACAATGAGTTCATTTTCACCCAGGACATAGTAGTAAATTGTCCTTAAGTTGCAGATATTAGGAATTAGTAGTTCAATCATCATTTGAAAAGATAAAAGACACAATCTTGAGATTCAAACTTCAAAACTTTCATATAGACAATTACATGCTCTAAAAGCAATCAAAATAATGGTACATACAAACGAGTGAGTTAAATTTCTCATTCAAGAACTGATCTCCGATATCATCAAACCCGTCCAAGGGTTGCTTTATCAGTACCTCCTTTGGAACTCTCCTGTAATAAAAGGATGTCTTAAGGCTTCATGTGCTGTTACTCTTATTGAAGGATCATATCTAAGAAGACCTTGTAAGAGGTCTATGAGATCTCCCGCTGAATGATCAACATGTTGCATTACTAGATTCTGCCATGACAATTTACAAAAGTTAGCATTTAATAGTAGAAGGGGCGGGAACTAAAAATAGAGCAACGGTTGGGTACTGATTCTGAATTCTACTAGTATTCTTTGTTTTTAAATGTGGTAAACAATAGAATCCCAGTTTGGCATGGTCCTGTTTCAATAGTTTTGAAACAAAGAAAACTGTCTCCCATAAATCCCATTTTTTGGGTTTCACCAGACTGCGAAAAATAAATGAACTGTACCAAACTTGACAATATGAAAAGATCTGTCAAGTATGTCTGAACCAACTAGTGCTGCCCAAAAACAAAACAGGAAATTTTTAAAAACACTTTTACACTTTAAACATATTCAAGAAAAAAAAAAGGAAAGTCCCTCCAAGTAGGACTATTGTTGAATCTAAATCATTGCAATTTATGACATTTACAAAAGGAAACAAAAATACCAACCTGAAGGCGAGGTAATTTCATGACAGCTTTGATGCTATCCCTGGAGGTTGCACCTTCAGGCCAGTCCAATCTCCCCCTCCTCAGATACTTTTCACCATTGCGGCTGAATAATAACAGTAAGAAAATAATTTATGGACAGTTTGTTATTAACTGAGAAATATAGTATGCACTTTTTAAGAGGGTACATACTCTACTCTTTTCAACATATGTGGGGGTATTGGGCCTAAAACCCTCTCCATCATGGCCAGGTGCTCCAAGTTTTCATGTGTCTGGAACAGAGCTTCTCCCTGGATGATAAAATCATTTTGGAACACATTAAAATAACACATAACAATGTAGTTTGCCACATAAATGAAAATTGAGGCGCCAAACTTACCGAGCATAGTTCCACCAAAATACAACCTACACTCCATAGATCACAAGGGTAGCTCCATCCAAGACCTAGAAAAGTTAGAAATTATAATATGTAATCGTGACAAAGACCCGTAATGCTTCCTAATAAAATTTAATGATGGGCATACCAAGAATAACTTCAGGAGCACGGTAATGCCTAGTAGAAATGATGTAGTTGTGGCTATTATGTCCATATGCCGTGCTACCAAAATCAATGACCTTAATAGCACTTGACTTCGGCAACCTCTTAATATAATCCCCGTCTCGTGACGACCAAGATGTAACCTATAATTGCAGAACAACTAGAACTTGTAAGGTAAAACGGTAATAAATAAAAACTAGGTAAAGTTTGAGGAAAATCAATCTTTTTGGGATCAACTAGCTATAAACAATTTATGAAGGCATATATATACGCATTGAAGGTGAAATGCCTCAAGCACTTCTAAGAGAAAGCCAGGTGATAGACTTATGAATAATAAGCGAAATATATATCCAGGAAAATTCTAGTTAACAAAGATTTGAGTCTTCGGCATTGAACATGAAAATTACCTTATAGTCGGGTACTTTGACATAGTCGGCAGAAATAAAAAGTATGTTTTCAGGCTTCAAGTCTGTATGGATGAGGCGCATATCATGCATGACTGCAATTTTCAGGTAAACAAACCATTATCAATAATTTACAAATTGAGAAGTACATTTCTCAACAACAATGAGGACAAAAAACATAAACAATTGCAAAAGGCACATTAGAAAAAAGATTTTCCACAGGTAAAGAGGCACACAGAGAGTGAGAGTTGAACCACATTTCATTATAGTATTGATGCCATTGGTTTAAAAAAGACGAGAGTAATAGCGGATGTAATGACTACACACATGCTACACATTCCAATAGTTGTCTGCCAATCTCACGGACTAGATCAACCGGAAAAGAGCGATAACTGTTTTTCCTCAGAAAATCGAATAAGCTTGGTCCAAGCTTCTCAAAGACCTGCTCAGATAATTTAAAAATTCATTCAAAGTTTAAGTTCCAAGAAAATCTCAGAAGTTGGGGAAATTCATGTTCCCAAAAACTCAGTTATGTACACTTACTATACAAATATGATTACGATAGTCAAACCAGTTCCTTATTTGAACGCAACTGCAAAGAAGGAACACACTTAACCATCCAGACATCTAATTCAAAAAAAGAAAATGTCCTGCAAAAAAAAAAGAGAACGAAAGATAACAAAAAAATATACTAACCAAGTGCCAATTCTATCATATCTCCCAAGTAACTGGAGCACGTCAACTTCTACCATTGCTGCTTCGCGATATTTTTTAATGCTTCTGATAATTTTAACGGCAACCATCTCTTTTGCTTCCCTGTCCCAACATTCCAACACCTGGCCGAATGTACCTACAGAATAGAGAGTTACATACTGTGAATGAATGCTCTGACAATGGCAGCCTTTTCAAAACTAGCTCAAAATCATCAAACAGTGATAAGCTAACCTTCACCAAGTTTCCGGAGTATCTTATCTGCAAGTAGATAACCAAAATGATCAGATTTTGAAATGAAATGTAGACGAATTTAAAAACAATGAACCAAGATTATTTAAACCCGTCAAGTTCGGGAAAAAAACATATTGGGCAAAGCATAGAGCCACGGGCCAAAAGAGGAAAGACTGAGAAGCAAGGTTAAGGAAGGGAGTACGCTAACCCTACTGACTCAACAGTATCTAAAGAGTTCTATCAGTTCATATGCTTTAATTCCAGTAACATTATAGCAGCTCTTAGTAATTGAATCAAGAGAAAATTGCTTACTTAATTGATGAATGACTTAAAGAGCTTCAAAATATATGCAAGAATAGGAATTGTATGAATAACAAGAACATGAGTTCAAAATTGAAAGTTTATGTTCATGAGCAACGTGATTGAAAGTAAAGTGAAAGGCATGGAATGCTAAGAATAAAATTTTTTCAACAGTGCAAAATGAAGAAAAAAATTACAGCGTTGGGTTAAATTTTCTCCAAGCTCAAATATGTAATGTCCATCTTTGTCATCGTCTCGCCATGGGGGTGATCCTTTTTGAGCAAATCCCCTTTCAGATAGACTAGCATGTTCCAATAGTACCCTTGAATTTCGAAAGCTTGTCACGTTTCCAACATCATGCCCATTATAAAAACCTGATTGGGCCTACAAACATCCACCCATTCATACTCCAAAAGAGATATACCAAATGTAATTATCCTTTTTTTTCACTTAAAATTTTAACCTTTTCGACATCAATTAAATAATTTAGAACTAAATATAAATAGCTGACGGTTCTAAGCTCAACAACAGTGTATATAAATACTGGACAAATTTAATGAACTTATATTAGTCATATAAATAGGTAACATGCATTGTCTGTGAAACAAATCTTACAGAAACCGCAAACAAAAAAGGAGGTGAATCAAAACATTCATAAATATTAATACCACCAGCAGGGAAGGAGTAGTAACTAATCGAAAAACATTCTCTAAAAAAGAAAATTTTAGGCCACTGCTCTTTTTGGCGACTGCTTAAGATATTTGCGTACTACTCGTCACAAACAATATACTAATCAAAAAGGTGAGTTTAGTGGTTTTTCCATATTCATGCCACTTCACTGTCTCAGTTTTTCGCCTACATCTATGATGATCAGTAGAAACTGTCAGCAAAAATATTTGGTTCAATAAAGAAGCTTCACTAAATAAGAAATCAACATTTGCCCACAACAACAAAATTAATGAATCTTCATACAGCAACAACTGCCTAGAACCAGTTGATTAAGAAACGAAATCAAGCTTAGTAACATGTAAAAAAACATGACCCAGATAAAATTCATCAAATATCCATACAATAAATCATCAATATATAAATTCAGTTTCCTCTCTTCATACAATAAACCATAACGTATTATTAGAAAACAAAATAAATCTCGCCTTTCATAAGATTATAGACTAGTTCATTTTACAGACAATATCAAATTTCTCACATCTCATATTCAAGCATTAATTGTAACTATCATAGCTCTTTATGGACTCGAGCATTAATTCTTTCAATAGAGTACCCAATTTCTCGCCATACATACAAATCCAAGAAACAAACAACTTCAATTATAATTAAATCCCAAAAAGAAAATTGGAACTTGTACATAAGTTACTTTGAAAAAGTGTAATCTTGCACATAATCTATAAGCTTGACTGAATGAGAAATGTAAACGATTTCACCTTGAGAGTATTTGGGAACTACTCCTTACAAATAACTTACTAATCCAGGTAAAATTAATCAATCTAACACAGTAAATCATTTTTTTTATTAAAAAACCAAAGCTCTCTCATATAATAAGAATTCTTTCAGCATAAATAATACCAAATGTAAACGATTTCACCTTCAGAGTATTTGGGAACTACTCACAAATAACTTACTAATCCAGGTAAAATTAATCAATCCACAAATAAGAATTTAAACCTCTTCCGTAAAAATCAATCAATGAATAACAAGCAAACAAATTTCCCATGGTGTATAAATTTCAAAAAAGATCACTACACGGCGAGCATTAATTCTACAAAAATCATATCAAATTTACAAAATAAAATAAAATTCCTTCATAATATGCAATCTCATTAAGTTCACCTTTGCAAATAACAAGTACAACGATAAAATATGACATACTCCATTTACCTTGCAAGTATTTAAAAGTGCACAAAATCAATCAATTAATAAGCAAATTTTCATATCGAAATCAAAAAACATATATCCATACAACGAGAGAATTATATCAATCTAACACACAAATGAAATTCGACAAATAATTACAGCTCGAAGGTATTAGAAAGGTCACAAAATCAATCAATCAATGTAATCAAACAAATGTTAATGTAATTAAATTTAAATGGAAACAGTTTCGGTCTCAAGAAACAGCAGTGATTTAATTACTTAAAAAGTGTCTCACGAAGTAGAGTATAATTGTGGAAGCAATTATGAATAAATAAATAAAAAGTGAAGAAATAAAAACCTTGGGAGTGTTTAGAGTGCACAAAATCAATCAATACAATCAAGCAAATTTTAAATTAAATTCAATAACCATATATCCATACAAAGAGAATTATATCAATCTAGCACACACAAATGAAGGTGTATTAGAAAGGTCACAAAAACAATCAATCCATGCAATCAAGCAAATGTTTACACAATTATAACTAAGTCGAAACAGTTTTTGTCTCATTGGAAAAAAAAACATTAATTTAATTAAAAAGTACTATATCACGAAGTAGAATATAATTCTGGAAATAATAACATTTACATAAAATCACAAATACGACGAATAATTACACCTCGAGGGTATTAAAAAGGTCACAAAATCAATCAATCAATGTTATCAAGCAAATGTTTATATAATTGCATTTAAATCAAAACAGTTTCGGTCTAAAAAAAACAGTGATTTAATTAAAAAGTGTCTCACAAAGTAGAGTATAATTCTACAAATAATAATAAATATGACGAATAATTACACCTGGAGGGTCTTGAAAGGTCACAAAACCAATCAATCAATGTAATCAAGCAAATGTCTATATATAATTATAATTAATCGAAACAATTTCGGTCTCAAGAAAAAAAAACATTGCTTCGATTAAAAAGTAGTATATCACGAAGTACCGTATAATTCTGGAAGTAATAATTATGATTATATAAAATTTTGGCTTGATTACATTGACTGATTGATTTTGCGACCTTTCTAATACCCTCGAGGTGTAATTATGTGTCGTATTTGTAATTATTAAAGTATATTCAGGAAGTAATAATAAAGAAATAAAAGAAGGGAGAAATAGGTGTAATCATAAATACGACGAGTAAATACACCTGGAGGGTATCAGAAAGGTCACAAAATCAATCAACCAATGTAGTCAAGCAAATGTTTATATAAATTCGTCCGTAATATCATAAATACAACGAATTATTACATTAGGAAGATCACAAAATCAATCATTCAGCGAATGTCTATATATAATTATAACAAAATCCAAACAGTTGCGGTCTCAAGAAAAAAGCAGTGATTTAATTATTAAAAAGTGTCTCACGGAGTATAATATAATTCTGGAAATGATAATAGATACATGAAATCATAAATCGAACAATGACATCTCGAGGGTATTACAAAAGGTCCGAAACCGATTAATCAATGTTATCAAGCAAATGTTTATATAATTAAATTTAAATCGAACAATTTCGGTCTCAAGAAAAAAACATTAATTCACTCCATTCGTTCATATTTAATTGTTCACTACGAAATTACGTGCAATTTTAACCGGCAAAAAACTTGTATCAAAATTACCGAAATAAAAAAAATCGAAATTTAATCATATAGTTCAAATGTTAAATTATATGCTTAAATTCTGAAAATCTTTATTTCGATACAAGTTATAAGCCGGTGAAAAATTGCTGTCTCACGAAGTAGAGTAAAATTCTGGAGGTAAAATAATAAATAAAAGAATGGAAGAAATAAAAAACCAATCAATACAATCAAGAAAATTTCAAATTGAATTCAAAAAACATATATATCCATCCATACAATGAGAGAATTAATTTTATCAATCTAACACGCACAAAAAAAAACATGAAATTCGTCCGTAAAATCATAAATACAAGGAATAATGACAACTGGAGGGTATTAGAAAGGTCATAAAATCAATCAATTAACGTAATCAAGCCAAAATTTTATATAATTACAACTAAATCGAAGCAGTTTCGGTCTCAAGAAAAAAAAACATTAATTCACTCCCTCTGTTACTATTTAATTGTTCACGACGAAATTACGTGCAATTTTAACAGGCAAAGAACTTGTATCAAAATTACCGAAATAAAAAATTTCAAAACTTAATCATACAGTTCAAATGTTGAATTATAAGATTACATTGTCGAAATTTTTTATTTCAAAATTGTAGTTATAAGCCGGTCAAAATTGATACAATTAAATAGGAACTCACGAAGTAGAGTAAAATTGTGAAGGTAATAATTAAGAAAAAGGGAATAAAATAAAATAAAAAATTAGTGTACCTTGAGAGTATGATCGAGGCCAATCCTGAGACGTTTTCTAGGACGACGATCCATGTTATTATTAGAGAGGTGTAATTCAGTTTCCATTATTATTATTAATTTATTATTATTATTTCGATTTTTTTAGAGAGAGAGATAGAAAAAGAAGTGCCCTATAATATAATAAACGAAGCTGAAGCTCAAGCTCGAGCTCGATCTAATCTAACACGCTCGGTTCATAGATCCTATTCAGCTTTTATCACCGTTGATTTATTTCCTTTCATCCCCATCGTCTATTCGGTACGGTTTACCGGATCTAACCTATACAAAACTGTCTTTTTGTTTTTTTATTGCTTTTTTTTTTTTTTTTTTTTTTTTACTACCAAAAAACATTGGGTGTTTGCCTGTTTTGGTATATGCGGTTTTTGAAAAAGATTGAAATGCAAAATTCTATTATGTTTTTGGTAGATTTTTTTAGCTTTTTCGGTAGCATTTTTAGATTTCAAAAAAAGTTAACGTTGTTTACGAAAATACCTTAACGTTAGGGGAAATGCGTAAACAACACCTTAACGTTAGGTGAAATTCCATGCTAAAAAAATTAATATGTATAAAAAGTTAAATTATATTTCAAATATGGATAAATTGGTCGTTTTGAATGAATTGGCAAAAAAGTTAAAATCTAAACCCAAATGCAAGTCTTAATTAATAAGTCTTAACTTTTTAAAATCTGTAACCAAACACTTTAAAGCTTTTTTACATTTACTTCCCATACTTTCATTATCATTCTATATGGTTCCTTTTCTATTATTCTTACATTGGAAGAGAAGTGCTCTATAAACCATAAGAAACCTCAAAAACGAAAGAAAGATATGTAGAAATAAAAGCATCTTACGAAACAAAGAGGACTAAACATAAACAAGAGTGATTCACCGAATAAAATCCTTCTCCTTTCCTTTTTACGGAAGAAAAAGAGGATACGGACAAAATCAATTACTATAGTTTGTAAAAGATCTCATTCCAAAAATTGATGATACTCGTTAGGGGAGAGGGGCACAAATGTCCTATTTAGCATTGAATTTTTTCAATAGAAAGCTGACAGGATAGCAATGAAAAATGTATTAAGAAAGTAGTGTTTGACACCACTATAAGTGACTTATAGTTTATTTTGATTGGTAAGTATTACCTATTTTAAATTGGAAGTGAGGTGTAAATTTACAAACATATATATTAGAAAGTTTTTGTTTTAGGAAAAAATTAATGTAAAAAAATTATTAAAAAATGTATTTTCCTAACTTCTTAATTTGAGTTTCTGACCCAAAAGATAGTTTTTTAAAAGCTAACAGATTTTTCTAGTCGGAAAACTAAAAAAATTAAGAAAACAAAAATGGTTGCCAACAGTTTACTAAGAGTAGTCTAACGTATGCTACATAATTTGTCGGACTAAAAGGAAAATCTATAATTAACACGTGTTAGGACATATTTTCAGGCTGTTAGCAATCCCCGTTAAGTTTGTTGTTCCACTGGTCGTAGGATTTGGTTTACGTGTAAGTTCTTTTTAACAATTGATTTGACATTTTTTAATGTAGGCTGAATTGTAGTACTATACATGAAATGTGACGTGATATGAACTCTCTTACTTGCGACAAATTATTCTTTACTAGTAATAAGTTGTTCCTGAACATGGTTCCAAGTATTGCGATATGTGATGAACCAAATTTAAGCATCTATTGTTTATGTTTGGATATTTGTTCAAACAAATAAGGACCGATAATGGTTCAACTAAAACTATGGGAGAGCAAAAGCTGGCGAGCCTGCTTTTCTTCCAAGGCTCGGCTTAATCAATTCGCGTCGGCTCCGATCTTTCGAGGTGTCTGTCGTGGATCGTATCTGTTTCGACGACGGGATGCTCTCCGAGCCTGCACAAGAAAAGAACATGGGTCCGGGGTTGGTAACAGGTTTTCCCTCTCCAACGATCAAGTCAGTATTAGTCGAGACGGAAAGTAAGAATGTAATTAAGGGTGAGGGGTCGGGACGGTTACAACTTATGGCGTCGGGTGTCAGAGGTTGTGTTCAGGCGGTCCGAGTGATTTTAGCTTTATCTCTCCTCTCTGTCTTTTTCTGTCCCCCACTAAGATGTGTTAGTGGGGGTATTTATAGTATGATCAGAGGTGTATTAACCCTTGGATCACTGTACTGTAAAACACTGATCCAACGGCGTTTAGGTCATTTATGACTCTGACAAGAGTACTGTCCTTTTTCGGGGCCCACTGGAGATGGGCTGTGATTGGGCCACGTCGATGAAACACCTGAAGGGTCCCCCAAGGGAGCAGCAGCATTAATTGGGGAAGTATACTCGACACGCTTCTTTAGGCCGGCCTAGGCACAGGTCGGCCCTCAAGATCCAGGGTAATGCGTCACCCATGGTTTGACGGGCCCGGACTGCCTGCTGTGGGGATGGTATCGGCCCGGACGAGGGGGTGCCGACATTCACTCGCCAACAGCTCCCTGTCCAGAGCCGCTGTTAAGGACGAGGTTGACAAGGATCTTTAGCCGTTACGGAGGCTCCGGTCATTCTGTTCTCATGTTTTGGTGGTGTGGAGATGCCTCGGCATGGTCTGTCTTGTGACACGTGTTCTTCTATTTATGAATCTTTTACACGTGGAGCACGCCTATCGTGCATTCATGAGGCGCCGCCTCTGTCTTTTCGATCCCATCAAAGTTATTAATGCTAAAACGGCTGAACGGCTGATGGATGACACTTGGCAGATGACCTCTGCCTACTGTACACGTGGAACGCGTCGATTGCGTAGTGGTGGTTCCATGTGGGAGTTCGTGCATTGAGTCGTTGCTGTCTTTTCACCTTCTGGTAAAAGTCTTTTCATCTTCTGGTGGGGGTCTATAAATACCCTCAGTGAAATCTCATTTTCACTTTCTCACTCTCTCTAAAGTTTTCACAGCAACTTACTCTCTCTCACTTCCTTCCCAGACTTAACAAATTCACAAATATCTAACCGACATGGTGATAACTCACGGAGCAGGAAAAGGCCCGATGGTTGCTCCCCAACCACGGCGCCTGGCCATTATGGAAAATGCATTGCCATTCCGGGCAATGATTTTAGACCCGACCCTTACCGTGGCTTCGAACGACAACAGCATCATGGTGAGGCTCCATGGGCCCGACCTCAATGAGTTTCGACTCTTGTGCGGGATCGGTGAAGAATTCGCGCTTCGGAAATAAGAGAGCGTTGACGAGGTGAACGGGATTGTGGCCCATCCCAACACGATGGTGACCCTCTCCCTGTCCACTCTCATGTATGGGGGTACCTACCTCCCCATACCAGAGCTGCTGGGGGAGTTATGCGCCTGGACGCAGACTCTCCCATGCCAATGGCCATTGCAGGCGCACCGCGTCTGCGCCGGCATGGAGGCCCTCAACCTCTTGTTGGGCCCGGCCCTTCCGGAACCGTTGGGGCTTAGGGAGCTCTTGGCCTGCTATGAATTTCTGCAGACCAAGCCAAGCTCCCAATCCAAGAGCAGGCAGCCCTACTTGAGGTGTCGGGCTCATAATCAGCTGATCACGGGTAACTCCGATTCGAATCGGGGTTACACTCAGGACGTGATTGTGGTGGAGGGCCACTGGCTTCGTCGCAACGACCTGATTCTCCCATCCAGGCCGGGGAGGGTGCTTAGCACCAAGGAAAATAAGGCCACAGTGGCCGCGAAGCTGAGGGGCCTCGGCGAACCCAACATTGGGTCGCTGGAGGTGGCCCTCAATTGGTGGGGTCCGGATGGGACCGATATGGGAGCGCGCGATGCTGAGCGCCTCCTGACATGCAGTTCCCCTACTAGTTGTAAGGGGAACGGGTTCATGTGGCCCCACAGGACCTTCTGTCCTGTGGGGTATTCCCGGGAAAGATGGGAGAAAGAGAGGGGTCTAGAGTCGACCCTTCCTCCCAAGATAGTAGAGGAGGCCGATACCGTGGCAGTGCCTGTGGTGAAGAAGGCGATGAAGCCGAAGCTGAAGCCAAGCAGCAAGGCGAAGGTCGTGACGGTGGCCTCCTTCGCTCCAGCATCGGCCGGGGTTCTCTGGGAGACCCGGCCGGATGGTACCGTTCTCCACTACAGGGTGGGGCCGGACGGTACCCGTGTCTACATAGACCAACATGGGAAACCTCTGCCAGAGGTTCTTCCCCTGAGGTCTAGGGAGCCTGAGGTAGTGAGCCCTCTTCGGCTAGAAGACAGCTCTCCCGAGGTACGCCAGATCGGGCCGACTCCTGGCAAATCGCAGACCAGGGTAAGTCACTTCTTGTTTTCCTTAGATTTTCAGTTTTACACTTAGCTAAATTTTGTGAATTTTTCTGACTTCTTTTTTGTTTGAACAATGTAGGTGGTCCGTTCCGATGAGGAGGAGGAGGAGGTGGAAGAAGTTGCTGTCGATGCGGGGGGCGATGGTGAGGAAGAGGAGGGGGCCGAAGAGGAGGGGGCAGTCGATGAGGTTACCGGGACATCAAAACACAAAGGTCGAGCCCTACTGATAGTACTTTCTTAGGTTGTTGGCGTTCCAAGGTCGATCCACCGGGACATCGTTGGGAAGGCGACCCAACAGGTAGGCCCCGTTCCCTACTGCCCCGAGGATTCGATAGGGGACTTCCCAGTTGTGGCCTAGCTTGCCATCGGACTGTACTCTCGTGTTGTTGTTTACTTTCCGTAGCACGAGGTCTTCGTCTTGGAAACGTCTGGCGTTCACTCTTTTGTTATAGGAACATCCCAGTTCGTTCTTATACTCGGCGTTACGGATGGCCGCGAATTCCCTTAGTTCTTCAGCATATTCGAGCTCGAGGCCCATCATTTTTTCGTTCAGTCCGCTCTCCACCATGTCGGTTCTGAGAGAGGGGAGCCCGATTTCTAACGGGATGATAGCTTTCATCCCGTAGGTGAGGCTGTAAGGCGTTTGTTGAGTGCCCCGTCTTCTCGTCGTTCGGTAGGCCCATAGGACGTGCTGCAGTTCTTCGGCCCATCATCCTTTGGACTCGTCTAGCCTCTTTTTTATTCCGTCAAGAACGGTCTTATTCGTCACCTCAGCTTGTCCGTTGCTTTGGGGATATGAAGGGGTGAAATAATAGCTTTTGATGTGGTACTTCGCGTACATCGCTTTTAATTTAGCTCCGGTGAATTGGCCCCCATTATCTGCGACTATCGAGTAGGGGATTCCAAATCTCGTGATTACATCTCTCCAGAGGAACCTGATCACCTCGGCCTCCATTATCTTTGCTAATGCCACGGCCTCTACCCACTTCCAGAAGTAGTCGGTGACCATGAGGAGGAACTTTTTGCCTCCCGGGGCCTGAGGGAACGGTCCGACGATGTCTATGCCCCATTGTGCGAAGGGCCAAGGCAAAGTCACGCTGCTCCTTTTTTGGGCCGGGGCTCGAGTCATGGGCGCGTATCTCTGACACTTCTCGCACCTGAGGACGAATGCTTTGGAATCCTTTTACATGAGGGGCCACCAATATCCGTGGGTCAAGGCTCGGTTCGCCAGCGACCTGCCCCTGGTGTAGCTCCCACACGTTCCTTCGTGTATTTCCTCCATGACCCTCATTATCATATCAGGATGGACACAGAGCAGGTAGGGCCCGGAGAACGACCTCTTATAGAGTTTATCGTTGGGAGCTAGCCAGAACCCCATTGCCTTTCTCCTTATTTTTTCAGCCTCTTTCTTATCGTCGGGAAGATCACCAGAGCGGTGGTACTCGATTATGGGGTCTATCCAGCTCGGCTCTGACGGGAGGTCGGTCACCACGTTAATTCTTGCTTTAACCTCGATGCTAGGAGAAGGGACGTATTCTATGGTGATGACTCTTTCTTTTTTATCGCTTATGGCCGAGGCTAGGGTTGCCAGTGCATCGGCATGGGTGTTATCATTTCTGTTGATGTTGACGATGTCTCGAGACTCGAAGCTTTGGAGTATTCCGGAAGCGATGGCTACGTAGCTTGCAATTCTTTCGTCCTTTGTCTGAAACTCACCACTAATCTGGCTGCTAACTAATTGGGAGTCAGTGTGCACCAGTATCTTCTGGACTCCGAGGCTTCGGGCCATTTTCAAACCGGCGATCACGGCCTCGTACTCCACCTCGCTATTGGTGGCTCGGAAGCCAAGCTGGATTGACTTCTCGATCACATCACCTTGTGGGGACCGGAGTACTATGCCAAGGCCGGATCCCTATTTGTTGGCAGCTCCATCCGCGTGCAAGGTCCAGGTCTCTGGGGCACGACCTGTGATGTCGAGACATTGGGTCGTTCCGGTGAATTCTGCCACGAAGTTGGCCAAGGCCTGTCCCTTGACGGACGTTCGTGGCGCATAGCGGATGTCGTAGGCGTTTAAGTGACAGGCCCACTTCATCATTCGTCGAGAGAGATTCCCCTTTTGGAGTATTTCTCAAACAGGCTGATCGATATAGACCACGATGGTGTGTGCCGAGAAATAGTGAGCAAGCTTTCGCGAGGCCATTACGAGGGCTAGGACGAGCTTTTCCAAAGGCATATATCTTGCCTCGGCGTTGAGAAGAGTCTTGCTGAAGTAATAGATAGGTCTCTGCTCCCTGCCGAGCTCTTTGATAAGGACGGCGCTGACGGCTATCTCTGACACGGCCAGGTATAGGGCAAGGACATCGCCGGTGTTCGGCTTGGTCAGTAAGGGCGCGCTTCCGAGGTAGTCTGCCAGCTCCATGAACACCCTGCGACATTCATCGTCCCATTCGAACTTCTTCTGAGCCTTCAGGGCCGTAAAGAATGGCTTGCTACGATCCCCGAACCGAGCTATGAAGCGGTTCAGGGCGGCAGCCATCCCGGCTAGCTTGTGTATGTTCTTTCTCTTTTTAGGGGTTTTCAAATTCTTCAAGGCAGAGATCTGGATCGGGTTTGCCTCTATGCCGCGGTGGGTTACCATGAACCCTAGAACTTGCCGGCACCTACCCCGAAGGCGCACTTAGAGGCGTTTAGCTTCAGGTCATGCCTTCGTACCGTTTCGAACACCTCTCTCAGGTCGGACAGGTGGTCCGCCTCCTGGGCGCTTTTTACCACCATGTCGTCAATATAGACCTCCATGGTTCGGCCTATGTTCTTAGAGAAAATCTTCGTGACCATCCTCTGATATGTTGCCCCGACGTTCTTGAGCCCGAAGGGCATCACCTTATAACAGTAATTTCCCCTTGGGGTTATGAAGGCCGTTTTTTCTTGATCAGCCTCCGACATGGGTATTTGATGATAGCCGGAGCAGGCGTCCAGGAAGCTCATTCTGGCGGCTCCGGCCGTGGAGTCCACTATCTGATCAATTTTGGGCAAGGGGAAAGGATCCTTTGGACAGGCTCGGTTCAGGCTCGTGTAGTCTATGCACACTCGTAGTTTTCCGTTCTTCTTGGGGACCACTACGGGGTTAGCGAGCCATCTGGGGTAATAGATTTCTCTGATGGCTCCGGCCAATAAGAGCTTCTCTACTTCCTCGTTTATGGCATCGGCATGCTCTGGACTAACACGGCGCCCCTTTTGCATCACTGGCTTGGCACCCGGGTTGACGTTCAATTGGTGGCAGGCAAGGTCGGGACTGATGCCCGGCATATCACTTGGGCCCCATGCAAAATTATCGAGGTATTGGAGCAGGAGCTCGACGAGATCGGTAATCTCGGGCTTGCTTAGCTTCGCCCCCACCATAAAATAGTGATCCTCGTCGTACCCCGGGATCTGGATCTTCAGCAATCCTCCCTCCACCTTGTCTTCGGCCTCTGGTCCCATCTTTTTGTTTAGTTCCCTCAGCAGCTTAGGGTCCTCTGCCTCGATATTCATGGCGCTTTGGACCGGAACCGATTTTTCGCCGGAGTACACGGCCATGGCGCAGCTGCGTGAGAATTTCTGATTTCCCGAGATGGTCTCCACACCAGAATCAGTTGGGTACTTTACCTTTTGGTGCAAGGTGGAGGAGACGCCTTCTATCTCATGAAGCCATACACGCCCCAGTATGACATTGTAAACGGAGGGGACATCCACCACCGTGAACTCCACACTCATAACCTTGGTTCCTGTTTTAACAGGCAATGTTATGTTCCCCCTGGGCTGAACAGCCTCAGAGTTGAATCCGTACAGGGGAGGGGCATTGGTATCTAGCTGCTCTTCTGATAGCCCCATCTTTTGGAAGAGGTCTCCAAAGAGTATGTTTACCGATGCCCCTTGATCGACAAGGATTCGTCCCACCGCGCAATGGCCAACTTGGGCAGTGATAACAAGGGCATCATTATGGGGAAAGTCTACCCCCACCAGGTCGAAGTTGGTGAAGGTTAGATCCGGCCTGGTATCGTGCTTACATTTCTTTCGGGGGTTCGATCTCTCGGCGAGGCAGACATGCTGCTTCATTGCGGCCTCACGGGCCTCAGTTCTTTCAGCTCCACTAGGGTTGGGCTTCTTCGGCCCGGAGTGGATAACCTGACAGGCCATCACCGGTGGGGGGAGGTCTGGTTGTCTCTCGTCGGCCCCTTCTCGACCTTGATCGGAATCCCTTCGTGCCTTGACGTATTTATTCATCAAGCCATCTCGTACCCATCCTTCGAGCCTCGCCTTTAGACCATGACACTCGTTGGTATTGTGGCCATGGCCTCTGTGATAGTCACAGAATTTGTCATTGGGCCCGCGAGCTGGCTCGTTCCGGAGTGGGAGGGGCCAGGAGAAGAACGGCTCATTCTCAATTTCGCCAAGCAGGTCGGTCAGCGGGAGGCGAAAGGTGGTAGAGTAGGCAATTCCCGAAATCATAGGGTCACTTCGACGGGGCTCCTCTCTTCTCCTCTTGGGGGCCGGTTGTGCGATCTTTACCGCACGAGGTCTCCCCATCCTTTCCGCTATGGGGCGATATCTCCGGGTGCTTCTTGAGTCGGTCCTCTCACGGGGCTGTTCGATACTGGCGACCGAACGAATTGCCCCGACAGATCTCATGTCCTTCTCAATGTCGACATGCTGCTTTATCAGTGATCGGAGCTGAGAAACCGTGCTAGGAGGGGTTGCTATCATTTCGTTGCGGATCCTTCTCCCTACGATCATGTTCTGCCTAAAAGCGGCTATGACAGTAGAATCGGGGCAATCGGCACACTCCGCGTGCTTTTGCCAGAACCAATTATCGTAACTCTCGAGGGTCTCTTTGTGTTGTGCCCTCACTTGGTACAGCTGCTCCGGTTGGGCAACCCTTTCTTTCAAATTGATAAACCGATGTGCAAAGTCATAGGCCAGGTCATCCCAACAGTGGATGGAGTTGGCAGGCAGAGACTGGAACCATTTACTTGCCAACCTCCCCAGGCTGGCGGGGAAGCATTTGCACATAAGTCGATCGAGGTGGGACCAGTGATTCATCTGGTATCGATAGTGCCGGAGGTGAGCTTCCGGGTCAGAATCCGCATTGAAGACTTGGAGAACGGGGGCAGTAAAATTTCCGGGGGGCGCGCTGTATTCTATCTCGTCTGAGAACGGAGTGCTACGGGTGAAGGCAACGATTTTTAACGCTGCTTCGTCGGCGGCTTTGTCTCGGCCAGCGCGGCGGCTGTGTCTCCGTCTACGAGGAGGCTTTTCAGTTCGTGCACGACTCGACTCAGGCTGTGATTCATAACTGTCATCCGGCCAGCGGATTCGTGAGTGCACGCTTCGCTCGTCGCCACGGCGAGAATTCCCTTTGTGGGAGCGCTCCGACTCCTCACCCCTATTTGGCTCCCTGAGAGTCTCTAGGGGGGGGGTCATCGGTGGGGTCCCAACCGGGACATCACACTTTTAGTGGGTCTGGGGACCGGTTCGACTTGGCTTGCGTCTTGGAGGACGGGCTTGGGCTCTGGTGCCATCAGCGTGGCTATCAATGCCTTCTGGGCCGCAAGCGCGATGAGCTCCTTCTCGTGGACATCGAGCATCATCTCTGTCAGCTCGGTCCGTGATCGTGGTGTCGCAGGTATTGCCGTTAAGGGGGCGGGATCCCTCGTAGACGCGGTTCTCGGGGTCTCACCGAAAGAGAGTGTCCTAGGCATCCCAATAACGGGGGTGTGTCGAGACGACGGGGTGTCGAATCGGTTATTGCCAGACATGTTTTCTATGAGGGCGGAAATGTCAGAGCTAACGCGTTCTATATTCCCACAGACGGCGCCAATTGACGAGCCTGCTTTTCTTCCAAGGCTCGGCTTAATCAATTCGCGTCGGCTCTGATCTTCCGAGGTGTCTGTCGTGGATCGTATCTGCTTCGACGACGGGATGCTCTCCGAGCCTGCACAAGAAAAGAACAGGGGCCCGGGGTTGGTACCAGGTTTTCCCTCTCCAACGATCAAGTCAGTATTAGTCGAGGCGGAAAGTAGGAATGTAATTAAGGGTGAGGGGTCGGGACGGTTACAACTTATGGCGTCGGGTGTCAGAGGTTGTGTTCAGGCGGTCCGGGTGATTTTAGCTTTATCTCTCCTCTCTGTCTTTTTCTGTCCCCCACTAAGAAGTGTTAGTGGGGGGTATTTATAGTATGATCAGAGGTGTATTAACCCTTGGATCACTGTACTGTAAAACACTGATCCAACGGCGTTTAGGTCATTTATGACTCTGACAAGAGTATTGTCCTTTTCCGGGGCCAACTGGAGATGGCCTGTGATTGGGCCAAGTCGATGAAACACCTGAAAGGTCCCCCAAGGGAGCAGCAGCATTAATTGGGGAAGTGTACTCGACACGCTTCTCTAGGCCGGTCTAGGCACAGGTCGGCCCTCAAGATCCGGGGTAATGCGTCACTCATGGTTTGACGGGCCCGGACTGCCTGTTGTGGGGGTGGTATCGGCCCGGACGAGGGGGTGCCGACATTCCCTCGCCAAAAGCCGCTATTTTTTTTTTAATTTCGGGATCCATTTGTGTTATTCTAGACAGCATATGAGCAATGTTTTTCCCTTTTCCTTCTTTTTTAAACATCTAGACATGGTCAGGTGATACTTAACTAAACATGGTTAGCGGGTGTGCAGTCACAGATTAATTATGATTGAGTCATTAATTAGTCGGACTGAATCAAGAAAAATACCATATCAGTTGTCACATCTGCAATGTCCCATAGTTGACAATTTCTAATGTTCCGTCTGTTCTCTTATGGTGAAAAGATCAACCATTTCTTTGTTATCCAATCACATGATTCAACAAGTGACTGGGTATGGCCCTGGGCATTAAGTATTTCTCTTGTTAAACCTAATCGGGTCAAATGTTACTACTCCGGCATGGCGTGTCTAGTTGAAACTTAAATCTTAGAATTTATTTAGTTTCCTTTATATCGAAAATCAAATCCGATCCATACATTAGGACTTAGTCATGTTCATCCTTATTTGTCTCCGGAAAATGCTGAGTCTTGAGCTGACAATGTAAAAGTGGCCATATGGTGGTGATGCTCCTAAGCATAATATTATGAATTTAATCAGAAAATTTTACCCAGTTTCAAAGTAATGTAACGCAGTATTGGCCTATTCAGGAACAGCAAATCATAGAACTTAAAATAAAGGGGGCCATATCAGCAAAGTAAGAAAATTGATAATAAGACAATAGAGCTAATCTCACAACTCATACAAAGGGGAAATGATATTTTAAAGATCTATAAGTCAACTTCAGTTTGATACATAGGAAATGTGGTTCACTTTGACAACAGTAGCTCATTCTTCCATTGCATCTCCTCCTTCAACCACTTGTACCAAGTTTCTCAGTGGGGTGATCTTGGTCGACAAAATCTCTGCAAAATCAACAAAAATTGTCATGTAGTTCAGTTTAGCATCACTACAAGTATGATAAGTAGATGTTTGGACTTTGGATATCGATCACCAATAGCATAAGGAAAATGCTGGATTTTTCCATTACAAAAATTCTTATTTCACACACAAACAGTATCTTTTTTACTCATCTTCTAATTAGTATAACTAGTTTTAGATTTTTTCACAAAAAAGGCAAACCGTAGATTTGATCTACGGTTTGTGCATGAAATAAGAATTTTTGTAGTGAAAAAATCCAGCCTCATAAGGAAACTGTCAACCTCCTACTTCTCAACCAAACTATGAGCAGACATGCTTCATTGTATTTTACCAGTGGTTGATAGTCCACGAAAAGATATCACATTTGATGTTAAATTAACCAGATTACTTTTACCGGACTAAAACCTTAAATAAAAAGAAAAGTATTCGTTGTAATCTGGTAGTAATAAATGTATAACCTCGACATCTTAGCACTGAGAAAAAAATCTCAACTTTTTATTTCACAAATTAAACCACCAAGTGTTAACATCTCTTCGGTTATACTAACTATCAAACTTAACAATCAAGGTTGAAAACCAGATCTAAAAGTTAAGAATTTCAACAATCAAAGTTAAATCAAGTTATGTATTAACCATTTAACCTCTAAGAATCAAGAAATAGAAACTGACCTGTCTTCTTGGTGAATGAATAGCCCTTTTCATTCACGTAAGTGCGCGGATTTGGCGCGAGGTGGTTCCTTAGGTATTCGGTGTTACCCTGAAAATTAGAGTTAACTAAGTTTCAAATGTCTTAAGGAGTACATATAAAGATAATTTTAGAACATTTATGCCCGCATCTAAATCAAGCAATCAATGGATTAAGATGCAATAGTATTTCTCAAATTTAATTGGCAAGTTCTGAAAACAGTCGAAGGCCTTCGAAAAATGGAAATATATATGTTGTTAAATTGGTTTCCAATAACAGTCTCTAGATGAACATAAAACACTTCAATTTTATAAACCTATTCAAACTAGTTACTGTTGTCCGAAACTCCTAAGTTAAACTTATTGGCAGAGAGTACAAAATAATATGAAATTTGGGAGTTCGCAAAACGTCAAATCATACCCGAAACCGCATTTGAGAAAAATCTAAACTGACACGCGGACACAGATATTCGAAGAACACAACCAAACATGCCCAAGGTTTTTAGACAAACAAGTACGAAAATTGGGTCCAAAAATGTGGTAAGTAGAGTCGCTATGATTATTACCAAGAGAGGCACTATCCTAACCCCCAAGATCACCACCATGTAGAGAGAAAGTATGAACAAACCTTGGTTATGACGCAAATATCCACATTGCTGCCACTTCCTAGATCATTGAAGATACCAGAGCAAATTGCTTCGCGAACCAAAGTAACTCCCTCATCCCTCTGCAGAGGAAGACAAATTTCACCGACAAAGTGTAAAAATTAGAATTTTCCAAATACCTTAGTTTCAAACACTAGATGTAAAATCTAGAAACATGAGAGTGGGTACAATCGTAAGAGTAGCAGGCCATCAGCTTTAGAGCAACTTACTGTTAATCCTTCACGGTATTTAGACTCGAAAATAGCCATGGCAGCAAGAGAACCTGAACCCATCGTAGCAAACGGCAGTGTGTCTGTGGAACCATGAGGGTAAATCTGCGGAATCATTTGAAAAATAATACTCATCGGGAAAAAGGATAATTTTACAAAAGCCATATAAATAAATTTGTAAACGAACAATATGAAATTTATGATCTTAGAAGTTATATTTTTACAAGACACTTTTACTGTTAATTGGCTTCCAAATGACAGACCCATACATACAAGATACAACATCATCATGAACAAATGACCTATGAATACCCTTCTCATGAAAAATTATTCTTGAATAACTTACAGTGTGCAAATGAGGTCCAGTGACATCAACTCCACCGAGTACAAGAGCAGCAGAAACATGACCCTGGTAACTGGTCAACACAAAAATAAAAATAAAAAATACAGACAAAATGAGAACCATAACCTTGGTAACAAGGGTGGAAATGTAGATATTATATCAAATGCTGTGCTTAGGGATGGAGGCAATGAAAATTAATTCTCTGATATTACTATGTGACAAGAGAGGAAAAAATCTCGGCAAATTAGTCCTAACTTTTTTCTTATTAAAAGAAACAAACACCCAAAGAGGTTCTCACTGATTTTGAAAATTCGTCTTGAAACACCTATGCATCTTTAGTTCTACCTCCAGTGAAAAGTGAAAACAGGAAGAGCAACACAAGGTCACAAACTAAACTTTTGCAAACACAACCAAACATTTCCTCAGGTTTCTGCATTTTTATATCTTTTAAGTTATGTATCGTTGTAGTCATACCCGAAAAGATGAGTCTTCAGAAGGGTAAGAGCAGTCACAACCCTTGATTCTCGACCGGTATGAAACCTATGTAGCTTCAACTGGGAACTGATCATGTCTACAATAATAAAAGAAATCATAACTCAGCTTAACGACATATATTGTTGAGAATGTAATACAAGATAAGCTATGATAATTGATACTGCATATAGAAAAATACCTGTAACAGCCTCTGTATCAGCAGCCGTTCCTGCTCCACAACAATATATATTTGGTGCCATGTAATGGATTTTTTCACAATTCTTATCTGCAACTATAGGCCCCTCAGTTGCTCTGGTATCAGCTCCAAGGATGACACCATCCTGTAGTAAAATCGGATATATTAGTCTTCAAGAATATATGAAATGGATACAGTTTCTTACATACGGGTAAGGAAACAACTACACCAATGTACCAAAAATCCCTTGGTATAAAGAAGCTAGGTTAAAGTCAGACAAAAACCCAGCACCCAAAAAAACCCAGATTATTGTGGATTATCTACCCTTAAAAAATTTCAGTAACATGGTGAAAATAGACAGAAGTATATTCAAGTATTCAGCGCCTTTTAACCCTATATCAAGATCGATGGTTTATGTCCATGGAATTATAATACGGCATCACTTAGAAAATTACTTTGACAAGTTCATTTTACCCTCATTTTTGAAAGGTATCTCTTACAAGTACACTACACTCTTTAGATGCCAGACACTATAGTATCTGGAACCAAGATCTGGACCCCTAATCCCAAAATCAACTCCTTATTATCCGTTAATAGTCCATTTTATCTCAGTACATATATAAAGTCTATAATTTATCTTAATAAGTAAATACAGATCATCTTGTTTTATTGCGAACAGTCCCTCAGGAGCATCAGAACGAGAATGAAATCAATGCCATGCCATATATCTATATATACAAGATATATGAAGAACAAGATGTAAGCTTAGACAAATTCCGTACCTGGAAGACAAGGCCGACAATAGTTGTACCGGTCTTGAGAAAAGATGGACCTTTTAGGCCTTTCTTTGTGAGCATATCATTTCTTCTGCACAGATCGAAACTGAACCCACCCTTTTGAGGAACATCGATTGTAGATTTAGTCATTTTGAATCTTCAAATCCAACCTACTAAAAAACATAAGACCAGATCTATTGATTATTTTCAATCTGATAGGAATCTAATTGCATGCTGGGTGGTTTTCTCTCAGTGGGAAAAAAGGTAACGAAACCAAACTCACCAACTTACATCTATATTACATTAAAACGAACTTATATTTGCAACCAGTTCAGGATGAAATAAACAATTTCAGACTCATGGTATCTTACATGAACACAAATTTTACAATAAAAATAGCATAAGAGACCAAAGAATGCAACTTTCACCTTAAGGAAAATTGAAGACCGATAACAAGTTAATCATCATGTTCAACCTAGGGCTCTACTATTATGTTCAATAATAGGATTTTACGCATGAAAAAAGGAGATGGTATGGAACTGTGCATACTGCATAGGAACCCCACTTTCAGAAAGGATACCAAACAAAAGCTTAACTTCGCTACGTATTAATAATAACCATCTCTAGTTTTAAATATTTCTAATCAACATATTCAAGGGCTTGTTCGGATGCAGGTTTAAGCTTAGCTTGTTTGCTTTTCTGTTTACAAAATGCCAAGCATTTGGTTAGTTAGCTTAAAGCTAACTTTTGCTTTTGTCCCACGAAAGCTAAATGTTATAAAAGATAAATGCCTCGAGGACTTTCTTAGCCTAAAAGAAAAGCAAATAGTATATGCTTCAGAGTTGCAGACAAACAATCTTGAAAAACATAGCAGTTGAGTAACACAAACGAAATATCTCGTCATCAACAATCTTTTTCTATCCTATGTCATGTTTGCTCAAAACTAGGTTTCTCAATGGAAAGTAGAAGAAACCCAAAAGTCTCGAACTATGCACAATAGCTTATAAGTTTAAAGGATAAAAACTGATTTGAAAATTGTAGTAATCTATATAACAAGATAAACCATTTATAGTATAAGTTTCCTCAAGTTACACAACTATATTACCAAAACATGTGAAAACTGAACTTCTACTAAAACCCATTCTTCTACTAAGTACTAACACCCAAACTTTGGTTTACAATCTAATAAAAAACATTTATTACTATCACTTTTCAGTCACAAGATAAAATACTGTCACCAAAGCATGGAACAAATACACCTTTTAATTTTTGATTAAAGCCCAATTCTACTACAAACTTCTTCTCACTAACACAAAAATTATTACCGAAACATGACAAACACGAGTTTAATACATACAAATTTAATGCTAGAAAACATATATCTTCCAAAAAAAATCTCGTAACACAATTTTAGTTCCAAAACCTCGCAACAATTATACTTTCATCGACAACAATCCATCAATTAACATATAAATTTAACCCTGCTTATATTTTCACCAATGAGAATGGCATAAAACACCAAAATAATATGTACAGTAATGGCCTGCATACAAAACAGCTCACTGAAGATGATCATACACAATCACCGAGACAGAGAAAGGAAAATCATAATTATCAACGAGAAACTATTAATAAATTAGGGCCATGTTTGTTTGCGGTATGAGGGGTGGTATAGTATTACCGTGGGACCCATGTTATAACTTGTTTGTTTACACAAATTGCATTTGGTATTATATAAGGGATAGTACTATAGGTTATTAGGTTAATAAATAGATCAGTCCAAACTGAAGAACTGTACTAATAAACTGTAGATGGAGAGACAAATGATAGTATATACATACATATAGATACAATTTTAATGTTAGAAAACATAAATCTTCTATATTTTTTCTTCTCATAACACAATATTAGTTCTAAAATCTAACAACAATTGTACTTTCATTGACAACGTCATAACAACCCATCGATTAACATATAGCTCTATTCCTGCTTGTATTTTCACAAATAAGAATAGCATCATAAACCACAAAAATAATATGCATAATTTATGACCTAGATACATTAAAAGATGATCGATCATACACAATCACTGAGAAAAAGAAAGTAAAATAATAATCATCCACGAGAAACTATAAATAAATTAAAAGAATTAATATTACTTCGAATTTAATACCTAGGTTAATAAAAAAGATCAGTCTAAAGTCTAAGCTGAAGAGCAATACTAATAACCTGTAGATAGAGATACAAATGATAGTATATATATACATATAGATACAGTTTTAATGCTAGAAAATACATATCTTTCATATTTTTCCTTCTCATAACACAATATTAGTTCCAAAACCTAGCAGCAATTGTAACTTTCATCGACAACAATCCATCGATTAACACATAATTTTATTCCTTCTTGGATTTTCACAAATGAGAATAGCATAAAATACCAAAATAATATGTACAATGATGATCATAAACAAGGGTTTATTATACTTTCGTACCTTTACGTATGGTCATTTTTTCGTTTAGTACCACGAACTATGATTTTTTTTCCTTTTAGTACCCTAAACTATTGAAACGTTAGTTTTTTTTACCATCCCGTCTATTATTTTTGTACCAAACGTTAAGTCTTATTGAAACTATTGTAATGAAATGACCAAAATACCCCTTATTTTAACGGATTCCATCCAAAAAGTAGTTAGAGTTGACGGAATTGTACTAAACTAAAAATAAAGTTCCTAGTTTGTGGTACTAAACGAAAAAGTGGCTATACTTTAAGGTACTAAAGTATAATAAACAATCACTGAAACAAAGTAAGGAAAATCATAATTATCCACGAGAGACTATAAATAAATTAGAAGAATCAACACTATTTCGAACCTAATCCCGCAATTAGGTTAATAAAAAAAAGATCAGTCTAAAGTATAAACTGAACAGCAATACTAATAACCTGTAGATAGATATACAAATGAATATATAGATACATACAAATATACATATGTATATATATATATGTATATTTATATTTAGATATAATTTGATAAATAGATGTTAATGGAACTTACAGAGTAAGGAGATCGAGCTTTAAGAGAGAGAGAGAGAGAGAGAGATGTGAGAGTAATATACAACAACAATGGAGAAAGATTGGGGAATAAGAAAAGTGTTAGTTTAAATTACATTTTAGTCCCTATGAACAAATATTTTCCGAAATAGACCCTTCTCTTTGACTTTGCAAGTGTTTTCAGTGAGAGGCTTCACATATTGTATTTCTTTTTCTTTTTTATAATCAACTTGACATATTGTATTATTTGTAGTAGAACTGGTGATTAATTATTTAATTTGCAAATATTTTACTGTATTATTCGTGAATAATGTTGTATGGGCTTAATATGGAGTAAATAAAAATATTTATGTATTGTTCCGTTTTTTTTTTTTTTTACATCTATAACATAAATTGTTAATAGAGTGCCAAAGTACATAATTTCACTACTTCTCCAGATATACACGACGAGGAAAACTGTATAAAGAGGAAGAAATAATGGTATTACATACATATACGAAGAAGCTCGCTTTTTTTTTTTTTCTAAGGAAGCATGAATGTATAACCGAAAGTTTGAAACTTTACGATGCCATTACGCTACAAATTGATCACTCGGGCGGATTGGTTCCTACTCTTAACACGAAAAAGGCAAGTCTCCAAGATAAAAAAAAAATGTATCCATTACTAAAACATTATAAAATCGATTAAGAGAAATCGAAACTAAAAGCTCAATTTTTTGAATTACTTTTCCGACCAACGATTTAATTTTCTCGTAGACTCTTAGTTTTCTCTCCCGTCAAATACACTACACAGATGTGGGAAGAATAATCCTTTCCCAGACATCCTAAGTATGAAATTCTATATATCGATGATTCTCTAAACCAAGAAATATATAAACTGCTAACTAGTTAGTGGCTGTTAATAAATTGATTTGTTTTCTTTTAAATTAACAAAGGTAATTAAACAAAAAGCCCTTATAGCTCAGTGGTAGAGCGCCAGTCTTGTAAACTGGAGGTCCGTAGTTCGATCCTGCGTGAGGGCACTTTTCTTTTAATGTTTTTTAGTAGTCTCCATATTAATCATAATAAAGTATAAAGCTTTTTTCTTGGGTAAATCAGATGAGGAGAGAACACTCTTTTATATATCAAAAATATTACAAACTTACCTTTGTCCAGCAATAAAGAAATCAGTGTAGATCCAAGTGCTCTCTTCGAAAGTCGTCGTCAAAATAAAGAATTATATATATTATGTTGACATTTTGGCCAAGACTTGGTTTTAAGGTGAAAGTTTAGTGCTAGAAAGTAGAAAGAATAGATGGTGAAGTTGAGTTGGTTTATCGGGATGACCGGAACTGCTTTTGTACTCTGGCGGTTTACCGACAAGATCTACCTCTGGATGTATCACCGCCAGGTATATATATATACATATATAAAAGGTTAGTTAAACCTTACATACTTCATTCAAGCCTAGGCAACTCTAACGATATTTATCAACACAATTACTTCGACACACACAACAGAGAAGAAAAGTTTTGCTAGCTTTAATGGCAATAACCTTATTAGAGGCCAAAGTCGCTAAGACCCGGCAGCGGATGCAGGTAGGGGCATTAGGGTCGCATGCCCCAAAAAATTTCAACAAATGTAATTACGAAAAATACTCTTGAAATTTATATTAATTCATAATATCTCTCTTTTTTTGGTACATATACTATATTTATAATTAACTTTTATTCGTTTGGTAAGATGGCTTTATTTTATATAAGTTTACAATAATACTCGTATTCTAAATAAGAATTTTCGTACAAGTTTACAACAATACTAGTATCGTAAACAAAAAACAAGGGAATAATAAATCCATGTAGTCTCAAATGCATTGAAGTTTTTTCAGAACAAATTAATTTGTTTATTGAAGTTTTTCCAGAACACTATGTGTCCCTCTTTAACAACCAAACATTCTTTTAAGTCTTATACTTTTTTTTTATATATTATTCACGTATTTGTATCATAACTACACTTATTTTTTATATTTTAATTGCATTGCGCGTCACACACGCAACGCGTGGGGCACGATTACTAGTATATATATATATATATATGTATTGATTTTAAAGAGTGTACCCGAACTTATTTATTCAAATATTAAAACAAATGATTTTAATTTAATATGAACTTATAAATTTTTCGGCACTAGTCACCGTTATTATTATTAAAATCTAAAATCATGAATCCGCCCATGCTAAAAGACCGTCCGTGAATCTTTGTCCATCTTTCCATCTATAACATACTAGGACAAGATGCTCCATTTTACTACAAAACTATTCGGCCGCAAACAAACGGAGGGATAGGTTACTCGAGGTCAAAACCTATAGTACTATCACGGATTTCAAACACTAGTGAAATTTACTATCACGGATTTCAAACACTAGTGAAATTCATTCTTTATACAATTGTCATTATAACTAGCCATAACTAAGTTTGTGCTTTGTTCAAAGATTACTCGTGGAAAGATGTGATGGAAAATTAAATCTCGTTGTTATCTGTGCACAATTCTAGGAAAAAACCTTGCACCAATTATCATAAATATATTTTAAGCTTAAGGTTCCGTTTAGTTGATTTGAAATCTATGAGGATCTTGACAACTTCGTGCAGTTTCCAGATAATTAGTCTGTGAGACTATGATTATCATGATTTGAGATCCATATCTCAAATGATGACTCGTGGACAGTGGTTTGGAAATCCTCATGTTGTAGGCATCTTAAGCCAGTCTATGATTTATTTTATTTTATTTTTTGGTCATTTCCTGTCTATGAATTCAATGACATCATTTGGAAAGACAATGTTTTCCTTATGTTTCAATTTGGCAGTTAAGTATTCATGTGGATTCTGAATAAAATTGTCTATACGGAACCCAGACGTTTCATTCTCTCGCCGTTTTTCTTTAAAATTTGAATAAAAAGAGCCAGATTCCAGATTCTTCTCCTCAGGTATCTCGCTGGGCTTAATTTAAGTTCTGGACTATTTGGTTACAACTTTTAATCTTAAATAAAATGCTATTATTTGCTTCAATTGTTTTCTTATTCTCAAATAAGGCAACTTCTTTGATCAGTTTATTGCTGCCTAAAAAACCAAGTATCTTATCTTGATAAATAACAGACAATCAGATAGTTATCAAGATTCAAGATGGCTATATGTGTTGTCTTGTTTATGAACTACAGTGTTGTCTACATTCCTCCAGTTTCACAACACTAATCATTTATTCTGTCTGCCATGTTTGATTCTTTTGGTCTTGACTAATGGCGCATTTAGAAGTTCAATAGTTAGATATTTTCTTTTTATGCTTCAATTTAAAAAAATAAAAAATTTAAGAGGGTAAATGTGCTGTTTTTGCAGAAAAAAAAGGCAGAGAAAGAAGCAGAGGAGATGTGGGTGAATGCTGAACTTTGGAAAGAACAGCGAAATTCAGATTGGGGAGTCGGAAGCTAAGTGCAAACCAATGTCACCCCATAATTCTTATAATTGCGATTCTTTTATTTTTTAACCATGTATTTTCATTAGAATATGTTATAAATGATGATTTGACACCCAGGGTTTTTGTTTTTCACTTAATATAATTGATTACGTAAATTTGGCACCCCACGAGTCATTACTGGCTTCGCCAATGGGGGCCATAAGCTATGTAACTCTGTGCGGAGCTCTTTTCCTCTTGACTTGCTATTGTTGTTGCGTTCATTCGAACAAGCTTTTAAGAGACTTAGAAGGAGTTATCTTAATTAAAGTTATTTAACTGATGAAAATGTACTTTAATTGTTTACTTTTGTCAAGTTTTTTGTAAACAGGGCATCTTTCAGCTCTAGAAATGAAACAGTGAAGGTATTCTCCGACACTAGTGTGGAACTATGTATGTTTGTAATAAATTGAAGATTATAAAGATTAGGTAAAAAAAAAAAAGACATACGACTAGACTAATAATCGTACTCCACGCGTTGCGTGTGTGACGCACAATACAATTAAAATATAGAAAATACGTGTAGTTATGATACAAATATGTTGATAATAAAAAAAAAAACGATATAAGATGATAAAATTTAAAATAATGTTTGATTGTTAAAAAGCGATATATAGTGTTATTAATTATTATTTTTTATATATTTTGATGTGATTATGGTATTATTGTAATTAATAAAAAAATATAGGGGTATTTTTGAAAAAAAAAATGACTAAATTGGCTAATATAATTTGACTTGACTTGGGTTACTTCAATAGAATGATTACAAAGTCTCATTTCTATCAAGCCCTAATCTTCACCATACTTGGTTTCAGTTGGGTCACGATGAGCTAGCATTTGCATTGTTTTATTGCAGCTTTTAACCTCAACTTTTTGTGTTGGATGCTTATAAATTGTGCCAAACTTGGTTGGCCAGCTAATCAAGAGCTACCCGGGCCCGTGCAGACCGTGCGGAGCATCGGGTCTTGAAAAAATGAAAGGCCACATTTAGTTTAAAGCAAGTATTAATATGCAAAAATAGTACAAATAGTTTAGAGATATTATTCTTTTCTCAAAACTAATACCATAACCGATAGTGAACAAATAGTAGAAAGAATGTTAAACGATATAGAGGTCTCAAGTTTGATCCTCTTTAACGTTATTTTTTTATAATATTTTTTTTCCTATCTATACTTGGCTAATTACATATAGACGCTTTATAGTTATAGAACAAGTCTACTGAATTCTTTGTGTTTATCCTTTTGACAATTGAATTTAAAAATATTAATATATTTGGTCTATATATTTGTAATTGACAAAGAAAAGATAGTACATTAATGTGAAACATAAAAATTATTTATGTTTATGGAAATTACATAAGTTGATACATATTATTTAATGTATTTCAACACATATTTCAGACTTTTAGAGTTTCAAGAAAGTAACATTGTCCAACTTTTATTTTATGTTGTATGTAAATTATGTATATTTTAAGGCAAGTATTAAAAACGAGACATTTTTTGAACATTTGCACCGGGCTTCCTAAAACTTCGGGCCACCCCTGGCCAGCTTAAAACTTGGTTGGACAGCTTAAAATTCAGTTTGCTTTAGTGTCTGACATCAGAACTAGAAATACTAACGTAAATTGATCCATTCTAATCCATATGCCCCTCTTGTTTATGAACTTATTGTGATTTTATAGTTAAAAAGCATTTGAGTATGAGCAGAAAAGGCGCACTACAAAAAAAAATACTCAAATAACGACGTGATTAGTGACGGTATTTTTTGTTACGAGCTTATTAGCGACAGTTTTTATGACGGTTTTGTGACAGTTTAGTCAATTTGCGACAGATTTGTGATAGCTTTTTAAATTAGTTACAGACTTGTGACAGCTTTTGACTCTCACTAAATCAACATTATTTTGTAGTGCCGGCGTGTGACTTGTGTGTCGAGGTCTACCGCCTACTAAACTCAAACTCGCGATTAAAGAGCATTTGAGTATGAGCAAAAACAGGCGTGTCACGTGTGACTTGTCTGTCGAGGCCTACGACCTACTAAGCTCAAGCCCGCTGTTAGTCTATCATAGTTGTTCCATTCTTTTGGCTATAAATAAAATTTCTTAAGTATTGGTTGAATGATGCTAGTCCTGTTTTGAAATAGTGACTATGGTATGGAATGATTGACCTCCCCATTCTTTTTGTTAAAGATTTTTTTAAACCCTTAAGCTAGTTCACAGGATCTTCAAAAACCAGAAATTACAAGAACTGGTGCATTAGTTGTGTGTAGAGTTTTCCAACTAGTTTGTTTAATTTTTGCCAAGACCTCCCTGGTACGTAACCTCCTCATATTATATTACAAAGTCTCAAGTCCTTATGTTGAGTGGAATTTGGAAATCTCCATCTTCCAAGCATTCTCGATTGATGCTCAAATATTATCATTTGCATATCACTATTCCCCAGTCCTCCTTGCTGATTATGTTCCGTTCGTAAAAACCAGAATAATCTATAAACCTTTTTTTGTTTATAATTTTGGAAGTATTAGCAGGTTAAGCTTGATATATGTTTTTCATTGCATTATCACCACAAAAAGATCGTTACGATTTTTCTTATTTCATATCTTCGGAAAAGATTGAATCAGAAATTAAAAAGTTTCAAACGTTCTATTAAAAACACGGGACACTATTTTTGTTTTCCGGAAAAAAGTAATTAAACTCGTTCTTTTAAACATTGGAAAAGCACGTATATTTTGACTTTTTTTTTCATAGAATCATGTAGAATTCATTTGACGTCTATCAAACATAAAATTTTGAATGACGACTTTGATAATTATGATAATTAATCCGATTATCAAACATAAAATTTTGAATGGATTTAATTTATCCGGTTTCAAAAGAACATGTTATGGTTCTCCCTTCTCTTAAACTTTGAATGACATAAATACCGACTCCAATGATGAAGTCGATTTTTCAGTGAAGTCGTTATTTTTGGCTTTGATAGGGGATGGTACGTATGAAAATTAAACATTAGATCTCATGTTTTGTAAATTTATGTCGACTTGGCAATAACAATTACTAATCATTTATTTCTTCAAAGTTCAAACACAAATGTTACTAAAAATAAATAAATATTACTCCATCCATTCCTAATTAATTGTTCTATACGAAATTATGTGTAATTTTGATCGGCTTATAATATATATCAAAATTGTCGAAATGAAAAGTTTTAAAACTAAATCATATAATTTAATGTTTGAACTATATGATTAATTTTTGAAAATTTTTATTCCGACAATTTTGATACAAGTTATTAGCAGATCAAAATTGCACATAATTTCGTAATAAACAGTTAATTGGTAACGGATGTAGTATTTTTCTTTAGTATAATATGAAAGAGCATGAATCCATAAGATTAAAAAAATACATAAATGTTAAAGATAAGTGGCCAACCGTGTGACCTAGTTAGTCCCATAAAAGATAGTTTTGCACGCACGAATTTTGCCCATAATCAGATGCTCCACCCAAATCCACATTATACGTTACTTTTTCTGTGTTTGTCTTTACCCATCTAAATCAATATTTGACCATATTCTACCCTGGTCAGGAAACACATTTTTACAATAACAATAAAAACTGAATTTTTAATACAAACTAAATAAATTTAGTACAAGGGAAAAAGACATCCTCGATGTTGCAGCTTCACGCCTGGGAAAGGACAAAAAATCTGGTTAAGTGCAAAGTTCGTATTTTTATCAAGTATTTTTTTACTTTTCCAATATTCACATATTAATGGGTTTGCTCGGTGAACTTTGTACTTAACAAAATCATTCGAGTACTTTTTATTACTCCACTTTGAAGAACAATCATGTGTTTAACCAATATTCACCTGGTCAAGAGCGAGCATTAATCTAGTTTCGATGTAAACGAGTTTTATCGCTTTGAACTTTGAAGTATCTTCACTCAAAAAATGGTTTACATTAGAAATGCCCAAATCGTTGCAATGACCTTCCTAACCGACCAAAGTCGTCGGTAAGATTAAACATCGTATTCAATCACCAAACAAGACATTGCAAAAGAAAAACCACGCCATTCACGTATATGTATTTGACGGCCTTTTTTGTAGGGCTTGTTTCATATATTTAAAAGAATATAATTTTATCATATTTTTTAACTAACTAATTATTTTATCATATCATGTTTTTCAATATAAAACTCAATTAGTTTTTGTTTCACTTATATATAAAAATAAAGTAGTAATTGTTTCTACAAAGAGTTTAGATTTTGCCATAAAAAGAGAGAGTGAATAGAAAACAAGAAATGGAAAACATCATTTTCTCCTTTTTCCGTATATTCATTAACTTAAAAATATTTCCTAAGCGTTTGGAGTTATATATTCTGATAATTAATCAATTAATTTGTATCGAATTTTAATGCTAGCTAATAATTAATTATCTTGGCAAACAAATAGAATGTTTAGCTATGCAACTCCTACAATTGTCAGTACACAACTACACAAAAAAACTATAAAATTACCGTCACCCATGAAAAATAATACTCGGGTTAGTCAACTGGGGAAAAAAAATCAGCTTTATGCTACTCCGTATTATACAACTTATGAAAACAACTCAGAAAAAGAAGACACATGAGTTCAAGATGGTGAGTATTTTTGGAATATTAATTGCTCAAATTTGTGTAAAAGTGAAACACATCTTTCCTAGAACGATCAAATTGACAATGTTTCACAAGTGAATACAAAACCATATCAATAGCAAGAACAATTCAAAGCATCTACCTGCACCATTGTACTATGCTCTTGTATTTTCTGCAGATTTTAAATCAAAACCTTCTACGACGTGATCATTTGGTATGGTTTACGCCATCGTAAATAGATAGTAGTGCACTAAATATTCCGTTTACGCTAAACACTAAATATGTAACTAACAAGGACATGGATTTAAGGTCTGTCCATACCAAATTGGCAAACTCATGAAAAGTTGTTATCGTATAATCACACATTCCTCTCCCTGTGTTGGTAACGCCATGCCATTTTGCTGCATTAGAAAAAATTAATGCACCATGCATATCCATTAATCGATGAGCTTTCATTTGAACTCTAAAATTTACTCTACTTGAGAGTTAGTAATTAGTTTGTTAAAATGATGTTGTTAGATCAACTAAATCACATGATTCAAATCTACGCATCAGTTTCCTCAAAACATATTTTTCTTTAAAATTTAATGATTATGGTATAAAAAATGACATATATCAGGAACCATATAAATTTCCTAAATTTAACGAAACACAAAATTCATCTCATATATGAGGAATACATATGATACCCTATATTAATACTCCCTCCGTCCCTAAACAAATGTCCCCTACGAAAATACGTACAATTTTGACCGATAATTTTTTCATATTTAGATTGCCGAAAAAAATTATTTCAAAAGTTAATCACGTAGTTTATGGTTAGAACTATATGATTAAATTTTCAATTTTTTCATTTCGGGAATTTTGATGTGAAAATTTTGATGGTCAAAGTTGCACGTATTTTCGTATGTGATATTTGTTTAGGGACGTAGAGAGTATAATAATAATAAAATATCATGGGGTCCATATTTTTATGGTTGTAATATTTTTATGATTATTAAAAGATAATAAAAAAACAATAAAAAAATAATAAAAGGTTATTATAAGTAAATTAATAAAGAAGCTGGAATTTGTGTAAATGTAAACGGTTTATTAAAAAATATAAAATGTGTTAGTTTTGAGGAAATTATTGAGCTAGCCATTGGATGCTCTTATATATAATTCGTTTATTTATAGAGTTTTATGGAAAAAAAGGTTTTGCATTTTTTCCCTTAAAAATTCCTTAAATCTAAATTTATTCAAAATACTCAGAATCAATGATTACTTCCAAGTAAAAAATCATTATTTTTATATTAAATAAAGCTAATGGGACCAATTTATAAATTGTGAAATATATAAATATAGATTAAAATAACAATAGATAATATAATATGATTATAATATATAAATTGACAGTGAACGTGACAAATTCTATAAAGGTGAATAATTAAATAAAATATGTTAACAAATGCATTACACCGGGGAGATTCTTTATTGCATATTGTGATTACTCAACACTATAAGAGACGTGGGATCTCTGCCGAAATAAATTTTTTTTTTTTCGTTTTTGTTATTTTATTTATGTTTTGGTATATAAAAAACTTCCCCAATTTTACTCAAAAAATTCTCAAATTTTATTCGAAAAAAACCATAACCATCAACTATCAAACTGCTTCTTATATCAAATTAATATATTTTTTTATCAAATCAACGTCACTCTACCACTACAATTATCCCCAATTTTACAAAAAAAAAACCTCTCCCAATTTACAAAAAAAAAACTTTTTCAATTTTACCCAACAAAATCCCTAACCATCAACCATCAAACTTATTCATATATCAAATTAATATATTTTTTTATCAAATCAACATCACTCTACCATTACAATTATACACAATTTTACCAAAAAAAAACATCACAATTTACCAAAAAAAAAAAAAACTTCTCCAATTTTACCCAAAAATAACTCTAACCATCAAACTCATTCGTATATCAAATTAATAAATTTTTTTATCAAATCAATATCACTGTACCACTACAATTATCTCCAATTTTACTATAAAAAAAAACGTCTTCCAATTTACCAAAAAAAAAACTTAAATTGCGGGAGGTTTTATTTTGGTAAATTGGGAGAGATTTTTTTTTGGGTAAAATTGAGGATAAATGTAGTGGTAGAGTGATATTGATTTAAGAAAAAATTTATTAATTTGATATTAGAATGAGTTTGATGGTTGATGGTTAGAATTATTTTTGGATAAAATTGATGAAGTTTTTTTTTTTGTTAAATTGTAATATGTTTTTTTTTTTGGTAAAATTGTGGATAATTGTAATGGTAGAGTGATGTTGATTTGATAAAAAAATATATTAATTTGATATATGAATGAGTTTGATATTTGATGGTTGATGGTTATGGATTTTTTTGGTAAAATTGGTAAAGTTTTTTTTGGCTAAATTGGGAGATGTTTTTTTTTGGTAAAATTGGGGATAATTGTAGTGGTAGAGTGATGTTGATTTGATAAAAAAATATATTAATTTGATATAGGAAACAGATGGTTAGTGTTTTTTTCGGCTAAAATTGAAAAAAAATTTGGATAAAATTGAGGAAATTTTTTATATAACAAAACATAAATAAAATAATAAAAACGAAAAAAAAATAAAAAATATATATATTTTGTCAGCCACGTAGACGTGGGATCTTTGATGAGTAATCACAGTACGCAATAAAGAATCTCCCCATTACACCCAACAATTCCCACTTCTCCCACTCTCCTTTCTCACTCCCATTGTCTCTTCCATTGAAATCCCCATTTTCTCCATCAAGATCAATGATTCCAGAAAGAAACTACCGAATACCTGATAGTTGAAATTAGTTACTTAAGGATTATTTCATTTAGAAGGGTAACTGCAATAAAAAGGTTTTCGGCTTTAAGTTATTTTTTATATTACACTTGCACTATTCTGGGTCTTTAGCCTTGAGATATTTTAGAAGTAATGTTTCACTATTTCACATTCAAACGATCGACTAGTAATTTCCTTTAACTTACGAATATATATGGGACAAAGTCACAAATAGTGACTAATGAAACAAATCTACCAAGCAAAAGGCGATTAACGACTCACATTTATTTATGCGGGTTGCATTAGTTTTTTCTATTGTTTTAAAAATTGCGATTCGTAATAAATTAAAAAATTCCGATTCAAAGCTCAATTTAAAACTTAAAGAAGGCGTGAAAATCTTACGCTTTTAGTGTGGCTCTTGCAAAAAGATTTGTCTAAGATTTCGCTTTTTAAAACACTGATTTTTTCTAATGCAGCCAAATCGCACCGGTCAAGCACTACTGCAAGAGGGCTTTTTTTATGGAGAAATAAAATTACATGAAGTATAAGAATGAATTGTATAAAAGGTCACAGGACCATAGACTATAATCACCATATGTACCATATGGAAATTATCGTTGCTTGTTAAGTGCATGTTTTTTTTTTCCTTTCGATTACAACTTACAACATGCAAATTTTAAATTTAGGTTCTGTTGTTCTTTTTTGTTTATATTACGGAATTTTCCTAATGTGAACTTACTTGTTAACTTTATAATTACAGAAACGGAAACACATTGTATTTGTTTTATTTGAAAAACGGGCCGGTGAAAATTCAATCTTGCGGATCTGAATAGACAAATAGTAGACAGACAAACCAACATTTTGTCTCTATGTTTACATTCCAGCTTTGAAGTTCAAGTGAGGAAGATTGTGAGACAAACTTGTTGAGGTATTGTTAATTGTTATATTCGGAATCTGTGTCTCTTTTAGTTTTATTCGTCTCTTCTTTATACACTCTCGCAAGGGTGTCCGAATTAGCATTGGGTATGTAAGAAGCAAATCGATTTACTAATCAGCGGTAATTCGTTATACATGGCAGGATCTTCCATAGATGTTAATTTACCCACATTCAATCTTATCACAATTTTCATTCATTATTAACGATAATGTTATCTGCTTATGGATAAGTTATTTTTCCTAATTCCAATAAAGCATAGTAGTATACGAAATTGGTAGTTGGAAACGGTATTAAATGACTTTGTACTTTTAAATTAGTGAAATTTAGTAGGATCATCAGAAATTATTTGGTAAAGAACTTCTCTAAAAATATTTATAACCACACATTCAGTAACTCTCACATGCTTAAATAATAAAATATATTAAATGTGTGTTTATAAACCTTGTTGAAGAAGTCCTCCAAGAGAACCAAATAATTTCTGGTAAGTACTTAAACCCCTGTGTTAAAATTAGGGGTGGGTTAGGGTCAAGACCCGACCCGTAAACACTCAATCCGTATTTCGACCCGATTACTTTAAAAATGAAAAAAAAATAATTCCTGATCCGACAAAAGTCCGGACCCGACTTTTTTGTAATCTCGTAGGGTCGGGATAAGTTTATCCCGAATCTCTCGATATATTTTTTTTTATTTTACGATATGATATTTTTTATTAACAATTTTTATTTAATAAATTTAAATATGTTATTAACACGAAACATAATTCTAGTTTAAAAATAGCACTTCTAATAAATGTAAAAAGAAATTAACCTGTAGTAGAAAAAATAGTGTGAAACTATAAATAATGGTATAGATAAAAAATATCTTAAACGTTTTCTCATATTTAAAGTACAAATTATACTTTTACAACATATAAGGAAACGTTTTGTTTTATACAAATTATCATCTTTTTTATCAATTTTTTTATCACAACTATACAACTCATATTTTTGTTATTTTATTAATTTATATGTGAAAATTACAAATAAATGAGAGAAAATAAGAGAAAAGTAAGAGATATAAATTATTATTTTAATTATAAGTAAACATCTTAATCATTTATATATTTGACTGATATTTGAGTTCACGTATATTTAAGCAAATGGATAAGGAAACTGATACGTGTACAATTTTAGAACATTTTTTTCATATTTAATATAAATCGATGATACAAGGTAATTGATGCGTAACCGACCTAATCTTTGCATTTGTTACTCTAGTGGGACGAGTGATCGACCTTGTGACGTGTACGTATCAATTCATGATTGATCGTCACAGTGTCACCTGTACAAAACTACAAATTACTAAGGAGATTCAAGTTAATTAATTGAGGACATGCACCAACAAACATACAACCATGCATAATCATAAAAGATAAATAAACGAGTAAATAAAACATATTAAATGGGACATTCTTTAAAATATGGGACTAAGTTTATCAAAAAGTCTCCCAACAGTGTAATCAAACCCTAAAATGGACGAAAAAGCCTGAGTCTTTTGTATTTTGGCAGTAGAAAAGAAAAAAAGAAAAGTTAAAAAGCATGAAACCAGCAAAAAATTCAAAAAATAATAAAATAAAGAGGAGTTATTATAAGGCTGCGCACACCTCTGGTGTAAGTACGGCTCGAGGTCAAACTCAACATAACAACTCTTTTTTTTAAAAGAATATGTACCCCCTTATATATATAACTATGGTGTATAAATAGTATAGATATCCGAGCTTTGGTAATAATTCATCTCTTTATATGTTAAAGGGTATTTAATTACCCATTGGGTATTTACAGGTGCTGCTCCGTTACACAGTCTGTATTCTTTCTTTTTCATTCTCACTTACACAATTTTTGGTTTATTTTTGTTTTTTTTACCTGGAATGTTGACTACACAAAGTAGCCCTCGTATGCTACGTTTTTAGCTATTCCTGTTATAGTCTGATTTGATGACTCGTTTGCTAGGTTTACAGTATTTCTAAATTAGTATCCCAGTATTTTTAGAATTTGCAAAAGAATAAAAGAATATCTAATCCTTCCTACGTTCTTATTTAATTATCCACTATCAAAATACGTGCAATTTTGATCGGTTTATAACTTATATCAAAATTATCAAAATAATTTTTTTTTAAATCTAATCATAAAATTTAACATTTGAATTATATGATCAACTTTTAAAAATTTTCATTCCGACAATTTTGATACAAGTTATTGACCGGTCAAAATTGCACGTATTTTCGTAATAGATAAAGTTAAAAAAAAAAAGGAATGAGTGGGTATATTAAAATTAGATTTACTCCAAAAAGATATTGGTATACATTAGTCTCACAGACGGGAAAAGATAATGTGCGACATAGGCCCCTTATATATAATTTTCAAATGAAAAGAGAATATAAAAATTCCAATTTGACGTACCCACCCTCTTATCCAATTTCATTTTTTGTACAATTAAGGAGATTACAAACGGATTCAAAACAAAAACAACAAGCAGAGATGTAAATAAACAGATATTCTGTTCGAGCTGAAAATTCATAATAACTCCAAGTTAATAAAACCGTCTTAATTTGGTTAGCACTTTGCGTTTGGCTCAAATAGTCAGTGAGCTCGATATTAACTGAGTTGCTTGAGCTCTGGTCAATAATTCCATAATTAAGCACAAAAAAATATCTTTGGTATGATCCCATTTTATTGGTAAGCTGACCAACTACACTACAAAAAAATACTCAAATACTGACGAGATTAGTGACGATATTTTTTATTACGAGTTTATTAATGACAGTTTTTGTGACAGTTTAGTCAATTTGCGACAGATTTGTGACAGCTTTTTAAATTAATGACAGACTTGTGACATCTTTTGACTCTCAATAAATCAAATATTATTTTGTAGTGCTATTTGAAATTGATAAATTTATAACAAACCAAAACCTCGTCTAAACTTTATTTGGCCCCATGGGAATAATTCTTGTTTAATTGGACAATACTCAAAACAAAATATTATGCTTCAACAATACTTTAAAAAGTAGTTGATGCTTTAAATTAAATTCATTCAACAATAATCAAGGGAGAACAATCAATTGATTCTTTTAAAAGTGCACAAATTGGTCCTGACTTGCTCGAAATTACCAGAGGATGATAAACAAATATTCCAATTTCTGACAGATAAGCATTATATTGATTTGTTAACAACAGCAATAATTTGGTGAACAGATAATTTTACGTGTTGACTGTTGAGAAAACATTGGTATTTTTGCCCAAATGGAAATGCAAGTGGACAACAATAAATATCCAATTTCCATCAAAATGAATACTATAGTGCATCATAAAGATAGAAAGTCATAGAACGAATACATTAATCAAAATTTAATAGTGCAACCTTATATGATAAATTGATAACTCACAGTATTCATGGTGATCATGATTCTTTGTGTACTAAATAAACTGAAATATTTATTACTCGTTCCTTTCTTATTTAATTGCCTATTATAAAACTATGTTCAATTTTCACCAGTTAAGTACTTTTATTAAAATTATCGTAATGAAATTTTTTAAAAGTTGATCATATAATTCAAATGTTAAATTTTATGATTAAATTTTAAAAATAATCATTTCGACAATTTTAGAACAAATTCTAATCCGATCAAAATTATACGTAGTTTCGTAATGAACAATTAAATAAAAACACATAAAATAGTTAATCCAATAAAGCAAGCTTAATAACTCTTTCTTCTTCATTGACGAATAACTTAATGTTTTTTTTTTCAAGGAAAATAACTTAATGTTTAACATTTTAAGTTTTGTTTGGGATATTCTTCCGCATTTAACTTTTTTTTGGCATCCCACACCAGAAAAAAGAAGAAGCCTAAAGTACTACTTGATAGCAATAAAACAACCCTAAAGAAATACTACTTGCAGGCAATAAAACGCATAGGGCAATTTTATGTCAGTCTATTTCTTTTGATCTTTTATTAAATATAGGTCAAAAAAATACAAATTATTTAAGTTTTAGTCCAAAATATAAAACAGATGAAAAATATAAAACATATGCAAGTTAAAATTTGTATTTGTACAAGTCAATAATCTATATTTTACATGTATAAATTTATTTAAACGTGAAACCTTAATTTTAAACGTAAAATCTGTTATTACAAGTCAATAATTTATATTTTAAAAAACATATTAAAATATTAAAAACAGATGAAAATCATGGACCTCCTACCAATTAACTCGACGAAATACTATACTAGAATAACTGTATCAAAATCACCAAAAAAACTAAAACGCAAATCTATTAGTAATACTTACAGTTTTTCCAAAAGAGACAGCAGCAAAATAAACATTTATAGAAAAGAACAAAAATACTTGGAAGAAAGGAGAGAGGAGATAGAAAGTTACCCTAGCCCTTGGATTAGGAATGACACTTCAACATCATATCATATGAAACAAAGTATATCTAAAGGATATGCATACATACACGTAACACTTTTACATACATATTACCACAAGTCCCGTTAACCAACGCGTGCACCCATTGAGCACAGGCTAGGTTTATACCCCAAAAAACCCTTTGGTAACCCTATCCAACTTTATATCTAAATTTTACTCGTAATATATTGTCAAAGTCGCATGGCAATATATTACTGGCTTGAGTCGGTGCCGCTTGGATCATCACCTTCGTCATCAGTTAGGGTTTGGTGTGAGGAGATGGATTTATCTTCTTCTTCTTTGTTGTTAGAGGAGGAAAACAAGTGGCCTCGTGCTATGGGGAGAGGGTTGGTGATTTGGCGACCGTCGCGTGATGGAGAGAAGACTACAGGAAGATACTCGTCCGCGTCGCAAGGGAACTTTGAGTTTCGGAAGTGCTCCTTTAAAGCATCCAAGCCCTAAATTTATTACAGTGAAACTTTTGTATCAATATAGTAATTAAATTTCAGAAAGAAATGAAAAACAACAGGTATGTATCTAAATATATTACTACTATTTGTCCCATTTTATTATTGCCCTCTACTAGACTAAGACGCAGCTTGATGGGCGAAATTCCCGTATCTAAATTACCAAAATTAGTATTTTATTAAGATAATCAATCTAATCATTGTGGTTAACGTAACTTCCGAATATTTTTAGACAATTTAGATGGGATGTTTTTCTTGGTTAACTTTGCACCTAATTTGTATATATAGGGACGATCAATTTGCGAGTACAATGATAATGCTCTACGATATACAATGCATAAAAATCACTCCTATAAAGTTATTAAAGTCTAAAGATGCTGGCTGATAACTGTGTAAGTCAATGAGTTGTTCTTTTTCCAAAAAGTATCAAGGCATAAATATGAAAATAAATTGAAAAATAAATGGACCTGAGAAAAACGTACACTGCGAAACAAGTCAAATTGTCAGATTTATAAGAGACAGTAGTTCTTTCAATTACTGAAATGAAAATGAAGATAAGGTTTTTACGGAAGATATATGGTGATATATAGTATAGTATATACTCACTTGATTCCTAAAATTGCTGAAATGTTTAATCTAAAACTACCACATACACTTTATAAGTACTACTACAATGTTAACATATGTTTATTAAATATTCTGAAATAATTAAAAGAACTATTTATAAAATTAAGAAATGAATAATTAAAAAATGAGTATAATTTTATATTGTCATGTTTGGGGTATATATGTGGAAGTAGATGGAATAGTGAAATTACACCGTTTTAACATGAAAAAGTCCACAATTTTATGTTGTAGTCAGAGATGACTGTAGAAATTGGTAATTGAAATCTTATTTCTTAAAAATGAAATAAATTCTGATTCTTTCAGATTTAACAGATATAAATAAAAATTACAAACTTTCCTATTGAAGCGGAATAACGAATGACTTTTACCAAATTTGAATATAGCTATATTCATTTAGTTGTTCCACTTTGGCCTAATAGCAGTATGATGAGGATTTCTAATTTAAAACTGGATTTCTAGTTGAATATAGCTATATTTTATCATTTTATGTATGTGTCAAAAAAAATTAAGGATATGTAATTACCTGCAATCTGGCATAAGTGACATCACAAATTTTCTTAGAGTTATAAACTTCCCAAGATTGATGATGAAATGCCTTGTAAAGCCTCAAGGCTGCGACTGGTGAAGTCATGTTCACAAACCCGTAACCCACATTACATTTGTTCCTGAAATCACAATAAAATAATTTGGCTTTTTTTATAACCCGACCTAAAGCAAATCTATAGTATTTTTAAAAACCGCACATTTTTTGGGGAGGGGGAGCGGCATTTTATAGAGATGGTGCAACGATTATCGTCTAACAAGACGGATTAGCTAATCTAACACATTTAAAGACTGATGCCATATTTTTAAGAGTAATGGTGTATAATCCTACAGCTAGGCTACCAGGCACCAGCTAGATTAGTTATGCTGCCCAAGGGAACCTATAGAAGATATGGGTTAGTCACATATGATCATTTTACATTTAAATTTGTTACCCATGTTTGATACAATGAATTGGCTATGAATGATTACATTTTAAAGTTACTTACACAAATAATCCATCATGAGAAGAAGGAAAGGATTTTTAGTCCAGAACTAAAGTGGTTACAAACAACAAATTACCGCCAAGCCTAGTGACAATAAAATCAGGAAAAAAGTGAAATTATACTATTGGTAGATGTACTTAAATAAATAGAGAGTATAAGATACATACATGAAGTCAATAGGGAGGTAAACAAAGTCGTAAGAGGACAGGGGCTCGTCACACCCACTGGTTGCAATCTCATCGTTACAGTGAATACAGTGGTTGTCGAGCATGTTGATTAAAAGCTTTTGGCTGTGCAACATTTTATCAAATAAATAAGTCGGAATGAAAATTTAAAACCAAACTGATGAAATTCAACCTACACTACTACATATATGATAAAGTTAACATTAAGCTAAACTGCGTAGCAATTTATACTTTCTAAGTCAAATTTATTTATTTAATTCCAGAATTCAGCTTATAGCATAAACCCTTATTTAATTCCTTATATAAATGGTCATACTTACTCCTGAAAAAAACTACAAAACAAGTTCTATTTGAAGAATGACACAACACATTTCCAACCAGAAGGCTTTAAATGTTTTGAGCCTACCAAAATTTAAACTAATTAAATGAGAAACGGCAACTCCCCATGTATTGCACTAGTATTAATTTAATTTTATCAATGCAATATAATAACAAGATGTTATCATTCCACGATAAACTGTGTGACCAAATCGAGATAATTGAAAAACATTGAGCATCAAACCTTTGGTCATGGTAACAAGAATTTCTTTTTGTGTTTTTCATTTTTATTGATTTTATTCCCTCCATAAAATGTTTTGCTATTGACATACATGCAATGCAAGTAGGCACACAATGATATTATGGTCCTCCCACTTTGAAAAATGTACCCAAATAGACCCCACAATCTAATCTTTTCACAAATATTGACCCACATTCTAAAACTTCCCTGATCAAACTAGGCATACACTAATTAAAAAAGTTTTAGTAATTAGCAACGTATTTCAAATTCAACTTTCTATTGACCCATAACAACAAAAATGATGTAAGGACTGACTCGCTGTCGACATTCCATAATGTGCAAACTATGTATTATACAATGTACTCCGAGGAGAGCAAGTTTAGCAAAGGCAAAGAGGTCTCTAACCTGTACTTATTGGGGATGTTTTTGATCATAACAGTAGTTCTCGAATCACTCACATTCGAATCAACTATTCCGTCTTCATTTATCAAAAACCTTGAATCCAAACACTTCCTTCTTGCCCTATGTGACCATCCCTTGTTCTTACTAGTAATTTTTGAATTGCCACTACTAACTTGGTTTCCTTTTTTTAAATTCTCGTTTGGAGAACACTTCTCACTCCCACTAGTGCTCCCCTGGGAACTTGGTTTCCTAGCTTGGGAATTATTTGAATTTTGGCGTGTGATCGAAAGAGAACGTGGCTGATTTTGAGTCCGAGTATTGGGATTTTTTGAAATATCTTTATGTAAATGCTTTTTGTTCCCTCCTGGTCGACTGAATTCAATGACTATTTGGCTTCCGAAAATTTCTTTTCCTTTTAATTGTGAGTAAGCTTTGGCAGCGTCACGGACGTCATAGAATTCAACAAACCTTTGGTGACGCTTAGTTGGTGTATCTCTCAATTCTTTCACATCTCCTGCAAATCAGAAGAAAAACAATTGAAAAGCAAAATATAAATTTAGGTTATAGAATGATTGTTTTGTAAATTACATTTGCCAATGTTGACTGATTCAAGATATGTAGACAAAATCCCAATCATCCACAAATCTTTACTAGCGCTCGATTTGGCGAGTCCAAATCTTCTACCCCATTTCTCTACCTCCTTTCGTGCCCCCTTGCTTATTTTATCCAATAAAAAATTCTAAAAAACTTGAAAAAAATTATACAATTACTATAATACATGCATCAATACATTCCAATAATTATTTTTAAAAGAAAATCCACACAAAATTTATTTTGGAATAAATGTATAAATTAGTGTGAATTAAACATTGAATATTAAAAAAATTGTCTAAACCAATATTATGTTCAAATGATTTAAAATTTGAATACAATATAATATAAAAGTTTATAAAGTTGCGGTATAAGTTGTGAAAATTTAAAATTGCAAGGGGGCACGGAAGGGGGTAGAGAATAGGGGGTAGAAGATTTGGACTCCCATTTGGCGTTACTTCTATGTCGTCAGGATTTTCAGAATCAATGATAAGAATAGAAATAGAAACACATAAGCCAAAAATATGAGAAAATTGATCGTTGGATTTGGCAATGAATAACTATAATTGCATGCAAAAAAAAAAAAATCGGCTACTAAAATCTCTGTAAAAGAAATCTATTAACCATTCGACTGCCATAACACCTAAAAGTTAATTAAAGAATCAGCCTAAACTAAGTAAATAGTCTTAAAGTCCCCTAACTAATGATAAAGTATGTCAGTAAATGGAAAACCTAAATTAAGAACATATTAATAATTAAGTTGAAAACTAAAAAAGCATTACAAACAAACAATCTGCAAAGAATTACACACCTAAAAGAAGATTAAATAGAATAAAAGTGTTAAATAAACAACAATATGTACCGACAAAATAATAGTACTTTTTTTGCAATTCTTAAAATTTCAAAAACTCCTCAGTATTCTCGCATAAATACTTGAGCTTGTTATTGACAAAAAAATTGAGGGCATACAAACATAGATAACATATATAGAGTGCAATAATAGTAACAATACTAAAAATTTGGGGGGAAAATATTACAAAATTGAGTTAAAGTAGGAAAAATTTTCGAAGATTAGAAAAACAAGAAATAAAAATACTTTTTACATAAAAAAAAATAGAAGGGTTTTTTTACAAAAAATGCATCATCCCAAAAGATCAAAATAATTCGATGTATATACACAACAAAGAGATTGCAAAACTAGTGACAGTTCTAATACTAGGTGAATTCTTTAAAAAAAAAATGGAAATTGGGTAAAAAGTAGCAATACTGTTTCAAGATTAGAAGAAATAAATCAAGGGATAAACTGAAAAACCAAAAAGGGCAAAAATAATTCGATGTATATTACACATAACATAGAGATTGTAAAATATAACTAGTGACAGTTCTTATCTTAGCGAGAAAAAAAATTAAAAATAGAAAATTGGGTAAAAAGTAGCAATACTTTTCAAAGATTAAAAGAAATAAATTAAGATAAAACTGAAAAAAAAAAAGGTGTAGCATACCAAAAGGTGCAAACAATTGGATGAGGGTATTAGTGTCGAACTCAGGATTTAAATGAAACAACACAAGAGTCCCTTGATTATACCCATCAGGCAAACCAGCCATATTAGGCATCACAAACTTAGCCCAAACATCTCCCCCTAACACCGCCGGCCCACGCGGCTCCCTATTATTCTGCATGTGTATCTCGCGCAATACCATTACCGCCTGACGAATATCATAAAAATGCACCGTCACGATCCCATCACGCCTGATGCGTTCCATCTCGACCGCACGCACATCCCCAAAGGATTCTAGCTCGCGACGGACGTCAGTCTCACTTGCCCCACGAGGCATGTTGGTCAAGAGGAGCGTTCTTGTTGCTTCCGAGGGTATGATGAGATGGTCTTTGTGGGTGGGTGTACTGTTGTTTCTTGTAAAGCGCGGTTTTGGTGAGTTGTTGCTAAAGTGTGTTTGTGGTGAGTAGTTATTGTTGTCGTTAAAGCGCGCTTGTGGCAAGTTGTTGCTGCTAAAGAATACTTGTGGTGAGTTGTTGTTGCTAAAGGGCATATATGGTGAGTTGATACTATTATTGTTGTTGCTAATAAAATGCTCTAGTGGTGGTGAGCTGATCATGTTGCTTGAACATGTCGAATAAGAGTTGCTAAAGTGCGATTGAGGTGGGATATTATTGCTAACTAGGTGCGCTTGTTGCGAGTTCCTGTTACTAAACTGCGGCGATACAGGGTTGCTACTAAAATGCGACGGAGGGGGATTAAAATGCACCGGATGATAATTAAAATGTGACGGTGGTGGTGGAGAGGTGGTAGTAATTAAATGAGGTGGTGGTGGTGGTGGTGGTGGTAAAACAACTTGAGTGTAGGGTAAAAAAGGAGGTGGTGTAGGATAAGGTAAACAAAACAGCTGTTGTTGTTGTTGTTGTTGTTGTTGAGGGGGTACAGTTTGAGAACTTGGCCGGAACTCGGCGGCGTAAGGGTCTAAACTGCCCGGAAAAGGGACGAAACCGGCAGAGTCCATAAAGTGGTATAGCGGTGAGTGGTTTTGGGGTTTGGATATTTGGGGTTGGTTTTGTGTTAATCGAGGGGATAGTTCTTTTTCAGTTTTGGTGGATTGATATATCCTCTATACTATTTTTCACTCTATGACTATATGATATTGTATTTATCATTTATTTATGTATAGGGAAGTGACGAGAAGACAAAAGGGAAAGTGTATGGGTTTGGTCTTTTATCTAGTTGTGGCTTCTAAAATGTTGACACTGTTTGTATTCATATTTAGATTAATTACTGTTTTACCCTTGTCACATCCCGAATAGACAACTTCATCTATGGGACTATGGGAATACGTTTTAAAATTTAATATTTACATTTAATTGTATTTTATAAAACTAAACTTTTATTAGAAATAAATTTTTTAAAATTTAATCATAAAATACAAATGTTAAATTATAGTAATATCGTTGACATCGTGTTCTTTTATCAATTTAAATCGTTAATAAATTATATAAAAAAACCACAAGTTAAAAACAAAAAATTGTTAACATTTCTTGTAATTACTATTATACTATTTTCATGGTACAATGTAATCAACTTGATTATATATGAGTGTGTAATATTAAAACAAAGTGTATTCAAAGTATAGGGATGTAAATAATTATTATATGAACAATAAAAAAGAATTCTGTCATAATCATAGGTGACTAAATTTTCCTACTTATGCTTGTAAATTGATTGAAATGTAATTTTTTTTTTTATATTAATGATACAATATATTTATAAGTACGTTTTTTTAAATTATTATATTATAATCATTTAATCAAAAAAATTAGCTTAATATATTGGCCCAATTTGAAACCGGCAAATATTATTATTTTAAAGAGATTGTTAATTCATGGAGTATTAATTTATTGAGATTTAAAAATATAGTTTTTCGTTATATTAATACACTTTTGGGATTTGATTGGTCCGAGTTTTTAGTAAACCCATGTTATCAATAAATAATAAAAATCCTTTTAAAAGAAAAAATGTTATCAATAAATAAGTCCGATTATGTATATATAGCTTGCCAAGTTTTATGTATAAAGATTAGTGACCTCTTTGAAACACGGATAATGGACAACTAAATCAAAGGTTTGTATGGGTAGAACATTTTTATAGATGGAAATTTTATTATAACAACTATACTTTAGAGATGAAAATGATTACAGTGAATTAATTCCTTGAAAATTTAGAAGACATACAGCTAGTTAATTGATGACGACGATTGGTTTTCTGTACAAAAAAATATGTCACGCTCTAATTATAAACTCATTTTAAGTACACCCAAGAAATGCCAGTCATGATTAACTGTTACGGAGTCTAAATATAATAGTGCCCCCATCATCTAAATTCAAATTAAAAAAATAAGAGGGAAATGGAAATTAGTTTCAAATACAGTACTTCTTTGGGAAATTAAGTGAAAATACATATTGTGGGATAAATTTAGTAAAAACATAAGACTGTAATACTATTTTTTGCAATAAGTCAGATACACACAAGGCTCAATGCTTTAGCTCCCTCTCTAATGGGTAAAACTCCCAACATCAACACTTACTTTGTCTCTATTTTTATCTTTTCCAATTGTCTTTATCTCAGGCAATGATGAAAGATCGGCTCGTTGACGTTACCACCGTCTTGGAGAGCTTTGACATGAACACAGATCCGACAAAGGCTCTGAGTGTCACCGTGACACCTTATTTGGGGTGTTACTTGTTAGACCGTTTTTTTTTTGCTCGTACTATCCTTAAAAATAACATAAAATATATAAATCATAACAAAATATTAGTCAAAACAGAACATATCTAGCAAATCTATAAACATATCACACTTATAACTAAGTGCATAACTCATTCCAGGTTGCCTTATATAATTTTCTTTTACCTGACATATTTATAGAAACCAATCATTTTGAAATTTTAAGTGTTGTCGTCATTTAACATGTATAAATTTTAATTTCCTTTTTGTATTGAAATTTATAGGGTGTGTTTTGGATTTTGACGTTGTGACTTCTTTCATTTAATAAATCTCAATCTAATCGGACACTAATCAAAATTACTGAAACAGCAAATCCCCACCATACCAATATGGTGGTTTGGTTTGAATTGAATTGCTTTGAAAGTATTAAGTAATTTGGTTTGTATTCGCACCGTTTCAATAAATCCGCACCAAATCATAGCAATATGTTATTTTAGCTAGGAACGCTTCGTTCTAATAAAAACGTTTACAACAACACTAGCTAATTGAAACAAATCAAGTAGAATCGTCAACGAATGCACGAGAAATGACAGGGAGCGTAGACGTGGCTATTGGTATAATTTGTGCACGTGGCAAGCCACGTTGGCAGATGAAGCAATACATGTACAACCCGCCAAATATGTGATCCAATGTATAAAGTACTATAAACAGCTATGTATGATATGCCTTTATTAATTGCTCTGAGAGAGTGTACGTTTTCTTGTTTGTAATCAGTTTTTACTGAATCATAAGTACATAGCTGTTCCCTTGTGAATTTGAATTTTAGGAGTTTTGACCGATGAGGCATGCATATTCAAGCTTTTATTATTACTTTCATAATCCATATCATTTTTGTGTCACTTTCCCAATTTATCATTTCCTCATTCCTCAGCGTCTTTATATTGTATTATCACTTTATTATTTTGTTTTAATTAGAGCAATATTCAACAATGGTATACTGATATTGTTAGTTCGTTACTTCTCGTTTACCACCTAAAAAATATACAAGTTAGTTGTCATAATTGTGTAGAGAACTAGAGATCGAGCATATTGATATAGATCATGTTAATTGTTAATTGTCAACATTTACTCTCCCTTTGTTTGCACTGTTATTGGAGTGGGAGTGGACATTGAATCCGCTATTTGATTGTTTATAGTGTGATTATGGTAGTATGAGATTATAAATACCGTCGGCCTCATAAATATCGTGTTTGATACAAAAAGCAGAGACGGTACTATTAATAACATAAGATTATAAATGATGATAAATAGATGTATTTTGAGCAATAAGCGGGGTGATATTAAAAAATGAGGATATTTGGATTAAATAGCGTGTGGTGTATATATATATTTCACACTCCTTTACTCTAAATACACTAATTTTCTAATACCACACTCGATTTATTATTCCAAATACCATCATTTCTCATTATTTATAATAGCATGTTACTAATAGTCACGTCTCCACTTTTCGTACCAAACGCGATACTTGTGGGTCTGACGGTCTTTCTAATACCATCCTACCATAATACCAGTCTTATCTCATCCTATCAATAAAAATCAAACAATTTTTAATACTTTTTATTGGGATCGTAAAATAGTACAACCCCAATAAAAATCAAACAAACACGTACTAGAAATCTCACTTTCATTTGTTATTCCGTTATAGTACAAAAATATTTATAATACTGTTACTATTAATACTGCAAAAAACAAGCCCTCGGGATATCTTTCTTCACTTAATTATCCATGAAAAAAATATTCTAATGGAATTGAGGAATTTAATCTCGTATATTTTAACTTGATAGGAAGAATGAAAATTGTAGCAAACATAAATGGTTAACCATATGATTAGAAAGAAAAGTGTAATTTTTACTCTCAATACATGGAAAGATCCAAATCATTCATGCAAATGCTCTAATTAACCAAGTTAATCTAGTACTGTATAGTGTATATCTTAAAGTCGTTCCATTTCTACTAAAATACTCCTATTTTGATGGGAAGGAGGGGACCTATTATTTAACTAGTAATCGTGTCCCACGCTTTGCGTGTGAGACGCGTAATGCGATAAAATTTAGAAAATAAGTGTAGTTATGATACAAATATTTGGAGAATAAAAAAAAGATATGAGTATAATATGAGAAGACTCAAAAGAATTTTGAGAGTTTAAATAGGGATAAAAAGTGTTATTAGTTATTATTTTTTCTCTATTTTTTATGAGAATATGGTATTGTGGTAATTAATAAAAAAGTGTAAGGGTATTTTTGAAAAAAAATGGTAAAATTTGACAGTATCAAAAAATTTTAGATTGGCTTATTATAATAGTATAGATACTAACAATGAATCTAGCAGTATCCAATTTTGTCTCATTTTACAAGTTCAGTTTTATACATCAGTAGGTTGCTAGCTTATGTTCTTGTGTTCCCCATTATGTAATCCGTATCATATAATATTGGGGGTGGTCTCTTCCCCGATTTTGTCCCTCTCCTTTTCATGATTTTCAATTTATCACAACACCATCAAGTGAAAGGGATGTATCATTTATATGATATAACTTGCACCCTTTTTTTGATGCTACAGTACAGTAGTACTTAAAATCACAAGCATACTCAAAACATGCATGCTTTTTTAATGACTCAAATCCCATTAAAACCTTTTTGTCCAACTTTGTTATTTGATTAAAGTGGATTTAAAGAAAAAACGAGGTCTTGTGCCTTTTATCAATTAATCTGAAGTTCAGTTCATTAATTATGAATATCATCTGTGATGTGTCAAAAAGTCAGCAACAAGGTGGTTTCACAACGTTTTGACCTGTTGCCCGTAAAATAGTAGTAATTTTATAGGATGATAATTAATGAATATATATATAACAAATTGTTACTATTGTTGATAATTTGGTAGTATTATTTTTTATTTCAATAAAAAAAAAATGGTGGTACCCCAATGGCTTGTATAGTGGCAACAATGATTAGTGTACGTATTCGGAAATTTCAATTTGCATCAACATCAAAGTATCACAAAATTAAGTATGGCTCATGGTGGCTAGTAGGGGTGGCCATTTTGTACCGATCCGTACCAACCGACCGATTTTCGAACCGAACCGAACCAGTCGGTACCGAATTTTCGGTATACCGAAATTTCGGTACGGCTGTACCGTACCGTTTTGTATAAACCGGTTCGGTTTTGGTACAAAATTAATGGTACCGACACTGTACCGTACCGAACCGAATTTAATGAGAATAAAATATAAATGATTAATACTGTAATACTAATATACAGTACTATCTGTCTATCTTCCCCAATTTCTCTCACTTAGCTTACAATAACTCAATCAAGCTTAGTAAATTAGGAATCATATATTTCACACAATAAAAACATTGCCAGTATTTTACAAATTATTCAGACAATCTCTCTATTTTAAAAAAAAGATGTGATCTATGAATTAGGTCAATTTTTTCCTATATACTCATATATACTTCTGGGTTTTCTTATCTAATATTTACCACTTGTTTGCTCAAATCACGAGCTGTTACAGTGTTACTGCTAGACAAAGGTAAGATTTATGATTTCATTACTTTTCTTTTTATTTCATTTAATTTTTTATTTAAATTGTTTTATTTATTGATTTATTCTATTGTATATTGGAAGAGCATGTTTAGGTGACCCGTTTTAAGGTTACAAGATAGTTACTGGCTTAAGTTACTGCTATTGGTTTCATAATTTTAGTATATTTAATATTTATGTTAAAAACTTCTCATGTTTGGATTCGATTATAAATTATCAAATAAAAACTCCATGCTTAGTTTTAGTTAATAAACTTTCAGTTCTAAAAACAGGTTTAATATAAGTTGATGCTTGATGGTGTTTACAAATTCTAGCTAAGTCTCTCAAATTTAGAGTCTGTTTGGCAAACTATTTTGAATTTTAGTTTTCACTTGGTTCTCTTTTAGAGCTCCTACTTTTATTTACCTAGTTGTTCAACAGTTAAAAATTAATCACGTATCATTTCCAACCATTTCGCGGACTTAGTTTAGTAAAACCTTAGTATCTATACTATTATCCACAAACCATTTGTATTTTTACTTTTTAACAAGATGACAGTTTTTGCAACTATGTAAATTTAGGAATCTTAGTAATGGTGCTTTATGATTAATCAATGTTTTCCTCTATTTGTTGCAACACCTTTTTAGCCAATTTATAACTCATAAACCGAATAGTTCAACAATTCAGCATTCTCTGTCACGATTCCGCGAACGCGTCTCTTAATGATGAAGTTGATACTTAGCATAAAAATAAAGTGTGATTAACCCCAAAACAGAAACGAAAAGGAAAATAAAATCCTTCAATTTCACACCTGATCAAGATTCCTGCGAATACAACTCCGTACATAGATCCAAAAATGTTAACCTCAGACCCCCGATACCATTTTAGCAAAAGCAGACCAACTAGATCAATTTTTACAACTTATCTACCAATGTGCAAATTAAGGAACAAAATCAAAATTTGTTGCTTCGATTTTGGGTTATTCCTTCATACCTGGCAAAACCACAAATTAATACTGGATTTACTTGAATACATATAGAAAAGTAACAGCCTAACTATTAGCTCTCTTTGCAACCTACATATCTCATATTTGGATGTATGTTTATGTGTTTATAGTTATAATCTAGCCAGAGGTAAGGGGTTGCCATTGAAACCTCGTAAATACAAAAATGTTCCCCTCTAGATTAGAAAGTTTTGAAATAGTTGATAAATAATGTGTTTCGCAACGTAAAAAACAATATCTTGTTTCAATGGCTAAGATACATATCTGAGTTCTCTATTCGGATGTGCTATGAACTAACTTTTCCATCATGGTTTATTGAGTTGTTTTTGTCTAAGTAGCAAAATTTTATTTTATCTAATTAACATTTTAGTAACCGATCGAATTGAGATTTGATATTATCTTGCTAGTTTTTTGTCATATAATCATAATTTTTTTTTTCTACATCAGGTATGGAGTCTACATGTCCGAGCAGTCTGACTCCAACACAAGATTCAACTATCCCTCCCCTTCCTCCTCTGCCTACTGATGCTTCAAGTGAAACCAAAGTTAGTCAAAAAAGAAAAGCAAAAAATGCTAGTCCTCTCTGGGATCACTTTGAAAAAGTAGAAAATCCCGACAAAACAATAGACCATACCAGGTGCACTTGTAATTACTGCAAAGATGTAGTTCCTTGCCACATAAAGAACAATGGGACTTCTTCTATGTGGGCACATGCTAGAAAATGTAATTTGTGCCCATTGTACTTGACAGTTGATAAAAATCAAAGTACGCTAAACAAGGATAATGTTTCTGGAGCTATGGTGTACCATCAATTTAATCAGAAAAGATGTGTCGAGAGGTGTGTGGAGATGATTGTTCGAGATGAGCTTCCATTTCGATTTGTAGAAGGAGCTGGGTTTAAAATTTATAGTCATGAGTTGCAGCCTAGGTTTAAAATTCCAAGTAGAAAAACAATTGCTAAGTTAGTGTGGGAGAAATATCAATTTGAAAAGGCAAAGCTAATGAGTCAGCTAAACTCGAGAAGGGTTTCAATCACAACGGATACATGGACCTCGATTCAGAACATTAACTACCTTGTCCTTACTGCTCACTTTATGGATGATGAATGGAAATTACATAAAAGAATCATCAACTTTTGTGTGATAACCAGTCACAAAGGCGAAGATATTGGCAAGGTTTTGGATTTGTGCTTGAGGCAATGGGAAATCAACAACATTTATACAATCACAGTTGATAACGCGAGTGCAAATAACACAGCAGTTGATTATATTAGAAGGAGGTTTAAGATTTATAAGACGCTGTTGTTTGATGGGGAGTATTTGCATCTTAGGTGTGCTTGTCACATTATTAACCTGATTGTTAAGGATGGAATAGTAGAGTTGCAAGGTGGGATTCAAGCCATTTGGAATTGTGTGAAGTATATTAGAAGTTCACCTCAAAGACTTGAAAAGTTTAGGGAATTTGCCGTGCTTGAACATATGAGGGCTAATTCAAATGTTCCTCTTGATGTGGCGACAAGGTGGAATAGCACTTACTTGATGTTAGAGATTGCACTGAAATACGAGAATGTGTTTACAAGAATGGCTGATGAAGATGCACAGTTCAACAATTACTTTGCTGAAACTGACAAGCATGGGAATCCAAGGGTTGGTCCGCCGATAGAAGAAGATTGGAGAAATGCTTCTGCATTTGTAGTTTTTCTAAAAAAATTTTATAATTCTACTCTTAAGTTGAGTGCTTGGAAGTCGGTCACCACCAACTTGGTGTTTGCTGAGATGATTGGGCTACAATATGAGATAGACAAGAAGATGGAATCACCTGATCCTGTTATAAAAAGAGTTGCTAGTAGCATGAAAAAAAAGTTTTGCAAGTACTGGTTGAAGTTTGAAGATGTTAACAAACTTATACTTATTGCTAATGTATTGGACCCAAGATATAAGATGCAATATCATAGCAAAGCAATGAAGAAAGTTGGAGTGAGTAATGAAAATATTGTTGCGATAACGACGAGGCTGAAAAGAATTCTCATGTGTATGTATGAAGAGTATAAAGTTTCTACTTCTCCTTCGTCCCAGATGGGAGTCGAAGCACAATCTGTGGCTGGACGTGGTTTAGATATAGATGAGATTGATGACATTATGGCTGAGTGTATGCAAGAAAGGTTTGATGGGCAGAGTGAGATCATATCTAATGAAGTAGACCAGTACCTTTCGGACAAGTATGTTAGCATATTTGTGAAGGATTTTGACATACTTGCTTGGTGGAAGGTTAATGCGCCAACTTATCCGATACTTGCATGTGTTGCAAGAGATGTTTTTGCCATTCCTTGTTCAACAGTGGCATCAGAAAATGCCTTCTCTTTGAGCTCTAGAATAGTTGATCCGTTTAGAGCATCTTTAACTCCGCGAATGGTTGAAGCACTTGTTTGCAGCTCTGATTGGCTAAGAAGTGAAGAGGTAAACTTTTATAAAGAACCCACTGAAGATGAGCTCGAGTTTTATACTTCGCTGGAAGAAGTCGAAAAGGGTATGCAAAATTGTTAGATTCTTGATTTAATTAACTTTTTATTCCTTGTTCAATGTAGTTTATACCTTTATGAATTATTTTATATCTTTGCAGAGAGTTTAGGATCAAGTTCCGTGGAGAACCCAACTGAAAGTAGTACTTCATTTGAGCGCAGAAATTCATCCGGATCTACGGGTATATTTTTAAGTCAATTATCTTTAAGTTGGTTAGATGTTTAGCTTGACATGTCAAATAAAGACTTAAAGAATTATAATATTAACCTGTTGACTTATCTATTAGACTTTTAGTATATTTGTATCAACATTGTTGTTTTATAGATTTTGAAGTATATACAATTGAAGTATCTATTTGTATTGTATTTGTGTGAGATTGCAGATATCTGACCAAGAATTTTAAGCATTCGGTGTCAAAATTGCCAGGCCCAGTTCATGACGTTCGAGAATAAAAGCTGAAAAGGCTCTTTATTTTGTTTACAATCTTCATTTTAACGTTTCAAGTTACCGGAATATTATCGTTTTTTTATTTCTGAGTTTTTAATTTTTATTGTTTTTGGGATTTATTTTGCTCTTGAGAATACTTCATTGTTGATTTTATAAGATATTGATTTTGAAAGTTAATGTTCTTTTTCTTCGTGAGTCATTGAGTAATTGAGTTTCTATTTTTTTGTAGTTATTATATGTTTGGTATAAAACCGATACCGAACCGATACCGACCGACATTGTCGGTATACCGAAAGTCGGTATACCGATTTGTTTGGTTCGGTAATGGTACTAATTTTTGAAAACCAAACTAGTTCGGTACGGTATTGGTATGAGTTCAAAAAGTTCGGTACCGTACCGATGCCACCCCTAGTGGCTAGCTAGTGTCAGGGGTTAGTTTTTGCTCCAAAAAACAGTCAGTGATGGTAAGTTTCGGTCTTAATCGCAGCTCAAACGCTCACCCAAACCAACACTTACACACTCGTGTTTTTCTTACTGAAATGTCCGTGTATGCACACTCAAAAGCAGAAACAATCGTATGTAAACGCAACGTATAAGTAAACAACACTTACACACTCGTGCTTCCCGTACTGAAACGTTCGTGTATACACACTCAAAAGTGGCAATCAAATATTAGTATTCACTCATCCTGTAACGATCCGGCCCCACGGACCGAACCGCCACGCCCGTATCAACAATATTGTCCGTTTTGGCACAACTTTCCAGGGGGGTCACCCATCCTGGTACTACTCCAAGTTAAGCACGCTTAACTGTGGAGTTTCGTCCTCGCTGTTGTGCCGCACGGCTTTAAAAGTCCTTGTTGATAGAAAATGGATCTTTAAGCTCATATACCACACGGGTACTCTCATATCTGGGCGATGTGGTACTAACGCACAACACCGCACCACATAATTTCCTTCCTGGAAATCTGGGTCGTCACACATCCGACACCTTAATTAACACTAAAACTTGTTTTATAAAGTTAGCGAACAATGGGTCGGATTTGATATGCCCCGGACTAAGCCAGGTCGGACGCACGTGACGAACACATGTCTCTTAGCACGTGTCTCACACTTGTGTGATGCCCTAATCATTGGTGCCAAAACACCTTGACCATTGGTGACATTACTTGTCAAGACCTTTGCGGCCCAGTCAGGAGCTGACATGTGTCATTCGCACTGGTGTCAGAACGTTCAGTCTGTTTATACCGTTAGATCATAAATGAACCGTACTATAAATACCTCTATAATATCTCATTAGAAGGGGTTGCATTCTATCATTAGAAAAGTCAGATTACTCTTGAACTAATGCAGACAGAACTAACTGTTAGACAGACCCAGATTCAGACTCAAACCGACATACTTATATACATATTTACATGTTTCGTCCTACATTGAGTTACTCTATATCTCCATACCGTACTGACTTGAGCGTCGGAGAGGAAACACTCGGGACAAACCCGAACACCCTGTTTGTTTGTGTGTGCAGGCCGCGAAGCACATGAGGAGAAGAAGAAGAGGCAGGCTGACCTCGTGCCGCAGCACTACCGACCTGATAATTTTGACTTGGCCGTATAATTAGTAGTGGAACCTTGTAGACGAACGAACATTGATTAATAAAAAGAGCGTCTGTCTTAAACTGGCCTGTGAATTCACTATTTTACCTAAAACTAGCATAGACCTTATCTGATTATTGTAGCCGAAATTAGAAATAAAATTAGGCTCGCTAAAAAGGAGAAACAATCGTATGTAAACGCAACGTATAAGTAAACAAACATATGCAATTAATGTCGAACCCAACATAATTCTCATTAATATTTAGAAACATTTACAATCTGATTTTATAGAGTCTCAGCCAAACCTTTTAAATAAAAATGATATAAGCTCTGCCCTATACTTGTAATCCCGTATAGGCACTTGTAGTAGACCTATACAGTAGGTAGAACACATCCAAACTCAGCCCAAATCTATCCTCGTAATTAATCCGAAATGTTACCAAAGTCAGTGGGCATGTTAGAAGCATACCCAACACATCATAACGACTCATGTCAGTCAGCGCATCTGAACCAAATTAACTCGTTTGCTTGCCCTCAAACCTGTCCACGAGCTCGAATCATATCAAACTCAAAATCTTGGCGCTCCTAAACACCTGTGAGCTAACGTTAGCCCACATATGCATACACGAATGCAAACTCGCTAGTTTAACGTACACTATCATTAAGGGGCTAACAACCAGGTATGTGTAATTAAAGTGAATTTTTGACATTTTATCTTCAACTCCGTATATAGATCATGACATTCTTTTTAATAGGTGAAAGCTTTTTTATATAAAAAATAAACGCTGATGTTGTACTTTGCTTTCTAGGCTTATTTGTTTGCAATTTACACGATGACACGGTTGGGCTTTTTACACATAGTCGTATATATTTGATTGCTTGTAAACTAAAATTGAGTTTTCTTTTATTTGTTTTTGTTTAAACTTAAAGATAAAATTAAAAGATTTTAGTTTTAACGAAATCACAGTTTTTAGTCTCACGCGAACAATAAGTGACAAAAAATCATTATACTGACGAGTTAAATCAGAGAGGACAAAAAAGAGTAAAATCCTCATATAAGAAGTCTTCTTGAAACATTCAGGTAATATACGAAACGCAATTACATTTACAACATTAGATACTTAAAGTTTATTAAAATGGAAGCTACTATATTATATTGACATACTAATATAATGTCATTGATTTGAAACTAACAACCACATCAGGCTGTCATCCTATCTATATTTACCATCAAAATCACACTTTATCAAACTTAGCTACCCACTTTACATTTACACAAATTGTCATGCTATCTATCACAATCTCTATTTAAATATAATATTATTTTTCATATAACTTTTCTGTTTTAGCTTTGTACCTCATATACATACAGTCATACATAGATATATACATATGTATTTTGGTTTACAAATTTTTTTGACAAAAATTTACATCAGAATCTATTATTTTAGCTCCTTGGTAGTTTAGAACCAAATAAAGAAGATTTATAAAAATATATATATATATATATATATATATATATACACACGAGACCATGATTGTATATGTATATAAGTATATATACTACTAAATAGTTGTTCACGCGTTGCGTATGCGATACGTAGTGAGATACATATAATCCGACAAATAAAGTTAATATTTTTTTTAAAAATTTAAATATCGAATGATTAAATGTAATTGATTAACAATCGAATATAAAAACTAATATAATGTTTTACTCTTATAAAAAATACACATGACGATTTTGTTTGAAATATAAATGTGTGGAAAATAACATTTTTTTAAGTTATTTATGTATTTGAATTAAATGATCGCATATAAGAGTAATTACAATATTAGATTGAGGGTATTTTTGGAAAATTTGGCAGGCTTAAAATTCTTGGGTTTACTTATATTAACAATATGATATATGTGTGTGTATATGTATATATATTTTGTTGGAAATTCACTGGATTCAAAAAATAATCAATTAAATAACACGTACTGAAATTTAAATAACACAACGTAATGGAAATCACAATTGTATTTCACTGAAGGAATTTGACTCGATACAAGATTCCGACACTAACATAATTTAAGTTGCAATAATTAAATTTCAGACATATTTAATATAAATTATTAAACTGATGGACTGAATAGTAATTAACTGAAACAGTTAAACAGAATAGTATAATTACTAAACTGCTGGACTGGTCTGTAATTAAAAGAAAATGTCATACAGAATGATATAATTATTAACATGCTGGACTGTTCTGTACATAAAGAAAATTACAATATTTAAATAGAAATTACAGAATATTAAATTAGAGAACTAAAATAAAACTAAACTATTGTGCAGGAAATTAAACTACAGAAAAAGAAATGACTGATAAGTAATTACACGAAAAAATAAAGGACTGAAATGGAAATACTGGAAAAATAAACTACAGAATAATAAACGGACTGGAAAATAAATACAGGAAAGGTAGGGCTGAAAATAAAAGCAAGGTGACTGTGAGACAATAACCCTTAAACGGTATTTGTCCGGCCATTTATCTCAAAGTGGCTCGACGAAAACGGCACTGAACCACAGGTCGAGCTGTTGGTGGCGTGATTCTCTCTCTAATATGCTATGTATGCAAGTGACATGTGAATGTTATGTGTATGATGTGTGGCTGGTTAGGTTGCTTTTTATAGGCTCTAAGGAAACCGCAGCCATAAATTTGGTCAATGTGGGATTAAAAACTCTATCTAATCTCAATTCTCTAACAAAGTTGCACCAACTTTAAAACCAATTTACATTCACACCGACTAATCGTTTATGTCAATTGTATATAACATTACGAAACTTGTCGCACAACCTTTTCAAATAAATTGAGAGCGGTATAAAATCTAGTGCAAAGAACTTATTATAATGGCTTAAAAGTCGGTCATTGAACACTTTTGAAACACCCATGTAAAGTCATGTTTTCCAACATATATATACATGTGTGTGTGTACACACACATGTGTGTTGAATGAGGTTGCACGGGTATGGGTAGCGTACCCTGTATGATACGGGTACGACAGTACGATAAAAGTTGAAAATTTTCGGTACGGTATGGTACGGGAATGGTACGTCAATAAAAAATTTTATTAATTTTTATATATACGATTTAATTTTAAAATTACTATCTTAAAATAACAGAATTAACAAACTATACGGATATTTTAGTGAACGTTAATATAATTTTTTTCATAACTAGTGTCTAAACAAATTTAATTAAATTCATCACACTTGTTAATTATAAAAATTTCATATTACTATATTGATAATCTTATATTTTAATTATTTTTATGAAAAAAATTAAAATTAAAATTCTCAGCGGTACCGAAAAAGTACCGGCGACGTTCCGATCCCGTACCCAAGCCGTACCGAGATGGTCAAACAATGAAAAAGTCAACGATACTCCATTTGCCGTACCGTAGCAGGTACTCTAGAAATTAAAAAAAAAACTGAAGGACCCGTAATACCTAGGTTGAATCCAAAAAACCCAATTGGGTTATGTTAAAATCCAATCACACGATTCACACAAAATTCATTCGAAAGTTATTACTACTTCAGTTAAAACATTTGTCCATTTGATTTTGTACAAGAATGGATTGGAAAATATGATAAGATTTAGATGAGAAGAAGAGTGGAGTACTAAAGGAATATAAAAAAACAAAGAAAAAACAGGAGGGAGGTAAAGTGGGGTCCCAAAGAAATAAAAAATTAGCATTTAATATTTGTTGAGGGTTGAAAGCTGTGTATAAATGACTAGCAATGCTAGATGATGTTATATATGGCCAGCGACAACCTAGCCTCAAACGAGAACTTTTTTAGCACTAGATTTGTATTTTTTTTAAGTTAAAACTTTGGTTTAGGTGGCCACATGTGAATAATCTAATAACAGCATCCACGTGTGACTAGTCAAAGACATAGTTTAACTAAAAAAAAAAGAAGTGAGAGTATGGAGGAAAAAACAAGGCTAGCTAGTGAAGCACGAGGAAAAAACAACAAAATTCAGGCTAGCTATTAGGGGGTGGGCAAAAATACCGGAAAACCGGACTAAATCGGAAATCGAACCGACCGCTACCAGTACCGAACCGGAAACCAGTGCTAATTTACAATGTTATGAACCGAACCGGAACCAGTATCGGTACAATAATTCGGTTTTGTTTTCGATTCTCTGAAAATAAACCAAAAACCGTAAGTAAAAACCGGAACCGAAAACCAACAGATAAAACCGGAACAGAAACTAAAACCAAACCGGATTTTGAACCGGATTTATACTGTATAATATAAATATATATTATTAATGTAACTTACTAGTACTATTATATAGATTTATACTTTTATGGTAAACTCTAATTATATAGCTTTGTAATATAATATTTGGGCTAAATTCATTTTAGTGTCATTTCTTTTGCCTGTTTTTGATTTAGTATAGTGGCTTTTAAAAATGTTATTTTATTGCTTCTAACTTAACATATTTTTTGATTTAGTGATATAAGTTTACCAAATTTTTATTTAGTGACATCAGTTTATTAAAAAAAATTGGATTTGGTGACCTACTTAACTTCAGGGGTTTTATAGATTTAGTACACCAAACAATCTGCTTTTAACGAATTGGGTACCCACCTTTCAAATTTTCCAATTTAGATACCACACTATAATAACTTTCCAATTTAGGTAACACCGTCTAAATAAATCACGGAATCATGTAACGTGACATTTGACAAACATTAATTTGAGAGGCTAATTTGACAATTTTGCACAAAAATATGTCATCCTATAAAAACGTTTTCCCCAATTTCACACATAACAAAATTTTGGATTATATGCTAAATTTCACAAAAAAATTTAAAAAAAATAAGCAACTTTTTTTTTAAAGGGAAAAAAAAGTTAATTATGCCACTTTCAACAAATCAGTAGCAAATTTATTAATTTCTAAACTATATGGACTGGAATGTAATTTTTTAAAATTTATGAAGTTAATTAGGTCACCAAATCCAAAATTTCTAATAAACTGAGGTAGGGGTGTCAAAAAGACTCAATACGCACTGTAAATACCCAAAAATCACAAGAACCGACCTGTCACGGAACCATTTTGGGGTGTTTCCAATCCGACCCCGCTGGTTTTTGGTGCGGGTATGGTTCTCAACTCTATATCGTGTACTCAACTCTATATCGTGTACCCAACTCGTAGAACCGACCCGCAAAACCGACCCGCATACCCGAATTATAGAACCGTATATACCCATATTTTAAAAATATATATACATATTATATATTTGCAACGAAAATTGGATAAATACACGAGAAAAACCACACGAAGAACTCATACAATGGCGAGGGAAAAAATATGAAACGTTTTTTAATATGTGCGAAGACACGGTTGAAAATTTAACATCGAACAATTAGTTTTTATGATATTTTTATACTTATTTTATTTTTCATTAGTTGAATATCCTTTATTTATTTTCTTTTATGTCGTATGAGGTTTTTTCCGCACATTTTTATATCTTTATCATTAATTATATAAAAATATGGGTTTTCCCCACTGTTTAATAAAAAAATAGTTGTTAATGTTTGTTGTGATTCCAAGTTTTACGATTTATTTTTAATTCGGTCTATCTTTTTAATAATTTTGGGAAATGATTAACAATAAAATGGGTAATTAAGAAAATGAAAAATAAAACTATTAATTTTTAATGTTTAAGTGACCGTGTAATATTTACGTGATTCATTAATCAACCAAACACATAATTGACCAATATGAAACAAAAAAAAATTGATAATAACTCATTACTTTGTCTATTTTTAACAAGCAAATTCAGAAATAACTTGAAAAAATATATTCATTATCAATATGTAAAAATATTATTTATAAAAGAACATCTAGAAAAGTAGAATAAATTTTACGAATTTTGGGTAAATACCCGCACCGAGAACCGTTATACCCATTACAAATACGGGTATGGATCGGGTAAAATAAGTAAAATAAATTATATAGAACCGACCCGAGCCGTAGACGATGAGAGAACCGCTAAAACCGTTATCCGAATACCCAAAAACCGCTGGGTCGGGTCGGGTAAAATTGACACCCCTAAACTGAGGTCACTAAATAAAAAAATTGTAAAATCAATTCATTAAATCAAATAATATGTTAAGTTCAGGTCACTAAAACAACATTTTTGAAACATGGTACACGTAACAAAAAAACAGCCAAAACACAAGACATTAAAGTGAATTTCTCCCATAATATTTATAGAACCTTTGAACCGAAACAAATTCTGAACCGAACCGGAACCATGAGCCAAACCGGAATCGTTAACCGGGCCGAAACCGTCAGTCCGGTCCAGTTTATATTCCTAAAACATGAAAACCGAACCGAAACCGAACCGACTAAAATTTCAATTTTGATTCCAGTTTATCTCAAAACCGAACCGCAGCAAACCGTGCCCACTCCTGCTAGCTATAACTTGTAGAAGTTTAGATAATGTAATTTGACTAGCTATTTTCACATAGCATACGTGATATGTAAAAATTAAAAAACGGGCCACCACTTGGTTTATTCTGACTTATATTTTTTCACAACTAGCATTTAATATTATTAAAAGTAATATAATTGTGTATATGTAAAATGGATAGCTAAATTTAATAAAATGTAGTTTTTATGTTAAATATAGATATAGTAATTTTTATTCCTATGTGATCGCTTTACATTAAAATTTTGGAGCTATATGGAAGAGGCGAAGAGCTTCTAGACTTGATTTACTTCTTGCAAAAAAACTTCTCCCAAGCAAAGTATCTAAATGAGAGCTTCTAAGTGAAAGGTCTTTTGTATCGTAAATGAATTTATGGAAAAAAATAAGTTATTATTATGTTAGGAAAGAGTTCCCTAAATCTTTTGACCAACCGGTAATACTTAGTTAAAATCCCTCCTTAAACAAACACGTTTAATACTAAGGAAATGATTTTATTCATCTATTTTTTCTATCTAAAAAATCAACCCGCTGATGTGTTATATATACAAGTCAAATCCATTCATCATGAGTTTTAATTGTTAATGTTAAATAGTAACAATTTAATAATTTATGTTAAATGAAAAATTGTTTTGTTCACACATTTTTTCTATCCAAAAAGTTAATCCGCTGATGTGTCACATTACATGGCATATCCACCTAATCAAGGATTTTTTTTTATTATTTTTAATTAATATTTAAATTTAGGGTAAACTCAACTAGGGTTCTAGTATATTTGTATTTGGGTTTATAGTGGGTTGAGTTTTATATTTAACAGTTTTTTTAATTAATATTTAAATTTAGGTTAGGTTCAATTAGGGTTCTAGTATATTTTTATTTGAGTTTTTAGTGGGTTGTGTTTATATATATATATATATATATTATTTTATTTTAATTAATATTTAAATTTAGGATAGACTCAAATAGGGTTTTACTATATTTTTATTTGGGTTTTAGTAGATTGTATTTTTATTATGTGAATATTTATATTTTGATTTATCAAATTATAAAATTTTATGTATATTTGGACGGATAAATATGTTTTTTATTAGCCTATGGAGTGTGTAAGATGTGTGTAAATTATAAGTCTAGCCTATGGATTGTGTGATTAGGAAAATCAACGTTAATGGGTTGAATTTGAACGTGACAATAACAACACTATTTTTTAAAATACAATTATCACTTATTCATTTTTTCTTAATTTGTAATTGTATTTTTGGTTATCAATATTTATACTACATTACTCATATATTTAGACTTATATTGACCTATAATGGTGTTTGTATGAGTATGACTAGGCAAGTCGGCTCATCGGATAAAAGTTTTAACTAGATTTTTTGGATTGAAATATCAACACTCTTAATACTAATAGATATATTAAAAAAAATGTTTTTAAAATTGACGGGACAAAAGTGAGCATGGATTGGATAATTTTCCGATCATCCTGCCTTGCCTGCCTACTTACTTAAAACTCCAAAAGGAAAAATATTACAGTAATGATTTTCTCTGTAAAAAACGAAAGCTAGATTTGCTTACACTTTTCTGATACTCCCCATTCTCCTAAATTGATTCAAAACTTGAAGGAACTAGTAGATGTAATTATTAAAATTAATTTACTTTGTTAACTTGTAGAGTATATAGTGATCAAAAGACCTGCCATTTGTCAATTATGTTATGGATTATGATCTATACCTTTCTTAATTACCCAAAACTGAAAAGTGAACAAAAACTTGTGATTTCTCTAGAAAGAACAAAATACGTTATTCTTTCGAACTGAAACAAAACATGGAGAAAGGAGTAGATGCATTTGTCATGATGAAAATCTGTAGTTAACTATCAGTGAACAGTGATCTAAAGATTTGGCTACAAGATTAAGTTCACAAAAGGCACATGCAACTAAAGATATTCATCATGATTAGCTTGTTTTTTTTAAAATTGATGGGACAAAAGTAAGCATGAAATGGGACCATCCTCAAATGCTCCCCCTTGTTACATGGAAAACTGACATCCCCTTAATTCTGATTTGCCTCCCTAGTTGGTGCCCCTTAAATATTGGCTGCCACCACCACCCTCTTCACTAGTGCTACATAGCTTCATAATTTCAAATATTTTGTTGTGAAAATGTCACCTTTTTATTTGATCTTAGCAATTAGTGTGCCATGCAATTGATTTTTATATTCTAGACATCAGTTGACATAAACTAATGTTAACAATTGGTACACAAGAACTAGTTAAAAAAACCAACTTAAGTGCACACATTGTTCTGAAGTACTAATTGTTTGATCACAAGTGAACATACTATTGTGACTGTTGCTAGCAATTTTCAATATTCAATAAAGTATTTTTGAGAGCCGTGTTTGTATTGTTTGTAGTCCTTGTGTTACTGTGGCAAATAGTAATTGCAATGGGTCTCTCCAAGGCACGTCACTAATTTATACAACTAGTACTTGTCTAGGTGGTATTATTTATGGGTGAATTTATATGGCAATGTTTTAAGTAATGGTTACACAGAGACTATAATTGAAACCAAGGCAAACCCTTGCATCAAGAATGTTCATGGGTGTTAAAAAGGAGGAACCCAATGCATTGATATGGTAACCTCTACCACTTAACACGGTCTTCTAGATATACACATACCTTTTAAGTTTATTTTTGTTTTGTAAATAAGGACTAAAATTAATTAAAAAATCCAGGACTTATTTTATCAAAACTTGCAAACTTATACCAAACAATAACAATTTTTGTCTAATAAAGCACGAGAAAAACATATACGAACTGAAAACTACTGACCTCAGAGAGACTATTTTTGATCTTGACATCATTTTCTATCATGCAAAATAATTTCATGAACTATTACATTAAATACACATGAAACCGTATAAGGCAGTGGCGAGACTTATACATGACAGCTGTCACGATGACAGTTGTCACAGTAACCCATAATTTTTAATAATTTGATATTTTCTATGATGTTTTTCAGAGTAATTTGTAAATAAAGTATTTCAGAAACTCTTTAAATTTTATTTCTGTTAACCCTTTTAAAATTAAAATTTGTTTACCAAAAATCTGAAAAATAAGAAGAAAATAAAATTGAAAAATGATTATAGTGATTATGAAGGTCTTATTGACTACTATTAACACATAACTTAAATTTAACACGATTATATCATTTATATTGTACCATATTCGAAGCATTGATATCTAATTAATCAATTTTGTATTACAAAAATTACAAACACAACTCTCAAAATTAAGATTAAATATTCTTCTATTTATTACAAAACATTTAAATAAATCATGCATATTTAAATTTAAAGAAAATAATAAAGTTATAAATCTAAAAATTCTATATTTTAATTAATATATTGTCCATAAAATATCAAAGTCCTCAATAAGAAATTATAAATTTCATAAATATTTCTTTAAAATTTAGAAAGGAAATAAAAAAAAAATGTTTTAAATTTATTTAGTCGATATTTCGGAAACTTGAATATAAAAAAAAACTTTTTGTTCTCTACTAAATTGTCGTTTTAGGTGTTTTTTTTTGTATTTAATTTATAAAAAAAATTAAGTCAAGTGTCTTTAACTAGCCAAAACAACCGGCTGACCGAGTGGCGCTGTAAAAAAATTATGCCCACACTAAAATGAGGAAATTTAGTGTCGATATTTTTTTCGGCAACGTCAAAGTTAATGTTCTGGCTCCGCCCCTGGTAGAAGACAATATATATTAACATGATTCTCATAGTTTTTGTTACGAGGCAAGCAAATCAAGAGAAAATGTTGAGAAAATGGTGTTCGGAAACAGTATCCCAATGTTCTAAAATGAGTTCATAAATATTGTTCTTTTGCAAAAAACTTCGTGAAGAGCCAAGCATTTCCCGTTTTTTCTTCGTCTAAAGACAAGCAATTTGTATCAGGCCACTACAACTTAATTAAGTTGATAACTTTTCTATTATTTTCTCTAGGTTGTGTCATTGAAATCCATAATTATAGAGTTCGTTATGTCCACAGTTATTGGGCCCAGAATAGTGGGCCTGTGTTTGGATCAGAGTAAATGACTTGAGAGATTTTTGGAAAACTAAGGCCACGACCATAAAAACGAAAATAATTAAGCTTTAGGCCACATCGTGGATAAAAACATAAAAACCCCTTAGACTACTAGCATGTCCGCTTGTGCAAAGTCATGTTCGTTTAGCCTGTCCGCTCTACATAGGGTGACACATGGACCATTTTAGGCATAGTGTAAACAACCTCGTATTTTATTTTCGTAAAAAGGTTGCTTACACTACTCGAATCTTATATATATACATATATATATATATATATATATATATATATATATATATATTATCTTTTATGAATATTGAAAAGAAAAGTATGACTAACAATACTTTAAATAACTGTTTAACAACTTGATTGATGCTTCATTATAGTTTAAAGACCAGTTGGAAGGTTTATAGTATATCAAACATAAAGTCTGTTAAATTTTGTTCATTTTTTTCAAAAATACTCATATTATAATTTACTAATTACTCATATATCATAATACAGTTCAAATACATAAATAACTAAACAAATATGGTAATTATCACATATACTTGTATAACAATTATTAATTTAGTATATTCATTACATTAAATTTTTTTTTATCCTTTTTTAAAAGTTCATTTGTACGGAAGTACATAACATACAATTATAATATAATATAAATAACTCCAACCAAAGAATTAGGGTTTTAGCCTTTCCCCACCCCTTTCACTCTCTCTCTCGACAACAATGTCGACGACACCAACCCACCGCCGCCCCTCCGTCGTCGACGCCATATCCGCCTCCGGCCGCACCTCCTCCCACCTCAGCCTCCCCACCCTCCAATCCAAGATGAAAATTGATCCCGAAGGCTACCAAACAGAACTCACACTCATCCACACCCAATTCAAATCCTCATTCTCTCTCTACTACCAGCAGGCGGCCCTCAACTTCACCTCCTTAAGCGGGATTTCTGCGGACTCTAGGGTGGCCAAAGAGTTGGGTGATCGTGTTATGTTTTTGGCGCACGTTACCCCGTTTTATCCCGAGGAGCTTAACGGCTTTCCCAAGTTTTTTTTTAGCTTTTTTATGTTTTTTTTTCTTCCATTTTTTGTTTTGTTTTTGATTTTCTGATTTTTACGAAGGAGCTGGGAGGGTTTTTAAGGGACGCGGCGAGGACCTTGCCGTCGGGGCTCAGGTGTCACGTCACCGAGGCACTTATTCTGCTTATTAACCGTCAGGTTCGTTTTTCTATGTATATGTATATATCTCTCTCTATTATTTGAAATGACCCTTTTTTGTTAGCCTCAAATTTAAATTAAATCTATTATTCTGCTTATTAACCGCTAGATACGGGTTTTTAGACTGCGTGTGTTTATATATAGTTAAACGTGTGTGTGTGCGTTTTAGCGGAATTGAAGCATCTATATGCTTGGTATCCGCTTATTAGACTGTATGTTTATATATGTGTGTGTGTGTGTGTGTATGATTGTATATATATATATATATGATTGTATATGTGTTTTATGTACTAGAGATACTAATTGCCTGTTTAGCACAACTGTTTTTTTTTCTTATTGTTTACAGCTTTTTTGTTGTTAGAAAAAACTATATAATAAGTTCAGATCCACACTCTCTCTCTACCAGCAGCAGGCGGCCCTCAACTTCACCTCCTTAAGCGGCGTATCTGCGGACCCCACCTTGGCGAAGGAATTGGGGGAGCGTGTTTTGTTTTTGGTGCATGTTACGCCATATGTACGTGAAGATCCATCATCCCCACGTTCCGACCAAACCCATGCTCCGTGCCACACCGTCATCTTCGACGAACTATAACACCGTCTCTGTTGTCACAACATCTTCTTCGTCGATGCCTGATCTTCAACGACATCTAGTCTCCGATCAAATACATCATTCTATATGTCTTGTATCTCTATCATGTACTCTCTCTCTCTTTGTCTTTCCTCTATCTCGTTCTCTCTCTAATGTGACTCTCTATCTATCTCTTCTTTATGCCTCTGTCGTCCCTCGTTAGTGAGGGGCCCATCTGAACTGTGGTAGCGGCGGGAACAACTGCCATGAAACCCATATGTAGAGACTAACTTGTAAATTTGATGCAATGACTAAACTTAAAAATTTAATAATTTTCATGAATTAGTTAACTGGACTAATATAGTATCAAATACAACTATATTGAATAACTAAGTGGAGAAGAAGTTGAACGGTTGTTCAACATGTATCCGATTCGACAATGTTTGGGGTTCAATTACATGACTAGTTAAGATGCCCACTTTAAACCGTTAAAAATGAACACCACCCTATAACTCTACGACAAGATTAACATTTAAGGGTCTCCCTAAATCCATCATGAAAAACATGTAAAACCTAAACACATCGACACCCGATCGTCTTCCGCCTCCGAAAGATCATCGTCATATCAACGACGATGATAATAAATTATAAAGTTAAATTTACATAAATAACTATCTCATCTGATGGTTAAAACAAACTCTAGTATTAAACTACTTACTCTATAAGTTAGAACGAGTCCAACTTATAAACATACTAGCAATTGAACTAAACCGTTGATCAATGTCCACTATATGGATTTTGTTCATTTTTATTCATTTCTAACTGACATGTCATGAATAAAAACATAAAGACCCCTTAGACTACTAGCATGTCCGCATGTGCAAAGTCATGTTCGTTTAGCCTGTCCGCTCTACATAGGGTGACACATGGACCATTTTAGGCATAGTGTAAACAACCTCGTATTTTATTTTCATAAAAAGGTTGCTTACACTACTCGAATCTTATATATATATATATATATATATATATATATATATATATATATATATATATATATATATTTATATATATTTATCTTTTATGAATATTGAAAAGAAAAGTATGACTAACAATACTTTAAATAACTGTTTAACAACTTGATTGATGCTTCATTATAGTTTAAAGACCAGTTGGAAGGTTTATAGTATATCAAACATAAAGTCTGTTAAATTTTGTTCATTTTTTTCAAAAATACTCATATTATAATTTACTAATTACTCATATATCATAATACAGTTCAAATACATAAATAACTAAACAAATATGGTAATTATCACATATACTTGTATAACAATTATTAATTTAGTATATTCATTACATTAAATTTTTTTTATCTTTTTTTAAAAGTTCATTTGTACGGAAGTACATAACATACAATTATAATATAATATAAATAACTCCAACCAAAGAATTAGGGTTTTAGCCTTTCCCCAGCCCTTTCACTCTCTCTCTCTACAACAATGTCGACGACACCAACCCACCGCCGCCTCTCCGTCGCCGACGCCATATCCGCCTCCGGCCGCACCTCCTCCCACCTCAGCATCCCCACCCTCCAATCCAAGATGAAAATTGATCCCGAAGGCTACCAAACAGAACTCACACTCATCCACAGCCAATTCAAATCCTCACTCTCCCTCTACCACCAGCAGGCGGCCCTCAACTTCACCTCCTTAAGCGGCGTATCTGCGGACCCCACCGTGGCGAAGGAATTGGGGGAGCGTGTTTTGTTTTTGGTGCATGTTACGCCATATGTACGTGAAGATCCATCATCCCCACGTTCCGACCAAACCCATTCTCCGTGCCACACCGCCATCTTCGACGAACTATAACACCGTCTCTGTTGTCACAACACCTTCTTCGTCGATGCCTGATCTTCAACGACATCTAGTCTCCGATCAAATACATCATTCTATATGTCTTGTATCTCTATCATGTACTCTCTCTCTCTCTCTCTCTTTGTCTTTCCTCTATCTCGTTCTCTCTCTAATATGACTCTCTATCTATCTCTTCTTTATGCCTCCGTCGTCCCTCGTTAGTGAGGGGCCCATCTGAACTGTGGTAGCGGCGGGAACAACTGCCATGAAACCCATATGTAGAGACTAACTTGTAAATTTGATGCAATGACTAAACTTAAAAATTTAATAATTTTCATGAATTAGTTAACTGGACTAATATAGTATCAAATACAACTATATTGAATAAGTAAGTGGAGAAGAAGTTGAACGGTTGTTCAACATGTATCCGATTCGACAATGTTTGGGGTTCAATTACATGACTAGTTAAGATGCCCACTTTAAACCGTTAAAAATGAACACCACCCTATAACTCTACGACAAGATTAACATTTAAGGGTCTCCCTAAATCCATCATGAAAAACATGTAAAACGTAAACACATCGACACCCGATCGTCTTCCGCCTCCGAAAGATCATCGTCATATCAACGACGATGATAATAAATTATAAAGTTAAATCTACATAAATAACTATCTCATCTGATGGTTAAAACAAACTCTAGTATTAAACTACTTACTCTATAAGTTAGAACGAGTCCAACTTATAAACATACTAGCAATTGAACTAAACCGTTGATCAATGTCCACTATATGGATTTTGTTCATTTTTGTTCATTTCTAAGTGACATGTCGTGAATAAAAACATAAAGACCCCTTAGACTACTAGCATGTCCGCTTGTGCAAAGTCATGTTCGTTTAGCCTGTCCGCTCTACATAGGGTGACACATGGACCATTTTAGGCATAGTGTAAACAACCTCGTATTTTATTTTCATAAAAAGGTTGCTTACACTACTCGAATCTTATATATATATATATATATATATATATATATATATATATATATATATATATATATTTATATATATTTATCTTTTATGAATATTGAAAAGAAAAGTATGACTAACAATACTTTAAATAACTGTTTAACAACTTGATTGATGCTTCATTATAGTTTAAAGACCAGTTGGAAGGTTTATAGTATATCAAACATAAAGTCTGTTAAATTTTGTTCATTTTTTTCAAAAATACTCATATTATAATTTACTAATTACTCATATATCATAATACAGTTCAAATACATAAATAACTAAACAAATATGGTAATTATCACATATACTTGTATAACAATTATTAATTTAGTATATTCATTACATTAAATTTTTTTTATCTTTTTTTAAAAGTTCATTTGTACGGAAGTACATAACATACAATTATAATATAATATAAATAACTCCAACCAAAGAATTAGGGTTTTAGCCTTTCCCCAGCCCTTTCACTCTCTCTCTCTACAACAATGTCGACGACACCAACCCACCGCCGCCTCTCCGTCGCCGACGCCATATCCGCCTCCGGCCGCACCTCCTCCCACCTCAGCATCCCCACCCTCCAATCCAAGATGAAAATTGATCCCGAAGGCTACCAAACAGAACTCACACTCATCCACAGCCAATTCAAATCCTCACTCTCCCTCTACCACCAGCAGGCGGCCCTCAACTTCACCTCCTTAAGCGGCGTATCTGCGGACCCCACCGTGGCGAAGGAATTGGGGGAGCGTGTTTTGTTTTTGGTGCATGTTACGCCATATGTACGTGAAGATCCATCATCCCCACGTTCCGACCAAACCCATTCTCCGTGCCACACCGCCATCTTCGACGAACTATAACACCGTCTCTGTTGTCACAACACCTTCTTCGTCGATGCCTGATCTTCAACGACATCTAGTCTCCGATCAAATACATCATTCTATATGTCTTGTATCTCTATCATGTACTCTCTCTCTCTCTCTCTCTTTGTCTTTCCTCTATCTCGTTCTCTCTCTAATATGACTCTCTATCTATCTCTTCTTTATGCCTCCGTCGTCCCTCGTTAGTGAGGGGCCCATCTGAACTGTGGTAGCGGCGGGAACAACTGCCATGAAACCCATATGTAGAGACTAACTTGTAAATTTGATGCAATGACTAAACTTAAAAATTTAATAATTTTCATGAATTAGTTAACTGGACTAATATAGTATCAAATACAACTATATTGAATAAGTAAGTGGAGAAGAAGTTGAACGGTTGTTCAACATGTATCCGATTCGACAATGTTTGGGGTTCAATTACATGACTAGTTAAGATGCCCACTTTAAACCGTTAAAAATGAACACCACCCTATAACTCTACGACAAGATTAACATTTAAGGGTCTCCCTAAATCCATCATGAAAAACATGTAAAACGTAAACACATCGACACCCGATCGTCTTCCGCCTCCGAAAGATCATCGTCATATCAACGACGATGATAATAAATTATAAAGTTAAATCTACATAAATAACTATCTCATCTGATGGTTAAAACAAACTCTAGTATTAAACTACTTACTCTATAAGTTAGAACGAGTCCAACTTATAAACATACTAGCAATTGAACTAAACCGTTGATCAATGTCCACTATATGGATTTTGTTCATTTTTGTTCATTTCTAAGTGACATGTCGTGAATAAAAACATAAAGACCCCTTAGACTACTAGCATGTCCGCTTGTGCAAAGTCATGTTCGTTTAGCCTGTCCGCTCTACATAGGGTGACACATGGACCATTTTAGAAATAGTGTAAACAACCTCGTATTTTATTTTCATAAAAAGGTTGCTTACACTACTCGAATCTTATATATATATATATACATATATATATATATATACATATATATATATATATATACATATATATATATATATATACATATATATATATATACATATATATCTTTTATGAATATTGAAAAGAAAAGTATGACTAACAATGCTTTAAATAACTATTTAACAACTAATCTTAAAAAAAAAAAAAAACTATTTAACAACTTGATTGATGCTTCATTATAGTTTAAGGACCAGTTGGAAGGTTTATAGTATATCAAACATAAAGTCTGTTAAATTTTGTCATTTTTTTCAAAAATACTCATATTATAATTTACTAATTACTCATATATCATAATACAGTTCAAATACATAAATAACTAAACAAATATGGTAATTATCACATATACTTGTATAACAATTATTAATTTAGTATATTCATTACATTAAAAAAAAATTATCTTTTTTTAAAAGTTCATTTGTACGGAAGTACATAACATACAATTATAATATGATATAAATAACTCCAACCAAATATTTAGGGTTTTAGCCTTTCCCCACCCCTTTCACTCTATCTCTCTACAACAATGTTGACGACACCAACCCACCGCCGCCCCTCCGTCGCCGACGCCATATCCGCCTCCGACCGCACCTCCTCCCACCTCAGCCTCCCCACCCTCCAATCCAAGATGAAAATTGATCCTGAAGGCTACCAAACAGAACTCACACTCATCCACAGCCAATTCAAATCCTCACTCTCCCTCTACCACCAGCAGGCGGCCCTCAACTTCACCTCCTTAAGCGGGGTTTCTGCGGACTCTACGATGGCCAAAGAGTTGGGTGATCGTGTTATGTTTTTGGCGCACGTTACCCCGTTTTATCCCGAGGAGCTTAACGGGTTTCCCAAGTTTTTTTTAGCTTTTTTCTGTTTTTTTTTCTTCCATTTTTTGTTTTGTTTTTGATTTTCTGATTTTTACGAAGGAGCTGGGAGGGTTTTTAAGGGACGCGGCGAGGACCTTGCCGTCGGGACTCAGGTGCCACGTCACTCAGGCACTTATTCTTCTTATTAACCGTCAGGTTCGTTTTTCTATGTATATGTATATATCTCTCTCTATTATTTGAAATGACCCTTTTTTGTTAGCCTCAAATTTAAATTAAATCTATTATTCTGCTTATTAACCGCTAGATACGGGTTTTTAGACTGCGTGTGTTTATATATAGTTAAACGTGTGTGTGCGCGTTTTAGCGGAATTGAAGCATCTATATGCTTGGTATCCGCTTATTAGACTGTATGTTTATATATGAGTGTGTGTGTGTGTATGATTGTGTATATATATATATATATATATATATATATATATATATATATATATATATATATATATATATATATATATATATATATGATTGTATGTGTGTTTTATGTACTAGAGATACTAATTGCCTGTTTAGCACAACTTTTTTTTTTTTATTGTTTACAGCTTTTTTGCTGTTAGAAAACACTATAGAATAAGTTAAGATCCTCACTCTCTCTCTACCAGCAGCAGGCGGCCCTCAACTTCACCTCCTTAAGCGGTGTATCTGCGGACCCCACCGTGGCGAAGGAATTGGGGGAGCGTGTTTTGTTTTTGGTGCATGTTACGCCATATGTACGTGAAGATCCATCATCCCCATGTTCCGACCAAACCCATGCTCCGTGCCACACCGCCATCTTCGACGAACTATAACACCGTCTCTGTTGTCACAACACCTTCTTCGTCGATGCCTGATCTTCAACGACATCTAGTCTCCGATCAAATACATCATTCTATATGTCTTGTATCTCTATCATGTACTCTCTCTCTCTCTCTCTCTTTGTCTTTCCTCTATCTCGTTCTCTCTCTAATGTGACTCTCTATCTATCTCTTCTTTATGCCTCCGTCGTCCCTCGTTAGTGAGGGGCCCATCTGAACTGTGGTAGCGGCGGGAACAACTGCCATGAAACCCATATGTAGAGACTAACTTGTAAATTTGATGCAATGACTAAACTTAAAAATTTAATAATTTTCATGAATTAGTTAACTGGACTAATATAGTATCAAATACAACTATATTGAATAAGTAAGTGGAGAAGAAGTTGAACGGTTGTTCAACATGTATCCGATTCGACAATGTTTGGGGTTCAATTACATGACTAGTTAAGATGCCCACTTTAAACCGTTAAAAATGAACACCACCCTGTAACTCTACGACAAGATTAACATTTAAGGGTCTCCCTAAATCCATCATGAAAAACATGTAAAACGTAAACACATCGACACCCGATCGTCTTCCGCCTCCGAAAGATCATCGTCATATCAACGACGATGATAATAAATTATAAAGTTAAATCTACATAAATAACTATCTCATCTGATGGTTAAAACAAACTCTAGTATTAAACTACTTACTCTATAAGTTAGAACGAGTCCAACTTATAAACATACTAGCAATTGAACTAAACCGTTGATCAATGTCCACTATATGGATTTTGTTCATTTTTGTTCATTTCCAAGTGACATGTCGTGAATAAAAACATAAAGACCCCTTAGACTACTAGCATGTCCGCTTGTGCAAAGTCATGTTCGTTTAGCCTGTTCGCTCTACATAGGGTGACACATGGACCATTTTAGGCATAGTGTAAACAATCTCGTATTTTATTTTCATAAAAAGGTTGCTTACACTACTCGAATCTTATATATATATATATATATATATATATATATATATATATATATATATATATATATATTTATCTTTTATGAATATTGAAAAGAAAAGTATGACTAACAATGATTTAAATAACTATTTAACAACTTGATTGATGCTTCATTATAGTTTAAGGACCAGTTGGAAGGTTTATAGTATATCAAACATAAAGTATGTTAAATTTTGTTCATTTTTTTCAAAAATACTCATATTATAATTTACTAATTACTCATATATCATAATACAGTTCAAATACATAAATATAATTATCACATATACTTGTATAACAATTATTAATTTAGTATATTCATTACATTAAATTTGTTTTATCTTTTTTTTAAAGTTTATTTGTACGGAACATACTATACAATTATAATCTATACCTTTATGTGAAGAGGCCTTATGAAGTCTTGAAACAATTATTTATAAATAAAACTTCATAGTTTGAAAAATTACAGACAGTACTATTATTTACAAATAAAACAGTTTTAAATTCAAAAAAAAAAACTGAAAAAAACTGAAAAAAACTGCTCACACGTTCAAAAAATAACTCCTCTATTATTTTCTCTATCTTCCTCATCTACAGATTTATATAAAATTACTTTTGATTTCAATTTATTTATTTTTAATGCTACATAAATAAAATAATTGATAACAATATTTTTATCCGTTGCCACCCATGGGTGGGCATGGGCTTTGCTGGTAGTATAATATAAATAAATCGGACCAAAAGAATTAGGTTTTACCCTTTCCCACCGCTTTCACTCTCTCTCTCTACAACAATGTCGACGACACCAACCCACCGCTGCCCCTCCGTCGCCGACGTCATATCCGCCTCCGGCCGCACCTCCTCCCACCTCAGCCTCCCCACCCTCCAATCCAAGATGAAAATTGATCCCGAAGGCTACCAAACAGAACTCACACTCATCCACAGCCAATTCAAATCTTCACTCTCTCTCTACCACCAGCAGGCGGCCCTCAACTTCACCTCCTTAAGCGGGGTTTCTGCGGACTCTACGGTGGCCAAAGAGTTGGGTGATCGTGTTATGTTTTTGGCGCACGTTACCCCGTTTTATCCCGAGGAGCTTAACGGGTTTCCCAAGGTTTTTTTTAGCTTTTTTCTGTGTTTTTTTCTTCCATTTTTTGTTTTGTTTTTGATTTTCTGATTTTTACGAAGGAGTTGGGAGGGTTTTTAAGGGACGCGGCGAGGACCTTGCCGTCGGGGCTCAGGTGCCACGTCACCCAGGCACTTATTCTGCTTATTAACCGTCAGGTTCGTTTTGAAAATTTACATTTCGACAATTTAAAGTCGAGATATTTTCCGGTCAAAGTTGCTCGTAGATATATAGAGCCCCAAAATATTTGGGACGGAGGGGAGTATTAATCATGGGCCGTGGCCCACGCGTTACGCGTGCGACACGTAATGTGAAGAAATTGAAACCTAATGGTGATGGAAGTTTATGGTGAGGAGTTATATGAGGGTGGGATATGGGTATTTTGTTTTTGTTTTTGAAATAAGAGCGCGAGTAATTAACCAAAACTGTAGGGGTCTATAATAGTATCGATAATCCTCATTTTGTTCAAAAGTTGTTCATTTATGAATTTGATAAGTATATATGTTACACCTTAGAAATGTTATAATGCTTGAAAATGGAGATGGAGACTGGAGTATTTCTTGGTTTTAACTTTTAGCTTTGTCTTAGACTTGACCCATTTATTCTAAATACCTTTGTGTCGTTGGATGGACCATTTGATTAGTATAAGAGTAAACAGAAAATTTGCTTTTCCCTAGACATTAATGCTCCGCTCGTATTTTTGTTGGCGGAGATAATGCAGGTAAATAAGGTCTCACTAAGACTTCACATGATTCATGTTAAAGATTTTGCCCAATCTGTTTCAAACTACTTGTTAATTTTTTTGAGCCATGTAGTTACTTTTATAGCTAGATTGGAAAGCCTTATATACGGTATACCAAACTCTAGTGACAGTCATACTGAGTTTGAGCTGCCTTATTACTGATACTGTGCTAGAAAAAAGAGAGTTATCATGTACTTAGTTCTATCAAGTTAGTTATCATTTGTTCTATTAGTACCACTGTGGAATCAGAATCCTGGTTGCTTTTTCTGATTTTTCATTAACATGACGGAGTGTATGTCTTGCTAGATAGTTGATATCGGGGAGAACCTTTCCTTGTTCATGGAGCTTCAGACACTGGGTGACAAAGTTTTAAAAAAATTGGCGTTCGATCATGTCATTCATAGTATAAAACGCATGAATCAAAAGCACAAGAATGAAGCTAAAAACCGGGCTCTTCAGAATATATTGTATTCTATGCTACAGGTTGGTAGTAGCTTAGATTCATTGGTATTATTTTGCTTATACAGTTATTTGCTGTTGCGCTTAATGTATATCTAAATGTTGTCATAGCAAGAAGATGAAGCCAAAGCAAAACGGTCACTTATCACTCTTTGTGATCTTCATAAGAGAAAGGTGTGGTTTGACGATAGGACAGCTAACGCAATATGTACTGCATGTTTCCACCCATCGTCAAAGTGTGCCTTCGCTCTCTCTACATATAATGTCACGTCTCTCATCTGCAGTTTTGTTAAACATGGAGCTAATTTGTCTCAACTTTACAGGATAATGATTGCCGCTTTATCGTTTCTTCTTGATTACGAGAATATTGAAGACGATGATGACAGTGATGATTCAAGCAGTGAAGATGATCAGCCTAATCAGCAGCCACAAGTTCTTATCAATAAGGAGGCTGTCTACAAGGTTGTTTGCTTAAAAAAAAAATTATATTAATAGGATTTTCCCAGTCAAGATATAACCTCATGTCACGCTTGGTATTTATTGCATAATTTTAATGGCTCTTCAATTGTAATTCTACACTTTTTTGTATACTAAGAAATCGGCCTCGTATCATTATTGTTTTTTATTGCATATGCTTCTTCAACTACGGACCTTGCAACGATGACAGCAGTAACTTCGTACCAAACTCCCATACACTATAAAAACTAAGTGGTGAGGACTGAAATGAAATGAAATTATACTCTGTTTTCTTTTTAACCGTGCACTGTAGGATTTAGTTTAAGAGAGTTTCGTGGTAGTCAAAAGAGTAAGTTTTGTCTATGATATTAAAATTTTGTCAAGTGTTTTTTTATCATTTAATGGCTCCTTCAGACCACCTATTCTTTTAATTTGGAACTACATAATGTTTTTGTCTTTGCTATCAGAATATCGCCAATATTTCAATTTTCAACATATAAATGGCACCTTAATTTTTTTGTGTGTTGTGAATATACAGGAGTTTGTGTTCTTGATTTATTTGCCGAGTCTATCTGCCTCCGAAGAAACATGTTTTATTTTCTTCATTTGCATTTATCGTTCTTAGTTTACTTTTAGCCATCTAAAGATCCCTGTCCTGTTGTGAATGTATAGGAGTTTGTGTTCTTGATTTATTTGCTGAGTCTATCTGCCTCCGAAGAAACATGTTTTATTTTCTTCATTTGCATTTCTTGTTCTTAGTTTACTTTTAGCCATCTAAAGATCCCTGCCCTGTTGTTGAAACATTGCATTTTGTTGTTGGTTCAGGCTCACCATAAAGGTACATCTTCCAGCAAGAAGAAAAAGCAAGCAAAATTACAGCGGGCAATTCGTAGCATGAAAAAACAACAACGCTCCTCATCAGAAAAGAGCGATACGAACTACTATTCGCCGCTTAACCATTTGAAAGATTCCCAGGTTCTTTAATTTCTGAGTCTTTCTTATTGATTTTGTCTCAAAACTAAGTATTCTAACCGGAGCCTTATTTGGTAGGGATTTACCGAGAAGCTGTTTTCTCGTCTACAAACTTGCAATGAGCGGTTCGAGGTTGTTACTATTTTCCTAATAACTTTATTTATTGTTAAGAGTATTGTTATTATCTGGGGAAAATTGTATATCTTTATTTGTCTCGACCGAAATTTGAAAGCACAGCTCCTCAAAACTATTCTTGATTAAACTATATGCCCTTTAATTACTAAATTATGTACTTTCTTCCCCAGAATTTCATGCTATTAAAAGGTGACAACCAACTATTTGAATATTTTGATATCTTTAGTTTACTTTTACCTTTTCATGATGGTTTTAAAAATCATCGTCTTCTTGCAGATTAAGATGATGATGCTGAAGGTTATTTCCCGAACTGTTGGGCTTCATCGCTTGGTATTACTGAACTTCTACCCTTACCTTCAGAAGTATATTCAGGTGTGTCATTTGTTACTCTGCATGCTTATTCAATTCGTATGTTCTTGACATCTTGCATACTTATTGCTGTACTTATACTTGCAGCCTCATCAACGTGATATAACGAGTTTACTTGCTGCAGCTGTTCAGACCTGTCATGACATGGTAAATCTTATTGTCATCATGTGCTCCTTAGAACGGAAAACTTATATAACTGTCGACAGTCACACATTTGGATTTAAGATTTAACGTCTGCTTATGAGAACATAATTGTTTATTAGGTGCCGCCTGACGCAGTTGAATCTCTATTCAGACAAATCGTGAATCAATTTGTGCATGATCGTTCTCGTACAGAGGTATCGCTTTTATTTCAATAATCAAAGTGATTTATTATTTCTTATTTACATGTGTATATCTTCTCTGGTACTTCATCCAGCTTCCATTTGGTTTTTACAGGCTATTGCGGTTGGCTTGAATGTGGTGAGAGAGATATGCCTCAGGATGCCTTTGGTAATTTACTACAAATTGTTGAATATATTTCATATCATAATTGCTGAAAAAATTGTGGCATACAGTTAGGAAATTGTTTTGAAGGCGAGCCTTGGTGCAACGGTAAAGTTGCCTCCATGTGACCTGGGGGTCACGGGTTCGAGGGGAGGCTGTCTATAATAGGCCCATTGTGGCCTGACCCTACCCGGACCCTTGCTTAAGGAAGGCTTCGTGCACCGGGTTCGGCTTTTCCAGTCAACTAATTGTTCGCTGCACAAAGCTGTTATAGAAGTTTATACCAATTCACACAAAAGCAATTTTCCTTTGATACTGATAACTGTTTTTTTTTGTCTTGGCAATTAGTTGATGACAGAAGATTTGCTGCAAGATCTTGTACTGTACAGGAAATCCCACGAAAAGGCTGTTTCAATAGCTGCCCGTTCGCTTATTACTTTATTTAGAGAGGTAAAAATTCTCTCTTTCTTTCTCTCCAAGTACTTGTCTGGAGTTCATGTGTAACAATTTGCAAGACTAATAATGCAGGTTTGCCCGTCACTTCTTATTAAAAAAGACCGAGGCCGTCCTACTAATCCAAAAGCAAAACCAAAAGCCTATGGAGAAATAAATGTGTCCAGCAATGTTCCTGGCGCTGAATTACTCGAAGATGAAAATGAAGACGAAAAGAGCAGTAATAACGGTGAAGATTTTAATGAAGATGAAAATTGTATTTCTTCTGAGGATGATATAGATGTAGATGGTATGGAAGAGGATGGCGAGGGGGAAGATGGGCTCGAAGGCAGTAGTATAAAAACAGTTGGTGAAGATGAAATTGAAAAAGATGGTGATGACAGTGAAGATGAATTTATTGGTTCTGACAATGAAGAAGAGAGTGACCGAGATGATGAGAAGTCGGAGCAGCTTATCACGGGTCATGGAAGTGATGGAAAAAAGGATACGAAGTCGAAAAAAAGGAAATTTAGTGATTTTGATGGGGAGCTTAACGCCGCTGATACAAGCCTCCGAGCACTTAAGAGATTGGCTGGAGAGAAGTCAGAAGACGCTTCATTAGATGCAACAGATGGTATCCTTTCCAATGAGGACTTCAAACGAATCAAAGAATTGAAGGTAAACTCTCTAGCTATATTTTATAACATTTATGAAACTTTATCTATTTTAAAAAAAAGATGCACGGAAGTAACTGCAAATGTAGTTTGTTGTTAAAAAAGTTCCCCGAGTTTTTTTATTTTGTTTCATAACACCTACAGTTTCTCAGTGTCCTTAACTTAAAGCTTTAGTTTTACGTGATCTCAATAGAATCATAGAATTGCTAGTTTTTAATTATCAATCCTTGGTGGTGTTGATCTCGTAGATTTAGTAAGTTATCTATACTTCTTGCATTTATTTTTGTGTTTATATTTGGTCCAGGCAAAGCAAGACGCAAGAACGGCATTGGCTCATCATGGATTGTTGAGAAAGGGTGCAGATGCGACTGTTTTTAAGATCCCCACCTCTGAGCATCTAAGTGCTAAAAGAGTGGATCCTGCAAAACTTGAAGTAAGATTTTTTTAATACGTGTTTTTTCCTAATAATTTTCTTTGCTTCTTGTGCCACTTAAACTGAACATTAAAATATTGGTATGTGTTTTATGTCTTGTGAATTTATGATTGTTTTTTCTCGTGTATGTCCAAAAGCAATTTCTGACACTTTATTTCGTGCAAATAAGGCACACATGAAGCAGAAGCTAAACAAAGAGGAAAGGCTGGCACTAATAAGAGAAGGACGAAAGGAAACAGGGAAGTACACGTCTCGTGCTTCTATCAAACAAAAAAAGGTACAAGCCTCTACTCTTATAAAATCCAATTTAACCCAATAGTTATCGCTATAGCATCATAACTAGAAAATTGTCTTTTATTTCCTCTATCTTGGTTTAGTTTTCTAGTGATGTTATGTTTCGCATTATCACAAAAGGACCTTAAGCCTAGGGTTTTTGAATGGTGCCACATTCTCTATAGTTGTGTATACTCTTTCTGAATTGCATGTTCTTTGACATGCTTACAGTGATGTTGTTTGTGAGGATGGAGGGTTGTAGATAGGATACATAATGGGGTAATTGTTCTCACTGATGTTTGGTCCAGAATGTAAATGAATGTTGTTCTAGACGGCGGCCATAATAGGAGAAAGATCCATGTTCCATCCTTTCTATTTGTTCTAGACGGCGGCCAAAGTAGCTGCCTCATATCCTAAAGTTTTCTGTTTTTAAGTTGCAATTTCAAGCTCAGTGTATTTGTTTTGTACAGTTGGAACATGCAGTGTATTTCATTGAACAGCTTAAATGTGATATTTTTTAGGTTATAGTCTGAAAGAGGCTAGATATTTTAAGCTAAGTGAATCCAATTGTTACCTCATCATTCAAGTTCTAGTCAAGTCTCTATATGAGGTGCCAACTTAGGTTCTGAATCTTCTGATTGATACTCAAAATGAATAACAAGAAAAATACAGTCAATTTGTATGAGATTATGATGAACATTGATTTCTTTCGTGACATGAAAATTCCATAGTCTGGCTCTTTTGCATAAGTTTTGTCTAACATGATGTGCCACTCGTCGTCAGAATGATAACTAATTTTGTGGCCTTGTGTTATACTGTTTTATGATACACAAGATGACACTGCCTAGTGTCTGTTAAGTAATTCTTACGTTAGTTGCTTACAGAAAATAATGGACGTATAACATTTGCCTATTCTGATTTTTGGCGTGACTTGTTCTTTTCATTGGACAGACCGGTGGTACAAGCAATCGACAGAAGGAGCATAAGAAGGCTATGCCTGTCGGTGCAAGGAGAGACAAGATAAAGAAATCACGCAAAGAGAGAAAGAGAAAGCAGAAAATTGCTGGAAAACAGTTTCGTGGGAGAAAAGCATGGAAATGATCTGAAGTGTGTCGTAGTCCCCGCCTGTTTTGTCTTCTCCAAATATTTTCCCGTTTTTAGAAAATGACGGTTTTGAAGAGAGTTACTCTTAGCATACTGATGTTTTGAAAGTTTTATTTGTCATGTTCACCCAATTTAGTTCTTATTGTTTCTAATTCTTACTTGTATTCACCCAGAACCCATATTTTCCTTGGATGCTAAGGTTCATAATTTACAATGCAATAAAACTCGACAGCTTCTGTCAATTTGTACGCTAATTTGCCCAGTATTATGACGTAGCTGTGTTATGATATATATTTTCTGATGTTTTGAGCATCTTAACTCTCTATACTGTTGGATGTGTGGAGAGAGGTAGTTTGTTGAAGAGTCCCAATATAAATTCAGCCAAATATCATGTCTGCTTTTTTTGTCAAGCTTGTTTCCGTCTTTTGTTATTTTTGGTTAAAACTTTTCCAGCAAATTGGTTTCGACTGGGATTTAAAATTGTGTGTATCTTAATGAAAATAGTAAAATTGTGTGGGTTTTTTTCCTGTAAATAAAACGAGTGTGTGTGTATTTGGAGGACATGAGTTTGCTGAGTAGATAGAAAGCCCGAAACTTGATCCTCATTTACCTCTGCTACTGTTAAACTGAAATGGCAGACTAAATATTTAACATTTTTCGAACTAAGCAGAGACTGCAGATTACAGCTATGGTTTATATATTTTGGATTAAAGACACAATATCCATTTTAACAAAGATTTTTTTGAATATTTGTAGTGATAAGCGGTAAAATATTTGGGACTTGGGATGCAATTTCCTTTTATGGATATTGGTAAATATTTTCAATGCAAAAATTGTGAATAAGAAAGAGGAAATTGCATCCCAAGTCCCAAAAATGTCCCCTACTATTCTGCAAAATTGTCTAACGAACAGTGTATTGTCAAGGGCAAAGGGTTTACTTCCATTTTTTTTCATATTTAACTTAATTAACATTATTTTTATATTTTTAGAATAATAATTTAACTTTATACATTTTTCAGCTTTCCTATCAAATTTATTATCATAACTAAATATTACTATATTTTAATATACTTCTATCAATTTTTTTCAACCCAAATTAATTTACTATAACAATCACATTAAATAACTTATAAGTTTTCTCGTATTTAAAGTAAAAATACATTTTTACAACTTATAAGGAAACGTTTTGCTTTATACAAATTATCAGTTTTTTTATAAATTTCTTTATCATAACTACACAACTCGTCTTTTTGTTATTTTATTAATTTATATGTGAAAAGTACAAATAAATGAGAGAGAATAAGAGAAAAGTAAGAGACATGAATTATTATTTTAATTATAAGATAACATATTGATCCCTTATATTTGAGGTATATTCGAGTTCATGTATATTTAAGTTAATTGATAAGTAAACTGATGCGTATACAATTTTAGAATAATTTTTTCGTATGTATTTAAGATAAATTGATGATAGCGGTCGAAACACTAAAAAAAAAAAAAAAACCTGTGATAGTGATCATCACCTCCATTGGGACAAATTATTTAGTAATGCGTGGAGTACAGCACACCTCCTCTATTCGATTTATCAGGTAACATATGCGGTGGCAGTGGTGAGTCCAATTTCTTTGATAACATCAAAACAACCCTTTCTTTTCAAAATAAAATAAAATCAAAACAACCCTGGTTTCTTATTAATGTGGGGCCATCTACTCATTTACTTCACTAAAAATCATTTATGAGAAACCGCAGTTGTTTTGATGTTATAAAAAAATTGGAGCCTGGTACACAAGTCACTTAATAAATGGAATAGAGGACAAATTGTAGTATTGTATTAAATAATTTGTCTTAGTGCTATCTCTTAAGTCAGATCCCTATACAGAATAAAACTTGCGTTTTTGGTATTAAGATATTTCAGGCCATGTGCATATGGGAATCAGTATAATTCGATGACACGCCATGTTTGTTTCTAATACTATAATTTAAAGAAGTTGGACTTCTGAAAAAAGTCATATTTATATACTACTCCATTGTTGGTGGTGACAGTCCAAAATGCTATTTGCCTATTGCTACTGATTATACATATTACTTCATAAGACTATAACATAACGTGCGGTACATGTCACGTTTAACAACTTGCAAAATTGGCCCAAGTACTATGTCATAGTATAGTTATGATTTTGACAATCGGAAATTACACCCTCTTACTAATATTTTAAATTTTCTTAAATGCTCTCATTTAAATATCTCAAATCTCATAGCGAGAAAATATGAGCAAACTCTTAGCATGTATAAAGATTTATTAAGAAAGGATAAATGAGTGTTGAAAAAGAGTAACTTGAGTTTATTTGTTCTACTCCATTTAACAGAAACCGTTTATGAAATCTACATTATTTGAAATGTAGTTTAGATATGGTACATAACGTTATTTTTCTACACCACATCTTGAACTTGTGTAAATTTATCGAGAGAAAATGGTTAATCTCCATACTCCATAACCCTATGTACTATCAACCAAAATATCAATGGAATCATTCACTTCGCCAAAAAATGTCAAAGTTGATGTATAAGTTGATATTCATTTAACCTCACTATATATATATATATATATATATATATATATATATATATATATATATATAGTATTTATTTATCTTTTATGAATATTGAAAAGAAAAGTATGACTAAAAATGTTTTAAATAACTGTAACAACTTGATTGATGCTTCATAATAGTTTAAGGACCAGTTGGAAGGTTTATAGTATATAATACTATTAATATAAGTCAATCCAATATAAATGAAACTGTCAAATTTTGTTCATTTTTTCCAAAAATACATCTATTCTAATTTACTATTACTCATATATCATAATACAATTCAAATAAATAAACAACTAAACAAATATGTTATTTATCACATATACTTATATTACTTATTATATACTATTATTAATTTACTATATTTATTCAATTATTTTTTTAAAAACTTTAAATTTATTTGTGGTAATTACATGTCGTGCCTATTAGTAATAATATAATATAAATAACTTCCACCAAAAATTAGGGTTTTAGCCTTTCCCCAACCCTCTCACTCTCTCTCTACAACAATGTCGACGACACCAACCCACCGCCGCCCCTCGGTCGCCGACGCCATATCCACCTCCGGCCGCACCTCCTCCCACCTCAGCCTCCCCACCCTCCAATCCAAGATGAAAATTGATCCCGAAGGCTACCAAACAGAACTCACACTCATCCACAGCCAATTCAAATCCTCACTCTCTCTCTACCACCAGCAGGCGGCCCTCAACTTCACTTCCTTAAGCGGGGTTTCTGCGGACTCTACGGTGGCCAAAGAATTGGGTGATCGTGTTATGTTTTTGGCGCACGTTACCCCGTTTTATCCCGAGGAGCTTAACGGGTTTCCCAAGGTTTTTTTTTTAGCCTTTTTCTGTTTTTTTTTTCCTTCCATTTTTTGTTTTGTTTTTGATTTTCTGATTTTTACGAAGGAGCTGGGAGGGTTTTTAAGGGACACGGCGAGGACCTTGCCGTCGGGGCTCAGGTGCCACGTCACCCAGGCACTTATTCTGCTTATTAACCGTCAGGTTCGTTTTTCTATGTATATGTATATACCTATCTCTCTCTATTATTTGAAATGACCCTTTTTTGTTAGCCTCAAATTTAAATTGAATCTATTATTCTTCTTATCAACTCCCAGATACGGGTTTTTAGACTGTGCGTGTGTTTATATATAGTTAAACGTGTGTGTGTGTTTTAGCGGAATTGAAGCATCTATATGCTTGGTATCCGCTTATTAACCGGTTGTTAGACTGTATGTTTATATACGCTTGTGTGTATGTATATGATTGTATATATATGATTGTATGTGTGTTTTATGTACTAGAGATACTAATTGCTTGTTTAGCACAACTGTTTTTTTTCTTATTGTTTACAGCTTTTTTGCTTTTAGAAAAAACTATAGGTGTTTGGTTCGTATGCCATTTTAGCTTCTAATAAGCTAGCTTCTAAGCGATATACCAGTGATATAAATTTACTAATGAAATGTGTTCGTCAGAATTTACACGTCAAACTAGGTTAAAAATGACTTATCTGTAAAAAAAAAGTTGTAAGTGACTTAAAAGTAAAATTCAGCCTCCCAATCCTCCAATAGAAGATGATGATCGACCCCAAAGGGTACCAAACGGAGTTCACACTCACCTACAACAAATTCAGATCCTCACTCTCTCTCTATCACCAGCAGGCGGCCCTCAACATCACCTCCTTAAGCGGTGTATCTGCGAACCCCGCCGTAGAAGGAATTGGGGGAGCGTGTTATGTTTTTGGTACATGTTACGCCGTATGTATGTGTGTGTATATATAAATATACATACATATATGATTGTGTGTGTTTTATAGTTGTTTGGGCTTAGGTGCCACGTCACGCAGGCGCTTACTCTGCTGGTTAACCGGAAGGTTTGGTTTTTTAGTCTGTATGTATGTATGTGTGTATATATACACACTATTAATCATGGGCCGTGGCCCACGTGTTACGCGTGCGACACGTAATGTGAAGAAATTGAAACCTAATGGTGATGGAAGTTTATGGTGAGTTATATGAGGGTGGGATATGGGTATTTTGTTTTTGTTTTTGAAATAAGAGCGCGAGTAATTAACAAAAATTGTAGGGGTCTATAATAGCATCGATAATCCTCATTTTGTTCAAAAGTTGTTCATTTATGAATTTGATAAGTATATATGTTACACCTTAGAAATGTTATAAATTTTGAAAATGGAGATGGAGACTGGAGTATTTCTTGCTTTAACTTTTGGCTTTGTCTTAGACCCATTTATTCTAAATACCTTTGTGTCGTTGGATGGACCATTTGGTTAGTATAAGAGTAACAGAAAATTTGCTTTTCCCTAGACATTAATGCTCCACTCATATTTCTGTTGGCGGAGAAAATGCAGGTAAATAAGGTCTAACTAAGACTTCACATGATTCATATTAAAGATTTTGCCCAATCTGTTTCAAACTACTTGTTAATTTTCTTGAGCCATGTAGTTACTTTAATAGCTAGATTCGAAAACCTTATATACAGTATACCAAACTCTAGTGACAGTCATACTGAGTTTGAGCTGCCTTATTACTGATACTGTGCTATTAAGTACAGAAAAAAAGAGTTATCATGGACTTGGTTCTATCCGGTTAGTTATCATTTAAACTATTTGTACCACTGTGGAATCAGAATCTTGGTTGCTTTTTCTGATTTTTCATTCACATGACGGAGTGTATGTCTTGCTAGATAGTTGATATCGGGGAGAACCTTGCCCTGTTCATGGAGCTTCAGACATTGGGTGACAAAGTTTTAAAAAAATTGGCGTTCGATCATGTTATTCATAGTATAAAACGCATGAATCAAAAGCACAAGAATGAAGCTAAAAACCGGGCTCTTCAGAATATATTGTATTCTATGCTACAGGTTGGTAGTAGCTTAGATTCATTGGTATTATTTTGCTTATACAGTTATTTGCTGTTGCGCTCAATGTATATCTAAATGTTGTCATAGCAAGAAGATGAAGCCAAAGCAAAACGGTCACTTATCACTCTTTGTGATCTTCATAAGCGAAAGGTGTGGTTTGACGATAGGACAGCTAACGCAATATGTACTGCATGTTTCCACCCATCGTCAAAGTGTGCCTTCGCTCTCTCTACATATAATGTCACGTCTCTCATCTGCAGTCTTGTTAAACATGGAGCTAATTTGTCTCAATTTTACAGGATAATGATTGCCGCTTTATCGTTTCTTCTTGATTACGAGAATATTGAAGACGATGATGACAATGATGATTCAAGCAGTGAAGATGATCAGCCTAATCAACAGCCACAAGTTCTTATCAATAAGGAGGCTGTCTACAAGGTGGTTTGCTTAAAAAAAATAAAATCTATTAATAGGATTTTCCCAGTCAAGATATAACCTCATGTCACGCTTGGTATTTATTGCATAATTTTAATGGCTCTTCAATTGTAATTTTACACTTTTTTGTATACTAAGAAATCGGCCTCGTATCATGATTGTTTTTTATTGCTTATGCTTCTTCAACTACGGACCTTGCTACGATGACAGCAGTAACTTCGTACCAAACTCCCATACACTGTAAAAACTAAGTGGCGAGGACTGAAATGAAATTAAATTATACTCTGTTTTCTTTTTAACATACTACTCCATTGTTGGTGGTGACAGTCCAAAATGCTATTGCCTATTGCTACTGATTATACATATTACTTCATAAGACTATAACATAACGTGCGGTACATGTCACGTTTAACAACTTGCAAAATTGGCTCAAGTACTATGTCATAGTATAGTTATGATTTTGACAATCGGAAATTACATCCTCTTACTAATATGTTAATTTTTCTTAAATGCTCTCATTTAAATATCTCAAATCTCATAGCGAGAAAATATGAGCAAACTCTTATCATGTATAAAGATTTATTAAGAAATGATAAAGGAGTGTTGAAAAAGAGTAACTTGAGTTTATTTGTTCTACTCCATTTAACAGAAACCCGTTTATGAAATACATTATTTGAAATGTAGTTTAAATATGGTACATAACGTTATTTTTCTACACCACATATTGAACTTGTGTAAATTTATCGAAAGAAAATGGTTAATCTCCATACTCCATAGCCCTACGTATTATCAATCAAAATATCAATCGAATCATTCACTTCTCCGAAATATCCCTGTTTTATGCACAAGAAAATTGAAGTACAAAATATGCAATGTGTCGTTTAATTATATTTGTCATAACAATAAACATCACAATAAAATATCAGAATTACATCATAATGTTATTGGTCAGCGAGTGTCTTAAATTTATCAAACATAAAACTGAATAACACACGTGTTTTTTTGATGTAAATGATGCTTGATTTTATGACACTTTTATCGTTCAAAAGTAGCTACAAAGTTATAAAATGTATCACTTTTATAATTTGATAGTATTTCACAGTGAAATATTAATTCACTGTTCGTTAAAAGTTGATTCTTCTGTACAGAAATTACGGTTCGTTAAGAGTCTACATACATACACAACAAAACCCCATTGTGTGTGTGTGTGTGTGTGTGTGTGAGAGAGAGAGAGAGAGAGAGAGAGAGAGGTTAGCTGGTTTAATTTCTAAGCAAAGCATCAAAAGATTGCGTGAATAAAAGACAATCCAATTACTAATTACATATAAATACATACATACATACATATATAGATACAAATATATAGAGAGAGTGGGTTGGCGGTGTAATTAATCACTTTCAGCTGAAGGCACAGCTGATGACGTGTACACTATGATCTTCTTCTTCTTCTCTCTCTCTCTATCTTCAATTGGATCTCAGCCGCAGATCCATTCTCTCTCTACTCTCTCTCATGGACCCCGCCTCTCGCCCCGCCGTCGTCATCGACAACGGCACCGGGTCAGTATTTACCTCCCTTTAATTTCAGTATTTTTATATTTAATTCATTGTATAGATAATCGCATGTTTTATCATTCTATTTGATTATTTAGTAATATTTTTGGGGATTGTTACTATGCCTTGTTGATTTTTGTTATTTCCGTATTTTTAAGTACTCGAATTTTACATTGTTAGGACCAGATTTCTGGTCTAAATATTGTTAATTGTCTATTGGTTTTTACTAAATAAATCCTAACTGTTATTAATAACTAAGACAGGATTGACAGGTTCCAAGTACCAGTTGCAACCTCAGTTACAACCTACTAAGTTAGTTGTATTAGGTTTCAAGTACTGGTTGCAACCTAAGTTACAACCTGTGGTGACAGGTTTCAAGTACCAGTTGCAACCTCAGTTGCAACCACAGTTCAACCTGCTGTTAAAACAGAATTCTGTCTTGTTTCATTATTCTACATTACTACTTGTTTGATGCTAATCATTTGTTTTAAAGAATGTAGGATATATTCTCATAAGGTCTTAAACGTGTATATGTGTTTATTGAGAATATTAATGTGTTAAGGAAAGATGTTTTATAAAAGATATAAAGAGATTAGTTTATAAGGTTGTGTTTCCTTTTAATATATATATCTCTATTCTTATGCTTGTCCTTATCACTTGTTTCAATCTTTTGATTCTTATAATATTCAGTAAAGATATGAATAAAGATTGATTGATATGTGGAGTTAAATGTTTCATATGTTTATGAAAAGATATTATCTTTAAAAGATCATATCTTTATATGTTTCCTTTCAAAGGAAAAGATTAACTCCTACTTTCAAGTGTGTTACTAAACAGGTGTTAATCAAAGATGATTAGAGTCAATCCATGCTGAAGAATCTCGTGATACTTGGAGAGATTGAAGCTAATCAACCAAGTCAAAAGCAATCAAAAGATATTGAAGATAGAAGATTGTTTTTACTTGTTTATATACTTAGTAACTTAAGCTTGAAAAGTTGTGTGTTCTAAATTATAAAGAACTTATTTTCTAGAGAGAATACACGTGAGCTTCAAAAAGAAAACAATGGTGGGATGCCATTGATTTATAAGTGATAGTTATAGAGTAGGAGCAATATAGTGATAGGCAGAAAAACATAGAGGGAGTCTAAGTTTTTCATTAAGACTTGAGTCATATATTGTAAGCTTTTTATAATATCATAATCTGGGTAAGTGCCCCGGAGACGTAGCCTAGTTAGGTGAACTCCGTTGTTAAATGTGCGTGTGAATTATTTACAAGTACATTTAATTTTAAAACAGTTTCTGTCCATTAAACAAACCTGGAATGCCTGATATTGAGGATGTTTTTCTTGTAGATGGTCTAAAAGCTAATCTGATTAGTATCAGTCAACTCTGTGATAATGAAATGACTGTTAAATTTGACAAAGAAAGGTGTCTAATTACTAATCTTAACAATGATTTAATCATGACTGGAGTTAGATCAACCAACAGTTGCTATGTGTTTGAAAAAGCTGAAAAAGAATTGCCTCAAAGTAGGTGTAATCAAGCTATTACTAATAATGCAGATATTTGGCATAAAAGGCTTGGGCATGTGAATTACAAAACTTTAGATAAGCTTGTTAAAAAAGAGTTGATAAGAGGAATTCCTAAACTCAGTGCTAAAACTCAAAGTGTCTGTGGTGATTGTGCTATAGGAAAACAAACCAAAAGTATACACAAAAGTACTAGTCTAATCTACACTAAAAGAGTCTTAGAACTTCTTCACATTGACTTGATGGGTCCTATGCAAACTGCCAGTATAGGTGGTAAGAAGTACATTCTAGTAGTTGTAGATGATTTCTCTAGATACTCTTGGGTAGTGTTCTTAAAGGATAAGTCTGAAACTTTTGAACTATTCAAAACTCTGTGCTTAAAACTGCAAGTTGAAAAAGGTTCCACTAGTGGTAATATTGCTAGGATTAGAAGTGATCATGGAACTGAATTTGAAAATATCAGGTTTAAAGAATTCTGCAACTCCTTAGGAATATGTCATGAGTTCTCTGCTCCTAAGACTCCACAGCAAAATGGCATAGTTGAAAGGAAAAATAGAACCATTCAGGAAATGGCTAGAGTAATGCTTAACTCTAAGAAACTTGCCAATAGATTTTGGGCTGAAGCTGTTAATACTGCCTGTCATATAGTTAATAGAGTTTATATTACTAAAGGTACTTCCATGACAGCTTATGAAATATGGAAAGGTAGAAAACCCAATGTAAAGTATTTTCAAGTGTTTGGATGTGTTTGCTATATTCTCAGAGATAGAGAGCATCTTGGTAAATTTGACTCTAAAAGTGATAAAGGGATTTTTCTTGGTTATGCTCAGAACAGTAGAGCATTTAGAGTCTTCAATCAAAGAACAAACTGTGTTATGGAGTCTTATAATGTGTTATTTGATGACCTAAAAACTGTTGATGAGATTACAGGTGATAATGAACAGGCTGAGACTACAGAAAAAGAGAAAGAAGAAACACAACAAACTGGAAGTCCCAGAGTGGTTGGAAGTCCAGTTGCAACTGAGGTTACAACTGAGGTTGGAACTGAGATTGGAACCACAGTTGAAACCCAAAATGCTGCTGAATCTGAAGAAGAAGAAGAAAGTTCTCATGCTCAGTCAACTAGCAGGCCTCGCTATGTAAGGACTCAGAAAAATCATTCTCTTGACAATGTCATAGGAGAAGTTACTTCAGGTATGAAAACCAGAGGTAAAAGAAATAATGTTGTTCACTTTGCTTGTTATATCTCTCAGTTAGAACCTAAGAATATAAAAGAAGCTCTAGAAGATAGTGAATGGATTTTAGCTATGCAGGATGAATTGGCCCAATTTGAGAGAAATGAAGTATGGACTTTAGTACCCAGACCTTCTAATAAAAATGTTATAGGAACTAAATGGATTTTTAGAAATAAAAGTGATGAGGATGGAGTGATTATCAGGAATAAAGCTAGGTTGGTAGCTCAGGGTTATACACAAATTGAGGGAATTGACTTTGATGAAACCTTTGCTCCAGTAGCTAGAATTGAATCCATTAGAATGCTGCTGTCTCTTGCATGTCTGTATGATTTTAAACTGTTTCAACTTGACATAAAGAGTGCTTTTCTGAATGGTGTGATTAATGAAGAAGTTTATGTTTGTCAACCTAAGGGATTTGAGGATCCTAACTTTCCTGAACATGTCTATTTGCTGAAAAAGGCCTTGTATGGTCTAAAACAAGCTCCTAGAGCTTGGTATGATAGATTAACCAAGTACTTGATTGAAAAAGGTTTTAACAGAGGGGGAGTTGATAAAACTCTGTTTACTAAGAAAACCACAAAGGACATAATAATTGCTCAAATCTATGTTGATGACATTGTTTTTGGTTCTACTTCTAATAACAGAATAAAAGAATTCATTTCTGACATGAAGAATGAATTTGAAATGAGTGGAGGAGGTGAACTAACTTACTTTCTAGGATTGCAAGTTAAACAGAATGAGAAAGGCATTTTTCTGTGCCAAAGTAAGTATGCAGACAATCTTGTTAAAAAGTTTGGTCTGAGTGAGAGTAAAGAGAAGAGAACCCCTATGAGTACTACCCTTAAACTGTCCAAAAATGATAAAGGTAAAAATGTCTGTCCCAGTCTTTATAGATCCATGATTGGAAGTTTGCTGTACTTAACTGCTAGTAGACCAGATCTTTGCTTAAGTGTAGGAGTTTGTGCCAGATATCAAGCAAATCCTTTAGAACCTCATCTTCTAGCTGTCAAAAGAATTCTAAGGTATGTAAAAGGAACACCTCATCTAGGCCTATGGTATTCTAAAGATACAAACCATTTTCTTAGTGGCTACTGTGATGCAGATTGGGCAGGAAACATAGATGACAGAAAGAGTACTTCTGGTGGTTGTTTTTATTTTGGAAATAATCTTGTTTCTTGGTTCAGTAAAAAGCAAAATTGCATATCTTTATCTACTGCTGAGGCAGAATATGTTGCAGCTGGAAGTGGATGCACTCAACTTATTTGGATGAAACAAATGTTAACTGATTACAATGTTAAACAAGAGATATTAACTCTGTTTTGTGATAACAAAAGTGCTATAGATTTAGCCAAAAATCCAGTTCAACATTCCAGAACCAAACATATTGATCTTAGGCATCATTTTATTAGAGAACTAGTTGAAGAAAAGAGCTTAATTTTAGAACATGTTTCAACTGAAAGACAACTAGCAGATATTTTCACAAAGCCCCTTGATACAAACAAGTTTGAATCATTAAGAAGTGACATAGGGGTATGTCATTATCAATCTAATTGAATACTTTTGCTAAATATGTCTGTATTGAGTATCTTTAATAAGTTTTATTTCTAAGGTTAAAGTCTTATTTTGAGCTATGATGTTTTTGTCTTGAAAAAGCCGCTTTTTTGGTGTCTCAAAAACAGATGTGAGGTAACTTGTCCTTAAAAACCTCTCTGGTAATAGAGTTGCTAGCACAAAGTGCAATTTTATATGATGGTTGCAAGTTCAGTTGCAACATCAGTTGAAACCTCACACTCTCTATAGTTGGTTGGAAGTTCAGTTGCAACATCAGTTGAAACCTTGTGTTAAAAATACTGGTTGCAAGCTCTGTTGAAACATCAGTTGAAACCTCAGTCTCTGTTATAGCTGTCAAGATAAAGTCTTGTAAAATTTTGACATCACTTATTCTCTTTCCTTGCTGAGGTCATCAAACTAGTTTTTGTGTAGAAATAAAAACGGATTTGCTCATTTTAAGCTCCTAAAATTTAATCTTTATTAGTGTTATTCTTTGATAAACATATTTTCGTGAGTAAATTGCTAGATTTCTTTTGTTCTCCTAAAAGCTAGATATCTGTTTAAGTTTTGTTTTTATCTTGAATCAAGTCAAATTTCCTTAAAGCTTCAATGTTTGATTTTTCAAATTTTGGATGAATCTGTTTTGAAAAAGGAATGTTTATCTGTTTAATTGGCTGAAGTTATCTTATTGCCAACTGTTTCTTGCGTAATCTTAGTATGCTTTTCTTTTAAAATCTGTTGATTAAATACTTCCTATGTTTAAGCCTAAATTTGCTGCTTAATTGATTTGCATGTATCTATTTCCAATTTCAAAAAGATATGGTCTTTATTGCTATTTATACAAACTTCTTTTTACTATCCAAAATCAATTACTTTTTACAGAATAACTCTCTCTCTCTCATCTCTGTAAAACCCTAGGCTTGCTGTAGAAACCCACTGCAAGGTTCTAAGTAAGGTTCTAACCCCAGTTGCAACCATGTCATCAATCCCTTCTAAAAACCCCAATTCTGATGATGATTGCACCCTCAGAGATTTTATGAATAAATCTCCATCACGTCAAGGTTCCAAATCAAAGGTAAGTGAGTCTTCCTCTCCCAAAATTAAGCGCACTAAGAAGCGTGCTAGAAGGAATTTTGATAATGACCCTGTTACTGCTAAGTTTGAGTATGTTCCAACAAACAATAATGTTGATCCTCGTTTCTGGAGTAGGACAACATATAGGAGGTTTAGAGGAATGGCTAGTAAAGAAATTCTGTGTGAAAGAAGGCTCAATTTAGTTAGCTATCCTCACATACAGGTGTATGTTGAGAAATTACTCTCTGCTGTTGGATTAGCCAAAACTGTTTGTTATGCAGACTCCTATTACCCTGCTGTTGTTAAAGAATTCTATTCCAATTTAAGCAGTGGTGTCTTTGAAGAGGGTAATCCTAAGTATGGAAGAGTGTTTTTGAGAGGTGTAACTTTGGATTTCACACCTAAGTTGATTAATGACTATCTGTGTTGTCCCAGTCCTACTATAGACAACAATGCTGAACCAGATTTAGAAATTCTAGCTTTAATTCTAACTGGAAAGAACAATAGGTTTGATGGTCATTCCATCAAAACATCCTCTCTCACATTAAGTGCTGCTGTGTTGCACAAAATTGCTAGGTTTAACTGGACACCCACCAAACAATCTTCCAAAGTCAACAAAGATATGGCTATTTTTCTATACAGGATTATGTCTTCACTACCCATCAACCTTGGCCTTCATATTTTTAATCTTATAAAGGAATTTAGTGATGATAATTCACCTTCCATTCTGCTTCCTTTCCCTTGCCTCATATCTAGTCTACTTCTGGGCCAAGTCTCTTCTATGCATAGAGATTCTCCCATTAGTATCACTCATGAACCAATCACAGATTGTCCCTCTGCTCTTTATATTTCTGCCAAACTACTGAAGGAAGGACATGTCAATGACATTTCTGGGGACAAAGGGAAAGAAAAGGAAGAAGAACCTTCATCTGCTCCTTCAGCAAAGAAGAAAGGAGTAAAGTGGTACTTACTCCAGAAGCTGGCTTATAATCAAGAAAGGAGAGCTGAATTGGATGCTGATGATTATCAAATCAATAAGCTGCTGGTGGACATTATTGAGAGTGAGGATGATGATGATAGTGATGGTGTCTCAATCAGCAGTGAGGATGACAATGAAGAAGATGAAGAAGTGGTCAGACAGACTCCTCTAAGAGAAAGACCCCCACAATGTGATATTCCAAGTGACTAATTCCATTGGTTGCTGACAAATAGGGGGAGTGAAGTTTGAAGTTTATGCTTTTGTTTTATGTTTTGTTTCATTTTGATGTTTTCAAGACTTTGATCTGTTTTTCAATTCTGCTGTATTAAGACAAGTTTATGCCTGTTTGGCTTTAATCATTCTGCAATTTCTTTCTGCAAATATCTTGATATCTTGTTGAAGTATGAAAGCTTTAAACTTGAAACAGGTCTGAAAACTAACTGTGTGCACATACATTGTGCTTATATATTTTGCCTGCAATTCTAACATACAGGGGGAGCTTACTGATATGGAATTTGCAGGTGGTTGGGATGATTTATAAACTTTATTGATTTGTCAAAACCAATGACAAAGGGGGAGATTGTTAGGACCAGATTTCTGGTCTAAATATTGTTAATTGTCTATTGGTTTTTACTAAATAAATCCTAACTGTTATTAATAACTAAGACAGGATTGACAGGTTCCAAGTACCAGTTGCAACCTCAGTTACAACCTACTAAGTTAGTTGTATTAGGTTTCAAGTACTGGTTGCAACCTAAGTTACAACCTGTGGTGACAGGTTTCAAGTACCAGTTGCAACCTCAGTTGCAACCACAGTTCAACCTGCTGTTAAAACAGAATTCTGTCTTGTTTCATTATTCTACATTACTACTTGTTTGATGCTAATCATTTGTTTTAAAGAATGTAGGATATATTCTCATAAGGTCTTAAACGTGTATATGTGTTTATTGAGAATATTAATGTGTTAAGGAAAGATGTTTTATAAAAGATATAAAGAGATTAGTTTATAAGGTTGTGTTTCCTTTTAATATATATATCTCTATTCTTATGCTTGTCCTTATCACTTGTTTCAATCTTTTGATTCTTATAATATTCAGTAAAGATATGAATAAAGATTGATTGATATGTGGAGTTAAATGTTTCATATGTTTATGAAAAGATATTATCTTTAAAAGATCATATCTTTATATGTTTCCTTTCAAAGGAAAAGATTAACTCCTACTTTCAAGTGTGTTACTAAACAGGTGTTAATCAAAGATGATTAGAGTCAATCCATGCTGAAGAATCTCGTGATACTTGGAGAGATTGAAGCTAATCAACCAAGTCAAAAGCAATCAAAAGATATTGAAGATAGAAGATTGTTTTTACTTGTTTATATACTTAGTAACTTAAGCTTGAAAAGTTGTGTGTTCTAAATTATAAAGAACTTATTTTCTAGAGAGAATACACGTGAGCTTCAAAAACAAAACAATGGTGGGATGCCATTGATTTATAAGTGATAGTTATAGAGTAGGAGCAATATAGTGATAGGCAGAAAAACATAGAGGGAGTCTAAGTTTTTCATTAAGACTTGAGTCATATATTGTAAGCTTTTTATAATATCATAATCTGGGTAAGTGCCCCGGAGACGTAGCCTAGTTAGGTGAACTCCGTTGTTAAATGTGCGTGTGAATTATTTACAAGTACATTTAATTTTAAAACAGTTTCTGTCCATTAATACACTTGGTTCCAACTGCAGTTCCAACCTCACTTGAAACCTTATACACTTGGTTCAAACTGCAGTTCCAACCCCACTTGGAACCTTACTGCAAAACTGCATCTAGAACAACGGATAGGAATTTCATACATTATAAAATTGAGTAACATATTTGTGTTTTTTTTTTTTAGTTGTTATAGTTAATTTTGGGGATTGTTATTATGCCTTGTTGGGTTTTGAATTTTGTAATTTCGGTATTATTAAGTTATTCACATTGAGAAAAATATTTGTGTTTTTTCTTTGAGTTGTTATAGTTGATTAGTGATGATTTAGGCCAGTTATGTATAATGGAGCATTTAAGTATTACTTATACGGAAACTGTTGAGGAACTACGAGTAGGCTAAATGAGGAATTTAGTACAGTATCGGGTTTTACTTTATTTTAGTTCATTTGGATAAATAATTGTTTGTTTTATCATTTTATTAGAGTATCATACTGTATCCGTCGTAATTTTGTAAGAATTTTGGGGATTGTTATTATGCCTTGTTGAGTTTTGAGTTTTGAGTTTTGAGTTTTGAGTTTTGAATTTTGTAATTTTGATATTTTTTAGTTCACCAATTTTACATATTAAAATTGAAAAAAATGTTTGTGTATTTTTGAGTTGTTATGGTTGATTAGTGATAATTTAAGCCAGTTATGTATAATGAAGTAGCTAAATAATTGTTTATGCGGAAATTGGGTTTTATTATAAAAGGGGAATTTATTATAATATCGGGTTTTATTTTACTGTATTTTAATTAAATCACCGACGATAGCCTTTCACCTGCATAAAATAACAAAAAAATTCTACACGATGTTCGATATTTTTAAGTACATTTTATTATATTAAAATTGAAAAAAAATATTTGTGTTTATAGAGTTGTTATGGTTAATTAGTGATGGTTTAGGCCAGTTATGTATAATGAAGTAGCTAGGTGTTTTTATGCGGAAACTCGGGAGGAATTACGAGTAGGTTAAAAGGGAAATTTATTAATTTGATATAATATCGGGTTTTATTTTACTGTAGTTTAATAAAAATTACCAAGGATAGACTTCCGCCTGCACAAAATAATGAAAATTGTCTACATAATGTTTGGCCTCCCGCCACACATTTCTTCCCAAGTTAGCTACTTTTTCTTCAATTTATATATTTAATCGAAAAAGATATCTGTGCTTTATTAAGTTATTAGATTAATTAGGGAAAATATAGTCTAGTTCAACTCAGTGAACGTTGAATAGGAATAGTCTGAAAAGGCGCTTATCTCCCACATATTAAAAAAAGAATCATTTTCCTTTCCCTATAAAGAATTACCGATAACTACAATTCAAGCTCTGCGTAGTAGCAAAATATGTACACTTATATTTTGCTCCATCCTATGTAGAAAGATATACTGGATTTTCTGCTACATGGATTACATTTTCCGTCTTGTATGTAGCCAGATATCGTTCAATTATAGCAGTTTGGCCCTCATAAGGAATTCTTGGAGTATGAGTTTGAGTCCAGCCCCGGGCTAATAATGGTTCTGCCAATCTGAATGATGTAGACCGATTAGTGTTTTTAATTAAAATTCTAGTTTGACTTGAAAATTTTCGTTCAGCCTTTTTAGAACATAAACATTTGTGGAACCAGGATGTTAGTGGAAGGGGATGGAGTTCATATCTCGATATACATCTTTTTATTTGTTATGGGGGTCATGCAACTATAATTGGAATATTTTTGACTAAAATTCAAGAAGGAAATCATGAGTTTTGTAGATATCGAGGATACGTTCATGTCTCGTGACTACCTTATAAGTTTCGTTTCTAGACTAGTTTGTTTTCAATTTAGGTTTTATTTTGGCCGTCTTAGTTGGGATTTTTGCTTATACAAGTGTCTTAGTTGATGTAATTGCACACTGACAAATTAATAGTATGTTTATTCACTAAACAATTAACTTATAAAAATGTATTGATTTTTGTACTAAACGATAGCGTGTGGCACATTTATCATGTTAATACTCTGGTCGATATAAGAACCCATTTACCCTCAACTCTAAACCTAATTCTTTTGATATATAAACAATCCCTCTTCACTAGCTAGACCTAGTCACAAACATTGGCCTCCACCACACCTGCCGGAAAGGGTTAGCTGTTTATATGCGAGTGTCTATCTATCTATAAATGCATGATGGTACGGATGTGTGTGTAAACATATATACTTAGGTTGTATGTAGATATCAAATGTATGCGTATAGGCTGAGTCGCTGAGATATGAGCAGAGGAGGTCTGTGGTCTCTAGCCCTGTGTGACCATATATTTCCTTCAGGTTGATATGTGAGTGAAGGAGATGTATTTGACTTGTCCAAATGTGTTTGGCGTGGATTCTGTTGGTATGACGGAGGCCAATATGTGGTCGTGACTAGGTTTAGCCAATGAAGAGTCGTCCCTTTTCTTGAAGGGAATGTTTGCTTGCTTGTATAGTGAAGAAATTAGGTTTATGGCTTAGAGGCTAGTGTGTGTGGGCTTCTAATATGGATGGAAATATTAACATGGTAAAATGAGTGTCACACTGTCCTTTTGTATGTAAGTTATCATGTTAGAGTAATTATCCGACATCGACTAAAATTTGATCTAGCCAATATGGTATCTGCCCAAGTGATGTTGGGTCACCTTCCTGTCCCAGAATGGATGTTATATTACGAGAATTACTAGGGAACAGTCAGGCTATATGACTGGTTCACAACCCATTAGAATAAAAAGGTGTCAAATGCATAAAAAAAAATTAAATTTTGATTAATATTTAAGTTTAGGGTAGGCCTCCCTAGGGTCTAACCATCCATTTTTTAATCTAACGGTGGTTAAGGTGACTGTTCCAAAGAGACACTATATTACACTTGTTGGGCCCGTTCAGATTTAGTCCAGCCCACAAAAGATGGGTAACTCATTATAAACCACAGGCTAGATCATATTTTAGTCGATGTGGGATAATTACTCTTAACATATCAAAAAAGCATTTTTATAAGTTATTCTTGTTAGTCTTTTTAAAAGAGGAATATGATATTCCCTCATCAGAAACGACAACACACCAATACAATTACTTATGTGTTTATTCTTGTGTAACTTTCTTGTGGCTTTCATACGATTCAGTAATCCCCTCAACCTTGTCAGTTTAATCCCCAAGTCTCATTTAAAATTTCAGATTTTTTCTTCTGTTTCTGGTAATTAATCTAATTTTTGGGAGCTACGCCCGTTTCATACTACATGTATGAGTAATCATCGTAGCTATTGGCATAATTATCTTAATAATCAATTCCAGGTATACTAAAATGGGTTTTGCTGGTAACGTCGAGCCATGTTTTATACTTCCTACAGTTGTCGCAAGTAACGATTCTTTCGTGAACCAACCTCGAATTTCTGGTAAAGGAAGCAATTGGCTAGCGCAGCATAGCGCTGGTGTAATGGCTGATCTCGATTTCTATATAGGAGACGAGGCTGTATCTAAATCTCGATCTAATAGTACTTATACTCTTACACATCCAATTAGTCATGGACAAGTAGATAATTGGGATGCTATGGAGAGATTTTGGCAACAATGTATATTTAATTATTTGCGGTGTGATCCAGAGGATCATTATTTTTTGTTGACCGAGAGTCCACTTACGGCACCTGAGAGTAGAGAATATACGGGTGAAATTATGTTTGAGACTTTCAATGTGCCGGGACTTTATATTGCGGTGCAGCCTGTACTTGCTCTAGCAGCTGGATACACGACATCGAAGGTTGGTAATGTTTCCCTCTAATTCAAAGAATCTTCTTTGAACTTCTGGCATCAAGAACATGGACCTTATTTGTGTGTTTGATTTGTTGTTTTATTCAGACCTTTACTCTGACGAATCTAACTTTGTTCATCTAGAACATGGGATTTGATAGTGTAGTGTTCTTGTTGATATGTAGCTTTGGAGTACTGAGGAGCCTTAAAATTAATTTAACACTTATTTTCATTATATTCTACTGAGCAGGACTTTAATGAAATGAAAAAGGTCTATATGTGGATTAAATTTCTTCTGAACACATTTGTAAATAAGTGGGCTAATCATCGTTTTCTACCCTAACATATCATTAGGTTTGGATTTTGCATCCTAAAAAAAGACAAGCGCAGAAAAATACCAATCTAAATAAATGTTGGAATTAGTAACTCGTCATATTATACTCTATCGATTTTTTTAAATTAAATGGGTAAACAATCATACTTTGAAGGCTAAAATAGAAAAGGAGTGGTAGAACAGCATACAAAGTTTTAAAAAAAATGATAGAATAGTTTATTAAGTTACATTGTTTTCGCAACTATTAGTACTACAACCAATACTATTTTTCTATTTGGTACAGTAAGTGTACCAAATGTAATGTTAGTGTGGTGATTGCTAATCTTAATTGGGTGGTGTACAAAATCGAAGTCTGATGGTATGCTTGTATGTACTGTAATTAAACCTATAATAGATAAAATTCCAAATAAAGAGAACAGAGATCTTCATCCATGCATCCATGGTGTTTAGTGTTAACCTGCATTTTTTTGTGTGTAGTGTGAGATGACAGGTGTTGTAGTAGATGTTGGAGATGGAGCTACTCATGTTGTACCTGTTGCTGATGGCTATGTAATTGGGAGCAGTATTAAGTCCACCCCCATTTCTGGCAAAGATGTTACTCTCTTTATCCAACAACTTATGAAGGTATTTTTGTTCTCAGCTACAACACATTTTTTTGAACATTAGAATCATAGATGTAATATCAACACCGGCATTGTTCCTTTATAATTGCCAAAAAGAGTGTTGAGATTGAGGTACAGCATCTTGTCCTCTGTTTTATTGGTGTTGTTTCAATGACGGCAGTCACTTTACTTTCGGACAGCAATGAAATTTGTTATAACTAGTTGCTGACTTGTCTTTAGCCCACAATCTTGCCAAAAATTCAGTGCCTTAAGGCTCGTAATGAAGAGTGTTAAGGGTAGACTATATCTGTTTCTTTCTTCTTTCGTTTGAAATTAGTTTTAAAAACCGAAAGAGAAATTTAACATTTAATATTGCTTTTGTAGGAAAGAGGAGAGCATATTCCTCCTGAAGATTCATTTGAAGTAGCTCGGAAAGTCAAGGAAACTTATTGCTACACCTCTTCTGATATTGTGAAGGTATTTTATCTTTCCATTATTTTGTTCTAAGAGTAAATGTTTGTATCGTTTGAAGATCTGCTAACTGTCAGTTTATCACGGGACTAAGTAAAATTGGCAATTTTACAATCTCTCATTCTCTCTTCTAATTTATTTCAGGAATACAATAAGCATGATAAAGAACCAGGAAAATACATTAAGCAATATAGAGGTATCAAACCGAAGACAGGAGCTCCATATACTTGTGATATTGGCTATGAACGATTTCTCGGCCCCGAGGTATGTCCTTGTCTGTTTTCCTCTAATAACTTTGTTGTCCCCTTCTCTTTTTCTTTTTAGTTTTTATTCTTCTTCCCACCCCACGCATAAATGTTTCAGAAATTAGAATTAGACCTTTGTTAGTTTTATACTGAAAACTTGTGTATTAATGTACACTTGTCAAAATGACAAAATCAAAATTGGTCGGGAAATTTGATATGAAATATCAAAATGCCCTTCTGCCTTTAAATTTTATTAAGACTCCTGAAGAATATTTCAATATTAAAAACCTGAAAGATCTAAATTCTGTATCTGGAGCATCGAATTGGTCTCCCTTTAAGTAGTTACTTAATACGTTGCAGTAATATGTGGCTTTTATGCAGGTTTTCTTTAGTCCCGAGATTTACAGCAACCACTTCACAACACCTTTACCGGTTGTAATAGACAAGTGTATTCAGTCTGCACCAATTGACACAAGAAGAGCATTGTATAAGGTGAAATATACTGATTTAGTTTTGTCCTTAAGCTATATATTTCAAACTGCATATAATTTCTACATTTATCACAACGTGGTTTATTTGATAAGCAATTCCTCTACATTCCTTGTATGGCTATGAATTCATGTGGAACATAAAGGTTTCTGGAGAAACTTAAATCGAGGGTCGAGAGACCAACTAAAAATTTGAGAAGCATGATTTGGATTATTTTTCTCTTCACTTTTATGAAGGGCTGCTATTTTAATGTAGATTATCTCTTTGTGCAAAAGGATAGACCTCCTTTACGGCACCAGCTCTATGTGTAAAGATGGGTAGCTATATTGATTCAGTATCCTCTGAAACGTATAATAAGATTTAAAGAAAAAAAAGATTAAAAAAAAGATTGATTCAATATCCCCTCTGAAACCATATATGTGGTAAACTACGAAAGATAAATTATCATTCCTATCATGTGAACCTTTTTTAACTGTAATTCCCAATATGAGAAAGCAACTCTCTTCCATTCCCGTTCATTCTAGTGTACCAGAATAGCCCTTATTGCATAGCGTGCGGGAGTAATGTGCTATACTTGATTGCACACATTGGGTATAACAATAGTTAGTGGTCTAGCTTAATGGATTTCATTAAGATGAGCAGGTTTAAAAACTGACCCAATGACGAATACTAGGTTCCTGTTTCATTTCATCCGGGTTTTGCTATGTTCACAACACCCGTATTCCATGTGAAAGGAAAGTGAGGGGCAGTCTGCGGAAAGACCTATACTCACTTATTTCTTTATCACATGGAGGATTGGAGTTGTAAACCAAGATTAGAAAATGCTTTTCAGAGCAGAAGTTAGTTGTTGGCTTGCTTCTGATATTCCCTGTGACCTTTCCGCTGTAAATTACAAGATAAAAGTTAAGCTGTCCAAGGATGGTGAAAAAAGGCATGCGTGTATAAATAGGGGTATTTTTTGGGTTTTGCTTTTATTTTACTGAAAAGTAGTTGGGGAAACTAATTGTTGGTTTTACGGGAGCATGCCGAGAAACTTTATCTTTAGATAAGAAATGTCTCCTTTTGTTTTCTGGGTAAGAAGTATGTCAAGCAAGCTTGCCAGCCAGGAAACTGGACAATTGAACAAAGGAGACAATATTATGAAAATGTTGCTGAGTTTGACAACCAAACAATTATTTGCTCAAAACAAAAAAGTTGAAAGCTAAGTGTTTGATAAACAAACCGGAGATGTGATTTAGTTTAAGTTTCCATAAAAACCATATGGTCGTGAAGGTTATCCGACTTAAGCTATATATGTCTCATGGTAGATGCTAAGCAAAATAAGTCTTGCTACAACAGAAAGTAAGACTTAGTCTGGGAACCTACAAAAGGATGTATTTGCCGAAAGCAAGTAGCGCAAGCTCACATAGTTGCAGCAAACAATCCCTTGGTAGTTGGTAGTTGGTACACAAAGAGCTAACTATTAGATCACTTTCATAACGAGTTGCTGATACATAAATCCATAAATCATAGAAGATGACCTGACTGAGCTATATATCTCTACTAAATTATGTTGGGGCCTCATGATTCAGCTTAAAAATTTCTCCTTTTCCCCCCCTGATGCCATAGTTAAATATATATTCTAATATATATTTTAAGTTGTTTACGTGTATCATCACAATCTAGAATCAGTTGTTTCAATTGGAACTTCAGCAGTTTTCTCTTCAGGGATTGTAATTTTTCTTTCTTTCTTTTTAAAGGTTGACTTATATGTATATTTTTTATATCTTAGAATGTTGTCTTGTCCGGTGGGTCAACAATGTTCAAAGATTTCCATCGAAGATTGCAACGAGATCTAAAGAAGATTGTAGATGCACGTGTTCTTGCTTCTAATACGCGGCATGGTGGAGAAATAAAAGTAAGTATTTGAACTGAACTTTGTCATATTTCTCCAGAGAACTTTTGGACACAAGTAATAATATGAATGGGATTACTGATAACAGTCACAGCCAGTGGAAGTCAACGTAGTTAGCCATCCTATTCAAAATTATGCAGTGTGGTTTGGAGGCTCCGTTCTAGCATCTACACCAGAATTTTTTACGGTAGGTATATGTTTCCATATATTGTTATTGTATGACTTGAATAATTATTATTATCATATTCTGTGAAGTGAAAAAGCAGAAAACAAGAGGGAGAGGCTAACAATGAAAATACTTTTGCGTAAAATGTAAGGTTGCGATCGGTTGTGGTTCTAAAAAATCACTTCTCGAGTTTTTTTCAAATAAGCAGAACTTATGTTTGGTAGATTGGTTCCCAATAGTTCATAGGAAATTATAACCAAATTATACTGAAAATATATAACAACTTTATATATTTGATCATGAGGAATGGAGTGACAACCTACCGTCACTATTTAATTTCTTCTGTAGAGTTAGGAAATCTGTTGTTTCTTTACAGGAAATCTTTTAGACGAATACAAAGTTTGCATGAGAACATCACCTTTTCCAACAACTTAATTGTTTTCAACAATGAAATCAATGGAAATCAGTAGTCTGACATGATCTGAAAGTATGAAATTAAGACTTAAAAAGCAAAATACATACTTGGGAGTGTAAATAAATGTGAATTTTTTTATTGTTTCATCGTATTCTGAGTGACGAACTTGTGTTTTGAATTGAGGGAAACGTGTGCTTCTTTGACAGGCCTGTCATACCAAGGCAGAGTATGAAGAGTACGGTGCGAGTATTTGCCGAACAAATCCTGTTTTTAAGGGTATGTATTGATTTTGCAGCGGTAAGCTAATGCGGAGGCATTCGTTGTATAATTACAAAGTTTAATGTTTTGGAGGTTTGTGTACAATAGATGTAGACTCTCAGTTGTGAGATAAATAAGACATTCTTTGGTTTGGGAGCAAATAGGTCCTTGATAAGATAAAGACTCGTCAGTTAGCTGAATATTAACCGGAAATGTGAAGTTATATTGTCATTTTTATTGTGAGTATCGTGTTCATCTTTGTTCAGGGGTGATACAAAATTTTTGTTATTGTATAACAGTTTAGGCTATTTTATTTATTAGACCGTGACGGAGAAATTTAGAGCTACAATTTAGTTTGTTAATTTGTCCCGGGATGGGGGGAAAACCCATGGTTGTAAACTTTTTTTTATAGATGTATATTCTTTTCAAGTAGTATCGCCTTAAACCGTCTAAATCACTCATCCCTAAGCATATCACTGTAAGAGCAGGCGGGTTCACCTATTATGACTTCAATCTTCTTGTGGAAATACCGAAATACATGTACTTTTTAAGTAGTATACGCTTTCTCCATGGCAATATAAGTTGGAAGCTTACAATTGAAGGGTAGTTGGTTCAGTGTCCAGTCAAGCATTGAGAGGTTTATTAGTCATCCCTTTGGCTATAAGTTTTTAGGCAAAAGTTTCAAAATTTTGGAGGCATAAATAAATATTTTAATGAAAATAAATCATTTAGCTTTACTTGTTCAAGAATTACGCAAGTTGCAATTAAAAAACTGAGCACTTTGCATATCAAATGATAGATAGGGATATTAACGCTGACACTCGAGTCTTGTAACTACTCTTGGCGTGTCTATGTGAGTAGGGATGCCAATTGGGCCGGGTTTCTCGAAACCCAACCCGATCCGACCCGCACATCAATCCGCACATAACCCGACCCAATCCGTTTATACCCGACCCGTTTGATCCGGAATTTTTTTTATAAGTCAAAGAAGTGCAAACCATTATTAAGCATCTATCAATAACCATTTAATTAAATTAGAAAAGCCTAAAAATCTTATTTTTTCCAAATTTTTTATATTTACCTGGTAAAAATTTATAATAATTTAAATTATTGTTTACAACAATACCCAAAAAAATAAAAGGAAAAAAACTGACAAAAAAAAGAAAATAATAAGCTAAAATAAAATAAGGATATATATATATATATATATATATATATATATAGAGAGAGAGAGAAAGTTAGTACACAAGAGAGATGACTAATTAATTTGGTGAATGAGTCTCTTTTAATATTTTGTGATTTTTTTATTTTTTATAATTTTATGTGATTTTTTTCATTTTTTATAATATTTTGTGGTTTTTTTCATTTTTTTTCATTTTTTTTTATTTTTTTTTTCATTTTTTTTGTAATTTTGTGATTATTTGTGATTTTTTCATTTTTTATAATTTTTTTGTGATTTTTTTATTTCTTTGTGATTTTTTTTTTCATTTTTGCATTTTATATAATTTTATATGTTTTTTTTCCATTTTTTATGAATGACGTTTTGGTAAATAAAATAAATAATCAAAAAGTGGTATCTATAGGGAATATGAACTTATTTCTAACTTGCACAAAGTTGCACAAAAGTGCAAAATAACCCAATCCAACCCGACCAAAATAATTCTGCACTTTTATCTAATCCGTAACGGGTCGGATCGGGCCAAAACCCGGAATTTTGCCATCCCTATCCGTGAGAATTAACCATCTTTTGATTTTTTTAAATTTAACAATGTTCAACCATGAAATTAGTGAATGTTAAATTACAAGGTATAGAAGTATAAATTAAAATGCGGAGTTCTTAAAATAATAATGGAAGAAGTAGGAAACAAGTCAAAAATGAGTGGATAGCTTCTATTGTTTAAGGAACAACAGGAAAGTTCTAGAGACTTTTGCAGTGGGTAATTTGGTGTGGTAATCATCTTAGACTTGTATCAAAAGGTTGTGGTTCTTTTTATCGTTTGTAAACTTGGACAAATTTTCATAAAACTAATTGATTTATGGATGAGTGACTGGTAAGTCTGGTATGAAGTGAAAGAAAATAAAAAGAGAAGATGGAAAACTAGTTTAATTTGTATAGGACTTGCAGCTTCAAATTAAGAAAATTAAAGGGAACTTTTTTCATAAAAAAGCCTGGTCGTTATAAATCAATTTATTTTAAAAATCTAAAGGACCAAATGATAGATTAGTATACTAGCCATTATGAATTTAGTTTCAGAGGGACAAAAAGTTCTTTTTAAAAAAATAAAAAAATAACGGTCTAACTATTCGTAAAATAAAAAAATAAAAAAATAAAAAAAATGAACTCCGCCTTTGTCTTGCCGTCATGGGTGAGATTTAATACCTCGCAGTCTCTCTTTTGTGTGCGTGAGACTTAACAAAGCTCAAGCTTTTCTGTTGTGTTTGGCCACGATTCTCGAGAAGGCTCAAACTACTATCTTATGGATGTTTCAATTCAAATTAGGGATAATGCAGAATGTATGATATCCCTCCAAGAGATGTCATGGTTGTGATTAGGGGTGCAAATGAACGGAACGAACCGAACAGAGCTTTGTTCATGTTCGTTCTAACTCAAAATAATTGTTCATGTTCGATTCATGTTCGTTTATAAATGAATTAACATGAACATAACAGCTTGGCGAACGAACAACGATTTGTTCACAACAAAAATATTAGGAATTGAGTTTAGACTCGGTTACAAAGTTATATATATATTATTAACACAACATCAATGTTCATATGTATGTAAACATGTGTTAAAAGTTTCAAGTTTTGAACTTTTGTAATATCTAAATAAAATAATGTTAATTTTTTGTAAATATGTTTGTATGCGTAAATTTCACATAATGTGGGTTTTCAAGATTGCTAAATGGTTTGTAAACATAACGGTTTATAAACATTTTGAAAATTTACGTAATACTTTACTTTTTTATCTATTAATACATATCATAATCTGTAATATTATCTAATCTAAGTAATTGTTTGAATTCTTAACAAACCGAACTCTTAACGAACGAACGGGGTCGTGTTTATGTTCGGTTTGTTTACTTAACGAACGCTAAATTTATGTGCATGTTCGGTTCATTTGTTTAGCAAACGAACACGAAACGAGCTGTTAACAAACCGAACGCGATCTGTTCATGAACTGTTCGGTTCATGTACAGCCCGATCACGATCATGTGTCACTTGCGGATTAAAGCTAGTTAACTCTTCATTTTCTTTTGTTTCCTTGTTAGGGTCTTAACATTCCTTTTACTAAGATAGAAATAAAATTAATGATTCTCTAAATTTACATCATCAAATTGTGAACCTTGAAGTTGTCTAATTGAAAGCATTAAAAAAAGTCATACTGTAACACCTAATAACCAATATTAGGTTTAATTCCTAACTTATTTCATCTAATTGCATGTCACCAATTTCAGATAAGTCAAGTTTTCTTGAATTTTAGAAATGTTTCTAATGAATTAAGTAGCAATTAAGATATAATATCATAAATTGGATTTGCAATAACATTTAATGATTAACTTCCACATACTACTTAAATGAATCATATCATATTTAAAAGCGTACGTCCAAGAGAATTAGGAAACTAAATTGAAACTACTTAAAACCAACCGCTTAATAGATTAAATTTTGCGCAATAAAACAATGAGTACTTATACTATTACCCTGCATGCACATTATTAACTTGAATTGATTTGATTCAAACTGACGTTGCTTTTAAAGCGAAGAATAAAACCTTAAATATACGAGATGGTATGAGTTTGGTTTTTGTTAATATTGCAAATTATCTAAATGCAGCGACGGAATCACGAATTATAAATAGAAAGGACCGATATTCTATGTATTTTTTTTAATATCCTAGAGTATTTTTTTCGTAATAAGGGATGAATGTTAATTTTTATAGAAAATTTCGTAATATATATACTTTTTTATTTTTTCGGTAAAAAAATTTCAAAATAGGGCAGGACGGCGGACTCCGAGTGAGCCCCACCTAGTAACTTCCGTCTAATTTTTTTTACTATTAACTTCCCTCATTTTATGTTATTTTGTAGTATAAAAAAGTAATTTTATATGACATTTTACCATATATCCATTGTCATTTGTTCATGAATATACACATTTATCCAAAAAAATAAAACAATAAATGGGAAATAATAATAAATAACTCTTACACCCATACATAACTTGCCTAGCGTACTCATTTTTTCTTTCAAAACTATCGATACATACATAAATATATATATATATATATAGATATAGAAAGAGAAAGAAGACCATCTGATAGAGCTCGTTTAATAATCCTTCAAATCGATCTTAAACATACAAATTTCAAGGTTATTTTCGTAATTATACTTAAAACATCTCCGATTTATCTCTCTTTTTTTTTTAGGTATTTCTCTTCCCCTTCGTTAAATTAGTTTTGTACTTTTGCTTTTTATGTAATTTTTATCACATAATTATTCACTATAGATTTATAAACACAAGAAGTGTATAGATTTGATTTATATAATGATATTTAGTTTATTTGAGCTACTGGGTTAAAATTTAATAAAGTTTTAAGTAAAAGGCTGTAACTTTTTTGTTTTACTGATTTGGGTACTTACGACGACAGTTAATTATTAACTCTATCTCAACATTTAATTATTACTACTAGTAATTTATGAAGGGTTTGTTGTAATTTTATAGATCAATTAGTCAACTATTACTAGTATCTATACAAAAAAAAATATTTACTATAAATTTATAGATAAAAGAAGTGTATATATACGATTGATATGGAGCTGATTTGAGCTACTGGGGTAAATTTTAAAATAGTTTTAAGTAAAAAGGCTGTAACTTTTTTGTTTTACTGATTTGAATACTTATGACAGTTAATTACTAACTTTATCTTAAAATTTAATTATTAATACTAGTGATATATGAAGGGTTTGTTGTAATTTTGTAGATCAGTTAGTCAACTATTAGTATCTTTACAAAAAATGTTGAAAGCTGATTAGTTGGTGTATTAAAGTGCTACTAATAATTATGAGAACTTGTCTCTATTAGCTCGATATTTAGCCGATTTGAGCTCTTGGGGTAATTTTTTTAAAGTAAAATTGTAAGAAACGTGTAACTTTTCTGGTTTAAGCCTTTACTGTTTTACTAATTGTGGTAATTATGACTTATGACAGTTAATTACTAACTTTATATCAAAACTTGATTATTAAACTAGTAATTTATGAAGGGTTTGTTGTGATTTTGTAGATCAATTAGTCAACTGTTACTAGTATCTTTACAAAAAATGTTGAAAGCTGGTTAGTTGGTGTGTTAAAGTGCCACTAGTATTTATGAGAACTTGTCTCTTTTAACTCGATATGCAGCCGATTTAAGAACTTGGATAATTTTTTTAAAAGCCTGTAACTTTTTTGTTTTCAAGTTCTTTTTACTGTTTTACTGATTCCGGTAGTTTTGACAGTATATTACTCACCTTGTCTCAAAAACCAGTTACTAATACTAGTAATTTATGAAGGGTTGTGATTTTGTAGCTCAAGTTGTCAACTATTACCAGTATCTTTACAAAAAATGTTGAAAGCTGATTAGTTAGTGTATTAAAGTGCAACTAGTATTTATGAGAACTTGTCTCTTTTAGCTCGATATGTAGCCAATTTGAGAACTTGGGTATTTTTTTTAAAAGCCTGTAACTTTTTTGTTTTAAGTTTTTTTACTGTTTTACTGATTTTGGTAGTTATGGGTCTTATGACATTTATTACTAACCTTGTCCCAAAAACCACTTATACTAGTAATAAATAAAAGGTTTGTTGTAATCTTGTTGATCTACCAGTTAGCCGTCCTAACTTTTTCAAAACTATGTTGAAAGCTGACAAGTTGGTGTATTAAAGTGAAACTATAGATTATATAAACTTGTCTCTATTTGCTCGATGAAATGTTGAAAGCTGATAAGTACCAGTATAAAAGTGAATCTATATATTATACGAACTTGTCTCTATTCGCTAAATGTGTAGCCGATTGGAGCACTTGGAGTAAAAATTCTAAGTTGAAAGTCTACATATTTTCTGTTTTACTGATTTTGGTACTTATGACAATGGATTACTAATCTTATCTGAAAATTCAATCATCAATTATAGTATTAAATAAAGGGGTTGTTGTAATTTTGTAGATCAACCAGTCAACAAGTAATTTTTTTTTTTCAAAAAAAGTATTAATAGCTGATACGTAAGAGTATTAAAGTGCAATTAATATTAAAAAAACTTTTGTGAGGCTAACTTTGTTCTATCCGGAGATGTCAATTAGTGATATTGAATTACTTCATAGATCGATCGTTGTGTTGAAAGATAATACTGTGGGGTTGTTTGGTTGCAGCTTTAAGCTGAAATCTCACACTGAAAGGGCAATGGGTAAGGCTTTTCTAGTTCGTGTTAACCATACGTGTTTATCTACTTGCAGGCATGTGAGTTGTCTAAATGTAACCAGTATAAAAGATTATGTAACTGATCGACCTGATAAATTCGAACTAAATCTCACATGTTCTTTTTTCCCCTATAATTTATGCTTCCTTTATATCGATTGATTTTATGTTCTTGAAAATGGGGTAGTTAAAATTTTCATTTGTACCTGTTTCATTTAAATGGATGTCGGTAGATTTTTTTTAATGGTACTTGGACACCAAAAATCAGGCAGGCGCTTGTTGGGTTACAAAATGACCTAATTATAAAGACTATTAAGATTCATAAATTAACATATGTGCAGCAATCAAATGAATATTCTCCATGTATCTAGCTCAAAAGGATAAAAATTTGGCCTTCCCAATGTGTATCCGATTGCAAACGGTCTTACAACAATAATTAAAATAGTAAACAAGTCTGAGGCGTAGTAAGTTGTATTCCTTGCAAGAGAATGTTGTGTATTTGTTTTCCCTAATAACTCGTTGCTGTTTCACATTTTGTCTGAAGATTTATAAATGCATGGTCAGATTTTGATAAAGATTTAGCAATTTTTTTCTTGTTTGTCAAGGAAAAGATTTGCACTCTTATATTTGTACGAAATACATCTTACCACAGATAATACTTGTTTATTGTTCCAGTTATTGTTATAGGATATCTTGCAATTGGATATAGTTTTAAAAAGCCAAAATTTCGACCGTGAACTAGATGCACAGAGACTATTCATTTAATTTTTGTTTATATGTTGATATATAAATTATTATTTATCTTTATAAGTTAGGTCCTCTTCTGTAACCCAGCAGCACCTGATTTTAGGTGCCTGAGTACCACTAAGAAGTTTCTTCATGCATCCACTGCATGAAACGTATCCATTATGATAAAATCATTTACCTCTTTTCAAGTTCGTTAATATTTATAGAAACACAAAATAAGTCCGATATAATGGTATTCAGAAGAAAAGAAAATAGGACATGGAAGCAATGTGTTCGAAATTATAAGATTGATCTGTTACATCATGTAATATTCCGGGTACCATTTAGACTAATTAAATGCGTACATGTTTCTATAAACAGTAAACACATAAGCCTAAATCGAATTAGAGAAGCCTTACTCGTTACCTCTTCTTCACATGTAATAAAAATTTATCTTAAACGATGGATTTTGATTTGAGTTAAGTAATGAATAATTTTCTTATTGAAGAACTATTAAGATCCCTCTTAAACTTGTATGGTTTCATGGTAATCTTCAAAACTGTATGGGAACCTTCAAAACTGTAAACTATTCATTATACCATAGATTAAAATACTTAAATAAAGTCGATAGTAAATAAATCAAGAGTGTGCCATCAGCTTGTTCGATTTCATGTATGTTCAAAATTTTTTTTGCTTATACACTTACATTGGTTGTCCGCTAGGCAAGAACTATGTATCTTATGATCTTTCCGTGTGAAGATGCACTCCCTCCGTGCCGTCTTCTTGTTCCCTTATGAAACTATGATTTTGATTAACGGAAATCTCTATCTAAATTGCCGAAATTGTTTTTTTTCTCCTTTTGCTCTTTGTTTTTGTACTCACTTAGTTACTTATGACGGTATGTATGCTTACATCAGGCAACTTTAGTTGCGTTGTTTAAAAAATCTTGATACTGTTTTTTTTTTGGGGTAAGTATCTTGATACTGTTCTCTATCCAAGCTTATACGGATTTCAAAAATTAGTCAGATCCTCTGTGTATCTTTAAATCTGAAAGTGGATTTAAATATTATATACAGATATATCGAAATGGACTGTATTCTATTATTTTTTACTATATAGAGGCAGTATACCAATACACTCGGTAATACAAATTATACAGTTTTCGAATTTCATACTGCCTATCTAATAACCTTGTGCCTAGACTTGTATGTCTTTTATTTGGCCGGCTTCATCTTTCGGAATAAATTGGTTACTTATTGAAACTAACAAGTAATCCACTTCTCTCAAGCAAGTTTAATTTTCGATTTCCAAAACTTGCCTCTTTTATGTTTTTTAGCAAGTACGTATGAATTAAAAGACAAACGGTATAAGTATTCAAACTTGCTAGAACAAGCTCTAGCTTAGCTGTAAGGTAATAAAAACAACATTAAATTACAACTATTTGATCAAAATGAACAAAGAACAAGCTACAACTTTCATGTCTTTTTCTTCCATTTGAGCCAGATCTGTCTCTCTGTAGGTATCGTAACAACCGATAGTTGGATATTATAGATGGATCCTGGGGCAGAACAACTAGATTATGGGGACGAATATAATGGGTCCCAAAAAATGAGGTACCAAGGAGGTGGAACTATTTCTGCTCTTGCAGATGATGAGGTTATTGGAGATGATGACGAATACGACGATCTTTATAATGACGTAAACGTTGGAGAAAAATTTCAGCAAATGCAACAACCTGTGATACAAATGGCACCAAAAGCTAATCCCCCTGAGTCTAATATCAAAATTCCACAACCTAAAGTGGAATTAACAGCTGATAGAGGCCAAATGGTATCCACTGAAAATTTTCAGCAGGATAGAGTTATGGGGATCAATTTCAATGCTCCAAAAGAAAATATTGTCGCTCAAAAAATTGGTGTTGAAAGTTCCATATTACCTGCAAAAGTTTCTACTGGAGGTGTACCAGTTCAGAACCCTGGTATGGGACATAACCAAACGAGCACAATTGTGAATTATTCTAATAATGAAAATAGTCGTCCGATGGATAATAATGGTGCGACGATGCTATTTGTGGGAGAACTCCATTGGTGGACCACAGATGCAGAGATAGAGAGTGTTTTGTCTCAATACGGGAGAGTAAAAGAGATAAAGTTCTTCGACGAGAGAGCTAGTGGTAAATCCAAAGGCTATTGTCAAGTCGAGTTTTACGATTCTGTATCTGCGTCTATGTGTAAAGACGGAATGAATGGTCACATTTTCAATGGTCGAGCTTGTGTGGTCGCCTTTGCTTCGCCACAAACTATAAGGCAAATGGGTTCAAATTATGTAAATAAAAACCAAACTCAAACTCAGTTTCAGCCTCAGAATCGAAGGCCCATGAACGACAATCTGGGGAGGGGTGGTGGGATGAACCAACAACACCCTAACAATGGAGAGAGAAACTACGGAGGGAGAGGTGGGTGGGGACGAGGTGGGCCTCGAGGCCCGGTAAGTGGGCCCATTAGGGGAAGGGGAGGCCCAATGGGAGGAAGGAACATGGCCGGTGGTGGTCCCAATGGAGGAGGATTTGGTCCGATGGGTGGGCCCTCTTTTGGTGGGCCGATGGGTGGTATGATGAACCCTCAAGGGATGATGGGTGCTGGGTTCGATCCGAGTTTTATGGGTCGGGGAGCTGGCTATGGGGGATTTCCAGGTCCTGGTTTCCCAGGGGTAATGCCGTCTTTTCCTCCAATGGGGATGACCGGGGTGGCACCTCATGTAAATCCGGCGTTTTTCGGTAGAGGAATGGGAAATAACGGAATGGGTATGGGAATGGGAATGAGTATGATGGGTAACCCTAATATGGATGGGCAACAAGGTATGTGGGGTGATACTAGTATGGGTGGAGGAGATGAATATGGACAAAGGACCAGAGAATCGAGTTATGGAGGTAATGTCGAACTAGAAGGGCTAGAGAAGATTAAACCAAAGAGAACATAAAAATAATTTGAAATCTGTTTACTTTATTCAAAGAAAAAAGAACCCCGAGTTTTACAATCTCTAAACCTGGTTTGGTTGCAGCTTATAAGTAAATCAGGTGGAATTTTTAAGTTTCAGGGAAAAGCTAGGTTGATCTAGCTTACTGCTTTTAGCTTTCTCACGACAAAAAATCTGAAAAGCTGAGTTTTTAAACTGATCAACCAAATGCAGTCCAACTTTGAAGCAAATAGGCTGTGTTTAAAACTTTAAATGTTGCAACAAAAAAGTCTTATCCACATCCTAAAATATATTTTTTCATAAATTAAATGTTCAAAGTTGCATCTAATCAAGTATAAATATGAAACAAAATCTCTCTCTCTCTTTCTCGCTGTCTATGTATACATACATACAATAACGAGAAATTGTATACAATAAAATTTATGTTTCTTAGTATTTCCCCTTTTCGTCGTGTTTACTTTCTACGAGAAAAAGTTATGAGCCCTCCATTGTTCTGTATCAGGAGGTGAAGATGGTGGTTCCGAATACGGTTATGGTGATGGGAACCAAGAGAAAGGAGCGAGATCAAATGTTGCTTCGAGGGAGAAGGAGTGGGGATCTGAACGTGATGATAGAGAGAGAAGGCATCGAGATGAGAGAGAGATGGAAAAGGAGAGACCTGAGAGAAACCATCGCTATCGAGAGGAGAATGAGGATTGGGATCGAGGACAGTCTTCTTCAAGATCTCGAAGCAGGTCCAAGGCTATACCAGAAGAGGATTATCGACGATCTAGAGATGGAGATTATGGAAAAAGGAGACGCATGCCTTCAGAATAAAGGATCTAATCTTTCTACTTGTGTGCCTTTTCGAATGAAAAAGTAAGTTCTGTTAGTGTCATTAAGAGAGAAAGCCGGATTCCTTGCATTTTCTGTCTTTTTTATAAAACCTTAAATATGCGGATACTTTATTACTCAAAAACTTCATAGCAACTAAGGACTTGCTGTCTTCGGTTGGGCATTTACGACCCAACTGGCGAGAATTCCATAGGTCTCTGTGTGTGTTCTCTTAGATTCTGTCACTTTCTAAGGCTTGTGACCTTGGATTTGAAAGTTATGTTATATGATTGTGTGTGATTTAAGTTTGTTTCAGCTTTCGCTCTCATTACTTTTCCATTTTCCTTTTCCTTACTTGGTATTCAAATATTGCTAAACAGATACAACTGTACTGTCTGGGCATGATTCTTGTGCTATAGTTCTTACTTCCATTGAAGAAATTACTTTTGCTATAAAGTTATCCGACTTTCAATGATCATGAGATACAAACAAATTGTTTTCAGCTTGATTAATGCGGAACCACTGTTACTTGAAAAAGGAATAGAATAGGATATTGAGTAGATAGAGCAAACTGACTATTACGTGTTGACTACAGCTATGTGATTCTTAGAGCCTTAGTTGTTATTTGCTTTCAGTATTAGATTTTAAGATTGTGGTTTCTTGGAAATAAATGTATTTTTGTCAATCTAGAGTTTGCAGCTGCATATGGTGTTGGACACTTCAGAATTAAGCCTGGATTAGGATATGGGTCAGTTTGAATGAATGTTTGACCTAACACATAAGCATGCATGTAGATTTAACTATTATTGCATGGTTAAAGCTTGATGTTTCATCTGCTATGCGTACAATCCCTATTTTCTGCCATAAAATGTCACTATCTTTGCATATTCAATCTAAAACTAGGTTGAAAAATTAAGGGCTCTTTATGGCATAATAAATTAAGGTGTTCGTTTAACAAAAAATTATAGGTATTAGAATAAGAGGCCCTATGGCTTTACAAACATGGCATTTGTTTTACACATTTCTTGATTGTAGCGAGAATAAGTGAGTGAGAGTAGCTAATTTACAGTTCTTTTGGGGGTAATGTTTTGCCCTTACTTTGTATTTTTATTTCCTCTCTCTCTCTCTCTATATATATATATTTTATTACGTGTTGCAATTCCTAGCCTTAGCCACCATTTCACCGGGGGGGGGGGGGGGGGGGGGGGGGGGGGTTGTCATTTTCATGCTGTGGGTGGTATCGCAAAGAGTTTTTTGTTACCAGAAATATTTTCAACTATTATGTTATAATAAGTGTATCTTCTTTCTTAAAGTCTAGCTTTTTGACATGCGGACTTTATTATCATATTCAGGGAGCGATTGGAAAGACGCTTCTTTGATTCCATCAATCTTAAGATGCTTTTGATTGCCTCAAGCTCTTGCTCAAAAATCTAACTTATGAATTTCAAGTGCGATTTCTCCAAAAGAGCTGATTCTCTGTTTGTTAGGCATTATTGTATTAGGTTCACAGAATGTAATAGAATGTCCAGAATGTTATTTGTGTGCTGTCATTGCCTTTGTAAATAATATGTGATTTACTTCTAAATAGTTTCACTAGGAGTTGGCGTTTTTGCTTTGTATTAATGGTAGCAAGAGGCTGTTGTGCCGAATGTAAACGTCATACAAGGAATTTTTTTGGTCCTTCAATGACGCTTTGTTCCCTTTTAAGTTGGAAAATTTAAGGATGTATTCCGACTATGTAATTCCCAAGTTGTAAACTTAGTTAGGTATTAACACAATGCCGTTGCTCCAAATGTTAAGACCATTGTACCCCTCTGCGCAGAAAAAAACTGTATGTAAAGTTTTCAAGTTATGTGTAAAGGTCATTGTAAGATTTCCTTTTTGGTCCTTATATGATTCTTTGTTCCCATTAAGTTGGACAAATTTACGAATGTAATTATCTGATTTATGTAAGCCCTAGTTGTAAGTTGAGTTAGGTGTAAAGCCATTTTTCCAGATGTCAAGGCCAATGTACCTCTCCTTTTTTGCAAATAAAGTTCGGATGTAAATATTTGAAGTTCTGTAAATTTTGCCAAGTTTTGTATGAGTCAGCATTAGGCTGTTGTTCAATTGTTTAGATTGGTCAGATGTTTTGGTTTGCGTTTTTTTTAACGTTCTTTTCATTTTGAGTAATTTGTGACGTGATTTTATTTAAGCTGTGACTTGCAAGTTCTGTTTTGAAGTGACAAGGCTGCAAAATCCCTTGAAGGTCACGTATGTCTTTGTTTCCCCCCCTCGGGACAAAGCTTAGGATGCACTTTATCTATATTATGTCTGCAGCATGATATGAGTTTTGTTTTTAGATATACTTCTTAGTGTTGTCACCATTTTGCGAATGGTGACAACACTAAAAAGTATATTCTTTGAATGCGAATATTCTAACCGGGTTTGGTCTGTCCTTCTCGGTAAATCTGGTTTTAATATTAGCAAAGGTGACTGGAATTTTTGGGTGGTATAGGCGGAAACACATTGCAAAGGCAAGTCGGTCTCGGCCGAGTTAGCCAAGTTTTTATTGGTTAGTGCGACATATTGCATATGGATTGAACGTAATGCAATAATTTATAGAAGCTCAAAACGGTCTCCGGAATCTATTATTATAGATATAGAACATTTTGTTAGATTTAGCCTTAACAAGTTTAGAAATGTGGGATGTAATGCAAGAAATAGCTTTATAAAGATAGCGTGGCGTCTAGATTCTCATTTTATAAAAGAACTTTGAACGCACACGAGTTTTGTAGCCTCCGGGCATTTTAAGCTCTGATAATATACGCTTACTCTACAAAAAAAAAAAAAAAAGGTTAAGCTTCTGATATAATGATATTGCACTGGATGTGTGTAATTTTGGTATCAGTGCTTCAACTATCCTAAAGAAGCAATTCATTCAAACAACAATTTATTATAAATATTGACGAGATACATGCTCGTGTAATGAAGACACAATCTTTTTTATTTTTGTGGAAAAAATGATCTTACATGGCTACAAGCAGCTTAGAATTCTAACAATACTTGGTAGGGAAAAGCGAATTGTTTTCGGTTTGTTGGAGTTCCTCGTAAAAAGTGTTGGGAGGTTCTATTAGTTAATTTTTCATTTTTGTGTTTTCACCTATCGTTGCCTTCTGTGTTGTGACATTTAATTGCCTCGTTTAGAATCTAACTCTAGCTAACAGTCTGGCTAAAATATGACAAAATCCTTCATGCTTGCGTCTAATCATAATTAGCTCTTTTAGTTGCGAGACTAGAACATAATCTATCAGACATGAGTATTTGATTAGCAACTTCGTTAGTAAATTGTAAGCATGTTTGAGGAGCTAAAATAGCACATGAATGGCCCTCTTAGATTATTTCTAAATTTGGAAAATGCCAGTTTGGGTAATTGCCACTCTTTATGACCCCCCTTGTTTAATAAGTTTGTTTATGAGTGACCGGAATCTGTTTTTTTTTTTTTTGAAAAGAACATTATATTTAAACCAGATCCAAGGATTACAAGAGACCAAAATTGGTCAGGAAAAATGAAATAAAAAGAATTACAAGATTTTTTCCTAGCATAAATGGTTATACAATTGGCCGGACCATTCATCGATCTAGGAACCCAAACGAAGCGTTAATCTTCGCTCTCCTTGATAGCTCAAATATCTTCAACGACAACCTCTATTTCCCAAGTGATTTCGACCGTTATGTCAGAATTACAATAAACAAGAAGATTACTGTTATCGGCTTTGAAATAAAAATAACACTCCCAATTCTTCTCGTTTTTGTTGGAGCCTTGCATAAATCAAACTAGTAAACCAAGACATGCGATGTGTGCAATTGATTTTATTTTTTTGATTGCGTAAACAACTAATAAGTAATTAACATTCTGATAATTCATAAAATAGGAAGGAACATTTATATTTATATAGAATACTTCAATTAGAAAAAGTAAACTGGAAATTTAGAAAAGTTACCTCGAAATAACTATAATGGAGAAACATTATCAAATGAAGATGGGTTGAAGTAACTTTTAAGCTTTTAACGTGAGAGAATGGTGGGGAATGGATAGTTATCTCTCATCTTTTTTAAAAGTAATTGAGGCGTTTACCGAGATATATGACAGTTTTATGGAGGAGGGGCACCCGACTCTTTAGCGAAACTCTCCCTCCGTTTTCGTGATTCAGAATGATTTTTCGAATACGTTTTTTTTTTATCAACGTATTGTTTTATTTCAAAACTGTTTGTTAAAAAAAATATGTACAATTTTAACTTTTATATATCTTTTTGTATTTTTTGACCGTACTAAACTATAAATTGCCAAATAAACAATTAAACACCAAAAACTGTATGAAAGTTGAAATTTTACAGATTTTTTTTAACAAATATTTTCTAAAAAAAAAATGTTGATACAAAAAAAACATTTTTTAACTATCATTCCGAATCGCGAAAAACGGAAGGAGAGTTTCGCCAAGGCCCAAAAATGGGGGAGTGTGGTGCCCCCTCCTTCCAGATTTATTTTAAATTATGGGTAATTTTGAAAATTCAAAATTTTAACAGGGATCTCTTAACAAATAACTTTTGCGGCTTCGTAATCACTCTTGAGTCTTTACATAAACGGCAAGTATAGAACTATAGATTATTTGTTCCAAAGCTAGAGCGAAACAAACCCCAATTATCGAATATACACCTCACCACAGTACACTCACACTCTCCTCAGCTGATGAGTGTAGTTTGCTGTTTAATTGATGAATGTAATTGAACTTCTGATTTTTCTGGATTTTGTTTAGTTAATCTGTTTTGTTAGTATTCATTTAGTTGTTTTCTATTTGTGGTGATGATGATAATCGGATGATTATGCTACTGCAGTTTTATATGTTAATACGAACATGATTTGTATAAATGGGGGGTTGCTAATGTAGAGAAATTAGATATTTCGAATAGATCGTTTACCGGAAGTTAAACTTTTCAGGAAAGAGTGTTTCCAATTTTTATTTTTATAGAAACTGTAGAAAATAACTTCGAGTAGTCTTTAGCTGTACCATTTGAATGTTCAGATAATAGATTAATGAAATCGCCAATCTCGGCCGTGAGATATTTTTTTCGAAGTTAAAGGTGTCCGAGATACAGTCAGTTAGTCTAGACGAGATTTAAGAGAAGGTTTCTTTTCATCCTGCTACCAGACACCAAGAAAAATAAGAAATCACAAATAGTTCCATTAAAGAACTTCAGGAAAAAAGGTTCTTCAGAAACTATGTAATCAAAAAAATCAATTGTTTTGAACTAATTTACTGTGACAATTTACGTTCTGCACCATAAAAAGCCTCGCTTCAAAAGTAGTAATGGATATTAGTAACCATACAGAACTTACAAAGTGCATTATTGCCATCGGTTTTTAGTTTCTCAGCACATTGTCGTAAAGTACTTTTTAAAAAATGTACATTTCTTATCTATATTTCAAAAATGTACATTTCTTTAGTTAACTACAAGAATGGCATATATCATGTACATATCCGCTTCTTTCCACTTAGACAAAAAAACGTTTCAAGGACAAAACACAAATGTAAATAAGAAGACATCTCCTCTGTTAAAATGTGCCAATTTTTCTATGTACCAAAATTGACTAAATATGTTCTTTTAACTTTCTCAAGTTATATCATAGCTAAACCACAAACATGTCCCCTTTATCTGCGCCAAAACACCCATTTTCCCTCTATATTTATCCTCCTTTTTTTTTTACTTTTACCCACCCAAATAGCAGTATATATCTCAATTCCAAGAGAGTCAATCCTTAACTAGTTACAAAATCACCCATCGGCTTCTGCTTTTGACAAAAAACACCCCTTCTTCAAAATGGCCCGCCAAGTTGTGATTCTCGCCCTCGTCCTTTTCGCCATTGTAGGCCTGTCCTCTGCAGTGGCTCCCTCTACCTCTCCAGAGGCCGCTCCATCAAATGACGTGATTGGAACCACTGACCCTGGTTCCGCCCCTGGCCCTGGAACTGATGATGACACCGAGGCGGGCACCATCGGCGCCCCTGTCCCTGAAGGCGTCTTCCCAGAAACCCCCGAGGAAGCTCCGGGTGCATCAACCAAAAGCAGTGCTGGTGTTACTAAAGTCTCCGCCGCAGCTGGAGTCGTGGCAGCGGTTGCGGCTGTTTTCTTTTGAGATATGTAATACTTTCTTATGTGTCAAATAATAAAATGGTAGGACTAAAAGAAAAATTGTATGAGTGAATGGGTCATCGTATTGTAATACTTTCTTATATGAACACACATATATGCAAGCTTTACTACTATTATTTTTCTTTCGAAACTGTGATTTTTAGTTGAAACTTGAAACCATGGAACATTTCCTGCTTCTTGACAATTATATTTGTGATAAAATATGCAAGTATTGACATATTGTTTATTTTGGAATATACAGCTTAACGTTGCTATTTTCAGCAAAATTTTGAGAATTCTTGCTGACACGCTTTTATTTCATGTTAATGTTTTTGTAAGAGGGATATTAGGTGAACCAACAATATAGTTTTTGCTAGATCTTAATGTTATGATGATATATCCGGTATCGACGTGTCGTCGTGTCGACACAGATATTTTTACCAAGTTTCGAAACATATTATCTAAATGTATTGAGCTTGTCAATGGAAAAAATATATGCATTGATATGATTCGATTGTAGACTTACAATTGTAGAGAACTTATCGATTCTTTATGTTAAAGTGAATTCTTTACTGTTTCGGATTTGATCCTGCCTGTGCTGCCTCCTAAATAGACCGAACATCTCTCCGTCTCAACTTTAGAAAGGTTTATAAAGTATCATTTGTTGGTTTTGGTGTACGTAAAATCAATAATTAAAAGTGCAAGGACTGAAAATAAATAAACAATTTTATTTCTATAATGGAATATGACTCTATTACAAAATCCCGACACTTGCAGAATATAAATGCAATTAATTAAACTTACAGATAAATTATTAAACTGCTGGACTGGTTTGTAATTAAACGAAACTGTCAGACATAATAGTATAAAACTAAATTGCTGGACTGTTTGTTAATTAAAAGAAACTGCCAGACAGAATAGTATAATTACTAAACTGCTAGAATATTTCTGTAAATAAATTACAAGATTCAAATAAAACTAATCTAATTACAAAATTAAAACAGTATTTTAAATAAATTACAGAAAGGTAAAACAGAATTTAAAAGTTACAGCTAATGACAGAAATTGAAATACTGAAATTAAATTACATAAATGAAATGAAATAAAAAGGACAAAAAAGAAATGACATGTGGGGGTCTAGCTATTTATAAGAGCAAGCGCGCCAACGAGTAAATGCGTGCGTATTACACAATACACACATTTGTATAGAAACACACAACTTAATATCTATATGAGATAGCTTTGTATATATATATTCTAAAAATGACTTTTTATTTTCCAATGTGGGATAATTACCAATGAGTTATCCCCATTAACCCATTTTTCAGCATTAAGAGTTTTATTCTTTCTCAACCCCAATTTTTGACGTCAATTTACATTCACTTCCATTCTCTGAATATGTCATGCGACATACCGTTACGAACCTTGTCATACCATCTACTCAACCGTCTTGAGTATGGTGTCAAAAGACAATGACTGACATTTAAAATCTTGACTCAAAGATGGTCTCGTGATCATTCAGAAACTACCATGTTAAACATGGTTTTTCCAACATCATTTACAAACACCTCATAGTCTCACTTTATTGAATGTAAGATCTATTTGAATCTGGCTTTCGAAAGAACAAATAATATGCATGAAGTAAGAGATTCTTGGTTTTGAATCATAGAAAATGTTAATAAATTTATTAAGAGCTTCTTGCATCTTGATTATGTTTAGGGAGTTCTCCTCTCGGCTTTATATATTGTTTGGGAAATAACACAAAAGACACTTGATCCAAACGTGCACATAAGTACCCAATATTTAATGTTTGAAGCCCAAAAAAACCCTTGTTATATTATAGGTGAATTATTAGTGTGGATTAGTCCATTCAACGTTTCTGGGAAGTATCATCTCGGCAACTTCCGTTTATTTTATTTGGAAAGAAAGGAACGTTAAAATTTATAAATACATTAGACTTTCTCCATCAAGGAAATTGAGCTTTTGATTACGTCTGGTTTGAATAGATTCTCAAATGTAAGTATGTAACTAGTAGCAATAAAAATGTTTTTATCTCTAATGTTTGGAAATTGAGATCACACTTCCTTCTATGAAATTCTAATAATTCTAAATTTTGCTTGCAGTATACGGGCATAGTTTTGAAAGTTTCGGCATATCAATAAAACGTTTAATTTCCAAAAATAAATAAATTATACCTCGTTGACGTGTGATTGACTTTTATATGACTAAATATAAAAAAAGGTAACGTTCTTCTTCAAGAGTTTTGCTTGAACTCTGATCAGAATTTTGAAACTTTTGAATTACAATCGTCAATGCTTTTAGATATTTGGTTTATGCTCGTGTCATATGCAACAAAGTAACCAGGTGGAAGCAGTTGGAACGCACACACAACAACCCCCCCCCCCCCCCCCCCTCCCCTCATTTTTTTTTTACTGAAAAATAAAAAAATTCTATCTATTTTAATTAAAATAATAAAAAAATAACTTTCGGTCCCCTGTATTTCGAAAAAAAATACACATATATGGTATAAAAAATTTATATAGAATTTCGACATCTTCCACTTTGGGACCTGTATTTCGAAAAAAAAATACACATATATGGTATAAAAAAATTTATATAGAATTTCGACATCTTTCATTTTGAGTTTTGGGTCCGTCACCGGTCATATGATATCATGAACTATTCTTGCTTTTTGTTAGCATGAAACAATATCAATCTTTCGCTCAACCCGAGTCTACAGTAACACTGAATAACTTTAATATGGATGCCATTTGCATCATTCGTTATGTTCTTAAATTATGATCCATATAATCATAACAAACCTTCATCTTCAGCATAATAAGTGGACAACATTTTTAAAACGAATCTCTGAGCAAATTGCATTTTAAACTCAGCAGGACATTGAGTTGGTCGAGACGCCATAGTTCAGTTTAGTTTGCTCATGTTTTGAGCGTTACCGGAAAATTCCCTTTCAAAAATCACGTTTCCCGTTTCCCACTTCCTCTTATTTCACGTGTAATTTTTTTATTTTTTTCATTTTCTTTTACGGTTCACGTTTTCGTTTCTCGTTTCGTTTTCCGCTTGCGTTTCTCATCCATAACTATGGTTTTGAGTAATCAAAGGATGGGGGACCTAGTAAAGTCCACCTCTGCTAACTTAACTCTGCACAAGCCGGATAATAATGTCGATTATATACGGGTCACAACTTCTCTGCAATCCCACCGTAACCAAAATAGTGGGCCCTGTGATATACATTGCCCTTAAGGAGAGAGGCGGGAGAGGTTGTGGCGGAAAAACAGCCAACTGAGGTGAACTTTGGCAGCAGCCAGCCACAGAAAAACGAAGAAACAAGTCTTAATCACACAAAGTAAGTTTTGTAGCTTATGTAATACAACATACATAAATGATAAAATTAATACTATAATGTGTTCTAAACCTGAGCAATTGCTATTTTGGTTGGGAAGACACGATTGTCAAAACGTGTTCATGATAGAACAACACAGTGCGGTTAACATTTCACGTAATTCCTCACGGAGTATTCAGGCCAAAATATACAACATTATGTTGTTTAGCGAATATTTATACGATTAGTTTATTACAATTTTTTTTAATCATATGTAAGTTCTTGCGTTCATCTATATTGGCATGTCACAGATTTACAGGATTGGCACGTAGATGGGCCTTAATTCATTTGTCATTTTCTTTTATTACTAACACTAGTAAACGATACTCATGGTTTACATGTGAGACGATATAAATTGTGACGATTATAACAATATTTATAGGGGAAAAAAATATAGTATACAAGAATTTTTTTCTATATAAATTGGGATGATAATACAAATATTTAAAGAAAAAAAGATATATGATATAAGAAAATTTGTATGGTTAAAAGAGGGGAAAAAGTGTAATTACTTTTTATTTTTCTATTTTTATGAAAGTAGCTAATATGTTAATTAAGAAAAAAAAGTGTAAGAGTATTTTTTTTTAAAAATTGCTAAATTTAACAGATCAACTTTTTTTAAGTTCACTTAATATTAATAGTGTGCTACCAATACATGGTAGAAAATTAACTTCTATGTAAAATTTTGTGAAAATAGTGGTGTTCATCGCCCCAACCGCACAGGTTACCGCCTAGTCTCTCGTTTACTGCCTCAAACTGGCAACTGCTTAACAAGAAATTCCATGTCCTTTTGATTTCTATCCAAACGCTCAATAGAATTCAACACAAGCAACTAAAATAAACTTATATTATCCTTAACATTTGCATTAGCTATTTACTTTGCCTAATAGCTAGCTACCAACTAAATTCTTCACAATCCATAGTTTCTATGTCCCTATGTGCACAAATCAGCATGAAAATATGAACAAACCACCCAAACGCAAAACCCTTCTTTTGCCTAAGGTGGTGATAATAATTCAAGGAAAGAGCAATATACACAAGGGAATGTTAGAAAATCCATTCTTTTCTCTTTCTTGCGGCTTAGTTGAGATCTACTTGAACAAGATCGGGGTTTACCCTCTCCGTCTGGTTTGCTGCGAGCTCTATGCCTAGCTGGCCTTTATCACCAGAGCCGAACGCATATAATTTACCAGATTCGGTGAGAGCAAACGTGTGAGCGTTCCAATATATCGAATTGGTGAGGCTAACTTGTACAACACGCTCGTTCTTTTGCTTTAGAGATGTCACCATTTCCGGGCTTAAAACATTTGTATGGCGATTTCCCTAGAGGAACAGAAACAAAGCCAGAAAAACCATCACATTTTTTTTACTCTAGTTTGAGAAACGAGAGCTATAGAAATACATACATGTAGTTACATAGGAGTAGCAAATGTAGGGAGAGTCTCTGATCCCCACATAGACTGCTGATCAATCAATTTCTTATGGTTTCATTCTAAATTAACATCTCGATATCCTTTATTTTTGATTTACAGAGTCGCAAGTTAGCTTCACAAATGTATTTTCAGGACTGTTGTCAATCAAAAAAAGGTCTCAACCACCTTTTGAGAACCATCGTCAAGAAATTGACGTCTAACAGGTTGTCTTTACATGAAATCACTAGAGGATTAAAACGTAATTACCCATACCACTGGCCACTTAACAGCATTTTCTCCTTCCCATTTCGGATGTTCGGATTATTTATGACACTCAACTAACAATTTTTTTACAATAATTGCCCAACTCCGCTCTAAAACATATAAAAGGCTAAAGTAATATTCCGGATGCACAAAAAGATGTTTAAGCAAAAAGTTATCAATGCAGTAATGATATAAGCCATTATATGTACAGATGTGAAAGGAGCAAAATCTTGCCAAAAGAACACGAGATTCACACAAAAATACAAAGCCACCGACTCGACAAAATGACAAGAATAATAAACCGTTCCATTATTATTGATCTACTTGACAAAAAAAACAAAAACAAATCGATCATCCCAAAAATATAAACAAACATAACACTTGCAATTTTATCTACAAGATTACCATAACTGCTAGTTTCATGAAAGTACCTAACTATGTCATTTCATTTATACACAACAAAGGAACTGCGATATCCATATAGTTGATGCACAAGAAAGCAATCGATGCCCTATAATCTTTATACCTCAGACTTCTACAGTTTGTAGATACTTTTATTTTTGTCACACATAAAACAAACTCTTAGTGCATCTACCCAAAACTCAGTCCTTCAAAAACAATTATTTGACTAAAATGGTACGAGTAATAAATAACTTTACAGTACTAAATATAGCAGTGGTTGAGCATGCTATTGGTACTCAAAAGATTATTTCAATGGAGCATCAAAGTATACAAAAGTTTCGAGCAACGACTATGACTGCGTGCATATCTTAGCAGTTATAAATAAATTATTTGGAGAGTTGTTGGATCAAGTCTCAAAACCTAGTTATTTTAACTTGTAAGGTGCAAGAGTTTATAAACAGTGAATGCAACTTTAACCAGTGTAATAAAGGGTCGTCGACGATCCCAATTTTCATGTTGAATGAGACCACAAACCGCTTCCTGCGATACTAAAATGGCGGTTCATATATAATGAAAACAATTAGTTGGTCGAAATTAAATCAATCAGTTGAAATTGTTTACGTCCAATGGTCTAGATTAGATAAAAAACGATGGGCGGTCGAACGTGGCGGTTTCTTGTCCCGTTTAATATGGGGAATATTTAAACAAAAATAAAAGAGTGCATTCATTAACATACTTCATTTGGAAAATTCAACCAAAGGGGGGAAAAGTAAATACCAAATCAGTCGATGTAAAGAAAAGTTCAAATGACAAACGAGGTTTTGTTGCCACCTAATTATCTAAGTAACAGAGCATACATTTGTGTAATGGCATTTTTCTCTTTAGTAAAACAAGTCAAGGTGCAATGGTCTCTAAATATTCAATGCACATCCAATCACCAACACTATAATTAATAAAACAATCACGAAAAGACAACAATAAAATAACATACCTCCCCTTCGGCTGGAAGGGTGTTATGCCCAAGGCTAGACGACTCCCCGCACCCAAATGAGTAAACCTCACCCTCCTCCGTCACAACAAAAGTCGTGTAATCCCCAGTAGCCACATGCACGGCCCTTACCCCACTCAACGCCTCGATCACTTTGGGCACAGATTCACAGTCTTCGTTGCCATGGCCTAAACAGCCATAGCGGCCCCAGCCCCATGTGCACACCCTCCCGTCTTGGCCTACAACGGCTGCGTGCCAGGCTCCAGCAGCGACCACGACGGGCTGGAGATTCAGGGTCTGGAACTGGGTGATAAGACGAGGAAGCTTCTCATCGGTTCGAGCACCGTGCCCCAACTTGCCTCCTAAACCACATCCAACCGAGTACACCGACCTAAAATGTACAGAAAAAAATGTTTATTTTTGTTGTTGGTAATTTAGAGAGAATACCATAACTTAAAGAACAAGATACCAGAAAAATAATCCCTTGAAATTAACAAGAAAAAACACTTTAACAAAAGGAAGTAAGAAGAAGAAATAAAGCAAAGAAGGATTCGCAGAAATCACTTCTTTGGAAATTAACATTGTACAGACACCAAGAAAATATGACTTAGGATAAAACTGAGCTCAAACACAAAGAATCGCTCCATGAAGCTAAAATCAGACAAGGACATTCACACATCTAACTCCTAAGCCAGATTCCTTACTCCTTATGCAAAAAGTTTTGACTGCTCAGCTTTTGCTAAAAAAAGGCTTAGGCTGTTTGGTCATAGAATTTTTCTACTTAAAAAGAACTAGCTTTTCTGTTGGTTACCCAGAAAAATAAATATATAGTTTGTTATAGTGATTCCCCCAAATAGTAGAATCTTACTGCGAAGTAGACAACCCCTTAAAGATTTATATTCTGAACCCTTAAAATCGAAAAAACCAGAACATGTCACTCGGATCAAGCCACAACAAGGTAAAAATACCCCACACTTACACACATTGCTCAAGTGGCGATGATGAGCACACAGTTCTTTAATAATTTATTTCAAACCAATAAAAAGAAAAAAACTATTATGCACAAGCCACCTAATCAACTTGTGCACAGATCTCTCTCTCTATATATATACATATTTGTGTAATGGGCTTACATGCCACTAGGTTGACAAGCGAGCGCAAGAAGGTAACAGTATCCCGCCGCAATCTGAACCACGGGTATACTCTCTAGTTCCCCCAACAACGGCCTTGGCTCGAGATCAGTCGGCTCCGTTGAGTGCCCGAGTTTGTTTTCATTTCCCCACGAGAATGTGTACACCCGTCCTTCCCTAGACAAAACGGCGGTGAAGAAGTTGCCTATAGCGGCTTGAACCACGAATATGTTCTTGAGAGAGTCTACGAGCTTTGGGGTGGTCACGAGTTTATTTCCTTCGGGTCCGTATTCAAGTTCGCCAAATGAGTCCTTACCAAAGGCATAGACTTGTCCGTGGTCGGTAATTAGCATTGTTCGGCCTGCTCCTGCTGCCGCTTGTATGATACGTATTCCTTGTAGCGACCTGTGAAATATAATGTAACAGTTAAATATTTGGCATAGCTAAACGGTAAACAGGGTCCAAAAAAGACTTCGCTTACTTCTTGGGTTTGGCTAATAATGGATAATTTTATAAGAACTTCTCATACAAATATGGGAAATAAGGAAAATTAGATTCAGATTTGGCTTTTTACAGAAATGGAACAGAACAGCAGACCAATATCTTCTTAATAAGTAGTTCCGCAAATCAATGACACTAGAGAGTAGAGAACACTACAACAAAGTTTTCAGTTCTTTCTCATTTTCCCGTTTCTGGCATGTTTCTCATCTGAATTGGAAACAAAGAGTCTTTAAAAACAATAACTGTAGTTTTCAGGAAACAACATGAAAAGAAATGAAGACCAGCATACAAATTAGTATTATACAAAACTGCTTCTGCTTTTGTGGTTGCTTTCATTTAAATGAAGCAAAAAGATATATTTGGCAAAATTTATTACAAATGAAAAGGACAAGCAAAGAAGCACCAAACTTAGTCAAAGCCAAATAACAAGACAACTCTAATAAGAAACACAAACGAGGTTCAGGAACTTAAAAATTTAATGCTTCTCTTTGTTCAAAGAACTATTCCCGTACAAGTCAATGGATTCCATTCAGTGGACAAACCATATTTTTGTTTCCAGAACAGTGACAAAGGAAAATATCAGTACGCACATAGTTTCGGTAGCAGCTTCCCACCCACTCACTTAAACAAACATCTATACAACTACAAAGCCGGCACCCAAATAACAAAACCGATAGCCACCTTTACTACGCACACGCATAATTAAGTATGCCATAATATCACTTTCCAACAGTTATTTTATTTATACTTTAACAAATTAAGAAAGTATTAAAAGCACCCAAAACCTGATTTGGCGAGGTCGAAAATCCTCCTCTGTATGCCCATGCCCAAGCTGTCCCGAGCTATTTGAGCCAAAGGAGTAAACATCCCCTTTCAACGAAACAACGACACTATGACCAGGGCCTGCTATCGCCATTGATTTTTCTCTCCTCGAGCACATTTCTCCCGCCAAAAGAAACCTTAACACCAACTTCCACGACCCTCCACACTTCACCTTCAGCCCCTCGCGATCCTCGTCATTCATCGGCTTAAAAATCGCCCTTTTTTGGCACATATCAAAAGCCGCTAGCTCAGATAGAGATAGCTCGTGATCAGGGGCGAAATGGGCAGGCTGCCTAAAGAACATACATGTTGCCTGAAAAACACCATTTGAAATTCATTGAGCAGCATCATCAATTCTAAAACCATAAGGAAATGATTTGCTAAAAAGAAATTGAGAAATAAGCTGCTTGCCTCGAGCCTGGCAAGATCATGAGGATCTAAACTGCATTCGGTGAGGACATGTAGGACTATGGAAGGATTTGCAGAGAGGGGAAATTCACCAGGGGTTGTGTTACCGAAACAATGGCGTTGGAGGCGTAGAAATGTCGGAGCACCTGAGGTGACAATAGAAGAGAGAGATTGATCGGAGATATTGCAGTATTGGATGGTAGGGGTCCCACTTGTCGAGGCGTCCATGAGTAAAGAAGATTCGACAAAGCTGGAATAAAAATTGTGAAAATGTTGTGACAATCTGGGTTCAAAGAGGCGAATGGTAGGGATCAAAATCAAACTAAGGTCTCGTTTGATAGCAGCTTTCAAGCTGGAATCTTTGAAGTTGAAAAAAAAGGTTGGTTATATTGCTTAAAGGCTCTAGCCTTTTCAGGCCATAAAAGCTTATCTTTTAAAAATGATAGTCCGAAGGAAGCTTAGATTTTAAGCAAAAAAAACAAAACGCTAAAAATCGGAGCTTAAGTGCCAAACAATGCCGAAGGTGGCTGATCATTCAAATGCTGCAAGTTTTTCTTTCTTTCTTTTGCTTAAAAACTGAACAGCATTTGATTAATTGACTTGAGAGTTGATTTTTTTCTAGTTTTTTGTTCTGAAAAAACTAGAAGCTTTAACCTGAATGAATCAAACTTTTTCTTGACCTGATACCCCAGTTAATTTGCTTTGATTGATTGACTTGAGAGTTGATTTTTTTCTAGTTTTTTGTCCTGAAAAAACTAGAAGCTTTAACCTGAATGAATCAAACTTTTTTTTGACCTGATACCCCAGTTAATTTGCTTAAGCTGAAATCAAACAAGCTTTAAGGGGATTACTGATTATTTCTTCATTGTTCTTGGAGTTAGTTATTGATTTGGAGTAAAAAGTCCGAAGGTAAAGTAGCAAAATAATTAATGTTTTCTTTTAATGGAGTCGATATAAAGTCCTTCCATTTTCAAACTACAATAATTAAAAGTTTTGTAAATTGTGGACTAAAAGAGTGGTTTTTTAGATTTAAAGGCTGTTTTCGGTTTTTGAAAACATAAACATAGAACGAAACATGTTCAGCAGACTTGTTGCGTTGGCGTAAGGTTTTAAAGGACTTCTCCAAAGATATTGAAAATCTAATACTTCACATAAAAGGCAATGTATTTTGTCGGTTCGAAAAAAACACTTCAAGCAAAAAGGAAACAACATGAAAACAACGGTAATCGCAAAATAGAAACATAAGCAGATGACAAAATATCTGAGTATTGCCTTAAGCTAATCATTATTCAACTAATCAAGATTTTAACAGAAAAAATCTAAAACGCTATACCTTTTGCTGTAATAATCAAATTATTTCAAGTATTGCACCTGCAAATATGACACATCATCATAAGCACACATTTTAATTGATTCAGACGAATAAGTGTAGGGTTCAAGAAATAAACCAGAACGATCATAAATAAAATCGACACAATTACGACAAATTTGGATGCTTGAAGCTAATAAATTATCTATGTCAACTCCAGAGATAGAGATATAATTAATCAAAATGTGATATTTATGGGGCCATCATTGCATTTACGGTAGCGGAATCAAATCAACAGAAAGACCAGAATTCAATAAAGATAACACAGCTTATTAGCTATTAATTTCTTTTTTCAAAAGCAAATAACATTGATGTCCTGGTATACAACAAACTACTAGTCCACTAGTATGATACACCAGATTAGAATGATCATAAACAAATCCAACACAAATGTGATAAAAATGAATGCTTTAAACTAACAAATTATGTACTCCAACACCAAAATACATATATAAATGAAAAAAATGTGATCTTGTTATGCAATAGTTGTGATCATACTAGCGGAACCGCAAACACCTCATAGTACACAAAACAGCATAGACAGTAAATGATTCACCAAAATGATCAGACAAGTTAGAAAGAAACTGAAAGAAATACACAGGCAGATAAATTCCAAATACTAGATCAAAACGATCGTTACATAACTCTGAAGATATTATTCATGAAGCTGAACCAAAACAAGCCCCAACTTATCAATACAAGAAAATATGTACAAGATTCAGATTTACATCACCAGACCGATCATCTTATAAATTCCATATATATTAAGCTCATATGTTCCCAGTCAATATCCACAACTAACTTTCAATAAAGAATCAATATCCAAAAAATTTTAAAAAAAAGACCAATATTACAAGTTATCATATAAAAGATCACAACCACATCAGCTGATTTCCTCAATAAGTACATAACTCATCAGATGATACAAATAATAGAAAAAACAACAACAAATGATCATGATCAGGAACAAAACATGATCACAAAACAAGTAACCTTTTGAATCAGTGAATTATGATCATTATAGATATATAAACAAAGATTACATGTAAAAGTATCATATTTCACTCAAATTCCACATAAATCCACTGATTAATCCAATAAAAAGGCCAAAAAAGCAACAATTTCTGATCAAAATGAAGAGTGATTAAAAGGGTATGTAGCTAATTGATCATAAACAATAATTCAGGTGGATTTTTTTAATATAGAGTTGGACTTTTTTGATGGAATGTTATGGGAAAATTGAAAGAGAGAGATAGAAAGAGATTGCTTTTGATGGAGTGAATGAATGAAATAAAAAGAGATGATGATATATACATATACATATACATATACATATACATATACATATACATATACAAATTATATGTAGAGATATGTTATTATCTAAACTAGTCTTAAGGTTTGTTGAAATTATATATCTAGAGTGAAATTTTGTGTATTAAAATATAGTATTTAAACTTCCCGGTTTCAAATAATGCGCGCAAGTGTGTACTTATACCAATTTTATAGTAAAGTATTTAATTTACTTATAAGTTAACTGGTTTTGTTTCTTATCTAGTTATTACATTCATTTAATTACTTACAAGATTAGTTATTATGTATATATATATATATATATATATATATAGTGTTTGATTTTTTTAATTTAAATATAACTAACTAAGTACTACTAGTACAATTATTTTTTGTTGGAGTGAATTCAATTTTACCCGGTACCCTTTCTCATTAAAAAAAATAATGATGATATTAGTCATATCATGTTTGACATGAAGTAGCTTTTAGTTATTTATATTATATCAAACTATACATCAACTTAGAAAGTGCTATTTAGTTTGACATATGTGAGTTTGACCATGTTTTGATTTTAAGGTTCAAGACTTCAAACTATGTCAAAATTATTAATTAGAAACTTGAGGAAAAAATGTATAAAATTTCAAAGTTTGGGAGTAAAGTTGAGAATCGATTTTTGTAAATAAGTTGTATATATTCGGGTAATGGGTGGTTCTGTTGTGTACGTTTTTAAAGGATCAACGGTGATGAGGTGTCTCATTGTGTGCTCATTCTAACACACTTGCCATTTTCTATTTTACAAATATACTACTATGTGTTAGGTTAGGTGTAAATATTTAAGACAAGATTTTTTACACATGTTATTTTCACATTCCAGCTCCTTTTCGTTGTTTTCCACGGCTTAAAGCAATTTAATTTCTGTGGTTGTATCACTCTCAAAATAAAAATAAAAATGAGAAGGTTGATAGTTAATACTTACTAATATTCCAACAACACTTATTTTGTTTTTGTTGTTGTTGTTGTTGCACGGATATGGCAATAGAAATATTAAATAAGCAAAAAACATTTTCGAATAAACATAACAGTCTTCTTTTATTATTACCTAACAAACTATGTTTAAAATGACGATCAAGCTCATTCTAACACCTTAACTCATGTAACTTACTTTTCGATCCATCTATACTTTTCTACTTTTTTCGTTGTGGTTATAATTAGCTCACCATATATATAGGCTCTAAGATTAGGTTATATTACAATTTACACATGTAGGCAATGTGAAATAAAAGTGCAGATTTGTGCTAATCTCTACAATCTCCATTTGCTTCAATTTTTATCAAAATCCGTTCGAGCGTACTCCAATTTTTTATTTTTTTTTACCAAGCAAACATAAATACAAATTACTCATTGATCGAAAGTCTCGACTAAAATCTAATAGTTTTCACATCCGTTTTAAATGACTTCGGCCTTAATTGCATATCATACTCTATCCAAATAATAAGCAATCACGACCAGTGAATTACTTTCACAATTCCTTATGCGAAAGTAATATCATATCGTTTTACATCCATTACTAAAAGTAATATATATTAGGCTGTTTCTAAATCTTAGATTGTATCCAATATCTTTTATTATCGCAAAATTTCAGAAACAACTTCTAATCGATTTCGTATACATTGTACTTCGCAAGTACTATCAATATTATTCATATAATTTTTCTCCTCTTTCACTTCTTTAATTTCATAAAACATACTTTTATTTCAATACATATGAACTTAAACTCCACAATCAAGTAATATTCAGTGTGAGCAATTATATAATTTCATCGAGTTAGATAACACAAATTTTGAATTTGATTTTCCATCATCGGCATAATTTGCAGCTGGTTTATTCAATCGTTTTAATTTTGAACAATTTACATTTCAAAGTCTCTATAATATAAGACACACTCATCAGGCGCTACACCTTTCTACCATGCATCATTGCCACTACTAATTTTTTTTAAAAAGTACAATTCCTATTTGTACTAGCTGTTAAAGCTTATTTAGATCATTTATTTTATGCATGCTAACATCTTGTTCATATACTCGTTGTTCACCAAAGCATTTGACACATTATTATTATTATTATTATTATTATTATTATTATTATTATTATTATTATTATTATTATTATTATTATTATTATTATTATTATTATTATTTCTATACTTTTGGTCATATATATTCGTCTTCAAGTGTGCTCATCATGCTATGCGCTTTGGTTTCCTTCATCAAACATGTTCTATGATTTTTTTCTTTTCTTTCATCATCTTTATTTTTTATGGGTTCCCTTTTCAACGTAACATGATATTCATAATTTAGCACATCACGGTGACATCTTTAAGGTTAATGGTGATATAATTACTACTATAACAAGGCAAAATAACATTATGAATTATTGTTTGATAGTGACTTTAATTATTGAGAAGATACAAAATACTAATTGACAAACAAAATAGTACTACTATTGAGATAGTATTGATTCCGTAAAAATAATTATCATAGCCAAATTTTATCTCTACTCATATATATATATATATTCAACAAATTTAACTGCCTTCAGATAAACTGGACTTTTTGTTGGAAAAACATGTGAAAACATGGGTGTTTCCGAATGGTCACTGGACCAACTTCGAGTCATTATTTCGTGTAACAGCGCTGAGTTGTTTATACCGTAATCAACGTGGTTGAGTAGCCCGTGTGACGAGCTTCGTAACGGTGTATCACATGACCTATTCGGAGAATGGGTGTGAATACAAAGTGGCTTCAAAGTTGGTACCTCGGAAGCTCAAATCTGGAAAAACGAAATGGTTAATGAGAAAAACCATTTAGTATAATCCCATATTGGAAGATTAAGAGTTAATCTTACAATATATATACCATACCAACCCATGTAGTTATTAAACTAACATGTCCACATACACCTAAGAGTATTAGTGTGTACCACACACGCGCGCTCGCTCGTGTCTCGTGTCTCGGGTCTCGGGTCTCGGGTCTCGGGTCTCGGGTCTCGGGTCTCGGGTCTCGGGCACGGGCACGGGCACGGGCACGGGCACGGGCACGGGCTTGGGATTTGGGATTTGGGATTTGGGATTTGGGATTTGGGGAATGTCTCGGGTCTCGGGTCTTGGGTCTTGGGTCTTGGGTCCAAACCCGAATAGGTAGTTTTGTATAAAATACAAAAGGAGTCCCTAGAGTTTCCAGCAAGAGAAACGTCAGCAATGAATGAGAGTAAATGCTGCGGTTTCAGAATTGATTGAGCGGATTCTGGGGGTGTAACTCCCAGAATTAAAGACCAACATTTATGGTTGCGGTTTCAGTAGAGCCTATAAAAGGCAGCCATCCCCCTCTCATTTCAGTACACCATCATACACACAACTCACAGCATAAGCATACACTTAGTGAGAGAGAACCGCACCACCAACAGCTCGACCTGTGGTTCGGTGCCGGTTTCCATACGAGCCACTCTGAGATAGAAGTTGTACCTTGGGAACAAAGTCCCGAAACCAGAAACCTTTAAAGGTGGTTCGGGAAATATTGTTTAAGAGAAACTGCTCAGCAGTTGCCTCTTCTTTTAATTTCTGTTATTTACTTTTCAGTCCTTTATTATTCTGTCCATTTAATTTCAGTACTGTTTCCCTTTTGTATTTTTCTTTCCAGTACCTTTAGTTTCTGTAATTTACATTCCAGTCTTTCCTATTCTGTAATTTACTTTCCTGTAATTTAATTTCCAGTATTTACATAACAGTCCGGGCAGTTTATTTAATAACAGTCCGGGCAGTTTTTTATTCGTTAAAACCAGTCCAGTTTGTTTTATTTACAAAACCAGTCCGGCAGTTTGTTAAAACCAGTCCGGCAGTTTGTTTAAAACCAGTCCGGCAGTTTTTTATTTGTTAAAACAGTCCGGCAGTTTGTTTAAAACAGTCCGGCAGTTTCTTTTTCTTGTTAAAACAGTCCGGCAGTTTGTTTTATTTACAAAACAGTCCGGCAGTTTTTTATTTGTTGAAACCAGTCCAGCAGTTTAATTTAATTCTGTACGAGTCAGGAATTGTAATTCATATTCCAATTGTGAGAAATAAAATTGTTTATTTCCTTTGCGTTCCTGTCTCTTTTATTTATTGTCCTTTCAATTATTGCATTCGAACTAGTACCAAAACCAACAATCTTAAACAATATCATTTTTTGGTTTTTCTATTTTCGAAATAAGAAAGGACTTTTCTTTTTTTTTTATTTTATTGTTGTTGACATCTCGGTTTTTATTCTCGCAAAATCATTGCTAGTTTACTAGAAATTGAAATTTGCACATAGAATAAATCCGAATTGGTTTTGATCTTTTTATTCTAGAATACTATAAAGAATTCTTAGTGAAATCAAAAGTGATTTGATTTTCACGCTAGAATCTCTTTCTCTGGTTTTTATTCTTTTGAAGCAATCTAATTAAGTTATAATTAGTATTTGCGATAAAGAATTTAGTTTTCTTGCGAGAAACTAAACGGTTTTATATTGTCATTTCAGATGACTAATGAGGATCAAATACCCACCGTTTCTTCGGAAAACGTGCAGGGCGCACTTGTGATTGGTAGTAGCCATAACAATGCGAGCGCTGCGAGTGGGGGGGCTCAGGCTGAGGCCGAAGCTGCTGCGGCAAAGGCTGCGGCCGACGCTGCTGCGGCAGAGGCTGATGCTATGGCTGCGGCTGCGGCCGCAGCACAGGCTGCTGCTAAGGCTGCGGCCAAGGCAGCGCTTGTGGCTGCAGCCAGGGCAAAGGGCAAGGCTCCGGCAACACCGGCGATGCCAATGTTGCCAACCTCTCAACTGGAGAGACCGGAAAAGTTTAGGGGCAACAACTTCAAACGTTGGCAGCAAAAGATGCTGTTTTATTTAACTGCCCTTAATCTGACCCGGTTTCTTAAGGAGTCTGCACCCGTCCTAAGCGAGGACGATGAGGACGTGCAGACGGTTTCGGCGGTGGAAGCGTGGAAACACGGCGACTACCTATGCCGGAACTACATCCTGTGTGCTCTGGATGACACTCTCTTCAGTGTATTCGAGCCCAAGGCTTCTGCAAAGGAGCTTTGGGAGTCTCTCGAACGAAAGTACAAAGTGAATAACGCTGGCGCAAAGAAATTTGTCGTCACGGACTTTCACGAGTACATGATGACTGATGGGAAGAGTGTTATCGAGCAGGTTGAGGAACTCCAACTCATATACCATAGGCTTGAGGTTGAAGGGCTAGTTATCAACGAACCTTTCCAAGTGGCATTAATGATTGAGAAACTGCCACCTTCTTGGAAAGAGTTTCAAAACTACCTGAAACACAAGCGAAAGGCTATGACCTTGGAGGGACTCATTGAGAGGCTCAATGTTGAGCAAAGCAACCGCCGATCCGGAAGGAAAGGCGGTGGCGGAGCAGGCAACGCGGTTGCCAAGGCCCATGTGGTTGAGGACGCTGTGTCTAAGCGGAAACGCTTTGACAGCGGAGTCGGTGCCTCTCTCAAGAAGAAATTCATGGGAGACTGCTTTGTGTGCAACAAACCGGGCCATCGTGCCGCGGATTGTAAGATGCGCACCGACAAGCCCAAACCCCCCCCCAAAGAGGAAGTTCCAAGGGAAAGGGAGGAAGAGGGCACCTGCTCAAGCTAATGTGGCTGAGGGAGGAGATGATGCTGGACAGGACTATATGCACCTGAGTGCTGTGGTCTCGGAAGTGAACCTGGTGGGGAGCAACCCAAAGGAATGGTGGCTGGACACAGGCGCCACTAGTCACATCTGTGCCAGCAAATGGATGTTCAAGACCTATACGGCCGTGGACAATGAGAGCTGCTTCATGGGGAACTCGGCTACTTCCAGGGTGGAAGGAAAAGGAACCGTGCTGCTGAAGATGACATCGGGAAAGGAGCTCACACTGAATGGCGTGCTCCATGTGCCAGAAATTCGCAAGAATCTGGTTTCCGGGTCCGTGATGGTGAACAAAGGATTTAAACTTGTATTTGAATCTGCAAAAATTGTAATCACTTTAAACGGAATGTATGTAGGCCGTGGCTATATGACCAACGGCATGTTTAAATTAAATGTTGGTACTCCGGCTCCTAAAGCCGAGTTAGCTATTGAGGGTACTAAGGCTGAGGCCAGTACCAAGAATAATGTAATCGTGAATGTTGCCCAAGTGGCCAATAAAACTTCGTTTGCTTATTCTTGCGATTCATTTAATTTATGGCATGGTAGATTAGGTCATGTGAATGCTAATTCTATGAAGAAATTAATATCACTGAATCTACTACCTAATTTTGTATTTGATAAACAACATAAATGTGAGGTTTGTGTTGAAGCAAAATTAACCAAGTCTTCGTATCAACATATTGAACGAAGTACTGAACCTCTCGGTCTAATACACACGGATGTATGCGACTTAAAGTTTATACAAACGCGAGGAGGGAAAAAGTATTTCATCACGTTTATAGATGATTGTACTAGATACTGCTATGTCTACTTAATGAGAAGTAAAGACGAAGCGGTAGAGAAATTCGCTCTTTATAAGACCGAAGTAGAGAATCAACTCAATAAAAAGATTAAAATATTGAGGAGTGATAGAGGCGGTGAATACGAAGCACCGTTTGCGCAGATATGCGCAGAAAATGGCATTATACATCAAACGACAGCCCCATACTCTCCGGAGCAGAATGGGGTTGCCGAGCGTAAGAATAGGACGCTCAAGGAAATGATGAATGCTATGTTAATAAGTTCTGGGTTACCCCAGAACATGTGGGGGGAAGCGCTGCTTTCCGCCAACTATGTATTGAACAAGCTACCACATAAGAAACGTGATAAACCACCTTATGAACTATGGAAAGGCCATAGGCCGAGCTATAAATTCTTAAGGGTTTGGGGTTGTCTCGCGAAGGTCCTTGTCTCGCTTCCTAAAAGAACGAGAATAGGGCCAAAGACGGTAGACTGTGTGTTCATAGGATATGCACAAAACAGTAGTGCTTATCGTTTTCTCGTGCACAAGTCGGATAATCCCGATGTGCATGCAGATACTATCATCGAAGCTCGAGAAGCTTCTTTCTTCGAGGAGATCTTTCCCCGCAAGTCTTCCGTAACTGTAGAGACTGAGGAGTCAAACAGTGAGGAAAATGTGGGGGCAAGTGAACCGTTGGAGGAAGAAGAAGAAGAGCCTCGACGTAGTAAAAGGGCTAGAAAGGAAACGACTTTCGGTCCAGATTTTGTAACCTTCATGATAGAAGGCGAACCGGCGACATTCAAACAAGCAATGTCATCCCCGGAAGCCCAATATTGGGAGGAAGCGATCAACAATGAGGTTGAATCGATATTACAAAATCACACTTGGGAACTAGTGGATCTACCACCCGGGTGTAAGCCACTAGGACACAAGTGGATCTTCAAGAGGAAGAGAAAGCTCGATGGAACAATCGAGAAATACAAGGCTAGGCTTGTAGTGAAAGGTTTTAGACAAACCGAAGGTGTCGACTATTTCGACACCTATGCTCCTGTCTCCAGGAAGACGTCAATCCGGATAGTCATTGCTCTCGCAGCACTGTTCGATCTGGAAATACATCAAATGGATGTTAAAACGGCGTTCTTGAATGGTGAGTTGGAAGAGGAAATTTACATGGAACAACCGGAAGGGTTTGTGGTTCCAGGTAAAGCTCACAAGGTGTGTAAACTTGTGAAGTCCTTGTATGGACTTAAACAAGCACCTAAACAATGGCACGAAAAATTTGATAGAGTGATGCTATCAAACGGTTTTCGGATAAACGAATGTGACAAATGCGTCTACGTAAAAGGAAATGAAAAGGACTACGTGGTAGTCTGCCTCTACGTAGATGACATGATTATAATAGGGAGTATTGATAACATCAACTCCACTAAGAAAATGTTGTCACAAAAATTCGAGATGAAAGACTTGGGTGTCGCTGATGTTATACTTGGTATGAAAATTACCAAGACATCAGACGGATATGCGCTATCTCAAACTCACTATGTCAGACAGATGCTTGACAAATTTGATAAAGATAGTAGAGCTACATCCAGAACTCCGATAGAGATCTCAACCACCCTGAAAAAGAACTTTGGGGAGAGTGTGAGACAATTGGAATATTCTCGAATAATAGGCAGTCTGATGTACGTCATGAACTGTACTAGACCAGACATAGCCAACTTAGTGAGTAGACTGAGTAGGTACACCAGTAATCCCAATGAGGAACACTGGAAGGCCATCATGAGACTTCTCAGATACATGAGATACACAGCAGACCGAGGGTTGCATTATACCAGGTATCCAGCTGTACTGGAAGGGTATTCTGATGCAAACTGGATCTCGGATTCCAACAGTACACGATCCACTAGCGGATATGTGTTCGTGATGGGAGGAGCAGCTGTCTCATGGAGATCATCCAAGCAGACGTGCATAGCTAGATCAACTATGGAATCTGAGTTCATAGCGTTGGATCTAGCAACAGAAGAGGCTGATTGGCTGAGAAGCTTTCTGGAAGGAATTCCAATGTGGCCGAAACCTGTCCCAGCAATAAGCATGCACTGCGATAGTCAGTCGGCTATTGGACGGGCGCAGGATCATATGTATAATGGAAAGTCCCGACATATTCGTCGGAGACATAAATCCGTAAGAGAATTGTTAGCTAACGGTGTGGTGTCCTTAGATTTTGTGAGATCTAAAGACAATATAGCGGATCCATTTACAAAAGGCTTGACTCAGGTAGGAGTTGAAGTTTCATCGAGGGGAATGGGGTTGAAGCCCATTAAACTGGAAACCTCCTCAGAGGCAACCCAACCCGAACTGGATTCTCCAGCGTCGGGTTCAACGGGAAAACCGAACTGTGGGGGTGACCGAACAAAGCACTCGGGAACTAAAGTTCCCAGCCCATTTCTAGGATGAAAGAGTGATAGACCTAGACCATCTTAAGGGTGAGCATGAGGCTCTTAATGAAAACAAGTATCTCGAAGATCGAGAGGGGTGAGTCAGGACACCCTTGACTTGAAATCACCTATGACGAGTGTGTATGGCCGATACTATGTGATGAGCCATGGGCTAAATCACTAGAGCACTCGGTTGAACTTTGCCAAGGCAGTCCACGGCCAAATATGGACAACAACCAAAGGGCTTAGTAAGTGGTGTAGAGGGGACACTGTGTGCGCATTACCCTGGTATGCACAAACGCTAAAGGGTTCAAGGCTTAAAGGCTACCCAATAGTAGCATATCAGATTTTACGTCACTACGGCAGGTTCAAGGCGCGCGCTACCTGTCCTTATGCAGTGAACTCTTGCGGTTTTCTCTCGTATGCATTTAGGAGCATTTTATTTTCAGCCAATTGCATTCATGTGGGGGATTGTTGGAAAAACATGTGAAAACATGGGTGTTTCCGAATGGTCACTGGACCAACTTCGAGTCATTATTTCGTATAACAGCGCTGAGTTGTTTATACCGTAATCAACGTGGTTGAGTAGCCCGTGTGACGAGCTTCGTAACGGTATATCACATGACCTATTCGGAGAATGGGTGTGAATACAAAGTGGCTTCAAAGTTGGTACCTCGGAAGCTCAAATCTGGAAAAACGAAATGGTTAATGAGAAAAACCATTTAGTATAATCCCATATTGGAAGATTAAGAGTTAATCTTACAATATATATACCATACCAACCCATGTAGTTATTAAACTAACATGTCCACATACACCTAAGAGTATTAGTGTGTACCACACACGCGCGCTCGCTCGTGTCTCGTGTCTCGGGTCTCGGGTCTCGGGTCTCGGGCTCGGGCACGGGCACGGGCACGGGCGTGGGCGTGGGCGTGGGCGTGGGCGTGGGCTTGGGCTTGGGCTTGGGCTTGGGCTTGGGCTTGGGATTTGGGATTTGGGATTTGGGATTTGGGATTTGGGGAATGTCTCGGGTCTCGGGTCTTGGGTCTTGGGTCTTGGGTCTTGGGTCTTGGGTCTTGGGTCTTGGGTCCAAACCCGAATAGGTAGTTTTGTATAAAATACAAAAGGAGTCCCTAGAGTTTCCAGCAAGAGAAACGTCAGCAATGAATGAGAGTAAATGCTGCGGTTTCAGAATTGATTGAGCGGATTCTGGGGGTGTAACTCCCAGAATTAAAGACCAACATTTATGGTTGCGGTTTCAGTAGAGCCTATAAAAGGAAGCCATCCCCCTCTCATTTCAGTACACCATCATACACACAACTCACAGCATAAGCATACACTTAGTGAGAGAGAACCGCACCACCAACAGCTCGACCTGTGGTTCGGTGCCGGTTTCCATACGAGCCACTCTGAGATAGAAGTTGTACCTTGGGAACAAAGTCCCGAAACCAGAAACCTTTAAAGGTGGTTCGGGAAATATTGTTTAAGGGAAACTGCTCAGCAGTTGCCTCTTCTTTTAATTTCTGTTATTTACTTTTCAGTCCTTTATTATTCTGTCCATTTAATTTCAGTACTGTTTCCCTTTTGTATTTTTCTTTCCAGTACCTTTAGTTTCTGTAATTTACATTCCAGTCTTTCCTATTCTGTAATTTACTTTCCTGTAATTTAATTTCCAGTATTTACATAACAGTCCGGGCAGTTTATTTAATAACAGTCCGGGCAGTTTTTTATTCGTTAAAACCAGTCCAGTTTGTTTTATTTACAAAACCAGTCCGGCAGTTTGTTAAAACCAGTCCGGCAGTTTGTTTAAAACCAGTCCGGCAGTTTTTTATTTGTTAAAACAGTCCGGCAGTTTGTTTAAAACAGTCCGGCAGTTTCTTTTTCTTGTTAAAACAGTCCGGCAGTTTGTTTTATTTACAAAACAGTCCGGCAGTTTTTTATTTGTTGAAACCAGTCCAGCAGTTTAATTTAATTCTGTACGAGTCAGGAATTGTAATTCATATTCCAATTGTGAGAAATAAAATTGTTTATTTCCTTTGCGTTCCTGTCTCTTTTATTTATTGTCCTTTCAATTATTGCATTCGAACTAGTACCAAAACCAACAATCTTAAACAATATCATTTTTTGGTTTTTCTATTTTCGAAATAAGAAAGGACTTTTCTTTTTTTTTTATTTTATTGTTGTTGACATCTCGGTTTTTATTCTCGCAAAATCATTGCTAGTTTACTAGAAATTGAAATTTGCACATAGAATAAATCCGAATTGGTTTTGATCTTTTTATTCTAGAATACTATAAAGAATTCTTAGTGAAATCAAAAGTGATTTGATTTTCACGCTAGAATCTCTTTCTCTGGTTTTTATTCTTTTGAAGCAATCTAATTAAGTTATAATTAGTATTTGCGATAAAGAATTTAGTTTTCTTGCGAGAAACTAAACGGTTTTATATTGTCATTTCAGATGACTAATGAGGATCAAATACCCACCGTTTCTTCGGAAAACGTGCAGGGCGCACTTGTGATTGGTAGTAGCCATAACAATGCGAGCGCTGCGAGTGGGGGGGCTCAGGCTGAGGCCGAAGCTGCTGCGGCAAAGGCTGCGGCCGACGCTGCTGCGGCAGAGGCTGATGCTATGGCTGCGGCTGCGGCCGCAGCACAGGCTGCTGCTAAGGCTGCGGCCAAGGCAGCGCTTGTGGCTGCAGCCAGGGCAAAGGGCAAGGCTCCGGCAACACCGGCGATGCCAATGTTGCCAACCTCTCAACTGGAGAGACCGGAAAAGTTTAGGGGCAACAACTTCAAACGTTGGCAGCAAAAGATGCTGTTTTATTTAACTGCCCTTAATCTGACCCGGTTTCTTAAGGAGTCTGCACCCGTCCTAAGCGAGGACGATGAGGACGTGCAGACGGTTTCGGCGGTGGAAGCGTGGAAACACGGCGACTACCTATGCCGGAACTACATCCTGTGTGCTCTGGATGACACTCTCTTCAGTGTATTCGAGCCCAAGGCTTCTGCAAAGGAGCTTTGGGAGTCTCTCGAACGAAAGTACAAAGTGAATAACGCTGGCGCAAAGAAATTTGTCGTCACAGACTTTCACGAGTACATGATGACTGATGGGAAGAGTGTTATCGAGCAGGTTGAGGAACTCCAACTCATATACCATAGGCTTGAGGTTGAAGGGCTAGTTATCAACGAACCTTTCCAAGTGGCATTAATGATTGAGAAACTGCCACCTTCTTGGAAAGAGTTTCAAAACTACCTGAAACACAAGCGAAAGGCTATGACCTTGGAGGGACTCATTGAGAGGCTCAATGTTGAGCAAAGCAACCGCCGATCCGGAAGGAAAGGCGGTGGCGGAGCAGGCAACGCGGTTGCCAAGGCCCATGTGGTTGAGGACGCTGTGTCTAAGCGGAAACGCTTTGACAGCGGAGTCGGTGCCTCTCTCAAGAAGAAATTCATGGGAGACTGCTTTGTGTGCAACAAACCGGGCCATCGTGCCGCGGATTGTAAGATGCGCACCGACAAGCCCAAACCCCCCCCAAAGAGGAAGTTCCAAGGGAAAGGGAGGAAGAGGGCACCTGCTCAAGCTAATGTGGCTGAGGGAGGAGATGATGCTGGACAGGACTATATGCACCTGAGTGCTGTGGTCTCGGAAGTGAACCTGGTGGGGAGCAACCCAAAGGAATGGTGGCTGGACACAGGCGCCACTAGTCACATCTGTGCCAGCAAATGGATGTTCAAGACCTATACGGCCGTGGACAATGAGAGCTGCTTCATGGGGAACTCGGCTACTTCCAGGGTGGAAGGAAAAGGAACCGTGCTGCTGAATATGACATCGGGAAAGGAGCTCACACTGAATGGCGTGCTCCATGTGCCAGAAATTCGCAAGAATCTGGTTTCCGGGTCCGTGATGGTGAACAAAGGATTTAAACTTGTATTTGAATCTGCAAAAATTGTAATCACTTTAAACGGAATGTATGTAGGCCGTGGCTATATGACCAACGGCATGTTTAAATTAAATGTTGGTACTCCGGCTCCTAAAGCCGAGTTAGCTATTGAGGGTACTAAGGCTGAGGCCAGTACCAAGAATAATGTAATCGTGAATGTTGCCCAAGTGGCCAATAAAACTTCGTTTGCTTATTCTTGCGATTCATTTAATTTATGGCATGGTAGATTAGGTCATGTGAATGCTAATTCTATGAAGAAATTAATATCACTGAATCTACTACCTAATTTTGTATTTGATAAACAACATAAATGTGAGGTTTGTGTTGAAGCAAAATTAACCAAGTCTTCGTATCAACATATTGAACGAAGTACTGAACCTCTCGGTCTAATACACACGGATGTATGCGACTTAAAGTTTATACAAACGCGAGGAGGGAAAAAGTATTTCATCACGTTTATAGATGATTGTACTAGATACTGCTATGTCTACTTAATGAGAAGTAAAGACGAAGCGGTAGAGAAATTCGCTCTTTATAAGACCGAAGTAGAGAATCAACTCAATAAAAAGATTAAAATATTGAGGAGTGATAGAGGCGGTGAATACGAAGCACCGTTTGCGCAGATATGCGCAGAAAATGGCATTATACATCAAACGACAGCCCCATACTCTCCGGAGCAGAATGGGGTTGCCGAGCGTAAGAATAGGACGCTCAAGGAAATGATGAATGCTATGTTAATAAGTTCTGGGTTACCCCAGAACATGTGGGGGGAAGCGCTGCTTTCCGCCAACTATGTATTGAACAAGCTACCACATAAGAAACGTGATAAACCACCTTATGAACTATGGAAAGGCCATAGGCCGAGCTATAAATTCTTAAGGGTTTGGGGTTGTCTCGCGAAGGTCCTTGTCTCGCTTCCTAAAAGAACGAGAATAGGGCCAAAGACGGTAGACTGTGTGTTCATAGGATATGCACAAAACAGTAGTGCTTATCGTTTTCTCGTGCACAAGTCGGATAATCCCGATGTGCATGCAGATACTATCATCGAAGCTTGAGAAGCTTCTTTCTTCGAGGAGATCTTTCCCCGCAAGTCTTCCGTAACTGTAGAGACTGAGGAGTCAAACAGTGAGGAAAATGTGGGGGCAAGTGAACCGTTGGAGGAAGAAGAAGAAGAGCCTCGACGTAGTAAAAGGGCTAGAAAGGAAACGACTTTCGGTCCAGATTTTGTAACCTTCATGATAGAAGGCGAACCGGCGACATTCAAACAAGCAATGTCATCCCCGGAAGCCCAATATTGGGAGGAAGCGATCAACAATGAGGTTGAATCGATATTACAAAATCACACTTGGGAACTAGTGGATCTACCACCCGGGTGTAAGCCACTAGGACACAAGTGGATCTTCAAGAGGAAGAGAAAGCTCGATGGAACAATCGAGAAATACAAGGCTAGGCTTGTAGTGAAAGGTTTTAGACAAACCGAAGGTGTCGACTATTTCGACACCTATGCTCCTGTCTCCAGGAAGACGTCAATCCGGATAGTCATTGCTCTCGCAGCACTGTTCGATCTGGAAATACATCAAATGGATGTTAAAACGGCGTTCTTGAATGGTGAGTTGGAAGAGGAAATTTACATGGAACAACCGGAAGGGTTTGTGGTTCCAGGTAAAGCTCACAAGGTGTGTAAACTTGTGAAGTCCTTGTATGGACTTAAACAAGCACCTAAACAATGGCACGAAAAATTTGATAGAGTGATGCTATCAAACGGTTTTCGGATAAACGAATGTGACAAATGCGTCTACGTAAAAGGAAATGAAAAGGACTACGTGGTAGTCTGCCTCTACGTAGATGACATGATTATAATAGGGAGTATTGATAACATCAACTCCACTAAGAAAATGTTGTCACAAAAATTCGAGATGAAAGACTTGGGTGTCGCTGATGTTATACTTGGTATGAAAATTACCAAGACATCAGACGGATATGCGCTATCTCAAACTCACTATGTCAGACAGATGCTTGACAAATTTGATAAAGATAGTAGAGCTACATCCAGAACTCCGATAGAGATCTCAACCACCCTGAAAAAGAACTTTGGGGAGAGTGTGAGACAATTGGAATATTCTCGAATAATAGGCAGTCTGATGTACGTCATGAACTGTACTAGACCAGACATAGCCAACTTAGTGAGTAGACTGAGTAGGTACACCAGTAATCCCAATGAGGAACACTGGAAGGCCATCATGAGACTTCTCAGATACATGAGATACACAGCAGACCGAGGGTTGCATTATACCAGGTATCCAGCTGTACTGGAAGGGTATTCTGATGCAAACTGGATCTCGGATTCCAACAGTACACGATCCACTAGCGGATATGTGTTCGTGATGGGAGGAGCAGCTGTCTCATGGAGATCATCCAAGCAGACGTGCATAGCTAGATCAACTATGGAATCTGAGTTCATAGCGTTGGATCTAGCAACAGAAGAGGCTGATTGGCTGAGAAGCTTTCTGGAAGGAATTCCAATGTGGCCGAAACCTGTCCCAGCAATAAGCATGCACTGCGATAGTCAGTCGGCTATTGGACGGGCGCAGGATCATATGTATAATGGAAAGTCCCGACATATTCGTCGGAGACATAAATCCGTAAGAGAATTGTTAGCTAACGGTGTGGTGTCCTTAGATTTTGTGAGATCTAAAGACAATATAGCGGATCCATTTACAAAAGGCTTGACTCAGGTAGGAGTTGAAGTTTCATCGAGGGGAATGGGGTTGAAGCCCATTAAACTGGAAACCTCCTCAGAGGCAACCCAACCCGAACTGGATTCTCCAGCGTCGGGTTCAACGGGAAAACCGAACTGTGGGGGTGACCGAACAAAGCACTCGGGAACTAAAGTTCCCAGCCCATTTCTAGGATGAAAGAGTGATAGACCTAGACCATCTTAAGGGTGAGCATGAGGCTCTTAATGAAAACAAGAATCTCGAAGATCGAGAGGGGTGAGTCAGGACACCCTTGACTTGAAATCACCTATGACGAGTGTGTATGGCCGATACTATGTGATGAGCCATGGGCTAAATCACTAGAGCACTCGGTTGAACTTTGCCAAGGCAGTCCACGGCCAAATATGGACAACAACCAAAGGGCTTAGTAAGTGGTGTAGAGGGGACACTGTGTGCGCATTACCCTGGTATGCACAAACGCTAAAGGGTTCAAGGCTTAAAGGCTACCCAATAGTAGCATATCAGATTTTACGTCACTACGGCAGGTTCAAGGCGCGCGCTACCTGTCCTTATGCAGTGAACTCTTGCGGTTTTCTCTCGTATGCATTTAGGAGCATTTTATTTTCAGCCAATTGCATTCATGTGGGGGATTGTTGGAAAAACATGTGAAAACATGGGTGTTTCCGAATGGTCACTGGACCAACTTCGAGTCATTATTTCGTGTAACAGCGCTGAGTTGTTTATACCGTAATCAACGTGGTTGAGTAGCCCGTGTGACGAGCTTCGTAACGGTATATCACATGACCTATTCGGAGAATGGGTGTGAATACAAAGTGGCTTCAAAGTTGGTACCTCGGAAGCTCAAATCTGGAAAAACGAAATGGTTAATGAGAAAAACCATTTAGTATAATCCCATATTGGAAGATTAAGAGTTAATCTTACAATATATATACCATACCAACCCATGTAGTTATTAAACTAACATGTCCACATACACCTAAGAGTATTAGTGTGTACCACACACGCGCGCTCGCTCGTGTCTCGTGTCTCGGGTCTCGGGTCTCGGGTCTCGGGCTCGGGCACGGGCACGGGCACGGGCGTGGGCATGGGCGTGGGCGTGGGCATGGGCTTGGGCTTGGGCTTGGGCTTGGGCTTGGGCTTGGGATTTGGGATTTGGGATTTGGGATTTGGGATTTGGGATTTGGGGAATGTCTCGGGTCTCGGGTCTTGGGTCTTGGGTCTTGGGTCTTGGGTCTTGGGTCTTGGGTCTTGGGTCCAAACCCGAATAGGTAGTTTTGTATAAAATACAAAAGGAGTCCCTAGAGTTTCCAGCAAGAGAAACGTCAGCAATGAATGAGAGTAAATGCTGCGGTTTCAGAATTGATTGAGCGGATTCTGGGGGTGTAACTCCCAGAATTAAAGACCAACATTTATGGTTGCGGTTTCAGTAGAGCCTATAAAAGGAAGCCATCCCCCTCTCATTTCAGTACACCATCATACACACAACTCACAGCATAAGCATACACTTAGTGAGAGAGAACCGCACCACCAACAGCTCGACCTGTGGTTCGGTGCCGGTTTCCATACGAGCCACTCTGAGATAGAAGTTGTACCTTGGGAACAAAGTCCCGAAACCAGAAACCTTTAAAGGTGGTTCGGGAAATATTGTTTAAGGGAAACTGCTCAGCAGTTGCCTCTTCTTTTAATTTCTGTTATTTACTTTTCAGTCCTTTATTATTCTGTCCATTTAATTTCAGTACTGTTTCCCTTTTGTATTTTTCTTTCCAGTACCTTTAGTTTCTGTAATTTACATTCCAGTCTTTCCTATTCTGTAATTTACTTTCCTGTAATTTAATTTCCAGTATTTACATAACAGTCCGGGCAGTTTATTTAATAACAGTCCGGGCAGTTTTTTATTCGTTAAAACCAGTCCAGTTTGTTTTATTTACAAAACCAGTCCGGCAGTTTGTTAAAACCAGTCCGGCAGTTTGTTTAAAACCAGTCCGGCAGTTTTTTATTTGTTAAAACAGTCCGGCAGTTTGTTTAAAACAGTCCGGCAGTTTCTTTTTCTTGTTAAAACAGTCCGGCAGTTTGTTTTATTTACAAAACAGTCCGGCAGTTTTTTATTTGTTGAAACCAGTCCAGCAGTTTAATTTAATTCTGTACGAGTCAGGAATTGTAATTCATATTCCAATTGTGAGAAATAAAATTGTTTATTTCCTTTGCGTTACTGTCTCTTTTATTTATTGTCCTTTCAATTATTGCATTCGAACTAGTACCAAAACCAACACTTTTTACTTTATTCGTAGTGCTGAGGTGGTGTCAATCTATTAATTAGTATAAATGTATAATACTTGAAAACAATTTTACTATTGCGTTTGAGTTCTGCAATAGCTTTTTATCGGGGCCAGCCTATCTAATTATTTTTGAATCACGACCAACAAACCTCTGCATGGCTTTTAAAATTTACCAAATTACCGCAAATTATTTATTTATATATATATATATATATATATATATATATATATTTATATATTTTTTTAATAATCACGGCCCAACTTTTATTAATAATTCGAAATGTCTTACAAACGACAATACAACAAAAATTACAACCTTCTAACCGGACACGATCAAAGACAAAGATGAGAAAAATGATTTTAACTGAAACTTTATTTTGAAAGACCTTTATAATGCAACTCTCACCTCTTATCATATTCAGTAAACAAATCGAGTGCAGATAAGCAAAATTCTCAAGATTTTAAACTTGTTAAAGCAGAGGTGTCTTCAGACAATTTGCAAATCACCAACAAAAGTTAATTGGTTTGCACATTTACCAAATAGAGGAAACGTAAAGGGATTATTTTAGTAAATTCAAAAATAAGATTACTTAAAAACACAAAAACCCATTAATGTAATATACACAACACCAAAACTTGTCATTCCAAAATTAAATGCAAGTAAAACTTTAAAAAGCTTCTAATTTTTTTATTTTTTTTAACTGCTTTAATTATTATATATTTTGCTGTTTATTGCACCAAGTAACACCAAGTACCTATATTGAATTTGAGATCTTTTAATTAATACATGAAACTGGCAAATTGTAAGTATAAATAGTTTCAGTAAAATCTGCTCATTAGTTATAAATAGAGTTATCCTCAAATATAATTATATATATAAATATAAGAGGTATAAAGAAGTAACGTAATTACATGTTCAAGTGAATCATGTTAGACGCAAACAATATTTATAATTAATACTTTCAGCGTGTTGACCGTTCTCATAAGTCCTAAGTTCCTATAATAAGAAATTTAACTTAATTATATATGAAATCATCATATTGTTACGCAAGGCTACATATTGTGACAAATAGTCACATTTTCATGTTGAAGAATACTTTATAAGGTTAGTTTAAACTTCACATATGGGAGGCATGGTATATATATATATGTTAAAAAGCGTTTTGACATAAGCGTATTTACGAAAAAATATACAAGTTGATGTCTAAGTTGATGCTCATATAACATTTTCCATATATATATATATTCATATTTCCTGTGATATGATATAATTATTGTTTGCATAATTAGACTCGAGTTATACACCATTATCACCTCTGTGTTTTTTCTTTGCTAGTTAAAGTAAAGTCGTGACAATTGATCGAGGACAATTAATGAGGGCACTTGTGGATACAACATTATAAAATAAACACTATATATCAAACCTACAAATGCAAAGCATATCCAAGTAAAGAGAGATGATCATTTTGAAGACCTGTATTTCAATTAATTTAAGCCTAGGGAGCTGAAATATTTGGTGGACTTTTTAACATATTCACGTGATATGACTTTCTGTTTTAGTCCTAATAATTTCAATTATAGTATTCATGATCCCCACACCTTTGAAAACAACTCTATAGTTGTTTCAAATTAGGGTTCCTGTGGTTTGAAGCTGACATCCAACATATCCATATTTTATAAAAAGAAGTTACATTAGTCTTCACATGCATAACATTGATGATCTAAAATTTAAGAATGAAATAAACAATGGGAAAAGCACGCATATTCTTTTTATGTCCTTAATATTCAGTTTGTGAATTTGTAAGTTAAAACAAGAAGTGAATCTTAGAAACCCAGAGCGATTTCTTGGTTTGGATTAAAAAAAAACAGATTTGATATCAACTATTTAATTTAGGAATCTGCAATATTAACAGTTTTGATTTATTTTTGACAAATGACATTATGACAATCTTATCATTTGATTCATGTGGTATTTCAAAATATGTCTATCATATATTTTTCTTATGATAGATTTCCTTACATCTAAATCAATTGCCGCCTACCAAACTGCATGCAATATTAGCACCAAAAATAGTATTTTCTAAATTGCCCAACAAGAAAGTTTCATAATCACAATGCTAATTACTTATATATACTCATATAACTACATGACTGAATTTTGATTCTCTTATTTTCGAAATTAAATAAGATAACTTTTTAAATCGATATTGTACTAGGTAGTCATATGTAACAATAATTTTGGGACAGAGGGAGTGTATAAGTATTTTTTTTTAAGGTAGAATCAATTTTGTCAAGAAATGGAGAAATTGTAACTTTATCCAACTTTATCCAATTTCTTAATATGTGAAGACCAATTCCACCATTTTAATAAAGTTAGTATCAAACAAAAATATGGTCAAAACAATGGGGGCATTGGCATATAAAACTAAACCACATAAAATAAAATACTAAAATAGTAAGAGATTCTCGTCACAGGATGAGCAATTCCGTGTACGCCAAGTCGTCAAGGCATCTTGGTTGTACCAAATTAGAAATTTTCCAATCTAAAAATAAAATAAAATAAATACTCCTGTTTCTAGTTTTCATGAATGTTTTTGGAATGTAAAAGTATCCTAGGAAAGTAAAGTGTAAACCTTATCCCTTATTATTTCGAAAATTATATATTTTTTTAATTTTTTATCAATTATTTTCAATAAAATACGTTAAAAATGATGATTTAACATCTCACATTTTTCCATTGCACTTAATTTAGAAGTCCAAGTAAATTTTGACACCCCTGTAGACCAATTTTGGCTCTGACTATGGAATTGGAACTTGTAACTAATGTATTTTGAATAGGTGGATTAAGACAATGATATTAACGCTATTGCAAATCCAATTTAATTTATATTTTATATGAATACAAGTTGCATTATGTAAATATACCAAAATATTACATAATATCCAAGAATGATTAAATTGAATTATTTACAACGAATAACATGCCTTGAATATAAATGTTTTTTAAAATGTTGTAAATGAAACACCAATACGTAAAGTTTTCATAGCACCCACTAGATGGGAAATAACGTTTTAGTTTTGACAAATGAGAATTACGAAATCTAATTATCTCACTTGATGTTAGTTCTCTAAGAAAATATTCTCGATATAGTATATGAAAAATAAAAACAATATAAAATTGTGCAGCAGACTTTTGAATCATTTTACGGCAACCGGGGCTGGGAAAGTCGCGCGTCGATGTTGCTAATTACAACAGTTAGTTTCAAGTTCCAACTATTACTTATGGTACATAGCTAATTGTCATCAAACGTTTTAATAATGTTACTATTCAAATTTCAAACTATATTTGCAAAATTGTGATAAATTATATCCAGGCAAATGTTTGCGTATAGCAAATTTTAGTAATCTACTTTTGGTTTCAGAGCTATGCGGCTATGCCCCTTAAGAAAATGATTACTAGGAGGGGTGACACAGTTCGGTTTGTTTTGGTTTGAAACCAAACCAAACAATATAGCGGTTTCCTTAGATGCGGGTTGGTGAAATTTCAAAATTTCAATCCAACCCAATCTATTTTGAGCAGGTTTGAGTTCGGTTTATCTTCGCGGTTTGTTCATTTTAGTACTTAAACTTATAAAAAAAATGCAATTTTAACCACAAATATTGAAAAAAGAAACTTGAAAAAATAAAAGTCAAAATTTTCAAATTAAACATCCATAAACCAAATTATAGTTGCATACTACATGGACGTGACTAATAGTTTGAAATACGATTTTTATTTATGTCTATTATGTCGTTTTAACAAGATAGAAACGAGCAATAAAAATTTAAACGCGCGACATTAAACCATAAAATATCCAAACAATTTAAAGTTGTGTAAACCAAATTAAATCATATATGCTTGATCGATCATAAACTATTTTTATGTATATTTAACTATTTATATGTACATTTAACTAATTTATATAAATATTTAAGTAATTTATATTTTTTGCGTTTTGACGGGTTGGCCTGCGGTTTGAAAATATTAACCCGAACTAACCCACTTATATTATTTGCAGTTTTGATTTGGTTTGAGTTCATAATTTTGAATAGATTAACCCGAGACAACCCGTCGCGGGTTGGGACGGTTTGGTCCGGATTTGTAGGCACCCATAATTACCAGTAGAAACATACTATACTGGGCCATGTATAAACGTATTCACATAAATCTATGTTTATATTCGTACGAATCTTGGTTATCTCATTGGAGAAGTAAAACATGTTTAATTCTTCTCTAGAGCTCGAAGTTGGGTGGCTAATACGTTACTTTCAAGTTATTCAATGTCCAGCCATAAAATTTATACAACAAGAAAAGAATATTCAAAGTCTTATAAATTTACTAGTAAAAATTATCCACAGTACTGGTTGCCTAATACACAGTTCATTTTTAATTTTTTTGCCCAAGGCCCATTACCATTTTTTTTTGCCCCAGCCCAGTTATTTTTTATCCCAGGCCCAAGACTTACTGGACTTAGGCATGGGCCGCCCTTGTGTGTGTGAAACGCGTAATGACATAAATCTCGTAATATATTATATTTTGAACATAATATTTAGATTTGGTATCATTTAGTTATACAGGTTAAAACGAATTGTTAATTAATTTAGACTACATCCGTAATTAGGAAAATATAGTGAGAACAAATTATTAATTAATTAGATTAGTAATTATTAAAATAGAGTGAATGTATTTTTGGAAAAATTAGACAAAATTTGACAGTCTTAATATTTTTTTTAGTTTGCTTATATTAATAATAGTATGATTTTGGTTATTTGAAAACTATTACAAATGAGAAATAACATAAAAACGAAATTTCATGTCTTTATTACCCATAACTGATAACACTCAAGGAACTTTGTCTTTAAAAAAAAAAAAAACACTCAAGGCACTTCAATTATACTTTTAGAAAACCAATTTTAGTATAAAACTTAAAAGGCGCATCTCACTTATATATAAGTTGGGTTACTTATTTAGGAAAAACAAAAATAACGTGATCTTTCTTTCATTGAGGTCAATAATGTCAAATTTAATCAAAATACTTGCCAATATTTTATCATTTTATCAACTTTAGAAAATTTGATAGATACACGTATAGTATTTGGTGAGTCAATGACAAGTTATATGATTAGACAACGATATTGTATAATAATTGGGTTAGAAACGATATATTAGACGAGTGTTACACTAAATTAAGACGTATTTATGCGTTTCTATGTTAATTATGTGTTTTTTCATATTATTTGCAAAGATTTCACGATGAAATGTAGAAAAACGTAACTCGAGCTAAATTGGAAAAGTCAAAGTGAGTCAAACGAAGCCAATAGAGCTCATGAAACCCAAAATCGCGAAGCAGACGTTCTTGAAGTTGGACCTGATCAGTTTAGCTTGACCGATCAGTATGATCCGTCAAACACAGTTTAATTTTAAAAATAAGATTAGCTAGAGTTTGTTTTGAAGTTGTATTATATATATCCGAGGTTTCAATTGTAAAAGTATTCATAAACATCCGTTTATAGATTTTCATGTTTTGAGAGTTAGAGAGAGAGAAAATCCATTGTTTACGCACAAAACAACATGTTTTTTTACGTCAATTCTAGCATGCAACGTGTTATTTATCTTTTTTTACTGCGTGTTTACTCTAATGAATCCGTTATATTAGTAGTTTTAACGTTAAATCGTATTTTCTTTTACGTTTGTTTGAACGATATTAAGTTAACCAGTAGAACAACGTAATCATAAACTATATGCATGTTTACTGCGAAATTAATTGCTAGACTTAGTAGTTAAACTTAGACTTGCATCACCTCGTTTGTATATATGTTGGATTGACAACATGACGTACGGCTAGCTTTCGTGCTAGTAGTTTATTCTACACGCCTAAAAAATACTGAAAAATACGTTATAGCGTACTAGCCGTGTTCGTGGATTCGATCTTATATATTCCGGTTTATTTACTGCATCTCATGTTGTGCTCCTGCGAAGCCCTTCTTCGTGGAAAGAAACACGTGAGGGGCAGTCATTTCCCATTACTCAAATTAAAAAACATTAACATTGATTCGTTACTCTGATCTCCTAACTCAATAGTGCACTCAGTTAATCTGCTAATCCTTCACATGCCATTTGCAAACACAGTTTCTAACCTTACGACTTCCCTCATACTTAGTCACCATTTTTTTTTAAGGGACTTCCCAATAGATACTTGATCCAAAAAATAAGGCTTCATATCTGATTTTCAGTTTGAGAAGACCACCAATTTGGCCAAGCAAAACGTTGTGTTATTTATGTTTTTTGAAAAGAAAGTATACCGAGACAATCCACCATTCTTTTGGTATAGTAGTAGAAGAAATTCACCTGAGACAATCCTAGATATTGTCAATAACGGACGAATGTACATTAAGCTTCTTTAGATAATTTGACTTTTATTTGCAAGTGAGTATCGTATTGTGGTTATCACCTCCAAGAAAGTTGTACATTGACAAGGCTAATTGATTGAACTCACTATTACGGTCATCAATTTAAACTACTCCTTATAACAACTTTGTGATTGAAGTCACTATTCCGATCAACTATTGTGTTCATCGGTTTTGAGTTATTACTTTTAATAGCATTGCTATTGTGAGTCTACCATCGTGATCCAATTAGATACATCATATTTCAAACAGATATCACATTGTACATATTCGAGCGAAACACTTATTCACAGCCTCCTGATTCTACTAAATAGTTTCAGAAAAACTTTTTTAGAACTATCAACAATTATCACCAAAACGACTTATGATACGAAGAAGGTTACTCGCATAAATCGTATAGAAACAACTCATAACTCCCAGAGATATATTTTTTAACATCCACCATTTAATATGATTTAGTAAATTTGTTTCTATAATGATTCGGTAACTAGAGATATCCATAAATCACTAGAAGACCGTGAATATATGTGTGGAGTACAAGCATATATATGAAGATAAACTATACATAAACCGTTATCACTCACGTTAGTCAAATAAACGGAGACACACATATGCTTAAAGAACGACAACACTGGTATAATAACAATTTTTAAAGTAATGAATTTCTCAATCCAAATTGATAATTCTCTAACAATATTTCTCTAATTATGCCATATAAAACTGCTTATGTTTTTAAAGAGAAAAATATATGACATTTTCGATAATGAATTAGTTTTGTACTCCATGCAAATACAAATATCCGTAAGAGAAAACTAGAAAGTTTGTGAAATTCCATAGAGACAAACATTATATTTATTTAGAAATCTATATGTATTAGTCGTTACTCGGTAACCGGTATTGTGTTTACTCGTACAAGTTAAGTGTCAAAGCAAATGTAATTGATTTGCAAGTAGCAGGTTGACGGTTTGAATAAGATATCTTTAACTTTTACGATGTCAAACTCGGTAAAAGTTGGCTAAGAGCCATTTATACAAATGCAACTAATCCAAATAATCGATATACTCGTTAAAAATAATTCGAATCCAACATATTTTTATTAACACTATATTAAGTATAATGCCTATGTAACTTATTGTTTTATATTTCAATCCAAAGACACGTGACGTTATTGATGCGCTTTTATTTTTATCAAACGTTTTATTTGTATCCGTTTTAGCTTAAAGATGTAACGAGTATAGTTTTCTTATTATAGTGATAACGGGCTCGATTAAGTAGATATTTAGGAATAATTTGTAAGGCCCAATTAGACAGGGGTGTTATTTATGCTCAAATAAATGATAAAGTTCACTAGCTGTTTGCTGGTCATGCTTACTTGTCATCTCTCCCATCACTATATAATCATTGTAGTCTCTTGATGGGACAACACATGTCATACTATAATAAAATAAAAAATATTCATGTACAACTTTGAAAAAACTTATTTCCGAAATTTCGAGTGAAGTTACGGATTTTCAGTTGTAACTACATTTGTAACCACAGTTACAACTGACGAATATAATGAAGTTAATAAAAAAACATTGAACACGAGATGTTTTTAAACGGGGTTCGACATGATCAACTTGTCTACATCTCCGGAGCCCTCACCCAACATTTATTGATATTGAAAGAAATAATGATAAGACTCGACTTACAATATCATGACTCCCTCATATATATGCCTATTTTACCATCTCTAACTCACAACTGTCAATCTCTAATGGCATCCCGCCACGATCTTTTTAACTTTGTTTCTCTCTCATGTATAACGGGTTTTTTTTATCTTAGTATATCTACATTGTATTCTAAATGATAATAGGCTTTATATATATAATTTACAAAAGATTCTAACTTGATCATTAAGTAAAATATTTACTTTTATCTTCTTCACTTGTCCGACTTGGAGATCTTCAAATATATATCTTTTAGTTAATTAGTCTTTGTCTTCTAACAAATCGGATCTTGTTTTATTCAAAATTATACAGATCTTTAATTTAATTGTCTTCAAGATAATTTCAAAGAATCTTTTTTTTTTTTTTTTTTTTTATGTTTTTTTATCAATTCCTTTTAAGTCTTCTATTCCAATAAGAAAAGATGTTCAATATATTCTTTCTATCATTCAGAGATACCTTCAAATCATCTAAACTTGTTCAACACGTTTTGATTCTTCTAAAATATTTTTGACCGAATATTACAGAATATGTCCAGCATAGTCAGTTCCAACTGCGGTTGCAACTGAATGCACAATTTGAACTTAATCGTTACACAATACATGTATATTAAGAGTTTATTATGAATATATAAAACTATATTTTCCAATATGATAACAAACAATATGTCACTAGAATCTTGGATGTAGGACCTAACAAACTTACTTTTAGTAGATTTATATAAAATAACATTAAAAAGGAAGTAATTATAACAAAAAAAAAAAAACACGAGTCATAACATTATCTATTCGACACCATGCATCTATCCGAACTATAGCTCGGTAAAACCTTCACTAATTATTTTTGCGTATCGATTATTCTTAGCTATAATAGCAATATCTTCGTGTTTGCATTTGGGAGACACCTAAAAGGGCCGAAACACACCTAACTTATAGTGGCATCTTTATTTCACTGTTTGATTCTTTTAGATGCGGATTATTTTCATTGCACATTTCATATTACATATATTTATTATATACTCTCTCCGTTTTCATTTAATGATCTATTACGAAAGTATATGCAATTTTGACCGGTTTATAACTTGTATAAAAATTATCGAAATGAATGTTTTTAAAATCTAATTATAAAATTTAACATTTGAAATATATATATGATCAATTAAAAAAATTTCATTCCAATAATTTTGATATAAGTTCTTGACCTGTTAAAATTGCACGTAATTTCATAATAGACAATTAAATACGAACAGAAGTAACGGAGGGAATAGTTGATTACTAGGGAGATAAGTTATTTTCAACTCAAATTTTGAATTTAAGTACATTAACTTCAAGAATTGACTTAAGTTCCTACCGGAATTTAAAATTACAACAACAAAAAAAAAAGCAGAATTAATTTTGTCGGGATGTTGTTGGATAACAAGTTTATTAGTCTGCCAATTTGAATAACATAATTTCCGATCATGAAAACAAAAAACCTATTAAAGTTGTCCATTAATAATTTTAACTTTTGACATAGGTGAACTCATCCCTCATAATAACATCCACAATATATTTGTGTTAATTTTAATAATATTAAGTTTGACACATTATTCTTTAATTGCATGTTAAATGACACATGTGTAACTTAAATTTAACATTCACATTAGTGTATTAAATTAACAAAGTTATTTAATTTTAATTAAAATTAATTATTAATTAAAATCTCATTAATTAGTCATTTTGTAAACCAAACTAAAATAGGAACTAAAATAGTAATATTTTAAATAGAGTTCACGTTCAAAATTAATGATATTTTTTCACATCATCAATTAACAACATTAACAACATTGTTATCTTTAACAACTTTTTTAACATCAAAGATAACACATGATCTAACATAACTAATAGATGCTCTAACGATGAGTCCAAATCTTATATCCCATTTCTCTATTCCTTCTGTGCCCCCTTCCTTATTTTATCCAAAAAAAATTTGAAAAAATTTGAAAAAAATTGTACAATTACTATAATACATGTATCAATACATTTAATAATTATTATTTTTTTTAAATCCACACAAAATTTATTTTGAAATAAATGTATAAATTAGTATAAATTAAACATTGAATATTAAAAATATTGTCTAAAATAATATTATGTTCAAATGTTTTAAAATTTGAATACAATATAATATAAAAATTTATAAAGTTGCGGTATAAGTTGTGAAAATTTAAAATTTAAGTAAAAATAAGTAAGGGGGCACAAAAAAGGATAAAGAATATGGGTTAAAACATTTGGACTCTCTAACAATATATTCACTTACATTCTAAAAGATAATATTATAAACTCATTTATTGTTAATGATTTTGACTTGAATTCGCTTCCTTCGTCACTCCAAATAGAGAATACCATGATTGTAGCATGAATGCATGCAGACAAAATATATGTGGTAATATATTTATTTTTACTACCTTTTCAAATTAAAAAGTGCTACAAAGTTTCCATATTTTTTTCAAACGCTAAAATTAACAATAAGACATTAAAGAAAAAAGCAATTATACAAAAATTTGGTAAAAGCAATACATATAAAAAATATTAAAATCAAAATTAGAGCACTTCATAAATATTGGAACATTTCAATACCCTTGTAATTATATGGGAAAAGTTCCTAGTTAATTATCTAAGAAGATTACATATTTCTTTTTAAAAAAAAAGTCATATTTATTGAGAGTAGTTAAAATTGCAATGTGTGTAGTAAAATTATAATTGTGCCTTCAATGATTATGTTTCCCAGTGTACTAATTGTTGAAATTATTATAATCGCATATTAATTACTGCTTGTCCCGTCTAAAAAAATTATATGATCACTTCAATTTTAAGTTCTCCAAATGGTCTCATTTTCATTTACACATGTATTTAGAATGATAACCTATAACAACTAATATCAAATATTCATATTATTTAAACAATATATCAGTAAATATATTAAATCAATTGATTCATGTGATATGACTTTCTGTTTAGTCCCTATAATTTCAATTGTAGAATTCATGGTCCCCATACTTTTGAAAAACAACTCTATCATCGTATCAAAATAGGGTTCTTGTAGTTTAAAGTTAACATCCGCGGTCCATATTTTTTAAAAAGAAGTTACATTAGTAGCCACATGCATAACATAGATGACTTAAAATTTGAGGATGAAATAAATAATTGTAAAAGCACGACATTATCTTTTTATGTCCCCATTATTCAGTTTGTGGATTCGTAAGTTAACACGGTGAATCCAGAGTGATGTCTTAGTTTGGATTAGTTCAATTTGAACATTGAACAACTTGGCTTGGATTAAAAAAAAAAACTTAAAATTTATTATCAACTATTTGATTTAGTAATCTGCAACATTGACAGTTTTGATTTGTTTTTGACAAATGACATTATGGTAATCTTATCATTTGATTCATTTGTGGTCTTTCAAAATTTATCATACATTTTTCTCTTGGCCCTTGTGACTAAAGTTCAGAGTGATGAATAAGTTTTTAGACGTTTTTCACATAAATAAAACTTAAACTGTAACGACCCGGCCCCACGGACCGAACTGCTACGCCCGTATCAACAATATTGTCCGCTTTGGCACAACTTCCCAGGGGGGTCACCCATCCTGGTACTACGCCAAGTTAAGCACGCTTAACTGTGGAGTTCCGTCCTTGCTGTTGTGCCGCACGGCTTTAAAAGGCCTTGTTGATAGGAAATGGATCTTTAAGCACATATACAATACGGGTACTCTCATATCTGGGCGATGTGGGACTGACGTACAACACCGCACCACAGAATTTCCTTCCTGGAAATCTGGGTCGTCACAATCACCCTCCCTTTAGGCACAACGTCCTCGTCGGGCACGTCGTCCTTCAGGGGCTCACACACACGTGCTAGTCCCTACATTTTGGGCCAGATAGAGGCTCTGATACCACCTGTAACGACCCGGCCCCACGGACCGAACTGCTACGCCCGTATCAACAATATTGTCCGCTTTGGCACAACTTCCCAGGGGGGTCACCCATCCTGGTACTACTCCAAGTTAAGCACGCTTAACTGTGGAGTTCCGTCCTCGCTGTTGTGCCGCACGGCTTTAAAAGGCCTTGTTGATAGGAAATGGATCTTTAAGCTCATATACCATACGGGTACTCTCATATCTGGGTGATGTGGGACTGACGCACAACACCGCACCACAAAATTTCCTTGAAAATACTCAGTAGGACTACTAACTTAAAGAAACTATAATAAAGTATAATATGTGAGTATAAACCGTAACTGCATATAACTTCCTGCAAAAAAGATGGTTAGGCAAATAACGAGAAAAAAGATGGTTAGGCAAATAACGAGAATTTCCAGGATGGAAGTACTGTGGTGCGGTGTTGTGCGTCAGTTCCACTGTTGGAAAAAATAGGAAAACATGTAGTTTAAACATGTTTTTCCAAAGTGGTCAGGGACCAACTTTGAGTCAATTTTTAATGCGACTCCTCAGTTTTTCTGAGGCCATACTCTATGCGTTTGAGTAGCTCGTGCGACGAGCTTCGCAACGGTATATCGCATGACCTATTCGGAGGAATGGTGTGAATGATAATTGGACTCGAATGTTGGTACTCGAAAGAGGGAAAAACCGAAATCTGGAAAGTGGAGTAGAGAGTGGGAATAAACCATGAGGGTTATCCCACATTGGAAAAACAAGGTTGTTTTTTACTCTATATATACAAGTCCATCCCATGTAGTTGGTAAACTAATAAAGTCCGCATACCCATGAGTGGGTTAGTGTGTACCACACACGCGCGCGCTCGCTCGGGTCTCGGGTCTCGGGACTCGGGCCGCGGGCCGCGGGATGCGGGATGCGGGATTTGGGATTTGGGATTTGTCTCGGGTCTTGGGTCTTGTACTAAATCTGAAAAGGGACTTTTAAATATTTACAAGAGCAGTCCCTAGAGTTCTAAAAGGTTTGAAACTCCAGCAGTGATTGGAGGCGGATTCTGGGGATGTAACTCCCAGAAATTAATGACCACATTTAATTATGCGGTTTCAGAATCCTCTATAAAGAGGCAGCCATCCCTTCACATTTCACACATTCAAATCAGTCTATCTTCTCTCTAAAAGCCTGCATATATTTTTTATTCATAACATCTTAGAACCAGAGAGAACCACCCACTAAAAGCTCGACTTAGACTCGTCGCCAGTTTCCGGCGAGTCTTCCGAGAGACGTTGTACCTTGGGATCGAAACGCCAACGCAACCAGAAACCTAAGGTGGTTGGGCGAATATCGGTTAAGGGCATACTGTTAACAGTAGCCTCGTCTGATTAATTTTTACATTCCGTCCGTTTATTTTCCGCACTTAAATTCTGTCTTTTACATTCTGTTTTTTCCAATTCAGTATTTAAATTTCAGTATTTTAATATTATGTCCTTAGCTGTAGTTTTTATATTCTGTTTGGACTATTCTGTAATTAGTTTAAAGTTCTGTTTTATTGCTGTAATTACATTTATGTAATTTAATTCTGTATTTAGATTAGTTTCAATTCAGTCCTGTATTTTAAATTCATAACAGAACAGTCCGGCTGTTAAGTCTATACTTTCCAATCCGGCAGTTTCTTTTAATTGCAAATCAGTACATCAGATTATTAATTAATAATAATCTGATAACGTTTGCTTTATTTACTATTCAGTACCTACATGTTGTAATCAGTTTATTGTATTTCATTTGGAAATTAATAAAGATTACACTGGTTTTATTTAATTACTGTTTAGTCCTTTATTTATTATTAATTGTTATTTCGTACACGGAAACCAACAATCTTAACCGATAGTCTGTTGTTTCCTTCGTGTATTGATTAATACAATTATTTATTTTTTATAAGGAATAATGCTTTATTGTTTTCAATTCTAAATTATATTAGAAATTGAATTACAAAGAATAAATTCCAAACAGTTTTATTTTAATTTTATTTTCTTGTTGATACCAACCGTATTGGTATTCAATAAGAATTGTTTTAATCCTTTTAATATCAACCGTATTGATATTCAAAAGGATAAAGAGTTTATTTTATTTTGTTTGATAATTCTTTTACAAACCCAAATATCAGTTTTGGTGTTTGTTTATAGAATTTATTGTACGCGTATCTCATACGTCTTGTCTTGTCGTTTCAGATGACAAACACGTCGCCTATTGAGTTGCCTATCGGAAGTGAGCATGACCCAGTGGTTGGTGGAGATGTCCATAACACTGGGGGCGATGCGATTGTGGGGGCTAACGCCGATGACGCAGTTGCAGCGGCTGAGGCCGCCGCGGTTGCGGCTATGCCGGATGCTACGGCCAAAGCTGAGGCTGCGGCCGAAGCAGCGGCCACGGCCAAGGCTGCAGCTAAGGCTGCGGCAAGAGCCAAGGCTGCGGCAAGAGCCAAGGCTGCGGCCAAGGGCAAGGCACCGATGTATTCGGCAGTGCCTACTTTGCCGACTTCTCATCTGGAGAAACCGGAAAAATTCAGGGGAGACAACTTCAAACGTTGGCAGCAAAAGATGCTGTTTTATCTCACCACTCTGAATTTGACCAGGTTTCTTAAGGAGACTGCTCCCGTCCTAAGCGAGGACGATCTGGACGAGCAGTAGTTCTCTGCGGTTGAGGCATGGAGACATGCCGACTACCTATGCAAGAACTATATCCTGTGTGCTCTAGATGACACGCTGTTCAGTGTTTTCGAGCCCAAAGCTACTGCAAAGGAGCTGTGGGAGACTCTCGAAAATAAGTACAAGGAGAATAACGCTGGCACAAAGAGATTTGTTGTCACGGACTTTCACGAGTACCGTATGACTGACAGCAGGGGTGTCATGGAGCAAGTTGAGGAGCTCCAACTGATTTATCACCGTCTTGAGGCTGAGCGGCTAGTTATTAATGAGCCTTTCCAGGTGGCACTCATGATTGAGAAATTGCCGCCGTCTTGGAAAGACTTTCAAAACTACCTGAAGCACAAGCGGAAGGAAATGAGGTTGGAGGGGCTCATTGAGAAGCTCAATATCGAGGTGAGCAACCGTCGCTCCGTGAGGAGAGTCGGTGGTGCTGTCATCCCGATGGCAAAGGCCAATGTGGTCGAAAGCTCCAATGTCAAACGGAAACGTTTTGACACCGGAGGCAGTGCTGTTGTCGCAAAGAAATTTGCGGGAACCTGCTTTGTGTGTAACAGGACCGGCCATCGTGCTGTGGACTGTTATGACAATAAAGGCGCTGCTAAGCCTAAGCCCCCCCCCCCCCCCCCGAGGAACTTTAAGGGCAAGGGAAAGAGGAAAGCTCCAGCTCATGCACATCTGGCAGAGGGAGGACGAGATGACGACCATTTTACTGCTGTGGTCTCTGAGGTCAATCTCGTGGGGAGCAACCCCAAAGAGTGGTGGCTGGATATCGGCGCCACAAGCCACATCTGCTCAACAAGGTGGATGTTTAAGGCCTATGAAGTGGTAGAGGGAGAAAGCTGCTTCATGGAAAATTCTGCTACTTCCAAGGTGGAAGGAAAAGGAATGGTCGTGATGAAGATGACCTCGGGAAAAGAGCTGAGGTTGACAAATGTGCTTCATGTTTCGGATATCCGCAAGAATCTGGTATCTGGATCAGTGATGGTGAAGAACGGGTTCAAGCTAGTTTTAGAATCCGATAAACTTGTAATCACCAAGAATGGTGTCTATGTAGGCCGTGGCTATATGACCAACGACATGTTTAAGTTGAACGTAGGGACACCTGCTCCCAATAAAGGTGCTAAAGCTGAGGCTGGCACAAGTACTGTAATGACTGTTGCCCAAGAGGCCAATAAAAATTCTGAGTTTAATTATTTATTTGAGTCATTTCATTTGTGGCATGGTAGATTAGGTCACGTGAATTATAATTCTTTAAAGAAATTAATTTCACTAAAACTAATACCAAATTTCGTTTTTGATAAGCAACACAAATGTGAGATTTGTGTAGAAGCAAAATTAACGAAATCATCGTTTCAACATGTTGAACGAGAAAGTGAACCTCTCGGTCTAATACACACGGATGTATGCGACTTAAAGTTTATACAAACGCGAGGAGGGAAAAAGTACTTTATCACCTTTATAGATGATTGTACTAGATACTGCTACGTTTACTTAATGAGAAGTAAAGACGAAGCAGTAGAGAAATTCGCTCTATATAAGACCGAAGTGGAAAATCAACTCAATAGGAAGATTAAAACATTGAGAAGTGATAGAGGCGGTGAATATGAATCACCGTTTGAACAGATATGCGCTGAAAGCGGCATTATACATCAAACCACAGCCCCATACACTCCCGAGCAAAATGGGGTTGCTGAGCGTAAAAATAGAACGCTCAAGGAAATGATGAATGCTATGCTAATCAGTTCTGGGTTACCCCAGAACATGTGGGGAGAAGCGATACTTTTTGCTAACTATGTTTTAAACAAGTTACCACATAAGAAGCGAGAAAAGACTCCATATGAATTATGGAAAGGTCATCAACCCAGTTATAAGAACCTGCGGGTTTGGGGTTGTCTCGCAAAGGTCCTAGTTCCCACTCCTAAGAGGATGAGAATTGGTCCTAAGACGGTGGACTGGGTGTTCATCGGATATGCACAGAATAGTAGTGCATATCGGTTTCTCGTGCACAAGTCGGACAATCCCGATGTGCACGTAGATACATATATGGAAAGCCGAGAGGCTTCTTTCTTTGAAGATTTCTTTCCCCGGAAATTACCTACATCTGTACCAACTGAAGAGTTGAACAGTGAAGGAAATGTGGGGGCAAGTGAACCGACAGAGGAAGAGGAAGAGGAAGAGCCTCGGCGCAGCAAAAGGGCAAGGAAGGAAACTTCCTTTGGACCTGATTTCCTAACCTTCATGGTTGAAGGCGAACCGGCGACATATAAACAAGCTATGTCAACACCGGATTCCCAATATTGGGAAGAAGCTATTCAAAATGAAATTGAATCAATCATGCAAAACCACACTTGGGAACTAGTGGATCTTCCGAAAGGATGCAAGCCCCTAGGTCACAAGTGGATCTTCAAGAGGAAGTTAAAGGTTGACGGCACGATTGAGAAATACAAGGCGAGACTTGTAGTAAAAGGCTTCAGGCAAACGGAAGGTGTCGATTATTTTGACACATATGCCCCTGTCTCCAGGAAAACGTCTATCCGAATCGTCATTGCTCTCGCAGCTTTGTTTGATATGGAAATACATCAAATGGATGTAAAGACGGTGTTTCTAAATGGAGAACTGGAAGAAGAGATTTACATGGAACAACCGGAAGGGTTTGTAGTTCCTGGTAAAGAGCACCAAGTGTGCAAACTTGTAAAGTCTCTATATGGACTCAAACAAGCGCCAAAGCAATGGCACGAGAAGTTTGATAGAATTATGCTATCAAACGGTTTTCACATTAATGAGTGTGATAAATGTGTCTACTCTAAAGGAAGTGGAAGATCTGTCTCTATGTGGATGACATGATCATAATTGGGAGTAATGATAGAATCAGCTCCACAAAGAAAATGTTATCACAACACTTCGATATGAAGGACCTGGGTATAGCTGATGTAATACTTGGTATGAAGATTACCAAAACATCATAAGGGTATGCCTTGTCCCAAGGTCACTATGTTAAACAAGTTTTAGACAAGTTTGACAAGGACAGTAAAGCTATGTCAAGAACCCCAATTGAGTTCAACTGTAACCTGAAAAGGAATTTCGGTAAAAGTGTGAATCAATTGGAGTTCTCTCGAGTCATAGGCAGTCTCATGTATATAATGAATTGCACTAGACCAGACATAGCAAACTCAGTGAGTAGACTGAGCAGGTACACTAGTAATCCAAATGAGGAACACTGGAAGGCCATAATGAAACTTCTCAGGTATATGAGGTTTTCAGCCGATTACGGGCTGCACTATACCAGATATCCAGCGGTACTGGAAGGGTATTCAGATGCCAACTGGATATCAGACTCCAATAGCACAAGATTCACGAGTGGATATGTGTTTATAATGGGAGGAGCTGCTGTGTCTTGGAGATCCTCCAAACAGACATGTATTGCAAGGTCAACTATGGAATCAGAATTCATAGCGTTGGACTTAGCAACCGAAGAGGCAGACTGGCTGAGAAGTCTATTGGAAGGAATTCCAATGTGGCCGAAACCTGTTCCCGCAATAAGCATGCATTGTGATAGTCAATCAGCTATTGCGCGGGCTCAGGATCATATGTATAATGGAAAGTCTCGACATATACGTCGGAGACATAAATCCGTAAGGGAATTGTTATCCAATGGTGTGGTATCCTTAGATTTTGTAAGATCAAAGGAAAACATAGCGGATCCATTAACTAAAGGCTTGACTCAAGTGGGAGTCGAGACGTCATCGAACGGAATGGGATTAAAGCCCATTAAATTGGTGGCCCCCCCATAGGCAACCCAACCTAAACGGAATCTTTCCTGATAGGTTCAAAGGAAACTGAACTGTGGGGGCAACCGAACAAAGCACTCGGGAACCTGGAGTTCCCAGCCCATCTCCGTGATGACAGAGTGATAGACTTGTACCATTGTAAGGGTGAGCTTGAGGCTCTTAATGATCCAAGTAACTCGACGGTCGAGTAAAGTGAGTCAGGACACTTTCGACTTGGAACACCTATAACTAGTGTGTAAGGCCGGTACCATGTGATGAGCTTGGGCTAATTCACTAGAGCACTGAGTTGAAGTTGCCAAGGCAGTCCAGGCCAAATATGGGCAACAACTAAAAGGCCTAGTACGTGGGTAGAGAGGGCACTGTGCGGGTGCCATTCTGGGATACACAAAGCTTGATGGTTCAAAGCTTTACAGCTACCTAATAGCAGGTTCAAGGCGCGCGCTACCTGACCTTAGGCAGTGAACTTTTGCGGTTCTCTTGATTTGCATTTAGGACATGGGCTTTCGAGCCAATTGCATTCATGTGGGGGATTGTTGGAAAAAATAGGAAAACATGTAGTTTAAACATGTTTTTCCAAAGTGGTCAGGGACCAACTTTGAGTCAATTTTTAATGCGACTCCTCACTTTTTCTGAGGCCATACTCTATGCGTTTGAGTAGCTCGTGCGACGAGCTTCGCAACGGTATATCGCATGACCTATTCGGAGGAATGGTGTGAATGATAATTGGACTCGAATGTTGGTACTCGAAAGAGGGAAAAACCGAAATCTGGAAAGTGGAGTAGAGAGTGGGAATAAACCATGAGGGTTATCCCACATTGGAAAAACAAGGTTGTTTTTTACTCTATATATACAAGTCCATCCCATGTAGTTGGTAAACTAATAAAGTCCGCATACCCATGAGTGGGTTAGTGTGTACCACACACGCGCGCGCTCGCTCGGGTCTCGGGACTCGGGCCGCGGGATGCGGGATTTGGGATTTGGGATTTGTCTCGGGTCTTGGGTCTTGTACTAAATCTGAAAAGGGACTTTTGCATATTTACAAGAGCAGTCCCTAAAGTTCTAAAAGGTTTGAAACTCCAGCAGTGATTGGAGGCGGATTCTGGGGATGTAACTCCCAGAAATTAATGACCACATTTAATTATGCGGTTTCAGAATCCTCTATAAAGAGGCAGCCATCCCTTCACATTTCACACATTCAAATCAGTCTATCTTCTCTCTAAAAGCCTGCATATATTTTTTATTCATAGCATCTTAGAACCAGAGAGAACCACCCACTAAAAGCTCGACTTAGACTCGTCGCCAGTTTCCGGCGAGTCTTCCGAGAGACGTTGTACCTTGGGATCGAAGCGCCAACGCAACCAAAAACCTAAGGTGGTTGGGCGAATATCGGTTAAGGGCATACTGTTAACAGTAGCCTCGTCTGATTAATTTTTACATTCTGTCCGTTTATTTTCCGCACTTAAATTCTTTCTTTTACATTCTGTTTTTTCCAATTCAGTATTTTAATATTCTGTCCTTAGCTGTAGCTTTTATATTCTGTTTGGACTATTCTGTAATTAGTTTAAAGTTCTGTTTTATTGCTGTAATTACATTTCTGTAATTTAATTCTGTATTTAGATTAGTTTCAATTCAGTCCTGTATTTTAAATTCATAACAGAACAGTCCGGCTGTTAAGTCTATACTTTCCAGTCCGGCAGTTTCTTTTAATTGCAAATCAGTACATCAGATTATTAATTAATAATAATCTGATAACGTTTGCTTTATTTACGATTCAGTACCTACATGTTGTAATCAGTTTATTGTATTTCATTTGGAAATTAATAAAGATTACACTGGTTTTATTTAATTATTGTTTAGTCCTTTATTTATTATTAATTGTTATTTCGTACACGGAAACCAACACCCACATCGCCCAGATATGAGAGTACCCGTGTGGTATATGAGCTTAAAGATCCATCTCCTATCAATAAGGCCTTTTAAAGCCGTGCGGCACAACAGCGAGGACGGAACTCCACAGTTAAGCGTGCTTAGCTTGGAGTAGTACCAGGATGGGTGACCCCCCTGGGAAGTTGTGCCAAAGCGGACAATATTGTTGATGAGCATCTGTAACGACCCGGCCCCACGGACCGAACCGCCACGCCCGTATCAACCATATTGTCAGCTTTGGCACAACTTCCCAGGGGGGTCACCCATCCTGGCACTACTCCAAGCTAAGCACGCTTAACTGTGGAGTTCCGTCCTCGCTATTGTGCCGCACGGCTTTAAAAGGCCTTGTTGATAGGAAATGGATCTTTAAGCTCATATACCACACGAGTACTCTCATATCTGGGCGATGTGAGACTGACGCACAACACCGCACCACAGAATTTCCTTCCGGGAAATCTGGGTCGTCACAATCACCCTCCCTTTAGGCACGACGTCCTCGTCGGGCACGTCGTCCTTCAGGGGCTCACACACACGTGCTAGTCCCCACATTTCCGGCCAGATAGAGGCTCTGATACCATCTGTAGCGACCCGGCCCCACGGACCGAACCGCCACGCCCGTATCAACAATATTGTCCGCTTTGGCACAACTTACCAGGGGGTCACCCATCCTGGTACTACTCCAAGTTAAGCACGCTTAACTGTGGAGTTCCGTCCTCGCTGTTGTGCCGCACGGCTTTAAAAGGCCTTGTTGATAGGAGATGGATCTTTAAGCTCATATACCACACGGGTACTCTCATATCTGGGCGATGTGAGACTGACGCACAACACCGCACAACAGAATTTCCATCCTGAAAATCTGGGTCGTCACAAAATATCACAAATAATGGACCTTTAAGAAAATAAGGAAATTAATACTAAAATATTCTGAGAAAATAACATATGAAAAAATAATCATCCAAAAATGACTTTTTAATTTTCCTTAATTAAAATATTCTGCTGTTAATTAACTTTTCATCATTCCTTTACATATTTTCCTAACTTTACAAGTTCTTTTAAATAATAAAATTTAATAAGATTAAAAAGGGTTCATCAAAAATATTGGCGCTAAAAAAACAGTAAATTGAGCGCCATATTAAATTGTAAATTGGTTTAACTCCACATCTTCAACATATGCGCACATACTTCTGTATAGCAACTACCCCCTCTCTATAGGTATCAACTGCCCCCTCTGTATCTGTATCCACTACGCCCCTTCTATCTCTCCAATACAATGATTAACTCCTTCCTCACCAACAAGTTCAAGTCAAAAGGTAAATCTCATATATATATCTGCTCATATTTATCTTCAATTCTGCATTTTATAACTGTAATATTTATTTTCGTTTATTTGTATATGTTTAATCTTCGTCATATATAATATCTCCTCAGTTCTAAATTGGAAGAGCTGTTTTTAACCCTAATTTCTACGTGTGCTTATATCTGATTAATCTTCATCATCTATCTCCTCGGTTTTAATTTGGAAGAGTTGTTCACTTGTTTCAAAGTACTAATTGAGTTATTCCCCACATTTTGACCCTAATTTCTATACCTCAGCATATTGCGTTGGTTAAAATTTTATTTGTGAATTAAAAGCTATTTTCTTGTTCACGGTATTTATTATCCACATTTCAACCCAAATTTCTATGTTTCTGCTTATACTAGAACTGATTAATATAATATCAATTTGACAATTATAAGACATAACTTATGTATGCGAGTTTTTCTTTCGCTTTAAGCTAGGAAGTGCGTTTCTCTCATTCATAGTACTGACTTCCCATACTTGACGTTTAATTCCTATATTTTTTATTATTTAAGAGTAGTTAAAAATTCAACCTTAAACTCTAATTTAGGCTGTTCGTAAGCATGGTTAGTGTTAAAAATCTATCCCGTGCTAAAAGTTGAGAGAGCTTTTCTCTCGTTCAAAGGACTAAAGTTTCTTATTAGATGCTTAATTTATACATTCCGGCCTTTTGTATTAATTATAATCTCAATTTAGAATATCAAGTGTTCTTAGTTTAGATATGTGTGTTTTCCTTTCCTGTTTCGAGTTTCCTCTGTTTTGCACTCTAATTTTGCATGTTTGAACTTAGTTTAATATTTTTATGTTTTGTACTTTTGTTTAGTCTTATGCTGCAATAAATAGAATTTGCATCTCATTCTCTGTGGAGAAGTACTAAGATCTCCTCTGGTTCAAACTCAAATTCCCAAATTTGTGGTCTAGTTTTTTTCAATTTTTTTGTGGTCTAATTTTTATTTGTGTTCCCTTTCGATTTGAAACCCTTATTCGGCTTAAAAGACATCTAATTTTAGTACATGCGTGTTTCCCGAATAAAATATATCTACCCATTAGTGGTTTTTCTTTCCTTTCAACAGCTAATTAGCTTGTTTAATCCCCTTTCTATTGGTCACTGATTCTCAATTTGCACACATGAAAATAAATTTATACATTTTATCAAATACAGTTCAGGAAGACCCTGCTTCCGCATATTCAGAGTTCAATTTGCCTTGAGTTGAAACCTTATTTTCTCATCTATTTTCTAAATCAAGTGTCGTTTTGGTTCAAATCCTTGTTTGAATACTACACGTGCATGCATACGTTGTATATCAGCATATGAACCTTGTATTTCTATTGCGTGTAGGCATGTTCTGGTGCGGTTCATTGTCAACTAATGGACGCGGTCCATCCCGATTTAGTTTGTTATGCACCCTAGGTGTTCGATAAAATGTCCCACATAAACTTGTCTAATAAAACAATTATCTAGAAAAAGAATAGCATGTAATAAACTGATAAGGTTTAGGAAGATCTCCACAGTTTGATTTCAAATATAAAGTTATTTTCCTAACCCATATAGTCTGTAGTAATTTTGTTTCATAAGCTGCTTCTCCATCGAAAAAATCTTAAGGAAAGCCTATTTTTCTTCTCAGAATTCCAGTCTAAATACTTTGAAAATATAATATTTTTATCCATGTAAGCCCGTAGGCATAGATTATTAATTTGAGTAAAAATTTTCATTAATTTGAGATTAATAATCATTGATGTGGTTCTCATTGATGTATCTCACATGAATAAACAAAATTTGTCAAATACTAACATGTAAGATAAAATTCTACACTTCTCTTGTCCTTATTCTATGTAGTACGGCTCTTTTGTAGATATGTCTAGTAGTGTCGGTATCGGTACTGGTCGTGCACGTGATCGTGGCAATGGCCTTCCATCCAAAACTGCTAACGTCCATCGCCTGCCCATGCATCCACCACCTGCAGCATCAATGCCACGTATGGCTGCAGTGGCACCTACAGTTGCGGCTACGGTGGCACCTACGGTTGTGGCACCACCTCTTGTAGTGGAAACACCACCTGCGGCTGCAGTCGCACCCACGGTTGCACCGCCACCTCTAATTGATCCTCCGCCATTGAAGCCCATTGATGAGAACCAGGGAGTTCCAGATGAACTGTATGATGCATGCCAAAGGCTACCGTTATTTATCACACCGGTGGCCGGAAAAACTACTCTCAAGTAAGTTATTATTATTATTTTTATTGTTGTTGTAAATAAATCTATGTCAATATTGTATTTGGTGTGAACTGTGAAGCCATGATCTTGACAGTTAGTGCTTAGTACTGTTGTCATACTTAACAAAGTTATTGTTCCCTTCAAAATAAATGATTCATCAGTGCTTATTTTTCATGTTAACTTTGTGTATTTTTGTGTGTAGCAGTCTTCTGATATTTTATTATACGTTAATATGTTCTTTCGATCTTTATCACCAATGCAACCATTATTTTATGCCTACTGTTTTCAACCCCCTAGGATATACTACCTTCCATAGTCTGTTCCTTCTTATTTTGATAGGTCATGTTTGGTGGCATTTTGCATACATTATTATACTTTTGTGCTAGATGTGTAACAAAACATATTGAATGTGTCTGATATGATATAGAATAAAAGAAAACTTGCCATTTCTGCTGTGAGTAGTTGAAACTTGAAAGCAGTTGATAACAACGTGAGCTGGAGAAAGAAAATAAATTTGTGGACAAATAATTTTATTAAATAGGTAGTTTTAAGAACATAAAAACATACTACTGGGGTGTCAGCAAATAGCATGTCATTTTTGCACTTAAAGGTACAAGAGCATTAGAAGTAATGTAACCCAAAGTAGGCCTTACGTACTGAAGATCCATTAATCGGTGTTGTTCATATTTTACTAATTTTCTTCTAGATATCTAAGCAGAAGGTACACTTAACACGATTGTAACTATAACGCATTAACAAGTTTCGGACATCTCATTGAGTTAGAGTCTTTAAAGCTATGAGAAATGAGGCGGATCAAAGCAAATTGTATTTTACTTCAGTTTTTATAAGCTGCAGCAGCATGTTATGATGATCAGATCTTTTTGAACTTTTTAATCACCATTTTCATGTTATCTTGTAGTGACTCCTTGGGAAAGCAAGTCGTCTTATCTACATTGTACCAGTTGATGAAATTTCCTCCTTCTAGCCTATAATTATTCTTCATGGTCTCCAATACCTTGTGGAAATATCGACAGTAGCCGGATCAAAAATTTGATTGAAAACAAACAAATTTAATGATATACTGGAAACAGATTCATGAACTGATGAACTTAACTACACCTTTTGTGAATAGAAGACTCACAAGACTTGTTTATTGCTTAATTTTTCTCTTGGTCTTGCAAGATTTTACCCGCATACGAGCGCTTGGAGCCCCCGCAAAACTTTTGAAGATCAGGCCATAGTGTGGAGCAAAGTTCCTAAGAACACAAAGAACTACTATTACGCAGAGTTTGTGGTAACTACAATTGTTTAAACTTGCTTACTTGTTGGTCTTTTCTTATAAATATATTTGTTTTTTATATGGCAGAAAAAGTATAAGTGGAAAAGATCCCATGATGGTGAGTATAGGATGATTTGGTAAACACTTGCAGCTGACCGATATAGGAACTGGATTAGTCATTTGAAGAATGAAGTATGGCTAGCAGAATTGGACAAACCAACAAGCATATCCACTAATTGTTGGAATTCCTTCATAAAGCATTGGATGGATCCGAAGGAGCAAGTGAAATCGGCAAGGAATAAGGCTAACCGTAGGGGAGGCGTTGTTGATGGGGAAGCATCGTCTACACACACAGGGGGTTCAAAACCGCACTTTGTACATGCCATGGAGATGTCAAAGAATGGTGTACCGGCTAAGCATATAGAGGTGTATAAAAAGTTACACACAAAAGATGAAAACCCATGCAATGAAAATGCCAAACTTATAATTGTAAGTGATATAAATAGAATAAATGTTGTATTAGTTTTTCATTTTGAAACTACAGTAAATTGAATATCAATTACAAATTTTGCTTATATTTAGAAAAATGCCAAACTTATAAGCATATGAGTATAGACTTGATTGTACAACCGTTACAATCATCTAAATATAAAATTTCTCGTTATTATTTGTTCTTCAGTTAATACATTTTTTTCTAATTGCAGGAGGCATATGACAAGAAAAAGATTGAAGATGATGCACTGGCTTCCCAAATGCTAACCGGTTCTATCTGCGATATCGAGGGACAACCCTGCCCGATTGATGATGACGAGCGTTTTCTTCAGGTAATCGGACCACCAAAAAAAGGGAGGTGGACTGCGGCACAAACAGAGTCGATTTACACTCCAATTGGAGGAATTCAAAGGTTGAGTACACCTGGACTGATGATCGACGATAACCTTATTGCTGAAATTATACAGTCAAAGTTGGATTCGACACTGAATGAAACCATTCATAATGTTGTAAATGATATGATAGGGGCCGGGTCGGGTGACTGTCATGACACAAATTTACCACAAGTTGAAACAACAGATGGAGGCTATGAAAGGATCTCTGAGACAAACTACGGTGATGGCAACGAGCATGCAATGGATGATAGCATATCCGGAGGTGAAGAGAACATAGTCGGAGTCAACAATGACGAATTTGTTATCAATCTTCTTAGTTGAGTGTAACCACTGGCCATCGAATACTAGATAATTCTTTTAGTTTTTCAGAGTTTGTATATAAGTTGATAGTTATTTTAGTTTTTTAAAGTTTGTATGTTGGATACACTTTTATTAATGGTAATATCACTTGTTATTAATTTTATTAAATATCATTTCTTAATTAAATTAATATAATTTAAAAAATCATTATTATTTTAATAAATAATATTCTTGTTTCTTTGTTTAATTGGCAACGCATTATCGATGGAATCGTGACGGAAATTTCATACTTTTTAAAAAAACAATCGTAACGGCTCGGTAATGAATTAGTGACGTAGTTGCAACGGCCATGAAATGACAGCTCGTTGCTAATTTAGTTACGGCATGCCTGTCGCCATTCCGTCACTGTTATTAGTGACGTAGTTGCACGGCCATGAAATGACATCTCGTTGCTAATTTAGTTACGGCCTACCTGTCGTCATTCCGTCACAGTTATTAGTGACGTTTCTTCTAGCTGTCACTAATTTAGCGACGCTTGATTCAGGGACAGCTTTTCTACCGTCACTGAATTGTTACTAACACTCTTTTGTGACAGATTCGCAACCGATTTTGGTGTTTCTAAATTGCCATATTTTTGTAGTATAATCTGTAGAGCGAATGGAACTTTGTCATGTCATAATTCTCCTTTGTGTCGTAAATACAATGCAATGTAGAATACTAGAAATACGGCAAGTTAACTACTATACATAATGTATCTATTGAATCACTGGTCGAGCTACATAACGATATAATCATGTTCATGTCGCTCACCATTCTCCATCCTTTCGATTATGAAGAGCCTAACAATATTACAAATAGAAAAACAAAAGAGATGGCTAACAAAAGAATTGTGCACCATATTGAAAAATAAATAACATCGCTATCTTGAAATACGAGTTCATTATGGACCTTGACGTGCAATCAACCTATCAAAGACAAAATTAACGTCCAGGAAGGGTCATACCTTTATGATTTAATACGAACGTCGGTCACGTCGGTCACATCCGGGTTCTTAAGATAATTAAAATTGTATCTTTATAATATTATTCTGATAATTTACCCAATAATGAATCTAATGATACAATTAAAAACGAATAGAACAAAAATGTTGTTTATTAATGGATTGATTTCATTCTCATATCATACATGCGTCACTCTAATAATAAGTTCATTTATCAACAATTTACTTTTTGAAAATTGCTGTTAAAATAAGTGTCGCTAAATTTTAACAACAGAATAACAATTAATTATGCTGCTAAACTGTTGCTGAAATTTAACGACACTCACTTTACCGACAGTTTTAAAAAAAAATAAACTGTCGGTAAATGAATTTTTTCTTATATTGCGTTTATAAAGTGAGACTCTCATAGACTATGGAAACTATCTAATCACATCAATTACAATTGTTGCTGAAATATTTTGATAATTGAATTGTGACATTGTTCTAGATGATATGACATTGCAACGTATTTTGTTACTACAGTGACCACATCAAGATCATTCATTGTCCAAATCGATCTTCAGATTTACTAGTTTGCAAAAGGGAACCATATTTTCAACTGTTAGAAAATTTCAAAAAGGGGGAGCCAGACTAGACTCCTAGGACATAGTGGAGTCCTCATACTCCTCTCATTTAGACCATAAGATTTAGATTCATTTTGATCCGATGGTTAAAATAGAAATACTCTATTATGGAAATATTACACGTGATCTTTACCCACAAAGATCTTTACTCAATCTTTTTATTTTACTCGGTCTTTTTATTTTAGCCATCAGATCTTTACATATGGTACGTACTATCCAACATGATTAAATAATTAATACTAAGTTTTGATAAAAAAAAAACTAATAATGTTTTTTTATTAATTTTAATTAATAATTAAATTTAGAGTGTTACCAACTAAATTTCTATTTTTTTATTTGAGTTTTTATTGAAACGGAATGTTGGTTTTATGGTTTTCTTTTTTCATTACAATGTTTGATGATAATATAAATAATGTTTTTTGTTTTAATTAATAATTAATTTTAAGGTGGTATTAATTAAGGTTCTCCATTTTTACTTGGGTTTTTCGAAAGTTCTAGTTTTATTGTTTATTGTTTTTTTTTTAATTTTAAAAATCTAATTTGTAACTTTGGTTTAAGCCATTAAATTTCCTCAATTAAATCCTAGGACTCTAGTAGGAGTTTGAGTACTCCATTTTACAGTAGGAGTCTGGTGCATTCTGTCCGAAAATTTCTAGAAATATTTTGGTTGATTTTGAGAAAAATATTGTAAAAAAAGAAGATACTAGTAATAATTAATTAATTAATTAGTATGTCAAGATCATGGATAACATCACGATTAATCAAATATGACTTCATTGCTCATATCATTATTCAACACGTACAAGCACATCCTATTCATCCCCCCACCATGTCACACCATACCTCAAGTTGAATTTTTAAATTTAAAAAAAACATAAATCATGCTTCTAGTTTAGTATAACTCTATTTCATTCCTATTGTTTGAAATAAAATAACACTATACATAAATACGTTTCAATGGGTGAATGTTTTTCCCAAAGTCTTTTCGTTTTTTTAAGAAAACAATTATTTGTAGAGATAGAATAGGAATGTAAATTGGCAATACGTACATGGCACAAAAATAAGTTTTTTGCGAAATTTTATTAAAGTAAGAGGAGGTAAAAAAAGAGAGGAGGTCTCTTTCATATTTTGATTGTATTCGGAAAAAAAAAAAAAAAAAAAATCTCTTTCATATTTGTATTGTACTAGAAATGTGATTGATATAGGTCCAAACTTTTATTTAGTTTAGTCTTTTTGTTTTTTGGGCCTATATCAATCACATTTCTAGAATTTAGGGGGAATTTTAATTAGTTACGCAAACTTTTTTTAACAAAAAAAAAAACGATTTCTTCAATCTTTTTCTTACGTAAGCCAGTGATGTAAAATTCAACCAAAATAAAGTTCATTTATTTTTTATACAACTAAATTATCTTCTTAGTATTCCATTGATTTACCAATGAATGGTTGACAAATAGTAAACATTTTCTCGTTTTCCCCTTGTGTTGTATCCTAAATCCGAATCAAATCGAAAATGCCAATTTGCAAATGTGAATCAAACTACACCGATTTACGAGTGGTTTGGATTGAAAATATAAACGTTGTTGTGCTTTGCTCTAAATGTTTTCATTTCGTTACACGTTGGTTTGGTCTAGCAACGATGTTAATCTATTCGAAATATTTCGAATCGAACCAGTCGGGCCCACACAAGTCCACCCCAATCAAACGATGGTAAAAATAATTTAGACAATAAAATGGGGGGCTATTTTTGTAATTATCCATTATGTCTTAAATGCAATTCTTGGGAAACAAGACAGGTAAAATCTTCTTATTATCCCTGAATATATTTCTATTTCTATTTTTTTTTTTTTGTCTAAAACCTCTAGCTGTAGAAAAATAACATAAACCCATAAATAAAACCGTGTACCGAAAACCAAAACAAGTATTTTACGGTGTGTTTGAAATCCGAAAAATTCATAAAAAAATGAAAATGATTTCACGAGAAAACATTTTTTTATGTTTAAAATAAAATCAACGAAAAAGAAAACAAAATAAAGCATTTTACTTAAGTTTGAGTAAAATAAAAATAAACGATAAAAGTGAGACTAGCTCATTCTCTATCTTATTTTTGTTATTTTATTTTTTCTTTACTTTTCAAATTTTCAAACAAATGACCCAAAAATGATTTAAAATTTATTTTACATGGTTATACTTTATTGTTTTACATTATATTTTTCGGTTTCAAACACGGTTTCACCAATTATCTATCTTCATCTTTATATTTTATGCTTCTCTCTTACTTTTAGGTAAAAAGCTCTCACCCTCACAATTTAACATATATACATACATATATAAAACATATATACATACATACATATATATATATATATATATATATATATATATATATGCTATCTTGTATTAAATGATGCTGTTGCTTTAAGTTTCCAGCTGGGTTCACTTTTCTATAACGACTTTCTTTATAATGAATTTGTTTATTATGTTTGGAAAACAGCTTGTGTGAACTTCTTTTGTAGTGGGTTAAACTTAAAAGTGACTTTTTTTGGGTGGAAACTGAGAAGATTTAGCTTTATTTAGTTGGCAAGAAAGTGTCTTTCTTTATTGGTTTGAAGAACTTGAGATGTGAAATGATGGGTTGTTTTTTGTTACTTGAATTTGTGTTTGCATAGGAAGGAGTTGATGTTTCTTCGATAAATATTTGATCGAACGATACGTTTTATATATGAAAATCTTTGGTTTTGACGATTACACGAAGCGTTATTTGGCTCAACTGGTTTGAAAATTTGTTTTTTTGTTTCCTTACGAATCGTTATAAGGACGAAGTTGATGTTTTGTGGATAAAGATTTGGTCCAACGATGTCGAGGGCTTGAGCTAAGCTATACGTTTTATGTATGAGAATCTTTGGATTATAGGGACAGATATTTGGCTCAAGTGGTTTGAAATCTTGGTTTTTAGTCGTACTATTTAAATATTATCAAAAATTTAGAACGTAGGGGTTACGGTCTGCCATTTGTTAGAAACATTTGGAATTCGTTTTTCTGGACTTCAGATATCTCAAAAATTCCACAAGAAAAGGGAAATTACAAATTCAGCAGCGGTTTTAAATAGGTTTCTTGACTGGCGATTTGTTTCTAGTTTTCAAGAAAGGTTTTTTTTTATGCGTAAAAAAGCGATGGATGAAGTTCAAGGTTCAAACTTGCTTCCCCCTTTTATAAGCAAGACTTATGAGATGCTCGATGATTCATCTACGGATTCTATTGTCTCGTGGAGTGAGAGTAATAAAAGCTTCATTGTGTGGAATCCTTTGCAATTCGCCACTGATTTGCTACCCAGATACTTTAAGCACAATAACTTCTCCAGCTTTATCAGACAGCTCAATACATATGTAAGTGATTCACCAATTCTCCGTTTTACTATACCTATGTGTAGAGTTTCATTTCATTTCGACGCATAAATGAGCAAGTTTGTGTATAAATAGTATCCGTTCTATCTAGGAACACTAAAAGAACCGTTTTCTTCCTGTCTAAATATACTGTGAAATAATCCTTAGCATTCATATTTATCTTACAGTATAAATGAGCATGATTGCTTATGAGGAGTATACAAGCCAGTTTCACATTTGATTGGGATATGCTCGTAAAGGTTTAGTAGAAACTATCTATTTTCTTTTTTACTATCCATAAAGTTGCTTAATGGGGAGTTATCTTTTTGTAGCAAACAAGCTGAGAATCCACTTTGTTTTAGGGTCTGTTAACTTTGTTTGGTAAAGGAGTCTTTGAAAAAAGACTTGTGCTGTTTCACTTATATGGTAATATCTTATATTCATGAGATATTTGCGAAGAAATTGGCTCTATATGTGAAAGTCTTAGGATTCATTTCAAAGCTACTAATTCCTATAGAATCCAAGCGTTTTGAAACCCATATGTGGTCCGTTAATCCCTTATTCCTTTCAAAATGCACTTGCTTAACTTATTGCAAATACTTATGTTTTAATCATTTCTTCTAAAGAAAAGCTAATACTGGGATATTCGTTAAGATGTTAATAGTATTTGTATGCACTCTTTAAGCTCAATGAGGATGGAGCAGATTGTGTTGACAGTAAAGTGTTGTTCTTTATCATTAAAAATTGAATTATTTGTGTGCGATGACTTGATGATAATATGAACAATATTAGTCCCCTATCCTTGAAATTACGATGTAAATGTAAAGGCATTTTTAAATATCAATGGGGTAAATCTCGTTCTTTTGAGTTTTACGTTTGTAGTCTCTTATTCTTGGTGTGATTTTAAATTGAACAGGGATTTCGGAAAACTGATCCAGAACAATGGGAATTCACAAATGAGGATTTTATAAGAGGACAACCGCAGCTTTTGAAGAATATTTACAGACGCAAACCTGTTCATAGCCATTCATTACAAACTCAAACTTCGCAAAGTACTTCGACTTCAGCTCCATTAACCGAGAGTGAAAAGAAGGGTTATAAAGATGAGATTGAAAAGCTAAAAGGTGAAGAACAATCGCTTAATCTTGAGTACAAACATGACAAAGAGGAGCAACAACTAATTAATTTACAAACCCAAGATTTGGCTGAGCATTTACGTAATTTGGAACAACGCCACAAAAACATGCTATCATTCATAGCTCAAAAGCTGCATAAACCTGGACTATGTTTAGATGTAGTTCCATTATCAGAAATGCACGAGCATAGAAGAAGAATACCCACAAATAATAACGAATCAGGCGATGAAGATAATAATCTGACTATGATATTGAAATCTGTAGAGCAGTTGGACTCTTCACTGAGATTTTGGGAAAATATTATAATACAAGAAGTTGGACAAGCTCAAACGGAACAAAATTCGTCAATTGAATTAGACGAAGCTACAAATAGCTGTGCAGATAGCCCGACTATATCATATACGAACTTAAATATCGAAATTGTGCCGAGAACAGATGGGCTCGACATGAATTTCGACCCTGTTGTCCCAGTTTTGGCTGAGGTTAAGCCTGTTAGTAGTGTTGTGGTTGGGGCTAATGATATGTTTTGGGAGCAGTTTTTGACGGAAAATCCGGGTTCAAGTGATGTGGTTGAAGTTCAGTTGGAAAAAAAAGATGTTGGTGGCGGTACAAACGAGAATAATAGTGGAAGATTTTGGTTAAGTAATAGTAGTGTAACATATCTTACTGAACAGCTGGGTCATCTTACAGCAGAGAGAACTTGATCTTAGTGTTTCTCCTTATTAGTTACTTAGTTTACACTTTTTGTTGTTGTAATGCTTTTGTTACTCTTGTAAATACTCATATGAGATATGGATTCTGTTAGTTGTAGCGGAGTTTCTAATCATGTATCTTTTTGCTTCCTTGTATCGGATATCAATATGTTATAATCATGATGGATTTTTGTTGGTCACTGTTTTCGAGCTACGTTTTTTGTTGAGTTTGCTCACAGGTTGTATTCCATTTGGATGGCAACGACCAATTTTTTTTCTTTTTCAGAGTAAAATTTGAAGTTTTGCTGGTCCAATTTCCCGCATCAAGCCAACTTATTTAAAGCTAAAAATAAAATAAAAAATTACTGAAAGCTGTAGCCAAAGAAGGTCTTGTAATCTGCCAAGAGACAGTTGCAATATAAGTTTGTGACTTGTATAATTGTAGGAACTTCAATGTTCATATGACTGAGAAGCTCATTTGACTTTTAAAATTGAAGATTGAATCTTCTAGTAGATGTGAAAGATTAAGTCCCAAACATTGCCACGTTTGCACTTTGTTCATTTCACATGCTTGTTGAACCTTCAAACTGTTTCTCTACCCTTTGAATCAGGTCAATCGTTTTGAGATACAAATGAAATTAATGTGTGAGAATATCTTTTTTCTGATGATAATAGTGATGTTTTTGTAATGGGTGATAATAGTTTTGTATCCGGAAAGTGTGGACTAGTATTGGGGTATTTTTCCTTGTTTGTTTTTTTCTATACACAGTGGAAAGTCGGTATCAAAATGGCGTTTTCTGCATCATTTAAAAGTAAAGACTTATTACAGGTATTATTAAAACATATGTAGCTAACATTTTTCGTCGAATTTCAAAAAATCTCATCGATACGCTAAAGAGTATCTAAGATTATGTAGTACTTAAATAATGATTTATCATACTTGATTAATCGAAACTTCATGGTGCAACTCAAATGTATGAAATGTGGACCTAATTGATAAAGTATCAAAGCTAAGTTTTTAACTTCTGCAAATGTTTCGTATGAGGGACAAGCTCGATCTAAGGCCTGGCAGAAATCTAGTCTTATAATTCTGTAACCTTGGGTTTTGTTGTTGTGGAATGTAGTTCTAGAAGCTGAGTGGATCAGTGATGAAAAGAAATTGAGAAAAATAAGTGAAATGTGAAGATCAGTGGTCATTGCTTTGCAGAAAAAATGGGCTTTTTCTGAGAAAATGCAGAATTAAAATATAGAAAATGGTGATTGCACATATATGAATGTATCATATGCTTTTTTTAGTGTTGGAGATTTAGCCAATGCAAGTAAGATTCATGCAGGAATGGAGATTTGAGATGAATCGGGTATATGCGAGTGGCTTTCTAGCTACTGATACTCGATTTGTTTTTTTAAAATTTATGATACTCGATATGTTTGTTGACATCTACTCTATATGTGGGTGCATTTCAAAACTTTAAAAATATTTTATTTTGCTTTTAGAAATAATAATGCTAGATTGAATTCAATCACACTTGGATTAAGCAATACTGATTCTTCAAACAGTCAAAAAGTATTTTCTCTGTAAAATTTTGATGGGTGTTGAACCTAATGTGGTAACCTTTGTAGGTGTTCTAGTGGCTTTCTTGGTCAATGGCGAAATAATGACGATGACCGTGTAGCTTAGTACCACAAATGGGAGATAGGGAGGACAATTTTCAGTTGTACACCCCGATAACAAGCTTTTTAAAAAGGGCTTGCTTTTAAAGACTTATTGACCACAATCTATATAGCACCGGATACTCCAAATTTTTTTTTAAATTGTTGTATCGGATACCGATACACCCCCAATATTCCGATACCGTATCTGATACTCCAAATGTCGTATCCTTGACTTTTCAAAGGTTTGACCAATTTGATACTCGTATCGTATACTCCAAATGCTTGTATATTTAATTTTTCAAAAGTTTGACCTATCTAATATTTCACATATGCTTCACCGATAGGGTTCAAGATACGGCGGTGTTAGAAATTTATACTTATTTACAATTTTAAGGCAAAATATAAACTCATTAAAGTAATGGGTCATACTTACTATATTAGTATAAAGTATATTGTTATTTATAAAAAAGTATAAATATACAAAGTGCTTACATATTATATTATAAAACATCTTTTGGGGAATTGTATTTTCATATAATGATCGATAAGTAAAAATTAATTGGTAGAATTATATTTTGTAGATATATATATATATATATATATATATATATATATATAATAATAATAATAATAATAATTATTATTATTATTATTATAACCGTATCCTAGCTATATCGTATCCTAAATTTTAAAAAAATTCCGTATCCACGTATCCGTATCGTATCGGATATGATACCCATATCCGTATCCGTGCAGCATAGACCACAATAATTGGAGAAGAAGTTTTTAAGGGTTTCACAATTGGCAGATGTTGTTAATGGAAGGTAATAGCTTGACGATGAAGGTGATTATCGAAGAGCTCTAAAATTTGAACAACATGCTCCTGTCCAAAACTAGTCATTTCTTAATAAACTCTTAAATTCAAGAACAGTTTAGCAACAGTTTTTGTTGCTAATTTGTTTGTAAAATTTAGCAAGCTTGGTTTCACAACTTTTTATTATAGTGTATAATGTATGTTAAAAAGTTAATCATCAAATATGCTTTCACAACCTTGGTTTATGAATCGGCCAATAAATCATGCACGTGCAATCTCGAAGTGTTCTCATGATCAGGCAAGAAATATCTATTGTGGTGAATTAGAGGAAACTAGAAAAACTAGCGTGTAAAAGTAGTGATATGAAAAGAATTGTTTCCCTGATATTTGATCTAGAATATTTCTAAGGGTCTAAAGATGTTTACTGAATTTACGCCTTTATTTCCCCAGGCCTCCAGGTTGTATTTTCCGTATCAGGGTAAACATCAATACTCTACATATAATTGTTCAGATATAAATTAGTATTCACTGTGTTTTTTTTATCAGCATCGCAATTGTCCCTGAAATAGTATTGAGTTTTCAATTTTGGTTTCATTTATTTGGTATTCTTATGGCTGGACATCATTCCGTTCAATCGGTGCATATATTGTAGCCGGATGGTGGCCTAATGGGTTTCTAAAGTTTATCGATGCTATACAGACTGTAGGGCTCATTGATTTCGGGAATTCTGGGTTTAATTTTCTGCTGGACCAATGCTTTCACTAATTTGAATTTTTGATGTGGTACAAATAGTAAGGCTGCTAAGGATAGATATTATGCATTTCAGAATATTTGGTTTTATTGATTGAAGTATATTAGCATGTTTGCACTTTATAATTTACGATGTACCAAAATAAAAATAAAAAATGTTTATACTTTACAGTTTGATTGATTTCTGAAATCTTGAGAAATTGTCAGCGGTTGATCTTAGCCAATAATTTTGTTGATAACTGGAATTTGCAAATATTTGACCTAATCACAAGCAAAAGTTTAGTCTATGGCCTTGTAAAGTCGCAGAAAGGTCATTTTATTATTATTTTTGCTTGAAAGTTGGACTGCACTTGGTACAGCTTATAACCCGAGCCATTCAGGTTCTTTTTTGCATATGAACCCGTTCTCTTTTTCACGACTAAAGAAAAATCCAGCTTATTTTCTTAAAAGCTGCTAACAAACAAGCAGTATAGATAACGATGCATAGTTGCAGGCATATCTCATTCACATGATGGTAAACATCTAAACATACTAAAAGAATTACACCTTTCACTTGAGAATGTTATAGAATGTTGCCTTTTCGCCAATTTTTCAGCTTACATTCATAAAAAAAAAAAAAAAAAACTAAAGTAAGTAAAAATAGCATACAGTTAACAAAGATAGTTATGTACAATCAGAAACACTACATATGATACTTAATATGCTAATCATAGTACTTAATTTTCTATAGCAGAAGTTAGGTGATCACATATGAGCTCGAACCAGACCTGCCTAAAGACCTTGATTATAGTATCATGGTATATATCAGTATTTAGTGTTAAATAACAAGCCAATAATTCTTCAAGCTCTTCTGATTTCGTTATCTTGTTAGCCATTATCATCTCAATCATCGAGTTTTTGAAGTCACTTTGAGGATCACAAGAGTTCTTCACCACTGCAAAGCTGTCAAACACTGTTTTGTATTGAGCAGGTTTTTCTCTTATTCTCTGTTCCTTCTTTTTCGCTCTCTTCATGTTTTCGATAGCTTTGATTTTGCATTCGATCTTATAAGCCGTTCTTGGAGAATAAGCTCGGATTCTGCTGCTATTCTTTTTTGTTTTCCTCTTTTCTTCTGTGGTAATGTAAACTGATTTCCTCTGGTTTTCACTTTTCTCCATTAAATCCTTATATTTCATCTCCTTCGACTTTTCCCACTCTGAGTCTACCCTTTTCTTATCCAACTTCAGAGCTTCTAGCATATAAGCTTCTTCAATTGTTTCAAAATCCCAATTGCTCAAATATGCTCCTTTTCGATGATTTCCCCCCTTACTTGCTCGAGACAATTTCACCGGTTTCAATTCAAATACATCTTTCTCTTGAAGTGCTAAATTTGCCTCTTCTACTTTATCCACTTTTTTCTGAAAATCTACCTTCTTTTCTCCCGATTCTTCTCTGTTTTTCTTTTTCAATTTCTTCTCTTTCCCGGAATTCCTGTTACTTTCACCATTTTCGCGACCACTAGCCGAAGATTCTTTCAATTTCCTAATATTCGAAACCATTTGGTTAAATTTCAACAACTCCTCCCTCTTCGCCACGTCATCCTTCCTGCAACTCGGGAAACCAAATTCTTGATTTTCATCTTCATTTTCAGAACCATACCAAACAGACTTCAAATTACTCTTTTCGACTTCATAATTCTCCTCAAACGAAAGTTTCCAATCAGAATTATCACCTCCACCATAGAACCGACCACTTTTCCAACTCGTGGGCATTTCCCTATCGACTTTGGAAGGTTCATCCTTCATCTTTTGCTTGGTGCTCGAGAACCACGACGATGGGAAGATGCTAGAGGAAGAAGAGTAGTGAGAAGACGAAGGCAAGGATGGTTTCTTTCTTCCCCATTTCATCATAGTTGGTAGTTTTCGGTTCTCCTAATATGGGTTGAAATCAAAATTTGATCTTTTCAAGGCTCAAAAACTCTTGAAAAATGATTTGTTGTTTTTGTAATATGGGTTGGGATTAATATTTGATCTTTTCAAGACTGAAAAACTCTTGAAAAATGACTTGTTGTTTTTGTAATATGGATTGGGATTAATATTTAACCTTTTTTAAGGCTAAAAAACTCTTGAGAAATTACTTGTTATTTTTGTAACTTGGGGTTGGGATTAATATTTGACCTTTTTGAAGGCTAAAAAACTCTAGAGAAATGACTTGTCATTTTTGTAACTTGGATTGGGAATAGAATTTGATCTTTTTGAAGGTTGAAAAATGATTTGTTATTTTTGTAATATGGGTTGGGATCAAATTGTGATCTTTTTTGAATGTTGAAAAATCTGTGAGAGAGACAAAAAAAAGATAATTGAGTTGGTAATAGTTTTGAGTAATGTGTAAAGCAGTTGAGAACCAGTTAGGTTTTGTTATTTATTTGAGACGTGGGATATACAAACAAACAAGATCATGTACATAGTGGGGTTAAATGTGAAAATAAGTTGCAAGTTTTTAAAACAAAGGCCCGCCATAGATCTTGTGACCACTTGCCTTACTTTTTTTCCCAACTTTTTCAACTTTTTTTCTGTTTTCTTGTACATCCACTTTTTTTAATTTTGTTGGGGACTAATTGTCAAGGATATTATTTGGTGTGACCAATTACACGTTAGACACAGTTTGTTGATAGCTATTTTAACATTTTAAAATTTCCAAAATACAAGTACAAGTTTGGTGATGGCTTGACGTGAGTAAATTTATGTAAAATTATGTGTGCACGCACGCATTATATATAGTCCAAATTACTGGTACAAGAAAATCATTTTATCCAAATTTCGAAAATAGTATTTGATTCCAGTGTTTTTAGTTATGATAAATTGATTCTCATAAGAAACAGCCTTTGAGATATGAATTTTTTTTAGCTGAACTTAAGAACAATTTCTCGTTATACATTTTTATCTTTTTTCTTATAATTGGTTGTCTGAGCAATAGGAAATTAACAATATACTAGCCGACAATTGGTCGAAATTGTCCCTACCTAGTATAATTGCCTTGTTATTGTGGGGCAATGCCCAAAAATTATGAAAGTTACATTATGTGAGAGCAATCTAATGACTTTTTCCATGTGTTCTTTTTCTTCATTCATGTCGTTTAGTTGGACATTTAATTTCGACTTGTTTCCCCCTACAAAAGGGTATTGGAAGAGTAGTGGGGTATAATTTGGAAGCAGAGTACCTTACTCTGAGTCAGGGTTACTCTGCTTTCCATAGCCATTAGATCTATTATTTATTAATACTGTAACAGATCAAATGGCTGTGGAAGGCAGAGTAACCTGACTCAGACTCACAAGCCACACCCCACTAACTATTAATACGTGTAATTTAGTTTTGAATTGATGATTAAATACTTCAATTGAATATATTTATTCTCAATTTTAATTGTGTGTATGTTTTCTTCAAGAGTTTCTATATGTATTTATGTATATAAATATATATAAATAATTAATAGTTGTACACTTGTAACGACAACCACAAGTATTTGTTTTAACTGGTTTTAATTGAAATGATTTTAACGTGTATTTTGTTGATTTTCAGTAATATTACATTTATTAGTTATAATGAAAATTTTAAAATGTTAAAAAGATTAGCTTTCTTCAAATACAATTATACAATTTGCAAGAGTTACACCCAAATTATTTATTTTTAACCGAAGTTACATTTTTGTGTGTCTGAAGCAAAGTTCCTAACAACTTGTTATGCTTAATTGCGTTTTTATTTTGTTATCATAAGTTTGATACTACAACTTATTTATTTACATGTGACGATATGTGACCATTTTCTTAATCGATTTTGAATGGTATTTTTCTTATATCTTAATGTAAAAAAATAATGTTAAAAATCGGAACCAATTTTTTATATCTTTTTTTTTTTAATTCAAAGGAGCGATACTCCCCCGTGTTAGATTGTATTAAAAGATTGGGGCCTTACCCAGATTACAATGAAATCATAGACCAAACTAAAACAGGTTATACAAAAAGCAAACTAAATTATAGACACTAGACCTGTCTTAATTTTCAGCCAAACAAGACTTAAAAGTTACAGAAAGAAGTGGAGAAACAAAAGGAGACATTTCCACTTTTCACTAAGATGAAACATACAGCGAGGCACTCATTGAACGCAAACAGTAGCCCATTAATCTTTCTTCCCAATGGCCATTTATTTTCTTCTAAAATAGACAAAACCCAACTTGTCCATTTGCATCAGCCCAAACACTTTTGGCGGCAGCTCACAATTTTCAAAAAAGGTGCCACATTTTCCATTCATTCCTTCTTTAGCAAGACAATCCGCCACCATATTTTGCTCCCTCCAAACCTGGTTTATTTCTACCCCAATCAACTCCATTAAGTTCAGAATATCTTCCCATATATTTTCATACATCAAATGTATTTTACCTTTATTCTTCCACCAAATTTCAAGCAACTTTAAATCTACTTCTACTTCCAAGTCATAAAGGCTCAGACTATAGCAGATTTGTAGCCCATATAGTAGTGACATTATCTCAGCTTCCAAAGCAGATACGCATTTTAACTTGCATGAAAAAGCCATTATCATAGTGCCTGTGCTATTTCTCAAGATACCACCACCTCCAGCATTTTCATCCCCTCTTTTAAAAGCTCCATCTGTATTTAATTTTAATTTGCCAGTAGGAGGGAACTTCCACTTCAAAGCTTTATATTTTTTAATTTTACAAGGTAGAATATCTATGTTTAAGTTCAACAACACTTGCTTATTAAAGACATCCATCACTCTTTTGGGCTTAATATTTCCTCCCAGTTCAATCAACCATTTTTTGATCTTTATAATGATATTTTCGCTCTTCATATCCTCTTCGTTATGCTTATCATTCAATTTACTTATCCAGATTTCCCAAATAATCAGAAAAAGAACTAACACAGCCAACATTTCCGTCTGAGTGGAGCCTTTGAACTTGTTACACCAGTTGTTTATCAAATCTTTCCAAAGCTTCTCTTCATTGTACTTGAAACCAAAATTTTCACAGAAATACTTCCATACTTCCATGCTAATCTCACTTTTTCCAAACAAGTGATTAGTGGAGTCAGTTTTATGCTTTTTACAGCAAGAACATTTTGAAGCCAAAGCAATACCAAAACGCTTAAAATCTTCATCTAATTTCACACCTTTATTCCACAATTTCCAAACAAAAGCGGATATTTTTAGGGGTAGCAGTTTGTTCCAAATGAATTTAGCCAGAGGCCATTTACCTCTCTTTTCTTTATAGTATTCCAAAGCTCCTTTTACAGAAAAACTACCATCACTGCTCAATGGCCAAAATCTTTTATCGGGTCCATCTCTTAACTTGATATTGTAGTCGGCTAGTTTAGTTCTCAACATATCACCACCAAGATGTTGAATCGCCTCTTCTTTAAGACCCCCATTTCTATCAAAGACCTGATTAAGAAGCAAGTCTTTTTTTGTCACTCCACTAAAATAGTGAGGAGCTTGCTCCCCCATCCAATTTTCATAACAAAAGCTCATTGATCCTTCTTTGATCAACCATCTGCTATTCTTTACCAATTCCTCAAAAAAAACAGCCAAGAATTTCCAGGAGCTTGAATGCCAACCCCTTATTTTAGGATTAGCCCAATTCATATTCTTAGAGATATATTTTTGGTGCATAAAACGTGCCCACATTGTATCTTCAGTAAGCAGTCTCCAACTTAATTTGGCATGTAAAGCTTTCATTACTTCATTTAAACTTCTCACACCTATACCCCCTTCATCGATAGGTCTAGCCATCTTACTCCAAGCAATCCAGTGGTGATTATTCTTCCCATCAGTTGAGCCCCAATAGAAGTTAGAGAAAATACCTTCTATTTTATTGATAGTAGCTTGTGGGGGATTTAATACTGAGAGTAGGTAAATTGGCATGGTTGTCAAAACATGCCTTATTAATGTAATTTTTCCTCCAGTTGTGAGCAATTGGCCTTTCCAGCTAGCCACTTTGTTGTTGATCTTTAGTATCAAATCTTCATACATTTTAGTGGTGAGTTTAGCATAGTGAAGTGGAATTCCCAGATAAGGAGTGGGAAAAGTCCCTTCACAAAATCCAGTTGCCTTGGCTATAATTTCTGTTCTTGTGCTTGTAGAACCATGGGTGAGAAAAATGCTCTTAGAGGCATTAAGAAGCTGCCCAGAGCACCTTTCATAATCATGAATAAAAAGCATCAATCTGTCTAGGCTTCTTTTGCTTCCATTTGTGAAAATTAACACATCATCAGCAAATAACAGATGAGAGACTTGCTCATATCTAGCAGGAATCTGATAGGGAAGAATTTCACCATTTGTGACTAAATTTATCAAACCCCTACTAAACACCTCCTCAGATATCACAAAAAGAAGAGGGGACAAGTGATCTCCTTGCTTCAATCCTCTACTAGATTGAAAAAAACCAGTCATTCCTCCATTAATGCTCACTGAATAAAAAGCATTCGACACACACTTCATTATTAGCTCAGTCCAATCTTCATCAAAACCAAATCTTCTCATAACTTTTTTTAAGAAATTCCAATCCACTCTATCAAAAGCCTTTGCCATATCAAGCTTAAAAACTACATTATCACCTCTACATTTCACATTCAGATGTCTAACCATCTCTTGAGATAGCAGAATACAATCGGTAATCATCCGTCCATTTACAAAGCCATACTGATTTTTAGAAATAATTTTAGGCATAATAAGAGCAAGCCTATTAGTCAAAATCTTGGAGAGAATCTTATAGGTTACTTGACATAAACTAATTGGCCTAAATTGCCCAAAGTTATTAGGAGAATCAACTTTAGGAATTAAGACAATTAGGGCAGCATTCCAAGACTTTGGGACATTGCTATTATGAAAGAAATCAATTATAGCTTCAAGCAGATCATCTTTTATAATATCCCAGCAAAACGTATAGAAAGATGCAGAGAAGCCATCCACACCTGGGGCAGAATCAATTGGTGTAGAGAAAGTTGCTTCTTTTAATTCCTCCAGATTTGGCAACTTTTTCAGCATATTATTGTCCTCATCACTCACAAGGTCTGGAATAACTTTTAACAAATCCTCATTATAGAATGTTTCTTCTGCAGATAGGGGCTTATGAAAATGAGCCACAACTTCATCTTTTATTTCATTAGTATCCTTAGTTGCAGTTCCATCGTTTTTATCAATCTTGCTAATCACAGCTTTTTTCCTTTTATATTTCATCATTTGGTGAAAGAAATTAGTATTTCTATCACCCTCTTGCAACCATTTAATTCTTGCTTTCTGTTTAACAAAAATCTCTTCTTGTAGTATGAAATTGTTATATCTAGCAAGACAGTTTTTATACTTTGCCACTGTGCTTCTGTCAAAATCAGATTCTACCTTCTTCTCCCAGTATAGTAGCTCATCTCTTAAATTAGCTACATTGCTGAACACGTTTCCAAAAACTTCTTTATTCCACTTTTTAAGGCATACTCTAAGTCTTTTCAATTTCATTGAAAAATTGACCATTCCTGAAGCATAGCAGGGATCCTTCCAGTTTTGTGCCACTATATCCAGAAAATGTTCATTCTTGGTCCAAGCTCTTTGAAACTTAAAAGGGCAAGGCCCCCCATTCTTAAAGAATTTAGGAGACAGAAGTAAAGGGGCATGATCTGACACATTTCTATCCAAATGTGTGAGCTCATAACTCATTTCAACAATCCATTTTGAATTTATAAGAGCTCTATCTAACCTTTCCAGAATAGATTCTCCTTTATTAATCCTACACCAGGTATAGCTAGAGCCAGAAAAATTCATATCACAAAGGCCACAAAGCTGATACATTTCATTAAAATCATCCATATCCACCAAACCTCTTCCTTTTCCTCCCAACTTTTCTCCTTCATTTCTAATAGTATTAAAATCCCCAATAACCATCCAAGGAACTGAGTCTTGTGCCATATCGATTAGATCCTTCCATAATTCTCTTCTTTCCTCATATGTACATTTAGCATAGATCCAAGATAGAAAAACTGTCTTATTCTCAATTTCAGTAGAGACAGTGAGCATTTGACTTGTAGAGAACTCTTTCTTAATGTTTACACTTTCTTTAAACAAGCACCATATTTTTCCTTTCTCCGTTTCGTTGGTAATAATACCACCCATACCCAACTTCTTCATTATTTTACCAGCTTTATCTTCTTTAATAAAAGGCTCTAACAAGACAACCACCTTGTTATTATAGGTTTTAACATACTTACTGAGCTGAGAGAGTGAAGCAACATTTGCCACCCCTCTAATATTCCAAATGAGCATACTCATCTAGACTTTTTAGTGTTTTTCCCTTTTCTAGTAGCTATACTAGCAGGGGTGTAAACCTTGGCTTTTTTCCTTTTTCTTTTTTCTACTTTGACAGGTGAAAGCATACTTTCGGAAGAGAAACCACACTTTTCCTCTTCAGATTCATAGTTGTCTTCCACACAAGAGTCAATGTTCAAACTATCCATAAGTTGCGCAAAAGAGTTCTGAACAAGGATTTGCTCATAAAAAATCTCCTCTATAATGATGTTACTTGACCTCTTGTAGTTCTTCTTAACAGTTTCAAACATATTATCATTGTTTTTTCTACTGTAATCTCCTCTCTCCCCCTGTATAGTCTTAGACACAGCTCTGGTGGGAGGGGATAAATGAGATATTTTAGTCTTCTCTTGCATAAAATATCCTTTTTCCCTATCACCATTGTTGGTCCGTAGGTGTCTAAACCTTAGAGGGGGGGGGGGGGGGGGGGAGGGGGGGTGAATAAGATTTTCGTACGTTTTTCGCGGAATAAAATCTATGTGTTATTAACTAGGCAAATTTGCGGTTTTTATGACCTAAACAATTTCGTTAACAAATAATTGCTAATTTAATCTATGCAAGTAATGAATATAAGAAATTAATAATTTGCGAAGAGTAAAAGTTGAGGGAAAAGAAATAACGCAAGATTTATAGAGGTTCGGTAAAACGCGCCTACGTGCTCTCCTCGGTATTTTCACTACCGAGTGTTTCACTAAAAAATCTTCGTTCCAAGGTTACACCTTAACGAGCTTAATCAACCGATTATGCTCCCCCTCACTTTATGAGTATCCCGAATAAATGACCTAGAGCTTTTAAGCTACACTTGCTTAAAAGCCTCTACCCAATCACTCGCTCACAAATGAGTTTATAAAATACTCTTTTACAAGATTGATTTTGAATGGATCACTCACTAAATAATATCTCGATGTTTATAAGATTACAAGAATAAGACACTCGAGAATAATTTATGATTACAAGTGAGAAATGAGTAGTATAAGCTTGAAGGATTTTTTTGTAGGAATTGCTTAAAAGTTGTGTATTGCTTGGTGCTTTTCCACAAAGAGTTTGGGGCTTTTTGTAGAGCCAAATTGGTCCTCAATTAATTTCTAACCATTGTGGTTGTTGGCTGAATTAAATGCTGGATATTTTGCAGTTCGCCCAATTTTCAGGAAAAGCTTAAAAGTTGGAATCTGAAATTCTACAGAAACGATCGGTCGTTTTTGTAAAACGATCGGTCGTTTTTCATCTGTACTCACTGGAAGAATTTCGCACTGAAACGATCGGTCGTTGATGCTGGCGATCGGTCGTTTTTGTTCTTTGCTCACTGGAAGAAATCAGTTCGTAAATGATCGATCGTTTTAGCTTTAAACAGTCGTTTTTTTTTTTGTTTCTGGGAATGTTTCGGTTTTCTCGACAAAGTTCGAAACCCCGTAACTAATTCGTTTCAAACTCGATTGAGGTTCCGCTTGAACCATTTTCTTCGTAATTACGCAATCTATCATTTTGAACCTTTAACACACTCAATAAATGATTAGTACGCAAAACGAGCTTTTATTATGTTTTACAAATTTTGTTATCATTAAAATATTCGATTTGAAGAACATCGTTCAACAATCTCTCCCTTTTTGATGATGACAAAATATTGATTATAACATACTATAAGCTCTTTTGCTTGAAACAAGTATAACCGAGATGTGTAGATGACTTTTTACTTGGATAAAGTTTTTAGAGAAAAAGCAAGTAAATGTCATAACATCCGATGACGTAAAAACAAAGCTAAATGATAAAGGATAGGGAACGATCAAAAGCAAGCGAAAAATTGGCCATAGTTTTGCCTAAAATTGGTCAATCGCCACAAATGAAAAAACACCAAGTATAACCCAATCAACTAGCAATCTATGCGCACCAAATGTAATATCCTCAAATAACATAAAAACGCATATCTAAAATTGCAATCACACAATGCCATAAATTTAACAAGAATGATAAATAGCATAATCAAATGATTCATAACATAAACATGCTACATCAAAAACAAACGAGGTTCGTTGTTCGTAGAACGGAAAAGAAATACAACGAAAAACAAAAAGAGAGGTATTTCTCCCCCTTTGACATCATCAAAAAAAAACATAAACGAATATCCGCCTAGTCGTGGTGGGAGGTTGCATCATCCTCGTCGTCGTCGTTGTCGTTGGGAAAGAATTCATGAAATTGTGCCCTTTGCTCGGCGCTTTCACGATCAAGTCGGTCGAGCTCTTCTTGTCCCGGGTTCAAAAATTGAAACAGTCGACGAGTCATTTGCGCATTATGGTATTGGTTGATGTAGAGAGAGTCGTAGAACTTGTCGGAGCGCGGGATACGAGAAGAAGATCCCACCGGAGCTTTTCCTCGACGATGAGAGGAGGTAGGGATATCGATGGGGGGAATGGAATCGGAGGAGTTAGCTACGTCCTCACGAGAAGCTCACGGTGTGGGCTTAGGACCGACGTACTCTTCCTCTTCGGGGGTAAGATGAGCATAGTTGGGGCCGGATACCCGCTTACCGGACCACGTAATGGTCTTTTCGGCATTGTGGAATTTAATGGACATTTGGGAAAGATATGAAGTGTCCCAAATATGTTTGTCCTTATTTTTGAACAAGGTTCCACCGGGAACGAGGTTCAAGCGTTTAAGATGGCCGAAATCAAGGCACCGTACGGTAGCCCATTCTTAGATTTCGTTTTAAGAGAATCCATCTTAAAGAAAATGAGGGTCGCAAAGTCGAGTTTGACTCGGCGATGGATGCACCCGAGAAGAAAGATATACTCGTTGGTGACATCCGTGAAATTGGAAATATGGGGTAGGACGATATGAGATAGGATGTGATAGGCTAATTTGTTTCGGAATAAAAGGCCATGGGCTTTGTTGGATCGATTGTTATGGACGGGATGAAAAATTTCAGCTTTGAGATCGTTGAAGTTATCGATCTCGAGAGTCTCACAAAGTTCCTCACTCGACTCATGGACGCCGTCGTTATCTAGGCGTAATAAATTTCGTAAACGGTCTATACCGTAAACGAATGGTTGTCCGTAAAATGATGAACGCAAACGGAGTGCGTCATCGGAATCCCTATCTAGAGCTAGGTTGTGATAAAATTCGTATACGTTTTCAATGAAGAATGGCATTTTTAGAGTAAGAATGGCATCGAGTTTTTGAAAACTTAAGTCTATCATGAGAGCGGGAAATCGTTCACGGAATAGAGGCATATCGAGTGTAAAATTAGATAATATACCTCTTTTATCCATCGAAGGTGGATAGAGAGGAGGAAGAGAGCCGGACGAGGCACCGGGGCCCGAGGGTGGAGCGGTGGAGGAAGAGCCGGTTCGGCGACCGCGAGGAATACGGGGGCGAGGGGACGGAGGCACGTAGGCTTCGTCATCTTCATCCACGAGGGAAGTTCTCTTAGTACGAACCATGGTGGATTGATTTCGGTAAAAAAATGGAATTTTTGGGTAATTTTGGAGGAGGAGGTGAATTTTTGAGAGAGAGAATTGTGATGATTTGATAGAAATTAGGGTTTTGAAAGGAGTTTTAACACAGGGAAACACAAAAACGATCGGTCATTTTTGTGTGACGATCGGTCGTTTTGGAACTAAAATGTTCTAGTGAGCAAACCTTAAAAACGATCGGTCGTTTTTAATAACGATCGGTCGTCTGTATGAAAACGATCGGTCGTCTTTACAGACGATCGATCGACTGTAAATTGGTTACATAACAGGATTTATTTGCACTTTACGACACTGATTTGGCATAAAAATTATAAAAATACTGAAATATATATAAAATCAATCAAATATATATATATACATGTATATTTCACACATCAAACATGCCTAACTCTCGTCGAATAAAACAAAATTGTTCCTCGTTAAGGGGTTTTGTAAAAATATCGGCTAATTGCCTATCGGTACTTATATATTCAAGTGTAATATCCCCTTTTTGAACATGATCCCTCAAAAAATGATGACGTAAATTAATATGTTTAGTGCGAGAGTGTTGGATCAGATTTTTCGAAAGATTTATTGCACTAGTATTATCGCATAAAATAGGCACACTATCAAAAGATAATTCAAAGTCGTCTAGTTGTTGACGCATCCAAAGGGTTTGTGCGCAACAACTACCCGCGGCGACGTATTCCGCCTCCGCCGTGGAAAGCGCAACCGAGTTTTGTTTCTTGCTATGCCAAGAAACTAAGGCGTTTCCTAAAAAATGGCAAGTGCCACTAGTACTTTTTCTATCTAATCGACAACCGGCAAAGTCGGCGTCGGAATAGCCAAGCAATTCAAAAGAAGTATCATGTGGATAAAACAATCTTAAATTGCAAGTACCTACAAGATATCTAAATATGCGCTTAACGGCTATAACATGCGATTCCTTAGGGCAAGATTGATACCTAGCACACAAGCAAACACTAAACATGATATCGGGTCTACTTGCGGTTAAATATAAGAGGGATCCAATCATACCTCTATAGAGCTTTTGGTCCACGCTTTTACCCGATTCATCCTTGTCTAGTTTTGTTGCCGGACTCATTGGAGTTCCTAGCGGCTTTGCATCGCTCATGTTGAATCGTTTGAGCAAGTCCCTTGTGTATTTGGCTTAATTGACGAAAATTCCGTCCTTTGTTTGTTTGATTTGCAATCCAAGGAAGTAGGTGAGTTCACCCATCATGCTCATCTCGAATTCACCTTGCATACACATAGAAAACTCCTCGCACATGCGAGCATTAGTAGCACCGAAAATAATATCATCAACATATATTTGAATTAAAAGCATGTCTTTACCATCCTTTTTAATAAAAAGAGTAGTATCTAAAGTACCACGAGAAAAACCTTTTGCAATCAAAAATTTACTAAGTCTTTCATACCAAGCCCGGGGTGCCTGTTTTAAACCATAAAGTGTTTTTCGAAGTTTGTAAACATGATCGGGAAACTCGTGATTTTCAAAACCGGGTGGTTGTTTTACATAAACTTCCTTATTAATAAAGCCGTTTAAAAATGCACTTTTAACATCCATTTGAAATAATTTAAAACGTTTAAAAGAAGCATAAGCAAGCAACATTCTAATGGCTTCTAGTCTAGCTACGGGTGCGTAAGTTTCATCGAAATCGATGCCCTCTTCTTGGTTATACCCTTGAGCTACTAGTCTAGCCTTATTTCTAATAACTACCCCGGATTCATCCATCTTATTACGAAATACCCATTTCGTACCTATGATGGTTTTCTCACGCGGTCTAGGTACTAAAGTCCATACGTTACTACGCTCGAATTGATTTAATTCGTCATGCATAGCTAATACCCAACTCTCATCGAGTTCCGCTTCATGAATGTTCTTGGGCTCTAATTGAGACAAGAATGCAAAATGATTAACTATATTTCTTAAAGAAGAACGTGTATGCACTCTTTCTCCCGGATTACCCAAAATTAATTCTTGCGGATGGTGATTGGCAAACCTCCATTCTTGAGGCAAATCCTCATGAATGTGTACACTAGTTTCTAAGTCCTTTTGAAGTCTATCTATAGTGACTTCATCAACAACGGGTTCAACCTCTATACTAGGCGTAGACTCTAAGCTAGATGTAACATGATTAGAAGAAGATGCTTTATGAAAAATATCATCATTAATATTATGAACAATTAAAGGCTTATCAATCGTCGGTAAATTCTCATCAAACGAGACATGTACCGACTCTTCCACCAATAAAGTTCTTTTATTAAAAATACGATAAGCTTTACTCGATATTGCATATCCGATGAAAATTCCTTCATCGGACTTAGCATCGAATTTTCCTAGATTATCCTTACCATTATTATGAACATAGCATTTACAACCAAATGCACGTAAATGAGAAATATTGGGCTTTCGCTCATTCCATAATTCGTAAGGTGTCTTTTTCAATATGGGCCTAATTAGGGCTCTATTTAAAATATAACAAGCGGAATTTACGGCTTCGGCCCAAAAATACTTTGGCAAATTATTTTCGCAAAGCATGGTCCGTGCCATTTCCTCTAGGGTTCTATTCTTCCTCTCAACTACCCCATTTTGTTGGGGCGTACAAGGGGCCGAAAAATTATGATCAATACCATTTTCATCACAATAAGTTTGAAATGGAGTATTTTCAAATTCCTTACCATGATCGGTTCGGATACTTTTGATCATATAACCCTTTCGTGTTTGGAGTTTTTTTGCAAATAATAGAGAATTCTCTAAATGCTTCATGCTTATGAGTTAAAAACAATACCCAAGTAAAGCGACTAAAATCGTCAACCATGACGAAAGCATATGCACGCCCGCCAAGACTAAGTGTCCGGGAGGGGCCAACTAAGTCCATATGAATGAGCTCCAAACAACGAGTAGTAGAAATAATATTTTTTGACTTAAAAGAAATCTTCGTTTGTTTGCCTAATTGGCAAGCGTGACAAGTTTGTCCTTTATATAAGGAGCTTTTGGTAAACCTATTACCAAATATTTATTAGAGAGTTTAGCAAGTAAATCAAGACTTGCATGACCAAGTCGTCTATGCCACAACCAACCATAGTCGTTGATAGTAACAAGACACTTAACTTCGTTATCCACCGAACTATTCAAATCAATCATATAGACATTATTTTGTCTTTGACCCATGAGAATAGTTTTATTATCCGAAATACAATGAATGATGCAATGCGATTTTTCAAAAATGACTTTGTGACCCAAATCACAAAGTTGACTTATACTTAGCAAGTTATGTTTAAGACCATCCACAAGCAATACATTATCAATAACAACATTAGATGGTTTAGAGATACTACCAATACCGATGATTTTGCCCTTGCTATTATCCCCGAAGGTCACAAAGCCTCCGTCTTTAGGTGCAAGAGTGGTGAATTTTGTTTTGTCTCCCGTCATATGTCTTGAGCATCCACTATCCAAGAACCACTTGTCCTCGTTGATTTTTTATCTTAAGCATACCTACAAGACAAAACGATCATTGGTACCCTAATCCACTTTTGGGTCCTTGAGGGTTAGAGTCTCGACCCTTTGAAATCCAAACCAAATCATTTCTATTAACTTTATACCTATAAGGGCAATATATATAATCCTCATAGTGGTCACTTCGGTTGCAAGTAATACATTTAACATGCGAGATAGGTTTAACAAAACGATTATAAACTAAGTTCTTTTTATACGAGTTGTTCTTACGAGAGTAACTAGGTTGTCTATTATCATTTTTCGTCATTTGTTTAGTGAATAGGTTTTTATGCTTAGCCGTTAAGAGTGGGTTGTAATCTACACCAGTTTTATCATATGCGCCTGGTTGAGAGGCTAATATAGTACTTAGCATTTTACTTCCCTTTGTGAACTTAGCGAGAGTAAGTTCGGCGCTATCCGCCTTAAGTTTACACGAACTAAGGTCTTTAACTAACCTATCATTTTCTAAGGTAAGTTCGGCATTTTTAGACGTGAGTGAGTCATTTGTTATAACTAAGTTCTCGAGTTCGTCTTGTAGAGTAATTAGCAATTTTCTAAAAGACTTGTTTTTACCTCTAGCTTTTTCTAAGGATGCTAACACATCATTTATATCAAGATCATCATCACTAGAAATAGAGGAGTTAGAGGAGTGAAAGCTTACATCCTCGGTATCGTCGTCTCTAGCCATGAGACAAAGGTTTGCGACTTCTTCATTGTCGCTATCGGAGCTATCATCATCGCTCCCCCATGCGGCTAAGAATGCCTTCTTGGATTCCTTTTTCTTTTCGAACTTGTCCTTTTTCTTCAAGGGACATTCGTTTTGCATATGTCCGGGTTTGTGACATTTATAGCAAATGATTTCGTCCTTTTTGTTCAATTTGTCGGAAAGCTCTCCCTTATACTCCTTTTTCCGAAATCGTTGTCCACCCTTCTTTTTCCAACTTAGGAACTTGTTGTAGCGTTTGGCGAAGAGTGCCATTTCATCATCCTCACTAGAGGAATCGTTGTCGCTATCGTCATTTGTTGTGCATTTGAAGGCGATGCCTTTCTTCTTTTTCGAGTCATCCTCATGTTTTCGAGTCGTCATATCTAGCTCATGGGTGCTCAAGGATCCTATGAGGTTGTCGAGAGAAAGTGTGTTCATGTCCTTGGCTTCTTGTATAGCCGTCACTTTCGATTCCCATTTCCTCGGAAGACTTCGTAGGATTTTCGTCACCATCTCCTTGCTAGAATATACCTTTTCAAGTCTTTTAAGATTATTAGTAATCTTAGTAAAACGAGTGTACATGGAAGCAATAGACTCGTCATCATCGACTTTAAACAATTCATAATCATGAATAAGCATGTTAATTTTAGAGTTCTTAACTTGACTAGTTCCTTCGTGCATAATAGCTAGTTTATCCCACATTTGCTTAGCGGTGTCACAACCGGAAATCTTATCATATTCACTAGGCGAGAGCGCACAAGTGATGGAAGTCATAGCCCTACAATTTAGGGAGAAAGCTAGGCGTTCATCCGTGTCTAGTTCTTCTACAAGCTTATCTAGACCATTTCTCCTAGACGTTTTATAGCCTTTACTTATGCTAATCCATTGGTCTATCTCAAAACCACATAGAAAATTTTTCATAAGGTCTCTCCAATAGGGATAGTTAGTACCGTCAAAGAACGGTGGCCTAGTTATGGATTTAGAGTCGGCGTACGAAGACATGTTGGATCTTTAAACTAAAAATCGTTAGATTTTATAAAGTAGAATAGCTAAGCTCTGATACCAATTGTTGGTCCGTAGGTGTCTAAACCTTAGAGGGGGGGTGAATAAGGTTTTCGTACGTTTTTCGCGGAATAAAATCTATGTGTTATTAACTAAGCAAATTTGCGGTTTTTATGACTTAAACAATTTCGTTAACAAATAATTGCTAATTTAATCTATGCAAGTAATGAATATAAGCAATTAATAATTTGCGAAGAGTAAAAGTTGAGGGAAAAGAAATAACGCAAGATTTATAGAGGTTCGGCAAAACGCGCCTACGTCCTCTCCTCGGTATTTTCACTACCGAGTGTTTCACTAAAAAATCTTCGTTCCAAGGTTACACCTTAACGAGCTTAATCAACCGATTATGCTCCCCCTCACTTTATGAGTATCCCGAATAAATGACCTAGAGCTTTTAAGCTACACTCGCTTAAAAGCCTCTACCCAATCACTCGCTCACAAATGAGTTTATAAAATACTCTTTTACAAGATTGATTTTGAATGGATCACTCACTAAATAATATCTCGATGTTTATAAGATTACAAGAATAAGACACTCGAGAATAATTTATGATTACAAGCGAGAAATGAGTAGTATAAGCTTGAAGGATTTCTTTGTAGGAATTGCTTAAAAGTTGTGTATTGCTTGGTGCTTTTCCACAAAGAGTTTGAGGCTTTTTGTAGAGCCAAATTGGTCCTCAATTAATTTCTAACCGTTATGGTTGTTGGCTGAATTAAATGCTGGATATTTTGCAGTTCGCCCAATTTTCAGGAAAAGCTTAAAAGTTGGAATTTGAAATTCTACAGAAACGATCGGTCGTTTCTGTAAAACGATCGGTCGTTTTTCATCTGTGCTCACTGGAAGAATTTCGCACTGAAACGATCGGTCGTTGATGCTGGCGATCAGTCGTTTTTGTTCTTTGCTCACTGGAAGAAATCAGTTCGTAAATGATCGATCGTTTTAGCTTTAAACAGTCGTTTTTTTTTTTTTTGTTTCTGGGAATGTTTCGGTTTTCTCGACAAACTCCGAAACCCCGTAACTAATTCGTTTCAAACTCGATTGAGGTTCCGCTTGAACCATTTGCTTCGTAATTACGCAATCTATCATTTTGAACCTTTAACACACTCAATAAATGATTAGTACGCAAAACGAGCTTTTATTATGTTTTACAAATTTTGTTATCATTAAAATATTCGATTTGAAGAACATCGTTCAACAACCATTTCTCCCTAAAACCATACAGGTAGTTTCCTCCATATTCCTATTAGATTTTTCATTGGCATTAGTAATCTCATTCACAAGACTGGTCTTCTCTTGCACAGCTGTGTAATGAGAACCTTCTGCAATCGAATCTTTAATAGAATTAGAGCCAAAGCTATTCTTCTCCTTCCACCCAAACTCATACCAATTTTCCTTGTAGATCACCAAGGCGTTCTCAATGTCTCTAACTCTAGAGCACTCTTCATCACAGATTAAAGCTTTTTTTCCTTTCCTTTTTTCTACAGCAACTTTTATATACTCCCCAAAATTAACATTATCCCCTTTTTTTATTAATAACCTCCTCATTTACAGGCTTTTTAGGTCTATAAACCTGTTTTATTTTAGATTCATTCTTCCAGCCACTAGTTTTCTTCCAGTCTGCAGTACTATTATAGTCTTTATCTTCCTTTTTATACTCCTCCTCCTTTGCATTCTGACCAGCATAACCTCTCTTGCATATATTAGCAACGTGTCCCTGGATTTTACATATACTGCAGAAAGAAATAACACTTTCATATTCTATTTTCTGCCAGAACCCTTCTTCCATAGACTTTCCAATCCAAATTCTCTCTGGCTTAGATTTAGCGATATCCATTTCTACACATATTCTAGCATAAGATGGTCTAGCATGTGCCAAAGTTGGTAAGTCTGCTTCTAAGAATTTTCCCAAAGGGAGAGCAATTCTCTTAAGATAAGAACTTATACATAGATTGAGAGGAAGCATAGGCATATTCAACCAAACAGATGCTAGGCTAGATTCATAGTTTACAGAGAAATCTCTTGTCCATTTGAACATTTTATAGCCAAAACCTTTCATGAATCTCCCATTCTTGGTCCATATTTTCTTATAATCTTCTTCATTCTCACATTTAATCATAACATGCCTATAATCAATAGCACTAATCATAGGCATAGCAGTTAGAGCCCAGAATTTCCTCATATGCTCTCTTATTTCCTCCATTTTAGGCTTTCCTTTCACAAATTTGAGAATGATAGTGTGTTTCATCACACATTCAGATAACAGCAATTCCTCCTCTGTAAACAGGATAGCATGTTGCTCATTCTTTTTATTCATTTCTCCATCTTCTATATGAACATTATCAATTTTTACCTTACTCAAATCTATCTTTCCATTTTTAGTGTTATTATAAACGTTACTGTTTATACTTACAGATTCAGCATAAGAGAGACCTTCCATTAGATTCGAGCTAGGATCAGAAGTCGCAAACCCTAAACCCAATCCTCGAGCCCACAGAAAAAGCCCCAAATCGCGAAAAAAACCCCAAATCCGTAGAGAAAACGTCAAAAGGCGATGGAATATATCTCAGAATAGGGTTCAATTTGAGAAAAAGAAACCAAAATCGATCACAATCACCCAGATTTGCCTATCAATCAGTGAAGAAAGAGCAGTAAATCGCCACTTTTCATCTCTCTATACTTATAGAGAGAGAAAAGGTCCCATAGTTCTATACATACATCCACCAATTTTTTATATCTGCTTCTGGTTACCATAATGCCGGAGACGGCATTGCACACGGTGCTAGTGTCCGTCCATTCTCGAGTTCATTATTACTGGTCCTGTTATGTTTCACCATATGATCCCTCATTAGAAGAACTGGCTTGGGTTTTTCGTTACAAGATTTGTAGTTCATAAAGCAATAATAGCAGGAATGTGTGTGAGTAAACACAAAAAATACTAACAACAAACCACAACAACAACAATAAGAATAATAAGAATGTCCAAAATATGAATGGGCGTTGCTCGAAAATCGCTCGAGCAATCATAAGAAACCTGGATTCAACTGATTCGTTCTTTTAATTTCCACCCAAGCTATCATTGCTCGTAATTTGTCATTGGCATATTTCAATTTTGATGAAATACTATAGAAGACGTTTTAAGTCTCGAATAAAGTTATGAACGTGTTAAAAATGGAAAATATAAAGAGGAAATTAAATTGAATTTATGTTCCTTTTGGTTGTAAAAATTAGGTTTAGGAAATAAGGATGCATGGTTTCTAATATTTAGAAAAAAAGACCCTCTCGTGTTATATGAGATTTAAGTGAAAATTTGAAGTTAGACTAAGACAAAATGAGTGACTTTGTTAAGATTTTGGAGCATATAAAGGTATTTATTGGTTCTTTTGTTTGGGTTAATTAGTTACCAAGAGATGAACATAATTTAGCTTGAAACTAGCCTTTTATTAACCACTGGTGATCTTATTTTATTTTCTGGTGCATTTAAAAATCTTGACATAATTTGTCTACACCACCATTAAATTGGTGCAAATCAAGACGTAAAAAAAAAAGAAAAAAAAAAAGTAAAAGTCTGGCGGGATTCAAAAACCATAGTAATTAGTAATATCTAGTGAAAAAATAGAGGTGAAACTGAAAAACTTCAAAAAAATTCAATGGTACATTTTACTTATATAAAGCATTTTTACTAATTTTTGTAAAAGAATAATATTATTTATTTCGCTACTCTCAAGTCAAGTATATATACTTGCAAGTTTCATTTAAATATGTATATTTTGAAAATGTTCCATGCTTCAATACTTAGGTTTATATGGATTTGATGCTACAACTATATTTGATTCTTTAAGATAGAGAATAATCATTTGCTTAGTTACCGCTAAAATCTTCAAATTGAATCCCACCAAGAGTGCATATCAAGATATGGATATGGTACAATCTCATTATCATATTTTCCTCAAATGGTGATTACAACAAAAAAACTAAAAAATTCTTCAAATGCTTTACATTTAATATTTCCCTATAAATTTACTACTTATTCCACCCTCAATATCCCAAACTTCCCTCAATGGCAATAGCTATCAAAATCTTATTTTGCAATATTCTTCTGTTTCTTGTTTTTATTTCTGTATTGGGTCGGAATGAAACGGAATATGTGACAGCAGTTGGTGACCCGGGAATGAGAAGGGATGGACTTAGAGTGGCAATCGAAGCTTGGAATCAATGCAATGAAGTTGGGCAAGAAGCTCCCAATATGGGTAGCCCCAGAGCCGCTGATTGTTTCGATGTCGTTAACATGTACCCATACCCTCCAGGTTTATAATTTCTTTTTACATATTTCTTAAAAAAGTGAGACAATTTATTAGCATTTCAGGACTACGTTTTCGAAAATGGAAATGCAATTTTTTCAGGATGTATAATAGGTCTTGCCTAGTACTCCTTCCTTGGAGTCATTCATTTTAAACAAATCCGTTTACACGCTCAAATTTGGAAACAAATCACCTATGTAAAACCATCCAAAAAGTACGATACGATTTTATAGTAATTATACATCTTCGTATAGTTAAGTTGGGCTCTTTCTATGAAATGTTAAATGCCATTGCGATCAAGTCGATTATTTGTCTTCAATCTGTGTTACAAAGTGTTTAATATACCCAACTCTTAACGCAAGTCCAATCTCATACACTAGCCTACCAAAATATCAATCAGCTATACTGAACATTGTGGCAACTCAGTTGAATGCAGAAAAGCTATGTTGTTCGCAATCAAGGTTTTCCATATTTTTCATATACCTTTACATAATATATTATCAAAGGTGATGTACATTGTGGCAACTTTCTAAAAAATCTAGCTAGTATTTTAATTACCATCACTCTTTTTTCTTCAATTAACTCTTTTAATATATTCTCTTTCAGGCGGGATAGACGACTCCATTTGGGCGTTAGGCTCGAAAACAGTAGTCCACAAAATCACAGAAGAAGACAACAAGCTCGGGATCGATACACCTATCCCAGGAGGCCCACCACAGGCCTTCACAGATATCGACCACTACGCTGCCCAAAAAGAGCTTTATTTGGGCTCAAAATGCCAAGTCGAAGACACCCCAAACCCATGGCAATTTTGGATGATCATGCTAAAAAGTGGGAATATGGACACTTACGCCGCTAAATGCCCAATGAACGGGATTAAGGTAGGGCCTTATTGGCCCGACAACCGGTTTCAGTGTTTTGGGCCAGGATGTGCGAATCAACCGACGATGTATCATAACTATACGGGTCTTTATGGGCCCAATAAGGATATCCTTAAAGGGAGTTTTTATGGGTCATGGGATTTGGATGCTAATGTGGAAATAAGTATGAAAAGTAACAAATCTTACTATTTTGTAAAATGGGAAAAACAGCTCGGAAATGGGAGTTGGGTTTTTCATCATTATTTGAAAACTTCTCCTAATTATGGGTGGTTAATGCTTTACTTGAGGTCGGATGCTACGACCGGGTTTTCAGGAGGATACCATTATGAAACTCGCGGGATGTCGAAAATTGTAAGTAATGCCTCACCTTGCAATATACCATATGAGATTTCTTACAGTTCAACTAGGCTATTTTTAAAGTATATGCTCATTTTCTAGCTTCTCAACTGAAGAAAGAAATCCACACCATGTTTTCGTAGCCTTTTACGAAATGGTAATATCGTCGTAATTTGGACTAAACGATTTATTTCAGATCAAAATTTCCTGATAAAATAATAGCATTGTGGATTACTAATAACAGCCACACCAATTTTCAAGGTCTGTAAACTAGAATTCCAAAATTTTCCTCATCTGAAGCACAAGCACCTTGCTTCACCTATTCTAAACCATCTCGTTTCTTTTAAAATACTGAATGGAAATCTAATAAGTAGTGAAAGAATTAAAATTCTTGAGATTTTAATATGTTCTAAAATGCCTAACACACAAAAACTTGCAGGTCCCCGAATCACCCAACTTCAAAGTTAGATACACCCTCAACATAATTCAAGGTGGAGGCCCCGCAGGCCAATTTTATTTATTAGATATGGGTAGTTGTTGGAAAAATAACGGAAACCCCTGCGATGGAGACCCAACTACAGACGTTACACGATACAGTGAAATGATTCTAAACCCCGATACAGAATCATGGTGTAACTCAACAGCCTTGGGGCTTTGCCCACCATACCACACATTTTCAAATGGTACCAAAGTCTATCGAAATGATAAGGAAAATTTCCCCTACGGTGCATATCACTTGCATTGTGCACCTGGAAATGGAAAATATGTTGAGAAACCAGCTAATTTATGCGATCCGTTTAGTAACCCTATTTCACAAGAAATTTTGCAAATTTTGCCTCATCCAGTTTGGGGAGAATATGGGTACCCTACGAAACAAGGGGAGGGCTGGATTGGGGACTCGAGAACGTGGGAGCTCAATGTAGGGAGGTTGTCTCACTCTCTCTACTTTTATCAGGTGACCATTAAACTTCATAATTACTGTATATATATGTAGAGTATATTGTACTTTTTTAAAATTTGTGTTCATTTTTGTCTTTGCAGGACCCTGGGACTCTGCCTGCAAAGAGAAGATGGCCATCGATTGATGTCGGGACTGAAATCTACAAGGACCCAAATGCAGTTGCGGAGTGGACTATTTCTGATTTTGATATTCTCATACCTAAGAAGCATAAATGATAATGGCCATGGAGACGAAGGTCGGGACGTGTCATGTGTCAACTCTCGCTGGCACCATGCCACCTCACATGGGAAGATATTTGCCAAAAAAATAAGAATTGGCCAAGTATATTTCCTAAATTCATATTTTTTTTGAAACAAAATTAGACTGCAGCCTTAGTTCTGAACCAAGTTTTCTGAAGTAGGTGAACAGAAATAAGATTCTTTTGAGCAGTTTAGAGCTTATGTAATATTTTGATTCAAACAATGGAATCGAAAAGACTAATACCACTATCTAAAGTTTTCAATATTTGAATTATAGTTTCACGAGGGCAAAAAGAGTGCATGATATACAGCAACAGAACAATGCAAGAAAAACTAATCAGAACTCGCAGTATTTCATTTCTGTTCTATTAAAATCTGTATAGAACTAGACCTTGCCTCGTTGAAGAAAAGAAAGTGAATGAGTACAAATAATCTAACTATCCGACCTAGCCTTGCACGAGATTATCTAGTCAGAGTTTAGCCTTGCACTGCCTCTTGGGGATTTAGAAGAGAAACATTTTCCGCAGGAGACAAATTTGAGCAAAGCCTTTGACTTTCTAGTCCTCATCTTCATATGTGAAAGCTGCATTTTTAAATACACATTAATCACAGATTAAAAGGAGTACATAACGAAGTCAACATTATCCTTGGCAGACTAAAGATTTTCAAAGTTTCAATAGAGAAGAGAAAGAACAAGAAGTGTAGGCAGTAGGCCTGAAGTAGGAGTTTATCACCTTGTCCTCTCAATGTAATTCCCATTAATAAAATTTTCTATTCATATGGCTCAGAATTTGTTTCGAGTAAAACATCTACCATAAAAGGGGAGCATCATTTCAATCTATCCCTAGTTAGGACATTTTGTGATTTCCGTATTCTAAGATGTAGAAAGACCTCAATTGTTTTGATATGAATTCCAAAGTTTGCCATAAGATGATAAAGACGACAAAAAAGTACCTTGCGACAAGTTACTCTTGATGCTTTCCAGCATAGCAAACTCCGAGACCTCGGTTCGAGTTTACTGTTAAAAAAATAAAACAAAATGTCGGTTGGTAAAGAGTTCATAAGATAAAAGTACAATGCAAAGGGGACGCTTAAAGATGAGACATACAGATTTTGTTGTTCAAGCTTTTCAGCAATAGAAACTGCTTTATTTTTCGACCATCCAATTCCTTGTGAGCCTCTTTCAGCTTGTTGAATAAAATGAGCTAGAGAAACCTTGCCTCTCACAAGGCTCATGCTCCTATTTGCTGCACCGATATTTCTTCTCTCTGGTAAAGTCATTATTTCAAGTTTATTGTCTTTGGGAGAAGAAACCTCAACTATTTCATTATTTCCCTGTCCAAGGGAGTACATGTAACCGTCTCTCCCATTAGGAACCTTTATATAGTCATCACCAACTCCAGCATTAATAACCATTCGAGATGAACCTTCGTGAGAAGGTGCTACCATGAGTGGCAAATTGACCTCTGTTTTGGGGGGTTCACATCTAATTTCGATTGTCACAGGGGACCCAAGAACAGACTCAAATGCTTGTAATATGTGTGTCCTAAACTTCTCGGCCCTCGTTTTTGTCATTTGTGAGCTGAAAGTCAACCGAACAGTTGGAGCTGCAATGATGTTTAGTTTAAAGACAGGTTTTTAGGTCTTATAAGTTATAACTTCTAAGTACTTACCACAACAGCATTGGGGAAAAAGCATAACCTTAAAATGCATTAAAAAATGTAAGGTTTAATAGGCAAAATCGGGTTATTTAGAAAAATCATCAGATTTTAATATAGGCAACCCAATCAAGAAAAAGTTCGCAATTAGTACATGAATGTTTCAGATCTCGACGATCTAATACACTTGGTGTACCAACTTGGAAAACAATTATAGGTTAGGGGCTTAGGGCACTATTCTAACTACACTAATATTCTATCATGTATTTTGTAAATTGTATTCTAACCCTCTTTTTCTATTTTGGTCACCAATATACGGTTCTTTTTTCTTATGAAGTGTGCAAATACGGAAAGATATTTGGCTGGTTACTAATATCTAGCTTATGTAGGTTGGTGTACAACATCGGTAATGGTGATATGTTAACGTATAACACCATAATTTAACCTAAAAAAATTTAAGCAACAATGCAAAATTCAAACATGAGGATTATACTGAACAATAGGATGTACCTGATCCAAAAACGACCGAAATCAATTTCCCCTCTTGGTACATAAACTCTTTGATGCTATCTACTTGAATATTATTAAGAACTGCCAGCCAAATATCTTCAATTCCCTTATATACCTTAGTAAACGACGACCTACCACTTGTCTTTTTTATGTCACCAGATACAGATGTCTCTTGAGGGCGGTCACCAGATACATCATGCCTTCTTCTCTCTCTTATATTCCCTCTCCTCTTACTATTACGATAAGCCTCGCTAGAACTTTCAGCTTCAACTCTCCTTGTTCTATATGCTTCTCTCTCACTAACATTACTCCTCCTTGGTCTTTCTATACCATTACGGTTAGTTGGTACCACGGGACTATTGATAAAACTAGTATTTGCGGACGAACTGGGGAGCATATACTGATTATCTGGTGCAAGTTGCAATAATGCCGCTGTTAGCCATGTCACTCTATCATTTGAAGTTCGTATCTGCTTTTCAGCTTCGGATAAAGTTTTTAATGCTTGCCGGAGTTTTTCCATATCTTCTTTCGATACTGAAACCAACAGTAATCCAAATCAGTTCATAAAAAAAATTGTAGTTTTAATATAAATTACACCAGAGACTCGATGGAGTTACTTCTATTGACAGTGAGCATTAACATGTGCACCTTATTATTTTTCCGAAGGGGGCAACCGACTAACCGAAACTTTTGAATTTACACTTTGACCCTTCTTAAGTTGAAGGGATCGGAAATTAAAAAAAAAACACTACTGCGTAATTCAGTGGTAACTTTGTTGTGTATATTTTCTTAAACATCTTATTATGGGAATCTTCATTAGCTACTGTGGGAATCTTCACTAGCTACTGAGAAATAACAAAGATGTATTAATACTGTTTTCACGAGCTTTTTAGACTTTCAAAAGTAAAACAAACTGAAAACTTTAGCTAATAAATTATTATTCACTTATGCAGCTTGTTGTCTAATCAAAAAAACAAACAAGAAAGTTCTATGGTGTTTATAAAGTTTCTTGCCAGAATATTTCCATATCTTCTCTGGACACTGAAACCGAAAGTGCAAATCAGTTGTCAAAAAAAAAAACAAATCCTGAAAGACTTTTCATGAAGATGACACCGAACACTCTACGGAGTTCATAATTAATTCGGAAATCAATTAAATGTAGGCTACATAAAAAAATTAAAAAAAGTAAGTCCGATGCATTTTCACTGTTGCATGACCAGTCTGGATACTGCAACTGAAAGTGCAAATCAGTTATCGGAAAAAGAACCAAGTCATGTAAACTTCTCATGAAAATGACACTGAACACTCTATGGAGTTCGTAATTAATTCGAAAATCAATTAAATGTTAGCCACATAAAAAAAAAAAAAGTAGGATGCTGTGGCACTGTTTTCATGACCACTTTTCTAACTTTTAACTAATAAAACAGAAATTAAAGAAAGAAGTTAAAATGAACTCTATTTTCTTGTTAGATCAAAAGCAAAGAACAAGGCCTTTCACTATGTAATAGATGCATCAAATCTTAAGACTTACAAGATTGTCTACGAAAGAACTTCCTTCTAGGTTTTTCTTTCGACAAATCATAGCTGCCGGCAAGAATATCAGTAATCACTGTAGCAAGTTGTGACATTAAAGCTAATGGTTCAACACCAGATTCCATTATCTCTCTTAAATTCTTCACAGTGTTAACTGTATCAGCTGATAATGCTAAGTCGAGTAGATCCACCAACTTCTCATCAGAAATAAGCCCGACCTGTTAAAAGAATAACATAATTTCTGAGTTATACTTAATTATTTCACAAATGCGATAGTCAGTCCTCCAAGCAATTAGCATGTATTTCACTTTCCCAATTTATAGTAACTGCTGAGCATGAACTATAGAAAGATGTACATATACACTAAGTAAGAAGTCAGTAGTCAAATATGTAACGACATTCTGGTCCGATGCAGGTATTATCTAATGATACAAATTACGGAAGTTGTAACCACAGGGGAAGCTCTTAAGGGGCAAGGGGTTTACATCACAGTAAACAACTATGGAAATTTAGAAAAAATACTACTTTCTCGAAAACCAAAACAATTCGGAAATAATGTGTTTAAAAACCCAGCTAAAAGACAATTCATACTTTGCACACCAATCGAATGATGACTCTAAAGTTGCATTTAACAGAAAAAGGGTACTTCAGACATCCCAAAACAAAAGATAGACCTGGATTATCCAACCTTTAAGAAACAACATTCAATTCACCGTGAAATTACAGACAATATCATTTGGATTTGAAGCAGCACTTCAAACTTTAATACAGACAATATCATTTAGATTTGAAGCGGCACTTAAAACTTTAATTTTATTGAGACAGGAAAGGGGATTTCCTAGCATTTTCGACCAATTTGAGAAAGTGATTACTTACTTTGGCCTTTAGGACATCCCAAAATTGTACAATGGTTACTTAAATTGGGGCGGCAGGAGTAATGTTTACAGATAGACGGCATTAGAACAAAATGCAATGAAGCTAGTGATATTGCTTATGATTTAGACGAACTTAGAGTTGTTAATTTATCCACGATCAATAAAACCAAAGTAGTAATAAAGATTAAGACTAAGGGTACCGAGAGAATAAACTTACCATTTCCTGAACCAGTGGGACAGATATTTTTTCCCCAAGTAAACTCAACTGCTCGAGGGTCATCTCAGCATCTCTCAAAGACCCGTCTGATCTAGAAGCGATAAGTTTTAATGCATCTTTATCAATAACTAGTTCTTCTTTAGCTGCTATCCATTGCAAAGCATATATTATGTCTGCGTCTTTTAACTTAGGGAAAAAGAATTTCTGACACCTTGACAAAACCATATGTGGAAGAACATCAAGACTAGAACTAACAAGGACGAAGACGACCCCCCTAGGTGCCCAATCAATAACTTTCGATATAACACTCCAAGAATCACCTGATAAATTGTCGCAATCGTCGACAATAAATACTCTATACTGAGAGGGAATATGAGTAAGCGTCATATTATCAAGTTGGTCCATAATTCGCTCGAACTCAAAATTACTACTGACTGCACTTATTTCTCTTATATTCCGGCTTTTACCCAAGTCATATGTGGTACAAGAGTTGCAAAATCCACAAGGTTTAGGCTGTTCTATAGACTGGCAATTTAAAGCTCGTGCAAATATACGAGCCGATGATGATTTACCGGTGCCATGGGGACCATAAAACACGTATAGTAATCCAATTTTCCTTTTCAAAACTGCATTTAAGAGAGCTTGTGCTACCAAATTCTGTCCCACTATATCTCTAAAGGTTCTCGGCATGTACTTCTGAGTAAGATTCTGGTGCCGACTATTCCAATTCCTTCTCATATGTTTTTGAACACCAGATCTAACTTCCGAAGAAAAATCTGAATCATTCCCTTGTTTCAATAAATTATCTGCATATATACCTAATTCCCCTGAATAATCATGCTCCCAACCAGCATTAGCGGTGCTCTCTTGTGAACCCGACGCCTCCACCAAAAGAGGCATTTCTTCGAATTTAGCACACAAACTTGAACGTGATGACGTGTCATACGTATCTGACATTTCTTTTTTTCTGGAACCTTGCACGCTTTTCTTTGATTTTTGCTCTGATAAACCGCAAGACAAGCTCCTCCCAGCCATATCAAGAAAAGATTTACCCCTATGATGAATTTTCGACCAATTTAAAGGAATTCCACATCCATTTCTAGGACCTCTCATCATATTATTTTCATTTTCCTCGCCTTCTTTTTCCCTTATCTGATTCGGGTGAAAGGCACTGTGACCCACCGAATTAGAAGCTACCGACATCATTTCATCATTTTGATCCTCATAATCCCTAAAAGGTTTAACAGCTCGAGACCTTTTACTAGAACGAAACTTTCGTCTCCTCCCCCTATTAAGTCCACCAATATGACCCATTTGCTCACTATGGTACAAGTTCAAAAAACGAGAGTGTGCCACGTCATCACCTTCTATCATCACATTATTCAACTTTTCCGATAAAGTCTTCATATCATCATCCCCTTGCTTAATGTTTCTTTTAGTTTTCACCTCATTATTTCGCCTTTTTTCTACTCTTTGCAAACCAGCTAAAAGAGGCGACTCACACGATAACCCTCCCCTGAAACACTCAACATCGACAGATCGTCTTCCGTTAGCCATTACGGAGCCCTTCTCTCTCTTCGAAGCGAAACCGAGAAGGGAGGGAGGGCTAGCGGAAGGGTCACGAAGAGACCTTGATCTTTGTAGGACAACCAAGTCTCTAACTAGGGATCTATCAGTTAATATAGGACTATGCTTATGCATATGGTTTTTGAGGTGTATACAATTAGTCAAATGTATATGATTCCTCAAATGATCACCAATATCAAAATTAGCATCTTTTAGTACCCTCTCACTAATTGCCCTTGTCATAATCTCTACTAATGTGTACACAGTATAAGGTAACTTTCGAAATTAAGGGAATGTGACACCAAATATTGCATTTCTCTTGATTCCCAATTTGGCTAATTGCTAATCAAATAAAATCCAACTAGCAAATTTCCATTTTCAACCCATCAAATCCCCTCAAATACATGCACGAAGTTACCAATTTCAAATCCTAACAAATAAAATTACAGAAAAACAACAATAAGTAATTAAGTACTATACAAGAATATGAAGTTAAAAGCTAAGATAAAACTGAGCTTTCTGTTGACCAATGGGATACTTTGCTAAAAGATTCAAACTTTATTGTTTTCTTTTTTTGAAAATAAATACTACAACGATAGAAAAAACATCAAAGTTTTCAAATTTATCAAATGGGTATATAAAAAATTGTATAAAATAATTGATTTAAGGAAAGAATAAATTAAAAAGTTACAAGTTTTAATCACTGGACAAACTAGTAATAGGCTTAAAGGTAATCCACCACCCCATATTGAGAAAAAACCGATCTTTTAACATGTATCTTGATTTTTTTTATCGATTTTAGCCTTCGAAGTTTGAGCACCCCGTAATTACGAAAAAAACATTTCTAGTTCCTAGTTTATAATGGTAAAAACTCAGAAAAGATTAACAATGAGTATTATTCTAATACCCAGAAAAGAAAAAAAGTGTTGAGCCCATTTCTACTTCAATATAGCATAATGTAGCTATATATATATATATATATATATAGAAACATCAAAGTTGTCAAATTTATCAAATGGGTATAGAAAATACTGTATTAAATCACTAACTTAAGGGGACAAAATTAAAAAAACTACAAGTTTTAATGGTAAAAAGCAAAAACTCAGAAAATATTAAAAATGAGTTTTAGTCCAATACCCAGAAAAGAAAAATAGGTGGAGCCCATTTCTACTTCAATATAGCATAATGTAGATATATGTATAGAAAAACATCAAAGTTGTCAAATTTATCAAATGGGTATAGAAAATACTGTATAAATTCACTAAGTTAAGGGGAAAAACCAAAAAAAAAAAAAAAAGTTTTAGTGGTAAAAGGTAAAAACTCAGAAAAGATTAAAAATGAGTTTTAGTCCAATACCCAGAAAAGAAAAAAGGTGCTGAGCCCATTTCTACTTCAATATAGCATAATATAAATATATGTATATTTCACAAGATAACTAAATCATTTATTTAAGGAAAACCAAATTGAAAAAAAAAACTACAGTTTTTTTAATCATAAAAACTCAGAAAAATATTAAAATTGAGTTTTCGTCTAGTACCCAGAAAAGAAAAAGGGTGTTGAACACATTTCTACTTCAATATAGCATAATGTAGATATATATATAGAGAGAGAGTGAGAAAAAAAATATCATTTTTTAAAAACTTATCAAATGGGTATTGAAAAAACGGTATAAAATTAGGGAAAAAACTTAAAAAACTAGAAGTTTTAATGGTAAAAAGTAAAAACTCAGAAAAAAATTAAAAAAGAGTTTTAGACTTTTAGTATACCCAGAAAAGAAAAAAGGTGCTGCTCCTATTTCTACTTCAATATAGTATAAATTGTATAATGTATATATAATATACACACATATAAACATGTATATATAATATATATATATATATATATATTTATATAGAGAGAGATAGAGAGAGAGCTCACAAGATATATCTAAATCTGAGATCTCTTTAGAAACTTTGTAATGAGCTTCTTCACGGATTTTAATTAATTAATTTTACATAACTTATAAATATATTTATATATATATATATATATATATGTATGTATGTATATGAATATACAGTATATATTTTAAATAACTTACTAAATTTTAGTATGATGTTAAGAGACGTTTATAGAGAGAGAAAGTAACTACTATATGGTGACACGTGGCACTTGTCAGCAGAGGAATCATGTGCCTGTTTTGTAAGTAAAAATGCTTTACTAAAGTACTGGTGTAATAAAAATAATAAAATAAAATTTGAAAAAATATATGTTTAATACATTATTAACTATTTGTATATCCTTCAACTTTTAACTTTTATAATTTGCATACTAAATTATAATAAACTGTACAATTTAGGTATCACAGACTAAATTAATCGCGAAGTCGTGTTATATGACAGCACGTGCTCGATAAACTAGAACATGAGAGGCTAATTTTGTCATTCTGCATCAAAATATATTATGCTAGAACAACATTTCTTCCCAAAATTGGACTATGTACTGATTCTTATTATGTGTGAAATGGAATGGATTTTGCTGCCCTGAAAAAATTCAGGGCTGCCTGCCTTGAATTTTTTCAGGCAGCAAAATGTTGTTTTAATTTATTTTCAAAAAATGTAATTTTGTATGTTATATTTTGAGGTTTATTAATATGTGTTAGAGTTTTATTTTGAGATTCATTAATATGTGTTAGGGTTAAATTACATTATTTTAAAAAAAAAATAGCATTTTGCTGCCTGAAAAAATTCAAGGCAGGCTGCCCTGAATTTTTTCAGGGCAGCAAAAATGCATCCGTGTGAAATTGGGGAGAAACGTTTTTCTATCATTATATATTTTGGTGTATAATGACAAAATTACTCTCTCACGTTAACGTTTGTCAAACACGTGCTCTCACATGACATGATTCCTTGATTAATTGGTACCTACATTGGAAAGTTTTTATAGTGTAGTGACTAAATTGGAAAGTTTCTTATAGTGTAGTAACTAAATTGGAAAGTTTCTTATAGTGTAGTATCCAAATTGAAAAAAATTGAAATATAGCTAACCAAATCGTTAAAATAACATAGTTTGTTCTACAAAACGTATAAAACCCCAAAATAAAAACTAGTTTATGAATTTATGAGGTTAATGACATAAATAGTACTGTTATTTTATTAAACCTGCAAATGGACCGACTCGTTAATAAACAAGTTTGTATTGGGTTCACTTAAGTTTCAGTTCGTGATCGTTCATTTACTAATCAATCGAGCATGTTTAAAATATAATAGATTATTAAACACTAATGACTTTATATAGGAGTAACTAGTTTGTGTTATTTCACTGTATAAATATATTTTACAACTAAAAATACTTAATTGTGTTATTTAAAATATATATTTTAGCTAAGTAAACGAGCTAAATTTGACATAATTTTGGGACTGGTTTAACAAACGAGTTAAAGCTTGATCAAGAGAGTCGAGTTCGGGTCGATTCTTCATTGTTGGTTTTGATTTTGGATTGAATTTCTCCATGAATGATGAATTGAAAATGTTTAACATATGTTAGCTATGAGAACCTTCTGTTGGTCTAGTTTGGTTGGTGTATTTAAGTTGAAGAATAATAAGTGGCATAAATCACATTAAATAATGATATTTAAATCAAATCACTTTGTTATGATTAAGCTGGGCCACATCAGGATAACTTCATTAAAAGCTCATCTTTTTCAAATTTACTCACAAGAAAACAGATAGTTTTTTTTATATAAAAAAATATACATGGATGTTTTTTTCAAACTCAACAAATATGAAGTCGCTTAAAAGATTCAACCAAACAGCTTATGTATGTTTTGTTTACGATCGTCCAACTACCAATGAAATTAAACGGTCTGACAATCGTATAAAAAACAATTTTGTATCATATATTTTCATATCGTCTTAAAATTGACAGACAAGAATGAACCATAATCTTAATAAGTTCGGGGATCAAGTCCATTTCCTATTTGGACTGATTATATTTGATACCTAATTTTGTTGGAATAAAACTATGAGGTTGAAACAAAATGTATCAAAAGTATGAGAGCCTTATAGTGTAAATATCCTGACTATGTTGTAATTTTTATTTTACTTTTAAAATAAGTATGTTATACTCACGGCTTCCCAAAAGACAACTTTGATCGTTAAATATATCAGGATTAAATTATTAAAAATTAAAATTTTGAAATTTGTTTATATAGTTTAACACTTGAACTACAGGATAAACTTTTGAAAAAATCGATTTCGACAAATTAAATATGAGTTGTTTGTCGATAAAAAATGCACGTAATTTCGTATAGACCCAATAATTTGGGATGGAGAGAGTAATTTATAGGGTAGTATTTTGCTATACTGGTCATATCGTTCATATTTTAAATTTTATGATTATATTTAAAAAAATTATTTTGATAAATTTGATACAAATTATAAATCAATTAAAATTGCATATAATTTTATAGTGTATAATTAAATAAAAAGTTAATATTATAGCCTAGTACTTTACTATACTGGTTTTCAAAATTTGAAATTGACAGAAAATAAAATAGTTGAAAAATAGTACAAATTTATTGAAGGGGGGTAAAAAGATTCGTAGATTGATTCATAGACAAATACTACGCCCGCCATTTTGTTTAATCATGGATTGAACTTTGTTTTATTCATAAGGCCCAAATGAACAATGTCCTACCTTTTACACTGTAGTCTCCTTATTAAAAAAAAAAATAAAAATAAAAAATATCCAAATAGCGACGGTATTAGTGATGATATTTCTTGTTACGAGTTTATTAGCGACGGTTTTTGTGACGACTTTGTGATAGTTTAGTCAATTTGCGACAAATTTGTGATAGCTTTTTAAATTAGCAACAGGCTTATGACAACTTTTAACTCTCACTAAATCAAACATTATTTTGTAACGTGCCTTGATATATATTTAATTAGTTAATTATGACTGAATGTTCATAATGGCAAGTTGAATAAAGTATAGTTGGTACAAAATTTAAGGTCAAATTAATTACTACTCCTACTCCTACTCTACTAGCTAGGCAGTGTTATTGACTTCAGTGATGATTGATAAATTAATATTAATCATGATATAAAACTTCAATCAAATTGTTAGGAATTACGTTTCTTTATTTAGTTCACTGGAAAATGTTAATATTTAAGTTACATACAAAATCATGCACAACTTTAATGGTAAATAACTCGTATCTAAATTGTTAATTTTTTTTTTTTAATTCTATCATATAATTTAATATTTAAACTATTTAAAAAAAAAAAAAAAAATTCATTTCGACAATTAATTTACATGGTAAAAGTCGTTTAAAACGACTTTAGACACAGACCATGGTTACCTTACATTTACACAGAGTTTTCGGATTATTTTCCACATAATTTAGTAAACTTAACGTAAGAAGGACAATTATGTAAGATGGCTTCTTTTTTCTTTTTTTTGTATTTAAGGAAAGTGGACAATTAAAATGAAATAGGACAAAATGAAAACATGGATTTGTAATTTAAAAGGGAAGTAGTATCAAACACCTTCGAAACTAAATTGGCTTATGAAGATTTGGTTCCGGTCTATCTGTCCGTCTCTATCGCTTTCTTTCTCTATCTCTTTGGTAAGTCAGATACACTTTCGAAACTTGATTCCTTGCTTTCTCTCCGTCTATTTCCCTCGACAGGTAAAACACGTATTCGTAAGTCCAAGGATATTAGAAAGAATGATGAGGATGAAGCAGTTGAACATAGAGAAGTAACTGAACGAAAGTGTTGAAGCAAACAGACAGAGGAGGAGCTGCTTCCGCGAGATAGTCGGATTATACAAGGTAGATTACCCAATAAGAAAGTCGGATTATAGTCTGGTTATACTATAAGTTTTACTCATTTTCTTGGTTACTTATTGTTTAGAAGTATAGTTAAAAATACAAATGTACGATCTCAACTTAAATTTTTTTTTGTCATTCCTGGCAAATGTTGTACATAATTCGATGATAATGAGCAAGTCAATCAAGAGTTCAAGACTCAATAGAACAGAAAGTAAGAATTTATTATTGCAAACTATATAGGCCACTCCTTATTTGGTATGGATAGTAGTAGTACATCAGGTCTCACTCTACCATAGTATAGTGTTTACCTATAAAAACTTATATGCTAGTAGTAATTATTCCACATTTTGCAACTATATAGATTCCACTTTTAAGCATCATCTTATGCAAGTGAAAGTGGAGGTGATAATTACCTCATTCACATGCAAATTAGCGGCGCCTTTTTCTAACCATCTTAATTTCCAGAATATGTTAGGGGTATAGAGGCATGTGTGGGGAAAAAAAGCAGATACCTAATCACAGTAAGCTAAGATCTCTACAAGTTTAAAAAATAATGCAAAAATAATCACCTTAACTAGGTAAAAGAGGTGCAACATACCAGAATATGGGGAAAATGAACTTGATTTCTATTTACAACAATACTTCAAGAGTAGCTGCTTATTTTTATTTTGTTTTTTGTTTTGTCAAGTGATATTTGAAGCATAACAGGGCATGCCATTCTTTCAAAATCAAGCAGAGAAACGCACCATCAGCGTCGTCAAAACTATGCCTCGATGTATGCGAATTCATTTCACGCAAAATAATAACCAAACACATTACTAATGTATTAGAACAAGAAGCAGCATTATCTGAGAACCTTCTTTCTTTTCAACACACTGAAATCATAATTGCAAGTCAACATACTTATAAACAGATTCAAAACGATGAAAACTCTAGTACAAAGAAGCCTTTTAATGAGTTGACATTCTTTACTTCCAAGACAACAGTAAGAGCTTCTTTGGATCGACAACACAAATTTTAGGCCAAAACATGACTGGTACATTTCAAGAAGTACGAGAATGGGTGCTGAAATTTACACAAATTTACATTCTCAAATGACCCACGAGCTAAAGAGTTTCATTGTCTAAGCGTCAACGACCAAGTTAGTTGGCTCACTCAACACGTACTTGGGCAACTCGTACTTGGCACCTGCAGTAAACATATAAGCTTTAGATAAGCATCCAGTTTGGTATTATACTTGAATCTATTTTTAAGTTGTAAATGGGTTGAAAAGATGTAGGACAAACCTCTCTCATCATAGCAAACTGTAAGATCTGGTGATTGAACAATAATGCCAGCACTATCCACAATTGCTTGTGCAAGGGTTATTTCAGCCTCGGCAGCAGCTTGAAGTGCCTCCCATATCTCTGTAGATTTAAAATTAAGCCATAAGACATTAATTACTTAATATTTTATTGGCCAACTGCTTTCGTCAACTTTCATTCATACACGAATGAAGAAGCAGAAAGGATCTCCATGCATAACAGATGATAACTAATTTCTCTACAAAAGTTAAAGGAACTAATCCTTATGACGTGTAGAGAAGCCAATTAACAATTTATCAAAAAGGTGTATTTCTTCTCAAGTATTCTTGGAAATCTTCTTATTTTTGGTGTTTGAATAGCTATCAGATAAAAACGTTGAACAACCTTCATCAGCAGTCATCAAAACTACATTCAGGATTATAGGAGGAAAGAGTAGAAGACAAAACTTGGCAAGAATTTAGGTCTTATATCACTATTCCTTCCTGAACTGCAGGCTCAAGCCACTAAAATAGTCTTTCTTGCACTTAATTTTTTGTATTTGAGTCGACTCTGAGTAAGAATATGGAGGCATGGCATGGTTAAATACACAAGAACGAGATTGCGCAAATGAAGTAAAGTGATGCCAACATTGGTCTTTCTAATAATATATCATGCAACATTTAAAAAATTACTCCTTACTACATTGTCTATTAGTCAACCACGCCACTCATTTGTAAAAAAACATGGTAGTCGTTATGGAGCTCCTGCTGATCAACAAATGCACCGTTTATCTAGGATAATGAACATCACATATATACCCAATCAGAGAAAATTTAAAGATGGCAAACACATCTTAACTAATCGATGCATCACTAATTCAACGGTCGTTATAATTAAATCAACAATCAGATGAAAGGAAAAAACCCATTATACAAGCTAATATCAAATAGATTGACACAGCACAACATAATGAAATTCAAAGGAGCCCAAATTGACCTTTACTTATTGTGCTTGTGTGTCTCCATTCTCTAAGAGAGGGAGAGACACCCTGGTAAAACTGGAACTCTCAAAAGTAATGTTCTTACACTACTTCTCTGCATACATCCCTTGCTATAGACATGAAAAGATATTACCAAACTGCTACATGTACTTGGCAGAAAAAGTAATTACCTTTTCGTCCACCATAATGTGGAGCAGTATCCCAAAACTCATCACGCATCTGTTTCAGTTGTGCTGTTGTTATTGCTTCGGTATGCTTCCAAGGCTTTGGTTTTCGTATCTGCTTAATTTTTTCTGCATGCAAGAGAAAAAAATCAGAAAGATGATCCTGAGGATATTATCTAATATAATGATGTCGCTCAGTCTCTTGGCCCAGTGACTTAAGGATGTGAATTTCGTTTAATAATACGACAAGACATGCCTTCCAACATACTAATCAACAGAGATATAATTTCGGTAATTCGAAATAAAAATTCATTTAAAAAAGTTTAAGTGACATGAAAGTTGTTTAGATTTTCATCCAAAATCTACAATATCCAACAATTTTATTTTCTTTTTTGTCAGGTCCTCCACGCCAGCGTCTGATTTCTTGACAAATTCATAGTTTTCCATTTTATGCATCTTCATGCACATAGATGGACAACGTTTTAATTAAGACACTAATACATCATAAAACTCCAATTATGACAACTCTCCAAAATCAGAACATAGAACAATATAAGTTGGACACATCCATGCTAGAGAGAACTACATGGAAAAGAAATCAAATATACCTAGCAATATATGATGCAGATTTTACCAATTTCTAATACGATGAACTATTCTTTTGACTTGTAAATGACAGAAAAACAAAAGCAGGTTGGAGTAGTGGTTCTCCAATAAGAAATCAACCACCAAGTGCAATGACTATAACAACCGTGAATATAGTTTCAAATTTTTTCCAGCAAACCGTTTCACTTTTCAGGAAAGAAATACAAGCAAAATTACACTGAAGTGTGATCTAAGAGTGTCTAAGAAACCTCACATATGCATCATCGTCAAAGAGAGCAATTTTTCTAAGTTTAGGCAAAATTAACGTTATCAGTTCTGATATGTTCCCCGAATACAACTAAATGGGAATGCAAATCAGTTGTTTTAAAAGAATTGTTTCTCACGGTTCATAGAACTATAACAGAAAAATCTTAGATCTATTTTATCACCAAATAAATCTTTCTCAATAATGTAGAACTGAAAATGTTTATGCCACCTCATCTGTTTATATGTTGACCCCAAAGTGCATCTTATCGATGAAACATAACAAGGTCCATTTATTTTTTTAATTCTAATTATCCAGCAACTCACGAATAATGCTGATATCAGGCACAAATTCCATTTTTATATTTTACACATCAATCAATTACTCTATATACTCTACAAGATGATACTTTCATTTCAAAATTGAAACAAATAGTGAAACATACAGACTGAAGTCAAAAATATTCACACTACTCTCGTCCCTTCTTTTGATGATAAATGATGCAACCACACTCCCAATTATTTTACTAATTTAGTCTATATTCAACATGCAAAAGAAGCAAGCCTATTTTAGAACAAGCGTTTCATGTGACATTTTGGTAGCAGCAGAAGCATAATAAGACGTAAGAATAGACTCAATCTGATCTTGGGCACATCGGTGGTTCAGTCCAATAAAAAACTGAAAAAATACCCCGTACAAACTGCGAACAGCCATACCCAAACCCCAAAGATGCATGCATTCCCAATAGTCTCGGAACCATATATGTCTATTTGTCGTATTTTCAATATGCATATATATGTACCTATCTCTTTCGTATATCGGGAGGATACATATTGCGACAGTGGGGGAATAAGCAAAAACTTATAGATAACCTATCAGTACATGTGTTGAGTCAAGGTTTTTAAACCCCCATCATATTACCCCATTTCTGATTTTCATTCCCTTCCCGCGAGCACCCCTGCCTGTATATATGTGTTAAATTCTTTTTTGCTCTTCAATGGGAATTGCACGAAAATCCCAACAAAGACTAAGCTAGCTAAACTCCTTTCAATGACAAACAATGAAGCGAAATACACAATGTGGTCACAGTAATGCAATTGGACAAAACTCCACAAACCAAACCAGCCAATTACTAGGAAACCTAACAGTTAATAGCTAGCCAATACCTTCATAACTTTCGAGAAATTGAAGCCAATACGCAAATCTGGTCACAGTAATACAGTTGGGCATATACCTAGGGCCGGGAGAAAAACCGAAAAAACCGGAAAAATTTCGGGTCGGTTTCGGTTTTCAATAAAACCGAACCGAAAAAGATCGAAAATAATAGAAAAAACCCGAAACTAGACCGAAAAAACCGGTCCGGTTCGGTCCAAAAAATAAAAAGACCGAAACCGAAACAAACCGAACCGAAAATATGCTCGGTTTCGGTTTCGGTTTCGGCTTTGCTAAAAACCGAACCGAACCGGACCCAGCCCTACATATACCCACAAACTAAACCAGTCAATATAAACAAAAACCAACTGTGAATAATTAGAGCTAATAGATTTCACTACTTTCAACAAAATTCAAGCGAAATACGCAAATCTGGTCCCAGTAATGCAGTTTAACAAATACAAACAAACCAAATCAGCCAATCAAGAGGATAGCCAATAGTAAATAAATAGGCAATATATTCACCCAGGTCCCCTTTCAACGAAATTGAAGTGAAATACACACCATCTACTCATGGTAACGCAGTTGGACAAATACTCATGAACCAAACCAGCCAATTAAGAGGAGAACCAATTAAGAAGATACTTTACAGATTTTGGCTCCAAAGGAAACACACTAACAGCTATACATATACACCACAAATATATATATATATATATGCAATAAAGACATTAACAGAAAAAGACCCACAAACTAAACCAGTCAATTATGTTAAAATTTTACAGTAAATTAAAAACTACCCAATAATTTATCAAACAAGAAGTAGCTACTTAACAAATTTTAGTTCCAATTGATACACACAAACAACTATACTCATACACACATACATACATACACATCCATACACAGAGGATAAAAACCGATCTTTTACCATGTATCTTGATTTTTTTTTTATCGATTCTAGCCTTTGAGCAACTAAGTACGATACATAAATAAAGACGTTAAAAGAAAAGATCAACAAACTAAACCAGTCAATAATGATAAAAATTTACGGTAGTCAGTAAAACTACCCAATAAATTTACTCAACAAATTTTGGTTCCGATTGACACACACAAACAGCTAATACATATACCACACATGTATACATAAAAAGACATTAAAAGAAAATTACTCACAAAATAAACCAGTCAACAATGATGAACCATTGAAAACTAACAGTAAATAAAATTGCCCAATAAATTTATCAAACAAGAAGTAGCTACGTAACAGATTTTGGTTCCAATTGATACACACTAACAGCTATACACACACACGCACACATATATATACGTATATAGAGTTATTAAAAGAAAAAGACCCACAAACTAAACCAGCCAATAATGATGAAAACTAACAGTAAATAAAAATTACCCAACAAAAATATCAAACAAGAAATCCATATTCAACAGATTTTGGTTCCAATGGATACACACAAACAGCATACATATACACATGCATATGTACCTAAATAAAGACATTAAAAGATAAATGCCCACAAAATAAACCAGTCAATAATAATGAAAACGATAAATTTCAGTCTAACTGATAAATACAATGTTAATGTAATGTTACAGAGCTCAACAAAATACATCCTCCGCTAGAACGCATAAGAAAACTGTCCGCTAACAGTTAATTAAAAATTACCCAATAAATTTATCAAACAACAAGTAGCAAGCTAACAGACTTTGGTTCCATTTGATACCCACAAACAGCTAAACAATACACACATTTATATGCAATAAAGACAGTAATATAGAAATACCAACAAAATAAATCAGTCAATAATGATGAAAACGATAAATTTCAGTCTAACTGATAAATGCAATGTTAATGTAATGTTACAGAGCTCAACAAAATACGTCCTCCGCTAGAACGCATAAGAAAACTGTCCGCTAACGGTTAATTAAAAATTAGCCAATAAATTTATCAAACAACAAGTAGCAAGCTAACAGACTTTGGTTCCATTTGATACCCACAAACAGCTAAACAATACACACATTTATATGCAATAAAGACAGTAATATAGAAATACCAACAAAATAAATCAGTCAATAATGATGAAAACGATAAATTTCAGTCTAACTGATAAATGCAATGTTAATGTAATGTTACAGAGCTCAACAAAATACATCCTCCGCTAGAACGCATAAGAAAACTGTCCGCTAACAGTTAATTAAAAATTACCCAATAAATTTATCAAACAACAAGTAGCAAGTTAACAGAGTTTGGTTCCATTTGATACCCACAAACAGCTAAACAATACACACATTTATATGCAATAAAGACAGTAATATAGAAATACCAACAAAATAAATCAGTCAATAATGATGAAAATGATAAATTTCAGTCTAACTGATAAATGCAATGTTAATGTAATGTTACAGAGCTCAACAAAATACATCCTCCGCTAGAACGCATAAGAAAACTGTCCGCTAACAGTTAATTAAAAATTACCCAATAAATTTATCAAACAACAAGTAGCAAGTTAACAGAGTTTGGTTCCATTTGATACCCACAAACAGCTAAACAATACACAAATTTATATGCAATAAAGACATTAAAATAGAAATACCCACAAAATAAATCAGTCAATAATGATGAAAACGATAAATTTCAGTCTAACTGATAAATGCAATGTTAATATAATGTTAGAGAGCTCAACAAAATACGTCCTCCGCTAGAACGCATAAGAAAACTGTCCGCTAACAGTTAATTAAAAATTACCCAATAAATTTATCAAACAACAAGTAGCAAGTTAACAGAGTTTGGTTCCATTTGATACCCACAAACAGCTAAACAATACACATTTATATGCAATAAAGACAGTAAAGGAGAAATACCCACAAAATAAACCAGTCAATAATGATAGTAAAATTTTACAGTAGTAAAATCATTCCATAGATAGTAAAATCACCCAATAAATTTACTCAACAGATTTTAATTCCAATAACACACACACACACACACACACACACACACATATATATATATATATATATAAATAAAGACAATAAAAGAAAAAAGACCCAAAAAAAATAAACCAGTAACTAACAGTAAATAAAAACTACCCAATTAAATTTAACAAACAAGAAGTACATACTCAACAAATTTCCCTGCTAATTGAAAAAAACACAAAAAACACACCTTTATATATAATTAAACAAATTAAAGAAAAATTGTAATTAAAGAAAAATAATCTGACCGTCTCCTTTTTCACGCGATCCAGCGCAACCCATGTTATAAAATAAATAATAATAATAAAGATTTATGTAAATAAAAGGTTTTAGTTTATTTATTTATTATTATATATATCTCTCTCTCTCTTTATATATATATATATATATATATATATATATATATATATAAACAGCTATGCAAACACTGTTGTGTTGGGAGTAATGGATATATTTACGTATTTATGTATGCATTTTTATTTTTATTTTTATTTTTATTTTTATGTATTATTATTATATATATATATATATATATATAATTATCACCGGTACGAATCCGGTGACCTAGAGAGAGAGAGATTAGTACATTATTTATCCAGGTGCGGTGTTAATGAGTCATTTACTTACGAAACTACTGTAATTTTAATCGGTCAATAACTTTTATCAAAATTATCATAATGAAATTTTTTAAAAGTTAATCATATAGTTCAAATATTAAATTGCATGATTTAGTTTTGAAATTTTTTATTTCGATAATTTTGATATATGTTATAAACCGTTTAAAATTACACGTAATTTCGTAGAAGACAATTAATTGGGAATGGAGGGAGTACATTAATTATCTAGGTGCGGTGTTAATTACTCCGTTCCATTACGAAACTATGTGTAATTTTGACCGGTTAATAACTTGTATTAAAATTTTTAAAAGTTAATCATATAGTTCAAACATTAAATTATATGATTTAGTTTTGAAATTTTTCATTTCGACAATTTTAATATATATTATTGTCCGGTCAAAATTACACGTAATTTCGTAAATGACAATTAATTGATACGGATACAGTATTTATTTAAGTTGGTGGAAAATTAATTAATGTGGATGATGTTATCATTGTTCATTATTAGGTAGTGAAATTAATATAATTAATGATATGATTACATCCATATAATAGTCGATCAATGAATAAATAATCTTAAGCACTATATCAATATATCAATAGATCCAGGAGTAACAAATTAATTGTGAAATTTTTGACAAGTATTAATAATAACGTCATGTATGTTTTGATGTATTCATGTGGACGTTATCAATTAGCATCGTGCCATTTTGTATTTATCTAAATATATATACTGTTATCGGTTTGGTTAACGAATGTCACGTGAATATCATTTAAGAAATTAATATCAAATCATTATGTTTTTTTTCAAAATAAACTAGATTAAGTTATGGAAACAATATTAATAAGTTATCATATTTATCATTTTAAAACAAAAGTTAAACATAATTGACCAAATACCTAGGAGGCGTTGCTTAGATTTTCCCTATTGTTATACCATCCGTGATATCTCAAAACATAATTTTCTCTAAAATTTGATAATTATGGTTATAAAAAGTGGTAGAGTAACACTACCGTAAACCCGGTACACTATAATTTAGGGTGCGCCATCCACTGAAAACACAACACGTATTAATGAACCCAAAAATAATTATCCTAAAATTAATTCAGAATTAAAAGTAATTTTTTTTATTGATTGTCACATCTTTAATTATAGTGCATCAGATTCATATTAGTGTTTCTCAAAGTGACATGTATCAGAAATCCTATAAATTTTCTAAATTTCAGAAAACACAAAATTTAATATATATATATATATATATATATATATATATGAGAGTAATGTATAAAGAGTAATGTATATGATTAGGTGGATAAATATAATAATAATAAACTATCATTTGATTCATATTTTTGTGGTTGAAATATTGTTATGATTATTAAATGATAATAAATAAATAAAAAGAAATAATGTAGTGTTATTATAATAAAATTAATAAGGAGCCTGTAATTTTGTGTAAATATAAATAATTTTTTAAAAAATATAAAATATGTTAAATTTGAATAAATGATGAAGGTTAAAAGGAAGATGTTGCTATTATAACACCAATCTATTTCTGACTTTCTGGAAAAGACATAAGTTATAATTACCCCCTTTTTAAGTTTGGTTTTATATAGGGACTGGTTGACAAGTGTTTTTCTTAGTTTTTGTTTTTTCTTTCTTAAAAATAGTCACCGGACGCCCCTGGAAAATTGAAATGAAATTACTAAACCTATATATACTACTTTAGTTAATCACAAGTCTGCCATTATGGCCAAATTTCTCATTTGCCAGAGTTCACATAAATAATTATTTTGCTCACATGTTTTTTTATCCAAAAAATCAACCCGTTGACATGACATATATACATGACAAATTCATTTACTATGAATTATAATTGTTAATGTTAAATGATAACAATTTAATAATTGTATCACATTACATGACATATCTACCTAATTAAATGTTTTGATTGTTATTAATAATATTTGATTGTTTATTTCGTATGTTTAATTGGTTTAAATAGATATATAATTAGAAGGGTTGATTATGGTTACATGACGCGAGTTTTGCTCAATTTTAAAATTGATAACCCAATTTGTAAAAATTCCTTTTTATTGACTTAAATTTATAGGTTTGATTTGTTTTAGTAACCTGCCGTTACATTTTTTTTGATAGAAACCGTTTTGAAGTTTCAATTTGGTCTGTATAGTTTAAAATTTTACGATAAACGTTTAAAAATTATAGAAATTACACATTTATATAAACACACTTAAATTGCAAACTTATATAAAACATGTGTTTAAGTGGCTTGCACAATTAGCAAATAAAATGAATAAAAGTATCGAACACCATATGAATTGTATTAGTTAGGGTGATATACATATATCTTTACAAATCTAATGAATTGAAAGGATAATTATTACTAACAATTCAATTTTAATAAAAAAATTTTATTTCTTCACATATAATTAAATATATAGAATAATGTCAAAACTTGTTAATATCATCCAACATAAATAAATTTGGATCTAATAAACCCAATTTTGTATGAGTTAGAATCTAATTAGACTTTATTTTATTTTAGCATATATAAGATTAATCAATAAAGAAAATTCATACCTCTAAAATAAGTTTAATAATAAACATACATATATAGCAAAAAAAAAAAAAAAACGATTTAGCTTATATTTATTTGTTTGTAGCACGTTGTTTGATAATTCTATATCATTTTTAATTGTGCATCTATAAAACTTACTTCTTTTTTTCAATTTACAAATGAAAATGTAACTTACAATTGATAGTTTTATTTGCTTTCGTATAAGTGTTTTTATAAAAGTGTGTAATTGTATAATTTTTAAACGTTTATCGTAAAGTTTTAAACTATACAGATCAAATTGAAACTTTAAAACGGTATTCATCCAAAAAGTGTAAGAGCGGATCATTAAAACAAACTAAATTATAAATTTAGGTAATTATAAAATTTAGATCACCAATTATAAAATTAATCAAAACACGTGTGATCAACCCATTCAATTAACCATCGTTAGAATACACTGGCAATTGTTTACTTATAGCAGTGTCACGACAATATATATTTAATCTTATCCAAAAGGAAAATTTAAGTAAAGCTATGAAAAATATAGTTTTTGTTACCGGCTATCGCTATCTATAAGGCAAAAGTAGATTCATTGATGGGCTTATTTATGTGGTCAATGGGATACTATTTGACTGTCCTGAAAAATTCAAATGAGACTTACTTAAATGTTTAAGGCAGTAAAATATTATATCAATTGGATCCATTTAGTATATTTTTGAGTTTATTAATAATTGTTAGATTTTTAGTATGTGACATAGCCAAAATACACATTTTGCTGTATGAAAATTTCAATTTAATACAGGCTGTCTTGAATTTTTCAATATAGAAAAAATGCAAATAGTGTCTCATCTTGGATATATTTGAAGCTCTAGTAAGTTTTAGGAGTAGTCACTATCCAACAGGTTTTTAGGGGAGAATATACATGGCACATTTTATAAAAAAAAATTAAATGGAGGTCAAGTCACCTCACTAATAAAAAAAAATTAAAAACTGTTTTTAAGTTTAAAAAATAACTTATAATTTATACGGAAAAAATATTAAAATGTAAAAAATATGTTAAAAGTTGTTTTTTAAGTTTTAAAAAATATATTATAATCTACACGAGAAAGATATCAAATTGTAAAAAAAATAACTTAAAATCTTTTTTTTTTTAATGTTTGTTTGAATTATTAAGTAAAAAAAAAAGATATTAAAAAGTTAGGAAAGTAATCTTTTTTATCACTTGAAAGGTGACCTACACTTAAAAATCTTATAAGAATAGTGAATTATGAATATTTATTTTTTTTTTTTTTGAAAGTTGATCTCCCATGAGCCTTGTTTTTGGGGGAACTTTGTTGATATAGTGACCAAGTAAAAGCAAAGATAAACAAGAAATAAGATTAAAGTACTTTGAAATGAAAGAGAAATTAAAAGTAAAACAAAAGCTAGAAATTAATGTTTATCTTCTTCCTCTCTTTTTTTAATGCATTTATTAGGTCCTATTATATAGTGGCTTCAAGGTGATGAGTAGTTCTAGAAATTGCAGAGAGAACCCATAAATTTCATAAACTGCACTAATCATCCTTTGTTTGAATTTAAGGACAATTAAACCCCAAATTTTGTAACATAGCTTCACCCTATTCCTTGCCGCTTGTAGAATTCAGTTTGCTCGATTCTTTCCTCCGTATTTGGTTCATTACAGAATACAGAGCGGATAACAAAAATCATAAGCCATACATAATCTAAGGATTAGTGATACAACACCCCCAAACAAGTGGCGAGAGTATTTATGTATTCCTTCTCTATTTATTAGAACTGTCTAATTTACGTGTCTAACAGTATTTATTTTATATAAAACTGTACTGTATTTATAAAAACCGTTAACAGTTTCGGCCCGAATAAGAAAAGCTCAAATAAATAGTAAAACATATTTTAACTCTATAAATACCTATAAATACTGATCAGTTCCCACCAAAAAAAGGGTCTCTCTCTCCGGAAAGAGGAACGGACAAATAGATGAGATAGAGATACATATAAAATAGTGATATACATATATATAAATGGTGAGAGACATAGGTATTGAACCAGATATAGAGACACATACACGAACATATACCGTTACATACACGCACAGGCAACAAGACCCCAGTCGTCTATCACAGCCACCGGATTAAGGCTCAAGCCTTCACCTCCTTACCCGCGGTGCTCTACGAGAACCAGCCTTCAACCGACCCCACTACAGGTCCATTTACAGACAGCCGCAATCATGGTGATTAATCCCTTCCTCTCTGCTTATACACATGAATACATACATATATATTGGCTAAACCTCATAAGGTTAGTTGCCCACATCACCCTTAACTCACTGACTTGGCATTTACATATGAATTACTAGTCCCAAGTACAAATACATACCTCAGCTGCTATGGGGATTAACATGATGTGTTAATCCAAAAACACTACAATGAAACAGGCATTCTATTAAGTCACTGCCAGAATCGAGCTCGCCAGTAGACAAGTTTCAATGGAATGTAGTAATCTAATTCAATAAACATTATCGAACAAACATGAATCATCGGGACGGGCCGCTGTACTATTACCATACACGGCCGCCTCCAACGTTTCGACGGACCCTTCAACCTGATAAAAAAACACCAACCCCCTGTACCGACATGCTTACATGATATATCTGTTTATATATTATCTTTGTTATTATACTTGTCCTTTGTAAGCTAGGTACAACTTAGGTGCCGAAGCGGTAAAGAGTCGGGCTACAGACCTCGGACCGTAAATGTACTAAACTGTTTTATTGATTACTGCTATATTATCTGGTCAACTGTTTCAGTTGGGCCCGATGGGCGTTTAGCGAATAAAATATATAAGGCGAGCCTAAGAATAAAAATTGTGTTAGGACCAGATTTCTGACCCATAAGCTATTTGTTGTCCATTGGTTTGAACTAAATAATGCTAGTTGAATGTTAAGAATTGAGACAACTTTATGTTTTCAAGTGAGGTTGCAACCTCAGTTGCAACCACAGTTGCAAACACAGTTGCAACCTGCTGTTCTGCAGGATTCTGTACAGTTCTGTATTTCTGCATTACTATTCTTTAATAATGTTTATTTGTTTTAAAGTATGCAGGATATATTCTCACATGTTCTTAAAGATTTAGTTTGTGTATATTGAAAATATTAAAGTGATAAGAAAAGATGTTAACTAAAAGATATAAGAAGATTAGTTTATAAAGATATGTTTCCTTTAAACTAGGCAATCTATATCTCTATTCTTATGCAAATCTTTATCAGTTATTTCAATCTTTGTTCTTTATCACAAAATCAGTATGATATGTTTAAAATTGAATGAAATATGGAGTTTATGTTTCATATATATTTACAAAGATTTTATCTCCAAAAAGATACTATCTTATATGTTCCTTATTTAAGGAAAAAATTAACTCTTATTTCCAAGCTAGTTATTAACATGTAATATCTTATGAAAATTGAGGTCAATCCTACGCTGAAATATACCGTGATATATGGAAAGATTGAAGCCAATCTAAAGAGTCAAAAGCAATCATCAAGATCTTGAAGAAAAAAGATTGTTTTTACTTGTATAAATACTTGATAACTTAACTTGTAAAAGACGTGTGTTCTAAATTATAAAGAACTCATTGAGAATACACAGTGAGCTTTTAAATGAAAAACAATGGTGGGATGTCATTGATATTTTGAGTGATAGTTATAAGGTAGGAGCAATATAGAGATAGGGAGAAAAACCTAGAGTGAGTCTGAGAGTTTTTCATTAAGACTTGAATCCTATATTATAAGCTTTTATAATATCATAATCTGGGTGAGTGCCCCGGAGACGTAGCCTAATTGGATGAACTCCGTTGTTAAATGTGCATGTTATTTAATTCAAGTATATTTAAAATTACAAGTTCTGTCCATCATTATACTTAGGTTCCAACCTCAGTTGCAACTGCACTTGGAACCTAACTGCATAACATCAACTAGAACAGCGGATAGGAATTTCAAATTGCCTCGCCAACAAGTATAGATTATTAAGAATTACAACTGGAAATACCAAAGGTATATTTGGATGGTCAATAAGTTGCTTTTTTTGTTTGAAAAAAAAATAAGTTGCTATTTTAGTGGAATACTTTGGAAATAGCTTCGGTTAATTAGTCTGTTTCTGATATACTTGGTGTCACTTCCCTTGGGCTCGTTTTTTTGAACCAATGACCAAATTATTTCGAAATGTAGTTTATGATTCTATAGAAAACATATAAAAACTATGATCTTCTCGGTGAAAACATTTTTTTAAGCCAACAATATAAATTCTTGCCGTAAAAACAATTCCTGGTACGGATCCTGAAAGGTGAAATAGAGATATATAACTTCTTTACGGAAAGAAAAAGATGAAAATATGCAACTAATAATTGAATCCAGTCCCTAAATTAGATCTGTATATTGTGGATTAGTGACTATATTGCTACTTTTAAATATCTTTACACATTTTGGAGAATAACATCTTGGTAACTATGCTTAAATTGCTACAGATTAAATATATAAGAAGAGTTAGAATCAGAGGTTAGGCTCTTGCTTTAGTTTCTTTTTCTTTCTTAAATCCGCTTTATCATTGTTTAAGGAAGAATAAAGGGTTGTTACTTACATGCTTTTTAATGATTGCTTATATTGATTAATGACAAACACCTTGTCAATATAGTATGAACTTAAAAACTTTTCAAGTAATAGATATCAGTATATGTTTGTGTGGATTGCAGAATATAACTCCTTTTCTTTTCAGGTAATGTCCTTATTCCAAATTTGAAAATCAAGAAGTGTAATCTTTATAGTCCCTTTAAAACTACGGAATTCCATCCCCATGATATGCTATATGATCAAGTGATTGCCCAAATTGAAACTTGATAGACCTTCTGATAAGCTAGTTCATACCATTTCTTGAACATGATTGCTTTTGCTTACATACATTATACGCCTGCATATACATTTCTCCCACGACAAACGGGATTCGACAGGTTATACCGAAACATGTTTATATATTAACATACAATTGAGTTGCAAGCCGAGGGGTATAATGAGAACTGTAGTGTTTTGTGGACTCATCTACTCTTAAGTTTTAAGTTTAAAGTCCTTTTGCAAGGCTCAGTTTTGCTTCTTTTCTCCTCACTTATAAGCTATTATGCTCTATGCAATGTATTTTTTCTTACCATTTCAGTTTGTTATTCGTAGTTTCAATTGATGATTTATCGAAACTTTCACCATGAGGGCATTGTCTCATGGTTTGAACCTTTTACTGCAGTTACTAAAAGTGCCCCTTCTACGTTAAAAAAACATACACAGATTAGCACCGGAAGTTGCGTTATGTTGTGACAGTGTTTCAAGCAGAATTATGAAAATTTAATGATCTGTTTTTTTATAAATCCACTAACACATCACAAATCTGTCTGTAATATAAACTGTGTAAATAACGAATACTGTTTGGTTCATAACTACTGTTACACTTCACCATGCACTCATTATAAAGGAAGAGGTGTTCCTGACTGTGTAAAACAGTCAGGAAAACTGTGTTTAGGTCTGAACTGTCGGATAATTTGATCAGACGATGCAGATGTAAACACAGTTTTTCTGACTGTAAAACACAGTCAGATACCCCTTTTCCCATTATAAAAGGATTACAAGGAGTGAGGTCGAAAAATCTACATAACAAAACTGTAAGTTTATAACTCTTGACTCATAACGAGCGTATGAAAGAGTGAAAATATATTTGATAATAAATTTAGCCAATAGTCCCCAACCTGGTTAGTTGTCACTAATCAAGACCATTGGATTTTGCAATCCCATGACCAGACATAAAGGACTAAAGGAGGACCAAAAGCTATAATTAAGGGCCCAAAAGAAGCCGCCCTTAAGTACAAACTTTGTAGAATTTTGTGTTATATTCTCCAATCCAACCCATTTGAAGTTGAAACTTAAAAGCCCCTATTAAAGCCGGCTCATCTACCCTTGCTAAATTTAGTCTATGGACATAAAAACAAAACAAAACAAACAATCAAATCTGTCTCTGTGTTTGCTTTTAACAAGAAACAGTACTAGTTTCTGTTTTTCTACTTAAGATAAAAACCAGATTTAGTCTAGAGTGAAAATTTTATTTTGAAATTGATAAAACCAATCTTTTAAGCTACTCCTTAGGCTATGAAAAGAGAGAAACTTGAAAGATTTAAGTTCCTACAAAACAAGCTAAACAACAATCTGGCATCACACCTTAAACATTGCTAATTAATCAGGCAGGTAGTCGTTTTGTAGACATTATTACTGCGAGCAAATAGATCCGGGATCCCAATCGAAGCTCAGCACCTTTTTTTATTTTTTATTTTTTCCACCACCAAAGAAAATTCATTAAAAAATGAGTGAAAACACCTCACTCGTGGTATATACAGAGAAAAACGCTAATAAGATGCTGATAAACAGTTTTAAAACTCAATTGAGAAACAACTACATGAGGAAGAAAATTACTTAAAACATGACCCGCATATGAATATACCAAATACAAGATAAAACCGTCATTAAAAATATTTTACGACCAACCATAACCTGCTTCATCTGCATTTTATAGCAAATTTTTTTAAAAAAAAAAACAATCACCATTTGGTTTTTACCCTATGTCCCTTAACGAGTGACGATAGAGTATTTTGGAGCTTCCAAATTATATTTATTTTTACTCTCAGCACCTGTTGTATATACAGAATGCAGAACAGTTTAACAAAAATATACTCCATATAGATGAAGGTATCACTTTACCAATATTACAAGTGGGTAATCTTAGATATGTATCATAATGAATATACCTACATTTAAATCTAAAAAGCTTACTAATAAGAGCAGTATACTTTACAATTAAACTCTAATAGTAGTAGTAATTATCAAGTGATATATGTATCATGTACTTACTTAGGGTACATTTCTGGCAAGTGAATTGAGATACCTTTCTAGCTAGCTGTACTTAGTGGCCATTTAAGGGTCATGTTATACTAGTTCATACATATAACTGAAAGTTTCAGAGGCTATTCAATAGAAGTTCTTGGGAATCATATTTATAACAAAAGGTACAGTTCTTTGGGTATCATATTTATGTGAAATAGTAAAGGCCAACGATGGTAAAACAGTGAAAATGTAAGATACTAGTATTAAGTTTGAAGTTCATGGAGTAATTTTCTTTGACAAATACAGTACTATAGTTATGATCATTAAATAATATATTTGGGAAACAGTATTGTTCATGTTTAAGCAACTAATGATTACCAGACCACTTGATTTATAAACATGCATGAAGATGAATCATTTCATGAAGTGGATATTTGTAAAACTAATGTATTTATCATTAGAAAAGCTTAACCAGCTTATCATTCAAGTCTTTGGAAATTGATTATACGTAACAAACAAGTATACATACTTAATTATATACTATCATCAACTGCAGATTTAAACTATTTCCATAAGTTATTCCTTAAACTTCCCTTTGCATCATGACTTTAAAATAGTGGTGTAGTTTTTTTTTTTTTTTTGATTGATTGATGAAAGATAAACTTTAGAACAATAGAAACTCACAAACAACCGATATAATTATGAACAACAGTGCTGCATGCATTGATTTAATTCATAGAATGAACAATAATACTAATGCAATTCATGTTTTATCTATCAGTACTCTTATCTTCGGTGTCGGCTCGCTATATCGGAATGTCTAATTGATTTTTTTTTAATCAATAAATACAAAATAAAATCAAATTGTGTAACTTATGAGTTTCGAACCCATAATCTCTTGTGTTGATTACCATACTAATCTACCATTTAACCTATTGTAACACATTGTAAACCAATTGTTGTTTCATATTTTTATTTTAACTACCCAATATATTAAAAATATAATCGGGTGTTGCCCGTAATTTTTTTTCCGGATCAATTGTAAAAGGTCAAAGCCTTACTCGACTTGGGTGTGGTCCGTCCCCGGTTATCTTGTGTCTATAGTTTTTCATGTCTGTCAATTAGCCACTACATGACCACATGAGTTATTTTTCGTTATGAAATCGTAAAAAAGGTCCTAGGCTTCGATCCATAAGTTATTAGGCTTACTTTAAATCTAGTCATAGGGTTCATATTGAAACGTAGCTATAAATTCACTTCAATAGGCTTCTATGAAAAGTTATCTGCAATAGAAGATACAAACTCATTCTACAAAAAAGGATTGGTTTCATATTGATTGTATTTTCTCCATAAATATGTTATAATTAGGACTTGGGATCGTATATATAAAATATATATACAACTATGGTTTCAAAACTTAAAAAGTTTATACAAATTTAATGGGATTGTTGCAGCTGAATTTATCGATATGGCACGTCGGATTCTGATCCAATGCATAATATCAGCACATCTCGAACGTTGGGGTTTGATTCGAAGTTTGTCGCTGCAATCCCTTAAAATTGCAACAACTCGCTATCCGGATTTTATCACAGCATATAAATACACAATAGTGGTATAACTTGGCATAATTTGTCAAAACACTGCAAGGAAAAGAAAATGATAAATGTGCCTACCGATCAGCATGCTTAATATAAATCAATAAGTTAGTGTACCTCGAGAAGAAATTGTGGACCTGATATTCAATATTCTAACATGGAATATAAGCTTTATCTGGGACTGGTATGTTCTCTAATGATGTCAAAAAACCACTACGTACACTTTTTTAGCAAGTCCCATGAGGCCTATTTTATGTTACAGTATTCAAAACCGATTTTTTTAAAAAAATTGAGAGACTTTTTATGTGTAAAGTGTAAACTAAACATCACCAGTGCATTAAAATTTTAACCGTTTGTTTTTCACGAAATGCTCTCGGAATTTTGCCTATTTAGTGTCGAAAGTTATGATTATGCTCTCGGGTTTTGGGGATTTTAATTGTATCTTTACATTTTTTTTCATTATAAAAGATGCAATTAAGATCACCAATAACATAGAAATGTCATCCAAAAGCAAGCTTTAGATTATGAATTCTTTAAATGCGCGTGAATGGGTGCAATAATATATGTTATCTTTGCCCTCTAAAGAATATGGGTGGAGCCCTAACATATCACCGTTATTATATAATTATGTTCAAAAATATCATCGTTATTATATAATTATGTTCAAAATATTATATACAGTACATACTTTGTTTGTTTTTAGGTCTGAAAACGATTCATCTGAGTTCTTCTATTTAGTATTTACAAGTTTGTGCTTATGTTTGAAATATTACATGTTTACATTATACTAGCTCATTCCTATTCCTAAATTATTGGTATAATTTTAACCAATAAATAGTATCTAAATTATTGAAATCGAATTTTTCAAACGCTAATCATATAGTTCAAATGTTAAATTATATGAACAAATTTTTAAAATCTACATTTCAACAATTTAAACCTAAGATATTTATCGGTCAAAATTGCACGTAGATGCATACATCCCCAATATTTTTCAAATGCTAATCAATAGTTCAAATGTTAAATTATATAATTTTTTTTTTAAATCTACATTTCAACAATTTAAACGTAATGTATTTACCGGTTAAAATTACACGTAAATACATAGATCCCAACATTTTTGGACGAACGAAGTATATTATAATAATATAAGAAGACAATGGTTTACTTCTTCCTGCTTTACTTGATAAAACTGAAAAGGTTAAAACAGAAAATAGAAATGCATGATTTCTCTAGTACAGCTTAAATTTGTGTGATTACTTTATGAATTTTGTACTGATTATCTTTACCCAAATTAAAACACTACAAGGACTATAATGTAACTTAGCTGGACAAATTTTCACAATTACTCCTTAAAACCCAACAGAAGATTTTGTTTAACCATTAATTTGGAGAAAGTTCCTCAAACAAGGACACCTTCTTCAATCAATATTTTAGGTAGGTGAGAAGAGCATAGGGAAATCAATAAACCGAGTCGTTCATGAACATGTTCGTATTCGGTTTATTAATAAGGCTCGTTAACATGTTCGGCTCATTTGAAAGCTTGTTTATTTATTTTTATTATATGTTTTTCATATATGTTTTTCGGAGTATAATGTTAATGATTAATAAATGCTCTTCAATTTAAGTAAATAATTTTTTTTTTTACTAAATCTAATTAAAATTAAAATCACAATAACTAAATTTATTATTACTTATCTTAATACTTGTTTTAGCTAAGTTAAAATCATTTTTTTTATGCAAAACGATATTAAATTTGTCAAAAAACGTGTTAATAAAATACTCATAAACAGTCTCGTGAACAACTCGTCTATAAATAAGCCAAGTTTAATCAACATTTTAAAACTTGTTTAGTAAACAACCCGAGTTTAAACACATCAAAACTCGAGTGGAGTCGACTCGACTCGACTCGACTTGCCTCAATTGCAAACATAGCATACCATAGTAAGTTTAATTTACATTACTACTAGCACATACTACCCCTAGTCATACAATTTATTAATGTAAAAAAGAAAAGAAAAAAGGTGTGGAAAATGGGGGTATGTACTGGACAAAACTGACAATGTGAGTTCATTCAGATCTAGCTGGACCCGTTTTGGCAGACATTATGCATTAGTGTATATAATACTCCTTATTGTATACTTGTGTCATCATCAATTTATGAAGTTTAATAGAGAAGATTTACTATCCCCGTTTCTATTTGTCACCAACAATTATTTCATTTTCATACTATATATTTACATTCCGATGAATATAAATATATAATACATTCATTTATAAATACGAACACATGTGCATTGCATGTACTCCATGAAAAGTTGTTTGCTTGCCACTAAATATAAATCATCAAATTTCTCGCAAAATTAGAATGTAAAATTTACTTGGTTAACTTTGTTACTTTTTAGGAACGTATACATGAAAAAATAGAATAAGTAAAGTTCATTTAGAATTAAAAGAAACCTTAATTAAAAAACTGAAGAAAACATGGACCAACTCTGATGATGAAAATACTAGAACGGCGGTGGTGTCCCCCACCGACGTATCAAATTGTAGATATTAAATTCATTTTTCTTGTAATATTTTGACTGTATATGGGAGGATCTCAAGATAGAATTAAATGACCATGCTAACTAGTACTATTCATTATTCAAGATACAATATTCGTTAATAAATAATCGTAGTATTGTACTGTTGCCAGTTTGCTTCCTTAACCATAGTAATATAGTATGTCTAATGCCTTGCCCATGCATGCACAATTGTTTAAATATTACCATAAGCCAAATATTTTCATAAATTAAACTCAGGTTCCCGTCTTTTGAAATGATTTTGGTGTTATAAATGGGACCACCTTTACCAAGAACTAGATGACAATTTGACCAAACAAATTCGGAATATTTCAGCACCAACTTTACCTTGATTTCAGATTTTGTAGTAATTTGTATATTTCAAAATCATATTTGGTCTTACTTAGCTTCATCATTTTGAGCAATTGTCATGCTAAAAAACTAGCTAAACTTTAATGACTCGATTTTTTTTTTTTTAATGTTTGAGTATGATCATAGTTAATGAACCTTTGATGGTTTAGTATCATGAATTATACCATCAGTCATACACTATTATCATTTGATAACATAACTTGACACCAAATAGTGTATACTTATATAATTGATGGTACTAAAAGAGGGTATAGTTGATAATTATTATAGCTTGGGACCAAAATTTGAAAGTATGTGAGGTTGAATCGCATGTTTATATATATTTTTAATTATAAGATGTTGAAATGATATAATCGACAGATTTTCAGCTGAATATATAGAAAACTTTGTATTTTTCTCAATATGGAAATGTTGCCGTCACTTTTAACCTTTATGTAGTTCTTCCCGTGGATAATATCATCATCCATTTTAGTTAACGTTTTTTGTATCAAATAGTAAGAGAGTGCATAGGTGCTGGTATTAAAATTTAAAAAACTTGTAATTCATGGTATTAAACAGTAAAAATCCATACTTGGTGTTACTAATCAACAATAATCCTGTTCAATTGGGTGTCATTTCTTATTTCTTATATAGAAATAATACATTTAATGTACATGACGAGCTGTTATAAATTACATCGGTACCAACCTAAGCAACAAATGAGATACTTATCTATTAAAACGTTCATAGGTAATTCTGTTAATTGTTAATTGAGTTGAATGAAACTATTTTAAATTTTATTTTGGTGCTATTGCAACATGTTTAAATTTAACTTTGAATTTTTTAAAATATCATATTTTTAAGATACAATTTAATTTATTTCTTAATATTTTTTTGTCCATCCCAACACTGGTGGGACCAAAGCAGGGTTAGTTGATCCTTTTAATCTAATCTTCCCGCGCTTTAAATGTACCTAAATCCAGCTCAATTTAATGCTTTTGATTTATTTATTTTTGTGATTGTAGTGACAAAAACGCAAGAAAATCGAATCGATAATCGAACCGAAACTGAAAAACCGAATTTTTTTCGGGTCAGTTTTGGTTTACAGTAAAGCCGAACCAAAAAACCGAAAAATCAAAAATAAAACCGAAAAACCAAAAAAACCCGAAACCAGACCAAAAAACCAAAAAAACCCGAAACCAGACCAAAAAAAGGGCTCCGGTTCGGTAAAAAAAATAAAAAGACCGAAATCGAAAAATCTACTCGGTTTCGGTTTTGTCAAAAACCGAACCGAACCGAACAGGAACGAACCGGACCGAAAAAGGTCGAAACCGAAAAACCGAATTTTTTTCGGATCGGTTTTGGTTTACAGTAAAACCGAACTAAAAAAACCCGAAAAAGACCGGAAACGACCGAAAACCCAAAAGTAAAACCGAAAAACAAAAAAAAACCTCGGTTCAAAAAATAAAAAAACCGAAACCGAAAAATCTGCTCAGTTTCGGTTTCGGTTTTGCTAAAAACCGAACCGAACAGAAACCCAGTCATAATCGTGGTGTCAGAACCATTATTGTTCACACGTATCTCGACTAAATTCACAGGAGATCAACGAGAGAGACTAACGTAGGGCCTCACCGCCACGACCTTCTACTCAAAAGGTCGTTATTTGATGTTAGAGATGATCGAACCGGATGGATACACATACTAGAGATTCTTCCATATCGACTAACAGATGAATAAATGCTTTTAAGTTTAGTCAAACCAAACAAACAAACATTAACATTTACACCACTTTATTTATCTCTTACAATATCTCATTTTCGAAAAAATACTTTCATTACAACATTTTCTCAAATTACTTTCATTACAAAATTTTCTCATTCTCTCTCTATTTCTCTCTTTAATGGATTCACTCAAACCTCATCCATCTCCTACTAAAAGCAAACTCTCACAAACATTTCATAAAATTACTCACTTGAAAAAAATCAAAACACCTTCAAAACCAACTAAAAACAACCCATTTTGCCTCTCAAAATCCAATGAAAACAAACCCAAAAACGCTATCGAAATCGAAGAAACAAAAAAGGAAACACGACCTGCGATGGAAGCCTTAATAGCGACGATTTTCGCCACCGTTTCGTCGCTAAAAGCTGCCTATGCTGAGCTCCAGCTTGCACAGTTTCCGTTTAACTCGGATTCGGTACAATCGGCTGATGAAGCTTTGGTTAGGGAGTTAAAGACTTTGTCAGAGTTAAAAAAAGGTTTTTTGAGGAAAAAGATCGATCTTTCGCCTACCCATGTGACCCTTTTGCTGGCAGAGATTCAAGAGCAGCAGAGTTTGATGAAAATGTATGAGATTACGATGAAAAAGATGCAAAATGAGTTGAGAAGTAAGGAAAATGAGGTATTGGGAATGAGAGAAAAGTTTGAAAAAATATTTTCGGATAATAAATTGCTTGAGAAAACGATTAATTCTAGCGGGCAGTTTTTGGTTTTGGATTGTGTTAAGGTGTCGGACGAGGGTGGATTTAATCCGTGTGATTTTAGCGTTGTTTTGAATTATACAGTTAAGTCTATTCGGAGTTTTGTGAAATTAATGGTTAAAGAAATGGAGGGTTCTGGTTGGGATATAGAAACTGCAGCTAAATCGATTTGTTCCAGTGTAGTTTTTCCTAAGTCGAATCATATTTGTTTCGCTTTCGAGTCGTTTGTTTGTAGAGAAATGTTCGATGGGTTTGGTGAAATTGATTTCGGGATTGTCAAAGAAAGTGCAACTATAGATTCTGCTTTTATCGGGCGGTTTACGAATCTAAAATCGATAAATCCGGTTCATTTCTTGAAAATGTTCCCTGATTCAGGATTTTCGGAGTTTACCAGGGCGAAGTATTTACGATTAGTTCACCCAAAAATGGAGACTTCATTTTCGGGTAACTTAAATCAGAGAAAATTGGTGATTTCAGGTGGTGTCCCGGAGACGATGTTTTTCGCGGTGTTTGCTGAAGTGGCAAAGAGGGTGTGGCTATTGCACTGTTTGGCATTTTCATCTGGTGAAGAAGTTGGTGTTTTTCAGGTTGAGAGCGGTTGTAGGCTATCGGAAGTGTATATGGAAAGCGTAACCAATGATGCTTTTGCTGATGTGGCGTTTACGGTTATACCAGGGTTTAGGATTGGAAAAACGGTAGTCCAGAGCCAAGTCTATCTTAATCCAGCGAAAACATCGACGAGACGCTAATACTTATTGGTCTTATCGTGAATCGTAATCGAAACGGTAAGCCAAATGTGTTATGGTTGAAGCTATAGGAATCAAAATAATTTTAAATGAAGTTTGATGGGGTGTCAGTGTAATTATAAAAAACCATGGTTGTGCATCAAATCATTTAGGATCATACAATAAAAAAAAGTGCTCCCATGGGTAGGATGTAGATTTAATTATTACCTTTCAAACAAAAAAAGTAGATTTAATTATTACTATGATGTTTAGGAGTACTAGTATATGTGAAAAAGGGCATTTGTCAAAAATAGAGGCATGGCTTTTAGATCTACTCATCTACACGTGATATTGGGTCAGAGAAAGAAAAATTGTACACTTGTGTACAGTTCAGTTTATGTGAAAATGTGTATGTATCAAATCATTTATGTCACCTATTTTTGATTATCTTGCAGTGTATGACCAAATCATGGTAGGCTTTGTTTAATGCTAGCATGTACATGTACTGTAGTAGTACTAATTATTTATGGTGTATGAATTTATGATGGTAAACATAAATCCTTGCAAGTATTAGCATTAGTTTTTGTTCAGGTATTGAAATGTGTGATTTTGGGAATGCAGATTTGGGGTTATTTGACTATTTGTTTAGAATAAGACCAAAATTTTGACTGTTTGGTTTTATGTCCTAACTTTTGTTGAATGTGACATAGGGCCATATACAGCTAATATTACATACATGTGTTGTCATACAAATGTGTATCTTAGTGACATTTTTTTTCCCTGTAAGTAGAAGCAAAGCAACTTTTTTGGTTTATGAAATCATTCAGGTTTTGTTTGATCTCATCTATATCTTGTCCCAACCACTGCAAACTGAATCATAATAATAGTTTTTTTGTAATTTTTCAAAGAACAGAAGTTTTCATTTCATTTTTTTGCTGTGTGAGAGGGAGGCAGCACTGTTTTAAGTTTTAACTTATAAAATTGAATCTGATTTATATATGAGGGTTGATAAATCCTTTTGGCATCAACTGGTTCCCCCGCTATGTGTATATTTCGTTGTTTATTCTCGTGGTACAGTGCTTTGAATTTGTATCGTTTGAGATCGACTCACTCAATTAAGAGAAAGCGCTCGAACGAATGTGTTAGTAATGTTTTTGGGTAAATAATTTTGGCAAAAATACGTATGATGTCTAATACTCAGTGCACACTTTTTAACTAGCCTTCCTAATCCCTGGTTAATGCAAACCAAAATATGATAACAGGATATACCTTGTTTGGGTGAAAGTCACATGGGTTGTGCAAACAAAAAGCTACCAACCACAAGAATATGAAAAAACAGCATATCACAGGAATTATTTACAGGAATAGCCAAAATTGTGGATGGGTTTTTTACTATAATTTTATAGTTGCTGGTGATTAGAAAATCTTGGAAAGAATAGGCCTTTCATATTAGACAAAGCAAATGTCTGCATATTGTTGAAAAAATTGTTTGTACATGAATAGCCAATTGTTGATCGATTTTTTTACTATAATTTTATAGTTGCTGGTGATTACAAAAATCTTCAAAAGAATGGGCCTTTCATGTTAGACAAAACTGATGTTCTGCATATTGTTTAAAAAATGTTTGTATTAAACCAAAGGCTTGCAATGATCAAAGCATATAACAGATGAGTTAAGCAACAACTTTAGCAGATAGATTAAGAAAAAGAACCCAAGGGTAACACCATCAGAGGTATTTAAATTAGAATAAATTTAAGTATACAAAAAAACAAAACAAGAGACTTCAGGAAATTTTCCTTGACTAAAAAACATCACAAATTTCATACTATCTTCGTATCCCAATGTGGTTTTATCTATGTAATGAAGACCTCGAAGTGAACATTTTATATGACCAAACGTTGAAAGAATTTTAACTAGGCAGATATAAGAGCTGATCAATAGGTTAAGAAACAACACTAGGAAAAAAGTGGTTAAATATTTTAGATGGATATATATATATATATATCTGTAGCTTCTGCTTATGGTCTCAAAACTCAAAACAATTAAGGAAAACAGATCATTAAATTAGCTATATTTATCTTGTGGTGATGTAAACATAAACAAGAAAGAATTGCAGATTTGTTTCGAGTTTGTAAGGCGGAGTCTAAATGAAATGTCATTCTTGCATCAGTATATATTTCATTTTGTTCCAAATGAATTCCCAAACTTAATTTCCTGTTTCCACATTGTATTTTGTTGTCGTGGTGTTCATTGGGGTTTCTATCCCGGAAACTGATCTTTTTGACACTTCATTTATATCTTCTAACATAATCAGTGATATGTAATTATTTTCATCTTTGCAGAGCATCCCCAGCTCCTGAAATCTGAATCATGGTAGCTTTTCTGGTTGTGTTCTTGGTTTCCACATTTTCCGAAGAACATGTGTTCTTGAATTTACTAACTGAGAGGGACAACAAACAGTTACAAGGATTTTGGCTAAAATAATGTGAAAAACGAACAGCTACCAACCAGAAGATGATGAAAAAACACCAGGCCAAGAAGGCTAGAATCATTTACAGTAATAGCCAAAATTGTTCTTGCAAGTTGCAACTTTTAATTTATACTATAGTTTTATACTTGCTGGTTAGTAGAAATCTTTGAAATTATGGGCTTTTTTAGGTTAGAAAAATCAAATGTCTGCATATTGTTTATCATTTTAATGATAGAATCGTATTACTTAAAGGCTAGTAAGCAAGCATGTATAGCAAATGGCATATGCAACAACTTTTAGTAGCTAGATTTAGAAGAAGAGCCCAAGGTAAGACTGATTTTAGCAATTTGAAGGTATATAAAATGAGAATAAATCCGGTTTATGTAAGCTCGTACCATCTTCTTTCGCCAATGTGGTACCGTCTTTGTAATGAAGACCTCAAAGTGAACATTTCATATGATTTGAAAAGTGAAACAATTTATTCAACCAGGCAGATATAAAAGCTGATTAGGTTGAGAGTAACACTTGGGAAAAATGTGATTAAAAATTTCAGATAGAGAGAGAGATAAATACATCTATAGCTTCTGCTTATGGTCTGAAAAACCAAAAAAATAACAATGGAAACAGATTACTAAAGTAGATATATGTATTCTAAACACCAAATAATTGCAGTTTGTTTTGAGTTTACAAGGCAAAGTCCGAAAATGAAATGTCTGTTGCATGAGTATGAATTTCATTTCGTCTTAACGGAATTCCCAAACTTAATTTCCTGTTTCGACATTCTATTTTGTTTACTTTGCGGTGGGCTTGATCGGACTTCATTCGTGAAACCGATCACATTAACACTTCGTATTTTCCTAACTTACCTCAGATATGCGTAAAAAGTTTTCATTTGTTAAGCAATTGTCATCAAAACACTTCAATAAACCAGCATGTCCTCGTCGAGTACAAAACAAATCTTCGGAAAGTAATTATGCCTATTTGCTTTGGTAATGATTTTACTGTATTGAGCTATTTACTAATGAATGAGCTAATAAATCCTCAAAAATCCAATATGAACTGGTGGTGTCTATCAGATTATCATATCTAGGTCGATTTTGATTTTTCCTCAAGTTATTATCCAAAATCCAATATGAATTGGTGTGTCAAATGCCTTAGTCTCAACAAATTGTGAAACGGCCTTTAGCCCATTATTTGAGGCCCAAAATGTAAATACCAATTGTATTTTTTATTTTTCCTTTTGCAATTTGCAGTGCACGTATATCGATTGCATGGAAACAAGGAAGACTTACAAATATATACATACCAATCAATTTAATTATAAAAAATTTATCTATGTATACTTATTTACAATTAGCTATATATAATTATTTACAATTAGATACACATGTCATAAAAAATAACAAAATATAAAAAAATAAATCAAAAATCAAAAATTCGAAACAATATTAAAAAAATTAAAAAAAATTGTACATAGTATCAAACAGTATTATACATGATTGAATATAATTAGATATGATTAAACAGGATTGAACATACAAGATTGAATATGATTGAATATGATTGGACAAGATTAAACATATAAGATTGAACAGAATTAGACAGTATCATACGTATTTTTTTGTATAAAAAATGTATTTTTTAAAATTTTGGTTTTTAATTTTTAAATATTTTTTGAATTTTTTAATAACATATGTATCTATTTGTAAATAAATTAAAAAAAAATGTAATTTTGTTTTAAAGAGCCATCAAGTTTAAAACAAACAGATTTTTTTTAAATAAGTTTCTAAATATATTTTTCCAAAATGAAATTCAGTTTGTGGAAAAAACAATATACACCACGTGCAAATTACTTTCATGAGATATCACATAAGTCATTAAAATCGGCTATAATACCAAAAACGGTTCAATATATTTTCTTTGAGCAACAGACGTGTCAAGAAGAAACAATTTGTCTCATATATATATATATAATTGGTATAATATTTAAAACATACAATTAATTAAAATATATTATCAAAACATACAACAGCTAAAAGTTTTTTTCACAAAACATACAAACATACAATTACACATATTTATTAGAGTTGCATATTTTGGAAATAAAAGTTCAGCTTTATAATTTTTGGTAATTATACTGAAAATTTGTATGTTTTTCTAATTTTTCCTATATTAAATTTCACATATTGCACGTGGTCTAGCTAGTTGAATAGTCAATGCACCCCCACTTTATTTCCCCACAAATCTATATTTATTTTCATACACTGTAACACCTTGGTGCAGCCATGATTCATTTTCCTCAAAAAAAAAATCATGGTTTGATCTAGCACGTCTATAAATCAACTTTTTTTCCCACATACGCTCTTTCATGAGGTATAATTATGTTACATTTGATTTATACTAGTCACACTAAAAGAAAAGGATATATCGTAAGATTTAACACGGTATGACGACGGATTTCAGTTCTACTCATATATATATATATATATTGTCATTTAATGACTGATTTGTAACATGTTTGACCTAATTGTGAATTTTTTTTTTTAGGAAAGCATGTGTTTTGCTTGGAAAATGTGAAATATAACATGCAAGTTTAGAACTTTTAATCACATTCGTAATTAGGTAGCACTTGCTACATCAATTAACCTACCATATGCCTTATTTACATGTATGAAGCTGTGCCGAACCATATCTATATATAATTAGTATAGTATAGGGATGCTAACTTTGACTAAATTATCAATTTGTATCACTTTCCAGTTTCCCTTATGCACGTGGAATTTGACTCTTGTGTGATTACAAATTCTTAGTTTCGAATTCCAAGCATTTTTTATTATACTTTTTTTATAGAGATAAAAAAAAAAAAGGTTCAATCAAGGGTGACAAAAAAGGACTAAAACCGTCGGTAAAATGTATCGGATTTCTGTCATTATTTGCTTCGGGATTGAATTTTTTATTAAATAATTTGATAGTTTAATGCTAACATTGTTAGGTAGCATGTTCTCACTAACCGTTATGACTTATGGGTAATGCTTAACTATATATATTTTGATGTCATTTTGCGGGCCAGTTAGCTATTAGTACAAGTATTATTATCGAAATGTATTAGTAGATTACAAGATAATTAGGGTTAATTTAAATCTGTCGGCATATTGAGAATAATTAAGCTTAGATTAAGCACACTTACATAATATGTGAATGATCAGACAAACTTTATGAGTTAGATTAGGTGAAAGAAACTTAACCAAACAACAAGATTAACTGAATAAAGGTTAGAAAAACAATCAAGCAAAGGATAATCAAGATTCTTCAAAAGAATAATGCAAAAAACTAACCAGAACTGTAATAATATTGTCACAATTTGAATATTTTAGTATATCTTATGCTTCTACTAGTAGTAGTGATGATTACAAAGCCTGAAAGACATGTACCAACCTTTTTTAAGATCTCATTTGTTATATGCATGTGTATTTGGCATCGTTACATTTTTTGAAAAAGTTTTTGCTTAGTTAAAATAGGAAACTTTTATAACTTCAGTACGTACGTAACACGCAATAAGGGACAAAATTCCTAAAAATGAGTATTTGCATAGTAGTCGGTGGTGGAAAAATTTACATGTCACATGCATAAATAGTATGCATTAACATGGGCGGAAACAGCCAGTGTCACCGGCACTCAATTTTTTTTATATAAAAAAATTCGGATATTTAAGGTTTATAGATGGATAGCGTCTAAATGAATAAATAGTAAGTTAGTTTAAATGGTAAATATAAAAATTTTATATCACAAAGTCACTAGTTCGAATCTTGTAACTATTTTTTAATTTTTATTTAATTAATATTAGATTATTTTTTATTTATTCATTAATTAATTGCATATTTAAGGTAATATTATATGATTTTATAAATAAATGTTTTTGTTTAGTTTGATAGTTGTTAGGACCAGATTTCTGGTCTAAATTCTATTTGTTGTCTAATGGTTTTCACTAAATAATCCTATCCGTTTATTATGAACTAAGACAGATTTGTTAGGTTTCAAGCAATGTTGCAACCTCAGTTACAACCTACTGAGATAGTTGTTGTTAGGTTACAAGCAATGTTACAACCTCAGTTACAACCTATGTTGATAGGTTTCTACAACCTGCTGAGACAGCGTTAGAGGTTTCAAGTAATGTTGCAACCTCAGTTGCAACCACAGTTCCAACCTGCTGTTCTGCAGAACTCTGTCTTGTTCTGTAAATGTGCATAACTATTATTTAATGGTAATTATTTGTTTTAAAGTATGCAAAATATATTCTCATATGATATTAACAGGTTTAGCATGCGTTTATATTGAGAATATCAAAGTGGTAAGGAAAGATTTCCTAAAAAATATAAAGAAATTAGTTTATAAATATATGTTTCCTTTTAACTAGGAAATCTATATCTCTATTCTTATGCAAATCTTTATCACTTGTTTCAATATTTGTTCCTTATCAAAATCAGTATAACACGTTTAAAAGATTGAATGTAATATGGAGTTAAGTGTTTCATATGTATATGAAAATATATTATCTCTAAAAGATATTATCTTTATATGTTTTCTAGTTAAAGGAAAAGTCTAACTCATATTATCAAGCTTGTTATTAAACAGGAAATACTAATGATGATTGGAGTCAATCCACGCTGAAGAGTTTGCTCATACATGGAAATATTGAAGCCAATCGAAACAAGTCAAAGCAATCATAAAAAATCTTGAAGCAAGAAGATTGTTTTACTTGTATAAATAGTTTATAACTTAGCTTGTAAAAGTTTGTGTGTTCTAAATTATAAAGAACCCATTCTTAAGAGAATACACAGCGAGCTTTCAAAAGAAAAACAATGGTGGGATGCCATTGATTTATTAAGTGATAGTTATAAGGTAGGAGCAATATAGAGATAGGCAGAAAAACCTAGAGGGAATCTGAGAGTTTTTCATTAAGACTTGGGTCCTATATTGTAAGCTTTTATAATATCATAATCTGGGTAAGTGCCCCAGAGACGTAGCCTAGTTAGGTGAACTCCGTTGTTAAATGTGCGTGTGATTTATTTCAAGTACATTTAACTTTTTACAGTTCTGTCCATTAATACACTTGGTTCCAACTGTGGTTGCAACCTCACTTGGAAAATGACTGTAAAACTGCAACTAAAACAGCGGATAGGAATTTCAATAGTCATATTGCAACAAAGTTTAAAATAATAAATTTGTGTTTATAGTAAATTTTCTGTATAGTATGAGATTTTTATATCAATGAACAAATTAGATAAGTTTTAATCTCTATGTTTTTTTGGGTTTTTATACCGTCTATTGTTATTGTACTAACAAAAAAAATTCAACGTTTTAAATTTTTAGATCAATGGACAAGTCAACTAAGTTTCAAACTTCAGATTTTTTTAGTTTTTTATATCGTTTTTATTATTATACTAACAAAAATAAATTAACTAGCCAAAAATTCAATTCTTGGTTCTGCCACTATAAAAAAAAAAAAAATCAATGTTGTGCAGTACCTTTTGTAAAAGAAAAGAGTCGACAATTTTCCTGTATTAGCAATTGGAGTAAGGAAAAGTTATTAAAGTCCAAACGCGTAGTTTCTGCTTTTGCTTTTACCTTTTTAATGTGTTTAATTTGTTAGTTGGTGAATATTGACACACAAAATTAACAGTGAACAAATAGTGTTTTTTTTTTTTAAACAAAGAGTAATTTTAAGTCCACAAAGCTTTAATCTTTTGATAATACATGGTCCATAAATAAAAGTCTCATTATATTGTAGTTGAAGAATTAGATTACACTTTACAATTATAATAAAATTAGGTGACTGCTAATCATGTCAGGGTGATACATGTACATTTCCCCACGTTTCTTAACTCACCAGGTACTTAATCAACCGTTCCAATTAATTGTAATGTAATTTATAAAATTACGTGTAATTTTAATCGGATTATAACATGTCGAAATGAAATTTTTTAAAATTAAATCATATAATTTAATATTTAAACTATATGATTAATTTTTGAAAATTTTCATTCCGACAATTTTGATATAAGTTATTGATCGTAAAAAATGCACGTAGTTTCGTAATGCACAATTAATTAGGAACGGAGTGAGTATTATTGTATAATTTATGTTCCACCACAGTAATTAGTTCAATTAAAAATTGCTTATCCAAAAAACACGATAGAAAATAATTCTAATCGTACTGGGACAAGAAACCACTATAGTATTTCTTTCCAGACTAAGAAAACGATCAAATCAGGAATTAGTTATAATAACTGAGTTTTAATTCGCAATTAGTTATCGAAAATTATAATAAAGTACTCGAACCAATATTAAGGCAGATCGTTAGCCGGACGGTGATATGATAAAGATAAAAAGGAGCTGCTCGGAGAAATATACTTAAAAACTTTGTTACGATTTCTTGTAATTACGATTTAAAATGTGATATTCTGGTATTTTTGCATTTCTTACATTTCCTTGTCACATGGTTGTGCAATATCGTATGAAAACATCAAATAAACAAAATTACATAACAGAAATGTCAATTTGGACTTTAGGATTAAAAGTAAATACAGCACATCTGTACCTTAATATATAATTAGCATAATAATATCTCTCCAGACCTAAACATAAAAATTTACCAAATAAAAGAATAAAAAAAACCTATCTCCTCATATACCAAAATTCCATAATTGTGCAAAGAGATTAAAAGAGTCCCCCTAAAAATTAAAATTTTAATTACACTTATAGTAAGAAGAACTAATGTCCCATGCCAGGGCTAGGTACAGACCGTAACATCCGGTCAATATCCGCCAGGTGACGCGAGATGAGCTTCTCGTCGACAATTTCAGCGTTTCCTCTCTTGCTCGGTCCAGAAGATCTCGGAATATTTCTCTTGGGGAGTGCATTTAGGTACAATCTAGCAGCCTCTAGAGTCGGTTTCTTCACCACCTTAGCCAGCGGCGTAACTAACAATTTTCTTCCATACGAAGACGATACAATCGATGAGAAAACAACGAATAGAACGAGTAACGCAAAAGTTGATCGAGTCATTATTTGTGAAGGTTTTATTGAGAGGGCAAAGAGAAGAAGTAAGGAGTTTTTTTTCTTCTTTTTCTCTTAGCTTTGTTAGCCTTTTATGTTTTTGTTTTATGATTACATATATGTGTCAATGTGTGTATATATATAAGGAAAAAGTGTGACGAGCTTGGGGTCCAAGTTAGTTGGGGTGGGCTAAACGAGTATATATAAGTCAACACGATTCATTTTTTATTCTTTGAATTGAATATTTGTCTCTAGGGCTGGCATTTTTGCTTGGCAATTTCTTAATGGAAACAAAATCTTCACCGTCAATTTTGACAAATTCTACGGCTTTAGCTAATCCTTGCTTTAATTGGGTTCTTAGTAACTACTTTTTACTTTTCATTTTTCACTCTATTTGTCCACTTAATAACCCTAGAAGGTTACCATATTACTATCTTGTTAATTTAAATGAAAATTGCTTTCTAATTATCATTAAAATTTCCAACCAAAACTCATACATCCGGTGTTAAACACACTTATATCAATCAATTACTTCCTCTTTATAAAATTCAATATTTTAATATATATATATATGATTGGAGATTGGTACATCTATAGTACCCCAACTTAGGCAAAATTTCTTGTTAATCTTTTGGGTTATACGAATACTAATTAATTTAAGATGCACATGCATGTTTCACCCAAGCTAAATCAACCTATACATTAAGATTCTTACATGTTTGTTTTTATTTTAATATTTTCTCATCAGTTAAAATCATACGTTATTTCTCAAACACATTTTTTTATTTTTTTTAACAAACCAACTTTTATTAAAAATTAATAGTCTTACAATACTTTGAAAAGCGATAAATTAGAACCGGAAACCGGTAATCAACCCAATTACAAAACTGGAGAAATATGTTTTAAAAGAAACTTTATTTTGAAAAAGCCTTCTTGGTACTACTCTCACCTCTTATCATATTTCAATAAACAAAACCAATGCGGATAAGCGAGTTTCATTAAAATTTAACTTGTCTATGTAGATGTGTCTTATGACACATCCCAAATCACCAATCAGGTTGGTTTGCACGTTTACCAAACAGAGGAAACATAAATGGACTATTTCAGCTCAGATCAAAATTAAAATCGCTTAAAAACACAAAGAAAAAAAAAAAAATCTATTAACTCTTATAAACATTATAAAACCAAAAAAAGTAAGTGCACAAAATCCAGCTTCAAACACATACTGAACAAGGGTATCTCTATAAAAGTAATCACTTAAAATATTACTCAAGTAGAAAAATGGATTGGTACTTCTTCTTTTTCCAACGAATTTTTTCGAGGAAGTAGTATAGTTTTGCAAAATACTTTGTGCTACATTCGCACCATGATTTTGTATCAAACTAAAACAAGACTAGTCATTTTATTAGGGAGTCCCTAGTCTCCTCTACTTTTTCTTGAGACCGATACTTTAGATATTGTTCAAACTATAGTTCTGTACTATCTAATGCGATTCTTAAATTACATAAACTTCATTTTAGATATGTTTCTTTACTCACCAACCTTAATTTTTTTTAACTGCTTCGTTTGATTGCGGTATTAATATTAATAAGACTAGAAATACTTTAAAACTATGCCGGGATAACAAATAAAGCTGGTATTAATAGTACATACATGAAATATCAATGAAGTGTTCGTTTGTTTTTTATTGGGGTTGAATTATTTTACAAATTTACATTTATATCTATAATAAATAAATTTATAAAATACATAAATATATGATTTTAATATATATATCACACATCCCTTTACTCTAAATACCTTAATTTCCCTATAACACATCATCTTATTACTCCAAATAACCTAATTTCTCATCATTTCTAATCACATGTTACTAATAGTACCGTCTTCATTTTTCGTACAAAACACGATATTTATGGGGCCGATGGTATTTATAATACATATTACCGTAATCCCACCCTAACTCCATCGTACCAAATGAGGCCGTAATTGGATGCAATTGGATCCTAGGTTACTCACTTACTTGTCTTAGTTACATATAAAAACAACCGGGAATCAGCCTTTAATTCGATGCAATTAATACAACGTACATAGCACACAGGTAATAAGGGTTTGTAATGTGAAAGAGGGATTCTTAGAAATTGGAAAAAATTGCAAAATTTGGTGTAAATGGCTGTTTGCAAATTGGCCTTTTAAATATCTGTCAGTGTGTCTAAATTTGCATCTGTTACTTTCAGGACACGTGCATTTGAAAGAGGTGCAATATTTCCTTTTTCAATATGTTCCTTTGACTATCAAATCCTTACCACATTTTTCTTCGTAAATGCTCATCATCGTGTTCTTCGATTGGTGGGGTTTTGCTTGCCAATTAATTTTGTAGTATGGATATGTAATGGACACATAAAATAGTGATTTGGAGACCAATAATGTTGTAAAAGACAATTCAAAATTTATCACTACATGGTAGCTTTATGAATCAATTTTTATTCCTTTCTTTTTTATTGAAGGGTCAAAAATCAAAATAATATAAATTGGTACTCAAATATAGTAATGTACCAACACTGTAAAATATGCTGAAAATATTGGAGTTAACTAAGGAATTAATCTGATGAATTCGTGTTATGAACCGCATATTGTATCCCACGCCGAATTTTATATTAATGTATGTTAAGACAAACTGAATATTTATACTTATATTTCTCATCACGGTCGGTAATATTCTAAAACATCATCACTGGTTTCATCTTTTTATGACATAGGCTTATCATCTTTGTCCAATAACATGTCACTAAAAAAATACATGCATAAATTGTCACTATTATTTGAGATTAACTACAAAGCCGGCAAAAAACATTTAGCTTATTCCATCGGCCTTTCATAATGGAAATGCCATAGTTTCATGATAATTATTAAAGATTGCAATAAGGGAAAGGAAACACCAACAGATCCAAAGACTTCAACTTTGTCAAGTTGGCTGCTAATTGGGTGTTTAAAAATTAATATCAACGCATCGTTTAAGACATCGAGTACTTGAGCCGGAGGAGGGATCATTACCCGAGATAATTTAGGCGGCGTTATAGATATATGATGTGGACGCTTCAAATCTTCTGGTCCGCTAATGGCTTTAAGAGTTTTAGACAAAAACTGGAATAACATTATATTTAAGACGGACAGTAGCGAATTGGCAAAATTATGTACAACACTTAATTGTCATATGCCTTGGGAAATTGAAACTCTCGTTGAAGATATTCGTAAACTCGGAGAAGGCAAAGATTGGTTTTTTGCTTGGGGGTCGCGTGAAACTAATAGACCGGCTAACTATTTAGCAAATTATGTTCGGGAGGAACTTGTAAATTTTTGTTCGGCTTCTATACCCGACCAACTACGGTCTTACCTTTGTAACTATTTAAATTAATACAAGTCTTATTTGTTAAAAAAAAAGGCCAGTTTCATGGGAAAAAAAATGATATACTTGAACGGGCAGGAAGTTTAAAACAACTCACTTGACCTACACTGTATTTGAATTATTTGACTTGGAAATAGCGTGGTTTGGAAATGAAAAGACTATATTAAAGTTGGTCTAATACATTCTATTATAATAAAGTACGTACTTAACCACCTAATTAATTGAAAATACTTCTTAGAGCAAGTGTATCAGCATAACTAACTTTAACTTTTCATCAAAATTTACCTACTTGCTCACTAAATTAGCCCATTAGCCCCCCCCCCCCCCCCCCCCCCCCCCCCCCCCCACACACACACACACACACACACACACACACACACATACACACACACACACCAGGCTCGTATCATGCTGGTCATAAGTAGAAATAGTTAACTTTGGCTAGCCATTTAAAGCTAGCAATATTAATCTTCGCTAGCCAAATAAGAAATAATGGTTTTTTTATTCATCCAACTTTAATTACAAGGTGCTTTTATATGGGTGAAAGAAAAAAAGAAGTGAAAGTAATATTATATTTAAATAGAGAGAGTGATAGATAGCCCGGTTATTTTTGTAAATGTAAAATGGGTAGCTATTAATAAAGTACGATTTTAGTAATAAATTTAGAGAGCGTGATAATTAACCTGGTATGAATGCTCTTATAATTAAACGCCTATCTGAACGAACATGCTCATCATTACAATTCCCTAATTAATTAGTATTTGACTTGGGCCATTATATGATTAATTTTGACTTAATAAGGATCTACATATTTTAATGAATCATCATGAAGGGACTAATCTCTCTTTTTGGTTAGGAGAATACTAGCATTTTTCATAACTCCAACTCATGAATAAAATTATTAAGTTCCAGCTAGTCAACAAGTATTATCGAGCACCTTGATCGGTCTAAAGGAACGTGTCAACAAATTTTCGACATACACAAACTATATATGTAATTAATATATGGTAAATGTGATCGAAGTTAGTTATGTCTTTAAGTTTTTTTTTGTTTTTTTTTGTTTTTTTTAGTTAAGTTATACAATTATTGTCCATATTAAGTGTGGTCACGTTACTCACGTATAGCACGTTGAGATAGCCTCTTATTTGGATTTGGATTGCATTGGTTGGTTGTTTTATATAGAAAGTCAATAGTTTTACGCTTAAAAAAGTAGTATTACCAAACTTTACTATCAACTTTTGAAGACATTTCCACATGGGTAATACACTTTTTTTTCTAATTCGTGCATGTTCCCGAGTCATCAATTTGGGTGTTTAAAATATCCATTTTACGGAAACACAATTTGTTTATGTACATCAAAATCAAAATCAAAATCAAAATCAAAAAAATGTTCATGAAACTATAAACTTCTAAATTGCATATTCATTATCAGTTCTTTGTTTTAGACCTGAATTTATGTTTTTTCTGAATAAAAATATGCATGCATGTCGCGTACAAAACTATTTTGTATTATAAGTTAATTTACCTATTTACTTTCTTTCCAGTTTCCACCTTACACAGTAAGATAATACATAATTACATTAGATACTCATATGACATGAAAATAATATCCGTTAAACGATATTCGATAGTAACCCGACCCATATATTTTTTATGGGAATTCATCACATTAAACATGAGGAGCACAATTGGTATAAGGACACGATGTTCATTTCCTTTATAAAATAGGAAAAGTAATTACCAATTGTACTAACTCCAATTAACGAAGCCCATTACATAAAAATGTCATGATCTGACAGATGAAAGCGTCACTTGTAAGCAGAAAAAATACAAAGATTTTTCAGAGTTCATCTCACTAAAAAGTATACACAAGAAATCAAAGTTATAGACCGAAAAGCTACACCGAACATTAGATAATTGAGATTTATAATAGAAGTACATTGTAATTCACTCAATAAATCAATAAAGATATTTACTCGTCCAAATTATTGCTTTAACCATTTACATAACTATTGTTGAAAATTACGAATTGATCGACTAAAATATATGATTTATCACATGCACTACATGCACGTCTATTTCCAACTTGAAAAAACTATTCCTTAATACAAAATTTAGGACTTTATCAAAGAAATGCGAAGTGTTAAATACTATTTTATGATTAGGTATGAAAGTTCGGTAATGCTACGTTTTTATTCCTTCTAATTGTGTTTATCATTTAAAACTCAACAATTCTGAATGATGATACCTACATATCAATACTTATTATATAGTATTAAACAAAAAATTTGTCACTCGTTTTCTTTATTAAGTTTAAAAGTATATGTCTTAACTTTCCCTTCCAAGTTCCATACTTGTTACTCTTGTTAATACTTAATACGTAGGAAAAGAAAAGTACTCAGTCGATACGTTCATACTTTTTTCTGCTGTTTATAAATTGAACAACATACACATTAACCATGAAATGTAGGTCTTCTATGATAAAAACTATACTCCATTCGTCCGTCATCATGTACACTACGAAACTACGTGCAATTTTGACCGGTTTATAACTTGTATTAAAATTGTCGAAATTGTTTTTTTAAAATCTAATCATAAAATTTAACATTTGAACTATATATAAGATCAACTTTTAAAATTTTCATTCCGACAATTTTGATACAAATTCTTGATCAGTCAAAATCGTACGTAGTTTGGTATTGAACAATTAAATATGAATGGAGCAGTATTTATAAACATGAGACTCCAATTATTGACCGACCAATTTTGATCTCTTCCACACTTAGTAGTATGTTTATGGAATGGGCATATACATTATTTATTCATACTTATTGGGACAAGAAGATCAGTGACCGAACCAGACATATTAAATGGGAGGGCCGGTTTACTATTTTTTTTTCCATACCATATACGAGTTTTGTCCGTAGTATGTGGGGGCTCAGTTTGAGGATTTACATAGAATTTTTCATTTTTTCAGCAATTTTTCTCAAAATGAGAGGGGTCGTGACCTCCGACTGCCTCGACCTCTAGTTTCTTTCCGAAAGAAGATGGAGCAAACATGGCCTAATGAGAAAAATATTACCTTTGCTTGCTCAAGTGTCAACATTGAGGGTCCAAAAGGACAAACAATTGCTAGCTAAATTGTGAACACATTACCTTTTAACCATTCATCATGTCCACAATTTAGGTGTTTGCTTTGAGACATGTAGAACCCTCTTTCAATACCGAAAGCGTTCGTTGTTGGAATATATTTTTTAAATCACTTGTAGGAATTATATCATTTTACTATTTATAACGAGTTCGCAACCACTGATATCAATATCTATTATCGTGTGGACCATCTAAACTCTATCAACTTATTTGGGGTTAATAACGGTTAATCATGCACCTTTTTTTTAGATGATTACATGTTTATATAGAATCCGACATAATAAATCACCACACTTCATCGTATATCAACTGAAAAGTAGATAAATTGCCGTTCGTCCTAGTAGCATGCCAGCATTTGTCAAACAACTAGCAGCTTTATTTGCATCTCTCGGACTCCATACAAAACTCCAGCACATACCTTCCGCAAGCTCTCCAATATCTTCGGGGAGTATAATAGCTTCAATCTACCAAGGATTCTCTAAATTCGGCGAATTGAAGCACTTAATCACCGTAAGATTGTTTGCTTGGAAAATAGCTCGATTCCAATTTGACTCTATAGGTTGGATACATGATGTAAGAAGAGCTAACTATGTTCATAAAACTATGTGATTAGGAAGTCGACAGTCCACCCAATTAGAAATAACTCAATAACGACAACACTTCTCATTATTTAGTTGGGTTGCATATATTGCAATTCAAACTGGTCCCTAAACTAAAACGAAATATCAATCAAGTAGCGAAACAGTTCTTTAAACAACTTTTAATCCATTTTTTGACCAGACCTTTACTATGAATTAGTCGCACTGCGATAAGATGTCATTAGTTAGATTTAGATATTGCAATTCTAATATTCTTTTAACTTGTATCTCTACAAAAGATATTCCAGGTCTACTTATTTCTCCGCTTTTAAGCTATCATTCTTTTTTTCCCCTTTGGTGTTGCTTTTTTGAATTGCAGTTCTTTTAAATGTTAATCATATATGAATTTAGGTATGATGGGAAGACGATAACTCGTTATTCAGTGTTGTTACACGTTTAGCGATCCCCAATTCTCCATCCTGACCAGACCCGACCCCATATTCAAAACATTTCGTATATTCGTTTTGCAAAAGCATTGTGAAGAGATAAACAAATATCTATATTCTCAAGCTATAAAATATTTCAAATTTCCAATGGTTGCTATTTTTACGAGAAAAAAAAACGGAGGGTTTGTTTTTATCCCGTCATTAGTAACTGACGAACAAAACCAACAAAATAGCAAATTTGAAAATAGTTTGCACTTTGCACCCAGAAAGAGCACCAAGGGATCGTGGTTTAGTCACTAGCTTGTACCCTGCTCTGTAATTTTTTTAATACAACTGCCTGAGTTTTATAGCTAAAAGCATCAAAAGTTGCTAACAAAAATGATTATCACACTCGATCATACTGCAACTTCACTGAAGCATTGAAACTTAAATGTGAAAAACGTTTCTTCACAGGACTGAATGTTTGAAGACCACACTCTATTTAGGCCGCAACTGAACCTCAACAATAATACGGAGTATTAAATTAAATAGAAACACAACTAAACCATAAAATATGACATAATTTTAAGTAACTTGTTTAGGACGATGTCCCTTCTAATACACCATTTTCCACACAATTTCTAAAAGCAGAAGAATATAATTGTTAAATCTCAACGACTACAAAACAAAGCTCCAAAACTTGAAATACTGAAAATTTAACAAGATCAGGTTGAGAATAAATAGACTTTATTCTGTGTTGAGATCAGGTTGAGAATTGAATGTTTTCGTAGCGATTTCAATAATTGAATGACCTTGTTTTCGTAGCGACCTTGTTTTGAAAATTGTAGAAAGAAAGCTCAGCTTCTCCGACAAACGCCGATCATTCTCCGGCAAACACTATTCCGCTTCTGTTCATGTCCAACACCCTATACAAGACAACTTCCGACTTAACTTTGAACATTAAAGACCACGACTCCACATTTTCGTACTCCCTCATAACCCAAATCGCATAACTACCACCCATGCCATGAACCCATAAATCGTTATATACAACAGACAAACACACTTTCACTGTCGTTGCAACCATTTTGATCGTTGGCACGTTAACTAAACTCTCAGTAACCTTCAACTCCACGAATTTCTCACTACTTAATTCGAACCTCAACACCGAATTGCGATGAACATTGTTCTTAATCATTTTAAACACAAGCTAATGAATAGCACCCTCAACAAACGTTTGAGACGCGAACGTAACACCCCAAGTCGCTATCTAAACGTTTTCAGATTCTGTTTTTTAAGGGAAAAAACATGGACCACAAGGGGAAGCCTATAACCACTTTCATTGTTGTTTTGGGACGTACGCCAGCCCAACAATCTTGTAGTCATCGTTTTGACAGTTGAATCCAAACCATAGCGCCAACCACTGTTTTAAAAATCGCGCTATATTGCGCAACATTTCGCGATATATCACTTTTCGAAAAAAAAATGCATATGCTAAAACGCTATTTGGGTGGAAAAGCGCTAAATTCGCGCTATTGGGACCAAAAGCGCAAAAAGCGTAAATTTTTTGACCAAAAGCGTAAATAGTGAGTTAGGAAAAAAACAGCGAATCTAAATAATTAATATATGTTGTGTAATTTTCACAAAAATAATGTGTAGTCCAGATGGTTGTGACAATGCATTATTTTAATTTCCTATAATTTTTTATCTTTTCTAGTTCTAATTTTTTAACCTATAACATAAATTAATAGGTTAAAAATGTTGTTTGGCAATGTAAATATTTAATTTGCCGTTTTTCATTTATCTGGAATTACATAAACCTTTTTATTTATTTATAATAATGGTAATATTCAACCTAAGCTCAAGCTAAGACCCTTCTAACCTTAGCCCAACTTAGAATAATTTAAAACATTACCCCAATTCAAAACCTTAGCCCAACTAAAATTCGTACGTCCTTATAGCACAGCCCCTTTTTACCTAAGGGGTCATTGGGTCAGCAACGGGTTAGAAAAGGAGGACTATTGACCAACTAAGCAACTTTGAACTTCATAAGTTCATTCACATTCCTGCAGATGGTCAATCCTCTTTTTTAGTTCATTCACCTTAATTCCATCTTGAAGACCAACTCCCCCTATGTATATGTATAATGAGCTCAAATTTGAAAAACAAAAGCATTCTATTATCACTAAACATGAACCAACTCGTTTGAACTTAAATTCATATCAAATTGATATACCAATCGTCGTCGCCAGCTTTGAAAGATTTGTGTTTTTTAAATATTGTAATTTTTAGTCTCAAATTTTTTTATAAACATGAACCAACTCGTTTGAACTGAAGTTCATATCAAATTGATATACCAATCGTCGTCGCCAGCTTTCAACGATTTGTGTTTTTTAAATATTGTAATTTTTAGTCTCAATTTTTTTATAAGAGAAGGAAAAAAGTTTAAATATCATTTACTATAAACAAATTAGTCTCTTGTTGTAAATTTTCACTATAAGATCACTGGTTTTTAAGCTAATTTATTTGGCCCGAGCTTTTATAATGTTAGTTCCATTAGTTTCTATACTTTACTTCAGACTGTATTAAAAAAATAGTAGTATTTGAATTTCATTTTGAAATTGAAAGATACTTAAAATGATACAAAAATAATGAACTAATTACGAATATCATCTTTGTCCATTTTATTATTTACATAATATTAATTTTCAAAAGGTGTGAGAGGATATTTATATGTGGCGATGATATGGCTAAGAATTAACTTATGGTGTTTTATTAAAGTTTTAGATTATTCTACAGTATAATATTATCAAAAGGTGTGAGAGGATATTTATATGTGGGGATGATATGGCTAAGAATTAACTTATGGTGTTTTATTAAAGTTTTAGATTATTCTACAGTACACACATTGCGTGGGTGGCTCCAATGTATATGTATCTAATGAAATCACCCGTCAAACAAAACAGGCTAAACAAGTATATAAGCCTATAACTAATCGTAGGGCCTTTTATTTTTGATGTATTGTAAATACTGTTCTGTGACATATTGACTCACATATACATGTATATAGATATAGAGAGAATACAGAGGGACGACAGACGAATTGTTTTCAGTAATACGAGTGTACAGAGATAAATCAAAATACCCCATAACCATTTTTATATAATAGATGGTATGGTTACATATGGTAAAAAAGACCAAGATAGGTTCAAGTAAATGCTCAGAATTCAAGATGACCAATAATAAACTAAAACAAATACAATATATTTAGCTAGCATAAAATGTCAAATAAAGTTTCGCTACCAAATGCTTTCTTACAAAATTCAATTTTTTTTTACAATATTTGACGAGAGTAAAATAAAAATAGAGTACTCTGCCTATGTTAAATAAGTTTCTTCTATTGTACATAAAACAAAATTCAAATTTCTTCTCCTCCAGCCAATAGATCTTTTGTAAATTTAAGTCGGAGTTTTTACACCTTCAAACCAGATTCAGCATGTTCACTTAAAAGTTAAAAGATACATATATGAGCAATGCGATTTTTAAATTAAATTGGTATATAGCCACCTAAAAACCTTAGATGCTGATGTGACGGACTGAGTGGACCAGTTATATATTAAATAAAAATATGATTTTAATATCGAAACAAAAATGATTGGTCTATTTAACCCGGCATATCAGCGGGTAAAGTTTTTGGATGGGTATATCATTTCTCTTGTAAATATGTATATATTTGTCATTCTCCCTTGATTAACTATGAAAAAAAAAACAAAAACCTCTGTCTTAATAAGGGTAATTATTATAAATAAATAAAAACATATACTTTTATAATAAGCTCAAGTTAAGATATATAGCATATACAAGAATGCAGTTATATTTATTATTAACTAGAATAGTTAGCTAGTAATGCATTTTTTTTTTGTATTGATTATGTTAAATCATGTGTTCCAACGTTAACTCATATTTTACTTACTGTTTTAGTTGGAGTTTAAAAAAATGACTAATTAATAAGATTTCAATTAATAATTAATTTTAGTTAAAATTAGATAATTTTATTAAATTAATATTGTTAACTCATCTAAACGTCCAAATTGATAAACAATTATATTGAGTTTTGGCTGTGAATAACCAGATTAACTACCAAGTACTTTGTGGCCCATATTTCATCTTCTCCAACTCAAACCATTCATTTTTCTCTTCATTAATTAACACACATACACATCTGTTTATTTAATTAGAAAAGTATTTTTATATTAATGGAGTGTTGTTGTTACACATACACTCCCCTCTGCACTTTCACTCCTCAGGTACTAAATAACTCTCCCAACTTATTAAAAATCCAATTTTTTATTTTATTTTATTTTATTTTATTTTTGCTGTATTTATGGGATTATTATTTAGCTGTTTGGGGAGAAGTTTTATTTCCATTCAGTGATAAATTCGAGGGAATATAAATTAATTGTCATTGTTGGCACTTCAATATAATGATTAGAAATAAGAATAATGAATTATGTTTGGCGCGAGCGGAACCATGGATTTTATGTAACGACCTGGTCCTCCGACCAGACCGCCACCATCTGCTTACTACCACCAATACTGTCTGTTTTGGCCCGATTTCGTCCTCGCTTCTCAGGCTGCATGACTTTAAAAGGCATTGGTGATAGTAAGGAGGGTTTCCTTAGCTTATATACCATATAAGTACTCACATATCTAGGCGATGTGGGACAATACTTTCTCTTTACACCGGCCTTTTCCTACGAAAATCCGGGTTTTTACATTTTAAATGGGAGGGGCCAATATTCTATGTATTTGTTTTTCATATAAGTCTTTTTCGTTATATGAGGGGGCCGAATGCTAAATTTTGAAGATTTTGATTAATATACATAGGAAATTTTTACTTTCTCCGACTGTCCACCTAATTCCTTCCCCAATGATTGATGAATAGTAATATGTAATATTAGTAGACGAGGATGAAATTTTCTTTAAGCGTTTATTGGAATTTTGTTTGAAATATTTCACTTTTTTTGCAAAAAGGGCTATGCTTGTTCAGTTTATTGGGTTATGTAATAATTTATTGGGAATAATACCCTTCAGCGAAATGATTTTTTAATTGATGTTCTGTTCAATAATTTGATTGTGTTTTTTATATGCTGGCATATGATTACTAATATGAATAACGATTAACGAATCATATGTGATACCAGTAGTCGAGAATGTAAATTTCTTAATATGAGTTAATGAGAAATTTCTTTGAAGTATATCTCTTAATGGGATTTGAACTATGATTTTTCAATTTTCGTAGTTTTTATTACAAGTTGCATAGGTAGGTTTGTCTTTTGGAGGAGGTGTGAGTTGCGTATTGTGTATTTCAGTGTCGTTTGCTTACCAATGCCACATTGTTATTGATAGTAGTTATAGATTTTTATAGCTCTAGCATACAACATGGATCGATAGGGACTGTAATTTCTGCAATTCTAGATACAACATTCATCATGGTAGAAATAGACAAAATTATGTATACACCCAATTTAAGTGGAAAGCACAAATGCACCGTTTTAGAAAGAAAGCACACATGACAGTGTCTCCAAATAGCAAATTTATCAAAGTACACGACTTTCACCAGCCTCATTAGTCATCATGCACATAAAGGATTTTTTATGGCTATCTTTTCCCTTGAGCTAATATTCTATGGCTGTTGGATAATATCACTGGCATAAAACTGAAAGGACATTAAGTTAAAACAATAAATAGACGTGGGAGAAAACTAGACCAAACTTCAATACCTCTAGAAGATAAGGAAAATACTGCATATTGTACGTAATGATGCGACAATGACTATTTGAGTTATTTTTTGCAATTTTGCTCATTATTCATAGTTTGTTCTTTAAAAAAAATTGGTGATGAGTAACGAGTGTTTACCAACAGATTATGCTAATTAAGTCAATCATATAAACCATCATTCTTAGAGTTAAACCCTATTCTAAAAGGAAAGAACAGCCAAACTTGAGGAAATAAAAGAATGAGATGAAGGAAAAAGAACCAAGAGGATTAATGTTTAATTTGGTCCAGTATGTTAACCCCTTTATGTTGATGCATAAGTACATAGCATAGCAACGATCATGTACATAGGGATTTTAATTTGTAAGTGAACAAAAACAGTAGGCTAATCAGTGTTTAGTTTGCGATGGCTCTTTTCTTCATATTTTAGACAATTTTGAAGCCAATTCATGCAGATTCATAGTACTTTAAGTCATTGCAGATTCAGTTTTTGCATTGTACTTTAACTCATTGCATTTTTGCATGTTGTCAGCTTTATGTTATGCGTTTATTTGTATTTAAATCTATTAGGTCTACTTTGTGAATTCTAGATTCTGCTTCTATGTAAGTCTGCGAAGTGATTGAAAACTTAGAATGGAATGGATATAGTTGTGATTTGGTTGAATAAAATTGAGAGTCTGCCAGTCTGGTACTTCTTTTTGGTAAGGATTCAATGTCTGTATATTTGCTATATAGGTTTTATTAGTTAAGCTTGTGTTCTTCATTACTAATGTTGAATCTTTTTTTAGTTTTCACGTATCTGAGACCATTAATATTGCAGGGTGGTGCATCTATTGGTAAAGGGTATTCTAGGAAGACGGTACGTACTGGAGTGCTCTATTCTCCACTTTCTAAACCATTTCTTCAACTTAATGACAGATCATACCCTCTTGCTCACCATTCAAATTCAACTAAGTATCATCTGAGAACGTATAAGGTTCGCATATTTGCGGAAACTGGAAATCAAGGGTGGGACTTTGGAAGATTTTTCAAGACACTCTACTTTTTTAACGGCCCTCCAAATCCCGCTAAGGTCTGTCCTTTTCGCTTTCTTCAACTTTTTCTTGTATAAGTAGTTTTAAAATTTGAGCCCGTTTGACATGTTTTTTTTCTTTTGTAGTTTTTTGAGTCTATAATTGCAAACTTGTCCAGTATATCACCTAGTGAGCCGGCAAAAGCAATGGAAACTTCTGGGATTGTGCTAGTTGCTGGAGCCACTGGCGGTGTCGGGAGAAGAGTTGTCGACATTTTACGCAGAAAAGGATTGCCTGTCCGAGCTTTGGTAATTTCAAATTATTTAAAAAACTCATTTTTCTCTGTTTATGGATCATGTTTTCTGCATGTTGTGCTATAATCATAACCGTCAATTGTTTAACAGGTGAGAAATAAAGAAAAGGCTATAAGCATGTTGGGTCCAGACATAGACTTGGTGAGTGCACTCGTATTTGCTAGAAGCTATGGTTGATTTTCAAAATATTGTTCAACTTATTTTGCTGTACATTTGTAATATTTTGGTTATTTAAGTTTCACGGCCTTCTCTGCCTGTAACTGTAATTAATTGAAACATTTTAGGTGGTTGGAGATATAACCAAGGAGGAGACACTGATTCCCGAGTATTTTAAAGGGGTGACCAAAGTCATTAACAGTGTCTCAGTCATTGTTGGCCCAAAGGAAGGGGACACTCCTGACAGGGCTAAATACAGTCAGGCAAGTTCACTAGCCTGGTCAGTGTTTTTAATGGCTCAAAACAACATTATTTTTTTAATTTTTGTGGCTCAATACTTTTTTTTTTGATTCTATGCAGGGAATCAAGTTCTTTGAACCAGAGGTAATATGACTATTACACATTTACTTTTCTGATTTCACAGAAGCTTATTTTGGTTTCCTCTCACATTTTACCTTTGAACCTAAATGCTCTCTTTTAATAGAATTAGCTGATTGCACTTTACAATAACTCTTTCCAGATTAAAGGCGATTCGCCTGAAAAGGTAGAATATATGGGGATGAGAAATTTGCTTAATGCAGTAAAGGGAGGTGTTGGACTAAGAAATGGAAAATTATTATACGGATCCGAAGGTACACTTTTGGAAGGAATTACAGAGTGATACTTTGATTTTCTTCCATTATTACTAACTTGATTTCACTTGTTCTTTCCAAATTTCCAATGTAGGAAGTTCTTTTAAAGATCTTGCTTGGGGTGCTTTAGACGATGTGGTGATGGGGGGAGTTAGTGAAAGTACACTTCAAATTGATCCAACAGGTGGTGAAAATGGAGGTCCTGCAGGAATCTTTAAAGGTTGGTGCCTTGATTACTTTTAGCTATGCATATCGTATAATTATCTATTTAGGAACCTCAACAGGCTGATTTTATAAATGTTGAACCAAAATGTTCTGTACTTAGTGTTGGCAACTTCATGTTTTGTTTTTCTTCTAGGTGTTGTTTCCACAGCAAACAATGGTGGATTTACTAGTATAAGAACAAGGGTATGTTGTTTCTTTTTTGGTTTGTGGTCTATATACTAGGAATAATTTAATCCTGTTATGAATTCTGATTTGCGGGGTCCCTCCAGCATAGAACAACTAGTGGTTAGTTCCTCACTAACTCACCCCTTATCTAACTCAACTCTCTTTTATTAGTCTTTTACGAGTCTTACGGCTCTAATTTCGTTCCATGGAGATTTCTCAATTGTTCATTACAGTTTTAATCGTACTCTGTTGGAGGTGCAATGGTTAATAATTTCTTTAGGACTACCATCAAGTGATATGTTTTGGACTTTCTACCCATTAATTCACAAGAAACATAATTTATTTTGGATGTTGTTTCTCTCACAAGGAAAATTTTGTTTTCCATTTACTGGTGCTTTTGATGGGCATGCACTTAATGATTTGATTTCACTTTCGATAGGCATATACTTCTATAAAACTGATGTTGATTGGCATTATATTCACTCAACTGATTTCACTTTTGATGGGCTTAAATCGAGACAAATCGATTCTGAATATGTATTCTAAATTATACAATTTCACAAGAATGGGTATAAAAACTTCCCTCTATGACTTAGTGAGAAACAATTCTGAAATTAAGTCACTTATAATGTATTTTCTGTAGCTTCTACTCTAGAATACTACAAAGTGTATAAGTTTCATAACTTGAGATGCTAATTTTCCACTCTCTTGAGAAATCTGCCAGCGTTCTATTTCTTTATAAAATAACTGAATTTTCATGATACTATGGATGTCAGTTTTCATAAAAAGTAGGAATAAATCACAAGACTATCCGGGGGCTTAAATGAGAAATTATAAAAGATTGACTTTTATTTTCTCCAGAATTTCTCAGTACCTGAAGATCTTTCTGCTTACAATGGTCTGGAGCTTCGTGTAAAAGGTGATGGTCGTCGTTATAAGCTTATTTTACGTACTAGCCGTGACTGGGACACCGTCGGCTACACAACCGGCTTTGACACTGTGGAAGGTCAATGGCAGTCGGTGAGTATTCTTATAATAGCCCAATATGTACATCAAATTTGTTATCTCTCCAATTGGCTAAAATTAACCGACTTTTAACTTTTTTATACATGTGTATGGCAGGTAAAAGTGCCTTTTACTTCTTTGAGACCTATATTTCGGGCAAAAACTGTAACAGATGCTCTACCCTTCGACCCTAGTTCTATAATATCATTGCAGGCATGCTCTTATATCTATGCTCTACATTCATCTTCATTTTTCTTTTTTAGTTTTCTTTCATTTCCTTATCTTACACTTTTAGGCTGCGTTTGGAACCCAGAAAATGCATAAGGAAACGAAAAGAAAATGAAAATGAGAGAATAGAAAAGAAAACCCGATTTCCCACTTGTGTTTGGCAATTTGTAGGAAACTCTGAGAAAAAGAAAAGCATTTATAAGGAATCCTTTTTTTTCCGAGTTTAGCAAATAACCCCTAGAAAATGAAATAATACGCAATAACAACAAAACACTTTATTAATGCAAAACCAGAAGGCTGTAACCAGAAAGATATAAAAAAAAAAAAGATACTATTTTAGTTTTTTTTTTTATATATAAAAAAGTTCAAACAAAAGTTATAATCAGTTGCATTTTCACCTTGTGTTTGGTTAATAGCTGGAAATCAAGCATATTTCAATGATAACAAAAAGCATATTTCAACCTGCATTATTATATACCTGCTCAGTAAACTCGAAGTCATCAATTAAGCAACAAGCACTATAATTTTTCGAAGTGATTTCATATGAACAAATCCTAATCGACTAGTCTAGTTAAGCTTAGAATCAGTAGTATCAATTGATAACATGAGATATATATAGAAAAAAAATGAATTAATACAAACTAAACCCAATCAATCGATCCAAGTAAGACTACTATATTTAGTTATTATGATCAATAAATGAATTTTTACTAAATAATCTTTTTACTAGCCAGAATCTTCGAAAAATTTCAGGGATATTATTGATTTGAACTGAAGTACCTGTTGAACAATTAGTTTAGAGGGAGAGAGAAGACTACCCTTAGATATATTTTGGTGGTTTAGAGAAAGATAAATAAATAGGTGAAATAAAAAGATTGTTAATAATGTGAACTGCTTTCAGCGTTTTCTCTCGATTGTTTTCTTTTTCCGTCCGTTATTAAAAGGAAAACAAATTCCTTCCTTTTACACATATAAAAGTTTTCCTACATTTTCTTTTATTTTCCTTTGGTTTTCTAGGAAACCCAAACATAGAAAAACATTTTCTGAGAAAACTTTTTCCGTTTCCCACACATTTTCCAGGTTCCAAACACACCCTTAACTTCTTTGCGTTACATTTTCAGCTCATGTTTAGCAAGTTTGAATATGATGGAAAGCTGAACCCTACTTTTAAGGAAGGTGCATTTGAGCTCCCATTATCCAGCATAAAGGCTTATATTAGCGAACCCATTACTCCCAGGTTTTAGCTTTTTATTAATCCCTCTTATTCTAATTTCAAATTTCAGGTACTTCCATAATTCCATTATTTGCTTGGAAACATGAACACACTTATATGTATTATTGATATATACTATGTTGTTATATAATGTAGGTTCATACATGTGGGATCTGCAGGAGTAACTCGACCCGAGAGACCCGGACTTGATTTAACCAAGCAACCTCCAGCTGTACGCTTAAATAAGGAACTTGGGTCCATTCTCACTTTCAAATTAAAGGTTTGTGTATATCTATACAAATAAATTTCAAATTGATTGGTTCATATCCTTTCCTTTGATTCCTATATAACATACAAGGAGATAAATCGAGAAACAAGTCGGGTATTGTAAGGATAATTTGTGTTTTGTTTCCTTCTCTCTGATGCTTTACTAGGGTGAAGATTTGATACGGGAAAGTGGAGTACCTTATACAATTGTAAGACCTTGCGCACTGACGGAAGAGCCTGCTGGAGCCGATCTTATTTTTGAGCAAGGAGATAATATAACTGTAATTATTATTCATCCCACTTTTAGAAAGTAAAATGAATTGTATATCAGGAAACTATTACACGTGTTGAATCTTATACGTCTTTATGTTTGATTGATGTAGGGGAAAATAGCTAGGGAAGAAGTTGCTCGAATATGTGTTGCTGCTTTAGAAAGTCCTTATGCGTGCGACAAGACATTTGAGGTTGTTCCTTAATCCTTATATATGTGTGTGTTTGCAATGGATTTTTTGAATTTAAAAAGATTCGAAAATTTGATACATGGTGGTGTAATATTTCAGGTTAAGAGCGTTGTTCCTTTTAGTGAGCCATTCACGGTGGATCCTTCAAATCCTCCTCCTGAGAAAGATTACGATGTCTATTTCAAAACCTTAAAAGATGGCATCACAGGGAAAGAAGCTCTAGAGAAAAGTCCAGTGGCTGTCTAAACCCATGTTTGGCTTGTCCACTTTGATTTATACATATACAGTGCAAGTTAGCAAGTATATACATTCTATTAAGATAAAAGGTTTTTAGTAAGGTTTATGTATCTTTCCACAATAATAGACTGTACTTTTTTATCTGAAAATGCTCTATTCTTCCATTTTTTCAGATTCGTGCTCAAGGAAAAGTGAGAATAGATTATACTACAATAAAGCGTCTTCTCCTTTGGCTAATTCAATGTTGCAAGGCATCATGCGATTGCTCACCATTGTTAGGACTCAGTGTTACTTGATATTCATAATTATTAGTTCATGAGCAGCTACAACTTAAAACGTAGAACAGTACATCTCTTCGTAAAGTATCCGACAAGTATCATGCTTTGGTATTTGATACACTTTTTTTACTATTGGGTGCTCGTTCAAAGACAACGAGACATGACCAGAAATGTGGAAATATAAATGTTATCTAAATGTGTCCATTACACCGTGTATGTAGTGCGGCGATGATGTCTTATTCTATAATCAGGTAACAAAAGTACTAAAATCTGGACCTTGATTTGTCACATTTGCATAAAGTTTCGAATGTTGTGGTCTTGGACAGCTTAATTGATATGCGTTTGGACCACTAACACTTTGTTTGTGGCAAATAACAGGTAATGCAGTAATTTTAAGCAAAACGGCATATGACCTTTTCACATATGTACGTACAGTGTTGTTTCAGATGCCCTTTTCACTCTCAAGAATGCTTGTTACTTGAAGCTTTTGTAAGTTGGTTATGTTGAGACTGTAACACGCAAAAGCCAAGCCGGGATCGAAATGAACTAAGAAATAATGAAAAAGTAAGCCAAATCATTGCATTTTATTATGTGTTTTATGATGTTTGAAGTATTACTTGTTTGTTCATGGTTTTCATTGAGAATTTTTTTCACAATTCCTTTGGAGTTGTCTTCAAAAGCTCACAAAATCAAGGTGTTATTTTTAAAACTCGTTGACAAAAGCTTTTCTCTATGAGGAAACTTGCAAATATAGAAAAAAGTATACCGCCTTAATAAAAACTAAACAGTGCATATCAATACCAGTATATAAATAGATTAAAGGAGGAAAAAATCAATCAGGATATGAGATATATAAATTAAGGTGACAATGACGTCTTGGTGGTGATGATGATCGTGGCGCATGGTGGAAGCAGTGGAGGTTGATCTCTAACACAATGGTTGAGTGGCATCTATAAAATTGTGGGAGATAGAGGAGAGTGACGAGACGGAGCACCGATCTGTTTTGGTTTACTAGATAAGTTTTTCATGTTGTACTATCTTAACTTAGTTCCCCGATTAACAAAAACTTAAAAAATTTAATTTACTTTACTGCTAACAGAGAAAAACAAAATACGTTTAGTGTATTGTATTATATGTGTTTAACGATTTACGGACTCAACTACTAATTTGAACAATTGAGCTACTTATTTACGAAATTTGTCTACAATTGAGGACCTATAGTTAAACAAAATAATGAAATGATACTCACGTTCTCTCCCCTATCACATGGTGAGTACAATTATGTCAATATCCGTAAAAAATAGATCTCCAAATGTGAGATATAGCGACTTCAATTTCGTCGATTTAGGCTGTTAGTCACTTAGTTAGATGAAATTTCATAGTTCGGTACCTCAGTTGTTAAAATTGGTAGTTCAATACCTAAATCGTTAAACACTGTTAGTAAAATACACTAAACGTATTTTTTCGCCACGCCTATTTCGATGTACACTATGGTATTATATTAGAGTTGATACAATATTTATGTAGGTTTTATCTGGTTTTTGTTTATTTTCATATTGTTTCATGCCTTTCGGAATCTGATAACAAACTTTATCGTATGTTAGAGCAATCGCATCAGTGTAGCTAAAATGGCCCAGAATTGTTATTTTACCTATTTAATCTTTTAAGTTGGGCTTGCAACACCTCATTCATTCGGATGGGTATTTTAACTTTCATTATCGATGTACCCACTTTTGAACAGTAATATGATTCAAATAATATATTGTTTTTGACCCAATAACGTCATTAATTAATTCATAGAAAACATTGTAAATTTTCATAATTCAAGTAATTATTACTTTTTTCACCTACAATTTGTCAGTTTTTATTTTCTTTAGTAAGTTTCTTATATTTTATCTCATTAAATTACTTGTAAAAAAATATAATCATATTTATTTATTTACCAATTCAAATTATATTGTAAAATAAAGGTCAAAACTAATTATATTTTTAATTTAATCAATTGGTATTTTAAATGATCCGTTGGAGAGATAAATAGTTAAACCGGATTTGTATTTTAGATAATCTATTGTGTGGGTACTTATTATAGACAATATGTAAAATAGAAATAAAATGACTTTTATCGATATGTATTTTAGAAATACTGTTGTGATTGCTCTTAGAAATAAAATGAAAAACAGGCATTAGTTATAATTTCTTGACACCTATTTTGGTCTGAAGTGGGAATTTAGCTACGCATAGGTTGCGACACAATCGATTTCTTGTTGTTTTGAATGGAGATGTGTTACTAATTAAAAACTTGGTGTGGTGTTTGATTTTTCGAGGGAAAAAATACATTTACTACACCAACCTATATTGCTGTAAACGATTTGGGTATCCATATTTCAAATTTTTCAATTTAGGTACCACACTATAATAACTTTTCAATTTAGATACCACCGTTTAAATAAATCACGGAATCATGTCATGTGACATTTGACAAACATTAATTTGAGAGGTTAATTTGACAATTTTGCATAAAAAATTGTCATCATATAAAAACGTTTCCTCCAATTTCACACATAACAAAAATTTGGATTATATGCTAAAAATTTTTATATGTGAAATTGGGGGAATTTTTTTTCTAAAATGACATATTTTTAAAAACATATAGTTTGGTGTACTAAACCTATAAAACTTCATTTTCTCATAATATTTAGCAGGTTGTTTGAATTTAACATTTCTGCTACAATTGAATATGGCATCTAATTAAGAACCTTCTACTTCTTGTATAGCATCTGATTGAAAACATTTTAAGTTAATTTATTTTGTTTAGATTCTAAATGTAAAGTATAATAATGGATTGATTAATTTTTCCTCCTAATTTTAAGCTAGGATCGGCTGGATCTATGGATCTATAGTTTGGGCACATTTCCACAACAGGCCTATATAGCCTCCTTAGACTATTATAGCCTCTTTATTTAACTCGAAATGAATATAAAAAAAAATATAACTATTCAGAATACTCAGTAATCTAACTTTCCAAATGTCATATTATAATTTACTTTAAAGTGTCAAATATGTTCTCAAAAATTAATCGTGCAACTTTTACTTTAATCATTCCCATGCTAAAGCATGGTATTTAGACGACGGTGCCCTAGATGAGTATACATTTAAGCTAGCTAAAGCCTCAAAATCATTCAAATTGAAAGAGCTAAGCTCGGGCTTGCCTTGAACATCAATCAAGTAGGCTGAACTATTTTAGCCTAATGTTGACCCGTAACCACCAGTCAGGATGGTTCCCTCCCGATATTACTCGGCCTTTGCTAGGGGTCAGACTAATAGGAGGGGCAGTAAGTTTAAACTAAATATTTGGGCAGCGAAATCAGTCGAATTGATGAGCGCTTTAAGCCAGTTAGCGGACCTCCAATGTGAGCTTGTTCTATTAAAGGCTTTTATGAGTATCTCTAAAATGTATCTCGAAAAAATAAGTTTTGTATTAAGGTATCTAATAATAATGTATAAAGCTAATATTTTATTTTCATAAGCGGATGAAATACTGGTTGGATGACTACTCCATCCGTTCTCATTTAATGGTCTACTACGAAACTACGTGCAATTTTAACCGGTTTATAACTTGTATAAAAATTGTCGAAATGATTTTTTTTTAAAATCAAATCATAAAATTTAATATTTGAACTATATGATCAATTTTTGAAAATTTCTATTCCGATAATTTTGATACAAGTTTTTGACCAGTAAAAATTGTATGTAGTTTCGTAGAATTAAATAGAAACGGAGCGACAAGATTCTGAAATGGCTATGGATCTTCTTTTATATGGATCATGTATTTATCATTGGCTGGTTACAGTTCTTTAATCTTTATGTTCAGTTGAAGCAAACTAAAAAAAGATCTTAACAAGTTAGCACTAATTTCTAAGCCAGTTTTACAAGTAAATTTATTTACCCCATGAAAATTTTGGATAAGGATGAGATTTAAAATTGATAGATGATATATGAAGTTGTATGTGATGATCGCATGTGTGACGCTAAATTTAAAGTTTGCACATGTAACATGTGGACACGTACTAGGAAAGCCATATTAATTAATACAAGTGTGAATGCATAAACTTATTGTTTGTAACGTAATACTAGCATTGTTTGTACAAATGAGAAATGGAAATTAAGCAAATTGGAAATTTAGACTATTTTAACGTGCGCCTTCACACTCAATAAATTATATTTATAGCATTCGTGCATACCACGACTTTAGAAACACATACTCTGTATAGGAGGTATATAGAAGAGGAACATAAGTGTATACAATTCGAGAATCACGATATCACTCATAATTTCAATTACTTTTAAAAAAATTTGCATGTTTTTTTTATTAGAATATGTAAAAAATGATGGTTTAACATCTTCATTTTTCTATCTCATTTAGTATAACTGTTTACGTAAAATTTGACACACCCACGAGCCATTCCTGATTTCGCCCCTGAGTTAATGTTAGAGGTGTACATAAACCGAACCAAACCGAACCAACCCGATTAGTAATTGGTTTGGTATGTTTTGAATTTTGATAAACCGATTTAATCGGTTCGGTTTGCGGTTTCAGTTGTTTTCAAACTGAACCGATTATTTTTAATCATATATAAAATAATATAATTATTTATATATATACATCAATAAATTGAGATATGATATTTTACTTGCTATTTGTAGTTATTAATAATATATTTTGTTAAATCATTTATAAATTTACTTGTTATTCGATTTTTGGTTTAAAGTTGCAAATGAAATATAAGCGAAAGTTTTACGAAATTAGTGTAATTTTGAATATTGTGTTTTTTATTTGTTTAAGTTCAAACCGAACCAAACCACATCGAACCAAACCGATTATGATTGGCTTGGTTCGGTTTCGGGGATTTTTTTGTCAAAACCGAACCGAACCAATTGTTTTTGATTGGTTTAGTTCGCATTTTACTAAAAAAAACCGAACCGAACGGACCGTGTACACCCATGTATAATGTTGTTTTAAATGTAATTTGACACCTCATATATGTAGAACCAGGTTCGTTACATCATTTATGTAAATTTGTTCGGCCTACGTGTTCAAAACCTACCTTACGTTATAGGAAAATAAACATATTCTCTTTATTCGCATAATTAAGTCCTAACTTAGGTTTTGTTTATTTCCGATTCCAAAATAGAAAATTAAGTAGGTTGAAGCCAAATATAAGTTTATCTGACTTAGAAAAAGTAGACTTTAAAAAATAAACCAGAAAAATCAATTTATGTGAAGAAAATAGAATTAAGAAAGGAACCAAAAATGTGCATCATAATAGGTTACAGATGCATAACATAAATTATCTGGGGTTTCTTTTGTTTGATTAATTTCTACTTAATTAGCAACAAAAAATTGCTGCTAAATAATAGAGGAGCCAGTGACGTCTCTGAAAAAGACTATTTCACCAACTACTTATATTAGTTTAATCCTTAACTATTGCTGATAATAGCTAATATTTTCTCTTTTTTTTTTAATCAATACCAGCAACCATTTATTGAAATAATTTTTTCTCTTCCATGTACACACAACCTGATGAAGATAATGCGAAACTATGATAAGATATTACCATTATTTAATTAAGTAAATAATCACCGCTGAAATTATTGTTACAACGCGTTACCCGAATTTAGCTATATTTTTGCCCAAAACTGACTTTTATTTTAGGACCCAGTCATTATTTAGACAATATTCCAAGTTTAAAACTGTCCACTAGTCTTGCATTAGATAAGTACTCCGTACAAATTGATACAAAAAATAACTTGTGGGAAAATAAATAATAAAGTTCAAGGACAATGACAAATTGGAGCTGAAATACTATGACGTTGTATAATATGCTTTTTTGTTACAAAATATATAATATGAATACATACGATAATTATGTTTTTCATTTAAAATATACTTCCTTAATTAGAACTACTTCATCTGAACATGCCCAATAGTTACCTAAGCTTTGTTGTTTAGGAGTTGGAGAAAACTACGAACAAGCGGGAACACGATCGACTTAAAATTAAGACAATCTCGTGATGATCTTGCACGTTTAGCATACTAATCCATCTCTCAAGCTTTTCAAGATATACATGAAAGAAATTTTTGACTGAATTCTATGTGGTTTCAGTTATATTCTAATTAATATAAAGATTGCTAGTTAATTATAATCCAGCTCTACAAACAAAATTAACACTGTTGGAGTATAATATATATGAGCTGTATATTAAAAGTGGTCACTTATTTAGTAACAAGTTATATATAATATTACAATTACAGAAAAATATTATGAAAAAAAAAAAAAAAAACTGGGAGACTGTATGTCTGTATTGGCTTTCCAGAGTTGAAGGAGAGGAAAAAAAAAATGACTTTTCAAAGGCTTTCCAAATATAAGGTAAATGAGATCTTGTAAAAGTTCTAGTAATGTTTGCTCAAACAATGTGAAACGAAAGTAACATGTAAGAAAAACTTTAAAATTTCGAGAAAACTAGTGTTTATATTTTAATAAATATTTCCTCAAAAGTTAATATTTTGCAAAATATATATTTCTTAAACGATACGACCCTAAACTAGAGTACTAGACTTACCCAACCTACTACTAGTATAGTTTAATGAAAAAGATCTATACTAGTATCCAAAAAGAAAAAGATAAAGAAGCATATTGGAGTATATAATAAGAATTCGGTAAAAGTTAGGTATTAAATAATCACAAGGACGTACACAAGATGGTCATGGTGTTAATTACAGCAATATAGAGACAAATCCAGAATCGGACAATTTTTTTTATTCCGTTACTTACTATGCTGAAATCTAGGCAACTTTAACAGAAAAAAAAAGGTAAAGATACAAGAAAAAAAAATGAAATAAAAAAGTGTTGGAAAAAAAAATGGTACCTTAAATCTCATGATACGCACCTTTAAAAAAAAAAAAAAAGACCCCGCATGATACGCACGGTAACACATGAGACAAATGAGACTTGGCCTATGTCACAATGACACGTGTCACTTACCCGGTGGTCCCACACCAAGGAGGCAGGCTATACCGTCGTTGATCTTCCAAAATTCCACGTCGGAAAACCAGTGAGCACTCCGGCAACTCCCCGAGATCTGCAAATAAAGACTCGTCCTCCTCCCCCATCGGAAAAACCATCGCTCCACTATCACTACCGCCAATTATGGGGCTATCTAACATAGTCGAGGTTGATTCAAAATCGGAGAACCACTTAAGTTCATATGTACCTAGTAAAGGGTCCTCGGACATACCAACGAACTGGTTGTCGAAAATTACCATTTCGTCCTCAGAAGAATTCGTCGAGTTAGCGGAGACAGGTGTGGCCACCTCTGCAACCGTAGTGGTGGCAAGAAGCGGCTCATTCTTTATCTCGTCGATAACCTTGCTATTCTCTTTGACGTTGATGTTCTTGTCGATAATACTTTTGTCGTTGTTACTATTGTTGTTGTTTTTCGAGGCCGGCCAAGGGTGGTTATGTTCACAAGAATATGTAACAAGAAGCATAGTGGGGTCCGCTCGACTTCTTTCGACTTGTTTCCTAGCTGGACAACCCTTAGAGCTACTGCACCTATAGTAACCCCTGTCCAAATAAGCAATAATACACCATTCAAGTAAAGTAAAAAAAAACAAACATTAAGATTAAACAACTACTTGAATGGTTAGTAACAAAAAAGTCATTCAAGTATGTAAATATCGGACCCTGAATCTTGATTCACAATAGTTCAATAAACCTTTTTTTTATTTTTTGTAAGGAATGATAGATACGGCAGGAGCTAAAACTAATTAAAACTCAATTTTAATATCTACCTGGGATAAGGGGAACCCTTGATTGGCTTCTGCCCATACTTCCTCCAAGCCCACGAATCCGACGGTGGAGGTGTTTCGCCCTTAAGCCGTGATCCCTCCACGTCTCTAATAGGCACAGAGACCACTTTCTTCTGCACCGCTCGCCTACTAAATCAAAGACCATGTTTAGACTAAAACAAGAAAAGGTGAAATTATTTTAACCACTAATAGTTTGGAAATCAGATTCCTTTTCGCAATTAGACAATTACCTCGTTTTCGGAGAACTATTCGAGGTGGAGACCACCGTGGCACGTGGAGAATCTTCGCTATATTCCGGGGAGTATTCAGGGTCGTCTTGATCGTTTAGACACGAATTGTTTCTATGCTTGCCTTCCATTTTAGGCATCATTAGAGTTAGTTTCTATATATATAAATATATATATTCACAAACTCTTACACACTAGATGTTGATGATGGTTACTTGATTAACCGCACGAGTACTTAAAAAGGATAGAGAGAAAAAGAAAGGAGATGAAGGGGTTGGTGATTGCAAGGGGGACTTAGTAGATGGGTACAGAAAGGCAGTATATTTGTTTATAAGAGACGTGCAAGCAAATGTGAAAATAAAATAAAAACTCAAGTATTTTTAAATGTAAACATCTTATGAAATATGAAAAGGACATTTTCGTTGATTTTGATTAGTCTAATAATCCATGTGAATTGGGCAGCACTTTCTTTAAGTTGTTGGGGTGATTATCTTTTTTCCCGTTTCCCTTGTTGCCCTTGTCCTAACGCGAAAATTCCTTTTTATTCGATTGATCTTCTTGTTTTTAACTCACTAAGCTACGTATACATTATTGTTTATATATACTTGTTGTTAGTGTTTGTAGGTTTATAGGATCCTAATTTTTTTGCCATAAGTTAATACGATATTAGAGACTTATCCTTTTATATTGTTTTTTTTTTTTTTGCATCGACCAAAGTAATGTTTGCGATTTACATAGAGAATAAACGGCAGTGAAGTTGCGACAAAGGTATGTTAACAAAGGAGCAAAAATTAGCTATTGAAATTATCGAATTGTTGTCTTCAAATGACTTACCAAATGTCATGAAGTAAGTTGGATCATAAACCGTCCGTGTCTCGTTCATCATTATGATCGATAGCTAGCAGTAAGTAAATCCATAATGCATCAAGGTTCCATATACATAAAGAATTTTTAGGCAAATATAAACAATAGTTATAATTAACGGGCAAGAGCTAGCGTAAAGTTATATCATCACAAAATTTTAGTAATATATATGGTTGCAACGGTTAAAAGAGTACAAATTCCCCATCACAATTACTCATTTTAAAATTATTCGTTTTATCTTATCCTTGTTTTAAGATCTGAGAGGCCAACTTGCGAAATGGTATGATTATTGAGTGACATAATTAATACCTTTGTCAACTCTACACAGAGGCAAGCTCATTTACAACGGGGTTGGCCGCTTTATAAAACAATATAAGAGAATATAAGACAACTGTTCTCATTAAAATTGTTCAATTAATAAACTTAAACCTTACAGGTAAATGGATAACAAATTTTGGATACTTAAGTTTATTCCAATAATCGAATAAGACGTGAAAAGAAACCGATGTAATCACTACAAGAAAATGTCCATGTCCCCGTTGAGTGTTGCCAAAATCGTTTTACCATGAGTATATTGTGACGATCCAGATTTCCAGTAAGGAAATTCTGTGGTGCGGTGTTGTGCGTCAGTCCCACATCGCGCAGATATGAGAGTACCATGTGGTATATGAGCTTAAAGATTCATTTCCTATCAACAATGCCTTTTAAAGTCGTGCGACACAACAGTAAGGACGGAACTCCATAGTTAAGTGTGCTTATCTTGGAGTAATACCAGGATGGGTGACCCATCTGGGAAGTTGTGCCAAAACGGATAATATTGTTGATACGGGCGTGACGGTTCGGTCCGTGGGGCCGGATCGTTACAATACCAACATGACATTTGATTGTATCCTAGAACCCAATACTCTCGCCTAGCATGATTTATGAGTAATTGATAGTAGGGTTGGTTTCCGGTTTGGCTAAAACTATGATTAGGGTTTGGTAGTTCATAAAAAAAAAGTTCTATACACACCCTTCTTTTTAAGCCTTAATTGATCAAGACTAGTTTTCCCAAAAATTATTAAGTTTGCCCCTGTAATGTAAATGCAAAAATAAAGCTTCATTTGAAAATCATATAATTTTATTACTCTAAAAGTAAAAGTAATAAATTCCTTTTATAAAATACTCGTATGTGTGGATTATGCTATTCACACAACTGAAAAACTCCAGACCACACTCGCTTAGGTGGGTCCCTCCGATTAGGGTGATTCTAGATACACAACTTACACACAACTCCCACACTCCCTAGTTAATGAAATACATATGCATCCCTCCAAATGTACATAAAACACAATCTATAATTTGATAAACCAAAATATAAATATTCAACATAATAAAAACTCAACCTACTAAAAACCCAAATAAAAATATAGTAGAACCCTAGTTGAGACTATCCTAAATTTAAATATTAATTAAAAATAAGAAAAATTATTAAATCTGGTATTAATAATATATATATATATATATATATATATATATATATATATATATATATATAAATAAATCCAACTTACTAAAAACCCAAATAAAAATATAATTGAACCCTAGTTGAGACTACCCTAAATTTAAATATTAATTAAAAATAAGAAAAATTATTAAATCTGGTATTACTAATATATATATATATAAACCCAACCTACTAAAAACCCAAATAAAAATATAGTAAAACCCTAGTTGAGACTACCCTAAATTTAAATATTAATTAAAAATAAGAAAAATTATTAAATCTAGTATTAATAATATATATATAGGGAAATGTTATATGAACATCATGAAAAACACCCAACTAGACACTTTTTCGTAAAAACGCTCCAAATCAAGATTTGGTTAATGCAAATCTCAATGGTTTCACGACGGTAACACAAATATGCGTCTTGTTTTTTTTTTCCAAGATGTATAATGACATGTTTTCGAAATTATGGTAAAATTTAAAAATTCAAAACATGTCATTATACATTTCAGAAAAAAAAAAAAACAAGACGCATATTTGTGTTCCCGTCGTGAAACCATTGAGATTTGGATTAACCAAATCTTGATTTGGAGCGTTTTTACGAAAAAGTGTCTAGTTTGGTGTTTTTCATGATGTTCATATATCCTCCTATATATATATATATATATATATATATATATAACTCACACCCACCTAAGAGAGTGTGGTCTGTAGTGCACTCCAATTTATTCCCACCATTTTTTTCAATTTAATAAAATTGCCACATCAGTTGCTACCTAAGAAAGTATGGTCTGGAGTGCAGGAGTTCTGAGTATCATTTTACTATAACATGTTCTCTGTCATGGTGATATCAACTTGTGCATCACTTTCTCCTTTTTTTTAAAAAGGTATTTATCTTTCTCACCTTAGTTTATTTAATTTTATTATCATGAAAAGTCAAAAGTATCTCTTATCTCAACCGCGTTGTTTAGCAGTAAAAAAATCAAGAGGATCGAGTTTTTAATTTCAAGTGGTTAAGCTGTCTAAATTAATGATATCATCGTAATTTTTTTGAAGTGGACGTATGACAGGCTCAGTACGTATTAATGTATAAAAAATGTTAGGCATTAGTAAAATAAGGAACTCTCTTTTCAAATTATGTGTATCCTTATTCAGGTACAATTATTTATTTTACTTTGTGCCGGTTTGGCATATACATTATACTAGTACTGGCTAATAATATAGCTTTACTTTTGTTTTCATTTAGAATATAACCCAACAACCAAGAGATGATCAAATAATTAAAGCTTAATTAGATTGTTACTTATAACCAATACTTAGACGATAATTATATATAATCTCAGTACTATCCGCTTCTGATGATCGTTTTTTTTTTGTCTCATTAAGTGACTACTTATGAACCTTTTTTATTTTATTTTAATTACTAAAACACAAAATAGAAAAAAGGACAGAAAAAACGAAGATGAACTTTTGGGAACTAAAAGTGGACTGTGGGGTCTCCTCAATCTTGCCACTAAAAGTAAATTTGCAAGTTATTGCTCGAAATATTTCTATACTTTGTTTGTAACATATTTAGCATTAGTATATATATATATATATTGACAATGAAATTAATGTTGTAAACTCATAGTACTGCATATGAATTGATACTAAAAAAAAAAAAAAAAAATCAGATCGCAAACAGAAATAGTAACAGATTTTGCTTCTCAACGCCCTAATCGGAGACGACATGACTACATAATATCATTTTACTGACAGATTTTATCATTTAAGGACAGATTTATAACACGTGCCAATTGATATTTTGTTGTAGTGTACACAAAACATCACATGGCCATTGAAGCAAAAAGAATCAACATTGAATGTATAGAAACAAAACGGAATCTCACGAATCACCTTTGGATTAGCTATTATATAACCGGAAAAATCGAACCGGATTGATAACCGAACCGAAAAAGATCGAAACCGAAAAATCGAAAAAATTTCGAGTCGATTTCAGTTTTTAATAAAACCGAACCGAAAAAAGCCTAAATCGAAAAAGACCGAAACCGAAAAAGCCCGCAAAAGACCGAAAAAAAAACCGAAAACAGAAAAAAAAAAAAAAAAAAAAAACCGAAACTGGATCGAAAAAAACCGGTGCGGTTCGGTCCAAAAAATAAAAAGACCGAAACCGAAAAAAATCAAACCAAAAAATATATTCGGTTTCGGTTTTGCTAAAAACCGAACCAAATAGGACCCAAACCGGCCTAATTATATATAATCTTTGAAAATTGCTAGTGTCACACAGATTTGCATATAATCTTTGAAAATTGCTAGTGTCACACAGATTTGCAGTTAGTCTATCTTGACCCAATCTGAAGAAGAGATAAAAAAATATTAGGATGAATATCAACTTTGATCTCTCTTTATCATTCTATTATAATAAGTCAACTCAAATAACTATCCAATTTAGCCATTTTTTTTTCAAAAATACTCTTATATCTTTTTATTAATTATAATAATATCATACCTACATAAAAAAAATATAAAAAATAATAACTAATAACACTATTTATCCATCTTTAACGACCAAACATTATTTTAAATCTTATCATTTTATACTTTTTTTATTTATTATCCACGTATTTGTATCATAACTAAAATTATTTTTTATATTTTAATTGCACTGCGCGTCACACACGTAACGCGTGCGGACGATTACTAATATATATATATATATACTCTGTTTATAAGAGTTATCTTCAATATCACTCATACAATTATTAAGCATCATAAAAAATGTAAGGAATACTAGCTATAGGAAGTTGTTCATGTTTTATTGTTGGATTCAAACATTTGATGGAGTTTTGTGTCATTGTATTGCCGTTTCTCGTTTCTTCTAAAGTTTTAGATAACGCGTACGCATTTATTTCCTGTATCGTTCACCGGCCACTTGCTAATTTGGCAAGTATATATGGTTTCGACTATGACACAGTTCATCTCTGTAGTTTGAATTAGCAAGTCATCGGTTGTCGTAATTTGACCACGTTAAGTTGGTGATTGGCCCCATGTATAACACTATTAGTCTCGGTATAAATAGATCATGTATGTGCCAAACTAATTTCACCTCAATACGAACCAATTAATATATAGAAGCAATCTAAAATTTGTCTCCAAATGTGACATTTGGAAAACTAAATATTATTTTCTTAAGTCTAATATCAACATTTAATCCAAGGGCCAAACTTCAGTTTAGCCGCTCAAGTTAATACTGAACTTCAGCCACACCATTTTCACATAATATAAATATCTAGTTGTGTTAGTACAAGATTGTATTGAGGTGACAAGTTGAAAATAATTTTGGTCCCTATCATGTTATTAATATAATGTAATCCAATAAATTTGACAATGTCAAAATTTATCTAAATTTTTTAAAAATACTCACTCTAATATTATAATTACTCTTAAATGTCATCATTCAATTTAAATACATAAATAACTTAAATAAATATCATGTTCCACACAAATTTATATTTCAAACAAAATCGCCATAAAAGTAAAACATTATATTACTCTTTATATACGATTGTTAATTTATTATATTTATTCATCGATATTTTTTTTTTAAATATTAATTTTATTTGTCGGAATCATATCTATGTTACTACGTATGCGTGTGTAACAATTACTAGTATATAAGATTTAGAGACAAAAATAATCTCGCATCCCTACTTATAACATTTGGAGAGAAATTTTGAATTGTTTATTTCTAAATTTTTGGTTTACATTAGCTATTGTAGTGAGCTTATTTCAATTATTGGGTACCAATGTGTTTAAAGTGAACCAACTATAAGACTACAAATTGTTCAATGGAAATATGAGAACCAAGTACGTTTTGGCCAAAGTATTGAGTCCTATTTGGTGTAACTCACCTAAATATTTATTATTTGTAATAAAACAAGATTGCACTAAATAAAAATATATTATAATAAATAAACGTAATGTTATATAAATTCAACAAAATATAAAAATACATGTTAATGACGGTTTATTATAAATAAATCCGCATACATATTGCACTTGATTATAAAAAAGAAAAAAAAATGCATTTTAACTTAGAATTTTTTTTTATTATTTTTCAGCGTGATGACAAGAACGAAAATGATGGAAAGTTTACAGCTGTCGTTCTTTGTAAGGTGGACACGGGGCGGATTTGTTTCAATCCTAACACAACCCGTAAAATAAATGGCGGGGCGGATTGATAAAATTTAAATCTCAACCCAACCCAATCAAACCCGCAAAATAAACTGCGGGTTGGGACGGGTTGAGTTTAGATTGATTATTAAATTTTTATTTTGGTCCTTTATTTTTCATAGTTTGGATAATCAACTCAAATTTTAAAATAAATTGAATATTTCAAACAGAAATATAAATTAAACTCAATCAAAGTACGTTTAGAACATTTACGAACAAGTAATAAAACTAAAATATAACAATAATTAAATGTTTGAAACGGATTGAGACGGATTAACCCGCGGTTTGTGAATCTCAACCCTAACCTAAACCGCAAAATATATAGCGGATTGAGGCGGGACGGATTGATTTTTTTTGGACATTCAACCCAACCCAACCCGTCCCAATCCATGTAGGTTGGATTACGAGACAGATTTACGGATTTTTTGTCCCCCCTAGTTCTATGTATATACCATAACTTCGATGGTATCGATTAATTTCATTATAGCTTTTAAGTAGTATAATTTTATATATATATAAATCTTCTAGAAAGGAATATGTGCATTTACTATATGTAACATTCTTATTACGTAACTAATAGGTGTGTCACGACTTTAATTAATCGTTATCTTACCTTGACTTTACTACCACTTGCACCATTTGATTTCTCTTATATGTTTTATGTACGAGTATTTAAATACAATCTAGATAATACATCTTATAACTTAAGTCTATTCGTAATTACAAAATTTTGTCGTGTTATATACTGTCATCTCAATTTAGGACGTATCTTAGTTATTACAATATTAGTTATATATGGATGTATTTTTAGAATTAAGATAAAACGTAAATTCCGTAGTTTTTTTTTTTTTTTTTTTTAAGATTAAACGAACCGTCTATTGATAAGTGAATATGTACAATTCTCGAACAAAACAATTACAAGAAATTACATTACATGATAGGTTATGAAGCCTAATCGCTAACAAAGTTCGGATAACATAATTTAATGCTCTACTGAACACCTCATTTGTTTTTCAAACTATCTGGTTGGAACCGAAAGACAGATTATGTTAATACGAGTTATCAATAAGAGAAATACTTCCACCAAACAAACCTATATTTTAATTTCTTAGATAATAGAAAATACTTCGAATTGTCTTTAATAAATAAATGTTTCTTAGAAGGAAAAATTTGTGTAGAATGCAATGTTTGTATTTAAATTTCACAAATTTCAGCCGCCGCTCCAGGCGGCGGACGGATGGCACCGATCTCCTCTTTCTGGACCTATCCTCATATTTTTTCGATCTATCACATACATCGCCAACAGTGGAGAATTTTTTTTTCTCACAAGTTAGGCTTCCCTTCTTAGATACTCACCCGTGAATCTAGGGCCTTACTATGACCACATTTCTTGTTTGATTTTGGACTTTTTACTTTTTGCTTAAATTTTTAATATGTTAAGGATTGGATTAGGCAAATATATAGAAGCTTACGATTATGGATTTTTTGGACGTTATTTTTGAGGAATTTTGCTATTATAGGCCTCTTTAGATCGGGTATCAGGGTGTTGGCACCGGATGATACTTCACGAGCTGAGCGGATTGGAACTGTAAGCTTACTTATGAATACGGGCTAGGATGTGTACTTAGCTTTACTTTAGGTTGCAATTTAGCTTAATCATTAGTTTATGGTATAGGATGGATCAAACCGACAGGTTATGTGCTATGTTTCGTTCAGCCGTATGTACCTTTTGATCTTGGTTCAAAAGATTATGCTTGAGTTGTGGTGCAATTTGTCATGTACATGACGAATCTGCTTGTCTTTGTTGTTGGGTTATCTATATTTAAACTTATTTATAATTATAGCTTATGTAATTCTATGTGAATATTCATTACATTGTGGATTATGGCTATCGATATTGGTGTAAAATTGAGTGTATTGCAGTCGATTTCGGTTCTTGGATTGGTCTGTCTGTGTCCTTGGTCTCAGTTGTCCTATTTCTGTTACGTGTGCTTGCATACCAATGTTGTTTATTTAAGTTGTGTTGAGTATATCATATTGGGCCTTTCGTGTAATACCGAATGATTGGTTTGTGCTCAGTTCTGTTATCATTGGTTGATCCGTTTTTGTCTCGTGTGCTGTTAGGTTGGATTGCACAATAATATTTCACTTTTTAGTTGGACATTTGAGATGAGTGTATTTTTATATTTTTTAGCTTTTGGGTTGCTTTTTTTAGCTTGTTTGAAATGAATCAGATTGACTTGTTAGATCAGGTATACGAGACGTCATTGTTTTGTTATGTATTATATGTTTTTCCGTCAAAATTTTGAAGCATGTTAAAATGAGAATGACTCTTATATACTAAAGCATTTTCCTTTTTAATAATAATGAGTATACCGATGATGATTAAAAAAAAAAGTGCAATCCATATCCGAGTGAAGTAACTGTAAAAAGGTTACACTCGCCACCGGAGAAGCAGTATTTGACAATTTTTTCAAATTTTCTAGTTGTGTTTACAGTAATCCAAGGTTTCATTTTCTGATGGACGGTCAAGGTAATTAGGACATGTAATGCAGCCTTGTACTATTTGTCTATACAGTATATATATATATACTAGGGGAAGCTAAATGGGGACGATCGGGTGCCACGGCACCCCCCATAATTTTAGAAATTCCAAGTTACGCAATTTTTTTTTAGTACAATTTCTTTTTAGGTGTAGATTTGGCACCCCCATAAAAATATGTTACTTGTACATGTATTTATAGCTATATTTTGGCATCCCCATTTACACATCCTGAATTCACCATACTCCCCATGCTTCATTGTCCTATTTTATAAAACAACAAAATTGACATCGTTGTGGCTTTGTTTTCTCAACAAATCTTATCTATAATAAATAGTAAGCTTCCACTTGTAATTTGTACGAATCTGTTTGGCACCGTCACGACTCTCCTTCATTTCAACTTTGGGCGATAAATAAATAACCAAAATTTAAGAAGAATAACAAATTTAATTTGCATATAGAAAAGAAGGAAAAAGGTCATCCTGCACGTAAAATGATCGGGGTTTCATTCGGTTCGATTTTTTACTAAACCCAAGTCGAACGAATTGGAAGTCGTCGGTTTGGTTCGCTATGGGCCTGGTGGTAATTGGATAGAAGTCAATATTTTACTGTACACTTTGCCGAGTTTAGTTTGGAACTGCAATATAACAAGTTGGAGTAATATCTCATGCTAAGATAACGTAATGTCTATAAATTTACTTCATGTGGATGTTATTCAATTATATCAGCCTTTTGAAAATAACTCTTAACAAATATGCGCAAATGAACTTGTGATTGTTGTGATAAATATGTGAAAGTATGAATTATATGTTCAGTACAGACCAAATAGCTAATCAAGTTTTGGATCATTGTGAAAATATTGTGGCCATTAAGCCTTCATATATTTTCTCTAGAGATCAAAATAAGTTTATTGGTAAATATGTAGATGTATATAATGATAAATTTATTAAAGGGAAATGCTGCAAAATCATTCCAGACAACATCATAGTGTAAACCGTAGTGGTGAAAATTGAATTGGTCGATCAAAGTTGGTATTATTGTACTTGTCGGTTAATAGTCGAGTGGTGCATTAAATCTTGACGTAAGGTTGGTTTCCGTTTTCTTCTTACAATTCTATCAGCGTTTTTAATTTATCTTACATTGTTAACTTTCTTTAACTCTGTTTTTGCTTAATTGTATTTCGTAATAACTAGCACCAATCAAACATTTTGATTAGTAGAAACAGTTAATAGGTGTGACAATATTCTACAGAGGCAACCACAAATTTGAAATTTCATGACTACTTGAAACAGGCAAACTTAGTTCAAACAGAAGAATATAATGCAAAGGAAAGATTTAGTTTCCATCCAACCTGAATCTTTTCGGCTATATCCTTTACACATAATAACTAAATTCTTAATCAACATATTTATCAATGGCCTTATGAACAGCTTGCTCAATAGATTGTGCATTAATGTCCTCTTGCTCTCGACCTCTTACGATGGCTTTGAAGATGAGAAAATGCCCTTTACATGAAACATTAGCTTGAGTAACATTGAGGCTCATTTCTTCAAAAGTTTCTAGTATAGAAACCAACACATTTTCACCTTTTTGGCAGTTGATATTTACTTGAAAATTCTCCCCATATTTCTCTACTTTCACCTCCTGCATGTACGCATCATATAGTCACTTTTTTTTTTACATCCATCACCAAAGAGAAGATTATGAATAAATCAATAACAAATAGTTATAATAATTTTCATTCTAAGTTAAGTAAAATAGATTTTAGAAATAAAAACTACTAATTTCTAGGATAGTACACATTCCAGCTATATATTGACATGCTAACTTTGTAACTCCTGATTTCATTCTGAGAGGACTTTAGATTTTAATGGAAAGATATAGAAAAACTCAGCCAACTTTTGAGGATGATACAAGTTGTAGCTAAATTTTTATCTTCTTATTTCATGTAAATAACCCTGTGATTATTTTAGAAGTCTACTTTTATTTTTTATTTTTTGTACACATTGAAGATAGATAAAATAGGGTTATGGAAAGAGGAAGCACTTGTATATTCAGCTGGTACTCTCTTTTGATGGCTTCTAGCTTGAGTTTGAGTTTGTAAATGTGAAGAATAGTGTCCAATATGATGCAGCTTCCTTTCACCTACACATAAATGATGATTAATTACCATTACTAGCTTATAAAGAACATTGAAAAAAACACACAAATAAAATGGGATGAAAACTAAATTATTACAGCTTCAAAGTTGGTGGTTACACTACTATTGAGTTTATGAAGTTTTTTTTGTAGCTTTGCTCTCTTTTGCAGACCAGAAACCATCTTCTCTGTATCTCTCCTTACTTTGATGTGATATGTAAGTTGGATATTTTGATTTTACGGCCTTGGTTTTTATAGCAAAAATAGGAGTGTTATATAATTTAGTGTGTTGGGATCATGGAACCTAGCCAGCTACATCATGTTATTGTCTTATTATATATGAAACATAGAATTAAAACTACTTAATGAGTAGTATAACCTTCCTTTTATTCCTGAAAAGGTAAAAAATTGACATTATTTACCTGAATATATTTGTCAAAAAATCGTTAATTTTTTTTAAATTTACTCCATGCATGCATGATGCAATACAGTAATTGGACTCAAGGAGGAATCTAGGAGTAGTAATTTAATTACGATTCAAAACAAACTTATAGGAGATTGCATAATTACGAGTTAACGTTTACTCTCCTCCGTTCTCATATAATTGTCCATTACGAAACTACGTGCAATATTGACCGACTTATAACTTATATCAAAATTATCGAAATGATTTTTTTAAAAATCTAATCATAAAATTTAACATTTTAACTATATGATCAACTTTGGAAAATTTTCATTCCGACAATTTTGATACAAGTTATTGGCCGATCAAAATTACACGTAGTTTCGTAATAAATAATTAAATAGGAACCGAGGGAGTACTATTTAGTATAAAGGACTGTGTTGGTGCTTTATATATTCATAATTTTAGCATAACTCAGGGAGGAAATAATCTTTTTCTGGCATTGGATTTAAAATGAGTCCGCGTTATACTTATTCCTATAATTGTAGAACAAAATTAATTTCAATTTACATAACAAACGGTTATAAACTAATTTTGCCCATCCTTAATTGTAGACTTCAATTATTTTTGTGGCCAAATATTAAGCAAATTGCTCCTTTTCCATTGAAACAAAGAATTGAATTTATCAAAATTTCTTTCATTATACTAGTATTTTTTGACATGATTATAGAACACCTACTATACATAAATTCGATGTTTTTAACCTGTATTCTCGAATCGTTACTGTATTTACTTGCTTATTTAAAAAAAATGATCGACTCATGACTCGTGACTAGTATTTCAATTCGGTAACAAAACATAAGCTAGGATTGGCCCATAAGGTGTCAAATTTTCACCACTGATTAAAGAGTACATATCATGCCAAAAAGATAGCTGCCACAAGCACCCTATATTACATACATATATACATCTATATATCTCGTGATTGTGTGAGAATGATAGCTAGGCTTTGGAATTGCAGGCCAATGGTTAGTGTTGTGGGACTCAAAACCTTTCAAGCAAGCAAGCAAAAAATACGTATAACATAAAAATTTATTTCAAAATTGTTACAAAAAAATGGCAGTGATATGACTGTCACAGTGTTCACGGGACCCAAATCTCTCGCACTACTACTACTATATATTTAATATTTCTCATTTGGTTCCTATTTGTCCCCTCAAAACACCTGCCTTTGGCCGTAAGTCACATGTTCTGACACAGACCTTACCCTCTCGATTTATTCCATTTTTGTTTCCACTATTGGGTGTGATAAGGAATGTTTTTCCAACCCGTGTCTGCATGTAAATAATGAAAAATAATTTTTTGAAATTATTTCGTTCTTAATTAAGTAATTCCGTAATTATTAGCAATTCTTTGCATCGGTTGTTCGTGGACTAGCCATGGAGCATTATTTATAATTACTTGCATAGTCTTCTTGTTTCGAAAACATTATGATTATGAATATTTCGATAACGGAAAATGGACGAAATATACGGCATGCTTGTCCAATGGTTACAAGTTTATTAAAAGCCATTGATATTATTTCATTAATAACCAATGAACCTCTTAATTTTTTCTCGGTAACGGCGACCCTCGATGAGGTCCTATATGTTGGATCGTGTATTCATGTTGTCTCACGATTCGAAACTTAGTCATACCTACATTTTAGGTAAATAAAATTACCTATTTGTTAATTTCGAATACTGCATAGAAAAAACTAGAGCAATGGAAATAAAAGACATTCTCGAAAGGGCAATTTTGGGCATGGAAAATTTCATTCGAACCCATGCCGATAGAATGGGACAAAATGAGTCACAAGTTATATAGTACCAAATTGTTTAATTTGTACACTGATGCTGAGCACAACCCAGGCCAGAGTGGGTTCTTATGATTTTTCACAAATTGGCCAAAACAAACATTGGAGTTTAGTGTTCAATACACCTCCTTAAATCAACCTTTTCTAACTTAGTTTTTTCTTCATTTCTATATTTAAATCTCTTGGGAAAATATAAGTGCTTTATGGGTTTTTATTATGCCTAGGGTCCTTTTCTGTGTACCTATTTTATGATACTTCACTATTACAAATTCAACTCTCCCATGTCTTTTGTTTGTCTCCTTCTTCTTATCATGGATAGTACTCAGTTTGCAAATTTATCTGTTCGTCTCAGAATCCCAGTTCACATGATAAATTTTTAAATATCGTCGATTACGAAAACATTTTTATTAGAGTGCAAATTTTCTTCAAATCGGTTTGGAGAGTGTTCCTCTATGCATGCATGACATGTGTCGGTTTGTCATTTGTCTAACTATATATAATATATAAGATTTTAATGTATATTTTAAAAATGACCATAATATAATCAGTTGATGAGTTAAGTTTGCTATTTAAAACTACATAACCATGGTCTGACATTTAATTGCTATAATTTACACATTTAAGTCTTGAACAGAGATAAAACAGAATTAATAACCTACTAAAATTCGAATTATCTTACTGGCAGTACTATACAACGTTCCCAGGGACCTATGATTTTTATCAGAAAAGTTGTTGAAAATGTTAATTTTATGACGAAACTTAAGGAAACTAAACAAGCTAACTTCAAAATAAATATTTCATACAAAAAATACGTGATATTATCGAGGTGATAATTTAATTTTTAGAATAACTTTAAATATGATTTATATCATCAAAGAATTACATAACTATTTGATAAATCAATAACTTTGATCGGATCGCGTCATGCTTTTCAACAATATTAATGTAAATTAAAGAAAGTAAATATTGGACACGTTGTTGTTCTGTCTTATTGATCGGTAATTATTCTTACTCGGATTACAATTTATTATTATACTTATGCTTGGTCTGATAACTTAATCTTAATCTTGATCTTGAACTTTATCCTTGATGCTCGGTCTTTTCCTTTGGCTTTTCTCGGTATATGCTCTAGTGATATAAGCTCTGACAAATATCTTTCTTATATATTATTTTCTCTGTGATTTTTTAGGTCACTTTTCTATTGAAGATATTTGGCTATTTATAGACATTTATGTGTTATATGATTTTGACAAGTGTCTTCATCTCATGCATCATCTCATGTGATTTTTCATCGTGTACCTTTATTAATTGGGCTAAGATACTTATTGAATAATTGTCCTTATCTTTAAGTGGAAAAAATACTGTTATACCCCCGGTCTTATGCTAAATGCGTTGGATACATATTAATGACGTGTGGGTCAATTCGTATCCGAATATCTATATTCGAAGTCTGATTTTTGTATTCTATCACTATTGGATGAGATGGTAGGTCACGTTTTTTTTTTAGCAGCCATTTACAGTCAAGCAAAAGAGTGTATTTTCAGGTCCTAAAAAAATCATTGTAACAAATTAGTATATTAAAGATTAAACCAAATATCTTAAGGTTCCTCGGCAAATCTTTGAAAATTTGTTAACCCATGGTTATTTTTTAATACCAAATTAAAATATAGTCTTAACCCATGGTTAGGTTTTGAAAGCAATTTTAACTAAACTTATAATATTATGATCATATAATTAAAATATATAACAAAATCTTATGTTTAGACAAGTGACAAATAAATTACACTCTTTTTATCATGTAGTGGGTGTGGTTAGCTTGAATAGAGTATATATTTAGTTACTCCGAAAATTTGAATTATTACTACATTTAGGTATACGGTATACGTCACCGTACGAGAAGGATGACATATATACCACCTCGAAATTAATACGAGGTTGATTTTAATTACTGCTTATATTACTATGTTATCTTATTGAAAACTTTAAAATTAATCCAAAATATCAATCCGTTGTCCATTTATCAAACTCAGCCTAACTAATACTAGTATCAATCTCATTAATTAAAGAAAATTAAAATAATTATAAAAGAGGAAAAATGGCGATTATTACAACAATATTTAATTATTGATCAAATTCTTTCATTATTCATTCAATTTTCTTTATTTAATAACATCTCAAGCAACTCAATATTTTAAAAATATTTGTTGCAATTTTTTTTCTAACATTACTAACCGAGTAATGTTATACAAACAACTCACACACTACATAGCCAAATAAAATACATATTTATCCCTCCAAATATACATAAAATACAATTTATAATTTGATAAACTCAAATATAAATATTCAACATAATAAAAACAGAACCTACTAAAAACTCAAATAAAAATATACTAGAACCCTAATTTAGCCTACCGTACATTTAAATATTAATTAAAAATAAAATAAAAATTGTTAAATCTAAAAACTCAACCTACTAAAATCCAAATAAAAATATATTAGAACCCTATATGAATCTACACTAAATTTAAATATTAATTAAAAATAAAAAATTGTTAAATCTAGAATTAATAATATATATAAATATATATTAAGAGTCTATTTTGATTAGTTACTGCATATGGCATGTGTGCATGCCACTTAACCGGTTAGAATTTTTGGGTAAATAAATATGTGAACAAAAGAATTACCCTATATTACTTACTCCCACAAGTTGAATAACAAACAAATTAAAGTTTATTAGAGTTCACCTTTTGTATTGGTGGCGTTGTTGGAAGATAATATTAGTTCATGTTCCTCCTTCTCCCCTAAAACAAACAAAAATATTGTATAAACCATAGTTACCAAGTCGGGAAACGATATGAGAAACGGAAAACGCATACTAGTTTTTAATAAGAAACGGGAAACACCGACATAATTAAAAATTAAGAATATAATGTGTATGAAATATTTATGAAATACTCTCATTCCATGAATAATACATACAGTTAACAACTATTTAAATTCTTTAGTTTAAGAGTTAATTTATCAAAATAACTTATATAAGTTCTTTAATAAATTTGATTTCATCATACTTTAAATGCAACTTTTCCACTTTTATTCAAAAAATAGTATTTTACAAGTTTTCTTTATGTTTTATTGAGTTTTTCGAGAAGTATAATTTAAGATTTTAAAAAGGTTTCTCTTAATTTTTCGAAACGTTACGGAGACGTTCCCACTATGTGTAGAAACTGTGAAAACTGTAAATAAAACGATCATCAATATATATTGATGATCTTGTTTATATATACATGAACAATCGTCATTATAGAGAGAGAGAGAGAGAGAGAGTTGAAATATCTAATTAATTGTTCTATTTAGTCCCCTGGACTATATATATACAATAGTTTACAGACTTTTCAAATTGATCCTAGGTGTTCTATAAGATGACACATCTGGTCCAATATCTCACAAGTTGTCCTATAGTTTGCTGAGTAGTTCAATCAAGTCCTATGTATTCCTGAAACATTACAAAACACTACAAAACACACAATGTTAATATACCTCCCTCAAGATGGATTGTGCAAAGAAAGCACACCCATCTTGAGTAATAAACTGTTAAACATAGGAGCTCCAAGAGCTTTTGTGAACAAATCAGCTAGGTTATTACTGGAATAAACATGCATTGGATGAATGATTTTGTTTAAAATTTTCTCCCTTATAAAATGACAATCTACTTCTATATGCTTAGTTCTTTCATGATGTACTGGATTGTTTGCCAAAGCTAAAGCTGACTTGCTATCAGTAAAAAGAATGACAGGTTCATCATGACTTATACCAAAATCTTTAAGTAAACTAATTAACCATACAATTTCACAACTAGTTGCAGCCATAGCCCTATATTCTGCTTCTGCAGAACTCCTAGACACAGTCTGTTGCTTTTTACTCTTCCATGAAATAAGAGACTCACCCAAATATACACAAAAACCAGTTACTGACTTTCTACTATCTAAACATGCAGCCCAATCAGAGTCAGTAAAAGCTTTCAACTTAAGTCCTGAGGCAGTAGGGAAGAAAATACCTTGTGATGGATCAGTTTTAACATATCTTATAATTCTAATTGCTGCATTATAATGATCAATACTAGGAACAGACAAAAACTGACTTAAAACATGTACAGCATAACTAATGTCAGGTCTTGTTATGGTTAAATACAATAATCTTCCTATTAATCTCCTATACTTAGTAATGTCATCCAACAAAGTAGTACTATAAGAAGTAAATTTAGCCTTAGTATCCATTGGAAACAAAGAAGGCTTAACAGCCAATTGTCCTGTATCTTCTAACAATTCTAAAGCATATTTTCTTTGACAAACATGTATTCCTAAACTACTTCTAGCTACCTCAAGTCCAAGAAAATACCTGAGTGGACCCAAATCTTTTAGCTGAAACTTGGTATTGAGAAGACTCTTTACCTGTTCAATCAAATTAGCAGAAGAACTACCTAACAAAATATCATCTACATAAACAAGTAAAACCAAAAAATCTCCATTTTTACTATAAGTAAACAAAGAATGATCAGCTACTGACTGCTGAAACCCAAAAGATATCAAAGCCATACTTAATTTAGAAAACCATTGTCTTGAAGCCTGTTTTAAACCATATAAGGACTTTTGTAATTTGCAAACCAAAGATGATGATTCATTTTTCTGAAAACCTGGTGGAATCATCATATAAACTTCTTCATCCAACTCACCATGTAAAAAAGCATTATTTACATCTACTTGTGATAAAAACCAACCTTTAGATGCTGCAACAGCCAAAAAAGTCATAACTGTGGTCATTTTAGCAACAGGTGAAAAAGTAGCATCATAATCTATTCCTTCTAACTGTGTATAACCTTTTGCAACTAACCTAGCTTTGTATCTTTCTATAGTTCCATCAGACTTATGTTTAATTTTATAAACCCACTTACATCCTATAGGTTGTTTTCCTTCTGGTAATTCAGTTAAAATCCATGTCCTATTAGCCTCTAAGGCTTCTATTTCTTTTCCCATAGCTTCTATCCATAAAGGATTAGTTTGAGCTTGCTTATAAGTTTTAGGTTCTATATTAACAGAAATAGAAAGACAGAAAGATTTATAATTACTGGATACATTATTATAAGATAAAACAGAAGATAAAGGATATGTAGGTGTACTTTTGTGACTTACAACATTGTTCATTTGAACATGAAACTCTTGCAAATAGCCTGGAGCTTTATGTTCCCTCTTTGACCTCCTTTGTACCTGTACAACTGTATCATCTCTAGTACTTCTAACATTTTTATTACTGCTGGAACTATTAATCTGACTGACATCATTAACACCACTGTTATCATTTGTGTTATAGACTTCATTGTTCTGAAAAACACTCAAATTATCAACATTTATGTCTTTAAGAAAAGGAAATATATGCTCATAAAAAACTACATCTCTACTAAGAAAAAAAACTTGTGTATCCCAGTCATACAGTTTATAACCTTTTGTACTAGTGCCATACCCAACCATAACACACTTTCTTGCTCTTTTATCAAACTTAGTTCTATTTCTAGACAGAGTACTGGCAAAGCATAAACTCCCAAAAACCCTAAGATGATTATAAGTAGGTTTCTTATTATACAACATTTCATATGGTGACTTATTTTTTAACAAAGGAGTTGGCATTCTATTTATTAAATAAACAGCAGTTAAAACACATTCCCCCCAAAAAATATGAGGTAAAGAAGATTGAAACCTAAGTGTTCTGGCAACATTAAGAATATGTTGATGTTTTCTTTCAACAACACCATTCTGCTGTGGAGTTTCCACACAGCTGGTCTGGTGAATAATACCATTGCTAGCATAAAAAGAAGACAAATTAAACTCACTACCATTATCAGATCTTAATACTTTAATCTTTAAACCAAACTGTGTTAAAACCATTTGATGAAAAATAGGTAAGATTGTTGCAGTTTCAGACTTATGTTTTAACAAGAAAATCCAAGTACATCTAGTATAATCATCAACTATGGTTAAAAAATATTGTTCTGCATTATGAGTAGAAACAGTGTAAGGGCCCCATAAATCACAATGAATAATATCAAAAGCACAAGCAGTTGTAGTATTTCTAACAGGAAAAGAAGACCTGTGATGCTTTGAAAAATGACAGAATTCACAAACTACATCATTATTATTCATACAACTATTATCATTGATCTCAACTGAAACAAGTCTAAGAATAGACTGAGAAGGATGCCCTAGCCTAAAATGCCACACACTTGGCTTATTCTGAATAGAAACATTACTACAAGAAAAACTAGAATTATATGAAGACTTGATAACAATTGGGTTTTTAAAGATGTAAAGACCATGTTGCTCTTCTGCACTACCAATCATCTTCAAGGAGCCCTGGTCCTGTATAGAACAAACCTTATCTCTAAAAATTATAGAACAAGTTGAATCTCTTGCTAACTTACTAACTGAAACAAGATTGAAACTAAAAGAGGGTACACACAGTACATTATATAATACTAATCCTGATTGGAAAAATACTGTTCCTATGTGAGTTACTAAAGCAGTGTTTCCATTGGGTAAATTTACATGTTGTATACAAGTGGGTTTTACTTCTGAAAAATAATTAGAGCTATTAACCATGTGTTCACTAGCACCACTATCTAAAATCCAGTTTGTACTTAATTTGTCTTTATTAATAAAATTATTGCTGTAAGTAGATAAAGAAGAAAAAGCAAAAGATACAGGTATATCCATACCAGACATTCCTGTGTATGCCAAGTTAGAGAAAGGTGTAGCTTGCTGAGAGTCAGAAAAAGATGTGGTTTGATCAGAAACACTAACAGCCTGTTCAGAACTAGAAGACACATTCTGTAAAGATGATTGAGAAGATACTGGTACAGGATAAGGTGAATGAAACAAAGGTTGTTGCTGTTGTGGTTGAAAACCTATCTGAGACTGAGCAAAAGCTTGATGAGCTTGAGGTTGTGAACCACTAAACCTAGGTCCACCAAAACTAACCCTTGGCCTAGGTCTCCACCCAGGTGGATAACCATGAACCCTATAACACCTATCTTTAGTGTGCCTATCAGAACCACAATGAGAGCATCTCATAACACCTTTTCCAATATTATAACTAGGTCTAAAGCCACCAGAATTTGGCCTAGAATTATAAGAACCTGGCCTAAATCTAATATTATCCTGAGAAGACTGAGCAACCAAGGCCATACTGTGTACATTCTTACCAATACTATTCTGCTTTTCATCTTGAGTTATCATGACATAAATGTCATTCATAGTAGGCATAGGTTTCATTAAAAGAATTTGCCCCCTTGCCATAGAATAAGACTCATTTAAACCCATTAAGAATGTCATCTTGAACACCCTATTCTCTCTAGTAATTACAGCACTCATAAAATTACAAGTGCAACTCCCTATTGCCCCACAACTACACCTAGGTAGGGGACTTAAGATATTCAAAGAATTCCAGCAAGTTTCCAGTTTAGTAAAATAAGAAGCAACACTCATATCTCCCTGAATAGTGCTATGTAATTCTTGATGTAATTCATAAATTCTTGCTTCATTTCCTTGAGAAAACCTTTCTGTTAACTCTCTCCACATTTTACTAGCAGTATCAACATATAAGATAGATTGAGAAATTTCATTGTTAACAGAATTTATTATCCAACTCATCACTATCAAATTGCACTGCATCCAAGCACCATACCATACATCCCCCTCTACTGGACATTTTAAAGACCCATTAACAAACCCTAATTTGGACTTTGCCCCTATAGAAATCTCCATAGCCCTTTTCCAAGAATGGAAATTAGGCCCTGCTAATTTAGGGTTTACTAAACTAGTACTAATATTCTCATTAGTACCAATAAAGTATGGATTCATAGTATTAATAGACTGATTAAAACTCATATCTATATTTTCACCAGACATGATCAAGATCAAATCAAGAACCCTAAAATAAAAAGAGAATATGGATATAGATATTACCCGTTTTTCTGAGGAAGAAAAACCCCTTTCGAAGATATAAACCAGGCTTATTTTCCAATTTTGTGGAAGAAACCCTAAATCCCCAATTCTGTGGAAACCCTAATTTCGTGAGAACTATAAACAGCGGAAGAACAAGCTTATATTAAGCTCTGATACCATGTAGAAACTGTGAAAACTGTAAATAAAACGATCATCAATATATATTGATGATCTTGTTTATATATACATGAACAATCGTCATTATAGAGAGAGAGAGAGAGAGAGTTGAAATATCTAATTAATTGTTCTATTTAGTCCCCTGGACTATATATATACAATAGTTTACAGACTTTTCAAATTGATCCTAGGTGTTCTATAAGATGACACATCTGGTCCAATATCTCACAAGCTGTCCTATAGTTTGCTGAGTAGTTCAATCAAGTCCTATGTATTCCTGAAACATTACAAAACACTACAAAACACACAATGTTAATACTATGATTTTGAAAGAGTACATGTATCCGTCTACAAAACGCGTTTCCAGCGAAACGTGATACATAACCTAAACAGAGTTTCCGGATAACTATGGTATAAACCATTCAAATCCACCAAAACATGATGCATGTTCAGTTAATTACCATAACACACAAAAATCAGTTTTTTGTGTTATTTAGCATAGATCTCTTTGAGCGGGTATGTGAGAACCGGTCTATAGAATACTGTATAAATAGACCAATTAATGTGCATGATTTGGTAATCGCATTTCCATAACTGATAATTTTCCTGGATATAGTTTTAGCTACATGATTGACTATGAAATGAGCAAACAATACTTGTAATATGGTAGTAATTGAGTAGTTACAAGAACTCTAGGTTATTTCAGAGTTGATTTTTCAGACAAGTTTGTCAATCTGTCACCACAAGATTATAATCGAATGTTAATCCACAGTCCAAACTAACACAATTTATGTTCGCTTGTCATTTATCCATAATTAATTGAAGCTAAGATTACTAAAGGTGGACTTGTTGATGTCAATGTTTACTGTTATGTTCAAGAAATTGAAATTTCCAATTATGAAGCTGTAAAAAACAATTAATCATCGTCACCGATTGCAACTTGCTTGTTCAATTATATATCCCTTACTTGAATCTGATACTTCTGATTATCAATTAGTATATAAACATTGATAAAATAGCTAGTACTATATAATCAAGATAGTTAACTTAATTAGGAGGTAGCACCTGGTTTCCTTTTTTTTCCGATGAAGCCTTCTTAGAAGGGTTAGAACGTCAAAACAGCAGCTTATTATTGTCCGTAAACTTTTAAACTAAACTGTAATTTTACAAACCTTGCGGGATTTTCTGAAACGATCAAATACTTCATTGGTTATATATGATATCTTTAGTATGGAAAAATCAAAACTTGCACATTCTCTTGAATCCCCAATACGCATTTTAATCACATTTTCGATTCTTTAAAAAAGATAAAAGATTAAATCTTCTCTAAATGAATATAGCCGAACCCCAAATTGTACTAGTTTGAAATGAAAGAAACTACTCTACCTTTAAGAGAAATGCGAAAGCAATATTCTTTTGTTTTTTGTATGTTGGCTACCAAATCATGACGGCTTGGTTCGTTCTAAGGCGATACAAAGATTGCAACTATTGCGTGTTTGCTAGTCAATTTATATATAATTAATTGAGTCGGACTGAAGAGAGTGCTTTATCAAGTTGTCGCTAACCAATCTAACTAAGATTAGGTATATAACCCTAGCTCAAAGGAGGATCAAATCAACATCGCACTTATCTTAATATGCAAGACATACAAAAAATAACACTTACATGAGACATGAGGTCGTATTTAAATATATCCAGTTGTTCATGACCACAGTGATAAAGTTATTGAATTGCAGGGCAATTCTCCTTTGGCATAAAAATAAGCAGCTTACCAATTCTCATAATTTTCATTCACAAAGCTTAGTGAAGAATTTTCATGCCAGAGGAGAACTTCCCTGTTATTCATCTCTACCGAAAAATGTATTTCCCTTTGCGATAAATTTTTGCTTACCCTTTCGGATTCAACTAGGTCATTTTATTTCCTGAACAATTCGCACATTTTTGAGATATTCGGTGAAAACGAAAAGAGTATATGCTTTGGTATAATGCTTCTTTAGAGCTTTTCTCCTTCAGTATTAGCACTTGTTGCAGCATAAATTTGGTCCCCCTTGCCTTACCGAGCTGCTTCTTTCAGTTTCACCTTACCTTTCTATTCCTTTTTTTCTTTTGTACTTTTTCACTAAAACTGTCTTTTAACATGTTAACATGTTAGTTTACAACTAATGTCGTAACTTATTCGAACTAATTTCTCCTCCGTTTGGAGCGTTCTGATTACTCAGCCTGTGAGTAGTTGAGTTTTTTCGTTGTTTTTGTTTGGTTTGGTTAATATATGCTTAATTTATAAAAAAAAAAAAAAACATGTTTAAAATAAATTCAATCAATCCAACATGAATTGGTGATCAGCAGAATTAACCATTTCAATTCGTGCAAAACGGCAATAGAAGAAATCCAGTAGTAATTTGTAGTGCAAATTAACTTTCATTTGATAATTTGTGGACATAATAACATGCAATCACTTGTATGAAGGGTCTCTTAAAAAAATCTAATTAATTAAGTTCAAGAAGGAATATTAACCATGTCTTTATGAATTATAATATAACTGGTGATATAAGCAGACACTTTTTTACAGAAACTCAATGTGAATCATTTATGTACTTTCATATACATGATCTAATGGTCTACATTGAGTCTCTTTAAAAAAATCTATACTTATATCACCACTTTTATAATATATAATCCTGCTATACTATACCGGAGCATGCTATTGCCATCCACAAAATCCACCAAAAAAACTTACCCGATAATGTGGCATCATAAGTCAACCTAACAAACGTTAAGCGTTTTTCGAAAATCAAACCCAACAATACTTAATATTATTGGGTAAGAACGGTAAGATTTGTGAAGATAAAACTTATTATTCATTTTTGTATAAGTCCATCATAAAAATAGTCTACCAAATAAAGAATAAAATCAAAGTCCATCATAAAAAGATTCATGCAGAATTAGGTGCGTCAATATTGTGTTGGCATGTATAAGGATATCCAAGAGCATGTGCTACAGATATACATATACAATTGATGAGCCAAAACAAATTTAAATACAAAAGTATAATGTGAATATACCATATTGAAGCTTCTCGGACAAACTTTCCAAGAACCGTTATTTACTACTAAATATTACTATTTAAGTAATAAATTAGTAGTTACTATTTACTACTAAATACTTGAACTTTTTTGCTTAAAGTTTGTATTTCACTATTTTGATACTCACGGCTGAACCACGTTTTCTAACATAAATTTGGTAGATGCGAACACTTTTTTAATTATTCACATACAAATTTAATGAAGAATTAATCTTACAATATATTCCATTATGTTTATATCAACAATTAATATATCAGCAACTTTTATATTCCTTTGATCAAGTCCTAATCATCCCTGTAATCACTTGTAGCTTCCGGGAAAAATTCTCAAAGCTGCAGCATGCCAATACATCGCTTGATTTATAAAAAAAACGTATCTAATCATAGATTTTTGATCTCTTTAATCAGCTAGGAACAAACCAATGTGTGACAAGGAATCATTGCGGACGATGAGACAATCAAGCTAGAGAGAAAATTCATCGCGCTATTAAACTTGCCATTTGAGTCGTATATTGCTGGATCAATATAACTTATACAGGCACAATTGTGTTGGGATATGAAAAGACGCTTGCACGTATAATGTCAGGTCTATGAATACCACCCCGACATGACTTCCCAGTACTATATACCATATTAATAACCGGAAAAAAGAATACACTATCAGTTTTTAGCGATATATTCATCAAATTTTAGGCAAAACAAAATGCCAATTATTTGCATTCGATAATCTCATTTTCTAATAAATTAATTAAAAAAATTTAGTGACAAAATATATATGAATCATGAACAAACAAACAAAAAATCCTGCTTTATAACTTGTCTTGTTAGTTTTGTTCTGAAATATTAGTTTCCATTTATAATGTTTGCTGGTCATTCTTTCAGAATCGATCATGAAACACCAAATAATTTGAAAAAATTGCACATGTGGGATACTAGGCAAAGACCATGCAGATTTAAAGTTAAATTCAAGTCCACATACCACATATCTTGAAAATCCGTAAAAACTAGAAGTGGGATTGTGCTGAGAATATGCGTAAAATATTTAGTCTTGCGCAGCTATAAAATCCATTCCAAAACATTACTGTTTTATTCATCATCTTCAAACAAAATGAAATGAATATACATATCATATAGAATAAGGAAAATAAAGGAAAGCATGAAAGATATGAGTATAAATGAATTACTGGGCGATTCTCCATTGGCAGGTGGCTACTTGGTTACTAATAGTAGCTTTTATTTTCTTATAATATTATTTTTTTTAAATGAAGGCATATAGCTTGAGAAATTATATATCCTAATTTTAGAAATCGGAAACTTGTTTGCCTACTGCCAAAGGAGATTTGCCCCGCAATTCACATGTGCATCGATCCTGAGCTTTGTGGACGACGACGATCTTGGTGACTTGGTGTACTTTTTCTAAATTTTGTGTTTTTTTCATTTTCGTTCCAACACTCATTTTTGAAAAAGGCTAATCCGTATGAATTAACCTGATTTTTTTTTCTTTGATCAAACTCAACCTATAAATTTATGTACAAAAATGAGAGTGTCTATTACTTTTTAGCTATTAATACTTGGATTACAAACTTTTTTAGTATGAATATAGAATTACAAATGCAGTTTTAATTTTATAGGAAAAAAAAAGAGAGGAACACAATTGAATCGCAATTACAGCGCATCACAGTCAAATTAGGGTTATTTTTAGCTACAGTACTCTAAGGGGTGTGACAGATCTTTGGTGTCTTTGGTCGATGGCAGCAGCAGCTGTTATGTGTTCACAAACCCTAATTTCCAAATTTTGGGTAAGCTGGAAGTAATTGTAATTTCAATTAAAGAAAAAGGTTTTAATTGTTTATAAAATCAACAACCGAACAGTTTATCCGGAAAAAAAATACAAAACCTAAAATCAACAACCTAACAGTTCACAAACCCTAGTTTTTTTCTACAAAACCTTACTAATTCGACCATCTAGGTCGGTCGCAATTTTGCATGTTATTACTATGATGTGTTTGGTATCAGATTTTTTGTGATGAATTTTGGGTTTTTGTATTTTGACAATTTTGCATGTTATTACTATGATGTATTTGGTATCATATTTTTTGTGATGAATTTTGGGTTTTTATATTTTGAAAATCCAGATTTTTTAATAGTTGTTTGGTTACTAGGATTTTTTTTTATTTTTAAAATCCAAATTTTTAGTTAAAGAATCCAAAAAATTAAAAAATTCAGAATCCACCTTTTAACTGGATTTTTGTATTTTTATATTTTAAAATTCACAAAAAATATGATAACAAAGGTACCTTATATGACATTTACATTCAAAATAGACTATGAAAGTCACTGGATAAGCGACCATCACATGGGAACTATCACAATCATCTATAATTATTTAACAATTTATGACATGTAACAAACAAACATTTTCTGAACTTTTGTTGAGCTACATTTGAAAAGTTCCAAGGAAATGCATGTGAACACGTCGTCATACTCTTCAAGTTTTTTGTTTTTGTTGAAATAATTAAGTCATACTCTTCAAAGTTATTATGAATATTTAATTAGCAATAATATTGAGTTAGGTCTGGTGATAGAAACGCGCACTAATTTAGAAAGGTCAATGAATCCCAGTTAATTAACTCGGCTGCGCTTCACTTTGTTCACATGTGCAAAGTAAAAATATATATTCTTTCTGGAACATAATAACCGGTGCTGGTTTTGGTCCGGTTCGGTTTGTTTTTTTGGTAAAACTGAAATCGAGCAGATTTTTCGGTTTCGGGCTTTTTATTTTTTGGACCGAACCGGACCGATTTTTTTCGGTCCTGTTTCGGGGTTTTTCGGGTTTTCGGTTATTTTTCGGGTTTTTTCGGTTCCGGTCTTTTTCGGTTCGGTTTTATTATAAACAGAAACCGACCTGAAAAAGTTTCAGTTTTTCGGTCTTTTTCGGTTCGGTTCGCTTTTTCCGGATTTTCGCCCTCGCCTACTAATAACAACGAAAGAAACTTTATGCTACTTGTGCAGATTTTACCGACGTCTAAGCAAAGCAAGGATAACTTATAAGAATCCATATTGCCATTTAACTTAACAAAAAAATATAGACTATATCACTATTCGACACTCTTCATAACAAATTTTTCGCCTTAATATAAAGTCGAAATTCGGCCGGCAATTTTCATGTGCTGTTAACCGGCCGGCGAAATTTTGAATTCCTCAAATCTGAGTTTTTGCCGACGAATGTTTTTGTCAGTTCACTTTCTACCCGCAATTTTTTTTTGTCAATAAGAGGTCTTAAATGAGATAATCTGAGAAAGTAAAGCCAACAAATTAATATTTCGTTCGACCAATTAATTTGTCACCTCCATACAAACAACCAACATGAACACAAACTGTTCCGATTCTAACAAACAAAAAACTCATAAAACTCATAAATTGGAAAAAAACTACAACAGCCTAATCCAACCGAAACCATCAAATTGAATCACATAAATATAAAAAAAATGCATGTGCTTACTTTTCTAACTAATAGCCCCATTAATTAATTTACAATGGTAAATCAGACATCTAACTTTTGAGAGAATAAATTGCCAATCGGGGTCGAGAGAGAAAGTGAGTAATTTTGGGAAAAGATTTAGACATATAGATGAGAAAAAAATTCTTTGAAATTCTTCGTCCACTAAGGATAGCTTTAAGTCGACGAAATTATGCTTGATCGACACGGTTTTGTTGAGAAAGAGAGTTTTTCTTAAACATGTGCACACGTTCATACAAGAAGCCTGATATAGAGCTTAATTTATTTTTTTGTCTAACAAGCCGTGTTCGGCTTCTGATAATTCTTCATGAGTCGGACTCTCGTTTAAGCCTCCGAACCCTACCAAGCTTGGGATCTCACAAAACTGAAGTATACTAATTTCTGTCATTCGAAAATAAATGATAGTTATTAATTTCAATTAGAGCGCCAAAGAGAAACTTTAATACTACTATTTAACAATTTTTGGTCCTACTCAAAATTAAACCACTAATTTAACTAAGAATTAATTACTAGAAATTATTGGAGTGGGTCTTAAACTATTACTTACTCCCAAAAAAACAAATTAATACCTAAGCATGCCCCCATTTTCTTTTGGAGTTATATAACTATATAAGCAACCGTATACGTAATTTTTGTAATATATAATATATAGAAGTAGTAAGCTAATCGTGTTGAAGTCAATGAATAATAATGCATTTCTTTTAATTATTTAATTATCCAGATAAGTTGCTACTTAATTAACATAAGATAGTAATCAACAATGACAGACGATAACTCTTTTTCTGTAAACTATAACAGGCATTTATCAAATTATGCTCAACCAATAATAATACCACATGAATCATGGATTTATGGTATAGTGTGAATATATAAACGTATACACAATCAAGATATACATACTAATCTTAAATTTAATGACATGACACCACATAATACAATGATGATCATAGTTTGGTGCTCAACAATATCTCACACTATCAAATTATTATTTGATGAAGCATGCATTATCATTTTATATCACTATATCCTTGCCCCACACTTAAATCTTCTTTTTCACATTTGTGATGATTGAATAACTAATGCTTCCTTAGTCTTTAATAATATATTAGTTGGCATCATAGTTCCAGTTGTAACACTTTTGGCCCCTCCAACCTTTTCTCATAGTTTTAATACAAAGTTTTCTTAGGCTAATAAGCTTATAGTATATAAAACTAAAAATGAGACATAACTCATATATACAAAGAAGCTTTGAGAAAACACAATCCAAAGCAATAAGTTGCTCGGAGTACGATACAAACCCCAAGGCAACACATTGCCTGATACAACAATCCTAGTTATAGCAACAATCTATTGTACTAATTAACAACTGACTACAAAGTGTCGAAAACTCTTTAACTGGGTAACCAAATATACAAAATAAAAGATTAACTATATATATTAAGATAATTAAGTCTAATAATCCGGTCTCCCAATGCTTTACACGAAAGAATAGTTGTGTTTTAAAATCTGGTTATCTCTTGGTAACATAAAAGTGGCAAAAGTCATGTCGCAGCCTTAACTTTACACGAAAGAATAGTTGTGTTTTAAAATGTGGTCTCGCCGAAATCTTCACATATTGCCTAATAACCCAAGCTAAGAAGATTAACTAGGTTTTTTACAATTGGCAAAAGCCGCGAAACAATCAATAAAACGGTAACCAATTCAGAAAAACTAAAAATGTTAATCTATGTAAAGCTTTATCAGTCCCTCATAACAATACATCTTTAAATAGTCAGACATGATGAATATAAAGTTCGTTTATACATTCAAATAAATAAGTATATATAAATGAATACATTTTATTATTTTGGGTTTTCATTTATTCAAATATTCATACGAGTGAAGCTTTTAAAGAGTCGAACATAGTCGTCTAAGTAACAATCCGTGTATTCTTGTTCAATCCTGAATTATTCATAGTTGAAATAGCATAAGATTTTTGTTAACTTAAGTCCTTTTTTTTTCATGGGTTGGTTTTTAACTCTAAGAATAATTGTTTGAACTATAGGGATTATAGTTGCAAGTTTATTATTTACAATAAACTACCTCCACTCGGTTTCATTTAATTGTCCATTACGAAATTAAGTGCAATTTTGATTGGTTAAGAATTTATATCAAAATTATCGGAATGAAAATTTTCAAAAATTGATCATATAGTTTAAATATTATATTTTATTATTAGATTTAAAAAAAAATATTTTTAATATTTTTAATAAAAATTATAAATCGATTAAAACTGTATGTATTTTCATAGTGAATAATAACGGGAGGGAGGAGTAATCTTATGGAAATCAATATGTCATCAAATTTTACCCTAGAGTTTTGTGGAACAATCATGATTCATGAGTCCATGACCCAGCAATACAAAATTCAAACAAATTTAATAAATAAAAGTATTTAAAACGTGCAATGATTACAAAGTTAAAATAAAACTCAAAAGTAATACGTGTGAAACCACAGAGGTAACCAGAGGCCAACGAAAATAAAAAAAAACGGAATCTAACAGAACCGAAAAGACCGAAATCAAAAAAAATTCGGGTCGGTTTTGGTTTACAATAAAACCGAACCGAAAAAAAAGAAAAACTTAAAAACCGAAAAAAGCCGAAAAAGACCAAAAAAACCAAAAATAAAACCGAAAAAACCCGATTCGGTTCAAAAAATAGAAAGACCGAAATCGAAAAAAAACAAACCGAAAAATATACTCAATTTCGATTTCAGTTTTATCAAAAATCGAATCGAAGCAGACCGAACCCAAATGGAGGTAACATAGTCAAAAACACAATATATATAAAACCCAAATAATTAGTACCATTTTTATTCATTCAAAAAACAAAACATATTTCTCTCTCTTCTATTCTATTAATGGAACCAGAACAAATAATTACCCTCTTCGAATATACCTGGTTTAAAGACCAAATATTAAAAATCCATAAAAAAGATCCAATTTTGAAAAAAACCCAGAAAACCGAATCGAAAACGGAGTTTTCTACTCCGTTTTCGAAGCTGCCAATTATCCATACAAGATCAAAGAGTGACCAAATGAGTACAATAAAAAACTTTCAAGACTCAGTTTCACCAAACTCAGTCCTTATATCTCCAAAACTACAAACAATATTCTCAGGAAAAGAAGAGAAATTGGAAACAGAGGTTGTTACAAAAAAGCGGAGAATACGAAAGTTTCGAAAAACCGAAAAGGTTTCGAGTAAGAGCTTAACAGACTTGGAATTTGAGGAGCTAAAAGGGTTTATGGATTTGGGTTTTGTTTTCTCAGAAGAAGATTTAAAAACAAATCTTGTTGAGATTATTCCTGGGTTACAAAAGATGGGAAAAAAATGTATAGATACAGAAAGTGTAAGTAATAATCATGAAATTGAAGTTCAGAGGCCTTATCTTTCTGAGGCTTGGGTGGATTTAGGAAAAAGAGAAAAGATTAATGAGCTGAATAAGTGGAAAATTAAGGATTTGGAAAGTGAAATTGATGTTAAACAAAGTCTTAAATGGTGGGCACATTCTGTTGCATCTGCTGTTGTATTATAATAATACTGTCAGTTTTTTTTTAACACTTTTTTTTTAATATTAATTCTGCTTAATTTTCTACTTAATTTTTGCAATGAATTTTTTTTGGCCTTTTTTTGATCAAATGTTTCATAAGAAGTTATTTTTTAAGGATTCATTGCTGTATTTGGATAGTAGAATATGAAGTGGGATATTTTTTACTGTATGTATAAGCTGAGAAATAAAATTTTGTCTCATTTTTCTTAATTCTTTAGTAGTTTGTTAGCTCAATTTGTGGTTGCTGCTTTCATTTTCTACCAAATATTGTTAAATTGCTTGTTTTTAATTTTTATTTTATTAGTGACTGCTTTCATTTTATGATCAGATTTTATTGAATTGCTTGCTTTCATTTTTATTAACGGTCACAAAATGAAGTTTCATTGCTTTATCTGGAAAGTAGAATTTGTAATGGGATGGAATAAAAAAAAAAACTTTTTGCTTTTTTCTATGCCTAGCTGTTGTAGACTTTGTAACTACTCTGTTGTCCGTTCACATCTAATTGTCCATTACGAAACTACGTGTAATTTTGACCGGCTTATAACTTGTATTAAAATTATCGAAATAAATTTTTTAAAAATATAATCATAAAATTTAACATTTAAACTATATCGATTAACTTTTAAAAAAATTCATTCCGACAATTTTGATACAAATTATTGACCGATTAAAATTACACGTAATTTCGTAATGGACAATTAAACAACCACGGAGTAAGTAGTTTTTGAGCCGAACCATATTGTTTTTTCTACTCCATCCGTTACCATTTAATTGTCCCTTACGAAACTACGTGCAATTTTGATCGGTTTATAAATTATATAAAAATTGTCGAAATGAATTTTTTTAAAATCTAATCATAAAATTTAACATTTGAACTATATTATCAACTTTTGAAAATTTTCATTCCGATAATTTTGATATAAGTTATTGGCCGGTCAAAATTGTACGTAATTTCGTAATAGACAATTAAATAGGAACGGACGGAGCATGTAGGTATATCATCTAAATGTATAGAAAAATTGTTTGTAAAATGTAACACGTTTTGAGCTTAGTTAAGATGGTATTCTATTTTTGCTCTAGAACATTGCATATGACAAATTTGTGGAAAGTCATCGGGTCAATGCTTTGACATTTTCAGCTTCTAATTTGTAGGATTATTGTTTTTTTTTATCTTTGACTGTGTTATGAATTTAGAATCTGGTCAAATAAATAACCCCAACGTTTATGGCAAATCAATGTTTGTGCCGGCCATTGCTATATAATTTAATAAATTTGTGATCATGTTAGTATATCCTTTTAAGTTTATTGTTTAGGTGCTGTAGGACTTGTCACTTTGTTACAATTTTCAACTTTGAACAGTTTATTTATTACAGTAAATTTGTGTTATGTTTTTTATTGTTTGATCGGAATTATAACTTAGGAATCAGCTTATTTTATTAATCACAAGCAAACCCTCGTCCAAAATTCCGGATAGGATTTGTCTGTCTTGAAAAATTCAAGACAAAATTCAAGACAAAAATTCAACACATGTCTTGAATTTTTAAGACAGCAAAATCTCATCCCAATTGGATTCATTTAGTATATTTTTGGGTTTATTAAAAAGTGTTAAATTTTTAGTATGTGACATAACCAAAATAATAGTGTACTAGATTCACGATAATGTTAATCGTTCGGCGTTCATTCTAAAATTCACTATTATTTACGATGTGTCAACCAATAGTATTTTTTTGTTTTAATTTTAAATTAATTTTTTGATAGATATTTTTGGATTCATTAGCATGTGCTATATTTTTAGTATTTTTTAGTTTTAATTTTGAATTAATTTTAGAATATATATTTTTATATTCATTAATATGTGTTAGATTTTTAATATATCACATACCTTAAATAATAATAAACTAAATTTACAGTAGTGTTAATCGTTTGATATTTTTTTTAAAACATAGCAAAATACACTGCTGTCTAAAAAAAATTAAGGTGTCCTCATCCCAACAAAAATGCATCCCAAAATTCCGGTCATTTATGAATGGAGTTTATGGCATTATGAGTTGTGGCCCTTACTTTCAAGTGGCATGTTAGAAATAATAATAATAAAAGGTGTCAATTTCTTAGTAGTAATCGTTTGGTGATGGTTTGGTTATTACTCAATTAGTTGGCATGTCACATTTCAACGTACCCCACTACTCACATGCCTTGATTATTTAGTAATTTATTCCTTATTGCCATCCCATCAAATCGCATTGCTATGACTGAATATAAGTACTTCATCCATTACAATCTAATTGTCCACTATGAATAAATTAGTTACACCAGAATTGTCATGGAGTCTTTTGTGACATAATAAAATGTGTAAGGAAGATCCAATAATCTATGAATGTTGTCCGAAATTCGATAATATGAAAGGATCGGGAGGCAGTTTTATTGAAGAACTTGGTAATTTCTCGCTGAATATATGTAAAATGGATCGAACTCGGCAACTTTTACACGACTACAAATTATTTGAATGAGAAGTGAAATTAACGTTCATTTACATGATCAATTATCAACTGGCGAATCGATCCTGAATTCGGAGCAATTCATTCAATGGTACCAAAACTTCAAGTCTTAGATCACTTCCAAGATTACTTCTCGAGGAACTTGAACTTTTGTTACTCAATCTTCATTTGGTTTCATCTATAAAACCAGCAAAACTTATACAACTATTACAAAGATTCAGTTTAGTTTTGGTTTGTTTTAGCTTTGACAGACTTTAATAAACAAAACCGCCAATAATCAACAGTTAGTTCGATTTGATTTGCGCTTTTGAAGTACAAACTAATTCAGAATGGACAAAAGTTTATCAAAAATAGAAGCTAAATTCATATTAACTATTCAACAAGATAAAACTTTGGCTTAAGAGCAATTGTATCAGGCTAGCTAAAATTTTAGCCAAATTTAACAAAAAAGTTGCACTTTATTAGATTAGTTATCCACTAACACTTCCACAATAACTCAGGCTCTTTATCATTCTCTCTATACCAATATTAAATTGATGGTTTTAACGTAATTTTAGTTTGTTATACTCTTTTCTAATAAAAATTAATTCAAACTGGTACAAATAAGAAAATCATTAAATTTAAAATTGATCTCATAAAAGCAATTGTTGTTTGTAAAAGATAGAAAAACAAAATATATAATGAAGAAAACAAGTTCTTTTTTTGTCAAGTAAATGAAAAAACTAAAAAAAAATTATTAACTAAAAAACTATATGATTCAGAGTATATTTAGCAGTATCAACTAAAAAGTTGTAGGAAAATATGGGTGACTGGCGTAATAAAGGAAAATGGAGTAAAGCTCAAACAAGTTTACTAAAAATTAATGTCGATACTTCGTATAAACAAACTAGTGAATGGGTTGTGGGAGGAGTTATTGTTCACGACGAGTTTGGTGATATTATCGACTTATGGGGTGGCGGTTTCAAGAGATCTTCTCCGATTATGGCCGAAACTTGGACGGTTAGAATGGCTTGCTATATGACAAAAGAAAATGAGTGGACAAATGTTGAATTCGAGACGGATAATATAAATCTTGTAACATGTTGCACAAAGAAAATACGTGATCCCATGGAAAATAAATGTTATACTCACCGACATACTTTCCTTAACAAATGACATGAATTGGAGTTTCGATTGGGTCCCGAGATCGCTTAATAAACCGGCAAATCATCTAGCTATTTATGCTAGATCTATTTCTAGCGAGTTTAGATTGCAATGTATTCCCGACAAAGTAAAAGTGACGCCGTTGAATGATAGAAATACGTCGCCGTAAACTTGAAAGCAGATAAGAAATCGAAGGAATAAGAGAACTGGCGCTTTAGAGAGAGTGCACCCAAAACTCTTTAAGTTTTACCACTAAAAGTTGTGTTTTGGGAGTTAACCAATTATGAACCTGAAACTCTGGTGGCATAAGCCGAATCAAGTATCCGCTACTAACTACTAAGTCGTGCAAACCAAAACCAAACCAAACCAAACACTTAATTGGTGGAGTTGTGTTCTGGCTTAGTTTCATCTATTTGAAAAGTTTTGTTGCCGTTATAAGTACTCCTAAGCCTCGTTTGGTTGCGGGATAGGTAATCCCGGGATTATGAGTCCTATCGGAATATGTCGTACTCAAAAACATGTTTGGACTATCAATCACGGGACTATCAATACCATCCTCACATGGCTTTTTAAATACACCAATTTAGAGTCATTTGTAAATTTATCCAAACTCATTATTTGTGTGATTCACGGGATTTGAAGTCTAATCTCACACTCAAAAGATGCAACCAAACAAGGCCTATATAATAGCAAAAAAGTATTAGTCCAGCAAATAAGCCTCTCTTGGGAAAAGGAAATGACCAATTTTTTTTAATTTTTTTATAAAGAAGTTCCTTCTATGCTTAAAATTAATAATTTTCTAGAGAGTTAATGACAGAATCACTAAAACCAACCAAGAATATATATGCAGCTGTATCATGAAATTGAACATCTCACTTTTTTAATGCTTTTCCCGCGAACTGAGTTCAATGTTTTGCATAAACAATATTCTAAAGCCACCTTTTTTATTTTGATAACCATATTATAAGGCCACCTATTTAGCCCTTCCTTGTAACTTGTTAACTTTTTGTTCTAAAACTGTACTTTCATGGTCATAGCCAAGTAATGAATATTTTATACTTCACAAATGGGCGATTTTAGCCTTCTTTTTTTAGTATAGGAGCATATTCTTAATCCTTTTTAAATCAACTTCACTGCGAAAAGGTTGGAAGCCTTATTAGGATTATGTTGGTTCTTTAATTTCTTAGGTTCCTCCTGGTTTTATACCTGTAGAGACAATCAGACTTCTACATCAATCTGCACTTCGTATATTACGCGTAAAAAGCATAACTAAATTACCTAATCAGCAACAAAGTTTCGCTTTCACACTGGGTAAAATCTTCAGTAATCATAAGCTTCTTGCCTTAATAATCCACTTTCAAACATGATTGCATTATAAAACTACAACATTTGCATTCCGGAACTAAAGAACGTAAGGTCTAGAATCTAGATCAAGCCATCAAGAGAAACCACACAAGTCGTACGTAAAGCTAAGTACATATTTCAACTGCTGCAATGATCCTATGGAAAACAAATCATGGCTGTTATATACCTTCACTCAAAGCTCCTCAAAGCTTTTATTCTGTGGGAATACATATTCTTCCCTCACTTAAAATGCAATTTAAACACAAACTATATAATAAGACCCTGCATTCATTTTCATTTGTATGTTAATATATAGGGACTCTCTCCCTCCTTCTCCCATGGCAATGAAGCCTCTCCTCCTCATCCTAATCTCCCTTCTCTCTGCTTCCGCAGTTTCCTCGGTTCGGTTTCGTTATGCCAACATCGCCACCTCAGCACCCCTCCATCCTAACCAAATCAGAGCCCTCCATACCATGAACATACCAATCTCCACCACCAACCCTTGCTCAATACCAGGCGTTGTATGCGACGATTCTTTCCCTTTTCGCCACCTAATCTCCATCGGCCTCCACAACTGCCCCTACTACCTCTCCCTCTCCTCCACCTCCCTCCAAGATCTCGGTACCATCACCGCCCTTGAACTCATCAACTGCCCATTCAACTCACAAACTAACTCCACCCCTCTATCACTCATCCTTGAAAACTTAAGAAACCTCACAAAACTAACAATCTCCTACTCAAATCTCAATGAGTCTCTCCCAGACAATTGGGGAAATTTAAACCTTACCTACATAGATTTATCAAATAATCAGCTCAAGGGGAAAATACCTGATTCGTTGAGAGACTTGGTTGGCCTAAAGACTCTATCTTTGGAATCTAATTCATTATGTGGGGATATACCGAGTTACATAACTGATATGAAGAATTTAAGAAACCTTAACCTCGGGAATAATAAGTTTATTGATGATAAAATAAAAAGCATTGATGCGTCATCCCCTTATGATGGAGCTGTTGCTAACATGGCAATCTTACTTTCGGTGTGGATACTTGTCGTTATTTTTGTCATGTTACTAGCAAATTGTTCTATCTGAAACAATCTTATTGCAAAAAGCTCTTGCAAGTATTGGTTCACTTTTGAAGTTAAATAATGTAAATTTCTTTCCAAAACGTAAATATTGAATAAAGAATTCATACAATTGACTTGGTAGTTTTGATGTTGGATGCTTATGTTAGTTCACGGTATTGAGTTTTTCAGATAGGGGCGAAAAGGGGTGGTTCTTACAATAACAGTTGAGGTGGTATTTTTCTACCAAAAAACACTATATGAGAATTGGATTTAGGCAGATATACACGATTAAACAACATACACAAACTACTACTCCTAGTGACTAAGAACATACACCATAAAATGAATTGATTGATCAACTCTTAGACTAGTTTACATCATCTTGACAAAAATTCCAAGTCACACAATAATGGACATTCAAGATATTAAGTAGTCTTTTTTACGATGTTTTAAAGCACTGATGCAAAGGTTTAAGCTTTAAACACTTCCGCAAATTTCAGCATCCCCTATCACGCTTTGCAAGTTTACTTGGAATTTGGTCAAGTATATATTCTACTTACAACTTTTTAACAATTTTGTCTTACATAGACCAAGAAGATATATCTACGGATATAGAAGCCAGCGCATGAGATTCTACATTCAATATGACATGCTTAACCTCTTTCATTAAAAGGAGATCAACATAACAAAAGCTATCATAATCAATGCCTATGGAAAAAAATATGTCCGCTAACCTTAAGAAGAACTATCATCCATTGTTGGAAATGGTGGAACCACCTTGGATCTTCCAAACTCTCTTTACAAGAAAATTAATTAATTTTGCCATCAGTATAATATTCCGACGGCCAAGTACTCACTACACCCACCAACATAGGATTTCTTTTCCATTTCATCCCCATGATATAAACCTAGTCTCGCGTTCAATGAAAACCTCGCTTCTTCATCCAGTGAATATGAAGTAGGTTAATTTATGATGACTAAATTTGTTTTCAGGTTTTGTTAAGTCCAACTAGGGTTCTTCTTTAAGCTACGACTAATTTTCTGGCTAGTCTTTCTCCCCTTTACCCTCTTCTCATCCTCAGCATATATATCAGCTAAAGTTAGATAGCATTTCATGTTATCGGGCTCAATTTCGAACACACGATCAGCTACTTTTTCCGCCAAATTTACATTATGGTGTATTTTACATCCACATAGCAAAACACCCCAAATTGTAGCATCTGGCTTCATAGGCATTTTCTCAGTGAACTCATACGCCATTGATAATTTCCCCGATTTGGAAAAAAGTTCCACCATACAAGCATAGTGTTCATATTTCGGCTCTATATTGCAAACACTTCTCATGATATTAAAGAATCTCCAACCCACATCAGCCAATCTTGAATGGCTACAAGCATATAATGTAGATAGAAAAAAACATTCATCGGGCTCAATACCTCTTTTCTTCATCTCGTTAAAGGTAGAAATAGCTTCATTTCCTTCACCATTCATTGCATAACCAGAAATCATAACCGTCCACGAGACCAAGTCTTTTCTTGAAATAATATCAAACAATGACCTTGCTGCATCTAAAGCACCACATTTCGCATACATATCAACAAGTGCATTATCAACAAATATACCTCCCTTAATCCCATTTCTCAATACGTGACAGTGAATTTCTCTACCTCCATCTAAATCCCGAAGACTAGCACAAGCTGGAAGTACACATGCCATTGTAACACCATCAGGTTTTAGTTGTCGTTGCATTTCTTTGAACAAATAAAGTGCACGATTGGGAAAATTGTTTTTCGAGTAACCTCCAATTAAAGTATTAAATGATAATATATCTTTTGTAGTCATCTGAGAGAATATCAAATGAACTTCTTCCATGCTCCCACATTTTGCATACATGTCCATGAGAGCATTAGAAACAGATAAATTTAAGTGCATATGATTATCCTTGATGTAATTGTGCACTTCTTTACCTTTTTCCAACGAGCCAACACAAGCACACGCATGAAGAACACTCGTAACAATAAAAGGATCCAACTTAATCCCTTCTTTTCTCATATCATCAAATAGTAGCATTGCTTTATCCGATAACCCATGTTTAACATATCCCGAAATCATCGTAGTCCACGACACAACACATTTTTCATCCATGGTTTCAAAAACTCGAGTTGCAGAATCAATGTCGCCACATTTGGAATACATATCTACTACACTGTTCTTAAAGCTTGCATCATTTTCAAGCCCGAATTTTATCGCATATGCATGAACAGCTCTACCCAATAACACAATGCCTATACTAACACAAGCTGTAACAACACTAAGCATCGTAACCAAATCCACTTTAATCCCCAAAATTAGCATTTGTACAAAAATTCTTACACCCTTTTCAGCTAACTTGTTCGCCACAAATCCACTAATCATCGAATTCCATGTTATTACATCTTTCTCACCCATTTCACCAAACACCTTAAAAGCACTCTCGGCACATCCACATTTGAAATAAAAAGCTATTAAAGAATTCACAACTATTACATCAGCATTACTAAAACCCAATTTCACTAGATACCCATGAACCCTTTCGCCTTCAATTACATTCCCTTCACCAGAAAAACACTTTAAAACAGAACTAAAAGTATAAGAATTCGGTCCTACACCGAAACATTGCATTTTACTATACAAATCAATACCCTCATCATAAAAACCATTTTTCGCGTACTCGTTTATAATCATATTCCAAAGAAAAACCTTTTCATTCGCAATACTATCGAAAACCCTTTTCCCTTCCCTCAAATCCCCACAAGTTACATACATAAACACGAGCTTCGAACCCAAAACACTACCGATTTCAACGCCATTTGATTTAATAATTACGTGGATTTTAACACCAGTCTTAAGACATTTGAGCTCAGCACAAAGCTGCAACAATGCGCAATAAGTTGCGACCTCAAGATTCGATCTTTTCGATTGGGTAACCAAATTCATGGCTTTTTCTAAGTTACCCACATCACAAAACTTGCGGATTTCGATATCATATTCCGTAACGGATTCATTTAAGGTCCGAGAAAGCGAATCGGGAATTTGGGTTTTGATATATGAAACTACATTAAAACTAACTGAATTTTTTTTGAAGAAAACAAAGGAATTAGTGTGATTAAAAGAGTGTTGTGTGTGAGAATGGCAAAAGACCCAATTTTTTATTGGGGTTTTGGGTATTATTAATAACATGTTTCTATTCTCACAAACTAATTTACCAGATTTGTGTGGATATAGAGATAGCGGGAAAATATAAATAGCTAAATAATTGATAAAATTTACTTTTTGTTGTGTAACATATTAGCTATGTATTTAGGGAGACAGAAGTAGAGAGAGAGGGGGAACAGTATAGTCTTTTATTATGAATGAATATGAATGGAATGTCAAATACAAGACCCCTAGCCCTCTTTATATAGATAGAGGGTTAGGGTTACAAGCCCATCTGGGCCCATTAAGTAAAAGCCCAAGAGTCCAATAATCTTACAACACTCCCCCTTTGGACGTCTTGAATTCTTCGTCTTCATGCAGTCGATCTGAGTCGAGTTCATTCGCAGTGCTAAACACATAAAAACCTTAAGGCCGGAAAACCCAGTGTGGGACAAAACCGGTACCTAGGAGAAACTGTGTTGCCGAATGATATAGGCCGAAATATCATGTAAGTAACTAACCACAAAACAGTGTGCCTCATCAAAACCTTGTCAGAGCAAACCCAATGGGAAAATCTCTGATTGAAGGAAAAAAGAGTGCAACAATGGTAGTAGTAGGGATCAACCACAAAACAGGTGCCTCATCAAAACCTTGCTAGAGTAAACCCAGTGGGAAAAAATCTCTAGTCGAAGGACAAAAGAGTACACAGTGGTAAGAAGTATACAACAGGATACTCCCCCTAATTTCGGCAATCTTAAGTGAGATATGATAGGAACGTGTCTCGCTAAAAACCTTGTCAAGGAAAACCCAGTGGGAAAAAACCTTGGTCTAAGGACAAAAAGAGTACACGAGCATGCGACTGGATGCTCCCCCTCACTTGCACACGACAGGGTGCGAAGATTTCATATTCCAAGAAAGAGTACGAGCATTCGACTGGATGCCTCATTTACTTACATACGACTGGATGCAAGAAAATCTAATGTGGAATAGAACGAGCATTCAACTGGATGCTCTTAAACTTCATTTGTGAAGATTAATTTCGGCGAGAAATGCTAAATAGCATAATGTAGTCATGTCTCTCTTGATCAATAACAACAAGTTGTCTTCTATGACAAGTGTTTTATCTGGATCGTGAGACAGAACATATGTAATTCAAATATGACTAATACTAGCTCGAAGCCATATACACTCTCTAGTCGTCTCATAGAGCACGAATAGATCAGAGTGATTCACTTGGAGTCATTTCAAGACCTCCAAGATGTCGCCTTATTCCTAATGGTAAAGACATACCATGTTAGGAATATCCCTTATGCGGGTCTGATAAGTAACCGGCATCGGTATAACCGAAAAAGGGTTGCGTTAATTCGAGTACCGAAGGGGGTAGGTACACTCGATGACGCAAATGGGATAAACTAGCCCACTTCCAAAATTACCATAAGGTAAGGGAATGTGTCTTTAGTGCCATTTCGATGGCAGCATGTTAGCGCGATGTTGTGTCGAGCTATACCATTCACAACAGACGAGATGTTCGTCCTAGCACATTAGACCAAGTACAATGATGCGCTTATTGTACTTAGATATGAACATTATGGTTCAATATCTCTTCATCGTCTCATCAGGGACGGACTGGGTCTATATCAATGTCTAGTGATCGAACGATCATGGGAGAATCTGACGACTTAGCGTCATGATGACTAAAACGTCATAACACCTTCTGGGTGTAGTCTGAATCAAGGACTTAGATTCAATATTTACGGGACTCAATCATCAGGTTGAGTCACTACCGTGTCTTCCCAATATCCTTCATCTCGAAGGCAAATCCAAAAATGGATCGCGTAATAAAACACGCAAGGGCATAATACTTGTTCAAGTATCCCAAGCTAATCAAGTACTCACTTAGGCGGTATACCACATCCGCTCGGATTATATTAATCCATATAGTGAACGTCTCATTTAATTGAGATCGTGTTCCATGGTCAGGAATTACTTGATTCAAGCATTATGAAGTCACACAGGGACCTTCATCTACATCTCTTTGTCTAAATCCCCATAGAGATAAAACCGTGACCACATTCATGGCTGCATACTCAGTTTTCTGGAAACTACTAAACTGGTAAAGTAGGGGACTATTATAATGTCCATTTTGAGGAAATCAACCATCTCGTAATCAATTCCAAGGTGTGAGAGAAGCCTTGCGCTACTAGGCGAGCATTCTACAATCTCATTATTCTCATCAATTTTCCTTACGAATAACCAAATAAACGAACTCGTTTAACATTGGTGGTGTTGGAACTACAGGTCCGAACACACTTTCGCTAAGGAGTCTACTTGGATTGCAAGTTTCCATTAGTACAGTCTATTTTACGTTGACTTCAGGCAACGGTACATGGTTCTCTGTCATAATTTGTTCATATTATCAGTCGTCACCGAATATATGAACAAGTAATCAATGACAGTCTCGTTTCGCTTCAATATCGTCTAAGATATCATGATCGACAGATATTTCGAGATTCTTAGGATGAGGAGGAAATCACACATCTCCTTGATCCTTTATAATCTCGTGTGACAAACGAGTTTCAGTTCACCACCTCTGGGGCTGAACGAATTTGGAACCGGTCAACTTCCTCGTATCTTGGGAAGGACGAAAGACTGACGGCCGACGGCAGCGTCCTTTGCTTGGCGGGTTCGGCCAAAGCAACGTGTTACGAATGGAACACGGCGTCCGACAGGGACGTCTATCCTTGCAAGCATTTTGCAGCAGGTATAAATGATCTCGTGACATCTTATAAAGTCATTAAATGCGTCTGGCATTTAGTTAGACTTGAGGGAGTCTATGCACTTACTTATCACTAAGTGCAGTTTTGGGATCAAGCTAAGACTGAGTGGGTTATGCCACGTTACTTCACGTCGTTCCTTATCAACGGTAACGTGCAAATCTCCCCCTAACGACGGGGAGAACAGTCTTAGCGATGTCACTTTCGCATATCATGCGGTAAAGAAATCGCTTGCCAAGGTTACTCTATCAAATGATAGGCAGGAGATTCATAATCGACTTATGTCCCCTTCAGAGGTCCATATTTTGAACGCTAGAACGGCTCAATCAAAATATTAATTAATCACTCTAAACACGCGTTAATATGAGACTTCTGGCTCATAACCAGTAACCAGCTGGTACGCATATGGTGTTTGAGTATCTATGGGCCTCATGACGGACCAATGCAGCAAAATAGCATAACCCCATACGGAAATATAAATCTTGGTGCGCAAGACCAAGAAATGCGTGCAATCATTTGCAGTCGCATCATCAAGCTTTCCGTGAGTCCATTTTGGGTCTGAACATAATCGACAGGATGTTCAATTTCAATTTCCAAACTCAAGTAATTCAAATCAAAATTTCGATTTTTTACTCTTTGGAATTATCAAGTCAACTAGACTTTTCAGGATAATCCGGATCATGAGCCATCAACTTAATGATAGGGCTAAAAGTTTGGAAAATACTGCATTTCTGTGGACAACAATAATCATGTGACCTATTGTCGATGCATCAACCATAACCATTTATATTTATGGTCCGTCTTATGGTTGGATAAGTCCACAATAACTCCTTCAATTCTTTACAAGAATTCTACGAGTTCATTTCGTGATCTTTACACATACTGGTCTTTCAAAGTGAGCATTAATGGCATGAATTTCGGATTAATCGCGAAATATATTCTCAGATAAAATCCAAATGCGATGCGATTATAAATCAAGCATCGTCTTTTGACCCGGGAATATCTCATCCGGTCAATGCCACAATATCAAAATGCTCTTATCAATCGACGACAGGCGAATGATAGTACAGACAATCATGTCTTAGCATCTAAATCATTTATCATTTCGACGACAGGCGAAATGATAAGGTAACTTTAAATACTTTAAAAATGTGGTAGCAACCACTTGAAAGACATTTCAACTCCTCTAAAATACGTTTTTGATCGTATTGAATGGAGGCTATGTAAAGAAATTTAATTATTTCATGAGCTATTACCAGGTAACACTGGTTTTCTCGAATATTTTATAACTCAACAAGGTACGGCAGGACCTACATGAGTATAAGACCTCATACTTGACAAATCAATTTGGTTTTACCAAAGATTTCGATTTGGAACGACAGGTCCAGAATCGTTGTCACTGAGTACTCTTTTAGGCAAATAGTTGGTGAAATTATGTGGTACACTGTTACCCACTATTTCTAAAAAACCAACTACACCACAAGTATTGCCTAAAATTTCATAATTTAAAGTTTGGTCACATTTGTCAAAGGAATTTGCTCAAAACACTTTAAATTATTTCGAGAAATTTCGTAAACAGGCAAACCATAATCCAAAAGTATGTCCAAATGGAAAAATCATAATCCAAATGGAAAAACATAATCCAGATGAGCGAAAAAATGGCTCAATGATTTATCAAAATCAATAAAGAAAGGTATCAACTCATTTGAGCCACAAAATCGGGGGTCTCAATAGTTTCCTTTCAATTAACTTTAACCACATTAGCATCGGTTTTTCCACCTTTATAATAGTTGTGAACTATTTAAGGAGTAACCGTGCATGACCTTTGTCTTTATAGCATAGAGTTGGCTCCTTGAGCATTATATCTTGCTTTGTGACAACGTGTCATATTGTTCCTTTCAATTACTGTCTTGGAGCCACAGGTTTTCGATTTTGACGATTGTCTAAAATCTCGCTTGGCTAGGCGATTCATCGGGATCGCGACAGTTCAAGGCAAATAACACTTGTCTCGGTTCTCGATTCGTGAAAAAAAATATACACGAAGAGCATTAATATCAGGCAAACAATTTGCCATTGACCCAATAGGATTAAAACTACTCACCGGGGTAATTTTTTTTTTTTATCCAATAACAGATGGGCGATAAAGGAACATTGTGAATATAAATTCACGATACTGCTTATGGAATACAATTTCCAAGCTAGTATTTTTGTGAAGGATAGCTCCAATATGTCAATTTCAGACATTTGTTCACCATAGACGTCATCGCGTCTCAAATGTGGCGGCGGAATAAAATCAACGCCTTAGCATTCATCTCGAGGGTGAGTAACAACAAACTCGTGTTTTACTCATCAAAGATGGCATCCAAAAAAAATTTTTGGGCATCACATTTTCACACATCAGGGTGAGTAACATGTGGTGACGGATTAAAATCAACGTTTAAACAGTCATTTCGCAAGTATGTTTTTACGATTTTTCTCATCATAGATGGCATCCAACATGTGTTGGGAGTTCTGGATTATTTATCATATAAAACGACTGGTTTATATGTTTATGGTTTGCACAATCATAAACTTTATTTCGAAACGACAGGTTCGAAAAATAGTTTTGCTTGTAATGTGAATAGGTTCTCATTGATCGAACGACAGGTCGATACAGAGACACCAATTCGGCGAAACATACATCACTATATAAACACACTCGGGGAAATTATTATTTAGTCAACCCCTTTCGGTAGCTCTACTTGAAAAACGACCAGGAAAGACGGTGAGGGTGGAGGGCACGAATGCCACTTAAAACCCGACCTCATTAGGATATCGACTTCCGCCTATATCTTTCCTAGACATCGTATCCAAATAGGTGAGCCTATTTAGGGAAGGTTCATAATTTTTCCAACTTAAATGTGAATATATATGATTTCGCAAATTTCCATATTGTAAACATGGTAGTGATAAATATAATTATTTAAATTGTACCTGCTGTAGTACATATTATAACAAGATATTCTAAATCACACTTAGCAATATCTAATACAATACATCAATCTAAATTTTATTCATGATAATTACGACATGCAGGGGAGCAGTATATTTAATTACTAATTTACCATATCACATACAGGGAAGGTAAATTTTAATTATCGTTATACAATTTACATGCAAGTTCTATACATGCTAGTTTACTAAATACACTGTATCATGCAAGAAATCAAATTATTATGGTAATTACCGAATTACTTAGCAAGATTTATCTCATAAATATTCATATCCCTAAGTATAAATTATATTTATGGTAATTACAACATGCAAGAAACAAACAGTAGGTTATGGTAATTGACTAATTACATTAACAAGTTTCAATTTCGCATGGATTGACCAAATATTAACAGATTCGAGGATATATACTGTTGAATAGGGAGGAAATAAACTACAGGGACTACACATGTAATTTTAAGTTTAAGGGAGTATGCTGTTCTAGCGATATTACAAGTCAGTCCATTAGTTTCAGTGGATTTCATACTAGTCCAACAGTTTTTGGTAGTTACATATTCAGTCCATCAGATTAAAACATATGGTTTTTTTTTTTTCAATTTTCAAGCATGTTTAAGAACTTTCATACGTAGTGAATTATTACAGTGTTAAGTCTTACCAGTTTGAGATTTATCAAAGAATTATTTTCATATATTGCATGTACATATATTTTTGATAATAATTACAGTGACAATTTTAAACATGTGATACTATATCAATTCAATCACCATCAACATACATGGTTGTACATTATTTACGGTTGGTATATTATAAAACACAAGTTCTATTTTATTTGTTGCAAGCATATTTTCAATAGAATCATACAATCTTATCATGCTGCTTATATACATATCTACCGAAACAATTAATTGCACAGTTGTTTTTCTTTTCTTCATATAACAGTGATTGAAATATGGTGATATAAAGATGCAGTTATTTGAGAAAACTTATACCGTACACCTCGTATTTTGTAGAAGATCGAAACGAACCCAATAAAACCCGGATAAACCTCAAGGTTTATTGATATCCGGAATCCGTGCGTTTACTCAAAATATTCAATATCAGTGAGCGTATATCTACTCTCTGCGAGCAAAGTGCTGATAACGTGTTGTGTAACATATTAGCTATGTATTTAGGGAGACAGAAGTAGAGAGAGAGGGGGAACAGTATAGTCTTTTATTATGAATGAATATGAATGGAATGTCAAATACAAGACCCCTAGCCCTCTTTATATAGATAGAGGGTTAGGGTTACAAGCCCATCTGGGCCCATTAAGTAAAAGCCCAAGAGTCCAATAATCTTACAACACTTTTCAAAAATAAATATTTAATTGTTATTTTTAAAAAAAAATTTATTAATAGTTAAATTTAGTATATTATTCACTGGGTTCTATATTTTTATTTGATTTTTTATTGTGTTGTAATTTTTTTTTTATTAAATTATAATTTGTCTAATATATAATAAAATTTAAAAAATTAAATTAGTTATTGAAAATGTATAATATAACCCTCTATTTTTTAATCTAATGGTTGTAAAAATGACTATATATTGTACAGTATAACTCAATAACTACACAAAATAGGGACCATAAATTATATAAAGTTAAAAGCAATTTTATTCACAATCCATCTTCTTCTTTTCTTTTTTTTTTTTGCATTTTGAAGTTTGCACCTTGCATATATAATATATTATAATATGAGTACTCTTTTCCTGCCTTTTTGCCGAAGCAGGGTCATGAGGTGACTCAGAATCCAAAATTGTCTTTAAAACGCTTAATTTTATTTTAATTGTCTTTGTTTTTAAAATCAAAATTATGTAAAACTTATAAATTGGTACATATCAATCAACTTAATTACAAAAAATCCACATATGTGTATTTATTTATAATTAGATACATATACTTATTTACAATCAAGTATATATGTCATAAAAAATAACAAAAACAAAAAAAAATGAATTTTAAAAAAATAAAAAATTTAATCAAAAAATCTGTACATAGTATCAAACCGGATTAAACATGATTACATAGGATTAAACAGAATTAGACATACAATATTTGACAGAATTAGACAGGATCACACATATTTTTTTTGTATAAGAAATGTATTTTTTAAAATTTTGGTTTTTAATTTTTAAATATTTTTTTGGATTTTTTAATGACATGTGTATCTATTAGTAAATAAGTTCACAAAATATGTATTTTTTTGTAAAAGATTCGTCAAGTTCAAAACAAACGGATTTTTTGTAAATAAGTTTTTAAATATGTACTAAATTGTCATTTTCCCTAAAATAAAAATAAATAATGTTCTTTTGTGGAAGTCTGAAACTAACAGGCATAAATTGCATATTTCACAACCCCAAGGGTGTAAATGATATTATCAATTCTATTTAATATGAAAATTGAATCTAATCCATATTTCTCTCAATTTTTATTCAAACTTTTTAAGAAAAAATATGGATTCAATCACACTTTCTTCTGGGTTTAGATTATTGTCTCTCTCTACCTCCCAAAAAATAAAGTTTAATGGTAAATATTTTCTTCCCAGTTTTTTAGCTTAGAAATACTAATTCCTATAATGTCTAAATTTGCTCAATTTTTATTTTAGGGATGTTTTGGTTACAAATTGTAATAAAATGACTGATTATTCATATTATGAGTCTGGATATATATATATATATATATAAAAAGGGACATTTATTTCGGGTTATAACTTTAGCTATTTCATAAAAGAAAGCTAGAAAAGCTCAACTAATAAAATGACAAATGAAACTCTGAAAAAAAATCCATAAAAGAATCTTAAAAGGTTGCAATAAAACAAGCTGTTATTTTATTTTCCTCTCAGTTTTATAATTTCATTTGTCAATCAATTGTATGTAGTGTCTCTCTAGCTGGATGCTAATGTGTTAAAGTTTGTTATCGGTGGCAGAACTAGAACTTTTTTTTCGTAATTATGGGGGTTCTGAAATGATAAAATCAAAAAAAAAAACATGGTACATGGTAAAAGTTTCCGATATGGAGGGCGATGGAGTCCATTTTACCCTGTTACTAGTTCCTCCGTGGTTGTTATGTTCAAATTGTTTGTCGTATTGCAAGCCTTAGCCATCATGTTATAACTTTCCGGATGAATTTATAACCTGATAAACACGGACGAACGAGGAAGTTCAAATGGGGAGCTATTATTATAGTATATGGTTTTTTTTCATACTCTTATCTGGGTTTTTTTTCATAATATGGGAGGGGCTACAACGCTTAAATTCTTCGTCTATTTTTATCAAGGTGGAAGGGGTGCTGCCCTGTCTCCACCTAGTTTCTTCCTTTCTGGTAAATGTATTGACACGTGGCCTTGTTTAATTCTAGATTTTAAGCTCAACTTGTTTGGCCTTTTCGTTTATAAGCTTTACTGTATTCGTTCGACCAGCTTTAAGGCTTTTTTCAGTGAAAAAGCGAAAATTTTATATAATAAACCCATCTGAACATCAAATAAGCCAAGCTTCTTTAGCTATAAGCTGCAGCAAACAAGGTTGTACCTAGTGCGTGATCATTTGCTTTAAGTTTCCATCTTAACAGCTTGATCAATAAACTTCAAAGTCATGATTTACCAATGTACAATGCAATTGCAAATACAAGCACTTATGCATGAATTTATTTAAGATTTATTATATCGTTTTCAGATGCAGCTTGTTCAATTTGGCAGAAGTTACATATTTGCCCACTCGGTTGTCGTTCAAGAAGGATTTCACCCATACTCTGCGCTTAAGAGACAATGTGAACAAAAGACATAAACACCCTCAAGTAATTAGGGGAAAATCGACTAGCGACGATGGTGAGATATCTCAACCATCTGATGATGCAAAATCAATAAAACAAGAAGAGATCATTGCTCTTTTTAGGCGTATTCAATCTTCGATTTCAAAAGTGGATACCCTTTCTATCCCTCCAAAGAGAAGAACTGTTTCAAATCCGTCTGGGGATAATTATAAACCCTCGACTGAAACAGTACTCGGAATTCTTCGTCAATCAAGGAATCAAGTTAAAGGTAATCTGAGACATAACTGAAAGGCTTTGATTACATAATGTCTTTTTTGTACCTGCGATCTCATTAATTAACCTCAATTTTCAGTTGTGGGCGTCAAACCTTAATTCTTTTTTCCTCTCTTTTTCTCCGAATAAGTTTTAACTGAAAAGACGTGGGTTACATTGTGTCTTTTTTTTGTAAATATCTCATTTTAATACTTCATATTTCAGTTTTAGCTACCAAGAGTCAAAAACTTTTTGTCCTTTATTTTTTTGAATAATCAGATGGTGTAATGTCTTTTTTTTTCTGAAGCCGAGTTTTGATTGGGAAGTGTACTTTGTTGATGATATTCCCTTATTTAGATTTATGAACTTGTGAGAAATGGTATAAAGTTAGCATATTTCCTAATTCAATATAGAAGTTGAGGACCAAACATGAGATGGTAAAATCTGTAGGGAAGTACCGAAATCGACCATTACCACTTTCCGGTTGTTTCTTATCTTTATTCTCCTTGAAATTTTAGGTGAATCATCCCCAAAAAACGGAGTAAATAGAGAGCTACCAAAGAAAGAGAAACCGCAGAAAGAGAGGCTAGAACAAGATAATGAAGCAGTAACAGAAATTAAGACGAGTAGGCCACCATCAAATTTTGTAAAGAGGTCACCTATTCCATCTCTATCTATCTCAAGAGATGTGGTGGTTCAGCATAACAGTCCGATTTCCGGTGAGGAAAAAGGGTCAAAAAGGATTGAAGATATGAAAGTTTCCGAACTGAAAGAACTCGCAAAATCAAAAGGAATTAAAGGCTACTCTAAATTGAAGAAAACTGAGATGATTGAGTTACTACGCTCTTCTGGAATCTAATTTCATTTACGGTGACAAAAATGCCAACTTTTTTTTCTTGGTATTGTTGTTTTATTCTGTTGTGGTTCTTTCCTTTCCTTATCATAACCTGCAAATGAACTAGTTCCCATTTTCAATTGGCAATCAATTAATTCATTTTAGAGGGAACTTTATTATTGCACTTCGGTTTTTAGAATTTGAAAGCCATGATATTGAACACGGAACGTTAGAAAATACTGAATAGGTCATCTGCAACTCTATTTGCTGGATTTGTTGTTCATTGGGTGGAAGTTTGCCTTTCTTAAAAAATTGTGAATCGAAAATAGCATAGAAGGTAATGTGCATTATATGCATCAACTACCCTAACTCGGTAACTACGTTGCTAGCCTATCTACACGGGGTTAAATTCATTTTACTGTCCTGTGTTTTTCCTTTTTATTTGTTTTAGGCTACGAACTTTCGAAAATATTGATTTAATGTATTCAACTTAACATATTCTTTTATTTAGTAACTCAGTTTATAAAATTTTGATTTAGTTATTTCAGTTAATTAAACAGTATTGATTTGGTGACCCTACTTAACTTCACAAGTTTTAAACAATTGCAATCTAGCTCACATAGTTTAGAAATTAATAAACTAGTCACTGATTTGTTGAAAGAGACAAAATTAACTCTTTTAACATTTTTTTTTAAAATAACACGTTTTCAAATAAACAAATTTTCTTTCAAAGAATATGTTTTAAATATTTTTTCCCAAAAAAGTGAGAGTTTCTCTTGAAAAAAAAATATGTTTTTGATAAGATTACTGAATTTGTTTCATTTTCACCGATAAAATTATGTCTCAAACATATTTTTTAAAATTGTTTACTTAACAAATTTTTAATATAGAAAAAAACGACTTTTAAGACGATATATTTTTATTTAATATTTAAGCAAAATATGTGAAATATACTGATTAACTTTACAAAAAAAACTACTAGTTTTTATAAACACTACGAGCAGATTTTTATTCTTTTTATAGAAATGTTTTATTCTCTAAGAAATTTGTTTCATATAATATTCTCTTTTCAAAATATTTCACGTTTCCCAAAAAAAGCTTGCTTTCTCCAAGCAAAGAATTTATTGAAGAAAAAGATTGTCGTCAAAGTCGTTTTTTCCTCTATATTGAAATTTCTCATAAGTAAACAGTTTTTAAAAAATATTTTGAGACATAATTTTATCTGTAAAAGGGAAAAAAATTAATCTTATCAGAAAAAACATCTATTGTTTTAATATAAACTACTTTATTAGGAAAAAAATATTTGTTTTTTTATTAAAAAAATCAAAAAAGAAAAAGAAAAGTTGCTTATTTGGAAACATGTCTTTTAAGAAAAACCGTAAAAAGTTAATTTTGCTACTTTCAACAAATCAGCGACTAGTTTATTAATATCTAAACTATGTGAGTTGTATTGTAATTTTTTTTGAACTTGTGAAGTTAATTAGGTCACAAATCAAATTTTTTTAATTAACTGAGGTCACTATATCAAAATTTTGTAAACTCGGATCACTAAATTAAAGAATATGTATGCACTAAATTAACATTTTCGAAATATGGCACACTAAACCAAATAATAGGGAAAACACAGTGCATTAAAGTGAATTTAGCCCCTCCCATATCTACACAGAATCACAGAATATGGCCAAACAATTTAGTATCTGCTGGAATTATAAGCAATACAACTATGTGCAAATTTTCTCCCTGGACACTGAACACGGCTACATTATAAGCACCTAAATTCCAAAACGACACTTCACTGGAGACAAACAAAACCGACTTTACAGATTTTTACCATTTTTTCGCGAAGTCGGAGGACCTTAAATACTAAAGTCACAACAGAAAAAGTATCAGTTTCCAGAAAATGCAACAAAAAATTTAGCAAGATGGTGCATGAGCAGTGATCATAAGAACACATTTATTTTCAGACCCGAACTATTGTTTTAAACAAACCCGTAAAACACATTCTTACTAGAAAAAAAAATAGAAGTAGAAGTGCAGAACATCTTTACGATTGTTAAATTCGCATTTCAGCAGAAATAATAGTTAAAGATAAAAAGTCGGAGTGTTTGCTATTTACATGAATCCAAATATTAGGAGAAAAATACTCCGTAATAGTATAGTACCCATAATCTAACAACATACAGCAACGGTAGTATTTGATTTCAGACCAAACAGCTATTTATTTCCAAAGAGATAATTAAGCTCCACCATCTGTTATGTATCAAAATAAAGGATAAATTTGAGAAAATAAAACTTGGTGCGAATCGTGATATTGAGAAATTAAAATTAATGGAAGTAGAAGACAAAAAATATCCAGATGAAAAACAGAGTAATCCAATATGGCAATATCACATTTCATAACCAAAAAGGCAAAAATAATCCAAGACCGTGTTTCATATCTTAAAATTAACACGCTTTCCATAACCAAAAACAAATCCAATATTGTTTTTCATAACCAAATAAACCTTGGACTTTGATATTTTACACCTATTTGATTCAGTCGCCTACAAATAACAAATTTTCATTTGAATTACTAATGTTCAATGCCTAGATTTAAAAAAAAAAAACTTCAAATTCATGGCAATACACTAAATACACTAAACCTATCAATAAAAGTTATTGCGAAGTGTTGAGATTTAAAGAAACGAGTACTAGTAGGTACTACCAATTGACAACCTTCTTTCTCAACAAGCACAAAAACGAGTACTAGCAAGAACAAAACAATAACAAGAAAAACAGAAGGGCCAAACAAGGCGAAGATTCGATTAAAAAGGCTAACAGATGGTGGTCTAACACATTAAAAGTTAATGAACAAAATCTTGCTTCCGACCCTTGGAAATTCCAAAAATATCAATACTGGTTTTAAAAGAGAAACTGCAACAACATTTCTGACATTAAAACAATTACACAAATAACCATAGACTTGGATAATCTTGATCAACCGATAGTTTGAGCTTTGTTGAGGATAACTCCCTCATATTTGACCTGGAACCACTTCATAGAATCTTCTTTGGTGACTCTGTGTTGGATCCCGACACGTGCTTTACACCTGCGGCGACGACCCACGCGGTAACCTGGGCGCTCGAGCACAACATAGAAGTCCATTCCGTAAATACCAGTGGAAGGATCATACCTGTAACCAGCACAAGACAAGCAAGCTAAAAGTAAGAACAAAATACATATGTATAGTTTCTGAGTCTAGGTAAATTGAAAAATAAGATGTTATCTCCACAACTCATGTATATTATTTAAAACAAAAGATTTATCAGGAAACGTCACAGTTACTGGAAATTGCATTTTCTATATCCAAAAGTATCACCCATAAGTTATCTTGCGGAAACTACTGAACGCTTAATTTCACCACAACAAGTACCAAAGACCACCATTTTGACAGGCACTCCAACCCAAATAAACATTTAAATCAAAAAGTTAAGAAATCCCTTCCAATCCAAACACGTGTGCATTTGTTAAAATAAAACAACAGAAAAAATATTAGTCATTCTTTGTAAAAACCTCTTACCTAAAATGTGACACGAGAACAAACAACCAAGTAAGCAAACACTATTCAATGTGTGTATGCAACTATGATTTCAATAACCGAACAACACAAAATTGTGACTGACACTAATGGAGATAGATGGCAAATCAATAGAGTCAACGGAAACAAAAGATAGATGGCATCTATGATAACACTAACTTCAACCCAATAACATAAAATTGTACCTGACACTAATGGAGATAGATGGCAAATCAATAGAGTTAACAGAAACAAAAGATAGGCAAGAAGAAAATTTTATCAAATGAAATAAACACTATAAAGTCAAACAGATAAAATGTCCACAGAAGGCCTCAATTGATTGATGCAAAGATCAACGTGTTACGCTAAATTGAACTCAGGATGTTCACCACTTAAGTGAATTGAACTAAAAATGAAAAAGAATATACTACAGAGTACCATGCCTACGACTGATTGAGATGCTAGATAGATGCCAATACAATACAAACAACGACATAAACAATACATGGCAAATAAATCAACCCACTTTTACAAACATCAACAAACTACAGTTATAAGAAATTTCAATAGTTCCTACTCATGGTGGAGATAAAAGCCAATTTCGATACAATGAACAATCATAACCAGCAAATAAGATGATCTACTAAAAAAACATACATAACATGGGATAAATGTACACAAAAAGGCTAAGTGACTTACTTGATGCCAAGATCGATGTGCTCCTGAATACCAAATCCGAAGCAGCCAGTGTCACTGAAGTTGCGGCGCAAAAGCTCATACTCTTTCACTTTCAGACCACTCTCAATTAGCTGCATTGCTTTGTCACCTCTCACCGTAACATAACACGCAATCTTTTCATTACGCCTAATCCCAAAGGACCTAACGGTGTACCTAGCTGTTCCCACACAAAAAATCAATAACAAATATAAAAAATAAAAAATTAAACTTACAAGTGCCTATGCAGATAATGTCTACATGTAAACAGATAACATACATTTTTCTACTCGTAAACATTTCTTTTATAGAAACATATGCAATCCAATAAAAAATTATCCAAAGAAATGTACAAAATTCCACTAATCAAAATACCCTGACTACAAATATCCACAATCAAATATTAAATAAAACCCGTTATTATTCCTACGTATATAATTCAATCAAATGTCCTATCCACCCACAGTTTTATTATTTTCCAATTCTGTTAAAGCATCAAAACAAAACCATAACAGATATTAACAAAAAGTGTATTAAAAGGGAATAATAATAAATTACCCTTAGAGAAGACTGGGGTTTGTCCACTGAGCTGCTCCAAAACCTAGACATACATATCCAAAACATAAAAACCCATTAATTGAAAACACATAAGACACATAAATAGATACATGCACATATATAGGGACCATTTGGCATCAACTTTTTTGGTCAAAAAGCTGGTTTGTGCGTTTGGTAACAGACTTTTAAAAAGCTAGATTTATAAAGATTTGCGTTTGGTTTTAGATTTTAGCTTTTTCCTAATTCATTCAAAATGACCAAATAATTCTGCGAAAAGTACCATATTTTGCTTCAATTTCCTTTTTTTTGTATAAACTATAGTTGTACTATCGAAACATATTCATTCATATTTTTTTCTTAAACTCCGAAATTGGTGTCGAGAAAGCTAAAAAAAATCCACCAAAAACATAGATTTTTGCTTTTCAAGCTGTTCTTGCTTTTGTAGCCAAAATCTAGCTTTTTAAAAGCAAGAAAAGCTAACAAAACACCCAATGCTTTTTCGTAGCAAAAAAGCCAAAAATCAATGAAAAATAGCCTGTACCAAACTCACACATATAGATACCTACATATCTAAAACATAAAACCCCATTAATTAAAAAAACATAGATAACTAAACACATATATACATACATACATACACAGATAATATATATACAGATATATATATATAAAGAGAGAGTTAGAGAGAAAACGAGCTTCTCCAAAACCTATAGATACATTTCCAAAACATAAAATCCAAATTAAAATTTGTAATACAAACAGTGCTAAACACATTACTCCCTCCGTTCCCAATTAATTGTCCTCTACGAAATTACGTGTAATTTTGACCGGCTTATAACATGTATCAAAATTGCCGAAATAAAAAATTTCAAAACTAAATCATATAATTTAATGTTTGAACCTATACGATTAACTTTTGAAAAATTTCATTCCAACAATTTTGATACAAATTATTGGTAGTTTGGTAGCGGATAATTAATTGGGAACGGAGAGAGTACAATATATAGAGAGAGAAAGAGACTGATCTTCTCCAAAACCTATAGATACATACATATAGATATACAAATATAGAGTGAGAATTCGACCTAAGCGGCGTGGCGTGGCTTATCATAAACCCCGTTAATTAAAAAAACATAATCTCATAACACATATTATATATACATACATATATTATATGGGTCCAAATCTTCTACCTCTATTTCATACACCCTTGAATTTTTAACCCAAAATAGTTATTTCATTCTTTTAAAAAAAAAAAGGAACTAGTGTAAACTGAATATAAATTAAAAAAAAAAAAGGTATAAATTAGATGTGCATATGTATAGATACATGTATATATAGAGAGAGAAAGAACGAGGTTAAACATATATATAGATATATACATGCATAGATATAAAGATATAGATATAGAGATAGAGATATATAGATATAGAGAGAGAGAGAAAGGGACCTTGGCGGCGCGAGTGAGTCGATCACCGCTTTCACCAACGGAGATATTGAGAACGAGTTTTTGGACTTTAATCTCTCTCATTGGGTTCGCTAGCTTCTTCTCCGACGCCATTTCTATCTCTCTCTTTCTCTCTTTCTTTCTTTCTTACTTAGAGAGAGAGAGACTGGTATATTTATATATATATATATAAAAAAAAGTAGGGTTTTAGGGTTACTTTGGATGGGGATGTTCAATTTACCAAACTACCCCTTTGTTGTTTCGTTTTCGGTTCGGTTCGGTTCGGTTTTTAGCAAAACTGAAACCGAACATATTTTTCGGTTCGGTTTTTTTCGGTTTCGGTCTTTTTATTTTTTGGACTTAACCAGACCGGGTTTTTTCGTCCTCTTTCGTGGCTTCTTCCTTATTTTCATAACTTGTTTCACAAATTTACAAGTTTTTATATTATATTGTATTCAAATTTTAAAATATGTGGACATAATATTGTTTTAGACAATTTTTTTAAGATTTAATGTTTTATTTACACTAATTTATACATTTATTCCAAAATAAATTACGTGTGCATTTTCTTTTAAAAATAATTATTGGAATGTATTGATACATGTATTATAGTAATTGTATAAAAAAAATTTAAATTTTTTAGAATTTTTGTTTGGATAAAATAAACAAATGGAAACGAAAGGAATAGAGAATAGGGATGGAATATTTGAAATCACCAAACTGTATAATTCTATTATATCTCGAGATGTTATCACAAGAATTGCTTTGCATTAAATTCATTACGTGTTCTCCTATTTTTATATTAAGGCGTTGGTTCCGTTATATACAAGATAATGCTTCATTTTCTTATAAATTTATAATATTAAAATAAAGACTTTCATACTTTATGACATTTCCAAATATATGCAAGTGTAAAATGATAATAAATTTTTTGATAAAAGAGATAAATCAATTAAAAAAAAACGAGGTAAGTGATAGGAAAACTGGTATATTTTACTATAATAAAATGAGTTGTTAAAGCAAATAAAGTATGTATTTCACTTCAAATTAAAGGAGAATGATGAAAAAAATGATGCGAATGCTGTTAATGAGTTATATTTATGGACATAATATAAAATATGTAATACATGTATATTCGGTGTTTTAAAAGGCTGACGGACTTAGATTGGTCAGCTATCGCTTAATTCCAGCTAATTTCGCTTAATCGTAGTAATCTTACATTATCTGATAGGCTTTTAGGCTTCGACTAATGATTAGAATCGTTTTTTAGAACACTTTGAATACTCATAAACTTGCTAGTGTATATGCGTGAATATTATCGAAGAACTTTTCTGTTACCTTTAGAGTTTAGTGTCGTATGGGAGCGAGGCTGCTTCAGGATTAAAAGAGGATAAGGACTTCTAAAATCAAGATTACTTTTGTAGTCGATGTCGATGAACACGACTACTTAGTAGTTTTTTTATAAATGGTAGAGCACGGATGCACCACTTCATAACAGAGGACAGTTGCCGCAATTTTTAACATGACTTCCCAAAATACTTCAAAAAAATCAGTTAACAAAGCATCCCATTTTAGAAGAAAGATAGGTCGTTCAACATAAGTCACATTATCGTTGTCTTTTCGACAGTTCAGAATACAATGACTTTATTTTAGTGGGTCTGATACTTTCGTTCTTCGCAAAGTTTATTGCCAAATACGCATATAGTAGTTTGTCTTTGTTTGTCCTCTATTTTTCAGCGACGGAGGCTTATTGTTTAACGATGGAAGGTTATTGCCAAATAACCCTTTTTTAGTACTTGATCAAAAGTAAATATAAGTTGGCATTACAAAATCATAAAGATGGCTGATTTGGGATGCAAAAGAATGATAATTAGGTGTATAAATATATATTTAACCCAATATAATCATACAATTAATGTTGTAAGTTTTAAAAAGATATTAGCATGTCCTAAATATAAAAACTGCACTTTTAAATAAAATTATTTATACACTATTGGTATTGAAAATTTTAATATAAAATTACATCAAAATAGAACACTTTAATATAGGTTCTTCGTTATCGTGGTTTTGCTCCCACATAAAAGTACCTCTCTAAATAGAGTTGTAAACTACAACTGTCTATTCTAACTCAGTTTAAAAAAATTATCTGAACAATAATTAAGCACTCTACTCCGAGAAAAATGTTGGTATACATTGAATTCCCATCTCTGATCTCTCTCCAACTCATCGACTTAAGTTGTAGGGGGAAAACACCCTTGGTTCTCAAAATTTAAAATAAGTGATTTATGATCTTCTTTCGATCCTCTTTTCAATACTAGTATATTTTTTCTCTTCTGCCTCTCGTCGTCTCTGTTGCCTGCAGCACAGGTATACAACATAAGTCAAATTCTTCAGAAATAAACGATGGTGCTGCAAGTTTAGAAAACAAACAACAAAATGTATAGGCTACCTTCTTCTGAAAATTAGGAAAGCTAATCAAATTGCGTCGAATTCTAGGAGGCCAGCTAAAGATTTCCCATAGTTAGCTAGCATTTTAACTATTTTAACCATAATATTATTGAAAACTAGTTATCAAAAATCAAAAGAGCAAAAACAACGGAAACCATAACAAAGGTTCTCTGGTACCCTTACAATTCCATATAATATAAATGAAGGTAGAAGGTAATTATAAATCAGGGAAGATTTACTAAAAAGGTCCCAAGACAAACAAGTAGCAAATCATAAGTACGTGTAGATGTACGCTCAAGTTTCCACCACTGGATATATAAGCAAATGAATACAATATTTCAACAAAAATGAGAACTTACGCGAAAGCGGTATATCCAGATCCAGCATTAGCAGCAGTTAACAATGCAGCATGAGTCGTTGTTTGATCTCCATCCACCTTAAATGCAAAATTTCCCAAGATCAGATGAACGTAAAAAAGAAAAAACAATAATAGCAATCAAATTTTATCTGTCAAACTTAAAAGAACCTTATCCCATTTCGACTTCTTATTCCTGCCATCCCTAGTTGTAGAATCAGCTACAGCTGAACCTGGCCGAGAAGTGGGTGCAGCTGCAAAAGATGACAAAAGATCTATCAATACGATGTCCATGTATTGTAAGAACTGAGAAGAAAGCAAATACTGTACAAAAGACACAATTTATCTGAAATAAAATTGAATGATTGTATCTAAAACGTGATTTTTAAGACACCTGGAATTGGAATATTTAATTTTGGTGACGGAGTAATAACTCCAGATTGTATGCCACTTGACACGAAATCGACTTTCTGATTCTTCTTTCTTTCTTGTTCTTTCCGCTCCATTTCGCGCTTCATATCAGCCTCTATATGGAAAATTAAACTCATAAATTTATCGATATTCGTGCTCAACAGAAATAGTCCCTAGAGAAATAAAATTCCATGTACAAGCATTTAGATCAGCAAACAACTAAAGAAGTCTTTAGAGTGATCGAATGTACGTCTTCAAAGGGCAATGATGCATAATACCAGTCATGACCAACCCATCTGTTGTCACTGAAAATGTTGGGTGGGCTATCAGTTTATGATAAGGGACCAGTTACACGAACAAGAAACGAAGGTAGTTGCAGATCTTATGAACCGAGTCTTATCTACCGTGAAAGATTTTATTAGTATGAGTAAATTAATCATTCATTTACTATAAGCAAAAGAAAGACACCTCGCAACTTTTTCTTGACTTGAGTAAGATCTCTATCAATATTTACCATGACAATCCAATAAAACCAACCAAGAATAAGAAGAAGAAAAAAACAGTAGTATAGAGGATGGGGAAAAAAAGATATATCCTTTCTCAGTAACAGTATTATTAGGCCAATGATGTCTTGTTTTTTTTTTATCATGTAATTACTTTTGCAAGAGCAGGAAACAAGGAATGTCCTTTCAATCAAAATGGAAGTGAAAACATAACACATCACTTCAATAATGCCTCTTCTTAATAGTGGATGCAAAATCACAAGTGTGTGCATCTGTGTTTCTTCAAAAAAAAAAATATATAGCAAAATGATGAGAGAGAGAGAGAGAGAGGGAGGGAGATATGCAGCATTATTACCTATTTCATCGTAGAAATCGCTTTTGTCATATCCATGTGGGTCAAATACCTCTTTTCTGAAACAGGAACCAATTTCATCAATATCTTGATATGTCACAGCATGCCTTAAGAAGTCGGGATTCCGATATTCCTTCTTGTTACGCACTTCAGCATTGAAACTTGTTCTTCCCAACCGCTTAAGGTTAATAAACTTTTCAATTTTATTCTGCACAAGAAAAAGAAAGAAGTGAAAAAGGTGAATCGGAAGCTTTCACAACATGTTACTGCATGGTTATGGAAGTGATTTTTTATTCAAAAAAATACACTTGGCAGCCTTAAACTGCTAACTTAAAGGCAAATGTAACAAAAAATTCCAATTGTCCAACTATAGCGCCTGTACCACATTACTTGGTGCCAATGAGCAGACTAAAAACAAATTATCTCAAACTTCAAGACTAAATACATGGATGAAGTAAACATTAAACTAAATGACTAAATTATATGCCCCGGGTAACCTTAATCCATTAGTAATCAAACTATCAAATTTAGGACAGTAAGCTTGAACCCTAAAACTAGTCAAAATGTTCAAGAGCAAATAAACTAAGTAGTTGGTGTTAACTTTTAAGCTTAGCAACACAATCATTCAACCGCATTCTGAATCCTAAGATCATAACAGACAAAATACCAGGGAGTTCAAACCTTAACCTGACCAACAAAGACTATAGCATATCTGGGACACTGGAAAGCAAAGTACTTTGTTTCAGCCAAAAATATCAATAAAAATTTAATGTTTATATGCATCTAAACTCAATTGCAATGAAGATGTTTCATTGTAAGAATCCGGAGATATGTCTATTAGCTGTTATGTGTAGATGATTGATGATTCCCTTTCAATTTATGAGGTTCCTTGGTCTTAAGGTTTTATTTCTGTACCCTTTCTTATGTCTCCCTGAAAAAATTCAGTTGAGAAACTTTGTAAGAAGAAAATGAATTTCGTTAATTGGATATAAAATCTATAATGTTAGGTGTCAAGAGCAAAAAGGATAAATGATGCTTGCATACGTTGGCTGAACTGGGAAATACTAAGATTGTATACGAGGGGATTGTTTGTAACTTAAAAAACAGATGACTGGTTATCAGATGCTTCCATCTCTGATGAATATTCAGGACCATCTATCTAATACTAATTACTAAACAGAAACCCAAAGAGTTGAATTCTGAATATAACATACTTGTTGTGCATCTGAGCATATGGACTGTGGCGGCGGGGGAAGAAATTTGGCTACAAGATCATCATCTGTTACTCCATCAACAGAATCTTTGTCTAGTTCTTCAATTTCATTAGATTCCTTTTCATTCATATCAATGTCCATCGCTTGAGATTCCGATCCGTCCAGTTGTTCTTGTTTTGGTGTATCTGCCTGAGTGCCAGGAAATAAAACCTGAGCATGCTCACTGAGAAGCGTTTTCTCTTCTACAGATAAAATTTAACAAATAAATAAGGGACATAAATCCACAAAGTAGTCACAGAACCATGACAAGAAAACTAACATGCAATGTTTTCTTATTATGAAAATCCCAAAATATGTCACCAATAATGGTAATATTGAGTCAATATTCAGTCAAAATTAAACTTCAAATACGAGAATTGTCTTAACCCTTGGCATAATCAAATTTATTAGGCTTAAAAGAAGGCCTTCTTGTAAAGTAGGAGCAAGTCCAATGAACACACACAAGATTATTATTTAGACCACAAGGAGGAAGCTACATAAGGCAACTGTCAATCAGGAGAAAGTGAAGGTGTTTGAAAGTAAGAAAAAACCAAGTCACAGTTGTATTTGAATTCATTTTTGTTTTTTGAGATCTTATTGTAAGATGCAACCAATAAGGAATTTATGTCACACATCATAAGTTACAATGATATGTTAGTTGGTTCAGGAAGGAGAAAATCAGGAAATTATGCGAAGTAGTGCATAAAGTGTTTGTTGATAGAATCAAACATATTTATAAGCTCTCTATTGCTACTAGTTTTTCTCATCGTAATTTAAAATGACCAGTGCATAAATCATACTCATGACATTGAAGGGCAGTCTCGTATAAAGTTTGAAACATTCATTCATTTGTCAAAAACAACGTCTCGGAGTATGTTACTTGGGTACAAAAACGTTACAACGTCATGGTATTAGTTAAAAATAATTTTTACATCAAATTCCGGCAAGGAAGTTTCACCTTCACCCTGTAAGGTTTACAATACTTTTAAAGTTGGATAGTTTTAATATGAAATCACATACCTTTAGTTATTTGAAGGTGAGTCTTAATTGTGACAACACGAGTAGCCACAACCCCTTCTTCCTGCTAAAAACCAACACCATAAAAGAGAGAAATTTAGTCAAACAAGTCATACATTAACCCGTTAAGCTAACTTTCACAAACGAACCTAAGTTCAAAATTTGCTCTGCGAGTGATATCATTTTGGGGGTTGGACCACCTCTAGACAAATAGAGGTTTCCTATAACTGTTAACATATACATGTTAATTTACCAAACAAACACTTTACTCTCCACCAAGCAAAAAACAAATAAAAACGAAATTTAAATCATGTCTTATAGTTTGAATTTCCTAGTGGCAAAAAAAATCCTAAGATGATTACGTTCTAGAATAATATTTAATATAAGAAACCCCCTATGCGTCAAAAGTAGCCAATTGTCACTCAAATTTACAAACGTGTCACTGCCACATTATATTGTAAATACACAATGTTACGCCTAGCATGTTCCATGATATTTGTACATGACGTGCTATCATTTCGTTTAAAACCCCAAACTTGTACAGAAATGCGCATTATATAATAAAATATAATAAACACTTCCTGTCACCTGTGGCATATTTCAGTGTAATTTTTGTTAATTGTCATACGTTGGGATTGCAATTTCTAACCCTAAAAATTACCTACTCTAAAACCATATTAATGTCTTCTAAAAGCTTAGCTTGTTAAGAGAGACATTCTATTTATGGAACAAGCAGACGGGCCTGTTTAGCAGATGATCATAAGTATACCTTTTTTATATTTTTTTCTTTTCGAGTGAATTGTGTGTTCGTTCGACCAACTAAATATAAATTTGTTTATAATTCCGAGGCACAAATTAACCTTGTTAAGTAAAGGTTTTGATACATTTTTCTTAAAAGTATATCGTTCAACTACTTTAAACTACTAACAGCTAATTTTCGTAAGTACTAATACAAAAAAGAAAAAAGTATATACCTCATGTTAAATTTATCAAAAAGATTAAGCTTTTTTGATGATCCGCATTCTATGTATAAGACTAAGGACAAGACGTAATACCCAATCTCAATAGTCAATATAGCTAATACCGAAAAAACTATTAATAACCAAAACCTTACTAATATCCCAAAACTACTAATACCTCCAAATTACCAGTATTACCCAAAACTTCCAGAAGTACCAACACCCGAAACCACTGATACACCAAAACTACTAAGCAACAAAAAATTAAACCCACAAAACCTCAATGAGTAAAACCATAGAGGCCAGATAGAAGAATCATTCATACATACCATACCTATTATATATACATACATACATAAACATAGATATACTTTGGGCTCACGTGCCATGGCAACTTCATCGTAGCGGTATTCTACTATCATAATTTGCTCTATCACCATGTTATTGTTATCCAAAAGATGTAATCTTTTTTATGATCCACAATATATGTATATAAGGACAAGACGTAATACCCAAACCCAATATAACCAATACCCAAATACTCACTAATACTCCAAATTACCAGTACCCAAAACTACTAATTCCAAAAAAATACAACTAATACACCCAAAACGAAACTACTAATACCCCAAAAACTACTACTAACACACCCAAAACGAATACCACTAATACACAAAACTACTAGTCAACACAAAATTGAACCCAACACAACTCAATGAGTAAAACTCCAGATAGAAAACTGTATACTTACATACATACATATACATATACATATACACGCACATAAAAATATAAATATAGAAGTTAAGAAAAAGCAGCACTACTATCCAATACTACTAATCATATCAAAATTAAGCACACATACTTCAATGAGAAAAAACCCAGAGAAAAGAATGTACATATAATAAATCACTGCTTTAACAAAGCGCACTTGGTAGTAGAAAACCTGGATAAAAGCTCGATTCAAAGCTTCCAAAAAAGCTTAAAAGCTCGCTTTTCCGCTTTATCGGCCGCTAAAAGCTTACGCTTTTTACGCTTTTGGCATAGCTTTTGTAAAAACGTTTTAGTTAAGATTTCACATTTTACAACACTGATTTAAATATAAAAGTTCAGAAAAAAGCAGTCGGCAAACAGACAATACTACTATCCAATACTAGTAATCAAAACAAAATTAAACACACCTAATTCAATGAGTAGTAAAAACCCAGTTAAAATAATACACACACATATACACTATATTTTTTTTAAGCAAGAGGGACAGCACCCCCACAATTTTATTGCACCAAACGGGACCTTACCCAGATTACAAACTAGCATTCCTGTAACAACAACAAAAACTACAAAACGACAGCTTATATAATGCTGTGTATATGCCAGAACTTAGAAACAACAATTTACAAGTGTCAACATTACTACTTGTTTTATAAACTAAGTAAAAAGCAAGAGAGCTCATAAACTTGCGGTATTTATTTGAGCCTGAAACTACGCAAGCCCATTTTATCCATGCAGTAAGGTCCATAAACTCTCGAAAGTAGTTTTCACAAGCTTTTGTGAATGTGTAATTTAAAAGATGTAATCTTTTTTATGATCCATATTTATTATATGCATATAAGGACAAGACGTAATACCCAAACCCAATATAACCAATACCCAAATACTCACTAATACTCCAAATTACCAGTACCCAAAACTACTAATTCCAAAAAAATACACTAATACACCCAAAACGAAACGACTAATACCCCCAAAACTACTACTAACACACCCAAAACGAATACCACATATACTCTCGAAGGTAGTTCACAAGCTTTTGTGAATGTGTAATTTATACCCTCACTCCCGTATTTAGCAAGCATGTCAGCTACATGGTTTTGCTTCCTCCAAACATGACAAAAATCACTACTTAGCCACTCTAATAAGGAAATTATGCTATCCCACGCATTTAACAAACTTATTGCTGCTTTATCATAGTTTTTAATCCAATCCACCAACGCTTTTAAATCCACTTCTACGCAAATATAAATAAGTCTAAGACTATAGCATATTTGTAGTCCATAAAGAAGAGAATGTACCTCAGCTATATATATATATATATACTGTATTTTTTTAATTAAAAAAAAAATACAAACCTCATGGTCAGGTGACATGGCAAGCTCATCATGACCATAATCAACAATTGTATTAACTTTTTGTTGAATTAGCTGAGGTGTTACTGGCCTAGACCTATGCACTATAAATTGAGGAGAAATTTCGTCAATTATTGAATTTTGATTTTCAATAGCAATATCTGCAACGTTCGGTGTGTCCCCTTCCGCCGCCGCGTCGGGGTCAGGAATTAGGGTTCCGCCGTGGTGATCTTCGATCTCGTCGTCTTCGTCGTCGGAATAAGTTGAGGAGATTAGATTAATACCTTCCATTTAGATATCAATTTTAGGGCTTTGATTGCAAAAAAATTGGGTGGGTTTTTTGTGTTAATATAAATCACGAAATAGTTTTTGTAGCTATTTGGTCTAACCATTTTGGAAATAAATGCAATTTGGGATCTAGAGTAGACGTGAGGTTTGGTAAGCTTCCGCCACGCGAAAACCCGAAAAAACCGAACCGATCGATAACCAAAGCAAAAAAAATCGAAACTAAAAAATTAAAACTTTTTCAGGTCGGTTTCGGTTTATAATACAACCGGACCGAAAAACCGGAAAAAGCCCGAAAAAGATCGAAAAACTGAAAATAAAACCGAACAAAACTGAAAGACCGAACCAATCCGGTTCCGTTCGGTCCGGTCCAAAAGACCAAAAACCGGAAGAAAAAAAAACATACCGAAAAATCTGCTCGGTTTTAGTTTTGTCAAAAATTGAATCGAATCGAATCGAACCGGACCAAACTTAGCCCTAAGCTCACGGGTAAGGATTTGGACCGATTGGTTATGGAGTTGGTTTCGTTTATGGTGTAACTCCACCTGAGGCTCTAGCATCTGTTAGGTAGCATGTTGATTTCACTACACAAAAAGCGATTGCGATGGTTTTCTTATGCGTTTTGACGGATTATAGTTTTGTTGGCGGATTTATTTATAGTAAACCGTCATTAGCACGTATTATGTATCCTGTTCACTTTATGTAACATTACGTTTATCCGTTATAATAAAGTTAGTACTTTTAGAGGGGTTCATTTGGGACCTAACATTTAAAATAAAACAGCTTTTGGTCTTTTTTTTTTTTTATAAACTATATTTTAATATGTGTCGACCAATCAAATTTTTTTTTTAATTAATTTAAATGTAGTTATTTTTTTTTATTCTATGATATGTGTTGAGCTTTTGTGGTTGGCAAACATTAAAAATTAGCGATTCGCGTTCTGGTCATGGTACTCTTGTTTCTTGATTAAGTCTTAAGTATAGGATTTAATTTTGGTTTTACTTTTTCTAGTAAATAAGCATATATAGTTTGATGTTAATTGTTATTTCTTTTGTTGCAAAGTATATTAAAATTTGTCTTTTATGTTTGATAAAGGCACGTTTTTAGATTTAATTGGTTAAAGTTTAATGAAGCACTTGTCGTTTTTGTAATTAATTGTGCTTTGTTTGACTCGTGAATTAATGTTGGGCTAATACATCATTTTGTAAACAAATTGATCATTAGTTACGGTTTGTTAGATTGATCACTAGTACATATATAAATATATTTTTCTTTATAATATAATAAATGATTTGAAAAGGTTAATATAATAATGGTGAAAAATATAAACAGTTGAAAGTAAGTTATGTTTGTCATATAATGTCAAACTAAATGAGTTAGTTAAAATTATAATTTTGGCATAGAAGGTTTAGCTAAATTGATATAATATTAATATTTTAAATCGTATAATTTTCTATAGGAAAAAAAATATCATTGCTCATCTTATTTAATGATTCAATTAAAATGAACTATTTATAAGTATTTGACTCGTCAAACTTCCCGTTCATAACGTTTATTAATATGAGCTAGTTAAAATAATACTTTTCATGTAAAAGGCTTAGTCAAATATATATATATGAATAAATACCATTTCTTAGATTTATTTAAGAATTGAAGTAAAATAAATTGTTCGTAAATAAACTCGTGTTTGGCTCATCAATATTCCGTTTCTTGATCAATCATGAATAGTCTACACGAGCCCGACACAAACAAACATAAGCTCTATTCGTCATCACTACCCCTATTTGTTACAAACAGTCTGTGAGTTTCAACTTCTAATTTATAAGTGTAAAATTGATTATGGCCTTTTTAAAAGGGCAAAAATACAATAACGGAACTCAAACTTCCGATAATATTGCCTAGCTAGCAGCTTCGTGGAAGCTCTAAACACTAGCGGCAATCATTATCAAATTCCATTCAGGAAAATCTGAAAAGGATGACAAATGACAGCAAAACATTTCAACGACGATGAAGGGAAATAGCTGCTCAACAAAGTAGATCGAGAGCACGCATCGTATCATTGAAAGCCCTCATCTCTAGAGTTGTTTGTACCGGATTGTTGCTGGAGTTACATGGCTATTAAGAGTACATTAGACACCCCACAATCTACGAATTCGTCACTTAGCTTGTTATACATAAAATTTTCAAATAAAATTGTAGACATGTAATACAACAACAACTTCAAAAAGGTTGTTACATAATTTCAGTAGGTGTAATTTATGAATTAATAGCAGCACCTTATAGTTTTGTTGGACAAGGCTATGCTCATCATCAATATTATCATATTAACTTCTCCAACAATTGAATCGTATACAAGTTCATGTTACAATATATGACTACATTTGGCCCATTAATTATTTTATGTCCAGATGGTTTCTAGAGTTTTGAGAGCCTTAGTCTATCTTAAAAATGAGGGTTTTTTTTTATCCGTAAAAGAAAATTATTTAAATAAAGCTTATAAAATACGATTAATAAATGGTAAAATATTAAATTAGAAAATATTAGATGTAATAAGTTGAGCACATTTAACAAAAAAAAATTAATGATACGAAGCATTTTTTTTACAAATTTCGCATTCGAGCTAAAATTATACTATTTTTAAAAATGAAATCATTGACCAGATCTGTTATATATTTAACAAATCAGTTTCTTTCCTGTTTTCTTTAATACAGAGACCACATAGAAACTTACATAAAATTAAAGGGTTCATTAATGTATTAAATTATATAATGAAATAAAAAATCAAATTATTGTCTCCGCAATAACTCAAACACGGATTGACTTAGACTATTTAGTAAGGAAACCAACCACCTGATCATAGATAACTATTAATTAGAGAAAGTAAATGAATTATATATATATTTAATATTTTGTCATACGGGACATTGAAAATATACGTTTTTTTGGGGTTTTGGGCCCGTGTCTGTTGGACCTAACCCAAAATCAGGTCTGTTTAGGTCTCATACTTCTCCTAATCCAAACTTTTTTTCCAAAAAGTAAATAATTATATTAGAAAAGGGGAAAAACAGGAAAGCTCATGCAGCTTACTACAACATCAACGACTGACAAAACGTATCGAATCAATCCTAGGTTTTTGTTCCCAATTAATCTTAAAACAACAATTATCAGTTACATAATCTAAGCTATGACATTTATCATCATGAAATCTGCAATTTCTTTTTCTTCCATATGTTGTAAATTGAGCAAGTGAAAGCCACTCAACTTGAATCCTTATATCATCGATCAGAGCCATTCTTCCCAACTTGAAGGATTTGCAGAAATATATAAAACTTATTTTAGTTAAAAAAAATTTTCGGAAAAGAAATATACTACTCCCTCCCGTTCTCATTTAATTGTTAATTACGAAACAACGTGCAATTTTGACCGGTTTATAACTTGTATCAAAATTGTGGAAACGAATTTTTTTTAAATCTAATCATAAAATTTAACATTTAAACTATATGTTCATTTTTTGAAATTTTTTATTCTGATAATTTTGATATAAGTTTTTGACCGGTTAAAATTACACGTGGTTTTATAAATAGTAACGGAATGAATATAACACTAAAAAAAAATACTCAAATAGCGACGAGATTATTGACGGTATTTTTTGTTACGAGCTTATTAGCGACGGTATTTGTGACGGTTTTCTGACAATTTAGTCAATTTACGACAGATTTATGATAACTTTTTAAATTAGTAACGAGTTTGTAACAACTTTTGATTCTTAATAAATCAAACATTATTTTGCATATAAATAAAACTCAATCAACAAGTTTTATGCATTAAGTTGGGAGGGTCACTATCATCTTTTAAATGTGTCTGTCAGGGGAGAGTAATGCAAACTCATTAGTGGACTTTTATATTCTTTATGTGTCACTTTAGCTTCCAATTTTGGACCATGTTCTTCGGTTTACTTGACTCAAAGTAATACCAATATTTCTTCTATCTTCTATCTTCTTGAGGTTGATCACAAAAGGCCTCTTGGGTTTCATTCAAATGAATTGACAGATTGCGTATATATCTGTATGAGCAGTATAATTTTATTTTTTTGGTTTTTAATAAGACACTAACGATCATCATTTTTACCCATAAAACAAGGAAGGAATTAGGTGTAGATATTTAAAAAGAAAAACAGCATCTCAGGTTAACAGTGAATGACTATGCATCTTATATAAAATTGATTATGCATGTCTTTTATCTTTAGTATATGCGATTAGCTTTAAAACAGTTAAAGAGGGATCCAATGATTTCACATGGGCCAAAGAACTTTATGTAAAACATGCACACATAGAAGCACAATACTTTAGTTTATCTTAATCTCACAAAAAATATGTGACAGTGATGAAAAGACAAAAAGATCAAGGAATAAAGCACATATAAACCAAATACTGAAAAGAAGAAAAAGTGAAGAAAGATATTCGAAGAAGAATAGAAAGGAATGAATGATTATACTCCCTTCTCACAAGAACTAGACAAAATTAGTGGGATTTTCTTCACTTCTTTTTCTACCACCAAACAACGAAAAAACAACAAAACATCACATAACTCATCTTGCTATGTCCCTTTCTAATCAAGCAATTAATCAAGCAAAACATAGTTGTTTTCCATTCAAAAATCTAAAGCCAATGAAATATACACTAATGAAATTTTTTCAAACGTTATATAGCAACAAGTAACTTCTAAAACCACTTTTACATTTCAAAATAACAAAGAAAACCAACATATTTTTCATGCTTTCCTCATCAAATATGTACAAATAACAAAAATTTCTCAATACTCATTTTTTCGCGCAAATAAAAAAAGCGACCAGGCGGAGTTCAGCCATGAGACGGACACACATCTTTGAGCATCCCAACCACCTGCTGCATCGACGGCCTCTTCTCTGCTACCTCAGCAGTACACAAATACCCGACCCTCACACACTCAACCATCTCACTCACCGAGTTACCATCGAGTCTCAACCTCGAGTCCAACACACTCACTCCTTTCCCCTCCCTAACCATCTTCCTCACCCACCCAACCAGCTCCCCCGACCCTAACCGCCCCGTCAACAACTCAATCAAAACAAGCCCAAAACTGTATATATCGTCCTTGGTCGTCGACCCCATCTGACCAAACCCAAAATCAGCTATTTTTGGCTCTAACTCATCGCTTAGTAGGATATTTGTAGTGACAAGGTGTCCATGGACTACTGGTTTGGACCTTGCATGATGAAGGTAAGCTAGGCCTCGGGCTACCCCCAGGGCGATGAGGTGGCGGATGCGCCATTCTACCTTCTGAGGGGACGAGGCGTGGGGCACCCCTAAGGGAGTGGGACTGGGATGGTCCCACGTGTCGGTGCTCCAGTCCTCTATGTTGGAGGACCCTGTGGGGAGCTCATGCAGCCAACTGTGGAGGTTGCCGTTAGCCATGAACTCGTATAGTACTAGCTTCTCCTTGCCTGGAAAAAAAATATAAACATACAGTGAGACGGAGATGAGTTTTTTGTTGTTGGATTAAATGAGATTTTTGTAACACGATGAAATGGGACAATATTGCACGGACGAGTCACGAGGTCACGACAGAAACATGATTTACTCACGGTTGTTATTACAAGAGTTAAAATGCTATAATTGGACGGTTTTACAAAAAACGGATTATAGAAAAAATCTTGAAGCCAGAGAGAACGGACTTTGCACTTAATTTCATATTCTACATGTAATGACCGGTAATGTTTTCAACATAAACAAAATCGGAGGGATATGCAAATGGTTTGTTTTTGTAGTCTTTTAAATATGAAATATTTATCAATAGTAATTGTGAATTTGTTGCAGCAAAATAAAGATAGGATAATAAATGTATAGTTTGTGACATTTCGTCAACATGCACATGCAAGAAGTAAATGGTTTAGTTAGTTAGCTCAAACAATGGGGACAAACGGTAGTGGCCAAAATACAATGTACCTTGGTTGCAAGTTTTAACTAAAATTGGTTACATTGTTGGATTCCAATGTTAGCTAGACCAAATTGAAGTTTGACTAGTTTCGAAATCATGGCTACACCAAATCCCTAAAGAGATATACTAAAATAGGAATTGATGAAAAATTGAAAAATCTAAAACTTTTTAGGAACGTTCCATTTACATTTGTCACTTGCACTCGTAAAAGATCAAAGACTACAAGTATGTGGCTTAAATTACAATTACAACTTGCAATAAGTGCAGTTGTTCTTTTCTTACTATATATTCTTAATACTATAGTTAGTTGGTATATGTGATCAAATAGTCCAACTCTACAAGTATACCTAAAAGTTCGTTCTAGCTAGTATTTTCTATAGAAATGAAAATTAAATTTGCAAATCCTACATATATAGTCCTTTATATATGTACATTCGCACTTGGTTTAAGTTACAGTTTTTGATACTACTAAACCCTAATGTTGGATTAGAGTGAGCTATTTGCCAGTGTTCATCCGTATCGAATATTCATTTAAGCAAAAAACTGGGGTTTGATAAAAGATATGTACGGAGTACTAATTAATATAAGGTAGATTTTTTCTGATAAATTTACATGATTCAAAAGCTGTTTTTATTCTGAGCACCATATGTCTGTTTGTGAAATTTAAAAATAGCGCAAATTTCCACACCCTCAAGGTACGTAGATGTTACAAAAAAAAAATAACAGAAACAAATACTAAAATATACACGCATATCAAAATGTGAACTGAAAATTTGTAAGAAGTATTTACTTGACCTACTGTACCATCGAGTATGACCCTTCTGATCACTCTTACACCACGTGACAGCCTTTACTACGTTAATTTGGTAGGTCAACAACACGAGAAGTAATCAATTGCCTCAATTACACTATATTTATAGTTACGTGAGTGTATCTACTCTTATAAAATTTATGCATTTTAGGTTCTAATTTAGCAAGAATTTTCTTTAACACCCTTAACAGGAAACAGAAAGGTAACAAATTAAGTTGTAAATGAATCGAGCTTACAAACATCGACGTATAATTACTTCATATTCGGTTCATGTTCAGTTAAAAACAAATGGACAATAAGCGAACGTAAGTGTAGCAAATGAACAAAGAACTTTTCGTTAATAACATAAGACTTTAAGTAAGTTTAAACTCGGTTAATAAAATTACAAATAGCAATATATATTATCGCCACAACATTATAGATATGTATATCTGATGAGAAATGATGAAAAATTTCTACCTGTCCTTAATTAAAAAAATCACACTTTTAAATATTAATTACCATATTATATGTATTAAATGTTAAACAAGACGTGAGAATCCGGATTTTTAGAAACTAAGTATGTTTTTATGTACTAATCAATGACTATCCCTGATTTATCGTGTTTTAGATTTTCTAAGTACGTACTCCTTTGTTAACTTGTTTATATGCACAAAATTATTACCTTTATTATATATGTATGTGAGTTTTAAGATTTGATTTCTTGTAAAATTATTGTATACAATTATTCTTCAACTAGTAAAACTTACAATATCCATAAATCTGTGAGACCAAATACTACAGTAAAATTAAACAAAAAATGGACCAAAAACGAAATAAATTCGAAAATTGAACAAAAAAAGTTAGAAAATAAATTTAAATATTACCTGCAATACAGTATCCAGAGATAGGCAACAAGTTAGGGTGCCTAAGCCAACCCAAATCCTGAAAAACCTCCACCGCACGATCATAATCAACGGCTCTGATCGAATCCACAACTTTAATCGCCACGTGTAACTCTCCTGGTAAAACACCTCTATACACCTTACCCACACCCAATAAACTCTCTTTTCCAAATAATGACGTGGCATTTATTAAATCCTTAAAATTTAATTTCATTAAAGGCTTCTCAAACATAATTACAGGGGATATTAAAGACTCTTTTAAATCAACGGTCCATGATGATCCTGATCCTGTCTCGAAAATGAACGGTCCAGATCTGTCCATTTTAAATGACACGTGGGGGTTTGTAGTAGGGGGGGAGATTTCTATTTCCCATTTTCTTTTTTTTGATATTTTTCTTTTTCTATAGAAACAGAGTGAAAACAGAGTAATGAGTGTGAAAATAGTGACTGATAATGTTATTGGTAAAATAAGGTTTATAGATTTGTTTTTTGACTTTGGTTTTTTCTGAAGGACTGTTTGGGAGATGGGTTTTGGCTTATTTGGTGTTTTGTGAGGTGGAGTGGAAGAATTCGAATTTGCATGAAAATTTCTTTGGAAATTCATTTTTTCAAAATTTCCAGCGTGGATAAAAGAAGATTGACCAAATTGTTTTTGAAGTTTATTTGTATCAATTTTTCCTGTGAAGTTATTGAATGAGATATTCAAGAACTTGAGGTTAGAAAAAGGAAAATCATTTGGAAATGAGCCTGAAAATGTGTTTTTTGAAATATCCAAGTGTTTTAAAGAGTATAGTTTTGAAATTATATTAAAATTCCCAGAAATATTGCAGTTAGAAAGATCAAGATATTGAAGCTTAGTTAAATTAGCTAAGCCACTAGGCAAAACTCTTAAATCATTATGAGAAAGATCAAGAACAGTGAGGCTTTTGAAAAAAGAAAGATGTGCTAAATTAGTAAACCTACTATTAGACAAGTTTATAACTTGAATCGTCGAAAAGGGACCGATATCCGAACCTTTTTCTAACCCGATAGAGCCTCCGAACCTTGTTTTCGATAAGTTGATCTCGAGTAAAGTCTTGGTTAGCCAAACGAAACCCGGAACATAGCCTCTTAGGGGGTTATTAGAAAGGTCAAGTTTTTGTAAATGAGTCAAGTTTTTAAGGAATTTCAAAGATAGAGTACCACTTAGGTTTTTAGAAGAGAGGTTTAGCTCTTTTAATGGGAATATTTGTTTTGAGCAGTTTTGGGTTTGTGGTAACAAAAATGATGAGTTGAAGTTAGACACAGAGTTGAAGGCTTTTGAAATAAGTACATATTCTGTATTGTTGTTGTAGTTGCAATAAGAAGTGGCTAAGGATATTAGTGACATTATGAGAGTGAACCTGAAAATGGTTTCCATTTTTTCTTTGTATTTTTTTTCTCTTTCTTTCTTTCTTCTTTAATGTGTTGTAGATTTGAATCTTCCCATGAGAAAGATAGAGAGAAGAAGAGACTCTTTTGCGGCAATGATGTTTGTAAAAAGAAAGCCAAATTTATATAAATCGGACAAAATACATCTATATACATTTACGTGTGCGGTGCGTAATGCAATAAAACTATATATTATATATATATAGTTATGATATAAATATATGAATAATAAAAAAAAATATAATTTAAGATTTAAAAAAAATGTTTGGTTATTAAAGAGTGATAAATAGTTTTATTAATTTTTACTTTTTATATTTTTATATTTTTATTAGAGTATGATATTATTATAATTAATATAAAGGTGTAATATTATATTTTTAAAAAAATAATTAAATTGTACAGTATCATTTAACTTGTGTTTGTTTATTATGATAGAATAATATTTTCGTCCGTTTTTATTTATGTACTTTATTTTGGGTAAAGCATCGATGTAAGTAAGTTCACATTTATTGAGGAATTTGAAGGATTTGTGAAATAGTAACAAAATATGTTTGACTCTTTTGCTAGATTTTTCTTTTCAAAACCTAAGTGGTACGTACACTCACTTGTATCTTCGTTGTAGACTCCTTTGCTAGAAGTTTCCAACTTGATTCCATGTACAAATATTATGGGACATTTGCAAGAAAATGTTATAATTAATCTTGGTATTTATGTAAGTTTCATACAACTTTCGCCATGGTATAGTTTAATGATCTAATTATCCTTTTTTTTACACACGGTAATGCCATGTTTCCGGGAACCGAGTCGTTAAAGTTCACAAGGAATTAGTGCAACATCCAACAATTAAAATCCGTTGAAATATTTCTTCATTTTCTTTTACACACTATCATTACGATGGAGCAGATCCCACCTAAACTAGCTCAAACGGTGCTAGACAAACCAAAATAACTTCATACACTAGTTATCAAGCCAAATCTCTAGGTTAGAGAGATAATTAAGCCAAAACTTTATGTTTTCTGATTAATGAAACGATAGAAGCACAAAACCTACTCATAAACATTAGAGAGACCTCTTCGCGAATAGAAAACACCCAGAGGCCCTATCCGCAATTACTAATAAGTACCACAATACTAAAAGATAGCAATAATGTTTTATGCCAAATAAATAATAAAAATAGAAATAGTGTTTAATAAATAAGTTGGCCAAGTCTTGGCTGGCTCGGTCATAGGAGGCGGTTGCGACGCGAGTACGGTTCGATCAATATCTATCGAAACTTTAGTTTTTAAAGCTTATTATGAACTTTATCAACTTCATTTCCCACATTTTGGTCCCTATTTAGTGTAAATTTTATTAGTAACGTGACACACGTACTCTAGATAATGATAGATATAAAATATTACCGTCTATGTTTCTAATTAATTATGCTCTATGAAATTACATGCAATTTTAATTGGTTTATAATAAGTATTAAAATTGTTGAAATGGAAAATTTCAAAACTAAATCATATAATTTAATGTTTGAATTATATGATTAACTTTAAAAAAATTTCATTCCGACAATTTTGATATAAGTTATCATCCGGTTAAAATTACATTTATTTTCGTAATGAACAATTAATTGGGAAACATTATCATTTTCATATTAATATTAATATCCTGACAGGAGTAGAATTTAGAAGTTGAAAGAAGTGTAAATTCTATAAATAACAATTCAGTTTTATTATTTTCATGTGATTTAAATAACATATGTAGTTGACTTAATTATGAGTAGACTTTGAAACATCGATCCCTTCTCGAATAATAGTCACTTATAGCCTTAAAATAGGTAAAGACTAAGTATGGTCTCTTCACTGGTCCAACACCCTATATTCTGTTTGTTTCTTCTTTTAGCTTTACTCTTATTAATTTTATTGCTATCAAAAATCAGATACAAATTTGAAATACAAGAATATGACAGCAGGAAGACTCATAAATACAGTACGTTTTTTGCTATTTTTTCGGTTATGAAGAAATTTCTAGGAAATAAAACTAAAAGTCTGTACTGAAAATTCGTTGCGTTTGAAACAAGTAGTTTTGTTTGATTTTTCTTTCTACAGGTTTGTTTGATTTTTTTACAATTCAAGTTAATAGCCCCCATATACTTAATATTTTTGTTCATAAGTTACTATTCTCGTAAAATTTTGAAGTGTAAATACAAGTGATAAAAAAAGATATTATTTTCGTAACTTTTTGGTATTTTTTTTTACTTAATAATTCAAGCAAACACTAAAAAAACTAAAAAAAGCTAAAAAAAACAGTTTTTAAATTATTTTTTTACAGTTTGATATCTTTCTAGTGTAAATTATAATATTTTGTTTAAAATTAAAAATAACTTCTAACCTCTTTTTTACATTTCTAATATCTTTCCCGTATAGATTATAAGTTGTTTTTTAAGTTCTTTTAATATCTTTCTCGAGTGACTGGAAGTTAAAAAAAATTCAGCTCAGAACTTCCATTTAAAAAATCTTGTAAAATGTTAGCTATGACTAATATTCTCGATGATTATCAAGCCTTGGTCACAAAAGAAAGAAAAAAAGTGTTATAATTTCTGTTGAGGAACTATAATGGATTTGGAAGCTAGTAGGCAGCTTAATCCACACTTTAGCATAATTTATACATGAGCCAACTACTCCTTATCGTGTACCATATGTCGTATTTTATTTTCCAGTTATAAAATAAAGTATGATTGAAGTGCTTTTGGAGGAAAAAGTTCACTGGTTGGTAATAATATTTACCTAATCCAACATAGATCCAAATATTGAAATTCTAGAGAGGAATGACAACACATGATTTAAGTATTTTCACCACACCAAGTATGAAAGCAAACACACAAACTCACTATAGCAAACATCGAAATTAGTGAATAATTTTATTATGATTTTACTATATATCATAATAATCATGATGTATAAAAGCACTTAGCTCTCGAGAATGGGAAAAATTCAACCAACATTCTACTAGTGGAGGGGATTGATTAACTTAACTAACACGAATAGATATAGTCATATTTTGATTACAAAAAATAAAATATAGTCATGTAGAGAACTATAATGAATAGTTTTCTTTTTGATTAATTTCAGCCCATATTCTTTAAATTAAGTTAATTAACCCCAATCAAGCCTAAAAAAAATCCCAAGTCTCTAGAAAAGGAATTGCTACTCTTTTGGACAGTCAAAGGTGTACCTTAAAAAAACTTCAATTTTTTTTTTTTACCAATTTAAAGTTCGAGTGCATTTTAATCTAGATTTTAAATCAACGGCTGAAATGATTATTTTCAGCCGTTACGATTCATTTAAAATGACAGATTTCAACGATCAAAGTCTCTACTTTTTGCTAAGAATTCAAAGAAACCGCATAGTGAGAAGGATGACTATATTGATTAATCGGCTCGGAAGGTTCCTTCAGACTGCATAGTGTGATTACTGATTCATATCCGTTTAATTTTATTCGACGGCATATGGTTGTGTTCAGAGTAATTTCTCTGCATATTATATTAATCGATACATTTTCAGTTGAATGGACGAGAAGAAAGTCATAAGTAACAAGAAAAATATAGAACTTGAAAATTGAAACATTTTGAGAAGTTTACAAATTGCATGGCTGGTTTGAATATTTGGGCTCCAAAGACAACTTAATCTTGTGTATATTTTTACAACGTGGCCTAACAAAAACTTATGTATTTTGATGGGCTAAAGTCACTGGAATAGGTGGGCTTGGATTATGTAAATACAGTGTATATGTTCTGTCAAAATGGGAAACAGAAAATAAATAAAAAATTAATGGATTGGCACTGTTAGAAACAGGAACGGAACAACACCAAATATATAGGGTTGACAAAAATTAATAGAATCATATAATAATTTTCAAAGTATAAACTCGGAAATCCGGATTTTTTAAACCCTTTTTAGTATATTTTCTTCATTTTTTTGTTATCTTGTTTTCTTGATTAAAATGTCTTTGATTTATTCTTTTCTTTCAATTTTGACAAATTGGACTTTCTTTTCTAACTTCCAAAAAAACCACAACAGTAATGTCACGTGCAGTCATGTGTTGAAAGTTTCAACGTTTCAAAATTGACTAAAAAATAAATAAATTAGAAACCAAAAAGTTAAAAAAAAGTTAAATTTAAGAAATTAAGTTATAAAAAGTAAAAAGATTAAAACACAAAGGTAAAAAAAATATAAAACACTGAAAAAACCAAACTTATATTAAATACTAGATATATACGTACAATCAAATATCTATTACACAATTTCATTATACTCACTTCAATAAAATACAAACAATTAAAAATTATTTTATAAATTTTGTTTGCACTTACAACTATCTGTTATTTTAATTATTATTATTATTTTATTTTATTCAAAATATGTGTTACGTGTAATAAGTTGGTGTAAAATATCTTTTATTATCACTTGCATATGTTAGTTTTTTAAGTATTAATTATATATCATCAGCACATACAAAATCATATTATATTATTGCACTAACAATATATAATTTTGAGAGGGATTGCAAAAAAAATATATTTAAAATGTTGCAAGAATAATTTATATATAAATTATTATGAAACACACTAATAATAAATTTTTTTTAAAAAAAATTATGAGATTGTCGTGACAACACCTTGCTGTTCGGTCTCGATGTTTATATATTGTTATCTGTTCGTTAGACCATTGAGTGTTGGACAATGTGAAGATAGCGAGATATTGCGCATTTGTAACCTTCTTCAACAACCGGTCAAATTGGATGTTGATGTTCGAAACTTGTATATATATATACCTACATGTGTATTATTGCCAAACAAAGCGACGATTTTTTTATTTATTTGATGTGTGATGATATTGTTTGGCACTATAGTTTATAATACACACGTATGTAGATATAACTTATTATGATTAAACGAATTTTAATATGTCGATCCAACCGCACTTGTGCAATATATATTGTTTGATAGTTATGATTATATGTTTCCAAAGATTTCCCAAGCTTCATTACCAAGAGAAGGTCTGATTAAAACCCGTAGTATGTCAAATGCGCGGGAATTCGTTACGTGATTTACAAGTTCAAGAAAGTGCTCAAACTCACGTATCTAACGACTTAAATTTGCTTTTTAAACCGTCAGTTACGTTATAACCCGTATGAAGTAAAATGCGCGGGAATTCAAATACGTGACATACGAGTTCAAGAAAATACTCAAACCCACGTATCTCTATCGACTTAAATTTGATGTTCAATCCGTTAGTTACCAGCATGAATAATATTATTGCATATAACATTCACGACAAAACTCTCGACAAAAATACCATCCTCCTTTGCACCAACTAAGAAATGTACATTGCTCGACATATTTAGTAAAACTAAAATACAAAAAAAGGAATTATACTTCTAAATATTCTTTAAGATGCCATGAAATGAGGTAATGCATGCCAAATTATCAGTAATTACCAATGATTGAATTTCCAAATAAAGAAAACAAAAGAAGCACACACGCATACTATGAGTGATTTTTAAATGACCTTAACAAACTTACAATTTTTTTATTTTTATTTTGAAAGGAACAAACTTACAACTTTAACAACCGACTCATGTTATAACATCCACTAGTCATATAATGCCTCTTGTTTATATGTTTATATAGTATGTACTTAGACTCATGCTGAACCCATTACGAGTAGCGTAATGGGCTATAAACCGCTAAAAATAGTTTAATTAAAAGGTTCGAGCCTTATTAAAGAATGTATGGTAGTTTGAAGACACTGATGTTGCTGCTCGAATCATTCTTCATATACACTAAAGGATTCTCTTCCTTCCAATACAAACTTCACCATCTTCTGATTATAATATTAGTCCATTCACTGTTTTTTTATATCTTTTTTTAAAATTAAAATCACTCATCATAGTGGTTATGTTACTGAAGTAATGAAGTTCATCTTGCTTTGGTCTTTATTACCAAATTGATGTGAATTTTTCTTTAAATATGCTGTATTTAGAAACCTGATAGAGTTGATATTACTAATTCTATTATTATTATTATTATGATTATTCATTATTAAAAGGTAGAGAAAAGAAGGAAAATAGAAGTAAAAATAATGACATAAAGGTTAATAAAAAGGAATAAAATATATGGGTAGTCAGAATAGAGATGATAATATAGAAAAATTGAAATGAGTATAAAGTTAAATGGTTACCCTCAAAATATAAAAGCGTATTAATTTGAGCAAAACTGTAGTGCAATTGGGGCGAGTGATATCTAATAATTGGTGTTTTCAAAATTTTTTGTGAAAATACCCATGAAAAATCGAGGGTCGTATCGATGACATCCACTTTCCAAACGATGCTACCGAATAGAATTGTGGTTGAAAAAAACATGTATCTTATAAAATTAACAGACCAAATGTGGGCACTGCTCGTATTTGATTCAAAATTAATATATAACATATTTGTATTTTCAACAAAAACAAAAACCAACAAAAAAACAGTAAAAGTTCATGGCTTATGTGGCCTATTCCACGTATAATTTCGATTGATAAATAATTTATATACATGCTGTCGAAATCGAATTTTTCAAAAATTAATCATATAGTTTAAATGTTAAATTATATGAATTTTTTTTAAAAATTTTACATTTCAATAATTTAAATACGATATATTTGCCGGTCAAAGTTGCACGTAAATACACAGAGTCTCAGTATTCTGGGACAGAGTGAGTTATCTACGTGCAAATTTGACCGTCAAATATATCGTTTCTAAATTGTTGAAATATAAAATTTTAAAATTTGTTTATATAGTTTAACATTTGAACTATGTCATTAACTTTTAAAAAATTCGATTGAGATTAGTATTATTATTTCCTTATTACCCCATAAACAGCTGTCCTCTATACACACATGTACATATATACCCAACAACAGCTACTTCAAATTTTTTTTTTGTTTTTCACCACAAATATACAACAAAACCAAAAAACAATCACAGATCCCCAAACACAAAAATGGGGACACAAACCAAAGGACCAAACCCTACTTAAGAAACAAAAAAAAAAAACACAATCTTATTTTTTTTCTCAATAAAAAAAAAATAAAAAAAAAAATGGCGACAAATAAGAAGGAAATGCTGATGGGGCGTTATGAGATGGGAAAGCTTCTTGGCCATGGAACATTTGCTAAGGTTTATCATGCTCGTAATCTCATCTCTGGACAATGTGTTGCTGTTAAAGTTATTGAGAAAGATAAAATTTTGAAATCTGGCCTTATTGCTCAGGTAAAAAAAAATTCATTTTTTTTTTTGAGTTTGGGTTCTTTTGTTGTTGATGGAAATTTAATTTGTGGGTATAGTTAGGAATTTGATTTATTGTATATAGATTGTGGCTTGTTTGGATTCTAGCAAGTTTTGTTAATTTTTTGATTTTGTTTGGCATTGATGTGAATTTTTTTATTTTTTTTGAGTTTGGCTCTTTTTGTTGTTGATGGGAATCTAGTTTATATAAGTTAGGAATTTGTTTTATGTACAAAGTTTGTGGTTTTTTTTAGATTATTTTTGACATTGATGTGATTTGATTGTAGAGGCATAACAAGAAAATTGTTTTTTTTTAGTTTGGGTCCTTTGTGTTGTTGATGGGAATTAATTTATGGGTATAGTTAGTAATTTGATTTATTGTACAAAGATTGTGGCTTTTTAGATGCTTTTTGTCATTGATGTGTTTAATTGTATAGGCATGACAAGAAAATTGATGTATATGTATATTTTTTTGAGTTTGGGTCTTATTGTTGTTGATGGGAATTTATTTTTCAAAGTTAGGAATTTTATTTGTTGTACAAAGATTGTGACTTTTGTTATTCTTTTTGGCATGGAAGTGATTTGATTGGATATACATACAGAAAAAATGGATACTGTATATAGTATGAAGATTGTGGCCTTTTAAAATTCTAGTAAGTTTTGTTAATTGTTGATTTTTTTTCCCGGCATTAATGCTTAGTTTGATGGGTATGAAAAGAAATTTAATTTATTGTATAAAGATCGTGGCTTTTTAAGATTCTAGTAAGTTATATTATTTGTTTGAATCTTTTTGGTAGTAATGCTTATTTGATTGTATGGGTATGAAGAAATTTGATTTATGGTTTTGAAGTGCATTTCTGGAAACACTTGTATGAAGATCGTGTCTGTTTTATATTATAGTAGTAATTTATACTAATTGTTTGAATTTTTGGGTGGTAATTTGATTTGATTGTATGGGTATGAGAAGAAATTTTACTAATTGTTTTGAAATGCATTTTTGTAAACACTTGTATGAAGATCATGCTTGCTTTAGATTACAGTAGTAAATTTTACAAATTGTTTGTATTTTTTGGTGGTAATTTGATTTGGTTGTATGGGTATAACATGAAACTTGCTTTTTTGTATTGAAATGCATTTCTGGAAATAATTGAATGAAGAGTGTGGTTGCTTTAGATTCCTGTAAATTTTGATTAATTGTTTGATATTTTTTGTATTAGTGCTTAGTTTGATTGCATGGATATAACAAGAAATTTGATTTGTTGTTTTGAAATGCATTTCTGTAAATATTTGTATAAAAGGTTGTCTCTTTTGAAATTGTAGTAAATTTTGGATCCTCTGTGGCTAGGTAAGGATTTACTTTCGTTGGGTAATGATTTGCTTTTTCTTTTCGATTTGCTTTAGTTTGAATTTTGATTAACTTTGAAGGACCATTTACTTAGCTATTTTATTAATAATCTGCTTTATATGTTATTCTTATATGATGATTGTTGTCTGGCTACAAGCAGAAATTTGATATTTTGTGTTCTTAAATCCATTTCCGTAAACAGTGTTTGAGCTTTAAAGATCGTGGTTGCTTTATATTCTACTGTATTATTTGATGATTGTCTGCATACAAGTTAAACTTTAATATTTTGTGTTCTTCCATTTCCGTAAATAGTGTTTAAAGATCGTGGCTGCTTTAGATTCTGTATTATTTGATATTTTGTAGCTAGGTCATTCCTTTTGTTAGGTAATGGTTTATCTTTTCTTATTACAGTAATTAATTAGCTTAAATTTTGATTTTTCTTTACCGAATTTGAAGTAACATGTTACTTATAGGTTTCTCTAAATGATGGTTTTCCTATCCTATTTTGTATATTGATTGAATGGCTATAAATCGAAATCTACGAAGAGTGATTCATAATTCCGCATTTGTTACAAGCTTCATTTTTTATCGTTGTTTTAGTAGTAAGGCTTTTTAATTTGAGCTCTTATGGTATCTAGATAACGACTTCCTTTTACTCGGTGATAAAATGTCTCTCTTTTTAATTTGATAGGTCAAGCGAGAGATCTCAATCCTGCGAAGAATCCGCCACCCAAATGTGGTGCAACTTTTTGAAGTAATGGCGACAAAGACAAAGATATTCTTCATTATGGAATATGTAAAAGGCGGTGAATTGTTCAAACAAGTCGCCAAAGGCCGTTTAAAAGAAGAAGTGGCGCGAAAATATTTCCAACAGTTAATCTCAGCCGTCAGATTCTGTCACGAACGTGGAGTATACCACCGAGACCTAAAGCCCGAAAACATATTATTGGATGAAAATGGTGATGTAAAAGTCTCTGATTTTGGTTTATCCGCTGTATCTGATCAGATACGCCAAGATGGGCTTTTCCACACTTTTTGTGGGACCCCTGCCTACGTAGCACCCGAGGTGTTAGCCCAGAAGGGCTACGACGGTTCTAAGGTGGACGTTTGGTCTTGTGGCATCATTCTTTTTGTGTTAATGGCTGGTTATTTGCCTTTTCAAGATCAGAATATAATGGCTATGTATAGGAAGATATATAAAGGGGATTTTCGTTGCCCGAGGTGGTTTTCTCCCGAATTGTCAAAATTGCTTAGTCGTTTACTCGATTCGAATCCCGATAAGAGGATCACTTTACCCGATGTTATGAACAAGAGGTGGTTTAAAAAGGGGTTTAAAAAGGTGAACTTTTATATCGAGGACGACAAGTTGTGTTGTGTTGAGAATGAGGAAGATTTGGGGGCAGAAAGTGATACGTCTCTGTCGGAATCTGATTCTGAAGGGGACTATATGCGAAGGACCGTGAGTTTACCAAGGCCTGCGAGCTTAAACGCGTTTGATATCATTTCCTTTTCACGTGGTTTTGATTTATCAGGGTTGTTTGAGGAAGGTGGGGACTATAAAAGGATTGTTTCAAGGGCATCAGTGTCGCAAATTATACCGAAATTGGAAGAAATTGCTAAGATTGTGAGCTTCAACGTGAGGAAAAAGGAATGCAGGGTGAGCTTGGAAGGGTCTAAAGAAGGAGTGAGAGGGCCATTGACGATAGCCATTGAGATATTCGAGTTAACGCCGTTAGTGAACGTGATTGAGGTTAAGAAAAAGGCTGGGGATAGGAGGGAGTATGAGGAGTTTTGTAATCTTGAATTGAAGCCTGGTTTGCAGAGCCTCGTCGGAGGAGAGGGAGAGAGAGAATCAGTTGCTCCAATACCCAGTATCGAAGGAGGTTCGTCGTTTTCGTCAGATATTGAAGCGAAGATATGATAGGTTATATTAAATGAGGATTTTGCGTGAATTTGGTCAGCATTGTTGCTAATTTACATTTTCGCGGAGATTGAAGCCAAATATAGGAAAGTGGTAATGCTTGTGTCGCCTTTTTCTATTTTGTTTTTGTTTCGGTAATTATGTTTGGGAGTTTGGGACTAATTGGGCTTTACTTATGTTAACTAGGTTGAGCATATAACCTGTTTTGTCGTATCTTATGAATTCAATTTCCGATTTAGAAAACAGTTGTTATACATCAAATTGAGAAGTTACTTCTTTCATCGATTCTAGTTGAGGATTTCTGTATCTAGCCTCCAAATTTGCTCATTTGTTGTGTGATGTTGCTATGCCTAGAAAGTAAAGTACTAAAGTGTACTTATTAGTCGTGGTCATTGTTTTGCTCATCATTGATCTTATGCTAAGATTAGGAAATTACAAAGCATGTTAAATTTGGTGAATGAAAGCTTGATTTGGGATGCGGAGTAATGTTTTATCTCAACATTGTAGGAATTGTGTTATTTAGATCTTCCGCAGCTCAGTTAGTTAGTGAGTACTCCGCAATTGTTTGATGGAATACTGACTATTGTCTCCTTGTGATTTTTGCGTTTTAAATTTTTTCATGTCACGGTGAGGTAATAATTGACGAGTTTTGAGGTTTAGTTTGTTAATCAGCTCAAAATGGGGATTATTTTTTCAGCTACATGTCACAGTCACAGTCACCGAGTCACATAAAGAAAACCAGATTAAGAAGTTTTGTTGGATATCACTCTTTAAGTAACCGGAAAATGCATTTTCTCACGAAATTTTCAACCCAAAAACCTTACCCGCTGTTTTACATGCGTAGCCGTTAAATAGCTAAACATTCGATTTACAATTATCGATGATTACCCTAATTGGATATATATGTTAGTTGCCTAAGCGAGAATGCCTTCTACAGCTTCTAGTTTGGAGATGTTAACATTATGTGTCTGAGTAACAATGTTACTCCACATATATTTATGAAAAGTTCAGATTTGAGGAGTTATATTGTCCTATTCTAAACCACTTTGGCATAATTGATGTTTAGTCTTTACCTTTTTTTTTTTTTTTTTTTATTCCTCCTTTGGAGGAAAACCTGCGAAACTTGCAGGCGACAGGGTTCGAACCCTGGTGGTGAGCGTGGTATACTCGGGTAACAACCACGTGGCTACCAACCACTTGCTCGTTTAGTCTTTACCTTGTTTATGCTTCTTTTGTGCATATACATCAAATATGTACCATCTGTTTATATGTTTTGGCGATCTAAGTTGTGTACTATGTCTTGACTTCATTTGTAATTTATAAGATAAGAGTAGTTAGATTTCCCACCTAATTTAGTAATTGGTCACATCACACAATTAAAAAATACCTAAGTCAAAAAATAAGAGAAACATAAATGGATTTTACTAATAAAACAGGTGGTATTGGCCCCTACACTTATGACTCCGACAATTTATGAACTAACTGAACCTAAATATGTTATTGATTTGAATGTATTACCTGTCCACCTAAAATTTGGCATAAAAATCATCTTTCTTAGAGCAAGAGAATCTCTTTGGTTGACTGTTAAGTCCTAAAGACTTGGCTAATATATAGACTAGTGGATTCTGAACGTGAAAATAAACTTCAAATGAAAGAGAGAGAATAAATCCAAAAGTAGAATGCTTACAAAAGATAGATTAAGACTTGTTGCAACTTTCTGACTCAGCAATTTTTTTCTTGTTATTCTGCTAATAAGATGTATTTTTATTTGTTGCTCAGCCTAAGAGCAATTATTTCTTTAAAATTGGATAAACTAGAAGTATTGTTATGTGAATAAAATATAAAATCATTCCATTTCCAAATAAACCAGCTTAGATGCCGAGTCTTATTTGGTTGCAGCTAATAAGCTTCGTTTTTTTTGCTGTTCTGCTGAAACTCTGGACTCATTTGGCTGATTGCATTAAAAACTGGTGTTTTCTTGTTTGACTTAATAAGCTAGAAGCTTTAAGATGAATGTACGTAGTTTTTCCCCCTAAACCTCAAAAACTCCAGCTTCTCTGCTTAAAAAAGTTGCAACCAAACAAGCCGTGGAGTGCGGCGGCTACACGAATAAAGGTTGTAACAATTTCATTTTCTTTATACATGGTCTATTTCTTAGTTTCATAGAAGATGTCCAGTATATTTCATTGAAAAGTGAGAGGTATTAATCTATAAAAAATTAGAACCTAAAAGAGCTTATACTGTTTTTAAAGATAAATTTCGAAATAAAGTTCTTCCTCGGTTGTTCAGTGAATGAAACTTGGTCGAGCGCAAAACTACTAACAAGGAGTTAAAACTTCAAAGTCCCTGTAGAACTACGAAGTGCTCGCCTTGAGTTAACTGCTCAGTTCGTCAACAATAATTTAACATTTTCGGGAAATGATACCAATTTCAAAAATTATATTTCATGATTCGGCTTCGGCGTTGTATCATACTTTTTGGTTATATCAAAAGTGAGATGTGGACTTGTTAATTTGTAAAACACACTTTACCGTCACCTTTATATACGTTTTCATGGCGAAAAAAAGGAGTATGCTCCACTATTCGGCTCTAACTGCTCTAAACTTTATGCCATTTTGGCAAAAAAAATTTCTGTTTACACAATAAAAATATCATTCAAATTAAGTGCGCTATTAGCTTTTTGACTTGTTTCTCTCGCACTACAGTTTTATATTACTCAAATAAGTCCACTCATGTTAACATAATTACAAATTAAATATTAGGATACCATTTGTCTTGAATAGTGTTTTACTCGGTATGAAATTTATATTGTTTTCAAAGTTATGTGTTTAAGATATTGAACTCACGGGATGAAGTCCAAAAAGAAAAAAAAAACATTGGTAAACTCTTTGGTCCTTTAGTCTGCATTTTCTTTCTCCCAATTTTATATGAAAAGAAATGAAAACAAGTGTTGTTCTTAATTTGTAAAATCATCTACCATAAAATTAAGATGCCTTGTTGCCATAATAGGTCTTAGTTTTTACTACATTCTTTTTAATAATATATCCAAAAAGTCAGGCAGTAAAAACTACACTAATACCGTATAAAACAAACGATCAGCTTGCTTCGTCTTCATTAATATTACGAAGAAACGCAACTTCAAGAACCAAAATTAATCATTTACGTCACCTTCATTGTCTCAATTCTTTTCGGCTGTAAGGGGAAAATGTAAATCATTAACCCTAACCAATCTGTTGGTCGAGTTGGTATGGTTCAGGAGATTTAGATTAAGATTCAAAGATAAAGCAAATTGTTAATTATCTGGATTCGGCTTCACACTTTCACTTTGGATCAGTCATGACGGGTTACCTTATAGCACCATTGCTTATTTAATGTTTTCCGAAATCGTTCAATCATCGGCTGAGATCTCATCATCATTCATCTCCGCATTAGGGAAAAGCTAACCAATGCCTAGGACCATTCTCATTAAGTCATTATATTTCAAGTAATTAATTATAAGAGAAATTAGGTTTGAATATGTGCTTCAACCTGCAATACGAAATGTTCAGAAGTGACAACGAATTCAAAATCAACTCTTGAGTTAAACTAAAACAACAGCTGAACTTCCACTCTCATTTCTCAAGCTCCTCTCGTGTAATATTCGTAAGATAGAAATATGATCAAGCAAAATGTATAACCACAATCACAACCACAACGTTTTCGCGACGTGCCACAAAAAATGCATGAAAAACGCTCTTTTTTATTTTCTACTTAACACTGTATATGAATAACATTAGTACACGCTACAAAGAAGTAATTGTTTGCAATAGAGATTATAAACTAGTCTTATCGTGATAGTTAGTTGGTTTTTGCTGGTATAAATCGGCATGTATGAATTGGAAAGTTATGGGGTGTAGGCCCATGCGTTCTGATATTATATGGCGATGAAGAGAAAAAAAGTGTTATGTTTGGCTCTAATGATGTCGAAGTAGCTTGCAATTAGTGAAGTTTATATTATTTGCCTACTTTGGTTGTACTTAGATATATTTTGTGTAGGGTGAATTTAGACTGCTACACAGTAGCATGTGGTTATGATCTAACATTGTACTTATTTTCGTATTGTACTGTATGAATGATTGTACTGAGTTAGGTCCCGATTTTGAAATGAAATGATATGCCTCTTTTGCTTTAAAAAAAAACATTAGTACACGCTAAAAATTTAACGAAGGATTATAGTTTTGAAAAATTCACTGCTTTGTCCTAGCAGATTTTGTTCAGTGACACTGCAAGGATAAAAAGATTGTCCATGGAACATTTGAAAGACCAAATAATACGTCTAGTTCCAAACCACAATGAAATAACTTCATAGATAGAATAAACCTAATACCACTTCCACCTACGAAATACTCTGAGAAATTCATCAGCTGCTTTAGCATTAACGAAAAAAATTACTGTCACAAATTATTTAAAGAAACATGGACATTACTTTAAGTTCACGGACGCAGGTAGAAACAATCGATCTCTCGATGGCTTCTATCGTCGCAAACTTCATAACTATTCTCTCATGTCATAAGGCCGGTCATTTTCTTCTTCCCATTCTGCAAGTACTCTGAATTTAAATTCTACATTAGACTTCTTTGACCTCTGCTGCATAGCCTCTAGTTTCGGCACGGTCTCAACCAACATCTCTTCAGACAACATCTTGATTTCAATATTCCTTAATCCTTTTGCATTGTTCAAAAAATATTTCACGAGCTTTAGTTCATCGTCTTCCCCATTAAATGTTTCAAATCTTACCCTTTGAAGGTTTGACGCTAACCATGCACGGGCAGCACGACATTGTCTCATATGCCGCAAAAATATGCAATAGCACCCTTTGAATGTCTTAAACTCTTTTCCAAAGACTAGCAATTCAAGATTAGGTGCATTTGTTAGCAAATACGGCATTAGCTTCCATCCATGAAAGAGAAGTTTGGGGAAAAGCTCCAACTCGACCAACTTAACAAATGGCTTCAGCGAATTCAAGTTACAATCAATAGCCTCTACTGAATGGTCAGCTAATGACAAAACCTCGGCATTTGAACAACCTACAACAAGATCCGCCACATTTTTCAAGTAACGCACACGATCTTCATGTTGTGAACCCTCAAGTTGATTACACATAGGCAAAGTGTTAATATACACTTTACGAAGAGATCTTAGGTTCTTTACAAGAAAATAAGCAGGTACAACATCATTGTACCATAATGAGTCAAGTGTTGGCAGATCAAGCTTGATGCCATATTGATATTTTCTATCCATGACACAATATTTCCATTTAAAACTCTTAACCGACGATGAAAAGATTTGAACAGCATGCGAATCGGCATTTTGGTGAACTCTGAATTTACAGTAACACAAACATAATTCTTCCAGCACGGGGCAGCCACAAAGAACCTTTCTAAGGTCATCATTGTCAAATGCGACATCATTTAAATATAAACATTTGAGATTAGGTAAATTAACCGAGCTCGGTACAATTATACCACCCCTCCACTCCAAGAAAATCTCTACAAGTGAAGCACAGAAAAAAATACCCTCTAGTGGTGTATGATACTTGAACTCACTTGGGCCAACAATCCAAAGATAAGAAACGTTAAGCCTCAGAGCAGTGGATACCCAATTGTTAACATGCTCAAGGCCGAGGCCGTGATTGATTTCAAGATGGAATTTACGAATACGAGGGATGTTATGCAGAGTGATGTTCAAATAATTGTTCATAAATTCTATAAAAATTGGTTCTCGCTGGCGGTATAAAAATGAGAAATACTTGCTGTGCCTCCTGATATCGGGATGGAGATGCAAGATATCGGAGTCGTCAATGGAGATGTCAGGAACTGGAATTTGGGCAAAAAGGTTACTCCATCTGGTGGACAAGATAGAGGTTCCAACAGCGTATTTTGTCGGGAGTTTTCCGATGATGTGAACCAGGACGTCATCTGGTAAATCGCTAATCCGGTCTCTCTTGGGTGACTTGCACCGCTTCGGCATTTTTATTGGATGATTCTAGTTACTATAATTACGATTAAATGTTCGTTGGAGATACAATCGGGGTTCGCCAAGAAATAAATATATATGCCATCCAATCAAATTTTAGGGTAGTTATTTTTGGGTAATTCCCTAATATGACCGGGTTTTAATTGTTGACAACCCCTAAAAAAAAAAAGCGGAGCGGCTTCACCATAGTGTACTCGGTTTGGTTGGTTTAAGATTTTAAATTGTTAAATGTAAAATAAGGATAGAGATACAATATAATCAATATATTAATTTTATTTGTATCGTGATGTGGTGTAAATTACATGTAGAAGGATATTTATATAGACAAGAGAGACTACAAACAAATAAGGAAATAAAATTTAATTGAAGGATAAGAATAAAATATTTAATATTATGGAATCAAATCAAATCATTTGAAATCTATTTTTTCCTATTCTAGATACATGTTAATAGCATTATATGTGATCAAATTCATAATTTATCTTTTAATTATACTAACATTATGGAAATAATTTGATATAGCCTTAATTACATTAAATATTTTAATGTATAGTGCATTAACTATGACCATTTCTATATTATTGCATTAATTATTTTGGTACAAATATAATTGTTCCAATCCACATTCATTCGATAAATTATTTTCCAAATATTAAAAATAAAATGTTAGGTTTAGATTAACAATTTTCATTAATTTCACTTAGGTGACATAATTTTTTAAGACATGCATTGATTGTATCACTCTAAAATGTCATGTGATTCTTGAAAGAAAAAAGAAACTAATTAAATCTAGTGACATGTGAATATATATGATTAACAAATCTTGTATTTTGTCTACAGTTTTAGAGGTTTTAAGGTTTAAAAGTTTTTTTTAAAATATCATTTGGTTGTTTAGAATAATAAATCACCTTTGTCACTAAAAGTAAAAATATTGGCCAAACCATAGTTTTTTTTGGCAAATATTATTCTTATGCAAATATTACTCATTCACCATATTTTGTCACCAAGTAATTTAAGATCTGTATTAATTTTGAAAATGATTGCTTTTGGTAAATCCAAAATCTCTATTTTCAAATTACACCATTTCTTAAATTTTGGAATATTACTAATAACGGCTTAGTTAACGAGTGCACTTTAAGAATTAAACGACTTTCTAAGTTCAAGTTACATTAAATGCAAATATTGTTGCATTTATACATAGCATTAGTACATTACCAAATTTATGTATATAATTTACTCATAAATTTATTCATCAAATTAATAAATACATATAAGTACAACAAATAAAATACATGTCTATCCAATAGAGTCCAAATCTTCTGTCCCATTTCTCTATCCCTTCCGTGTCCCATTACTTATTTTATGTAAAAAAAAAAATTCTAAAAAATTTGAAAAAAATTACTATAATACATGTATCAATACATTCCAATAATTATTTTTAAAAGAAAATCCACATAAAATTTATTTTGGAATAAATGTATAAATTAGTGTAAATTAAACATTGAATATTAAAAAAAGTGTCTAAAACAATATTATGTTCAAATGTTTTAAAATTTGAATACAATATAATATAAAACTTTATAAATTTGCGGTATAAGTTGTGAAAATTTAAATTTTGAGTGAAAATAAAATACATGCCTATCCAATAGGAGTTTAAATCTTATATCTCCTATTCTCTACCCCATTTCGTGTCCCTTGCTTATTTTCATTCAAATTTTAATTTTTCACAATTTATTTTACAAATTTATAAGCTTTTATATTATAGTGTATTTAGATTTTAAAACATTTGGTCATAATATTGTTTTAGACAGTTTTTTTAAGATTTAATGTTTAATTTAAACACTAATTTATATATTTATTTCAAAATAAATTGCATGTGGATTTTCTTTTAAAAATAATTATTAGAATGTATTGATACATGCTTTATAGTAATTGTATAATTTTTTTCATTTTTTTTAGAATTTGTTTTTAGATAAAATAAACAAGAAGGATGCATACTAATAATTTTTTACACATGGTTAGATTAAATGATATTGTTACGTTCATACTTGTTACCATATTAGTTGTATATTAATATGTGATCGGATACTTGTTACCATATTAGTTGTATCTTAATATGTGATCGGGTATACGAAGATCTAGCAAACCTCCATAAGTTGGCAGAGTTCAGCGTCATAGATGTCAAAAACTTAGTAGAAGATGAAGATGCTCTTTTTTACACACCCCCATAAGTTCATATATCATCTTCTCTTATGCTAAAATTCGAGTGACATATACAAGAGTAACCACCATAGGAAAATGTCTGAACACTGGCACACGTTCTATTAATTTATAACATATTAAAATATATTGCCGTTTATTTTACAAATTTAGCTACAAACATTATAACAACAAAACAAAAGGTTTTTTTTTAGTGAACAACTCTAGCTAGGGCTACACCATTGTTTTTTCGCCCATGTTTTTCCTTCATTTAGGTGAAGCACAAACAAGTTGCTCTATAGACTACCTTAGCTAAACTTATGCATTATACATTACTACACTTATAAGCAAAGCTAACAAGTTTAATTAGACTATAACCAAGCTACCAAGTCCAACAGTGGTCTCGTTTGTCTCGACAAAAGTGGCAACAATTTTATTTTTCTCCTTTTCTTCAATGTTTTTTCCCAACCTTCTGAGTTGTATGTGCCACATTGAGGTGGCAGCTAAGAAGTTGACACATTGCACAGGATCTAACACTTCTAGTATACCCTTTAATGTCTTTAGCCTTGCACAATCCGCCATTTTCATCACTTTCTCCAAACCTATATACCCATCATGCATTAAAACAACATTTCAGAAGAAAAAAAAACATTTTCTTCACAACAGACATCATAATAATATGAGTAGCGGTGGAATCATGATACTTTTAAGAGTTTCTCTAAATTACTTGTATATGGTTCCATTCAGAATAACAACCTACAACTTTTTAATGACTGTCGATAAATTTTAGCTAGCAACCTAGTTAGTCAACCTAGTTAGTTGCTATTATGTTGCTCGTATTTAGCGATGCTCACTATAATTACAGAAATAAAAAAAGATCCACATGTTACAAATTATTGTAGCGACTCTTGTTGCATCAAATTAGCCAAGTTTAATTATGCCAGATGGCACCAGATTAGTTTAATGCAGATTGCTCAAATCTTTTGTTGACATCAGATAATCTGATGCATCAAAACATTTATCCTTTTTATTGGTCTCCCAATCCCAAAAGTCGTTCTTCAGTACTACATGGTTACTGAAACATTTGCATGCCTTTTTTTTTCTTCAGATATATTTGTCTAAATTAGAGAGTATTATATTACTATTTTCTGAATACTAACATAATACATGCATGCTATGTATACACGTTGCTGACAATATATAGGTTGCATTAAGGCCACGTGCTACTACATCTATATATAGTGAACATTAATTTGTTGTCGATCGCAACATTTTAAACTTGAGGAACAAAGTAATTTAACAAGAACCTACTCATGTAATAATTTTTTATAAATTTTTTTAGTCAATACAATACATTGCTAATAAAAACTAAGAATTGCACTATTATGTTGAAGCACAGTAGTTTATTATGTTGCGTATAATCATTAGAAATGAAGAAATAGAAATGACTGTTTAATTAACCTTTTAAATTAAATTGCCTAACACAACACTAGGTTCACTTCTTTCGATCACACTTAATCACACAATAAGTATACTCACGGGACAACTACTCCATACGTTATTGTTTAATCGTCCATTACGAAATACGAAACGGACATTTTCAAAAGTTTTTAAAAGTTATTATATAGTTGAAATGAAATGTTAAATTTTATTATTAGATTTAGAAAAAAAAAATCATAAAGCGATCAAAACTGAAGGCAGATGGAGCAGTAATTTAATCTTTTTGTAAAATGAAATTTCTCCTCTATGTTAATTAACTTCCCCACTAGATGAAATCACCCATTATTATATACATACTACACATTATAACATTAATATAGCCAAAAATCATGTGAAGAAAAATCTTCATATATTTCTATGTGGACATCAAGCATGTGTTAAAACCAGTTTTTTTTTTTGCTCATAATAACACAGGCGCTTGAAAAGCTACAAAAGGAAAATATAAATTATTTGGCAGAATACTTTTTGCAAAACAATACCATCATTTTAAAGCTTTTTAAGGAATTAATTTGCTCCCATAACAGTATACTGTTGTACACCGTTAATCGTTACCCACACCATGGTGTGACAAGCATCGTACATATATGATCCGGATAAATAATTTTATAAATGATCCGGACAAATAATTTTTTAAATAGTATATTTATTGATGAATATATTAAATTAAAAATCGTGAGTAATATAATGTTTTTTTATACAAAATACACGTAAAACGATTTTGTTCGGTATAATATTGTAATTGTTTAAAAATATCATAATTTTTATATATTTTTTATATTTTGAATTGAATAAATGTAAATGAGTAATAAGTAAAAAATAATAGGGGAATTTTTAGAATTTGACGGGCCTTTATTGGTTTGGCTTACATATATCATTCTATTATAATAAGCTAACTCAAGTCAAATAAGGCCGTCCAATTTAGCCATTTTGTTCAAAAAATACCATCCCTTTATATTAATTACAATAATACCGTACATAAAAAAAATATAAAAACTAATAACTAATAACACTATTTATTGCTCTTTAATAACCAAATATTCTTTTAAATATTAAACTATGTTTTTTATATATTATTGTAATTAATATAATTGTGTAGGGATATTGTTGAAAAAAAATAGTTAAATTGGACAGACTCATTTGACACGAGTTGTTATAATAAAATGATATAGTATATATCATTAATCAAGATACAAACCTGCTAGCAAGCTTTTCGTAGCCACATCCACCATTCCGTCCACCGTCGCCAAAGCTACGGTATCCCCACACTCGGCTCGGCCAGTGAGCCGAGCCAGATCAACGATCCGCCTATCAGCTACCATAACCTGTTGCCTTTCCATCTCCATCTCGACTTTCACCTCCTCCAACCTAATCCTCACTCTAAGCTCATCCACACTCTTCGCCTGCTCATCACTCATCCCCACTCGGCTCACTAGCCGGAACATAGTGGATGGTTTCCACCCTGTGACCCACATGAAGGCGTTCTCAAGCTTGCTTAGCCAGACTGGGCTGAAGAAGGCCAGAACGTCTTCGTGGGCCGCAGCCCATTTGGCTGTGTAATAGGCCTTATGGTGGGCCGTCAAACGGCCCACCTCATCGTCGCCCCCACTGGATAACAACAACGGGAGGTCAGCTTCCAGCTGAGTTATCCAAATCTCGTAAAACTCGGGGAAACTATGTTCTACTAAGGTTCTCATTTTTGGATAGTTAGGAAATTTGTTGAGGTTGAGTAGATGTGTTCATGTGTGTTATATATATATATATAGATACGTGTGGATATATTTGTAGGGTTGATATTTGCATGGAGGCCACGGTACAAGTGAGTTGGAAATTGCGTGGCTTTTGTATGTTAGGTACGATCATATTCATACACTATCTCCGTATTTATTAAATGTAATAGAAAATATTGAGGAAAAAAAAAACACTCTTGTCTGCAAGGGACGGACCAAAAGAATTTCAAAAGGGAGGGCATTACAAATAAAAGTCTAGATTACACACAGTAAAATAGTGACATATTTATGTCTTAATCGGAAGTAAAAATCTTTTATCTCATATTTTTTATTTTTTATTTGTCTATTTACTTATTTTCATTTAAAATTTAAATTTTTATAACTTTTTCTGTAAATTTATAATGTTTTATATTATATTGTATTCAAATTTTAAAACATTTGGACATAATGTTGTTTTAGATAATTTTTCTAAGATTTAATGTTTAATTTACACTAATTTATATATTTATTTTAAAATAAATTACGTGTGGATTTTCTCTTAAAAATAATTATTGGAATGTATTGATACATGTGTTATAGTAATTGTATAATTTTTTTCAAGTTTTTAAACTATTTTTTTTGATAAAATAACTAAGGAGGCACGGAATGAAATAGAAAATATAAGGTAAAAGATTTGAACTCGTTAATAGGAGACGGTATAATAAGAGATTTCGAATTTACTGGACAGATTTGTAATAGTTTTGCTAAAACCTTTTTTTTTTTTAAGTCGGGTTTGAAACAAAGTAGAAGGGGACTGGTAACGTATTTTTTGTAATATTTTAATAAAAATAGATAAGAAGAAAGAATTTTTACAATATTTTTTATACATGCACCTGCTTAATTCATTTCCTGAATATTGTATAATATATTGATTCATATTATATATAAATATAATTACGAATAATACACATGCAGAAGCACCTGGTGGAGTGTAGTTAGAGAATATGCATACGTGTCATGAGCTTAGACATTCTTTGTGTCCACTGAGTCACCATCATAATTATTTTCGTATGTAATGTATTAAGAAGCAAATAAAAATAACTATTTCTAATTTTTATTGGTCAATAAATTCTATTAAAATTGTCATATGAATGAATATTTTTAAAAAATTAATCGTATAGTTCAAATGTTAAATTTTTTTATTATATTTTAAAAATGGAAACGGAGGGAATAGAGATTAGAAGGGAACTATATACGTATATACTATCCTAAATTGAGTACAAATCTTTTGCCCCATATTCTATATCTCATTTCGTGCCCCTTTATTTATTTTATTTATAAAAAAAATTCTAAAAAACTAGATTTTTTTTTGTAAAATTACTATAATAAAATTGTCATGAATGAATATTTTTAAAAGTTGATCATATAGTTCAAATGTTAAATTTTTTTATTATATTTTAAAAATGGAAACGGAGGGAATAGAGATTAGAAGGGAACTATATACGTATATACCATCCTAAATTGAGTACAAATCTTTTGGCTCATATTCTATTTCTCATTTCGTACCCCTTTATTTATTTTATTTAAAAAAAAAATCTAAAAAACTAGATTTTTTTTTGTAAAATCACTATAATACATGTATCAATACATTTCAATAATTATTTTTAAAAGAAAACCTACACTATAAATTAGCGTAAATTAAATTTTTAATTGGACATTTTTATTTTTCTTGGTTTGACTTATTATAATATAATGATATAATTAAATTAAAAATGGTCTATATTTTAATATTTTGATACTTTTACTAAATAGAATCTTTTTATTTTATTAGGGTTATTTCTTTGGTTTCCGTGTCTGGAAGGAAATGTATATATGCCTACATCATGCATTAGATTCTCTGGTATTTCGTGTATCAAGTTGGTTTTGCCTCAGATATTTCAGGCACACTGCTTAGTCTGCATATAAATATTTTTTTCTGACTTCGAAAATATATAGAAATACTTTACCATATACCTGTCTTGCAGAGTTACATCACATGACCAAATCAAGCACATGGTTGCTACTAATAAATTTTTAATATTAATTCTCCTACTCACGATATTTCTCTTCTAAGTAATTCCCAAAGTTCGATATGTTAAATATCATCCATGTACAAGATTGCAAAGGTGTTAACTGATGAGCAAAGGTGTTAACTGATCATCCTCGTTCATTACAAAATTACGTGTAATTTTAAATAGTTTATAATTTTTATTAAAATTATCAAAATGATTTTTTTTAAAATTTAATATTTAAACTATATGATCAACTTTTAAGAAATTTCATTCCAACAATTTTAATGCAAGTTATTAACCGATCAAAATTGCATGTAATTTTATAATATATAATTAAATAAAAACAGAGGGATTGTGATTTTTAATTTTCTTTTATCAATCCTTTGGTACGTATTTTCTGATCCTTGACATTGTCACTTGATCTAGACAGATTGATTACCCCATATTGCCTCGAGTCTACAATAATAGCTAGGAAATTCTATGTTAAGAAATACTTTATTTAGAGCAACTGCATTTGTATATGTAAACTCACTCCCCTTCTTATTTTCAGGGTTTTTAAAAAAAAAACACAGCTGCATCAGTTACCGTATCATTCTCTTGAATTAACTTTCATCTGAAACTCCTATATATAGAGAACTTAAAGTTTCCCTTATATCAATAAAATAATATTTGTTTTACCTTGTCCAACCCCCCTCTTTCTCAAGCCAAATTCAACCATACTAAAAACATATCAAGGATCAATTGGTAACCCAATTCATCTTTCATATGTTTTTATTGTCCATATGATTTATTAATATTCATTAATTGATTTAGTAATTTTAGAGATTTTAGATATGAAATTTGTGCTTCATACAATAGTTTTTACATTTTCTTTATTTCTGCTAAGGTAGTTTATTTTCAGACCAACTTCTATAAATTCTTGTTGGATACAAATGGAGATACATTTTAATTGTGTATGTTAATCTCGTGCATAAATGTTAATTTTAGTTTGGACTTTGGAGCCTAGACATTGAAAATTTGTTATGGAGGGAAAAAAGGTTAATATAAAAATAAAAAATAATAATGTTAGTTATGATAGAGAGTTTTTATAAGAAAAGTGAAATTTGGATAAAGTTAATTTGTTCCTTAAAAGCTGTAAAAATGTTAAATTTGAGCAAATGTTTGATGTAGCTGATGCGGATGCTCTTACAAATGTTGAAGACTACAGATGGGGTGTAATTTGCTTGGATCATATTATAGAAGTTCTCATTTGCATCTTTGATTATTTTTTACCAAAAATTTGTGATGAGTAAGTATGTTTAACATGTGGATATTAGTCGAAAAATATATGATTGATAAAACTAACGTAATGCATCCCGCAGGGAAAATCGAGTACAAATAGTTTCACTAATCTAACCCCCTCCTTACCCTATTTATGAGAGCAATTTATTTTGTAATAAATATATAAATTAGTGTAAATTAAACATTAAATATTAGAAAAGTTGTCTAAAACAATATTATGTCCAAATATTTTAAAATTTAAATACAATATAATATAAAAAGTTATAAATTTGTGTAACAAGTTGTGAAAATTTAAAATTTGAGTAAAAATAAGCAAAAGGGCACAGACGAGGATAGAAAATAGAGCTGAAAGATTTGGACTATATTAAATTAAGCATTATAATATCTTTGAAATATAGTAATAAATCAAAAGAGGGTTAAAGATATAATACTCCAGGGCTTAAAAAACCATAGCATCACATTTCTTTTCTTTTTTTGAAATAAATATAGCATCACACTGAATGAAACTTGACTCCAACCCGAATAGATGACTCTCCCTCCTTTCATTTCACTTAAACTAATAATAGCTTGACATATATAAAATTAGTAATCGTTACTCAATGTGTGCGACACATGATATATATATATATATATATATATATATATATATATATATATATATATATATAATCCGGGTAAATAAATTTTTAAAAAGTATATTGATTGAATAAATATTTAAAATATTAGAAATCATGAGTAATATATAATGTCATTGTTATACAAAATACACGTAAAACGATTTTGTTTGGTATATGATTATAATTGTTTTGAAAAGATAATGATTTTTATGTGTTTTTTTATTTTGAATTGAATAAATGTAAATGAGTAATTAGTAAAAAAATAGTGGGGATATTTTTGTAAAAAAATGGGCAAAATTAAACATTCTTATTTTTCTTGGTTTGACTTATTATAATATAATGATATAATTAAATTAAAAATGGTCTATATTTTAATATTTTGATACTTTTACTAAATAGAATCTTTTTATTTTATTAGGGTTATTTCTTTGGTTTCCCTGTCTGGAAGGAAATGTACATATGCCTACATCATGCATAAGATTCTTTGGTATTTCGTGTATCAAGTTGGTTTTGCCTCAGATATTTCAGGCACACTGCTAGTCTGCATATAAATATATTTTCTGACTTTGAAAATATTTAGAAATACTTTACCATATACCTGTCTTGCAAAGTTACATCACATGACCAAGTCAAGCACATGGTTGCTACTATTAAATTTTTAATATTAATTCTCCTACTCAAGATATTTCTCTTCTAGTAATTCCCCAAGTTCGATATGTTAAATGTCATCCATGTACAGGATTGCAAAGGTGTTAAGTGATGAGCAAAATGGAGAAAAAATATTTTCACAAATCTAACCTCCCTCTTTACCTTACTTATCAGAGTAATTTATTTTGTAATAAATATATAAATTAGTGTAAATTAAATATTAAATTTTAGAAAAATTGTCTAAAACAATATTATATCCAAATATTTTAAAATTTGAATATAATATAATATAAAAGGTTATAAATTTACGGAACAAGTTATAAAAAATTTAAAATTTTAGTGAAAAGGAAACACAGAAAGGGATAGAGAATAGAACCGAAAGATTTGGACTCTCCTAAATTAAGCATTATAATCTTGACACACAACCTATTTTTAGTCTATTCAAAACAGTCGATATATACTTTCTTGTTTCTTCATTCTTGTATATCCGAAGGAAAAATCAACGGTGTAAATCTGCAAGTTTGAAAAAGATGTCTAAAAATACCCAATTTGTATTTGAACAGAAAGTTTCTTTGAAATATAGTAATAAATCAAAACAGGGTTTAAAGATATAATGCTTGGGGGCTTAAAAAACCATAGCATCACATTTCTTTTTCTTTTTTGAAATAAATATAGCATCACAGTGAATGAAACTTGACTCCAACCCGAATAGATGACTCTCCCTCCTTTCATTTCACTTAAACTAATAATAGCTTGTGGCGAGGGAATGTCAGCATCCCCTCGTCCGGGGCAATAACGCCCCCAAAGCGGGCCGTCCGGGCCTCATCAACCCTGAATGATGTGACGCCCCGGATTGGAAGGGTCGAGCCGTGCTGAGGCCGGCCCAAAGAAGCGTGTCGAGTACGCTTCCCCAATTAATGCTGCTGCTCCCTTGGGGGACCCTCCTGACGTTTCACCGACGTGGCCCAACCACAGGACACCTCCTGTGGGCCCCGGGAAAGGACAGTACCCTTGTCAGAGTCATAAATGACTCTGACGCCGTTGGATCAACATCTTACAGTACAGTGATCCAAGGGCTAATACGCCTCTGATCACACTATAAATACCTCCACTAATACCACTTAGTGAGGGGACACAAAAAGACAGAGAGGAGAGATAAAGCTTAAACAACCCGGACCCCCTGAACACTATCTGTACCACTCGATACAACGACCTGTAACCGGCCCGGTCCCTCATCCTTAATTATATTCCTACTTTCAGTTAACACCGATACTGACTTGATCGTTGGAGAGGGAAAACCCGGCAACAACCCCGGGCCCCTGTTCGTTCCTTGTGCAGGCACGAAGACCACCTGACCGCCGGAGCTTACCTGACCGCCTCGGAAGATCGGAGCCAACGCGAAGTTGATTAAGTCGAGCTTGGGAAGAAAATCAAGCTCGCCAATTGGCGCCGTCTGTGGGAAACCTAAACGCGTTAGCTTCGACTCCCCGTCCTTAAAAGAAACATGTCTGGCAATAACCGATTTGACACTCCATCGTCTCGACCCCCCCACGTTCTTGGGATGCCGAGAACGCTTTCTTTTGATGAGACCCCTAGGACCGCATCTACCAGGGAGCCCGTTCCCTTGACCGCAACAGCTCCCGCACCCCGATCGCGGACCGAGCTAACAAAGATGATGATCGATATCCACCAAAAAGAGCTCGTCGCTCTTGTGGCCCAGAAAGCCTTGATAGCCTCGCTGATGGAGCCGGAACTCGAGCCCGCTCAAGGCGCGAGCCAAGAGAAATCGGTTCCAGTCCCCGTTAAAAGCGTGATGTCCAGGTTGGGACCCCTCCGACGACCCCCCCTAGAGACTCCCAGGGAGCCGGCTAGGGGTGCGGAGTCGGAGCATTCCCAAGAAGGAAATTCTCGCCGCGATAACGAGCGGAGTATACATTCTCGGCTCCGTTGGCAGGATGGTAGTCGGGACTCACGGCCGGAATCTAGTCACGCCCGAACCGATAAGCCACCTCGGACACGGAGACGTGGCCGACAAGGACGGCACGATGCAGCTGGTGAGGCAGCGTTGAAAATCGTGGCCTCGACCCGCAGCACCCCGTTCTCGGACGAAATTGAATACAGTGTCCCCCCCCGGAACGTTATCGCCCCTATCCTCCAAACCTTCAACGCGGACTCTGATCCAGAGGCTCATCTCTGACACTACCGATACCAGATGAACCATTGGTCACACCTTGACCAATTAATGTGCAGGTGCTTTCCCGCCAGCCTGGGAAGGCTCGCTAGTAAGTGGTTCCAGTCCCTGCCCGTCAATTCTATCCACTGTTGGGACGACCTAGCTTATGACTTTGCACACCGGTTCATAAACTTGAAAGAGAGAGCTGCCCAGCCGGAGCAACTCTATCAAGTGAGGGTCCAATCTAAAGAGACCCTCGAGAATTATGATAGTCGGTTTTGGCTGAAGCATGCCGAATGCGCGGACTGTCCCGACTCCACCGCCATAGCTGCCTTTAGGCAAAACATGGTAGTTGGGAGCAGGATCCGAAACGAGATGATCGCGACCCCCCCCCCCCCCCCCCCCCAACTCTGTTCCTCAACTGAGGTCCCTCATAAAACAGCATATCGACATTGAGAAGGACATGAGGTCAGCCGGGGCAACACGTTCAGTAGCCCTTATCGACCATCCAAGGGATCGGTTCGTCGCAACGAGCCCTCGAAGAAACCGGCCCATAGCGGAAAGGATGGAGCGGCCACGAACGGGAAGAAACCCGCAACCGGCCCCTAAAAGAAGAAAAGAGGACCCCCGACCGGGGCATCAAACCCCTGTCGCCTCGGGGTCGGGCGCTGCCTATTCCACCACCTTTCGCCTACCTCTTGTCGACCTTCTTAACAAGATTGAGAACGAGCCTTTCTTCTCTTGGCCTCTCCCACTTCGGAACGAGCCGGCCCCAGGGCCTAACGACAAAATCTGTGAATACCACAGGGGTCGCGGCCACCATACCTCCGAGTGCCATGGTCTGAAGGCCAGGCTCGAGGGATGGGTCCGGGATGGCCTAATGGATAAATATGTCAAATCACGAAGAGAATCCGACCGAGATGGAGAAGGGGTTGATGAGAGGCAGCGGGACCTCCCCCCACCGGTGATGATCTGTCATGTCATTCACTCTGGGCCCAAAAGGTCAATCCAGAATGGGGCAGAAAGAACCTCAGCACGGGAAGCATTGATGAAGCAGTACGTCTGCCTCGCAGAAAGCTCAAGCCCTCGGAAAAAGTATAAGCGCAATTCCAAGCCGGATGTAAGCTTCACTGACTTCGACCTGGTGGGGGTGGACGTGCCCCACACTGATGCCCTCGTTATCTCGGCACAGATAGGCCTATGCGCAGTAGGACGGATCCTCGTTGATCAAGGAGCGTCGGTCAATATACTCTTTGAAGACCTCTTTCGAAAGATGGGACTCAAAGAGGAACAGTTGGAAACCGACGTCCCTCCCCTGTACGGATTCAACTCGGAGGCGGTCCGGCCCAAAGGAAACATAACCTTGCCCGTGAAAACTGGTACGAAAGTTATGGGCGTGGAGTTCACGGTGGTGAATGTCCCCTCTGTTTACAACGTGATATTGGGGCGCCCGTGGCTCCATAGAATAGATGGAATCTCCTCCACCTTACACCAAAAGGTTAAGTATCCAACTGATTCTGGTGTGGAAACCATCTCAGGAAATCAGAAAGTCTCACGCAGCTGTGCCATGGCCGTGTATTCCGGCAAAAAGATGGTGCCGGCCCAAAGTGCCATGAACATCGAGGCAGAGGACCCTAAGCTGCTGAGGGAACTAAACAAAAAGATGGGGCCTGAGGCCGAAGACAAGGTGGAGGAGGGGCTGCTGAAAATCCAAATCCCGGGGCATGACGAGGACCACTTTTTTATGGTGGGAGCAAAGCTTACCAAACCCGAGGTCACTGACCTCGTCAAACTCCTTCTCCAACACCTCGACAATTTTGCATGGGTTCCAAGCGAGATGCCAGGCATCAGTTCCGACCTCGCTTGCCACCAACTTAACGTCAACCCGGTTGCCAAGCCCGTGATGCAAAAGGGGCGCCGCGTCAGTCCAGAGCATGCCGATGCCATAAACGAGGAAGTAGAGAAGCTTCTGCTGGCCGGGGCCATCAGGGAGATTTATTACCCCAGATGGCTCGCCAATCCCGTAGTGGTCCCCAAAAAGAACGGAAAGTTGAGGGTGTGCATCGATTATACGAGCCTCAACAAGGCCTGTCCAAAGGATCCTTTCCCCTTGCCCAAAATCGATCAAATAGTGGACTCTACGGCCGGGGCCGCCAGAATGAGCTTCCTGGATGCCTGCTCCGGCTACCATCAAATACCTATGTCGGAGGCCGACCAAGAAAAAACTGCCTTCATCACCCCAAGGGGAAATTACTGCTACAAGGTGATGCCCTTCGGACTCAAGAACGCCGGGGCGACCTATCAGAGAATGGTCACCAAGATATTCTCTAAGAACATAGGCCGAACCATGGAGGTCTATATTGACGACATGGTGGTAAAAAGCACCCAGGAGAGGGACCACCTATCCGACCTAAGGGAGGTGTTCGAAACAATACGAAGGCATGACCTGAAGCTGAACGCCTCTAAATGTGCCTTCGGGGTAGGCGCCGGCAAATTCCTGGGGTTCATGGTGACCCACCGCGGCATCGAAGCGAACCCGTCCCAGATCTCTGCCTTGAAAAATTTGAAAACACCTGAGAAGAGAAGGGACATACAAAAGCTAGCCGGAATGGCTGCCGCCCTCAACCGATTTATTGCCCGGTTCGGGGATCGATGCAAGCCATTCTTTGCGGCCTTGAAAGCTCAGAAGAAATTCGAATGGACCGATGAATGCCGGCGTGCGTTCACCGAGCTGGCTGACTATCTCGGAAGTCTGCCTCTTCTAACTAAGCCGGACCCAGGCGATGTCCTTACCCTATACCTGGCCGTGTCCGAGATAGCCGTCAGCGCCGTCCTCATCAAGGAAATCGACAGGGAGCAAAGACCTATCTATTACGTGAGCAAAACTCTCCTCGATGCCGAGGCTAGGTATACGCCTTTGGAAAAACTCGTCCTAGCCCTCGTCGTGGCCTCACGAAAACTTGCTCACTATTTCTCTGCACACATCATTGTGGTCTATACGGACCAGCCTGTGCGAGAAATACTCCAAAAGGGGGATCTCTCTCGACGAATGATGAAGTGGGCCTGCCACTTGAACGCCTACGACATCAGCTATGCGCCGCGAACGTCCATCAAGGGACAGGCCCTGACCGACTTCATGGCAGAATTCACTGGGACGACGCAATGCCCCGACATCACAGGTTGTGCCCCCGAGACCTGGATCTTGCACGCGGATGGAGTCGCCAATAAGAAAGGGTCCGGCCTCGGCGTCGTACTCCGATCTCCACAAGGGGATGTGATCGAGAAGTCGATCCAACTTGGCTTCAGAGCCACCAATAACGAGGCCGAATATGAGGCCGTTATCGCCGGCCTGAAAATGGCCCGAAGCCTCGGAATCAAAAAGATACTGGTGCATACGGACTCTCAATTGGTCAGCGGCCAGATCAGTGGTGAATTTCAGACGAAGGACGACAGGATGGCCAGCTACGTGGCTATCGCTTCCGGAATACTCCAAAGCTTTGAATGTCAAGAAATCGTCAACATAAACAGAAATGAGAACACCCACGCCGATGCACTAGCGACCCTAGCCTCGGTCATGAGTGATAAAAAAGAGAGAGTCATCACCATAGAATACGTCCCTTCGCCTAGCATCGAGGCTAGGGCAACAATTAACATGGTGACTGACCTCCCGCCGGAACTAAGCTGGATGGACCCCATAATCGAATACCATTGCTCCGGTGATCTTCCCAATGAGAAGAGAGAGGCCGAGAAAATAAGAAGAACGGCACTGGGATTCTGGATAGCTCCCAACGACAAGCTCTATAAAAGATCGTTTTCTGGCCCCTACTTACTCTGCGTCCACCCTGACATGGTAATGAGGGTCATGGAGGAAATTCACGAAGGAACGTGTGGGAGCCATACCGGGGGCAGATCGCTGGCCAACCGAGCCTTGACCCACGGGTATTGGTGGCCCCTCATGCAGAAGGACGCCAAGGCTTTCGTACTCAGGTGCGAGAAGTGTCAGAAGTACGCACCCATACCCCATGCCCCGGCGCAAAAAATGAGCAGCGTAACCTCGCCCTGGCCCTTTGCACAGTGGGGCATGGATATCGTCGGACCATTCCCCGTGGCCCCGGGGGGAAAGAAGTTCCTCCTCATGGTCACCGATTACTTCTCAAAGTGGGTGGAGGCCGTGGCCTTGGCGAAAATCACAGAGGCCGAAGTGATACGTTTCCTCTGGAGAGACGTGATCACCAGATTCGGAATCCCCTACTCAATCGTCGCGGACAATGGGGGACAGTTCACCGGGGACAAATTAAAAACGATGTATGCAAAGTATCACATCAAGAACTACTATTCGACCCCGTCGTACCCCCAATGCAACGGACAAGCCGAGGTGTCAAATAAGACCGTGCTCGACGGAATCAAGAAGAGGCTAGACGAGTCCAAAGGACGATGGGCTGCAGAACTACATCACGTCCTTTGGGCCTACCGAACGACGAGAAGACGGGGCACTCAACAGACACCCTATAGCCTTACTTACGGAATGGAAGCCATCATCCCGTTAGAAATCAGGCTTCCTTCTCTGAGGACGGACATGGTGGAAAACGGGCTTAATGAAAAGATGATGGGGCTAGAGCTGGACTACGCTGAAGAAAGAAGGGAGGTTGCGGCCATCCGTAACGCCGAATATAAAAACGAGCTGGGGTGTTCTTATAACAAAAGAGTGAACGCCAGACGTTTCCAAGACGAAGACCTCGTGTTACGAAAAGTAAACAACAACACCAGGATACAGTCTGACGGCAAGCTAGGCCCCAATTGGGAAGGCCGCTATCGAATCCTCGGTGCAGTAGGGAACGGGGCCTACCTGTTGGGTCGTCTTTCCAACGACGTCCCGGTGGACCGACCTTGGAACGTCAACAACCTAAGGAAGTACTACCCGTAGGGCTCGGCCTTTATGACTTTGTGTAAATAAGAATGTGGTGTAAATTTATGCCTGCGGGCTTTATAAATAAAAACTGCTGTTATTTCAGTTCATTTAAAATTTCTAAGTGTTTCAGAACACGAGCCTATATGGCACCCCGGTTCATATTTACTTGAATTTTTCAGTTCATTTAAAATTTCTAAGTGTTTCAGAACACGAGCCTATACGGCACCCCGGTTCATATTTACTTGAATTTTTCAGTTCATTTAAAATTTCTAAGTGTTTCAGAACACGAGCCTATACGGCACCCCGGTTCATATTTACTTGAATTTTTCAGTTCATTTAAAATTTCTAAGTGTTTCAGAACACGAGCCTATACGGCACCCCGGTTCATATTTACTTGAATTTTTCAGTTCAGAACACGAGCCTATACGGCACCCCGGTTCATAAATTCTCTGTGTGTTACTTCGGTTTGCAAGCTATGAGTTGTATAAAACGATCGCCCCAACGCCGAAGCATTATGGCCCACTCCTTTGGGAGCATGTATACAATGTATAAATCACAACGGAAGTAAAACACAGAAGAATAAATAAAAGACAAGTCCAAAATTGTTTTTTCATTTCATTCAATGGAAAGCTATTACATGCTAAGTACAAAAAGGAAACTACATTGAAAACGAAAGCCTAAATCTACCCTAGTTCTGGCTAGCTACGTCCTCTTCGTCCGAGAGAGCTCGAGGAGTCAAAGGCACCACATCCGGAACGGGAGCTGAGGGGACGGGAACGATAATATTTTCTACGTTCCATACCGGGTGATCCGGTCCCGCCCTCATGAAGGCAGCCGCCTCAGACCACCCTTCGACGTAGAAGGAGTTGAAGTCCTTCTGTGTCTTTTGGGCCCAGGTAGCATTCAGCTCGGCCTGGCCAGTCTGGACCGCCGCCTTTATCCTGTCGATTACGCCAGCCTCAGCCTCTTTTAGGGCTGCCTCCGCAGCCTGGGCACGCTCCTCGGCCTCCGTTCTGGCCTTCACGGCTTCGACTCTTCGAGCCTCAACCGTGGCGTTGAGGCCCTCAGCTTTCTCCGCCCTGAGTTGGGCCTCCTCAGACCTTTTTTGGGCCTCCTCCGCCCTTTTTTGGGCCTCCTCCATGAGCTTGGCATTAGCCTCTGCCTTCGCGGCCCATGACCTCACCAGCTGGCCTTGGTGATAGACATATTGGTTCATCATTAAGTAGGCCTACAAGGGAAAAGGCAAAACACTTAGCAAAAATATGTGGGAAGAATGTGAAAACATACAAAATAGACTATACACGTACCTGAGGTATCATGGCCATGGCCGATGTCATGGAGGATGCGAGGTCACGACCTCGGTGATCAGCCTCGACGCTTTGCTGCTGGAGCGCAGCCAAAGCTAGTAACCCGGCAGATGGGTGAGCCTCCATGATGCTCTTCACACCCGTGGCCGCCTTCACCTCCTCGGGCGTCTGCACAGGCATCCTGTGGGTCGGGGAGGCAGAGTTGGAGCTTGAGCCTTGAGTAGGGCCTTGAGCAATGCCCGACGTCTCTCTAGGCCCCTCCACGACCACAACCTCGGATGGGTTGCTCCCTCCGACCTTGGCCCTCTTTTCCCCTTGGAGGGACTTCGTCCCCTCCACCTTTCTCTTCCCCAGAAGGGCCTTGCGGGCCAGCCGATCGAGTCTGGCTTGGGCTGCCAAATCATCCGGGCCAGCCGACTGAGGCAGGATCGCCACTTCCCTCTCTCCTGTCACCACCACATCCCTCTCCTCGGCCTCGACCTCGACCACTTCCCCCTCGGGCTCCCCCGTCTCAGCAACCTTTTCAACCGCCCCCTCTTCTTCTTCGCCACACCCAACCTCAGCCACCTCATCCTCGGCAGCTATCTCTTCCACCCCCGCCTCCTCCTCAGCCTCTTCATCTGCCTCCTCCTCCTCGTCAGAACGGACTACCTACACAGGCCATACAAGAAAGGAGTTAGAGAAATTAGAAGAAATTAACTAAATCTAGCTGAGTGTAAAAACGAAGATTTGAGAAAAACAAGAAGTGACTTACTCTGGTCCTTGAGGTGCCCAAGGCTGGCCCGGAGGGTTCTGCCTCAGATGGGCTATCTTCTAATCGTAGGGGGCTCCCCACAGCGGGCTCCCTAGAGCTCAAGGGGAGAACCTCTGTCAGAGGCTTCCCATGCACATCGATATAGGTTCGGGTACCGTCCGCCCCCACCCGGTAGTGAAGGACGGTACCATCAGACCGGGTCTCAAAGTGAACCCCGGCCGTTGAAGGAGCGAAGGAGACCACCGTCGCCGCCTTCGCCGCCTTCGCCCTACTGCCTGTCTTCAGCTTTGGCTTCGAAGCCTTCTTCGCCGCATGCTCCAGACCTCGGGGAGGGAGGGCTGCCTCGGCACCTTCAACCACCTTGGGAGGGAGGGTCGACTCCAGACCCTTCTCCTTCTCCCACCTTTCCCTGGAGTATCCCACAGGACAGAAGGTCCTGTGGGGCCACTTGAAGCTGTTCCCCTTGCAGGAGGTGGGGGAGCCACAGATTAGCAGGCGTTCCGCATCGCGTGCCCCCACGTCGGTCCCATCCGGACCCCACCAGTTAAGGGCCACCTCCAACGACTGTATGTTGGGTTCGCCCAGGCCCCCAAGCTTAGAGGCCACGGTGAATTTATTTTCCTTGGTGCTCAGCACCCTCCCCGGCCTGGTCGGGAGAGTTAGGTCGTCACGGAGGAGCCAGGGGCCCTCCACCACGACCACGTCTTGTGTGTAACCCCGATTCGAATCGGAGTTACCCGTGATCAGCTGATTATGAGACCGACACCTCAGGTAGGGCTGCCGGCTCTTAGATTGGGAGCTTGGCTCGGCCTGCAAAAATTCGTAGCAGGCCAAGAGCTCCCTAAGCCCCAGTGGTTCCGGAATGTCCGGGCCCAACAAGACACTTAGGGCCTCCATTCCGGCGCAGATGCGGTGCGCTTGCAGAGGCCACTGGCACGGAAAAGTCTGCGTCCAGGCACAGAGCTCCGCCAACAGCTCAGGAATGGGGAGGTGGGTGCCCCCGTATAGAAGAGTAGAGAGGGAGAGAGTTACCATACTCTTGGGATCAGCCACGATCCCGTTTACCTCGTCCGAGGTCGCACAGGTCCGAGGTCGCACAGGTCCGAAGTCGAAACTCCTCCCCTATGCCGCAGAGTTGACGAAACTCGTCTAGGTCAGGCCCGTGCTGCCTGACCATGATACTGTTGTCGTTTACTGCTACGGAGATGGCTGGGTCGATAACCATCGCCCGGAATGGCAAGGCGTGTGCCATCACCTCAAGGCGCCGTGGTTGCGGGGCAACCATCGGGCCTTTTCCGGCTCCGTGTTTGATAACCATGATGGTTGGTTGGTTGGTGAAATTTCCTAAGTATGAAGGAAGAGAGAGAATGGTTTGCTGTGAAAATTTTAGAGAGAGATTGAGAAGGTGAAAATAAATTTTCACTGAGGGTATTTATAGAACCCCCACCAGAAGATGAAAAGACGTTTACCAGAAGGTGAAAAGACGCAACGGCTCATTGCACGAACTCCCACAAATAACCGCCGCCACTCAATCAATGTCCACCACGTGTACAGCCTGCAGAGGCCATCTGCCAAATGTCACTCACCAGCCGTTTTAGCATTAATGACGTTGTAGAAATCAAAGGGACAAAGACGGCGCCTCGTGTCCACGTGTAAGAAAACCATGAATGGTTGCACACGTGTCATAAAACAGCCATGCATGAGCATATTCGCACCGACGAGCACGATAACAAAATGACCGGAGCCCCCGTAACGACAAGAGATCCTCGCCGACCTCGTCCTTAGCAACGACTCCGGACAGGGAGCTGTTGGCGAGGGAATGTCAGCATCCCCTCGTCCGGGGCAATAACGCCCCCAAAGCGGGCCGTCCGGGCCTCATCAACCCTGAATGATGTGACGCCCCGGATTGGGAGGGTCGAGCCGTGCTGAGGCCGGCCCAAAGAAGCGTGTCGAGTACGCTTCCCCAATTAATGCTGCTGCTCCCTTGGGGGACCCTCCTGACGTTTCACCGACGTGGCCCAACCACAGGACACCTCCTGTGGGCCCCGGGAAAGGACAGTACCCTTGTCAGAGTCATAAATGACTCTGACGCCGTTGGATCAACATCTTACAGTACAGTGATCCAAGGGCTAATACGCCTCTGATCACACTATAAATACCTCCACTAATACCACTTAGTGAGGGGACACAAAAAGACAGAGAGGAGAGATAAAGCTTAAACAACCCGGACCCCCTGAACACTATCTGTACCACTCGATACAACGACCTGTAACCGGCCCGATCCCTCATCCTTAATTATATTCCTACTTTCAGTTAACACCGATACTGACTTGATCGTTGGAGAGGGAAAACCCGGCAACAACCCCGGGCCCCTGTTCGTTCCTTGTGCAGGCACGAAGACCACCTGACCGCCGGAGCTTACCTGACCGCCTCGGAAGATCGGAGCCAACGCGAAGTTGATTAAGTCGAGCTTGGGAAGAAAATCAAGCTCGCCAGCTTGACATATATAAAACTAGTAATTGTTAGTCAATGTGTGCGACACGTGATATATATATATATATATATATATATATATATATATATATATATATATATATATATATATATATATATATGATCCGAGTAAATAAAATTTTAAAAAATATATTGATTGAATGAATATTTAAAATATTAGAAATCATGAGTAATATAATGTCATTTTTATACAAAATACACGTAAAACGATTTTGTTTGGTATATGATTATAATTGTTTTGAAAAGATAATGATTTTTGTGTGTTTTTTATATTTTGAATTGAATAAATGTAAATGATTAATTAGTAAAAATATAGTAGGAATATTTCCGAAAAAAATAGACAAAATTGGACATTCTCATTCCTCTTGGTCTGACTTATTATAATATAATGATATAATTAAATTAAAAATGGTCTATATTGTAATATTTTGATACTTTTACTAAATAGAATCTTTTTATTTTATTAGGGTTATTTCTTTGGTTTCCCTGTCTGGAAGGAAATGTATATATGCCTACATCATGCATAAGATTCTTTGGTATTTCGTGTATCAAATTGGTTTTGCCTCATCAGATATTTCAGGCACACTGCTAGTCTGCATATAATATTTTTTCTGACTTTGAAAATATGTAGAAATACTTTTACCATATACCTGTCTTAGGGTTACATCACATGACCAAGTCAAGCACATGGTTGCTACTATTAAATTTGTAATATTCTCCTACTCAAAGATATTTCCTTCTAGTAATTCCCCAAATTCGATATTTTCAAATGTCATCCATGTACAAGATTGCAAAGGTGTTAACTATTTAATTATTGGGTACGAAAATATGTATAATTTTTGACCGGGTTATAACTTGTATTAAAATTATCGAAATAATTTTTTTTCTAAATCTAATCATAAAATTTAACATTTGAAATATATAATCAATTTTTAAAAATTTTCATTCTATAATTTTAATATAAATTTTTAAAAGATTACAATTATACTATTTTTGTAATATACAATTAAATAATAACATACTAAACGTGGAAGACGGGAGAGGGGCAGTAATTTTCTTGGATCATATTATAGAAGTTCTCATTTTATTTTTGATTATTTTTTATCAAAAATTTGTGATGAGTATGTATGTTTATTAAAATTTATATTTGTTTACCATTAAAAAGCCTCATATAATAATAATGATGGATATATCTTTATAAACCATCTCGATTATTATCTAAATGATATGAGATAATTACTATAGCACTTTCCTCGCTTGTGGCGATGTGGGATAATTACTCTAACACTCTATTTCGCTCGTGTCCCGACATTTCAAGAGTCGAACATATTAAATGAGTGGAACTGAACCAAACATCGCTAGACCCGCTCTGATAGCAAGCATATTAGAATCCATATTATTTTATCATTAAAAGTCTTCATAATGGTAATGATGATATATCTTTATAAATCACAGACTCGATTATTATCTACACGATTTGAGATAATTCCTCTAACGTAATATTAAAGCAACCAAGCTTGGTTTTTTTTAGTAAAAGTGGATGGTACAAGCGGTTGTCATCCGAATATACCATGCTAATTATCAGAGTTCGAATCATGTCGCATGTGAAACAGGTTTAACTATGGTTACTAATTATAAAAAAGAAAAGAAAAAGAAAAGCTTGGTTTCCTGGGTTCAGTGATAGTAAATTTTTTGCATTACAGTCTTTGTGATCGTATTGATGCACCTGCATGACGCTTTCTAATTACCTGATATTCCCGAAATATATTCTTAAAATTATGCAGTGATATTTCAAAGTATCCTGAGTCATGGTCTCATCTTGTCATGTTAATATTTGAGGCCACAGATAATTTAGAATCATTCACAAATTTATAGATTACGTATAGGAAATCCAAATGATGATATGCTACAAATATCTCATATACCCCACTTTTAAAATGTGAGTACCAAAACAAAGTGAACAGTAGCTTTGGGACTATGTGATTTTGGCTTATGCAATACTGAAAACTAAGCTATAGTTTTCAGTATTGCATAACCAGGTTTGTATTTGAAAACCCAATTTGTTGGTTTGATTTGGATTGTTTTGGATTTTTAGTTAAATGGTTTGGTCTAGAGTTCAAAAAACTCAACCCGTTAGAAGTAATACAAGTCAAACCAAATCAAAGCAATCCGATCCGTTAAATTCGTATCAAATCCGATCCATTAATCCGTTTAAATCCGGTTCTATAAAAACAAAGAAATCTAAATGTCTTGTGCCATATAAAGAAACCTTGATGTGGGCTACCATATATATATATAAAGTAATGATCATGAATTTTTAAGTTTTGCTGACAATTATATGTGTTAATGTTGCCTTTTCTTTTCGTTTACAATTTTTTTGTATGAAATTTTGATTTGATGTCGTGATATTTCGTTTCATAAATCGAATCCGATCCAAACTGTCGAATCCGCACCAAACCAAACCGATCCGTTGGTTTGGTCTGTTTTGGACTGGAACGACGAATGATTTGGTTTGCATTCAAAAAGTTTCAATCCATTCTTAATGAATTGGATTAAGATCGAGCCTACTCCGTTAAAATCCGTACCGTTTACATCCCCCAGCAGTAACCATCTTTGGGATCACATTATACAAGAAATTCATTACTTTTTGGATATTACCAAAATATACTAATTAATCATGCTTCATATATATGTCACCACTTTCTGGCTTCTCCTAGTTGATTACGTTTACTAGAAAGTAACAGTTTGCTTTTTGATTTTTTTTACAGTGAGGAAAAGCTTATTTGGAAATTTGGACGCAATAATAACACTATGTTACATGGTGTTTCATAAATGAAGGCAAAAACGCCCTTTTGCAAACTTTAAATTTAACAAGGTATTAAATTAAGATTTCAGAAACATTAGCAAATAAAGTGCAATTGCGGAGAACCTCACGGCGTTGGTCGACTTTACAGAACTAATGTGTAATGTACCAAAGACAAACTTTACCTTTTAACTTTTAGTCAAAAAACACCACATCCGGGGAGTAAGGGATGTATAAGCAGTGTTTTAATGAGCGGAATCCTAGTTAAAGCGTTTTTGCAATAGCTGCTCTAAAACACTAAGAAGTGTAAGCTTTTGGCGGCTTAAAAAACAGAAAAACAAGATTTTTAAGCTTTGAATCGAGCTTTTTACTACGATGCATGCTTGTTAAAACAATGTGATAAGGGGTTTAAATTTGTAGAAGAACGTAGTAATCCCGTGAAGTGGATACCTATTGGTGTTAATTCACATGTTTTATGTACAAATGCAGGCCCAGTAATTTATCATGATTGCAAATGAGCAAAAAAAGATACAAGAAAATGAAAGATTGGTGTCACATAGTATGCTTTAATTACAAAATGTTAGTTACAACACTCATCACTCTCATTTAATACGTAGGGGTCGAAAATTGAAATGGACCGAAATAAGGAGAGATCTTAATCACAAACATCACAAGATAGAACTTCAAATTTAACATGTGGTAGCCTAGAAGATCCTCTATTTTTGCAATTTCATAGAAACATAATTGCAATTCAAAAAAATAAAACCAGCTAACTCAGCTGAAAATAAAGTATAAGGTTTCTATACTTTTCCTTTTTTTGCTTGTAGTTTTTAAACAAAAAACTAGCTTTCTAAAATGGAAAAAATCGAATCAATCTAGCTTAAATTTTCTAGCTATTTGTAGCCAGGATAGCTGTAACCTGTAAACCTCGATCGGATTGCAAACTGGAAAACCAAATCCGCAATAGCTTAATCACAAACAAAGAAACGACACACTTAGAAGCTGCAACCGAACAAACTTGATACCTCCAAAGGGTGTCACTCTATTCCAATGTTCAACTATCTGCACCACTCGAAGAGCCTGGTCCTAATTTCCTGTCATGGGTTAAAACCAGATTTTAAACAATTATACAATTCTGCAAAGGATATAGATTCAAGGGTGAAATGTACATAGAAAATATAGCTTAAGCTCTGAGTTTACTAACATTGAATATATCTAAAGGCCAAAGAAAAAGGTGTCCATGAGCAACACAAAGTTATATACCAAAATGGAATTTTATGTGGTTTTTATTTCTAAAGGTAAGGGCTTGGAACTCTTCCTCAGCAGACGGCATATTTTGCTCATTAAGAACTTTCAAGTACAAGGTTTCAACTTCTCCATTTGTTACATGGACAGGGCAAGAGCGAAAGCAACCGGATATTTTACTCTTTTTATGAATGCAGTTTCTTTACAAATTGAATACGACTACGATTTTAAGGTTCAAGACTCTGAAAGCTTAAACGTTAGTTAAAGAGTCCTGTCAAGATAGTCTCGTGTTGGGTTAAGAGCAAATCAAAATTAGGCTTGTTTTTTATCGCATTTGAAGCAAAATTTTTTTTCCTGTTTTACTATACTGCCATGTATTTAGTTCGACAGCTAGAATCTTTGCTGATGAACAAAGTCTTTTCTCAATTCTCATAAGCCAGCTTCTTGCTAAAAGCTGCAGCCAAACAGTTCCATGTTTATATGCATAAAAGTTTGAAATCAGTACAAGTCCACCATATAAATACTCCAACAGACGAAAGAAGACACAGATGTAACTAAGGTTTCCATTTGTTGCAAGGTAAAATATTTTTATTACCTTTATATAAGAAGGAAAATAGTGCTAAAATCAATTATCCTCGCTTGCGAATCTTCAATCCTATGTTTTGCGGCGCTGCAACAAGTGAGGAACTAGTTCCTGTCAGTCAATAATATAACTTATTTTAATTTCTTAATGCTCATTATGAAACTAAAAAAACCAGAAGGCAAAAATAGATAAAAGTATTACCTCGGAGTAACGCATATGATCATGATGTACATTAGAAATTTTTACAATGGTCTCCCACTTTGCGCCCGTATTAGAAGCTTTATTCTGCTTATTTTTGGAAGAAAACTGCCTATTTATCGAAGGCAAAGTACGCCACAACCAAGATTCCGAAGGAGACTTTGGTAAAGGAGGGTGAATGGTCGCCAAATCAACACTATCCTTCTCATCCGCCTTTATTATTATACTTTCTTTTTTTGACTCAAAAATTTCCTCTTCACCTAAAATGTCTACACCGTTTGTACTCTGTACATGATCTATGCATACCGTTTTCTCTATTTTGGGAATTATGGGGCTTTTGACAACTTTCATCTTTTCCCCACTTCTAGTTACGCCAATAAAACTCGGCGATTTACGAATGGGCGAATTGGGTATTTCGTTTCTATAGGGTGATAAACCTCCCCTAGTGTAAGACCGATAGGGCGATGATCCACGTGTCATACGTAACTCACCAGAATGGCTTTGCCTTGGTGATTCAAAATAAGGCTTGCTTTTAACTGTATATAGCTCTTGTGATCGGGATATGCTATCGGTCCTTCTCTTTGGGAACGAATTGACTGGGTTCTGCATAATAAAGAAATGTAAATAAAAAATAAGAATCTGAAAATTGAGGTTCATTGACCATGCTTCTAAATACTCCTATGTATTTATTTTTTTCTAATGTTCACTAAAAAGTATACTTTATGATTCTGTATCTGTCTGGCGATAGCCTTTCGAGAAAAATCATTATTGAGGCACTTCAATTTTATTTTTTACGAGATGTAAAATTCGTACATAATAGCAATCACATGATTCATGAAAGACTACACATTGTCAAGATTGGTTAAGATAAGAAACATGATTAAGTTAGCTAACTGGTTCTAACATTTGTTTCCAAGAAGATAAATCAATTTCTTTCGATATGTCAAGTTTTGTGATGTTTATATGGTTAACTAAATTTCATTGTTCTGAGCACTGTAACCAGGGAAACTATATATATTAGCACACCCAAAAAAAAAAACACAGATTAATACTATGGAACACAACCAATCACACCAGGTATATCATAAAAATAAAAAATAAGAAGAGACATGTATCTTTGTTTAAGTCGCGAATAGACATATATGTTTACCTTATCAGGAATTTGAGTTAGAGGTCCACTATAAGCCTTCCTAATCATTTTCCCAACCTCTTTGGCTGGATTTTTCTTAATCAAGCTCTTTTTCGAAGTATTCATACTCGAGCCAATCTTTGATTTTATTCCAGGCACCTGATTTAAAAGGCCCAAAGAATTTTTCAAACAAAACTTGGCAAATAACCCAAAAGCCTTCCTCGGTGTCTTTTTAATCGCCTCAAATTCATCAATCCCATTTTCACTTTCCATTTCATCTTTATATTTGCCATAATTCGGTACGAAATGTGATATGTCATGTTTCATTCGAGGCTTTCTTTCTCCAATTACAAACGTATTTACCTTCTCTTCTGGTTTCTCAACGACTGGATGTTGTTTTTTCGAAGAATATTGAGGTGCTTTTAATATCATAGCTTTAGCGGCGGGTAAAAAGCGGTTCATCATAAAATCACGAGTTTGTATATCAGCTGAAAATTTTCCTTGTGTTTTGGTATCCGAATTATTAAAATAATCACTCAAACCACTTACACTACAACTCATCGACCGAGAATCTGAAAAGGATAAAGCATCAAGTGCATCAGAATATCCATCATCTCCACTAGCGGAATGATTTTCATAATCCATATTTGGTCCTTTTTTCATCATCTCGACTAAATTCCCACTAATATTCAAAGGGGAACGTTCGATCCGAGGCGGTAGTCTAGGGGTGTTTGTTTGTGATTCGGGCTTTCTTTCTTCTTTCGCTTTTCCTGGGATTTTTTCCCATAAAAATGGTACTGTGCCTGGTTCCGCCACCTCACTTAGTTCCCAATCTGATTTTTGTAATTTTTGTTGGGGTTGAGAATCTCTCCGATGTGTAAGTGGTTTTTCAGTTTTGTTTTTTTGCACGTTTTCTGATGATCGTATTGGCGATGAATATCTTCTTGCGGATATAAGCGGAACGTTGAAATTTAACTGATTTTTCTCCATTCTGGTGCTGATAAATAGTACACTTTCTCTGGTATATGCGGCTTAACAACTGATACAAGGAGATAGTAACATATCTCAATTTATACTTCTCAAAAAGGGAAAGAAAATGAAGAGAATAAACTGAAACGCAATTGAGATTTCAACAGAAAATAAGTAGATATCAGCAAAATATCAGATATGACTTATGATACATTGAATCCTTTCCTTTTGTACCTACTGATTAGTTATTTCTTTTTGAATTATATCTGTGACCATACAATAATTCTCACATACAATAAATGTCATTAACTTGGATTGGTAAAGGAACATGATATTTTCTTTCTTAACTGTAATAATCAACACATTAATGAATGCTCACAAGAAAAAAGTAGTTGAGACTAGGTAACAGAACAATTGAAGATTCACATGTTTAGTAATCAAACTAAGAAACTTTTCTGCAACATTATTTGCTACCCCATATAGAACTAGGAATTGGTACTAAAAAAATAAAAAAAATATCAACAATTCACAGAATATTATCTGTAAAAGAAAACTAGTCTCTACTCTCTAGAGTTAATAAGCTACTGAGCTACCAATTCTGCCAACCCCTAGAATTGATTAAAAGTTATTCAATAGAGAGAAATAAATACATTGACAAAGTGCAAATTTGGATTAAAGTATTTTTATTTATTTTTAGTTTGAAAAGGTTGTAGATTATAAGTTGGACTGATTCTAATTTCTTTTCTCCTGTTCAAACTAATATGCTTGTACACAAAACTTTAGACAAATAAATGGGAAATAACAGTTTACTTAAACAAGTTAAATATGCTCCTAATTTATCTTCATCCTAATTTCTAACAGATTTGAGTACATGACCAAGAAAAGCATGAATCAGAATTAACATGAAAATAGAATTGTAACATACCAATGGAGAATAAAGTCTCTTAAACTAGCCTAAATATGTACCAAAATAACCAATATCTTACTTTCAAGAATCAAGATAGTAAATAGCCAAGAAAAGCAAAATAAAATAAAAAATGAAGTAACTACAAAAAAAAACAAGAGCTGTTACATACCAAATGACTGTTTCTAATATCAGTAATATTTCCAAAACAAGCTCTTCAGCAATGTGGCAAAAACAGAATGGCAATTGAGGCTAAAGATCCAGAAATATTATGAAAAGTGCCAAGTGTGGAAAAAGTAAAGAACAAAAAAATGAGATATATGAATTATTGTTCAAAGGGTAAGTACAGCTTTAGTATAGCCTTGAGAATGATGGATAGAGAGAGATGATAAAGCTCCATTGATTACGCTTGGTAGCTTTTTAAGTGATGACTTGTCTTGTAGGTATGCACCGAATTTTTATCTGGTAAGTAATTTTCATTCAAGATAAATTTATCTAGCAAGTTATAGGAACAGAGGTTTGTAAGATTCGTGCAATGTTTTAAACAAGGTTATCCGTTTTTTCGATAGTGATGCTAAAACGTAAATAGTTAGTAACGAACCGTTTTACGGTGTATTTTTTTTATCTATAAAATCATATAATTCAGATGATTATTATTTTAACACACTTACAAATTTAATCCTAAATTATAATATTATAACTCATAAATTATGTAAAGAAATAAGTTGTGACCCAAAACGACATAGTTGTATCCATTTTTTTTAATAAAAAAAGTAATTATTTAAAAAAAAACTCGCTTTTTGTGCTTTTACTCACGCTATTTGCGCTTTTTTTACACTATTTGCGCTATACCTCTAAAATAGCTCTTTTGCATTGGCGTTTTTTTTCCGCTTTACGCTATTTACGGGACGTTGCGCTACGTTGCGTGTTATTTAAATCAGTGATCTTATGTGGTATGATCGAAACGAAATTAAATCTAACTCGTCGACCCTTCAAACAAGTTATATTACACTTTTCCCTCGAAAATGTTGAGGAGTGAAAAAAAAATATAAATATATATTTATTTTTTTAATCAGAGTGAAAATATTTCTACTTGTGTTTTTACTTCACAAAACTGTTATTGGTGATACTATGTCTATTTTTGGATTTAGTCCACTTTAGTGTTGCTACCAATTTATCCCCTATTTGAGACTTACATTGATCTTTTTTTCAACAGTACTCTTAGTTTGTTTGTTTTGTTAGGTGAACAAAATTTGACATGTTAACTCTTTCTCACTTTAGTAATTTCTACTTGGTACCACTTTAGAGCAAGCATTGTAACTTGCTCATTAATTTTTTCAAATATAAGAGAAAACAACACTTTTTTAAAATTTACATAAAATATTTACACCCATGCAAAACATCAACTACCCCATAAACTTATCTATATTTTATTTTGAACCTTTTTATATTCCATCTCTTTGAAATTTGCCATCAAAATCTATTGTAAAATATTATGAGGTAGACTTTTGCTTCCTTTCTTATGGGAACAATAAGTCACATTCATAATTTGAGGCTTACTCAAGGGAACCTGTTAAAGTGTCATTTTTGTTAAAATTGTAAATAAATCTCCAATTTATGCATAAAAGCATAGTATAAGGTGCCTTAAACTTCATAGTAGTGTCACATCTCAAAAAGTTTATTGCTTTGTATGAAATGCTTACATTTACTACTGCTACTTCGGTTGCCATTTAATTATCCATTACGAAACTACGTTTAATTTTAATCGGCTTATAACTTGTATCAAAATTGTCGAAATGAATTTTTTAAAATTATAATCATAAAATTTAATATTTGAACTATATGGTCAACTTTTGAAATTTTTTATTCATTTCGACTTAATACAAATTTTTGACCGATTAAAATTGCACGTAATTTTATAATGAAAAATTAAATAGACAATTGAGTATTTTTTATTTGGTAATATATGTTCATTTTTAAGATTGTAGAAAGAATGTATAGACCAAGTAAACATAAAACTGTTCCAAAATACACTTACTTTGTCTTTGGTAATTAAATTGAGACATGATCATTATTTATTAGGAATATTTATGATTATATATAATTGAAAATGACTATATATATATATATATAAGGTCACGGACAATCCGTTGGAAGTTGGAGTAGGTAAGAACATATACACTAAAAAAATATATATATATATATATATATATTCAAATAGCGACGGAATTAATGATGGTATTTTTTGTTACGAACTTATTAATGACTGCTTTTGTGACGGTTTTGTGACAGTTTAGTCAATTTGCGACAACTTTTTAAATTAGCAACAGTCTTGTGACAACTTTTGACTCTCATTAAATCAAACATTATTTTGTAATGATAACAACAGATACATTTTTTAGGAGTATATTTTTAGTCCCCACAAATAAAGGTAATTGGTGAATTTCTCTACTTGTCACATTTTTTCTCCCTTAATTTAGGTTTCATAAAGTAAGACTAAATTTATGGTTTTTTTTTTCTTTATTACTGACTCAAGGAACCTTTATTTTTCTTTATTATTTTTCATTGCATACTACTACAGAGGTCCCATGAATCTGAGCGTACATTATGCACCTTACAAAAAGTGGATAAGTGGTGACAACACGTATACTTTATTTTAACAAAATTAAGAAAATTTCAAACATCAAATTGACGATAGTATTGACGAAGATAAAATTTAGGACCACCTAACGAAATAATTTTTTTTAACTGTTTTGGGATTAAAACTGGTACTAAAAGTACTAAGTTTTTAAACATGTCTACCAAATGCAGCTTGTAAACAAATGGACAAATAATTAGGGGCGGAATTTTTGTACCGATTTGTACCAACAGACCGTTTTTCGATCCGAACCAATCAAATCGGTATCAAAAGTTTGGTATACCGACATTACGGTACGGTACAACCGAACCGATATTTGAAAGTCGGTTTGGTTTCGGTATTCGTTTGGTGAGTTCGATATGATAGCGATTCAAACCGAAATATTAAAATATACTATATAGACAAATAAACTAAAAAACTTATATACACTTAATTATTAATATTGTTATAATATACTTATATTACTTTTTCTAATGAATACATATAACATTTTTTTTTATTTATAACTTTTACTAGAAATGTATACCAGTGTTTAGTCTTTTATGCAAATAAACAATAAATGTAACAATAATATAAATAAATATATATTTTTAATCTATTATTTTTAAAACTTTATACTATGTTTTTTTTTCAATACACACCATTTTTCTATCATTACTTGTAAACTTTAAAGTTTGGTATAAAAACGAAATCGAACCGAATCGAACCGAACCAACCGAATAATTTGGTATGCCGAAAGTTCGGTATACCGAATTTTTGAGTTCGGTAATGGTATAAAATTCTCAAACCAAACTTGTTTGGTATGATATCGGTATGTAATTAAAAAGTTCGGTACCGAATCCGGCAAATAATCAAGTTTATTTTAAAATTGCAACAAAACCAACTTCATTTTGTTCCTTGGCATATGTAAGTTGTGTTACAAGTTTCAACACTTAATGATATCACTAGACGAGTCACATGGGATAGTATCTAGATAAAAATAATCTTGTGAGGACTTTAAATTGTATGCTATTATTGACAATGATCAGGAAAGAAGATTTTGTCTTTTGAAAGCCCACTTTTCTATTAATTGAATGTTGACTAAAAGACAATAATCTCATCTTCTAACCCAGAATACTTGCATGTTAGTTTTTCTATTTCTTTTTAGCGTGATTTGTGGAATTCTTTTATAAAAAACAGATACTTTAATTTGAGAACTTAGTATTATAATAGTAATGATGCAGTTTTCCTGTGGTTGTGACAACACATGAAAATATTAAGCATGATGTGGTACCATAACATTATCAAAATATTCCACTTGTGTTTGTTTGCTACATCTTTTCCATAGAATACATAAAGGGTGATATCAGGTTTTTTTTTTTATATTATCAAACAGACCCAAATTATATTGAAAAACGAAAAATATCCACACAAAAATTGTAATCAGGTTAACCCGACAAGATTTTGCAATTACCACTACACGAGCGGCTACATTTAGGACTGAAAATTGTCAAAATTCAGGAACGGTTCGTTTCGTATTGTTCATTCTACATTTAGGACTGAAAATTGTCAAATTTCAGGAACGGTTCGTTTCGTATTTGTTCATTTGTAAATTGAATGTATAATGAACAATAATATATTGTTCGTCTAATTACACCAAGAATTATCATTTTCATTAGATGCCCCCAGGCACGTAATCAACCCTCATGCAAATTTCCTTTGAGAATTATCATTTTTATATTTTACCAATTACACCAAAAATAATTAGAATTTTTCTTTAAAATATACTTTTACGGTTTACACAAATAAGAATTATCAATAGTACATGATATATACAACCAAACAAGCCAATAGAACATATGTCGTTTGTATAAGACTTGTCAATCTACAACTAAACAGAAGAATAGACAAATTTTGAAAAGATGAACAGAACACTTTTTTGTCCCAGAATGTGCAAAACAACCAATACAATGATGTACTTAGAAGCTTCATAGCAAACTTACGTAACATTAACACTAACATACAAACACACCCAATGTGTAGTCATTACAACATCTTCAAGAAATAAAAATTAAAAAGGCGAAAAAAGTATAAAAGACTTTTATTTTTTATGACTGTAATCCAATTTTATCTTCCAAGCAAGAAGAAAATAGAAAACAATTTCCCAGAATAAAAAGGAGGAGAAGAAAATCCAAATCGGTGAATACTAAACCGTCGCGCTCTTTTAGTACGCTGCAGCAAGGCGGTTCCTCTTCCATTGAAGATGCTCTTCTGCTGTATTTGGTTTAGTCCATGGAAATTTGTGTTTAGCTAATATTCTCTTCTTTGCAGCTACTCCAAGGCGATCTCCATAGTTCTATCAAAACAAAATGTACAGAATAATTTAATGAGTTTCTTAAGGACTATGTTACTAGTAATATAATTCTCAGTAGACAGGCTTATTATTTCATAACAACATTCACAAAATTTCAATGGTGCAAACTTTGCCTTCTCTATGGCATCAATCATGCCAAGTTTATTTTGTTGCACTAAAATTGTATCACAATCTTGCTTTCGTCTACACCAATCCTTTTGTTTCAATTGCAATCACTGGTTTTAGATTATTGAGAACTAAGAAGTAAAAGCGAAGCGACTTGTGACAGTTGGAAAAGGAGGGACTAAAGATTTGTAACTTAGTTACACTTTTGAGGGATAAGTATTTCATGGAATGATGGAAATGTAAGATTACTAATTTCATTGAAATCTTAAAGATGAAACTTTTCCTTTTCCTCTTAAGCATTATCAATGTTAGTTGTTGCAACTATTGAAAAATACTCTTGTATGTCCACAGGACCACAAACAAGATACAGATATTCAAGTGTGTTCGTTTATTGATTTACATACCTGTAGGCAGAGCCCTTCTTCGACATCACAAACAGGATACTCACTAGGGCAACAATACTCGGTACCATCGCAACAAACAGCATTAGTGTACTCGCAACACCCATAAATTAGACAATAATCAAATATTTCAAAAATGCAGCAACATGTCTCACTGGAAGCGCAATATGAGTAGTCTCCACATTGAGTTGGCGATGGAGATGGCGGTGGTGGAGGAGGAGGAGGTGGTGGTGGTGGTGGCGGTGGAGGTGGTGAACTAGTCGGAGAGGGAGAAGAAGATGACTCTTTTGTTGGGTAAGAAGCCATGGCGTTGATTGCGCACACACCATATGTTTTGCTCGTGTTTCTACGTATGTATATGTATCCTTCTATTCCCCAATCTGTTCCCCACGAATTTTTAACTATCCAATATTTTTCATCATTTTCAGCACCGTAACCTACGATTAGAACCGCGTGGTCTATGTCATCTGGGTCATCTGAACAATCGCCGTCATATATACCCTGTCCATGTCACAATTTTGGTAACCATATTCGACATGGTTCAGATAGAAGCGCTACGAAAGTGTATATTAAGAATGATAATTTTTTACCATTCAATCAGATTGGGTTCAAGTTTCTAAACAAACCTATTTTGGTTTGATAGTACAAAAATCCGCTACTTGACCTCCAACTTGCAATTTGATATTGTGAACTAAAAAGTTGCAATTTGTTCAAAATGTAAATTCAAGGTTGATCTGATCAATTTGGTTTATACAGATGAAGAAATAAATAGTCAAGCTACTTTAATTGCGAGTTCACCACTTTCTTGAACTTGCAGGTTTTATGTTTAGTAGTTGATTTGGTAACACTGACCAAACAAACTGGTTACAAAATTTCGACCAGGCTAGCTCAAAATAGAATAAAAAGTTCCATATGAAGGGTAACGCATGATTCAAGAAATATCATAAAGGGGAAACCACTGATTTTCGCTTGAGTTTCTTTTGTGGTAATTTTAATACTTCAAAAAGTATAATCGAGAGAATAATGTATTGAACAATATAGAGAATTACTCCAGCGTATAACTGAAAATCCATTGTTCCGCCGTCTATTCCTACACTTATTGGCTGCTTAAGAACGGCACAAAAGAGGGCACTTTCTTCTTCTTCAACATCAGTGTACCCATCAATGGATACAGCTTTAGTTGCCTCCTAATAAAATCAGACAACAAAAAAAATTAGTTACAATTTATAAATGTTCGTAAAGTTACACCGGTTACAAATTAATGGCACATTTTGGAAACATACCTCTGAAGTGTTACAAGTACCATCCTCACCGGTGTATGGATAACCAGATTCTGTATTAATCCCACCATTGCTTATAACCCATTCAAAAGCATAGTCCATGTACCCACCTTCACACCCATCATTTGTTGTGTCACAATCGACGAGCTCTTGTTCAGAGAGGCTTACGAGATCCCCGGTAACTATGGCGTTTATCCCTTCGATTGCCCCAGTTGAAGAAAATGACCAACAACTCCCTGAAAGTACAAGAGTGGCATATAACTCTTTTTAGAAATGTTTACTTGGGCCTCGGTTCGTCGAAGCATATAAGCTCTCTTTTTTTCTTTTTTTTTTGCTTTTTGGCCTAAAAGTTGTGGTGCAGTTGGTTGACTAACTTAAAAGATGTGATTTTCTTGTTTTCTGGCCTGATAGGTAGAAGATATGATCTGGATACACATTTTTTTCATCTGAAACTTAAATAATCCAGCTTACTGCTTAGATCTGCAACCGAATAATCCCGAGCTACCAATTATTGAAAGCACCAGCATTCTATCTACCCAGGTTTTTAAAATAGAAATTGTAAAATCCACTGCAGTTTTTGCCTGTTCGAAATTTTCTAACTCTAAAGTAACGATAAATATAATGCAGGTTGCGAGAGAGCATGTTTAACTTAACATCGAAGAGTTATCGTATACATGAGCAGATACAAGGATACAATACTACCCTATACACGAGCATAGCAAAATTTAATTTGCAATATCTTCGACAAAGACAGACTTTCTAGCATGAAACTCATAACAGTTACACGAGTTCCCGAATGGCTGAATGTACAGTTTTTATACCTTATGGGTAATACCTTTTAAATTACAAAATAGTACTACTATATTACTTGGTTCATTCAAAATGAAAACTGCAGAAATTGGAGGTAATATAAGTGTTTTCTTTCTAAATGAATATAATTGCAGTTGCCTACTAAATCATGGGTTTGACTAGGTGTTAAGCGAATAAGCTAAACATTTGAGGCTAGGAGAAAAAAGTCAGTTCCTTAGCTCAAAAAAGTCAATCTTTTTCTGATTATAAATTCAAACAATCTTTACATACACCTCTAATTTCATATATTTCGTTCTACTCGTCTACTAGTAAAAAATTGATGGAAATGCAGTATGTATGAGTATTAAACTATAAACGTATTAAATTTTGACAAAATTTCCCCCAAGGATTATATCTTTTCTCTTGCACATTCTATTCCATTGAATCCCAGTATTAACAGTCTGTCAAAGCTATTATGGAGGACCCAAATACTGATAAGTACTTACAAAGATGCTATCAAGCCAAAAGATTACCAGAACAGAACAAATGTGATTTTGGCGACCGCGTAACATTTATATTATTTATTTATTTTGATTAGCCAAATAATATTTATATTACTTTTGCATTATAACCTTTACTAAATTGTGATTTGTTTCATTTTGGCTACCACTGTGGTAAAGGATACCAGAAATTTCATAATCATAAAACTCGACAAGCAAATGGCAAAATCTATGTTTAGACTGCTTTCTGTTTTTTTTTTCTTTTTTAATTTTGGGTTCAAAGTATATACAATCTAAAATTTGATACTATTTTTTAGTATATCAATTTTTTTCTCCTGTCACAGCCAACTCATGCTTTGTTTATGACACTCCAAATTTTTTCTTTTTTGGAATGTTCGGATTGCATGGACTATAAATGATTTACGTTTTTAATCTTTAAACATAAATTGTTCTTGATAGTTCCGTTTTTATAGCCTTAATTGGATTGTGAATGCGGATATACACAGGCTATGTAGTTGTAAAAAAACAATCCAGTTAATCCAATATTTTAGAACTTTTTCTTCTTTGAATGCAATAAGGTCGACCATATTCACCAGATGATCGTATCATCCCGTTTTGATACCTTGTTTTTTTATCTGATCTGAAACGATATGTATGTTTCAGCTTGACTCAGATTGTAATATCTGAACTTCTCAATTTCTATTATATTATCGGGGATGCTTAATTAATTAACCTGTTCATGCAAGACGTAGTATATTCTCATTGTTACATTTACCAGAAGTTAGATTATATATGTTCAAACTTGTCGACGAATAAATTTAGCAATACAAGAATCATTAAATACCTATTTATATTTTACGTACGTCATAACTCGGAAGCAGATTCTATGCAGTTCTTTATGCATAAAAAGAAAGAAACTCATGCATTGAACGAGGTTCAATCAACATTTCGATTAAAATCTTTAAAAATTAGCGTTTCGTCTCTCATTCATCAAAACTTACTTTAACATTAGGAAACAGAATCTAGCTAACGCAATATAAAGGGAAGGGACAGTAGAAATTTTACCACAGTTTCCCTGGTCCTTAACAGCAGTAACAACACCATACTTTCTCCAATCTAGTGAAGATGGCCCATCACATGAACTCAATTGTTTATTTCCTATTTTACCTCTCTTCTCAATAGACAACTTCTTGTTTAATGGCTTTTTAACCTTTGATATTAACTTCTCCCTAAATTCTTGATTACTCAAATCAGCAAACTTGTTTAGCCCCACTGAATGTCCTGACTTAGACCCTTTTTTCAAGTTCTTCTCCAAAATATACTTTAAATTGTTTTTAAAATTTTGGAACCGCTTCTCGGCCTCTTGGGCATGCTCGTAAAACTTCCTATGATTATCTTTCCATAATTGAAAAAGCTCGGCCACTCTCTCGTCCGAAAGAAAATTGTTTTCGTCTTGGTTTATGATTGAAAATTCGCTAGGGAGTTGAGTTGAAATGATGCATTTTAGTGAAATGAAGACCAAAAGAAGAATTAGGAGTTGGGATTTTCCATTACTCATTTTCACAAACTGATAATGAACTTCCTTTGATCACCACACTATCTTGCTTTGTATACAATGTAAAGCTGAGATATTATTATCAACCTAACAGTCATACTAGTACAGTCTTGTGTGAATATTTTGGTTGTTATAAATAATAATATATGATTTCTATTAGTATAAAAAATTAAGAGTAGTGTTGTACCAACATTTCTAGTTTCTCTACTGTTCTATTTAATATTTTGACCAGTGAGAAGAACACTAGATTCAAGTGAGCTAACAGTCAACACTTCACAGTATAACGACCATCAACTTTTGTTGGTAAATTACCATCTACCTCTGATAACTATAAAAAAAGGTGTGTTAGTAAGGAATGGGCTTGGTAGGCTTCTCTTTGAATGTAAAAGGGCCAACCGGCCCAACCGTTATCGATCGCTCTTAGCCCAATGCCCATTTAAGTTGAAATTCCCGATTATTGTCTTACAGTTACATTTTTTTTTAATTAAGCGCAATTTTCACTAAAAAAAAAGTCAGATTACATAGAAAAATAGTAACACGTTTTGGTTTACAATGTCTTAATTGCAGATGGCATGGCGATAAATTTATGTTTAATTGAGAACGTTTGTCATTTAGCAACAGATATGTAAAAAAATTTGACCGTTTCTAATTCTAACTTTTTTTTGAAGTGTTTTCGATGACCATGATATCCTGTAAAAGCAACAGTTTTATTACAAATTTATACATATAATACATTTCTTCCCTTTTTTCATAGAAAAAAATACAGAAGAGAACCCATGATTTTGAAACATTCTTTCCTCTTAGACACAAATAATATAATCAAACGGTTGCATAGAGTCTTCAATTAATATTACAAGCCATATTTTCGCTCACCCTAGCCAAAGACTTGAGATTACACCCGATTATTGTATCCGTAAATAAGCATGTATCCTCCTTACTACTTCCTACCGGAATATCCACCATGTACGACTCTATCACCACCGTCTTGCCGCCACTCTCCCTCTCATTCCAATGTAAAGTCGTGGTTGACGTGTAGTTCAAAAGCCTATGATCACCGCCAATTATGCTAAACCTCATTATATATCTATCGTCGTCCAGCCTGTCCAGCCTCTCCGTGCTGGAAGAGGCTGGCAAACCCGATATTATTGTCACTTCACGCACACTCCCAATTCCAACATTACTTGTGCGACATACACATTTCTTGACAAATATCTTGTAAACTTGTGGCTTGTCAAATTGTCGCACCATGGACCAAACCAAAGATATGGGTGCGTCTATGGTTTGAACAAGGCTCGAGCTACATTGATTTGGTAGCAACTTATGGGTATGGTAAAGGGTCATCATATTCTCTAGTATGTTGTGACCATGTTCACTACTTTGGTCTTCTTTATATAGCCTTTGGTGCATTTTCGTAAACTTTGTGGTTTTCTTTTTAAATTAAAGAAGTGGAGACCAAGTAGTTTAAGGGATTTAGGAATGGGCATTTTTTTTATTTTTTTGAGCGATAATGGGCAGTTTGTTATATAGTTTTGGGTTTGTGGCTATAAAATGGGACACAAGATAGTCATGAAATGAATATAAGAGTTTATATTATAGGGTGTTACTAAATTTAGCAAAGTTAGTTTTGGGAGTTGAGTTCAAGTTTCGTACCTTGTGCTTTTTGTCGTTTAATAAGTTTTAGGTTTGTCGTTTATATTTCCTTTTCATCTTTGTTAAGAAATGTCACGTGAAAATAACAAATTATTTCAGATCCATACATGACTAGGTTACTCCTATCCAACCATCATGTGCAGGGGAAGCTGAGTGGGGACGATCGGATACCACGGCACCCCCCATAATTTTAGAAATCCCAAGTGACGCAAGTACAATTTCTTTTTAGGTGTAGATTTGGCACCCCCATAAAAATATGTTACTTGTACATATATTTATAGCTAATGTTTGAACCCAAAATACAATAATTAAATTTGGGCCGAAAGACCCAATTATATTTTTCTTTGATATTGGACTCTTTAAGATTTAATTAAAAAAAAATAACATCAACAACACTTCTCTTCGTGCGTGTCAGCGTGTGTATCAAAATAAAAAACAAAGTTGAAAAAAGAAAAACTCCACTCCTCTGTGCTGCTGTGCACCGCATTGATTGGGGTTAGATTTAATTAAAAAAACATCAACAATTCTATCATTCTGGCTCGGCAAGGTATACTCTTCTATTTATTTTTTCCTTTAATATGCTTCTTTTTATTATATGTATTGATGTTATGTTGCACCATAGGTGTTTGATTAAAGTAATCAAAGGGAAAAAAAAATAGGCTATTAACTCTTAGAGTTTTAATCTGCAGATCTGGCATCGCTAATATTTTTATCGAGTATAAAATGGGAAAGACACCTAAATTAAATTCGTTCTTTAAGAGAGCTAATGTTTCTCCGACGGAAAAGAATGTTGGTAGTAGTGTTGATCACGTGACAATCGATACGCCTAGTCCTCCAACAAAAATTCAAAGAATCGACACAGTAGAATTTGATATTAATTCGCTAGAGCGTGATCCTGGATTACGTAGAAAAATTTGGGAGTATCCTGTTAATAGGCGTGACGAAGTTCGTAGGGCGTACATAACTCTACATGGTCCAAATCGTCCCGATTTAGGAAAAAAATATCCGTATACTCTTGCATCCGTCAAGGCTCGTCCTCGAAGATTTCAAGCTCCGTGGTTTGCTTTATTTTCGTGGTTGGAATATTCAGTGGCCAAGAACAAGGCTTTCTGTTTTCCTTGTTTCCTTTTTGCGCCTCCGGATGGGTCTAGTTTTGCAGGACATAGTGCATTTGTTGTTGAAGGTTTTGATGGTTGGAGGAAGGTCAATAGCGGGAAAACTTGTTCTTTTCGTTTGCATGAAGGTGTTAATTCCGATTCTTGTCATCGAACCGCTGAACATAAATGGAAGGAAATACAAAACCCAACTCAAAATATTGAAAGGGTGATTGTAAAAATTTCTGCCGAACAAGTTTTTAACAATCGCATTCGCTTAAAAATTTCTATTGACTTGGTTCGAAGATTGGCCTTTCAAGCTATGCCTTTCAGAGGGCATGATGAGAAATCAACATCAAACAACCGTGGTAATTTCCTTGAGTTTTATGATTTATTAGCATCATATAATGAAGAAGCCACCAAAGCATTGATAAATGTTTCAAAGAATGCCACTTACAAGTCGTCTGATATTCAAAAAGAAATTTTACATATCTTTTCTATAAAAGTGAAAGAGGCGATTCGAGAAGAAATTGGACATGCTAAATTCTGCATTATAGTGGACGAAGCTCGAGATGCGTCAAAAAATGAGCAGATGGCAGTAGTTATAAGATTTGTTGATAAAAATGGTGTTTTACGGGAGCGTTTTTTTGGTATTGTTCATGTTCCCAACACTATGGCAGTGACACTAAAAGATAGCATATGCTCAGTTCTCAATCACCACAATCTCGATATTCGGAATATTCGGGGACAAGAATTTGACGGTGCAAGTAACATGCGGGGTGAGTTTCATGGACTAAAAGCTTTGATATTAAGTGATTGCTCATATGCTTATTATGTTCACTGCTTCGCACATCGATTACAATTAGCATTAGTGGCATCAGCAAAAGAAGTGCTTCCAGTCGACCGATTTTTTGTTAAATTGCTTCGGATCGTGAATATTGTTAGTACATCATACAAGAGAAATGATGAGTTGAAAGCTGCCCATGCCGATGATATTGCTTTATTAATTTCCATTGAAGAGCTTGAGACTGGAAGAGGATTAAATCAAATTGGTAATCTGCAACGACCTGGTGATACTCGCTGGAGTTCTCACCTAAAGTCTGTTTCTAGCTTGATAAAAATGTATAGTGCTGCTTGCATGGTTTTACTTAATATTTATAAAGATGGATCTACTTCTCTAAAGGGAGAAGCTCGTTCAACACATAAGGCATTAGCTTCCTTTGAATTTGTCTTTATACTTCATCTTATGAAGTCAATGTTAGGAATCACGAATTCTCTTTGTCTAGCTTTGCAATCTAAAACTCAAGACATTCTTAAGGCTACTTCAATGGTTTTATCTACTAAAAGCCTTCTTCAAAATCTTAGAGATGATGAATTCGATGATTTGGTTGCTACCGTCAAACTCTTTTGTGAATCACGCAACATTGATATCCCAAACTTGAATGCAAAATATTCTTCGAGGTATGATCCCACTCGTGATAACTTTTCAGTACTTGACCGCTATAGAGTTGATATTTTCTATCGTGCTATAGATTCTCAAATTCAAGAACTAAATCGTCGCTTTGATGAGCAAGTAATGGAATTGTTAGATATTAGTTCTACTTTGAATCATAATTGTCACTCTTCAATATTCAAAATTGATGATATTTGTCTACTTGTTGACAAATTTTATCCGGAGGACTTTACGGAGTTTGAGAAAAGTAACTTGAAATTGGAACTTCGACATTACGAGAATTGTGTTATTTCTCTTCCTGAATACAAGAATTTATCATCGATTTCCGAGCTTTGTCAATGGTTGGTAGAAACAAAATGGTCTACAACATATCAGCTTGTTTATAGAATTGTGGTTCTCGTGCTTACTCTTCCCGTTTCTACCGCCACCGCAGAAAGATCATTTTCAGCTATGAATATCATCAAAACTAGTATTCGTAATAAAATGGAAGCCGATTATCTTGAAGATTGTATGATGATGTATATTGAGAAAGATATTGCTTCAAAATTTTGCACGGAAACTATCATTGATGCATTTGCGAATGCGAGCAGCCGTCGGGTTCATTTATTTTGATTTTATCAGGTATCATGTTAGTTATTTGCAATAATTTTTGTGTTTATGCTTTGGTATTTGTTCAACAACACTTAAATGGGGTATATAGATTATGGGTGAGTATGAAAAATTATTATTTTAAGTTGCTTTTTTTTTTGATATATTTTGGCACTCCCATTTACACATCCTAATCATGTGTGACATCAATTATGTATAGATAAAAAAAAATTGTATGTACCATTTCTTTTAGCAATTTTTGAATATGTTATTGATCTTTACTATATCCACGTCAACTTCCGGGTTATAAGTGAGCAAACCTTTTAACTTTCACAATTCTCATCGGTTATACTGAAACTCTGTATATTCGCTTGTTGTTCTTTAAACTTTCTACCAAAATAAATAAATTAACTTTCACAATTCTCATCATTTATAACCGATCAAAAGTAGCAAGGTTGTTCAGCACAACTAGCCATAAGATAAACTGATGCGTTAGCGGAGAAATGTTCGCACAAACTATATAATGTCGATCAACCTATTCTTTTTTCTTTTGTTCGATTTAACTCCCAAGAAGAACTTGCCGAAAATCCATAAATTAGCTCAGTTTTTCAAAATAAAATTCATTGGCGGAGAGGGGTAGCTCATTGTTGGATATCGTATGCCTTGTCTTTGTTGTTGTTGTTGCGATTCCGACATTGTTGCCCTTGAAAGAGGCAGGTTGGTTGTTGTTTTTGTAGTCGATGGCGTTGCGGTTGACTTGAGGTTGTAGGTCTAGGCTCTCTATTTCTTTGGGAAATTGTCATCGTCGAAGTGCTCTTCTCATTGGCCATGTTTTTTTACAAGATACTATGGAAGTATATAGTGTATAACTAGCTGTTATTGGTGGGATATAAAATATCGCCATATAAGTTGTATTAGTTATATCCCTTATTAAAATAAATTGTAGTATAATTAGTAATATCTCTTATACAATACCAAATACAATTTGCGTAAACAAACAAGTTATAACGTGCATCTCATGATATTAATAATCATACATCAGCTCTTATATCGCAATCAAAGATGGCTAATATTGTGAAAATAATAATTTGATCCCAAACTAATACCATAGGAGGGGATTTATTATTGAACTAGCTTGACTGATATACCATACATGTTGAACAATTAAAATTGTAACATCCTATAATTTAAAAAAACTTTAAATATTCCCGTGAAAAGATGATCCAATATATATAAAATGATGAACTTAAAAGTTTAGTACTTAACAAAATTGGAAAGAAATCATGCCCGCTACTATATTCCATGGCTGGTAGCTAAATATCTTCTTCTCGTGTGATTGTTAGCACTAAAAATTCATTACTAATGACGATTAGTGACTATAATTTAATCTCTAACGATACATATGTACATAGTCTAGATATATTTAGTCCTGTAATCTATATAAGAAGGTGTTGGAGTATTCTTAATTTTTGATAAGTAACTTACTCTTGCCATACAGAGACATATTTAGCAAAACAATTAAGCTCGCATTAGTGTTAAGAATCTGACAATTAATCACATAACAAGCTAATTTCAATTCAATTTAGTGTTACTGTAATTCATTCCTAACCCTAAGTCAGCCTAGTGGCTTACTAGCGAGCATATTTGTCACCACATTTTCTTTAATTACCCTTCATATACGTACTTTAAAGTTTAAAGACACGAAACTGAACAATTCTCTAAATTAATGACAAAACTTGTGATTAAATTTGAAATTAGATTTGATCCTCTTAATATCGATTATTTACATATAAACAACCCCATTACAGTTCGTTCAAGTAACCAAAGTCATGTGCCTTTTAACAATACATTAGAGGACCTGATGGGAGATTATAATCTCGACTCCTCTTGTTTTGTCAACAATGATTATTCCTCTTCAGATGAGTACGGAATTCATTCGGATTTTAGAGCTATGAATAAAGATAAATGAAACATGAGAACTCAAAAACACTCTATGGTTATTATGGGGTATAGAGTGAAAACCAAATGATAGGTTTTGTGTAGTGTTTCATGGGTACATTTAGTCCTTAAAACTTCAACTTATAGTATGAATACACATGAATTAGAAGCTATTTTTCTGACTTCATTTACTGCGAGCTGATTCTTGCTGTATGGACAAAATTATAAGTGGTTTTCTATAAAGTTTTGTTCTTATTCACATGTAGTAGTTGTTCGCATTATGTTTTCAAAATGTTTCTCTAACACTATTTCCGATTCAGTTTGTATACATCACGAGTGATGTGTTTTGACTCGATCTTGAAATGATGATTTCTTTGAAAAAAAAAAAAAACTTAGATTTTGAAATAACCAATAAGGTTCTTAATTTATTGCTTACCTGGACCCCCCTCCATTCCACATATCACATGTTGCCCACTAACATTTACATCTATGTATATGAAGTATAATTTTGTTGTATATAACATCAACCCAATTCAAATGGTGGTGGACCAACTAAGGGATATGACAAGACTAGAAAATTAACCAAATGGCTCAACAATTACACATGTTTTTAGCTAACCAACATAATTATTGAAGCTCGTTTGTTATGGTGACTCACTCAAACAAATGGTTCAAATAAAAATGAGTGAGACTTCTAATCAATCACATTCTCTTTCAAATTTTGAGAGGAATTTGTACTTTTTTTAGTCATGTACTTTCTTTAATTCAAACTAGTTATGTTCTTTGCCTTTTGAATGTGATCCACCATATTCACGAATTGATGAGCGTGACTAATTTTTATAAGTAAATATTTCTGGATAATGGCACAATTTTAGCAAATTGTGCATTACAACGATAAACTTATCATGTCGTGGCATTTGCGCACTACCGGTATCAATTTTTCACATACTTGTTTGGAAAGAAAAGCCATTCGTCATTTTTTAATTGCTACTTTGTTAAATCACTGGTGCGTCACATTGATCAGACTTTGACATATTGTTTAGAAAAATAAGTCACTTCTCATGTAAATAAAGCTCCAGTGATATATTAATTAGGTTACCAAATACTAGTCCTTTTAACATACGGAATTTAAACAATCTTACCTTCAAAATCAAAATGCACACAAAAGTTTTATTTTCATAACGGAATATGAATATTTGATATTTCTAGTTTTGTAATGTTAGTCATTAAAGAGAACACCTTGTGGCTATTCACTCATTGACCCTAAGAAAATATTGATCCAAGAAATAAAGTTGTGTGAAGTTTCTCAAATTGAGGTCTCAATAAAGCCATGTGCACTAGATATGGGTTTTCTCTAGGATAATTAAATTGGACAACCAACTTCACTTAAGTCAAAGCACTAATTATAACAACCCAAAAATCCACTTCAAATAGAGATAAAACGACATGATTTATAGCTAGTTTATCGACATTACCTCACCACTTTCCATGACAACCACAAATCCACACATGATCTTGCTTGGGGTATTGGAAAAGATCTCATACGTATGCAAAGTAACAAAACCATAACCCTTTCTCAAAACTAGATCTCTCTTCCTTAACCTTATTTCAATGTTTCCTAGCTAAAATAACATAACCCCAAGAAAAGAATACTTGTAATCTATCAAGTGTACAATTTATCTCTTGCATAGATCGAAAGAATGGGACTAGATTTCTTTTGAACTCATAAACGAAAGTTTTAGTATAATTGAATCGAGAATGTACAGATTAATAAGATTGCATGTATTCATATGAACTTCTAACATGATCGATGTTACGTACAGTAAGTCAGAGTGCTAGGATTTATAAGAAAAAAATTTGTGCACACCAAAAAATATGAAAGGTCCTACAGTATTAGTGTACTTACCTACTATAACGAACCCGAATGAACTAAAAATTGACTAGTGTAAAATGTCCCCCTTTTGGTCCACTTGTCAGTACTAATCATGTGTTGGCAGTGTTGCCATAAGGCCTCGAAAGCTTTTCTACTTAAATCGAATTATTGAAGTCACTAGCTCCATAGTAATCTATAAGATTATAATGATGATGACATGGATGGGAAAACAAAGTACAGAGTATTTAAACTGCAATTATTCAAGCCTCAGTTTCATTCTAAAGCAAGTCTTGAGAAATTTTTTCAAGAAAAAAAGAGGGGAAAAAGTTTAGTAGCGCACGAGTTGTGACAAAAGTGTAACTTGGAAAGTTGAATGTCATTAACGTGTCACTTGTTAATTAATTAACCAATTAACTGATTTATAAGTAGTTTCTTCAAAAGTCATGTCATACTGACAAAAATTTATACTACGCAAAAAAATCATAACTTTTGAAACCATGCATCTTTTTTATATGTTCAATATTGAAAACTAAAACTCATGAAGTTATGCATGCAATCTTAATGGAGACAATCCTCATTGCAACTTAAACTCACAAGTTGATTTTGAGGTAATTTTATTAATTTCTCGTCATTTTGTAAAACAAAAGTATGATGTGTACATAAGACACTATGAAACCCTTAATATATATTACCAACGAATCCTAAACTGAGATATTTTTTTAATTTAAAAAATGTATGAGGTGAATAGGTGATTTAAATAACTGTTCATATTTATATATATATCGGGGGAGTATCTATACACACATAAAAAAACACATTATCTTTACACATCAATCACAACCTTCCATTTACTTATTTTTAATAGTCAAGATTAGTTCATCTAATAATAAGAATAAACACATAATCTTGACCATTAAAAGTTAGTAAATGGAGGGTTGTGATTGATGTGTAAATATAATGTGTTTTTTTTTATATATATTTATGGATCCTTCCCCATATGCTTTCCCATATATATATATATATATATATATATATATATATATATATATATATATATATATATAACATGTATGAAATGTATTTTAATTGACATATCTAGTCTAAATAAGAATTCCTGAGACCTAATATCTCAAAAGTCGAAAACCATATTAATTAATATTACATACCCCTTACTACAAATTCGTATTTAATTTGTACTGTACTTGATTTTTCAGACATAATTATGTCACCTTTAAATTTTTAAAAACACACATTATAGCTAAACTAAACCCCAAATAATATAACCTACCTTTCCCTTTCTTTTTAAAAGTTACGATAGAGACTTCTCCCCCCCTCTATTATACATCTCTTTACCCCCATTAATATATTTCAATTTCATTCTACTCTTCATTCCCTATTTCCTCTTTAGATAGAGAAAGATATACACGATGAGAAACACGATCCGGTGTTGCATCTCATGTATTCTCCCGTGTGGCGCCCTAGACGTGATCCGTATAGTCCACGTCACAGGCCGCGTGGAGGAGATAAGCGGCTCAAATATCACCGCCGCCGACGTACTAAAATCCTACCCTAAACACGTCCTCAAGAGACCCTCCTCATCCGCCACGTCAGCAGACTCATGTTGCCCTAAAATCGTTGTGGTACCCCCCGAGGACGAGCTACGACGTGGCAAGATCTATTTCCTCATCCCTGTGCCGCCTAGTAAGTCCACGTCGAGAAGAAAGAAAAAAGCTTCGAAAAGTAGTAGTAGTAGTAGTAGTAGTAGTAGTAGTAGTAGTAGTAATAATGTGGTGGTGAATAATAGTAATGAAAATGATACGGCTAGATTTCTAATGTCGGATCGATATTTAAGTGAAATATTATCAGAAAAGATGTCGACTGTGAAGGACAGGAGGAGGGGAAGGGCGGGCGTGTGGCGGCCCCACTTGGAGAGTATATCGGAGGCGACTGGTGCTCATGACTTGTAAGAACTGCCGGACAGTGTTTTGTTGTGTGGTTCCTTCCTTTTTTTTAGTAACTTTTTTACAATTGATAAATATTACTACTTCCGTCTTCACTTTCATTATACTATATGTCACATTTATTCAAGAAAAAACATTCAATAAAATGGAGTATAAGTGCATGTGTGAGTGTATGTATAGAATTGTTATACAGATGATTTGATTTGAGTTAAGATGAGATGAGGTTTTCTGTATAAGTATTCTAGATGATGAGAATTTTTTCCATCTTATCAATCATTTTTTTTTAACTACTATAGTATACATCTTTCTAGTGGAGTTTGTTGAATTCTTACTTCATGGTTTAATATTTTTTCTATTTTGTCGTTTTAAGTCAGATGACATGGAATGGAATTTATTCGAAGCTTGCCATTTTAAGCTTTTATAAGTGTGTTTGTACTTATAGAGCAAAAAAGTGGAACAAGATGTATAAAATTATTTTATAGTTCAGTATCATATATAGCAATTTGAATATAATCGGAATTATGTGCATATGAATGTATGATCGGTTTATGTAACAATAACCCACCTTATAAACCCGGTTATAAGAGGGAATGTCTATAAAGTTCTATACAACACACTTATATGCATAACTCGGCTTATAAAACCGGTTATAAGGGAGGATGGCTATAAAGTTCTATACAACACAAATGTAGCTTACACTACCGATGCGTGATAATGTAGTTTACACTACATCAACTTAAGATCGTTACAGTTTAGTTTAGTTCTTTCACCACTAAAAAAAACTGTTTAGATATCGATATATATGCAAATATTCAATAATTCATGCATACGTGTTTGTTAAGTTATCAAAATCACAAAATTGTTGTTTTTCTTCGTGTATACGAATGATGATTAGATAGTCCTTTCAATAGTTGTTTTGAGAGGATAAGAGATGGCTAGCTAGCTAGGCACCATTTGTACAAGTCACTACTTAATTAATTATATATATATATAAGCATTGAATTTGTTTTGAATATGATTGAAGCTGGGGCTCCGGTATGGCCTGTTCATAATTGATAATTTCGTTATAACCCCACTTCAATAATTTAGAAGTGACTCTTTTGTCCACAGGTTATTGGATAATAAATACGATTAGGTATATACATTGTAATATATATATGGTGGAGACACGATGACATCCCTATAATTTTTTTAATTAATTGTGATTTTTTAATTTCGTAATGAAAATATGTCAAAAACGAAAATTTAACATCACTTATTTTATTATTTCACTTAATTTAGTAGGTTATGTAAATTTGGTAACATGTTGAAATCAATTTATGGTTTCGCCCAAGAATGGAGTATATGGTACCACTATGTCGGCACATACGTATTTACTCTGTCATGCTTCATAACACTATTTTTGTTTGAACTTTGAAGTATTTGATGAGAAATAATTCCAATAATTAATATACTTCATAGGATTAATACATTTAAATAAAAAGGTTAGAGGCCGAATGTGTAAAATTCATTTTCGACGTGCATTTATTTTTGTTAAATAACTTGCGAGTACAAATATCAATAATGTATCATTATATTTCGTTGATTAATGTAATTAAATCCCATGAGCCAAATGATTTGATTATATTTGAAATTTACCACTAGTCGAATGATTGTGGACAACATAGGGGTAATTTGGTTCATCAAAGACTAGTTGCAGGATAATCATGCTTACGGTAAACATCATCTTAATGCGGAGTTTATATTAATTTGATAATCTTTCGGGTTCGTATAATTAATTAGAGAGACGATAAAAAATAGACCACTATTGTATCTTTTCACATGATAAAGGCTACATTAAAATTTTGATATGATAAAAGTTCGTTTTAAGCAAGGTTGATGGGATAATTGTTCCCCACCTTTGCCTTTTAAGTAGAATAATTATTCAAATTCTAGCTTTTCTATACCAAGTGGGAATGTCTTTAAGCATTTTCCTTTTGGATATAGCTAAACTATACGGCTCTAAGGGCATCTTATATTGCATTAATTAACAAATAGTGCCTACTAATTTGGTAGTAGTGACTTTACAAAATAATGGATATCTCTACTTATACTTTTTATGCATATGCTATATGTACCTTAAAGACTCGAGACTAAGATCTTTCTATCTTGTAACGAGTAACTTACTCGACTTTTATCGACCGGTAGACATTCGAGACTAAGTCTCAAATTTGTCACTAATTAACTAGTCTCGAGTAGCATAGAGTTAGGTTAAAAAATAGCTTCTAGCTCGTCTTTTTGCAAGGCCTCACTTATGAAATATTTAATCGTTATCCACCAAAGAAAAAGAGCAATGACTTTTTATTTGGGCAAAGTTACTTATATTACAGACTTGTTTGAAAGATTGTGTATGCTATGTGGAAACACGATAAATTAAATGCTACATTCGGAGAATGAAAACTTAAAATCGATTCGTAGCATTCGGTCTGAAACATATATTCAGTTTCTACATATTCATGGATTTTGGCTTTTTGATACAACAATTTTTAGCAATATATAAGTTTCCGTTTCCAAAACAGCCAAATTGTTGTGAGTCTTATTAGCTCAATATATATATTATATATGAGACATAGAGAGAGGGAACATTAGGCTTTATTAATCAGAATGTATGAATACAAGGGAACCATAACCTTCTTTATATACTAGAGGTTAGGGTTATACAAGATAGAAAGCCCAATTTAGGCCCACTATGAGTAAGGCTCAATAGTCCAATAATATTTTACAACACTCTCCCTTTGACGTCTTGAATTCTTCGTCTTCATGCAATCGATCTGAGTCGAGTTCATTCGCAGTGCTAAACACATAAAAAACCTTAGGGACGGAAAACCCAGTGTGGGACAAAACCGGTACCTAGGAGAAACTGTGTAGCCGAATGATATATGCCGAAATTCTATGTAATTAACTAACCACAAAACAGTGTGCCTCATCAAAACCTTGCCGGAGCAAATCTAATGGGAAATCTCTGATCGAAGGAAAAAGAGTGCAACAGTGGTAGTAGTAAGGAATCAACCACAAAACAGGTGCCTCATCAAAACCTTGCTAGAGTAAACCCAGTGGGAAAAGCCTCTAGTCGAAGGACAAAAGAGTACACAGTGGTAAGAAGTATACAACAGGATATTCCCCCTAATTTCGGCAATCTTAAGTGAGATATAATGGGAACGTGTCTCGCTAAAAACCTTGCCAAGGAAAACCCAGTGGGAAAAAACCTTGGTCTAAGGACAAAAAGAGTACACGAGCATGCGACTGGATACTCCCCCTCACTTGCACACGACAGGGTGCGAGGATTTCGACTAAGTAGTAATTAGTGCAATAAGCATTCACATGGATGCTCCCCCTCACTTGCACACGACTGGGTGCAAAGATTTCATATTCTAAGAAAGAGTACGAGCATTCGACTGGATGCCTCATTTACTTGCACACGACTGGATGCAAGAAAATCTAATGTGGAATAGAAGGAGCATTCAACTGGATGCTCTTAAACTTCATATGTGAAGATTTATTTCGGCGAAAAATGCTAAATAGCATAATCTAGTCATGTCTCTCTTAATCGATAACAACAAGTTGTCCTCAAATAAGACAGGTGTTTTATCTGGATCGTGAGACAGAGTATATGTAATTCAAATATGGCTAATACGAGCTCGAAGCCATATACACTCTCTAGTCGTCTCATAGAGAACGAGTAGATCAGAGTGATTCGTTTGGAGTCATTCCAAGACCTCCAAGATATCGCCTTATTACTAATGGCAAAGACCTACCATGTTAGGAATATCCCTTATGCGGGTCTGATAAGTAACCAGCATCGGTATAACCGAAAAAGGGTTGCGTTAATTCGAGTACCGAATGGGGTAGGTACACTCGATGACGCAAAATGGGATAAGACAAGCCCTCATCCACAGTTACCTTAAGGTAATGGAAAATGTCTTTTATGCCATTTCGATGGCAGCGTGTTAGCGCGATGCTGTGTCGAGCTATACCATTCACAGCAGACAAGATGTTCGTCCTAGTACATTAGACCAAGTACAATAATGCGCTTATTGTAGTTAGATATGAACATCATGGTTCAATATCTCTTCATCGTCTCATCAGGGACGGACTGGGTCTATATCAATGTCTAGTGATCGAACGATCATGGGAGAATCTGACGACTAAAACGTCATAACACCTTCTGGGTGTAGTCTGAATTATGGACTTAGATTCAATTTTTACGGGACTCGATCATCAGGCCGAGTCACTACCGTGTCTTCCCAAGATCCTTCATCTCGAAGGCAAATCCAAAAATGGATCGCATAATAAAACACGCAAGGGCATAATACTTGTTCAAGTATACCAAGCTGATCAAGTACTCACTTAGGCGGTATACCACATCTGCTCGGATTATATTAATCCATATAGTGAACGTCTCAGTCAATTGAGATCGTGTTCCGTGGTCAGGAACTACTTGATTTAAGCACATGAAGTCAAACAGGAACCTTCATCCACATCTCTAGTCTAAATCCCCATAGAGATAAAATCATGACCACAATCACATGCTGCATAATCAGTTTTCCGGAAACTACTAAACTGATAAAGTAGGGGACCGTTATAACGTCCATTACGAGAAAATCAACCATTTCGTAATCAATTCCAAGGTGTGAGAGAAGCCTTACGCTACTAGGCGAGCATTATACAATCTCATTATTCTCATCACTCTTCCTTACGAATAACCAAATAAACGAACTCGTTTAACAATGGTGGTGTTGGAGCTACAGGTCCGAACACACTTTCGCTAAGGAGTCTACTTTGATTGCAAGTTTTCATTACTCCAGTCTATTCTACGTTGACTTCAGGCAACGGTACATGGTTCTCTGCCATAATTTGCTCATATTATCAGTCGTCACTGAATATATGAACAAGTAATCAATGACAGTCTCGTTTCGCTTCAATATCGTCTAAGATATCATGATCGACAGATATTTCAAGATTCTCAGGATGAAGAGGAATCACACATCTCCTGGATCCTTTATAATCTCGTGCGATGAACGAGTTTTAGTTCACCACCTCTGGGGCTGAACGAATTAAGAACCGGTCAACTTCCTCATATCTTGGGAAGGACGATAGACTGACGGCCGACGGCAGCGTCTTTTACTTGGCGGGTTCGGCCAAAGCAACGTGTTACGACAGGAACACGGCGTCCGACAGGACGTCTATCCTTGCAAGAATTTTGCAGCAGGTATAAATGATCTCGTGACATCTCATAAAGTCATTAAATGCGTCTGGCATTTAGTTAGACTTGAGGGAGTCTATGCACTTACTTATCACTAAGTGCAGTTTTGGGGATCAAGCTAAGACTGAGTGGGTTATGCCACGTTACTTCACGTCGTTTCTTATCAACGGTAACGTGCAAATCTCCCCCTAACGACGGGGAGAATAGTCTTAGCGATGTTACTTTCGTATATCATGCGGTAAAGAGATCGCTTGCCAATGTTACTCTATCAAATGATAGGCAGGAGATTCATAATCGACTTATGTCCCCTTCAGAGGTCCATAATTTGAACGCTATAGCGGCTCAATCAAAATATTAAGCACTCAAACACGCGTTCATATGAGGCGTCTGGCTCATAACCAGTAACCAGCTGGTACGCATATGATGTTTGAGTGTCTATGGGCCTCATGACGGACCAATGCAGCAAAATAGCATAACCCCACACGGAAATATAATTCTTGGTGCGCAAGACCAAGAAATGCGTGCAATCATTTGCAGTCGCATCATCAAACTTTCCGTGAGTCCATTTGGGTCTGAACATAATCGACAGGATGTTCAATTTCAATTTCCAAACTCAAGTAATTCAAATCGAAATTTCGATTCTTACTCTTCGGTAATATCAAGTCGACTAGACTTTTCAGGATAATCCGGATCATGAGCCATCAACTTAATGATAGGGCTAAAAGTTTGGAAAGTGCTGCATTTATGTGGACAACATTAAAATGTGACCATATTGTCGATGCATCAACCATAACCATTTATATTTATGGTCCGTCTTATGGTTGGATAAGTCCACAATAACTCCTTCAATTCTTTACAAGAATTCTACGAGTTCATTTCGTGATCTTTACACATACTGATCTTTCAAAGTGAGCAATAGTGGCATGAATTTCGGATTAATCACGAAATATATTCTCAAAGAGAATCCAAATGCGATGCGATTATAAATCAAGCATCGTCTTTTGACCCGGGAATATCTCATCCGGTCAATGCCACAATATCAAAATGCTCTTATCAATCGACGACAGGCGAGTGATAGTACAGACAATCATGTCTTAGCATCTAAATCATTTATCATTTCGACGACAGGCGAAATGATAAGCTAACTTTAAATGCTTTAAAGAATGTGGTAGCAACCACTTGAAAGACATTTCAACTCCTCTAAAATACGCTTTTGGTCGTATTGAATGGAGGCTATATAAAGAAATTTTAATTCTTTCATGAGCTATTACCAGATAACACTGGTTTTCTCGAATATTTTATAACTCAACAAGGTACGACAGGACCTACATGAGTATAAGACCTCATATTTGACAAATCAATTTGGTTTTACCAAAGATTTTGATTTGGAACGACAGGTCCAGAATATTCTTGGCCCGTGTGCGGCTAAACCTTAGAGGGGGGGTGAATAAGGTTTATGGCGATTTTCGCCTAATTAAAACTTAAGTGCAACTAACACCCCAACTTACGCAATTCTAAGCTTACGCGTTAATAATCGTTAATAAATTCAAACGCAAGCAAGCAAGAATAAATATTTGCGGAAAATAAAAGTTTAAGGGAAGAAGATGACACCGTGATTTATAGAGGTTCGGCAAAACGCGCCTACGTCCTCTTCTCGGTACTACCGAGTATTTCACTAAAAATTCTTTTCCCGGATATTACAATCCTAATGAGCTAATCGACCGATTAAGCTCCCCCTCACTTTATGAGTGTCCCGAAATGAAAGACCTAGAGCTTTTAAGCTTCACTTGCTTACAAAGCCTCTACCCGATCACTCGCTCACAAAAATGAGTTTATAAAATACTCGTTACAATTTTGTTACAAAAATGTAACTACACTCACTATTCTATTTGCTTCTAAATAAGCTAATTGGTGAGTTTTTGTTGTTGTTCGAGCTTGATTCGCTTTCTTCTTTATTTCCTCTTTTTCGAATATTTTCACCAAAATGGTGATAATTTGGGTTTTGATTAAGAGAGGTTTTTAGGATAATGGATTGTTGTATTTGAAGAAAGATGTTTGAGGTATATATGGTCACAAAGTCTGTTTTTCTGTGTTATGACCGTTGGAAGTGGTTGAGGCTATTTTTCAGAGGTTTTAAGCTGTTTTCCAGAAAAAGCTGAAAAGCTGTTTTCGAAATCTGTAGAAAACGATCGGTCGTTTTCTACAGTCGATCGGTCGTTTTCAGAAAACGATTGGTCGTTTTCAGAAAACGATTGGTCGTTTTCAGAAAACGATCGGTCGTTTTTATTGAGGACTCTCTGGAAGAAATTGGTACAAAAACGATCGGTCGTTTTTGTACAGACGATCGGTCGTTCTTCAGTTTTCTCTGTTTTCTCGTTAATCTTCAAAAGCCCGTAACTCCTTCGTTTTAGCTCCGATTTTGGTTCCGCTTGAACCGATGGCTTCATTTTCGAATGCTCTATCTTTCTGGCGTGCTGAAATTTACAAATTCTCTTTTGGGAAAGACAAGCGTTATATCATCGAAATAGAGAAATCGTAAAATCATTAAAAACATAATAAAAGTTATAATCAAAATCAATTATTGAACCCCATGGTTCAACAAGAATCGTTGTCACTGAGTACTCTTTTAGGCAAATAGTTGGTGAAATTATGTGATACATTGTTACCCACTATTTCCAAAAAAATCAACTACCACACAAGTATTGCCTAAAATTTCATTATTTAAAGTTTGGTCACATTTGTCAAAGGAATATGCTCAAAACACTTTAAATTATTTCGAGAAATTTCGTAAACAGGCAAACCATAATTCAAAAGTATGTCCAAATGGAAAAATCATAATCCAAATGGAAAAACATAATCCAGATGAGCGAAAAAATGGCTCAATGATTTATCAAAATCAATAAAGAAAGGTATCAAACTCATTTGAGCCACAAAATCGGGGGTCTCAAGAGTTTCCTTTCAATTTACATTAACCACATTAGCATCGGTTTTTTCACCTTTATAATAGTTTTGAACTATTTAAGGAGTAACCGTGCATGACCTTGTCTTTATAGCATAGAGTTGCCTCCTTGAGCATTATCTCTTGCTTTGTGACAATGTGCCATATTGTTCCTTTCAATTACTGTCTTGGAGCCACAGGTTCTCGATTTTGACGATTGTCTAAAATCTCGCTTGGCTAGGCGATTCATCGGGATCGCGACAATTTGAGAGAAATAACACTTGTCTCGGTTCTCGATTCGTGGAAAAAAAATATACACGAAGAGCATTAATATCAGGCAAACAATTCGCCATTGTCCCAATAGGATTAAAACTTCTCACCGGGGTAATTTTCTTATCCAATAACAGATGGGCAATAAAGGAACATTGTGAATATAAATTCACGATACTACTCATGGAATACAATTTCCAAGCTAGTATTTTGGTGAAAGATTGCTCCAACATGTCAATTTCAGACATTTGTTCACCATAGACGTCATCACGTCTCAAATGTGGCGGCGGAATAAAATCAACGCCTTAGCATTCATGATGAGGGTAACAACAAACTCGTGTTTTACTCATCAAAGATGGCATCCAAAAAAAATTTTTTGGGCATCACATTTTCACACATCAGGGTGAGTAACATGTGGTGACAAATTAAAATCAACGTTTAAACAGTCATTTCGTAAGTATGTTTTTACGATTTTTCTCATTATAGATGGCATCCAACATGTGTTGGGAGTTCTGGATTATTTATCATATAAAACGACTGGTTTATATGTTTATGGTTTGCACAAGCATAAACTTTATTTCGAAACGACAGGTTCGAAAAATAGTTTTGCTTTTAATGTGAATAGGTTCTCATTGATCGAACGACATGTCGATACAAAGACACCAATTCGGCGAAACATACATCACTATAAAAACACACTCGGGGAAATTATTATTTAGTCAACCCTTTTCGGTAGCTCTACTTGAAAAACGACCAGGAAAGACGGTGAGGGTGGAGGGCACGAATGCCACTTAAAACCCGACCTCATTAGGATATCGATTTCCGCCTATATCTTTCCTAGACATCGTATCCAAATAGGTGAGCCTAGTTGGGGAGGGTTCATAATTTTTCCAACTTAAATGTGAAAATATATGATTTCGCAAATTACCATATTTTACACAAGTGTACATGGCAGTAAATAAATACATAGATCGTACCTGCTTGCATGATTAAATAATATAGCAGTAGCATGGTAGTACATATTAGCACAATCTAAATTTACCAATTTACACTAAGCAAGATATTACTCAATATTTAATTATTCTATTGCTATATGTGTAAGTTCTATACATGGTAACTAAATCATTCATGTACGTAATATATTTAATTACTAATTTACCATATCACATGCAGGAAGTCAATTTATTATAGGGTAAGAATCTAATATTACAATACCATAGGTCATAATAAGGTAAGGTGAACATGGCAGTAAATACATGCTATTTACGAATTAATTGCCAAACAGTTAAACCAGTAAACTAATCTCAATTAGGTTTAGGGAGTACAAAATTTTATGGCAAGTTACATCTTGGTCTTTAGGTTCTAACAAATCAGTCCATTAACTGTAGCAAGTTGCAATTTGATCCTTACCGTTTCTGTAATTTACTGTTTAGTCTAACAGATTTACTAAGTACGGTTCTTTTGAATATACAACATATTTCGAGTACTGTATGTAATCAATTTGTTTTTATTAATACATATAATTGCTGACTTGCTTACATACATCATATCATATAACATAATCCCATATTTCTTATTTGGAACCAACAGTAGCATGTTGCAAATACTCTTAAGGATTCTTAGTACTAGATAAAATAATCCTAGGTTACGTATTCAGTATACATACATGTCAATACATCAACAAATTCCAGAGCAATAACGTAGCATACACACGGATTAATTGCTAAGTAGACATGCGATTTTTATCGTTAACAGTTTATTAAAATAAACTGGGTGTACCGTACGCCTGGTATTTTGGAGAAGGTCGAAACGAACCCAATAAAAAAAAAACCGGATAAACCTCAAGGTTTGTAGATATACAATATCTGTGCGTTTACCAAAAATCTCCAATATCCGCGAGCGTATATCTTAGTCTCCGCGAGCAAAGTGCTGATAACGTGTTGTGAGTCTTATTAGCTCAATATATATATTATATAGGAGACATAGAGAGAGGGAACATTATGCTTTATTAATCAGAATGTATGAATACAAGGGAATCATAACATTATTTATATATTAGAGGTTAGAGTTATATAAGATATAAAGCCCAATTTAGGCCCACTATGAGTAAGGCTCAATAGTCCAATAATATCTTACAACACAAATGAAATTATAATGTTTTTGAACGAGTATAAGCATATGGGGAAAATCTACCATTCCCCCGGTCATTAGTTAATTATATGATATACGATCCAATTAGTATTTTATATTAACATATTTAAAAACTTTCCATATATTGAGTAAATTAAAGATATATAATTAGTAAAAAACAATAATGTTGTGATATAAATGCAATGTAAATTGAAAAGTTTTTTAATACTAATTAAAGGGCAATGTTATTGTACCTGTCATTTACTAATTTGAGTCCCCATTAAGTGCAATACTAATTGCTTTTAATTTGTAATTAACTTCAATTCCAAATAGACGTTCGTAATTTTTCAATAATTATTATTATAGTTGTTTACACATGCATTGTTACATTAAATTAGTATTATTATGTGTATAATTATTGTCATATCAGGTTGCGTGTAACTTAATTTGTAACCCGGGACCCCATGTTAGCATAATGATTTTGTAAAAAGCTCACGCATTTTCTGAACTAGTAAAATTGATTGAAAACAACACATTGAAAAGTAGTAATCAAAATATGAACACGTCTCAACTCTTAACTTACGATTTTGAAATGTACATGACATTATGTTTCATACATGTCTTTAAAATTAAAATTAAGTACATATATAATTTTAGCTTTTCTCGCCAAGAAAACAAAATTTAGTAGATATTTTTGACATGGTATAGTTAATTAGGATGTCTCCTATTCTACTAATCAATTCAACCAGGTTAATTATCATGCCGCAATGGGATGTAGTGAACAATTTATATGTTAATAGTTGAGTATATAATTATAATATCAAAAATAAAAAAGTTCATTTAGCATCATAATTTTTTTTCGGTTATGTTGCTAAAGTTATGTTGCTAATTAAAGTGGTTGTTGTAAAATTTTAGTAACAAATTATGTTGCTATTTGTTGCTAACTGTTGTTAAAATTTTGTCATAAGCACTTTAGTAACATAACCGAAAAATAATTATGATGCTAAATGAATTTTTTGTTATAGTTAATACAGTGCATAATTAATTTATTAATTCTTCCTTTCGGCATGGAAGACTGTTGGTCTCTTTGAAGTCAGAACTCAAATGGCCCAAAAAAAAAAAGTAAAAAAATCAAAATAAACAATTTAAATCAGCTTACCCCGTAGGTTTGATTAGAATTTTATAGTTGCCGTTACGTTGATTACTTTGAGACGTTTGGGCGAGGCGCCTATTCGAATATTTCGTAGACGAGATACCCTTTATCTAAACGTCTATTTATGAGCGGCATTTTATGTTTTGCTTTTTACGCGAGTTTTTCTGTATATGCATATGAAAAACCACCTTTACCTGAGTTATTACATGACAACCAATGCTATGAAAATGAGAGTCTATAAGGGAATTAGAGGAGTCTGAATGATAAACGAAAGCTAAAAGTCAGCAGATCAGGCATGATTAAGCACACTAGACGGTGATCAAGTGTAACAAAACGGGATTAGATGTTTAATGGTAGAGGATATAGTCATGATTGGCATTTTATATAAGTACTAAGTGTTTGTTTGAAACTCAGAAAACTCATACGAAAATGAAAATGGTTTTCCGAGAAAACATTTTCTTCTGCTTGTTTGCATAGTAAACCCAATGGAAAAGAAAATATAAAAAACCGAAGGAAAACTTTGTGTGTATAATGAGATAAAACATTTTTCTTTCAAAAGTGTGAGAAAAATGAAAACAAATGGGAAAAATGCAACTAAATTTCTCTTTCTCAATTTTTTTCTTTTATCTTGATTTTCCAACCTTTCAAACAGATAATCGAAAAATGATTTCATATTCATTTTTCTTATTTTTCTTTCTTTTTCTTTTCTTGTATTTTCCGTGACATTTTTTAGATTAAAAACACATACTAAATATGAATAGGACGAATTTCGAGATACTTATCTAAAATGAATCGAGAATAAATGTCATGAGTCCAATATATTATGAAGTAGAGGGTTATACAAAGATTTAGGGAGTAAATAGTTATACAAAGATTTAGGTGATTTGGCCCCTGTAGCACGTAGTAGTCATGTACATCATCGAAATTGTATATCCCACTGGTGTGATATTTGGATTTATTTTATCGATCTGTACTTTTCTCTTTATAATTATTCACGATTCACTCAATATTTTGGCATTATCGCTGCTACTAACTCGACGGGTCTATTTTCTACAGTCTTTTCCTCTTTTTTATATGAAATTTTGGAATATGTGTGAATTTACGAGTAATTACGTAGAGTTGTTTTCAAAATGTTCATCTCCATCTATTTCCGCGAATCATGCGCGCATGTGCTAGTATATCTTTTCCTTCTATTCCTTCATTTAGCTGCGTCGTGAAATATCGAGAAGTTTCTAAACGAAATATGGAATAATTGAACTTGATCGATATGGATATCGCGTGGAATATGAAAACTAATACTTGAGTTTAGATTCTATTGTTATGGTAATTCACTCTCTCATTGTCTGATCATCTTATTAGTCCATTTTTTTCCATAGAAAAGTTAAATCTGGTAACTCAACCGAAAAAGTAGTACATTTTTGTGTGTGTGTGTGTGTGGTAAAGTTGATACAGTCATTATGTTCTCCAGGAACCCAACGATTATAAGCTGAATCGAAGAGTAAGTATATCAACTAGTCTCCAATTCTTACGTAACTTGTTTTTAATTGAAAAATGCCGGATGCGTTTCCTCTTTGTCCCATACTTTCCTATTTGCTTCGCGATGTCAAATGGAATTAACTTGATCAAACCTTCATGATTTTGTCCGAATGACACTTAATGATACCTATGCACAAAATTAATCTCTTTAACTATTAGTTAAAAGTCTTTTATGCGCAAGTCTTTGTAGTTTGTATATACGTAGCGTAGATCCTACGAAGAGAAGACAATCGACACATATGTCACAACAACGCAGTGTAACGGAAACACATGTTGCCTTCCTTGAACATGATCTATTACCCATTCTGTTTTCTTAGATTTTTGTATTATTTAAAATAATTAGTAAATCTCACTGATGAATGAAATGCTAGACAAAACGTTAGGAAATCGACTAGAAAAGATAACCAAATCTGGAAAACCAAGTTAATGTCGTATCCATACAGTATAAAAAAACCTCCGCCCATTACTTTAAGCACAGTGAATCCTTATCGTTGCCAAATATTGACTATATAATCAGCTCGTGACACCCATTAAGGGAATGAATAATTGTCATCTTATCACACAACACCGATGCATTGTACTTTTGCCATCCGACGGAGTGAAAAATACTCAGAAGAGAGAAACAAGTGTATTTGACTATTTTTTCACACTGCAGAAACGACTGAATTACTAGATTTTTCTCCCACGAAAAAGCTTCCTTTCCCGCCATACGAATGAAAAAAATGAAAGCAAAACCCCTCAACGATCATTCTATAACTGTCATTATATCACATAACACTAATGATTTGAAGTTTTGCAATCCGACAGATCCAGAATACTTAGAAGAACGAAACAGGTGTATATGACTATTTTCTTCACAATGTAGAAACGACCGAAATACTAGATTTTTTCTCCCTCGAGAAAAACTTTCCTTTTCGCGATACGAATTAAAATGGAAACGGTTACAGACCCTTGAATTACTTGTAATACGTAGTAACGTCTCATTCCAAAACAAATCAAGTAATCGCATTACTAATTTGGCAGAATCAACTATGGGAGTTCTTTTTTCCATTACTGTAAACACTCGGCACAATAAGAACAATAAGAGACCCGGGATTGCCCGAACCCACGTGATACCATTTTATTTATTTATTTTTAATTCACAAATAAATAAGTGTATGAAAAAAATCCACGTAAAACCCGGACTTCCCAACCTCACTTCTACGTGGCTATTAGCTCACATTAAATTGAATTATTCGTAGGCTTCTCAACCCTGCGTATTATTATGTCACATTAAACTGAATTATTTATGATTTTTATACTATTAAAATGTATTTTAATTTATCAATTTAACTTATTAATAAACAAACAAATGTTTATCAATATTATAAAATATTGAATAAAAACCCAACAATACTGTAAGATAGTTGATTGCCGACAAATATTTCTCAGTATTATAAAATATTGAATAAAAACCTAACAATACTGTAACATAACTGATTGCCGACAAATATTTTTCAATATTATAAAATATTAAATAAAAACCGAACAATACTGTAGCATAGCTGATTGACGTTGCTCTTGGGCTCAACCACTCGAACAATAATTCAGTAAAATAAACAAAGTTTTTTCATGTAACTAAAACAAACCCCAAGGATTAAACCATAATTAACACCAAAACCAGCAGAATAATAAAAAATAAAAATACACCTTTAACCAGCCCTTCTCACACACTCCCACCCTTAAACCCGTTTCCCCTGCCACGTCACTAAAACGGCAACACCCCACACTCAAAACGACACCTTCCACGTCACCCCAATCGCCGATACAATGACATATATATATTAAATCCCAATTACTTACTTATACGTAAATATATAAATATATAAATCGGCGATAATAACAATAATATTGCGTTGTCACGCCGGGTCCATGAACCCACTCGCTCCACGCGCTAATCGGCCGCTTGATCGTCGCCGTCCATTCCCCTTTAAATATTCTTTATCCCCCGATTAATCGTCACAATCACAATAACCCTAATAAAAAAAGTCTACTATCCCCTTTTCTCTCTCTCTCTCTCTCTCTAAAAAAAGCTACGATGGGTGAGCTGATCGAGTTCACACCTTCTCCATCGACCAATCCTAGCGCGCCACGTCATCACCAACCGACACCGCAAACTCCGGCGACTCGTACGCCGCCGTTTAGGGAGGACTGTTGGAGCGAGGATGCCACGTGGACGCTGGTGAACGCGTGGGGAGGACGGTTTGTTGATCTGAACCGGGGTAACCTCCGTCAGAAGGACTGGCAGTTTGTTGCCGACTCCGTTAATTCTGTCCACGGACACGATGTTAAGTCGCGTCGGACCGACATCCAGTGTAAAAACCGTATCGACACGCTGAAAAAGAAATACAAGGCGGAGAGGAACAGGATGAATGAGGGCGGATCTGTTCCGTCCGTTTGGCCCTTTTATAATCGGATGGATGAGCTGATTGGGTGTGTGGTTAGTGGGATGAATAATAAAAGTAATGATAACAATAATAATAATAATAATAATAATAATAATAATAGTAATGGAAATGGGAATAATAGGAGGGTTTATGTGAGTGCGAGTGTCGGGGTGGATCCACCGATGGGGATACCGTTGTATCGGAAATTGGCAGCCACGGTGGCACCGATGGCTGCGATGGTGGCGACTCCGGCATCGGCCACTCCGGTGACCTTGAAGAGGGCTGCTCCGGCGATGGCGACTCCTTCTCCGGTGCCTGCTGTGGATGACTCCTATTTCAGGTAGTTTATTTATTATTATTATTATTGTTGTTGTTGTTGATATTGGTGTTGGTGTTTAGCTGAAACTATTTTGTTAGTTTTTTAACTTGATTGGAAAATTGATTTGATATGATTGTTGTTGGTGTTTGTGTTTGGCTGAAACTATTTTGTTAGTAGTTTAATTTAATTGTAAAAGTTTTTTAAGATGTTTGAGGATGATGTTATTATTGTTGTTTAATTATACTTCAATTATGGTTTAATTGTAAAAAGTTTGTGAGATTTGTGATGTCTGTTGATTGGATAATTTATTGTTTTAATATGATTTTAATTACGATCGTTGTTGAAGTTCTGCTAATTAATTTATTATTTCAGGTCCTTAATTAATTAATCTGATTATTATAATTATCATTGTTATCTGGTTACATAATTATTTTCAGATCATTATTTTGTTAGTGTTTAATTTGATTGGAAAATTGCCTTAATTAATTGAGTAAAATTATTATTATTATTATTCTTGTTTAATTGTAGTCCCAATAGTAGTTTAGCTGAAACAATGTTGTTATTGTTTGATTTAATGGTAAAAGTTTTTTGAGATGTATGATGATGATGTTGTTGTAATTGTTTTTTTTTTTTAATTACTCGGTTGCTGCAATTCGTAAACTAATGTTGTTGTTTTAATTAAACTCCAAACATTTTTTAGGTGTAATCAAGTCATCACCATGCAGCTTTTTTGGTGTTTAATGTAATTGTAAAATCTTTGCGAGATTCATGTAAATTTTTATTTAATCATGTTTGTTTCTATCCGATGTATACTATTAGGGTAGTTAGGTTTAGTGTGTGTTAATTGGATTTACAAATTAATTGGATTGTTTTTTTGTAAATACTTAATCGAATTGTACTACCTTTTAAAAAAAAATACCCAATAAGAATTTAACTGCTATTATTTTGATTCTGTATGATGTATGATGCTAGGTCAATAACATTACTGTTTGTTGCCGCTTAATGTATTGTATTTTTTATGCAATTTATGTGAATTAAGTCATAACCATGGGGTTGGCTTTAAATTTTATGGTTATTGGTTTTTGGTACTAATAATATTTTTTGGCTGCAAATATTCCGTTACTGTTTTGTGAGGGATTTAGTGACCGAAGTCATGAATGCATGGTTATGGATGATGAATTGATGATAGATAAATAAGGTTTATTGTACATTAATCGGATAATTTTTTTTGTTATTTTCTTAATTCTGTTAGACCGTTGGTAACTGCTTCCTGTAATTACACCAGTTAATGCAGTTTACGCGGCAAAAGTCATCACTGCACGCTTGGCTGTTTGTTTTTGCCCAATTTAATTGTACTTTTTAGAGGATATATGCGAATCAAGTCATCAGCACGCGTTTGGCTGATTGATAACGCGCGTGTTTGGTTGGACCCTTTTCCCTTAGAATTTCTTCTTGCTTTTTTAAGAAAAAGTACATTATCTTTCTGGTTAGCTTAGCCTAAGAGCTAGATTGTTATTGTTCCTCATCTTAAAACTTAGACGTTATTTTTCCATGTAAACAATTTTTTCTTCATCTCTAGTGAGCAACCTTATCCACTTAAAAATTGCATCCAAACAAGCCGCATAATTCTTTAAGTGCTAAGATGATTTTTTAGTATGAATTCCTATTTCAGTCCGGTTTCCTCTTTCATTCCGAAGTACGTATGTGTTTGTACACTTTCATGTGATTACTGTGGTAACATTGAACTTCGTAAGGAAAATATATTAAGTTTTAATAAGCATTTATTTATCTCCCCAATCGGTTCCTTGATCGAGAATTTGTTCTAATGTTTTCAGGAGAAATTACTCGGCGGTTGCAGCTGCCGCCGCTGCCCAGGTGGAAGATGGTGATGATGTGGACGATTCTGATTCGTCAGAGGAAGAAACTGAGGAAGTAGCGGACGGAAATGGGATGAAGAGGCTGGCGAGAGCCATAGAGAGGTTGGGCGACATGTATGAGAGGGTGGAAGCTGATAAGCAAAGACAAACGATTGAGCTTGAGAAGCAGAGGATGCGCTTTGCTAAGGAGATGGAGGTCCAGAAGATGCAGCTGTTCATGGACACTCAGATCCAGATTGAGAAGATCAAGCAAGCGAAACGTGCGCGTACTAATGGTGGTGAGATACTCATAACATCTTTTTTCTTGTGATATTAATTGATTGTTTTGATGTCAGCTAGTTTGTGTACGAAAAGGCAATTTTTAGGACTTCCTTTTTTTCTAAATGTGAAATAGTGTCCTATTTGGAAAGTACTAATGCTGGGGTTTCCATTTTTTTCATTCCCCCCTGACTTAATATTGATGTGGCAATTGTTGCTTATGGCCATGAAATTTAAGATGCTTTTACTTTATGCTTTGCGTTATTTATTGGCCTGAGCTTGTTTTTTTCCCTGGCATGCATTTTTTGAGCCTTTAGGCACTTTATTGTTGGGGAATATAAAGTGAAGAGTTTCTTTTCCGTATTTTTAGCTTGTTTCCTTCTTTAACTTTTAGCTTAGCATGCTTGTCAAGTCTTTAACGGAGCCTATAATACTCCTTTTCTTTATAAGCTAACCAACTGTTATGAAATGGTATACTTTTGTGTATACAGACCTCTTGAGTGTGAGATACTGTTCCATTCAGTAATTTTGCTCAATGGTTTAAATAATTTTCCTGTCAATTGATTGTTTGAGAATTACTTAATTGGGAATCTTGTTCTGGGCATTAAATAAGTAGTAACAAAATGGAAATGTTTTTTAAAGTTGTATATTTTGATACGATGACACTATGGTTTGATAGTGTAATTGTGAGGGAGTAAAGTCCGATTTCGTATGGGCAATTCGTAACTGCGTAGTTTTCGGTAATAATATTAGTCCTAAGCAATGTTCGGTCTGGTCTTATCCTTTTTGGTGCTGTTGATGTTGGCACTTTCTTTAGCCACATTCCAATATCCAGTAAGAATTCAAAAGTACTTAAGTTTGTTCATATGCAATGATTAGGTGGATGCATCACGGGATATATATTCAGTAAATGAGCATTTCTTAGACTTGGGACATGAAGTGCCCTTTGGCCATTAAGTTATTAATTGAAGCAATTCTATGGTGGATTAATATAATAGGTATGAGGTATTTAAGATTTGGTATAGATTTAGTGTCATTAAAAAAATACGAGCTCAGTGAACCTTTTCTTCTGTCCTCTCGGCTGACATTTTACGAGGAAAACAGTTTATTATTATTGTGATTCATAAAACTTGAGCTTCTTATTGTTGTTGTTATCTCAAAAGGTTGAATTGTACAAAATATGTATGCATTGAAAATTTAATCTAGTGTACTATATATGATGTAAGTATGTGCTCCATTTTGCTGTTCCTCAAAGCAGTAGTAAGACTTACAGATCCCGATTTGCATATTATGGTCTTTTTAAATTAATAGCCCAGTCGTTTCTTCTAGTTTTAGTCTGCTGGATAATTCTTACTCGTAATAGGTAAAGTAAGACTTCTGATCAGCATTTTCTTGGTTATGTTGACTTTTTTGAATGACGGTTCTTGTTGGGAAACTATGAGGCTTTTGATGTTTGAGTATATAATGTTTGATGTCATCCACTTAATGTTATCTACTTCTGCTTATTTATTAAACGTTTGATATAATCCACTTAAATGTAATCTAATTCTGCTAGTATATGTGACCTTTGTGTAGAGAATATGGCATTTTAATGATTAATGCCATTACTAGTATTTAGGGTCCAGAATTTTTTATTTTTTTTTGTAAAGTAAGCGTATAGGGTTTAGAACTTGTGAGCTACTACTAATATGGTCAGTTTTCATCAAGAAAATTTTCTCTAGCTACATTTGGTTATTTTCCTGTAATATTTCCCCTTTCCCAAACTCATGCTTTTCTGATATGACTCAAGGAACATGCACGTGGGAAAACTTAGTTGAACTGTATATATTAGAGACAAAATTGATCAGAAATGTATTACTCCATACTTCTTATATGGGACTTTTAGGTGTAGAGGCGAGCAGTCAAGCATAGCATTTTGATGATTAATGCCATTTACTAGTACTTAGTTTCCTGAATTTGTGAGCTACTACTAATATGGCCAGTTTTCGTCAATAAAATCTATCTAGCTGCATTTGGGTAGTTTCCTGTAATCTTTCCCTTTTCTCCAATTAATGCTTTCTGATATGAACTCAACGAACGCACACGTGGAAAACTTAGTTGAACTGTATAAACTATAGACAAGATTGACCAGAAAATTATTAATCCGTACTTCTTATTCGTGACCTTTTTACATTTCCTTTTTGATATGTAATCGGTTTGTGTCCCTCTTTAGTCAAGATTCTGAATTATAGAGGATATGCTTACTTACAAGGATTTATTGTCTTATTTTGCAGAGTTTTGCAGCTAGCCAAGTGCTCAAGGACTTCCAATTTGACTTCATCGATCATAAAGCCTGCTACAATGAAGACCCAGTTCAGTATATTGTGTAAAGTAGTGTTATCTTAAACATTTCATTTCAATTTCGTATTAGTTAAAAGATTCCTAGGATATTGTCATACAAAAAAGGGTTCTTTCACATGCTCAGTTTCATCTGTCATGTTTAAGACATTGCCCATGCTACCGCTGTTATATTGCCGAAAAACTTGAGTTCTTTTTCCTTGCGGTAGTTAGGCTAGGTCTTTCCGAATTTGCCTATGTTTAACTGGATGCAGTTTAATAGCCGTCTTTCTTGAATATTTCCTTCATTTATTTCAAATATTTCCTGTTGCTTATTTTGTTCATCGTGCCGGAAGTGTCTGTGATAATGTATAATCCTTGATTTGTTGAAAATATTGATAGAAAGCTGATTACTCCTTGAAGCATCTAGAGAAGTGCAGATTTATCTGATTTATTGGAAACATATTGATAAGCGAAATACCAAGGGATGGAACTAATTGCAGTTCAAAATTTCTTTTTATTACTAAAGTAACAAAATTATAGTTGCGTTGGCTATGGATAATGCCTACGGTCGAGGGATGACACAACTCCGGGTTTTGACCCGACCCGGTACGGGTTGGATAAAAGTGCAGGTTTATTTGGGTCGGGTTGGATTGGATTACTTTGCACTTTTATGCAAGTTGGAAATATAGTGAATAATAAAACACAACCCAACACACACATTACACATCCTCTCTTTCTCTAACATACACAGATACACATACACTGTATAAAGCATGTGTCTAGGCATGTGTCTAGTGGTGAAAAGATAGAAAACTAATTATCAACGATAAAATATTAAAAGAGACTCATTCACCAAATTAATTAGTCACTAGCTTTCTCTCTCTATCTATATATATACATATCCTTATTTTATTTTATCTTGTTATTTTTTTTTATCAGTTTTTTTTCCTTTTATTTTTTTGGTATAATTGTAAAGAATAATTTAGATTATTATAAATTTTTACCAGCTAAATATGAAAAATTTGAAAAAAAATAAGATTTTTAGTCTTTTCTAATCTAGTTAAGTGGTTATTGTTAGATGCTTAATAATGGGTTGCACTTATTTAACTTATCAAAAAAATTGGGGTCAAACGGGTCGAGTCGGGTTATGTGTGGATTGATGCGCGGGTTGGATTGGGTCGGGTTTCGAGAAACCCGACCCAATTGCCATCCCTAGTCATACACATCGAAAGCCAGACGATGTTAGATTCTGCAGATCACAAATTTTTTTAAAAAAAGATTATGGAGATTTTTAGGATAGTTCTTCCGGGCAGAATTAATGTCGTGTAATTATCTGATTCTTTTTTCAGTTGATAGCGGAACGTAACAAATGATGCTTTTTGTTTGGATTAGTACAAAAGCTTGACATTATTCAGCTGCTTAGCATTCACATATAGCCTGAAGCTTTAAGTGTGTATGAAGTAGTGTAATCATATTTTTGCCGTTATTTTAGCTTTCTCACGTTCTCTTATAGCAAAATCGCTCCCTTATGGTTTCCCTCTTTAATCGGGTTATATTTATCCTACGATATAGACAAGTCAATATAAATTACAGTGAAACCGGTGTTTTTTTTATATTAAAAAAAGGAAAAAAAAATACATTTACTATACTAAATTAAAGTGATGTTAACGATTTGGGTACCCATATTTTAAAATTTTCAATTTAGGTACCACACTATAATAACTTTCCAATTTAGGTACAACCGTCTAAATAAATTACGGAATCATGTCACGTGACATTTGACAAACATTAATTTGAGAGGTTAATTTGATAATTTTGCACAAAAATATGTCATACTATAAAAACGTTTTCCCCAATTTCACACATAACAAAAATTTGGATTATATGCTAATTTTTTTTATATGTGAAATTAGGGGAATTTTTTTTCTAAAATGACATATTTTTGTGCAAAATTGTCAAATTAGCCTCTTAAATTAATGTTTGTCAAATGTCACGTGACATGATTCCGTAATTTATTTAGACGGTGATACCTAAATTGAAAAGTTATTATAGTGTGTTATCTAAATTGAATTTTTTTAAAGATGGATACCCAAATCGTTAAAATCAGATAGTTTGATGTAATAAACCTAAAACTGCAAAATGGAATATAAATACTTATGCGTACAGAACACTTGAAGAAAGTGTTGGTTTACTGAAGGATGATTGTTTAATTAGGAACTGGTATACCTAGGTAAGTTAGTACCAAACTTATTACTAACAATCAGGAATATGTATGTGGTACAATCAAGATACAAAGAAAATATGTAACAAAATCTTATTTTTTTTAAATACATTTCCATATTTGTAGTAATTAAAGCACTTATATATGAGGGTGCGTCACTTGGACCATATACAAAAAGTCACAGTCGGTCAGATTGAAATAATTGCTAGTACTCAGTTTTGGTTGTGACATTCATGCCCTACTTTTCTAAAAATATTACTTTTTTAGAAACAATAGATTTGTTAGTCCTGTTAGAATTGGCTTTCGTACTTATTAATTTCCCTCTTCTAATACTTTTTTGTTGTTAGAATTCTGAGGGTTACGAGCTATACAACAATTTTTTGTTGTTAAACATAATTCCCTGTCTAAACAGTGACCTCAAAAATGCATTTACCATAACAATAACAAGATTACTATATTTTGATAAATTTACATAAATATTGGTTGTCGTAAGCTGGCGATCGATTTATACTGTTTTCAGTAACATATATAGACTTATTAGCACCAGTATACACACATTAAATATTCCTAGGTCATTAAAACAGTTCTGTATATAAGAAATCAAATATATATTAATTAATCCGGTGCAGTGAAGGTTGCGGTTTATCCGATCCAGTGAAGGTTGTGAAGCTATTTTCTTTTGCTCCTAACACTCCTATCCTAGCCACCGAACTTGATCTAGCTCTCCCCTGTAAAGAAAGATTACAAAAAATGTCAAAATATAAGCAAGCATCTAGTCTTTTTCAAGCATGCAACAATTTAGGAGTATATATAAACTTGATATAACCGCCTTCTTATAAGTACTACAGTATTTTTTTTACTTTTTTCAGAACATCTTACTGAATAAAAACATTAGCACAGAAAAATTACACAAATGCAGATTTGAAACAACCAAACAATCAAAAGAAAACAATTCTTCAAAGTACTACAGTACTTGTCAATACTAATCATTTTCTAATGCAAGCAATTGAGGATAACTTTCATCAAATGTAACTAGCAAAAGCTAACAAAGTATCAACTGTCTATCATTGAGAAGAGGATAAGTAATTTGGAAGACTGTTTTGAAAAGAAAAGGTGAATATGAGGAGTTACTGAGGCTAGAGAATCAGAACTTGAAACATGAGATGTGGGCTTTAAAAGAAAAGTTACATGCCAAGGGGGATAAGCAAGGTTATTGGGAAATTGAGTTTTTGGTTAAAGCTAAAGTTGCTATCTAAAACAACAAAATGGTTTATTTCCTCTAAAAATGTTAAGAATAATAGGGAAATTGATGTGAATGCTCTAAAGCAGATGGTGTAGGTGGTATAGAAATTGTAGATTCATTTTGAAGAATATATTTGTCAAGCCTTGACACTTTTATGTGCTCTTTTGTGCTTGAAGGCAGCCTTGCATATGTTTAGTTAGCATTTAGGCTTTAGTCTGCTTTTAGTTTTACCAGGTTTTTAGCACCTTTTAAGTGCTACCTTTTTGTTGTAAATCCTGGGTTTGGTCCCATCTTGTGTTTAATGGATGTTGTAGTATTTGTTTTGCTTAAAAAAACAGGAGGAAAAGGTCTACATAATACTTCAGTTGCAAGTAAAATATTTATATCTAAATTTTCGATATTTCTCCAGGAGTGGACAAAAAAGAAATCAATTTCCAAAAGGAATTGAACCCAATGAGGCAATTCTAAAGTATACACACTAGTAATGCTCTCAAAATTGGAAATGTATTGAGTGAATCATGATTACGAAAGGACACCACAAACAAAATCAAGACAATAACATGTTATGTAACGACCCGGTCCTCCGACCAGACCGCCACCATCTGCTTACTACCACCAATACTGTCCGTTTTGGCCCGATTTCGTCATCGCTTCTCGGGCCGCACGGCTTTAAAAAGCCTTGGTGATAGTAATGAGGATATTTATACCTTATATACCATATAAGTACTATATATCTAGGCGATGTGGGATACCTCACTTCTTTTTACCACGGTATTTTCCTACGAAAACCCGGGTTTTTACATGTTAACTTATCAACTTAAACGTTCTTAATAGTTTGTAGGATATGTTAATGCTCTTTGGTGCATATGTTTGTCCTGCAATCAAAACTGTGAGTTTCTTTCTAAAAGAAGAAAGAAGATAAACAGTAATCTAGAATCAGTGTAGACATTGGAGTGTGTATCTTCCTAGCAAAGTTGCCAGGAGATGGTTATTCATCTTGATCGGCTCTTCTTGTATACTTGCATTCTAAATCTAGTATTTCTACTGAAATGTGAATGTGTATAACTATGTATCTATACATGCATGTTTAGTATCTATGTATCCATACTATGTACTAGGCTGGGTTTGGTCCCCAATTTTATAATGAAATTGGTGGTTTGCTTAAAAAAAAAAAGCTGCAAAAGGTGTAACCAGACAGCGTTGTTAAACAATCAAGTAAGTTTGTACACATACATACTCTTAATTATGTTTACATTTTGTCTCGCCCCTAAGATGATAAAAGCGTAGCTACTTATATATTGCGGAAGTTAAAACTTAGAAAGAAATAGTTTAAATTTTGTCATTTACAATGTTTGTGTTGTTGGTTTGGTAAATTAAGGTTTCAGATATTAGTGTCAATGAGCTAGATGATAAAAAAAGGGTGATTATAATTCGTGCCTTCATTTCTTCGAGAAACAATAAAAAAAAAACTGAATGTTTCCATGCACATGATATCTAGCTACCATCTTCCCTGATTTACTATTTTGGTGATCCAAGCAGAAATAGCAGGTGTAATAGTATCTGATACCTGTGTTAAACATTTTATTTTACATAAAATGTGTATTTATGTTTCATTTAATGAATTTTGAGTTTTGGAGCATTGTTAAACACTTTTAAATTTTATTTAGTTTATTCTTTTTACTTGAACTATATATTCACATCACAAAAACCATGAGCTTATTTTGTCAAATATGTAGTTCATCTTTTAGCATATGAAAGAAATCTAATAGTGCTACAAATAAATCTAATAATGTTAAACTAAATTACTAATCATACATGGTGAAACTTAAAAATATCCAAACCCACAATGCACTTTCATAGCATGTTTTTTAAAGGAAGTAACTAATCCAAGTGATTGAGAGAAAAATTAAAAAATTGAGTTAGCTAGCTAAAAGAAAAGAGATAATGGGTCTTAATTATATGTTGATGATAAGGAATGATAATTTGAGTCTAGCATCTTTACAACATCATGTTTAATTATTGAAATGATTATCACACTAACATCATTCTGTTAAAAATCAGAAATAAGGGCATGGTTTGCTAAACAAATTAAATGCAACACATTATAATTTTATAATTTAGTTCATGATCATCATACACCAAACTATGGTATGATTTTAGTTACTTAAGAATCATGATGTTATACACTCTGACAGAGTAACTAATACTACAAATGACCCGCACATAAGTGTAACAAATTAATATAAAGACTATCATTCTAACCAAAAGTATTATGGGCAATGAAACTTGAAGTTAAATTTAGTAATAAGAACAACCAGATGATGCTAGCTAGTAGTTACTGCCCAATGAGACGTTTGATCAATTTAGTCTCAAGTACAAGTTATAAAAGAAAACAAAAATAATAGGGAAATTATACGAGATGAATTGTAGCTTATTTTTATGAGTTGGTTTACCGACACTCTCTGTTAGTACAGATGAAAATTTAATATATACAGTAGATGTACCGTCGGGAATTTTTAATTGTACAATCTTCTCATCTGAAAATGAATAAATATGTACGTAAAGTTTGAAATATGACATGGTGACTGGTGACCTCTGGGGGGCACGAGATCGTGGAGAATCCAAAAAAGATGCAATAAAATTTAAAATGATGTAAAAATAACCTTGTAAGCAAGGATTATTAAATTTCTGAAACAGTGTTTTGTATGATATGAGAGAGAAATAAAAACAGGCTCTGTCCCACTTTAACCTCGAGCACCATTGTTTCTAAGGTCCGTCAAAGATGCTTAGCTTAAGCTTATTACAAATATAAAATATTATTTACATACAAGAAAAATATTCACTCAAAATAGGGTTTTGAGCTCATGCTGAATTTTAGGGTTTCTTGCCAATTTTGACCACTTAATATGCAATGAACAAAAGTGTTCTGACACACTTTTTGTAAAACATGTTCGTTTCCCATGATTTTATATTTCATACTATGAAATAATAAAATTTAATTCTAAGAATGATAGTCATATAACGTATATACCGTACTAAATATCAATCTTATATATATCCTGGTTAAAAGAAAGAAAATCGAAACTTGAATGAAAAAACAAAGGAATATTACCTCTCTTTTTTTTTCAGGTGTACCAAAGATCACTTCAGCTAGACTTGTGTCAAGGGCTTGACTTGATCTTGGTTTTCTCTCATCCTCTTCTTCTTTCTCTTCTTGTATGGAATTCCCCTAGCCTTAGCTTGACACTCCTTCACTTCCCTTAAATAAACCCGAATAGCCCCGTTCCCAAAAGGATTATTCTCCGGGACACCCCCGTGTTCTTCATAGGCAGCTCTGAGCCGTCCGATCAAAGCATCTAGGCTTCCCCAAGCTTGCCTTAACGGGCAGGTGCACGGGGCAGGTGGGTCAGGCTGCCCGAAAAATACGCATCCGTTCAAGTGTACTTTAGTCTTACCAAATTGATCGAGGTAACGCAAGAATTCTAGCACATGGTTGTGGTTGCATTGCGAGACTTGAACTTGAGGCCTTTGATTTTTCAAGAATTGACCAAAGGTGTTCCAATCACGACGCTTTTGAGACTCATACCTGCTGAGAGGCTGAGGTGGCGGTGGCGGTGGCTGCCGATGCAGATCACCGCCACCACTTCCAGATCCGCTCGCAACAGGAGATTTTCCTGTGTGGACGGACATGGTTTAGTTAGGAGGAAGAATTATTGTGTATTTTTGGAAGGGGAAGAAAAAGGAAAGTGAAATTAAAATGGTGGTGACATTAGTGGGAAAAGGGGTGAGTATCATATCTTTGAGTCTAGTGAGGAGACATAACATGGGTCCTATTGGGGTGTGCTTTTGTTCTCTCCCTTTCATTTTCAACTCAACTTTATAATTGCACCAATTAAGTTTCTTTCATTTAAATTTAGCTTATTATCTATTCGTATAACTTGTTAGTATAAATAATGTATTGCCATCATTTTCAGCCGCGTCACATAAACTGTACAAAATCCCCCACCCAAACAAAATAATAAATAGTTTTGTCATAGTTGTTAGATGGAAATTTGGGTTACGAGAAAACGTACGTAACAATTATACATAATTATCTATCTTATACGAAGGCATAAATTAAGTTGAACGATATTATAATCTAGTGATAGTGTAAGTAGAAGTATTAACAAGACAAAAACTTTAATCTAATTGGGACATAATTGTGCCAATATTTAACTAACTTGTTCATGGGCTTACTTTAAAAGTGTGCTTAGAATATGAAAAATGGATGAGAAAATGAAAATGATTATCCGAAAAAATATTTTTTTATATTTGTTGCATAACAAAACCAATGTAAAAAGAAACAAAAGAAATGAGAAAAAACTTTGTGTGTAAAATGAGATAAACCATTTTACTTTAAAAAAAAATGAGAGTAAAATGAAAACAAATGAAAAAATAGTGATTAACTCTCTTTCTCATATTTTTTTTTCCATTTATCTTGATTTTTCAACTTTTCAAACACACGACCGGAAAATGATTTTAATTCATTTTCCTTGGTTTTACTTTCGTTTTGCTTTTTTTTTCTTTTATTTTACATGATATTTTTCGGATTTCAAACCCAACCTAAATGAAAAATACAAGTGATGATTAAATCTCGCCGCGAAAACTTATAGCAGTAATTAAACTCACACAGCATATTTAGTGCTTGGCTTCACAACAATGCGCACTTTCAAGAATCTCATGTTTTTGAATTTTCAAACCACAGGAACTAAGAATTTTCAGTGAAATAACTAATCAAGACATGTACGTAAGTAATTTTGTTCATGACAAGTAGACCCAGGGGAGGACCAAAGGGGCGACTTCCAACTGGGGTGGCCGTGACCACTCCGGCAACGATTTTTTGTTAATTTTTTTTTTTTTTATACATGTAATTAAAAAAATTCTGAGATATATGCATTAACGTCCCCCTTAATTAAACAAAATGGTTGCTGGTGTAATGGTAAAATTGAACCATAAGGTAATGGAAGATTAGGAGTTTAAATCATGTTAGCTTATTTTTTTTAAAATTTTATGTTTTTTACTTTGAAATTACCAAATTTTCTAAATATCCATTGTATTTTTTCAAACAATATTACATAAAAAAATATTTTATTGTCCAATGTTATTTGTCTTGACTTAATAATTTTTTTTTATGTTAGGTTGAATATAGAAAAAAAATAAAATTATATTAGACCATGTTTTTTTCTATTCGAGATATTTTTTAGACCACGATCCTTCTCCCAAGAAAATCATTATTCTTGTTCCGCCCCTTACTATACTTACCAGCTAGTAATGGGTTAGGAAGGGATCTATATACTTATAGTGCCACCATTTTTTTTTTTTCAAAGAACGTCTTTGAATTTAGGGATATGGGGGTCAACATCTTCTTTGCACCCAGTAAGAGCTAACAAATCACGGGTGGGTGCAACTTAGCATTCCGTCAAATCGGCCTTGCATTTTCCGACCCAGTCTACCGAGTCTGATGAGTTGACCTAGCTTAAACCAAATTGATTGGGTAAATGCTCATATTTTTTTGTAAATTAAAATGCCTGGCTTTCGAGTTGGAGAATGTTTTACCATCTATTTTAACAAGGCATCACAGAGTATGTAAACGCTTTTTTTTAACATCCCTATGCTATCAAGGAAAAGCTTCCGCCAACCTGATGAATGCGTATTTTAAAAAATACGGCATTGAACCTAGCTAGGCAGGTTAAAATTTGTATTTAAATTAGTATTGCAATATCTCTACACATTTATTATTTATATAGAGTGTGAATTTTACTTCGACAACACCATCACCTCCACTAGTAAAGTAGTACTAATAAAGTAGTACTAATAAAGTAATATTCAACATTTTGAACAATATTGCTAATGATAGCTATATGCTTGTTGAAGTTTTATTGGTTAATGTCTTTATCATACGGACTTTTTCAATTGAACCTGAAAATGGCCCAAAATCTATGAAATCTCAATTTTACCCTTCAATCTTGTTTCAGAAATCCAAGCTTTGGCGGTGACTCTTGAGTGCATGTATATCCATGCAAAAACAATTAGACATAATTAATGTCACGTTTTGGAAATTCAACGTGTTACCCTGGTTAATTTAAATAGGGTTTTTTTAGAACACTAAATTCTGGACTCCACATAATCTTCTTAATTTGGCGTTATGATTTGGAAATACTCTCTTTTTTCCTCTCTTTAGTTTAAAATAATATAAGCATTATTGAGCATCAAGCAAGAAAGACAAAAAAACAAGCATTATGTTGTATACATGATTAGCTTTATCTAGTTTTCATGCTCTAGTTTTTACTTCCATCACCAGAAAACCATATCCTTGTACATCTAGTCCATGTATTTATTTGTTGCACCAAACTAATTAAGTAATGTTGTAATATTTTGTCCTGTTGCTTAAACAATTTGGTTATGTTATTTTCAAAAAATTGTTGAATACGTTGTAAATAAACACAATAATTTCTACGGAAAAGAAATGGGCAAATAAACAGAAAATGTTTTCCTCAAATATATAAATATCAATTACAACCTTCAAAATTAAGAGTATGTAAATATATCGAAATGGACTAAAGTCCGAGACGAGATAACTGTAAGGAGTTTCCTTTAAACGATATTTGTCCCGCTAGCTCTGTTTCTGGCTAAATGGGACACTTCGTTCCCAAGATACAACATCTATCACATGTGACTCGACAGAAACGGCACCGAGCCACGGTCGGGCCGTTGGTGGTGCGGTACTCTTTCTCTATATGTATGCATATGTGTTTGTGTGTGAATATGTATATGTCATGTATTTTATTTCTCATAAAAATCTTATTGAAAATCTTCAAGAAAAAATGGTTGTAAACCATCCTTTTATGCATTTCTATTGTAACTTCTTTTTCCAATAAAGACTCACACTTAATGGGGTAATAAAGTTTTAAAACTCACAATTTTTAATTGCATTCAAAATCATAAAACAAAGTTTTATCCAACAAAAATATGTTTGTCTACACAGCTATCATTGTTGTATCAAGATTTTTCCCAAATATTTTCATACGAAGTTTCTCACTGACTTAATTTGATCTCGATCATCAGGTAAACTTGTTTGATCAGGGGACTAGGCAAATCTTTCCGTCGTCTCCGAAGACTCGTTTTAAAAATAGATAGCTTACAACAAGAACTAGTTATTCTTTAGTGGAAAAGAAGGACAAATAAATTTCGTAATAGCTAGCAAAATACTAATTTTTTTGTTTTCCAGAGCGTATATATCCAAAATACTAACGATTGATTTGCATAATTAAGCCATCCACATCAGTGATAATGGTTTTCTTTTGTTGTAATGGTTTGTATATACAGGTACTAAAGGGACTGTTTTGTCATTTATGGTAAATAAAATTGGATTTTCAGGAAAAGAGCACAGTGAAAGCAACAAATAAACCATGTCCGGTTTTCATTATTTTGGACTTGGGATGATATGGTGGATCCCGCATGTGATTTTCTTCTTGATTAAGTAAATTTTAGTGGACTAAACACATTTAGCTGTAAAAATTCTTTTTATGTGGTTACACATTCTCACAGATCTGATTATGGCGAAAAATAATATATAATTGCATTACATAATGAACATTGGCGCGTATATATATCTGCTCATACAGATAATTATTATTTTAGTCAAATAAAGTTTTTGTCTTATGGAGTACTAATTAGTAGTAAGTTATAAGCTAATTAATTAACTTTAATTAGTAGCATGACTATGTAAATGGAACCGCACATCAAATTCACACAAATTAAAAAAGTTTATTATTTTTATTTTTAATCATTGTTTTATTTTTATATATAAATATTCAATTCCTTGAACGTAATCTTTGGTGGTGCTATTTTTCCAGAACACATTCCAGTATTCCACCTGTCAATCTTTTTACTTTTCCAAATTCAAACTGATCATAATTAAGTGTTTACCAAAAAAATCTATCCGAAATGAGATATCATACTTTTTTTTTTTTTTTTTTTTTATCTTTTTAGACCATTAGACCCACTTTTGCAACATTTCTTATTTACGTGTGTTTATATATATACTAGCGCAACCCGCTTATACGATGCGTGATATAACACGTGTTTAATTTGGTGTGTTGAATTTGTATTTTACCAACATATTCATCATAAAGACATTAAGTGTAAACTAAATTAACTAATTATAAAATTTCAAATGGATACACAAAGTTAAAAACGTAAATAACATCAAAATATAAAAAAATATACCTGATAAATAAACTCATAAATCTATGCAAATCAAAGTAAAGAGAGAGAAAGAATAGAGAGAGGAGGAGATGAATAGTGGGTATAAGAAGTTACTCATTTTTTTACCCATGTATTAGTATTTGCTTTATTTATAATTTGTAGAATTAGAGGGATTTTAGATAATTATTTGTTTTAAGACCTTATAAGAGGTTTACACATAAACTAATAGTATATATATATATATATATATATATATATATATATATATATATATATATATTTATTAGTTGAAAGAACTATTTAAGAGATATTACTCGATTTTCTTTCTCTATTTATGACATATATATTAACATACTCATAGACAATTCTACATATGGTCTTATTTTGTTTAAAGTAAATAATGTTCATAGTGTTTTCTATTTGATAATTAGAATAATTAGTATTTTTTGTTTTTCTGAATTTTTTTAGTTCTTTTCTAGTATCACTTTCCCTATAGCTTTCTTGATACAGAAAATATTCCCATGCATGTTCAATAGAGTTTCATGGTAACAACTCATCAAAGTTGGGGTCAGGAATCATGCAAGACGTGTTTAACGATTCCTGAGCATACATGTCATTTTTAATTATAAACTTTTACTACAATAAACTTAAAAATTAGTGAGAATATGTTTAAAAACAATCTGATAATTTTTCGAGACAAAAATAATATTTTAGACAAAAAAATAATTTTCTTGTCCTCAAATCTAACTTTTAGACATATAATTTGAATTTTTGTTGTGTCCAAAGGCAATCACATACGAGCATAAGAAGACAATTAAAATTTGTCTATAAATACTTTTTGAGACGAAATTAAATTGTCTTGTTATATCCGTATGAGATTGTCTTTGAAGACAATATTTTTTTTAAATTATGTGACTAAAAATTAGATTTTGGTATAATAAATTTATTTTTTTGTCTAAAAAAAAATTGTCAAGAAAAGTTATTATTTAGAGACAAAATTTGATTGTTTCTATAAAAATTGTTCATAATTTTTAAGTTTGCTGTATTGCACACTGAATCTCGTCCCACCAGTGATAGTTTATGGACGTATTTAATGTCTCGATCGTTAGCTAGGTACTTTTAATTAAAATTAGACGTTAGCGCAATATTTAATTTATTTTTGGATAACCTTGAAGAGAACATTAAAACTAAACCCTGTGTTTCGATTGAAGCTGCAGTATTGCATTATTTGATAGGCTGCAAAGAATTTTAATTTGTTCCCAAACAAGTTTTCTGTAAAAAAAAATAAGAATAAGAAGAGGACTTTACTAATTAATGGTTGCCCTTTTGGCTAACCTGTTGGGGAAGGTTAAAACATAGCTCCCTATTTAACATATGATTAGGAATGAGTTTGAGTAATAAAAATATATGAGTGTCAAATGGTTGGTTTTAATAAAATATAATAAAATTGTATGTTAAAAACTTAAAATTTACAATTTTATGGTTGATGAGGGTCTCATGGTCGTCGATAGTCTCCACTGCCAACAACAAATTTTAATATTTATCTGTTCGATTAATAGCTTAGTTTGAGTTTTTTTTTTTTTATGAAATATATCATGTTAATTGGTATATGAGTTGTAAATACACTCGAAGGCCCGTCTTTATTAAAAAAATTCGCCGGCGCTCTAATTTTGAGATAAGATAATCTATATGATCGTTTTAACTTATGTAAAATTGTCAAATTATAAAATGAAATTGTCAAATTATAAAATGAAAAACGGGTGTGGGGGGGTCTAGGACTTAAAAAGCATTGCTTTTCAACCAATCACAGCACGTGGGTCGTGGGCCAAATGTTTTCTTCGTAAATTCGTATCATGAAATGTAGTAATAAATCCTCTTGAGTGGTCTTATTTGGCAATGATTTATTTGATTCTCCAGATAGAGGAATCACTTTAAAAAAAATATAAAAAAAAATTACAAATCCGATACGACCAAATTTATTAGAAATCTGTCACTAAATAACCATTTATGTCAGTAAAATTAAAATCCGTTATCATACCGTCCCTGATTAGAGTGTTGGAAATCAAAGTTTGTCATTAATTCCGTCTGCGATCTAACTTTTTTTTAGTAAATATAAACCCTTCCTTTCGCATTAAAATTTTATTTTGTTTACACTAACTCTTCATTTTATAGACTAATCATATCAACTTGAGTAATTTATTCTTAACAAGAAAACATGCATGCTAAAAGGATATCCAGAATAAACTTGTCGGTGTTAATATTTAATTTATCTTAGTATTATCCTTTCTTGAATATAGCTTGCTATAGGTAGAGAAATTTCTATGTTCTATAATAAAAAATAAAAAATACCGATCATTGCTAAAAAGGTATTAATTGTTGCACAGCCTAAGTTTTGGTTGAGTGTTAATTTTTTCTTTAATTAAGGATGATAAATTTGTTTTCCTCCAAATTAAATTTCTATTTTGTTGTAAATACTGTGTGGCTTAATTAATTATATTGTTGGGTTCTTTCAGTTCACATTTCGATACTAAAGTACTACTGAAAATATATTGGAAACCAAGAAAATCCACTTAATTAAAAAAGTGATCTATATTAATTTAATTCTTATTTAATTTTCACTTCAGAGAAATTTTAATTAAAATGTTAAGACTTGCTTCCCGTATACAAGACCCCTGTTGACGTCCATTCATGTTGCTATGTAGATAAATGAGAAAATTAAACAAAGGCAAAAATAATTTCGAAAAATTATCCAATCAAATCTGGAGTAAATTCTGAATTAACCATAAGCCTTAGGAAAATATATAATCACTAGGAATCGTATCTTCCAGGAAGAGTTGAATTGTAGGTTTAAATAAGTAAACAAAACGTCTTGGAATTTTTTATTGTGCATTTTATAATAGCCCTCCTCAGTTTAAAACTTATGTTTTTTTTTTAATTATATAATCAATAACGCTCACTTTGCTTTTTTATTTTCTTCTTTTACCTTTCATTTCAATGGAGTGCAATATCTAACTATAGTTTTATCGTTCACTTTGTGCGCCTATATATAAAGCTCGGATATGTTTTTTTAATATAAGCAAAGATTGGATATAATTATATTTTGTCAATATTTCAAACATTAGTAATATTAATGGGAGACCCACCTATTATTCTCACCTAAACAAATGACAAAAGCATTCCAAAGAAAAGTAAAAGCTCTTAGCAATTCATAAGGTTCATGATATATGTATGACTATTTGTCAAACTTAAAATTAGGTTGGCCCATTTTATTGTTGTAACGACTTCCACAAACCTAATTACTTAAATGTTTCATATATGAACCTCTTTGACCATTATTACAAGTTTAAATTGGCCATCACTTAATTAATACTTATATGACCTTAGGAATTTAGTTGTCAAATGTCTGGAACGGATCATATGTGTACAATATCACTATAAATAATCATACGTTAGTAATGACATATTCATCCACACTTGTCAAGAAATCAGAGTTTATCGACTAAAAAAAAAAAGTTATCATCCCAATAAAAAAGTTGAGATAGAAACAATTTACTTTGATTGTCGTTAAATTTTAACAACAGTTTCGGAACAAAAAATATTGTTAAACTGTTTTTAATTTAGCGACACTCAATTTACCATAAGTTTATTAACAGACGATTTGATGATAAACTAACATTTTTTTAAAGTATATATATATGAATCATGTGTACTATATACTTAAATTTACATAATAAATATATTTGACCAGTACAACATTATTTTTACCTTTTTGGTACATCAAATATTATAAATAGTCATGAGTAATCGTACCGGCGACCTTACCTTTTTATGTAGATGTAAAGTGGTAGGTTTATTTTTACTGATTTTGAGAAGTCACTTAACTTTATACAATTTTTCAGCTTTGTTATCAATTTGTCTATCATAACCATATGCCATTAATTTTCATTAATTTAGTCTTTCATTCAAATGTTTTTTCACTTTTATACGGTCCTATTAACTTTATACAAATTAAAATATAATATTTTAGTACTAAGAAATGACGAAAGTTCCTTTAAAATAAAATAAGGTGAAATTTCCATACATCAAAATTAAATTAACTATAAGGGAAGTTGACCGTGCAAGGGTATTTTTGTTGATAAAAACCTAAAATTTAGGGAATATAATCACTTGAGGTTAGTACTATAATACTGTGGGGAACGCGATTGTAAATCCCTTATTTGGAAATTTGGACATGCTAATATCTACATAAATTAAACTATCACTTCAATAAAATAACCCGATAGCAACAATTAGTCTGTTAATATACGGTTTGTTGCAGAAAATTCAGCAACAGTATAGTAACAGTTATCAGTACTTAGCAACAAAAATTGTTGCTATACTGTTGTTAAATTTCAGCAACAAGCCGTATAGTATCAGATAAACTGTAACTAAACTGTTGCTATATGAATTTTTTTTTTTTTTCGAATATATGGAAGAAGATAAATTTCATCACTAAAAGAAAATATAGAATAGTATATGTTATGTTTACGTTACAATCAATGTAGGCAACATCATTTCATTAATGGTACGGAAAATTATCAAGAAATGCTTTATGTTTAAAAGTCCAGAGACCCGTTCTTCACGTGATTAATTGGCCCCATTACCCATTGTCTTTATACTTAAGTACATAATAGGAGAAATTATTAAGAAGGTCACGAAAACAAAAGTGACAGGCACGAAGCCAGATTTTCGATTGAGCGGTTGCATAATATAATGAATATATATCTTAATTTTTTTTTAGATATGATAAGCGTTTTGCAAATGATGTTTCCAATTCTTCAATATTCTCCCATGATTGATTAAATTGAACGATAACAATATATCAATTGCATTTTAATAAATTCAGACTATATAATTTATTTATATTTAGTACAACTTAAAGAGATTTACTAGCGGTTTTAAATTTCAATATTTATGGAGATTTTGAGAAATTATACAATGTTTATAGACTATTTTTTTTTTTAAAATGAAACTCAAAAAAATATTATTATCACAACATATAATACACAGATAATAGTACCAATGTAATATTTTTGTTCTTTTAGCTAGTATTGAACATTGGTTTTGATTTTTATTCTCTATTCCTTTCTCTCATTTTACAGCATAATATTTTTCTCCTCATAAAACAATTCTTAGTTTCCTTTATCACCTATATATGAACTTCCAGTTAACCTAAAAAAAAATTAAAAAATTCCAATTAACCGGCACCTCGAATCATGAAATAATATGAAATTTAAACAATCAAGATCTTCAAGTACCTAATTAATGTATAACCACATGAAAACGAATATATTCGATTCAGTACTGAAACTCTTTAAGAGGTTATCGACCGCAGAAGGAAAACATGTTCTCAACATTACTATATCCTTCAAACGCATCTTGGGAAAAATATTCATAGTGTTATCAGTTTTCAAAAGGCGTAATATACTCATTTCTCACGATCACTGCTAGCATGCTAGGACATGTTTTTTCTGGTCAAATAAACTGAAGCCTCAACCTTATGTTTCTGCATACGAAATATGTTTTATGTTTCAAAACTTCTAGTCCGCTAATAACTGAAGCTTATAGTTTACGATTTGATTGTGTATGAGCGTTAGATAAAAACTATATTTGAGACGCACAGTAACGAATTGGCAAAATTTGTACAACACTTAATTGTCATATGTCTTGGAAAATTAAAACTCTAGTTGAAGATATTCGTAAACTCGGAGAAGAAAAATATTGAGTTTTTGTTTGGGGGTCACGTGAAACTAATAGACCGGCTAACTATTTAGCAAATTATGCTAAGAAAAAACTTGTAATTTTTTGTTCGGCTTTTATGCCTGACCAACTACGGTCTTATCTTTGTAATGATTTAAATTAATATAAGTCTTATTTGTTTAAAAAAAAAGGAAGAAGCATGTTTTATGTTTCTGCATACTAAGTATGTTTTATGATGCTATAAAAAAAAGAGAGTATGTTTTATGTTCCCATATATATATATATATATATATATATCTGAATAAGTTTTAGGCTAAGGCCCAGCACATAGCTTCAAGTTCAGTTGGTTTATTGATAATATTGAATAAATGGGCTTTCAATTACCAAGTCCAGTGCAAATTGAATGTTTGTTAAACACGGAAAAATGATACATTTAACACTTCACAGAAGTTACAGAAACCAAGTTTTATAATTTATACATTTGTGTGACTGACTGGCAACTAACTGCATTTGAATCTGTGCTGATTGTTGAATGATTCCTTAATTTTTTATTTCCAAAATTGTTGACCTAGATCAAAGCGATTCATTTATTATCTAAGCATCAAATATAATTAGAAATGTACTACTAGTACTTTGCAAGTTGTAATTTATCAGTAAGACCAACATGTTAAAATTAAATAAAAATTTATGTGTACATCCGAGAAACGAAGTTTCTTCTGTTTAATAAAAATGACAAATTTACAGCAATAAGTAGATTACAAAGATCTAGTCAAACACCAACTCCCTATATTTATTTATGGTACCAAGTCAACTATTATCACTCTTCACTGACATAGATTTGCTACCCCATTATGTTTTTAATACTAGTATTAAAGAGATGCTCAAGACTAGAGATCTATAATGGTTTTATGATAAAGCTGCTCTTCACCAAAACTATCATACAATCATCAAAATTATGCAATCATTTTGGGCGTTTGTAGTTATAGATGCTCAGCAATAACCATGAACCTATAAAAAGAACAAGATCTTAGACTTGCAATAATAGATGTACCCCAGACATCAATTCACTACAAAAATATTTATTAAAATAGTGACATAAATTGTGATTGTTTTTTTTTTTTTACGAGTTTATTGTCTACAACTTTTGTGACAGTTTGTAACGGTTTCTTAAAAAAATGACAGTTTTATGATAATTTTTAAAAATTATAACAGTTTTGTGACAGATTTTGACCATCGCTAAGATGACCGATCAGCCGTGAATAGCGATGATCAGATGCAACTATTTTGAGGTATTTGGGAATAATAATTGGTCAGTCTTATTGATCACTCCTACAATATTGTTATTGATAATTTGTGTTACAAAACTGTATATAAATGCTAACTTTGACATAGATTATCATAAAATTAGTGGCTAAGTTTTTGACAAGATCTTCATGACTAATACAACAATACGGAAATAGAGCGAGATAAATTTCATGTGTAAAAATGGACAGAACAATGCAATTGTCAAATAGTTACACCATTGGTCGTACGAGCAAATAATTACACTTACTATTAATTAAAATGAGATTAATACAGAAGCAGAACCTCATATAAAGGAAAATTCTCAATTTTTTTTTAGCAAGTATATGTAAAAACATCTTTTTTCCCACTAATTTAACTTGTAAATATGTGATGATGTGCTAGTGATGAAATTTGAAAAGAAACAAAAAATGCAGGTAATATTTTCATTAACTTTGAGCTTGCTACGAACTACTCCAAAAGGGAACTTTATGAAATAATTAAAGTATGGCTGAAGGAGAATGTTTACTCAAATCGATGATAAAAGTATTATTTTCAATCACTAATTAGTACTAATTAACACGATATATATATATCATACTATTAATATAAGCAAACTAAATAAAAGTTGATTCTGTCAAATTTTATCCAATTTTTTCAAAAATGTCATTACTCTATTTTAATAATCACTAATGTATCTAATCTAATTAATTAACAATTTGTTCTCACAATATTTTTTCTAATTACGGATGTAGTCTAAATTAATTAACAATTTATTTTAACCTGAATAACTACAATAAATGATAACAAATCTGAATATTATGTTTAAAGTAAAATATATTAAAGTAAGTTATATATAAATTTTTACATAGTATATATATATAAAATATAACATTAACTCTCATTAGTTTAAGTCCCTACACACCAAACCCACACGATTCCCGGATACATATAAATCCACTGAACAAGGACAATTTCATTTTTTTTTATACTAATAAATGTTTTCATCTTTTTGGCTAACCCCTGACTTAAATACATAATTAAATAGATTATACGCCTCTGAATTTTGATAAATAGACAACTAAGACCACCTATTTTCAAATTAGGCATATTCACCCCTCTAGGCTAAAATAAACGCATTTACGCCCCCTTGTTGTTTACTTTATTAACTTCATTTTCGTTAGTTGTCCTGTCATGCTTAAAAGTTTGTGATTTTTATTATTTAAAAAACATATCTAATAGAACAAATTAATAATAACAATTCTAACCATAACGGCGATAATCTACTACACATGTTAAAAAGTTTAGTTCACAACTTCCTTTTAAATTAGTTGGTCCTTTTTATAATATAGTTATAAAATTTGTATATTCTTTACCTTAACAGTTACACTAAATTACATTTGCTATATGAATTTTGCAAATCTAATATGGTATATTTTTATAAAAATTTATTTACAAGAAATGCTAATGCTATTTATCCAAGGACAAAATCATGTCTTTTAGGATACATGAAGCTAACGACAAGGGACGTCGACTCCCATTTCTGAATAGTAAAACATCAAATAATGCATAGAGGTCGAGCATAACACCCTGTAACCATGTCATGTTAACCTCAAATAATTAAAATAAAATAAAAAATTAACACTTATTTTTCATAAAATAAAAACAGTGTAATTTGATAACTGTTAGGCTTTACAACATCAAAACTTTTCTTCTCCCTCTCCCCTCCCCTATACATAAAAATGCTCATAACCTCCCCTACACATACAAATGCTCATAACTAAAACTAAGAGGATGTAAGTGCATATACAAAAACCTAAGGAAGTGTAAATATAAAAAAAAAAAATTACACTTTATATATATTAACAAACATATACATACATACGCGAAAACTCGAAAAACAAAAAAAATTTCGGGTCGGTTTGGGTTTACAATAAAACCGAACCGAAAAACAGAAAAAGCCCAAAAAAACCTAAACCGGATAGAAAAAAACAGGTTCGGTTTGGTCCAAAAAATAAAAAGACCAAAACCGAAAAAAACAAACCGTGCTGGATTTCGGTTTGACAGAAACCGAACCGGACCAAACTGGGCTCTATACAGATACATATGAACAATACAGAAACTGGGAAATGAACAGTGAATAATTAAACACTCCCAGAATGTCTTGCAGAGTTGGCAATGTCCTCTTCTTCCATTAAAACACTCCATCTTTTATATATATTTATATTTATATATACATACAACATTTATATAAATCACATATAGTACTATACATTTATATATAAATAATAAATAACTTGTCTGTAAACACTCCCAATCAGCAGTTAACCTGCTACTATCACTTCACCTACTCTCTCTCTCTCTCTATATATATATATATATATATATATAAATATATCTATCTTTCAATCTTAAGCAAAAAAAAAAAGAAGATTACATTGAGAAACATAGAAAGAGGGTAATTTTCAATTATAAAAAATATATCTATGTTTCAATTTCAACAAAAAAAAAAAAGGATTACATTGAGAAAAATTGAAAGAGGGTAATTTTCAGTTTTGTATATATATTATATATATATATATATAGAGAGAGAGAGAGAGAGAGAGAGTTTAAGGATGCCTTTGGTGAGGTTTCCAGTGAGGAATGAGTATGGATTGGGGAAGCCGGAGTTGTATGTAGAGAGGGAGAGAGAAGACCCGAAGGCGATGCTAGAGGGAGTCGCGGTGGCGGGGCTGGTTGGGATCTTGCGTCAGCTAGGCGATCTCGCTGAGTAATTTTCTTCGACTTTTCTATCTTTAGTTTTTTTTTTTTTTTTATGGTTTTTGTTTAGGGATATTGGTTTAGTTCATTATTGAGGTTGATGAAAAAAGATTGGATTTTTAGGCTTTGATTTGAGTGTGAATTGGGGTAAGTTTTGGTGGGTAAATCTTTGAATTCTTTTATTTAATTTTTATTAGTGTTTTGAAGTTGTGACAATGTGTGTGGGGCTTAATCCAATATTTTCAGTTTCTGGATGTTTTGTGTTCGTTTAGGGTGTTGGAGTTATTGGTTTGGTTTATTAATTGAGTTTGATGAAAAAAGATCGGATTTTCAGGCTTTGATTTGAGTGTGAGTTGGGGGAAGTTTTGGTGGGTGTATCTTCGAATTCATTTATTTAACTTTTATTAGTGTTTTAAGTTGTGACAATGTGTCTGGGTTGTATTTATTTTTATTTTTGTTTGGGTTATTGGTTCTATTGGTTTGGTTTATTAATTGAGTTTGATGAGAAAAGATTGGATTTTTAAGGCTTGGTTTGAGTGTGAATTGGGAGAAGTTTTGGTGGGTAAATCTTCAAAAATAAATAAATTGACTTTAGTTAGTGTTTTAAGTTATGACAATGTGTTTGGGTTGTATTAGCAGTTGGGGCTTAGTCCAAAATATTTTCAGTTTCTTTGTTGATTTTGGGATTTTCTTTGTGTTTGTTTGGGGTGTTGGTGCTATTGGTTTGGTTTATTAATTGAGGTTGATGAAAAAATTTTGGAATTTTAGACCTTGATTTGAGTGTGGATTGGGGGAAACTTTGGTGAATAATCTTCAAAATTTATATATTCGACTTTTATTAGTGTTTTAAGCTGTGACAGTGTGCCTGGGTTGTATTAGCAGTTGGGGCTTACTCCAAATCAGTGTTCTAAAAGGCGAGCCCAGGCAAAAATTAGGCGGAGGGCACCTAGGGAATTAGGCGAGATTGTGATTAGGCTGGGATTGAGCGGAATTAGGCATGATTAGGTGCTAGTAAACTTATTTTCGCATAAACCCCGCCTTGCGCCTTTTAGGACATTAGTCCAAATTATTTTCAGTTTCCATCTTGATTTTAGGATTTTTTATATTTTTATTGGGTGTTGTAGATATTGTTTTAGTTTTTTAATTGAGTTGATGAGAAAAGATTGGATTTTTATGCTCTGAATTGATTGTGAATTGAGAAAGTTTAGGTGGGTTAATCTTCAAATTCTCTTATTTATGGCTTTTATTAGTGTTTTAAAATTCTGACAGTGTGCATGTGTTGTATTTGCAATTGGGGCTTCAACCAAAGACTTAAATTAGAGTGTGAAAAGTACTTACTGTTAACCCTCAATTATTGCAGATTTAGCTAAATCTTCAAATAAAATCTTGCATGGCTTTGAAAATCTAAGTTTTAGCCTTTTAGGTGATTTATTGACTTCGAAGTATCAACGACAATTGGGTTAGATTCAGATATAAGAAACCTTGCAGTGTATGTAGTTTAAATTTCGTTCATTGATTGAAGTAGATGACATAACATTAGTATTGTTTTAGACCCTAATTTGAGTGTGCATTGAGGGACATTTTGGTGGGTCAATCTTTTGAATTATCGTGTTTATTTGCTTTCATTAGTGTTTTGAGTTCTGACTATGTCTATGGGTTGTATTAGCTATTGGGGCATAGTTCAGAGATGGAGTTTAAAAAGTTCCTCATCAATAGCTAATTCATCAGTTGAAATCTTGCATGGTCTAAAAGACTAAATTTTAGTTGGTTTATTATGTTCCGAATATCATAGAAAATCGGGTCATATTCAGATATCTAGAGTCGACTGTTTTTACTCGAATGAGTTAGAAATGAATCGAACAATACACTTTTAATTTTCGTGGGTTAATAAAAAGTTTTTAATTGCTAGCTGGACCCTCACCATTTAGTCCTATATTAAGTTAGATTTTCAAATGAAATCTTGCATGGCCTTAAAAGACCCAGTTTAGATGATTGGTTGAGTTCTAAATGTCAGTGAAAAATGAATTGTACTCATATATTTCAAGTCGAAGGGGAATATTCCAATTAGCTAGAAATGAATTGACCTGAGTTCAGTTTGCAGCATGCGTCAAAGCACTTTTGCTTCTAGATCTTATAACTAAGGTTTTGTATTAACGTACACTCGTACAGACATGCCTTGTCATATACAGCAATGAAAATAACATTTCTTTCTTTTGCGATCCCTTAATACCAACTCAATGGTTATCGGTTTCCTCATTAACCTATATGCATCGGTCAACACTGATAGTTCCGTAGTTAACACTTTAATAATACCATTTTGATTAAATTGCAGTATATTTATATACAAGTTGAAGTTTTCCATCTTCTCTAGAGCAGTTTTTGTATAATTGGAACATTATGCTAAAGCAGAAATTGTTTGTCGTAGATTTGCGGCAGAGGTTTTTCATGGACTACAAGAGGAAGTAACAGTTACATCTTCTAGAAGCCGAAAACTGATGATTCGTGTAGAACGTATTGAATCATCACTTCCTTCACTCGAGAAGTCCATGTTGGCTCAGAAAAGCCACTTACACTTTGCTTACACAAGGGGTATGACTGAAAAAAAAACTTAAATTGATTTATTTTATTTTTCCGGATTCTTAGTTTAAAACTTAGTTAGCCGTTGCAGCTGATATAAGACAATGCGTTAGTGGTCTTTTGCTGTTTTGTTTTCTGACATTCTACAACAAGTACCAAATCTGGAGGTAAAATTTTGCTTTAGCAATAGAAACCATGATTTATGACTTAACTAGTCAAGGATAGTTGTTATCAGAATATCTAGATTCGGCAAGACCACTTTATTTTTCAGAAGGTGTATACAGTACCATTTGTACTTTTGGAAATACTTTATTTGGTTTCAAGCACTGACGGTTCAGGATTAAACTTCAATTTTTGTTTGGATTTTATATGGAATGGGAATTTGTGTAACAATTAGGTCCTTTCATTTGATATCGGCAGGGCCAGATTTTTAGGTCCTTTAGTATTATTAGTTGTTGTGCAGGTTCTGTTTGGCGGGCTCATTCCAAAATTGAGCAAAACCACTTTATTAATGGTGACTTACCGGAGTTTATTATGGATTCCTACGAAGAATGCTCTGATCCACCACGCCTACACTTGCTTGACAGGTACAGTTTACTTTTTTATTTTCTGGAACATAGTATTTACTATTTACTAATCTGAATGTCTTGTTAGTTTGGATTATTGCCCATAGTCAAGTGCTTGTTTCTGATACATCCTATTTATTTTTCCAGATTTGACAGAGGTGGCCCTGGATCTTGCTTGAAAAGATACTCAGATCCTACTTTCTTTAAGAAAGCGTCGGCTCTCTCCCGGGAACTAAATGGCGAAAAATCATCAAAAAGTAGGAAATCTTCTAGAAGCAAGGTAAGCCATGTCAAAAGAAATTTGAAAAATTATGTTACCTAGCCATAGATAAAGGAAAGTGAAACTTGGGAACTAACTACTTGCATGCTGAATTTGAATTCCAAAAAGCTGTGACATTTTGTGTCAGTATGTTTGTATTGTTGTCTCTCTCTTTCTTGGCTTTGCTGCTTAACCACTTTTTATCTGTAGCTTGTGCAAATTTATTACTTCTGCCTTACTTTATAACTCATAACTGAGAAAATCACTTTTCAATATTGAGCAGAAAAAGAAATCCCGTCATAAAACTGTAGCATATCGTGAGCCATCTATATCCAACCATACAGACAGGTAAATTTACTGCATACTTTTTTATCAGTATCTACATACAATATCGGGAATATTATACCACTCTAGCTTGTAAACGCCATCTGCCAGCTTAAGTAAGAAGTTTTTTTTAATCTAATTATGCAGACCTCAGTTTGCTTCTGTACAACCGGATGTTCAAATCTCTGTCTCTCCCTCTCATACCGTATCCACATATGGCGGTACAATAAAATCCGACCAGGAAGAACAACCAAATGCTTTTAGTTTAAGAACAGATTCTAATTATATAGAATGTATCTTCCACCCAACTGGCCCCGTTACACCTGAAGAAATTGAACCTGAGAATGTATCCTTTACGAGTTCGCAAATATTGCCAGATCATAGTATCTTCGATTTAGCCTCGGTCGATGAATGTTCCAGAGATGTAGACAGTGACAATATTGTACAAAATTCGTTACAAGAGCAAATAAGGGCCAGTTCATCTTCTGTTAGTTGGGAGGAAAAGGAAGAAATTGTAGAGCCGACAATTCGTCAAGTTGAACATGTGGAATCTGAAGGGAAAGGAGAAGTTAAGAACAACGTTGGAGACATTGAATCTTCGGTTCATAATGAAGGCTCCTCTATGACTAGTCAAATTCTGTCTGATGATGTGGACAGTGAGCCTGATAATTTCATGGATGCTCTTAATACAATTGAGTCGGAACCTGAAATTGATGCGGACTTCCAAACAAAACATGAAGTGGAGAGGTCTTTACATAAAAATAACGAAAGAGTAAAAGATCAAATTCCTGGGGAAACAGCCCATCATATATATGATCTACCATCACAAACAGAACAAGTGATGGAGAGATCTTTCAGTTTAAATAATGGCGGAACCAAATGTGATTTACCTATAGACCAAACCAAACAAGAACTGGAGCAGTCTTGTAATTTGGACAGTGAGGGAACGAAAGACGAAAACGATGAAGTTATCATGGATAATTCCGATTTTCAATTTTCGATATTAGAATCACCCTTTGATAATCCATTCTCTTCTCAATTATGTGTACATGAAGATTTATCTAAAATAGCTGAAGAATCTTCTGCTACAGCCATCTCCGCTAATGATACAATTGTTGAAAATGTAAACACAGAAACTCTCAGCAGAAGCTCTGCCTCTGAAGAATTGAATCCGCAAATTTTATTGAATAATGAGGTCCAATTTGAATCTGGGGAATGCCAAACAAATTTCGAAGAGAAAAATACCGTTCAACCAGTTCACGTCTGGACAAATGGAGGCCTACTAGGACTTGAACCATCAAAACCTCCCGTTTATGCAGATGTTGGTAAAGGTTCTTTAGGTCAAAGTAATGGTTTGAACAATGGAGATCAAGGAAGAACAGATGAGTTAATTCAGAGCTCAGAAATTATTGAAAGAAATTCTTCGAAATGCTCAACGTCGTACCAGGATGAGAGCAATGCAATGTCCGATAAAAAAACGTCTTGGAGGTTTTTGTCAGCTGTTTTAGATACAAAACGTGAAAAGAACGGTTATTTTCAGCTTAGTAACAGTTTTAACAGCAATCTTGCTCAAAGTTTCGGTAGAATAAACGGGATAATACCAAAAAATGAACAGAAAGTTCCTGCAGATGGTAGAGCTTTAAGTAATGAAGCTAATCAACTCGGTGATATGTCAAACGGGTCTCATATTTCCGTTCTTAGCAATAGAATTCCTTTAAATGATTTTCAAAGATCTCTAGTAAACAATGAGACTCGGGGGTATCGAACACTCAGTGACATACATCTCAATCCTATGCATTCGCCTTCTTCTTCTCCGCCACTTCAGCATATGAAAATTTCTTTCCAACCCGCAAATGATTCGGGAACTTCAAAATTAAAATTGAAATTTCCTGAGAGCGGTTCATATATGCTCCCTTCTTTTCAGTTGGTACCTGAGCCAAATTCTTCACATCATGATATCCGTTCAGAATCTGATGATGATACGTTTTGTAGATCATCTCCGTATATGTCCGATGATCGTCCTGGTAATGAATCCGAATCAGATTCGGAGCAATGGGACTCTGATGATAATCTCCAAAGTAAGGAAAATTTACGTATACATAATTTATTGCTAAAAGGATCTGTTTCAGACTCGGCAGAAAGTGAGGAAAATAGACATGAAAGCATTGATGTTGATTATGGATTTGAAAATTCGTATGCTGGAAATTGTTCAGAACCTACTAAGGCCAACTTATTACCTGATATTCCAAGTTTGGGCGCTATGAATCCTTTATTTGAACAAGAAATGAAGAATTTGTCCGATGAAAATAATTTTAGGAAATTGCACTTTCCCGAAGAGTGTACACCACAACCTCCGCCTCTCCCTCCATCGGGATGCTGCAATATAAAGCCAAGTTTTAATGTTATTACTATTGCCGAGCAGAAGTCCAACTTGGAAGAAAAAGTTAATAATGGAAACGATTTGAAGCTTTTTAGCTCTACCATTGCTTCACAAACGAATTTGGATTCAGTTAATCAACATATCTTGGGTTCTATAAATACTCCGAAGTTTGATACGAACTTACTTAAGCAACATCTAGAGAATGACAAGGATGTTGTACTTCCATCAAGACAAGAGGTAAAAATACTATAAGTAATACTGTATATCTTTATCATATAACACGCTATTAAGGTGGGAGCCATTTTAGGGCCTTGGAGTTGTTTCTTCCGCATTGTCATTCTTATTTTTTCCTTTATCAGAAGATTAAATCGTTCTCCATAAAGCTGTTTTTTGCACTAACAGAAATACTATGTTATATACATCACTTAGGAAGCAGAAAAAATACTAATTAGCTTTCTACTCATCTAGAATGAACTGACAGAATGTTTTCATGGCTAATGTGTAATAATGAAACTTTACAGCCGGAGGAGAGAGGATCTAGTGGGAATAAAGAAGTTAATCAGATCCGAAAAGGCAAAATTGTTGATGAAAAGGAAGATTTCTTGCAGCAGATCAGAACACAAGTGAGTTCAACCTTTTATGTTTGACATTATTTTGAAGTTTGCTATTGTTATCCTCATCTTCATCCTATTTGTAGTTTTGATTGGTAAATTTCATATGCGACTATAATGCCAAAAAAAGGGTGAACACTGAACCCTGTACAAAGGTCGGTTAGATGTTGCCAAATAAGCTCTTTAGTACTGGAGTATATCTAAATATCTGGCCATTATTTTTGTATTCTTCTTTTCCACAAAACTTTTAGTAGAAGTCTCATGATTAAGATTATCTACTTGTCAACCGAGCCCAAAAATGTAGATGACTATTCGAAGTTTATGCTAAAGTTTAAATTAAGCAACCAGAACATGTGAAGCAGTGCTAGGTTCTATGTAGATAAACCATTTTGAGTTCTCACACCCAATGGTCCCCATCCCCCAGCATACCAAACTAAACCCAAAAGGCAAAAGGATAGATGAAAGGGGAAAAAACTCACCTATTTGCTCCCAAATGATTCACCTATTGGGGGTCAATTACAGTTCTATACACTCACTAGCAAGATTTTTCAATTTTGTACACCCAACTGTTATTTTATTTTATTTTTGTAGTAATTCATCAGACTCTTCTTTTTTCTCATATAATAGACCCCCCGTTGCATTTTCCGTCAAATTGAGTGCCCAAAATTGAAATTTCTGATAGCTGGGAGTACAAAACTGATATTTGATGCAAAAATTCACAAGTGTACGAGTGAGAAATAAATAAAAAGTCTAGTGCCCTAATTAAATAAACTCATATTTTAAGTGTCCTAAATCGAAAAAATCGTGAATAGGGTGTTTAAAACTGTAACTAGCATACATACGCATTATTATGAAATGTAATTCGATTATATGGCACTACTTTCTAATTTTCTGTGAAAGTCTGTTGGCTCCATGTTTTCCATATTTTAAGCATCCTAAAATCTAGTCGCAACGCTCAAGCATGATCTTCTTTATCATCCATTAAGTGATCATATAGCTTGTTAGTTTGCTGACTTGCTTTCTTTCGGTTTAAAATTTGCAGTCATTTAACCTTAGGCGTACAGGTATCATGACGGAAAAGCCAAATGTCACAACCGGACCCGTAACTAATGCCAGAGTGGTAGCAATTTTGGAGAAGGCGCATGCCATTCGCCAGGTCTGATAACAAATTCATTTATAATTAAATTATTCCCTCTGGTGTCAATTCTCTTGTTTGCCCCTATGCTTAACCTTCCCACTAATTTTTTTAGGTAATTGGATGCGACGACGGGGAAGACGAGGATAGCTGGAGCGAAGCCTGATCTTTAAATGTTTATGTAGTCATTATGTAACATTTATGTACATGTGGATAATCGCAGCCCGTGTAATTATATTGTAGTTGGGTTTTTAGATTGGCATTCTTGTGTATTGTTTGATAGTTGCAATAATCTGTATGGCTGTTATTTCGAGATAATTTTTTTTTGTGTTAATTAAGTTTCATTTTTTTTTTTGATTTTACGAGTTTTTTATCTTCTTTTAACTCAAGTTTTACATAGGGGCAATTTGGGTAGTCTTGTTCATTATCTTGAAATAAATGGTTAAATCGTGCAGTTACATTACATATATTTCTTAACCCGATATTTATGTAGATAATGAGCAGGTTAACAATCACTCACTATACAGAAATGTTTATTCTAAGTGTTGACTTTTTTTTTTATATATACCATGAATTTACACTAGAAAATGATCAGTTGGCATTCATCATGTTTTTTTCACATAATATAATCGCTTATGTAAACTTGGCACCTTTATGAATCATATCTGGCTTTAATTATAATACTACATTAGGCCAAGATAAACCAACTTCTCAGCTCTTCAAGTTAAACTTTGCCAGTCAAAATTTTCTATGGAAGTCGGAAAATGTTTATTTTTAAATGCAGGTAATTAGCCACGGGACAACGTATATTGTAGGAGCATTCTGTTGAATACGCACCAAATTAAAACGATCAGAAATCGATTTATCTTCCCTCAGGATCGATGAAAAGCCAAGAATAATAGTATGTTTAGCTAGAATTCTTCGTAAGCAAGGAACATGAATAATTCATCTTATGAGCTGATAACTAACTAGAATTTATAAAAACAAAGCGCTTGGAGAGGAAAAACTTTAAATCTCAACTTGCTTGTCAATCCGCTTAGGAAGGGAGTTACCAGCGCTGCTAAATATATTACAAGCGTTGCTTAACACGTTTTAAACAGTTAATAGCGTTCGTAAACACATTACAAACGTTTGTAATCTTTTAACAATCATTTATGACATATTTACTACCTACAATTGACCGGCCATGGGTTCGCCCAATTCTGAGGCAGACCTTATCAGATTGTTTTATGCAAGGGTTCGGTCAATCGACTCAATTCTGAGCCGAACCTTGTCAAGTAGTATAATTAGTCATTTATTGATAATATGTAATTAAGTTACAAGTAATCCTTCATCAGATTGTGTGGCCTGTCAAAGACTTGGGGTTAAATTCCATGATTTGGCGATCTTTTGGTTTCACTACATTCTTATTCTCGCAATTTCAGTATGAATATAAGAAAATGCATATTTTAACAAGGATTGGATTTCAACATTAAGGTTTCCATTTTGCTTTTGTCCATATATGTGTGGACATGGAGTCTGCAATGTATATTAATTAGAGTATCCGCATCTCATAACTTAAAATATAATTTTTTTAAAAATTTAAATATTATGATATAAAAAGTGATATGAATCAAGAACCCTATAAATTTCTTAAATTTAAGGAAACACAAAATTCACATTATATACGAGAAATGTATATGATTCTCTAGATTAATATAATAGTAATAAAATATCATATGGTCCATATTTATGTGGTTGTAATATTGTTAGGATTATTAAATGATAATAAAAAAATAAAAAAAAATAATGTAGACTTATTATAAAGAAATTAATAGAAAAACTAAAATTTTGTGTAAATATAAACGGTTTATTAAAAGATATAAAATGTGTTAAATTTGATAAAAAAGTTAATATGCTGATACGGTAGCTCTTGGCCGTACTAAAATGACGGGAGATGCAATTTGACTAAATATTATCACATGACAAAAAAACATTTTCCATCTTGATCGTACACTAAAAAAAATATCCAAATAGCGACGGGATTAGTGACAGTATTTTTTGTTACGAGCTTATTAACGACGGTTTTTGTGACGGCTTTGTGACAGTTTAGTAAATTTATAACAGATTTGTGACAACTTTTTAAATTAGTGAGAATCTTGTGATAGTTTTTTACTCTCACTAAATCAAATATTATTTTGTAGTGGTAGTATTATTATTATTATTTTTTTTGAAAGCATGTCATACTATATGTTTGTATAAGAGATTTCGTATACAAGTTTTTTAATTTTATTTTGTCATGTGATAATTATAAACCTATTAAATCGCCTTATTTGCAAATAATTACAATAGCTTAAACTGTAGTACTGTACATGTAGTGGGATAAAAAAAAACTTATTTTATGAGGCCTAAATCTAAACCTAACGTGAGTGAAATACCATGTACAAACATGAGGTGATGTTAAAGCAAGTGCTCTATATAATAGTGGGAATGAGGGTGCACTACAAAATAATGCTTGATTTAGTGAGAGTTAAAAGCTGTCACAAGCCTGTCGTTAATTTAAAAAGTTGTCACAAATCTGTCGCAAATTGACTAAACTGTCACAAAACCGTCACAAAAACTGTCGCTAATAAGGTCGTAACAAAAAATACCGTCACTAATCCCGTCGCTATTTGGGTATTTTTTTGTAGTGGTGATTAATTATTTTAGATAAAGCTCATTCATTAGATGCTTTTCAAGCTCAGTGTTTGTAAATAATTTTTCTGGAAATAGCAGCCAGGCATAATTGTGTATACAATTAATGCCAATAATGCAATCAAGGCATAGATAATTCAGAATGAACTTTTTCAATTTAAATGATTAAATCATGTCCCTATAGTAACTGTCTCTGTTAACCTGATCATCTATATAAATATAGGGTCTTTACAAATATTTGTAATGTATCTGCACTATTTTATATAGACAATGATCAGGTTATAATAATTACACTCACTATAGTTAAATGATTTAAATTGCAAAATTTCTTTCTTAATTACTTATGCCTCATCATTAACTATATGCATTATTGGCATTGCATACACAATTATGCATGTTTGCTATTTTCGAGATAAAATTCTTTACAAACACCTAGCTTGAAAAGCATCTAATTATATGAATGCGCATTTAAAGACTAGAGCAGAAAAATATTGTTACTTTCTTCCCAACCTTTGCTAATTAATGCATAGAAGCAAATGAAATCGAATAAAATCAAAGTGATTAACACTTTAGAATCTTTTTGAGCAGAAAAATTCTAAATTACTTTAAGCGTAATAACTATTTGCAGGTTATAATAATTTCTAATCAATGAAATAGTTAATCAAGAATCATGGAAAAAGAAACATTTAATTAGCTGGGTAGACTTGCTGTTGATAGCTAGCCTCCTTAGTCTTAAGTCTTCTAAAATTAATATAAAATTTTCCAGACGATATTTTTAAAACTTTAGCTTGTGGGTTACCCATGACAGCTATTTCTTCAAATAAAAATATAATTAAACGTTCAAACGTGTACATACTATTTTATTTTCTGTTCTTGAATATGATGAAGGCATTGGAATAGACCAGTTGCCAAATTTACAATTAATTAATTGGTTGAGAGTTGAGAGACGAATGAATATATATGATCATGTAAATTATATGATATGCGTCATTGTCACGCAAACTAATTAATTTTAGCATGTTTCAAGAGAAGGCATAGGTTTCTTTAAAGAAGGGATAAATATTTCTCATATAATTATCCTTCTATTATAATAAGTCAATTCAAATTAAATGAACATGTCCAATTTAATAATATTTTTTTTTAAAAATACTCATATACCTTTATAATAATTACAATAATATCATACTCACATAAAAATATAAAAAATAAAAACTAATAAAACTATTTATTACTCTTTAACGACCAAACATTCTTTTAAATCTTAAACTATGTTTTTTTTTGTATTATGCACATATTTCTATCATAACTATACATATTTTATATATTTTTATTGTATTACGTACCGCACACGCAACGCATGATGCACGATTACTAATATATATATACACGAACAACAAGATCCCTTGATATGTTTATCTAAGTTCCAACTAATTTAATTTCTTCTTATTTTACATACGCTTGAGATAAGTATTATTTTTACGTACCCTTTATTTGATTTTTTTTATGTATAATTTGCTATGTACCATTTGATTTAGGTGAACTTTTTTTTAGAGTCGTGAGCTAGTGTTGCTATGTATTTTATGTTCTATTTAGTCATTTGAAGCTTGTTTCATAGGGCGTGAATCTTGTACTAGCGCATGTTATTATTAATGATAATGAACAAGTTTGTTGAAAAAAAAAAAGTTCCAACTAATTTAAAGTTAATTATCATGCACAAATTGTTTTTTTTTTTGCTTTATGTGTTTAATTATGTGTTGCCTTGTTTAATTACTGGTTAGTCTTAATTCTTAGATCTGTTTGGGAGAGTTCTCAGAACATATTTTCCAAGTATTACGTGTTGAAAATTTTAAGTTTTCAGATTAAAAAGCTAATTAATTCTTTTAAATATATCCTTCTTTTTATTTTTAATCACAAACAGAAACTTGTATCGAACGAAAATGTACGACGATACAAATTTTTCGGCTTAAAATCTACAACAACTCAACTTTCAATCTATACTTCTAACTACTAAACAGATAAAAAAATGCTCATATAAGCTACATAAAAATGCATTGACACTAGGAGAAAAATATATCTTTACTCAATGTAAAAATATATACATAAAGAACATGCATTAATAATAAGTATATGTTGGTATATATACAACTATAGTACTTGGTGTGCATATACTCTACCTTTTCGAAGTTACCATGAGGTCCAATATCACACACACCACCACGTTCCACTATTATACAATTAAGTTTTTGCTAAACAATATTTTATTAATAATATTTATTTATTCACTACTTGTTTTACATTGGATTAGATTAAATAAATTGTCAGATTTAATTTTTTTGGCATAATTATTTTACAGTATGCCAAATAACAACTAAATACCAGAAAAACAAAAATTAACAACTAGTTATAAATAAAAACATTTCTTAAAATGATAATAAAGTTTAACAATTTCTAGGATGCTGCGACTCCCCCAAGAGAAGTAGTCTGGTATATTTTTAACAAAATAATTGCAATTTGTATATTATGGTTCAATGATTACAATTGAAGAATAAGGGAAAACTAAGTAGGAATCGGCTTATTTCAAAATAATTCCTTTGTTATCTGTTTCAAAATATTTATACATCACGAAAATACACGTCTAATTTTAACCGATAAATAACTTATACGTAAATTGTCGAAACGGAAATTTTTAAAAATTAATCATAAAGTTTAAATGTTAAACTATGCGATTAAATTTTAAATTTTTTGATACAATTTACATATGAGTTCTTCGACGGTCAAAATTGCACTTAGTTTCGTAATTAACAAATATTTTTTAACGGAGGGAGTATGTCATAAAATATTACTACAACCTGACATAATTAGCTAAATTGATAAATTATGTAATCATACCAGCACTAATGCACCAGATCTCATCAGAACTCCGCAGTAAATCGTGTTTGGGCGAAAATAGTAATGGGATGAAAAGTTTTCGTGTTGCACCCTTTAAAAAAAAAAAAAAAAAAAAAACCCAACTTGTAGATGGTCAATAATAATGGAAAGAAAAACAAGTCACTTGCCTCTGGTTGATAGCTATAATTGCAAGCAACATGTTACTAAAACTTTCCAACCCACCCAATCTGATTGAAAATTGTTAACTGACTTGTGAATTTATTAATTAAATCTAAGTTATGTTATAAAATTGAAGGGATCTTACCATGAGTATATGGTGCGTGCCCTAGGAATGGAGATAATGATACTTGTGATTCCATAGCTAGCCTGTTTTTCTTTATTCAAGGGTACTGCTTAAAATCAGGGTATATTTACAAAAAGAGACTAACTTAAAAGTTGTTCTTGTATGAATTAAAAAAAAAATGTTTCTCGTATATATAGAATTGCTATAGGTCTGTTTGTTGCAATTTAAAATGAAGCTGCTTGATATAAACTATAGTTTCAAACTATCCCATCTCACATTCTCTTAAACTTCACATATAACAATAATATTTCAAAAAAATGAAGTATCATATATATTATTGTTATGACCTTGTTTTATACTGTAGTATGTTAAAATGGGGCGTTAAGTACAATTTCATTAATCTTGTGACAGTTGCAATCTATATTGTCCATGGTGTCCACATACACAATTATACACATCAAGTATAAACAACCCAGATTGATGATTAATCATGACATTCACTATGTAGTTACCACTACTAAAAAGGATATTTAGATGCCCTAAAAAGGATATATGCATACTTTTTCTCATTTCATCTAAGCATTACCTTGCTTTCTAATCAAAAGGAACTTTAAAAAGCACGTAAAAGTTAAAGTGCATCTAACTTTCCAACTAGCTAAAAGAAAAGAAAATGATTCTTTGTCTACATTAAACGGAGCTTTGGGGGAATGAGTTACAAGGTAAATATATTGGTGATATCTCGTATAACAATTTAATAACTTAATTACAATAGTTTATAATCAACAAAAAGTGTTGCATATGTAAATCACTCGTGTATTTACTTCTGGTTGAAATCATTAAGCAATGAAAAATAGACATTGACTGATTTATGTATACTCGTCAAAGTCTTGGTTTATGGATTTTTTTTTTAGATCAGATTCATTTTATTTTTTGAATGTTTAAATCATGGTTTGATAAAATATTCCCACATAAAAAATGAACTAGTCATTCTATCTAAAACCAATACCAACAAATTTTAAGTAATGAAAAAGGCAACGGCAAAGTAACCATCAAATCCAAAGCTACCTTTTTTTATTTTTCCAAATTCAAAGCTACCTGAAAGTGTTTGACGAAAAGGAACAAACAAGATTACAATATAAAGCATCAAATCTTAGGATCATTAGATCCAAAAGTAGTTAATAAATACTCCTTAAACTAGTTAGTTTCCTCTCTTTTTTGAAAAGCACAAATGGTTATATTACCTGGACCACTAAACATAATTGGTACTATTTATTATACAATTTATACCATATAATACAACCATGTGGTTGTATCACTCTTAGTCTAGATGATAGTGTATGAAATATATTACTAGTAATATTAAAAACTTATATATTATGTATAGTCCTTCCAGTTTCAGTCCCAACGTTGAGCCTCCCTAGGTTTTGAAATTATGACACATATAGCTGATCACTCGGCCTTTTCAATTGATGTAAATTTATTATATGCTATATGTGAAAATCGTATGAATCGGTTCCAAACTCGATTTAACAAATAAACTTGTTTTTAATAGAGAATACCTGTGTTCATTTTCCTCTTCCAAGACCATCCTAATTGTATATCGGTATGAAAGTAAGTAAACATGACACCTTTGCAGTTTTAAGACTAGTTACCACAAGATTGAAAAGGTTTGGTGTTGCAATTGAAATCAGGCAAGCAATGAAAATTTTATTTCAGTACCATTTACGCACTCCAATATTTTCCCTAAAAAAAATACTAATAAAATACAGTGCGGTGGTAGACGGAGGAGATCCAGTCGGTTTAGTCACCGGTCCAAATTTGTGTTAATTCAAACAATTTATAATAGAAAAAAATAATGGTAATATGAGTTTTAAACTTTAATCTTACTGTAATCCAATAAATGTCAGTTGTAACCCTAAATGAAAAAAAATTTGTCATTAACTTGACTCAATTAACTATCACGTCTGATATTGTCCATTATAAAATTATGCATAATATATGTTCCATATGGGAGTTTATACGTACTAAAAGCTAAACTAGAATTATTTTGTGGATTCATTAATTAGCATGAAAGTGAAAGAGCTTCACCGTCAAGTTTGAAACATATGATCAATATGACTTGGCATTCTAATCTAAATCATCTTGATCTTAATTAATATATTGGCATATCATGGACACAAGTTGCTTATTATGTAGTTGGAGTAATTTTCAAATAAAAGTGATGAACTTTTCGCTTTATCTCTTTAGTCTTTATGCCCCAACCTTTTACTTAGCTTTTCATACGCAACTCCCAAGTAGACTTTCAACTATTTGCATGATAATTGTTGTATTTGCATGATGAGGTGGACAAAAAGCTAAGCATTTACTTTCTAACTATATGTATAAATTCCACCAACTAGTTACGACGGCACATGACACAAAAATTTCATCAAAAATTTCGTTAAAATCTTGTATCGTCTTCGTTCATTACTAAATAAAATAATAATGAGATAAAATATACATTTCGTTTAGCAAACGAGATGATAATGATCAGACTACTTTTCGTTTCGTCAAAAATAAATTACACACACATATATATATAAATTTATACATGATATACACGTGTGTCTTTATAGCAATAAAAGTATAGTTAAAATAGTCCTATATATGAATCTAAAACCCATTATATAAATATATATATATATATTGTGAAGTGTATATATAATTACGTGTAAGATGTAACATATCGTTCACGTAATATTATTACGTGTGAATATGACAAAAAATTCGTTTCCATTTCGTTAAGAGCTCGTCTCGTTTTTGTTCATTACTAAACGAAAACGAAAAACTCAAAAACTAAACAAATTTCGTCTAATTTCGTTCGTTTTCATCGCGTTTCGCTTCATTATCAGCCCTAACTATCAGTATCACGATAACATATGTAAAAAAATGGTACTCCGCTCCCATTTAATTATCCACTACGAAGATACGTGCAATTTTGACCGGCTTATAACTTAACCGGCTTATAACATTTGAAATATATGATCAACTTTTAAAAAAATTTATTACGACAATTTTGATACAAGTTCTTGCCCGATTAAAATTGTACATAGTTTTGTAGTGAACAATTAAATAGTAACAGAGGAAGAACTAACTTAATTAGATTAATTTAAAATGATAGTGGCAAGGTGTGTATTTTCTAAGAAATAACAAGAAATTATACGCCAAGTGTTCTAAATAAATGTTAAAACATGTAAAGAATATGTAATTTCGTAAAGATTGTTTTATAGAATTATATTTATCATAATGTCAACACTAAAAGAACATAATGGTATATAACCTAAAAAGACATATTATCCTTTATTCAAACAAATACCACTACTATTACTTTAATACAAATTGCAAATGGAACAACTAAACTAGTAGCTTTTTCCCTTGTCCCTTATAGTTGTCATCTTCACTTGGCCTCTATATACATTTCATTGACCTCTATCATCATCCATATCCAACTATCTCCTCAAATTATCTATCATGGCCGATATCCAAGAAACAAAGGGTATCAAGCTTTTTGGCACAACAATATCACTACAAACCCAAAAACCGAAAAAAGAAACCAGTACCGATCAAGATTCAACCAAATCATCTCCGGACAATGATAGCCTAGAAAAGAAACCGGAGAAAATAGTACCATGCCCTAGGTGTAAAAGCATGGACACTAAATTTTGCTATTTCAATAATTACAACGTGAACCAGCCACGCCACTTTTGTAAGGGATGCCAGCGGTACTGGACTGCAGGCGGGGCCCTCAGGAACGTCCCTGTGGGAGCTGGTCGTCGAAAAACTAAATTACCTTCTTTCCAAAACTCTAGTTTTCCAGAGAATTGTTTTTTTGATGCATCGCCAAGTGGTCAACAGTTTGGATTTGAAGGGGCGATGAACGATTGGCGCTTGGTGGATGTTCACGATGATTTAGGGTATGTTTTTCCGGTGAAGAGGCGACGGAGCATCTCAGGTGGCCCAAGTTATTGAGTTTTGTTAGTCTGGGTGTTCAAATGTTTAAAAATTTGGGAAATGATTAATGAACATATTTTATATGTTTTGGTGCTAGCTAGTTCTATTATGGTGTTATTTATATTTTTTAACATTAAATTAATTGGAATTACTAGGTCTTCTTTTCTTTACTCCATTAATAATTCTGACGTCTACCACCTTCAGATTGAACTAATTTATTGATTAGCAATATGTATCTCGGATGAATTTAACTTGTTACTTATTTCAAATGTTTTAAATGATTAATTTGTAAATCTTAGAATTCATACTTTAGGTTCCTATTTAAACAACCTCTCATGACTTTTCAGTCGACCAAGACTTGTTTTTTTGGAAACGGATCAAGATGGTTACATATATACTAGAATATTTTATTTTTTTTACAAAACATCAAGGCTTAATATATTTTCAAGAAGCAGATACATTAAAGGGAAAAAATAACAAAGTTCTACGCAATTGAAAATTTTATCCCAACACATTATACAAATCACTTCATTTGATTCTGAAACACCATCTATAAAACAGATCAATACCAAAAAAGAAAGCACTTCGGCATATCACAAGCTTTTAGAAACGATTTAAGACGATTAAACTTCGATTGACAACTTCAACTGAACTTCAAAGACATAACATAATGACTCACATCCGGTAAAACATTTGCTCTCCTACTTTCCATAATACAAGAGTCAATAGAGAAACACTCCGATAGCTATAAAACTTCAGCATACAAGGCTACACCTATTTAAAAACAAACCAAAAACCAAAAAAACTCAACTAACTAAATATGTTTTCACTGTCTATTTGCTTGCTTTCTATTTCCCTCGCACTGAAGGGATACGAAAAGACTCTATATTCGGTTTCCATCTAATTTCAGATTTCCAAGCCAGGGTTGGATATTCTACTCAAATTGTCGTCCGAAAAAACACAATATGCTGAACATATATAATAAGAAGGAATCCAATTGGATCTTCCATAAAATATTTAATAAAATTATGTTATGATGGCACCATAGCTTAGATTTCATCTTCTTCTTTCTCTACTTTTTGCAGATTCAGAAACCAAACTTCCGATCATAGATCACCAAGATTTTTTTTAGTCCCTGAACACCACTTTCAACGAAATTAATGTTTTTCTTATCAATGCTTGAAAATTGGCTAGTTACAATTGTCCTTTATTACCTCCTTTGAGGTTAATTCCTTAACCTTCATCAGATATTTTTCTTTACCCGACCTAGTATAGGGCCTGTCTATCATGACAAGTGTAGATATATCCGTGTCCAATTATTTTATGATAGACCTTGTTAAGAGCTTTTTCGTGATACCACCTCCATAAAGTGGACAAATTTTTTATCTTCGTCAAATCCAATAAAGGTTGGTACGGTATAAGTCAAAATCACTAGACATTTAGGTTCATTTTTTTGGCCAAAGCAATACAATATTACCTATTTTGCATGAATGGATCGGAGTAGTTCCTAATGTTGATGGACGAAAGGGGGCTAACACACTAAGTTAGGTGCGTTGTGAGTCTCTGACATCCGAACTTTTTAAGCCATATAAATATCAGTTTTCTTAACCCACTAGAGTAGTAGTCTACTGGGCTAGAACCCGCTATAAATAGCTTAGATACATGGTTCGGGTCTTGTTAAATAAGATAGACATGAAATCACTTGATCCTCTTGAATAAGATTTTAAATTAAAAAAAAAAAAGTTTTCTAATAATTTTTCAAATGTTTTAAAAAGCGCGCTACGTTACGCTCCGTTTCGCGATATAGCACTTTTCAAAAAAAACTGTCTACGCTAAAATGCTATCTGGATGGAAAAGCGTTAAATTCGCGCTATTGGGACCAAAAGCGCACAAGGCGCAAAATATTGGACTGATAGCAAAAATAGTGAGTATTTAAAAAAAACGTAATTAAGGACGCGGATTTGAAATAATCAATATATGTTGTATAGTTTTCACAATTGAATGTTTAGTGCGGATGTTTATGACACCACACTCCCTCCAACGAGATCCAAGTACAAAACTCATTAACATCAACATTTTCTTTTGGAAAGTTTTCAATTATTTGTATTCTTTTTTCAATCATACAAAAATAATGTATGATCAATCACCAATATAACTATACATTTTCTCTTTTGTTTGTTATGTATTATAAAATTGTGTTCTTTTTTTAAATCAAAGTTACTAGTAATGTATCGATAAAATATAATCTCAGTTTGTTTCTTTAATTAATATATATATATACACACACAAACATATATATATTATGATGAATCAATTAATAATTTCTTCTATTATTTCATTATATATTCACTAACGATTTTTGGTTTAGACTGAAATAGTTGCTAAGATTTGTATGCATATTTTGGTCCCTTTGAGAACGTAATAAATGAAAAAAATTCAAAATGAATTATTTTTCCATTTACGATAAAAAAATGATCAATATAGTTATTTTTTCTGTTTATGATACAAAAATATCAATAGAACACGCTATTGTGTTGTTTCTAACTTTTGAAGTGTGTTAACATAATTATCATCCTATGACTATCTAATGTTATATTTCTAGGTAAAAAAAATTACACCGCAAAACGATATGTTACAATGCTATTTGCGCATTTAACACAACTCTCAGAAAACGCTAGCAACGCTATGCTAGCGATAACGCTATTTAAAACATTGAATTTTTCATCAAATCAAGTTATAAATCCACTAGTTATACTAGAGTGTTTTTTATTATGAACAATATGTTGTTTTTGTAATTTTTTGACATTTTGGATATTAAATAGCAAAAGATAACTAAATCCATAAAAATCATAAAAACGTAAAAGTTTTCGAAACAAAAAATATGAATGAGTAACTAATATATAAGTTGGTTGATTTATTAATATATTTTTTCTTTAGACAAACTAATATTTTTATGGGCTTAAAAGCTGAGAATTTCACAATGACACCTAATATGGGGGTGTTGGTCACTCTTTATAGAATGTTTTAGATTTTGTATTTTACAATGCCGAATAATATTTAGCCTCTTAATTTAGAAAATTTTAAGGATAAATCTAGATATTTTTTCTATATATATAAATTGGTGAGTAGCCCCACTATTTCATTAATAAATGCAGCAAAAATAATCAACTTGAAACAAAAAAAACTTCAAAAAACTTCAAAAAACCTTATAGTTCTAAGGAATAAAATATATTTACTTTTGTCTGTTCTGTTCTTCCACGCACCTCGGAAACTTGTTCCACCTTTTCCACATTTTTGTGGTAGCAATGATAACTTTTTGTCGAATCTTGATCTTGAATCGACCAATAAAAGACTGTTTTGACAACTTTCTGATCGTTGATCACATCAACCTCATTTTGTTTGCAATAAGGATTAGATCTACTTATCTTGGTGGAGAAAAGGGAGAAAAGGGTGAAAAGGGTGAGAGGAGTATAAAAAGAAAAAAATCTGGATCTGAATGGAGGGAAACGGTCGGATGTTATGGATCCCGGGGTAAAGGGGCGTCGAAGCACCCCACCCCAACACGAGTGGCGGCTATGGTTAAAGTAAATAGATATAGGATAAATATAGATTAATGTATCTCCACCATCACTTTAATGCAGCAACAATATAGGTAGTGAGTCATTAACGGCATGAGATGTTGGTATATATACAACCATGTCACTTGGTGCATGAGGCCTGAATGACCAATGTACTCTCTCCCTTTACCCATTGGAGCTCCTGTCAAGAATGGAAGCACTGTTGGCTGCAGCGACTTCTTATTCAACATTAATTCACTCAAGCAATTCTTAAACATTGTTTGATAAAAAAAAAGTTGTGACTGAGGTCTTTAATCCAGTCAAAGGTTTTTTCGTGAATAAATGCGATTTGTCTCCAAGCCGTATGAGTAGTTGGATTAGCACTCATTGATCGGCATGAGATGATATTTTGAATGGTATTAATTGGAGTTCAGAAGCACGGGTGGTTAAATATTATATCATCGTATATTCTATGAAAACAAATAACAACATTTGTAAATTAGTATCACATTCGTAAAAATAATTAGAGAAGAGTATGAAAAAATACATTGTTTCACCTAGACCGTTTTAGCAAAGACACAAAATGATTAAAATTAGGATGCCTCGATTCTATAAGGTGCCCCACCATTTCTTTGGTGATATTCATTATTGAATTCATATCAATTTGCCTAGACTTGTTATTTCTTTTAACCACTGGATTCAAAAACTTAACATCGAAGTTGGGCTCCACAGTTACATTGCTAGTGTTCAACTTTTCATAACAAACATTCTCTGTACACCAATGCATATATAATATTTTTCACAACCCCTAAAAAAAATCATTTGTAAGTAACACAATTACAGTATACAATACTCAAAAGTTATCAAACCTCACTAACAAAAAATAACACCAAATATTCCCCTGGTTACAATATAAATTTAAATATGATTACATTTTTGGTATTTTTCATTTGGTTTAATTACTGCTGATAGAATCATTTCAGAAGGATGAGTTCAACATGTTATGTGATCGGCGGATTTACTCATTCTCATCAGGAATCTTGAAAGAAGCGAAAATTTCATATAGATGTGTTTGTTTGCGATTTAAGTCATAAAGTTTTATCATGAGAGAAAGGTCCAAGTCTTTGATAGAAGAGTATAAGAGAAAGTATGTAGTAGGTGGGGAGATCGAGATGTGGAGTTTAATGGATTTGATCTTTGTTGGTTCATTGCTAGATGACGCTCCTCCTTATGTTTTGAATAAGTTAAACGTCTGGAGAAAAGAAGTGTGCACAGATTTTGGTGAAAAGCTCAAATCAGAAATAGGAGTAGAATTTGTGAAGAAACTTAGAGGCCACTTTGTTGTCTGCGAAAATGATTCAAGGAATCATAGTATAGCATTGGAAGAAGGATTCAATAACATCCTGAGAATCAGCAAAAATGGATGTAAATATTTATTTTTTGGGTAAATGACCAAAAAGTATCATTTCACAAACTATATTATCAAAATAGCACTAACCAAACTAATTTTTTTACTAAACCACACTTTTGTTGATCATACCCTTTTTTCGGACTTCATACTCATTCATTTCATTTTATGTGGATAAAAAACACTTTCGAAGTTGTTTATCCCGATAGAGAACTTAGAGAGTTCTTCTAGAAACTATGTGGATATCGGCGTATTGGAAAAATATGCATGGATAGCATTAAAAAATTAATGAATAGTTATATTAAAATGTACCAAACAACATTCTTAAGTGTTAAGGTCTTATGCACCTTCCCACTTAGTACTAAAGTCAACTCATTAACTATGTCGTCTCGGTGTTTTTCCAGCCATATTTCCAGCGATATCTAGAAAAATAACTTATATGATATGCATCATTGTCACGGCAGGGGATGTGTCGTTATATAAATACAACCATGTCACTTGGTGCAGAGGCCTGGATGACCAATATACTCTCTCTATTTACCCCTTGGAGCTCATGTCAAGAATGGAAGGACTGCTGGCTGCAGCGACTTTTTATTCCGCATTAATTCACTCAACCAATTCTTAAACATTGTTTGATAAAAAAATTGTGACTGAGGTCTTTAATCCAGTCAAAGGTTTTTTCATGAATAAATGCGGTTTGTCTCCAAGTCGTATGAGTAGTTGGACTAGCACTCATCATTGACCGGCACGAGATGTGATTTTGAATGGCCTCAATTAGAGTTCAGAAGCACGGATGGTTAAATATTATATTATCGTTTATTCTATATAAAAAAAAAACAACATTTGTAAATTAGTATCCGTTTCGTAAGAATAATTAGAGAAGAGCATGAAAAAAATACATTGTCCCACCTAGACCGTTTTAGCAAAGAGACACCTAGACCGTTTTAGCAAAGAGACAAAATGATTAACATAAGGAGGTCTGAGTTCTATAGGGAGCCCATCATTTCTATGGTGATGTCCATTATTGAATTTATATCAATTTGCCTAGACTTGTTATTTCTTTTAACCACTGGATTCAAAAACTTAACATCGAAGTTGGGCTCCACAGTTACATTGCTAGTGTTCAACTTTCCATAGCAAACATTCTCTCTACACCAATGCATAATATTTTTCACAACCCACTAAAAAAATCATTTGTAAGTAACACAATTACAGTATACAATACTCAACATAACAAACATTCTCTCTACACGAATGCATAATTTTTTCACAACCCTCTAAAAAAATCATTTGTAAGTAACACAATTACAGTATACAATACTCAACTGTTATCAAACCTCACTGCCAAGAAATAAAACAAAATACTCCCCTGGTTACAATACAAATTTAACTACGATCACATTTTTGGTATTTTTCATTTGGTTTAATTACTAGTGATAGAATCATTTCGGAAGGATGAGTTCAACATGTTACGTGATTGGCGGATTAACTCATTCTCATCAAAAATATTGAAAGAAGCGATTATTGCATATAAATGTGTTTGTTTGCAATTTAAGTCATAAAGTTCTATCATGAGAGAATCGTTCAAGTCTTAATAGTGGAAAGTCAGATTCAATAGTTGTGACAGTTAATGAAAAGTTGTATGCATTGTCGGGATGTTCAAAGATATGGAGAAAATATTATCAGAAAATAGAAAACACTTTCGAAGTTGTTTATCCCGATAAAGAACTTGGAGAGTTATTCTAAAAACTATGTGATATCGACGTGTTGGAAAAATATGCATGGATAGCATTACAAAAGTAATGAATAGGTATCTTAAAATGTACCGAACGACATCCTTAAGTCTTAAGGTCTTATGCACCTTGACACCTAGTACTAAAGTCAACTCATTAACTATGTCGTCTCGGTGTTTTTCCAGCCATGTTTCTAGCGATATTTTGGAGGTCTTGGTAAGACTCCAAACGAATCCCTGTGATTTTCTCGTGCTCTATGAGACGAGTAAAGAGTGTATATGGCTTTGAGCTAGTATTAGTTATATTTGAATTATATATGCTCTATCTTCCACGTTAAATTTTCTTGCATACAGTTGTGTGCAAGTAAATGAAACATCCAGACGAATGCTCATAATATTTCTTGGAATATGAAATCATTGCATCTAGTTGTGTGCAAATTAGGGAGAGGAAGAATGTTTATGACTACTTAGCTGAAATCATTGCATCCAGTCGTATGCAAGTGAGCTAAAACATCCCGATGAATGCTTGTGTTGATTAACAATTGTGAGTGTACTTTTTTGTCATTGGACCAAGGATTTGTCCACTGGGTTTACATTGACCAAGTTTTAATGAGACATAATCAATCGCAACTATCATATTTTGTCTAACTTATCCTGAGACATTTTATATTCAAGATGAATCATCGCATCCTGTTGAGTACAAGTGAGGAGAGCATCCAGTCGCATGCTCGTGTACTATTTTTTTTTTCCTTAGACCAATGTTTTTTCCCACTGGATTTTTCTTGACATGGTTTTTAGCGAGACACGTCCCATTATTTCGTTACTATCTCATTCAATTCGTGAATATATAAAAAAAATATATGAAAAACCAAAGTAAAATATATATAAATAAAAAAATTAAATATATAAAATATATAAAATGTAATTTTTTTGCTCCATTCACTTCAAAACTTGAAGTTAATAAACATTTTTTTTATAGAAAATTTTCATTTCAATTTTTTTTTTGATTTTTACATTTTATATATTTTAATATTTTTTTAAATATTGTTTTCATTCAGTTCAAATTTTCAAGTTTTCACCAAACAAAAAAAGTCCATTTACTTCGATATTTTGAAGTGAATGGATCAAACAAAATATCATTCACTTCAAAAAACATGAAAAAATATTATTTAGTTCAAAATACCAACAAAAAGTCTATTCACTTCGATATTTTGAAGTGAATGAGATTTTATTTGCTCCATTTACTTCAAAACTTGAAGTGAATGAACGTTTTTTTTAAACTCCTTTCGTTTCGATATTTTGAAGTTAATGCTATTTTGTTTGCTCCATTCACTTCAAAACTTGAATTGAATGAACGTTTAAGAAAAAACATTTCAAAAACATTTTTTTGATTTTTACATTTATTTTTATTTTTACATTTTATATATTTTACTATTTACCAAAAGGGAATTACTTTTTGAAAGTATTACTAAAAGTAAATTAGTTTTGAAAAGATAAACTAAAAGTTAATTTACTCTATGATAAATAAGCTGGACAAGACAAGCTAGTAGATAGAGAACAAGCTATACATAAAAAATCAATAATAATGGAAAAACTATGCAAAAGAATAATGCACGACTCAAGGAAAAAGTAGATTAGTTACCGTATAGGATATTCTTTAAAGCAGTCAATATACAAGGCTAAATATAAATAACTCATGTACTAAGTAGTAGCATCAAAAATGCAAAACCATTATAATCATATTAAGTCTAGGTATGGAACCCCAAAATCATCAAATAGCTTCTTAGCTCACAAATATCGTTCAAATGTTACTCATATTCCTATCTTCAAAACTAACGAATTGTCCATTTAAATTCATCGAGGAATGCTCACACGCTCGGTATACAAGTCGGAAGGGCTGTTCTTCGAGACTTCTTGGCCAGCAACACCATCATGATAGTACGATGTGCCATGCTGTTTCTCTGTGAAATTGAACAAGTAATATGTATCAATATAAACGTGGCAACTCCATAACTTCTTATATTGAATTAAGTTGTTTTTATTGAAACAAAATAAAACTTGGACAACTAATATCTAATATACTCACGTGGTCGACGAAATCGGGTTTGTCGTCCATCGTTCTGAACTTTGCACCTGCAACAAAGTAAAGAGGAAGTTCATAAACGTTATCTTCATTTCTAGGCTTCCGCCCAACGATAAAATTTCTCATTTAACAAATTTCTCCTTTTCAGTAAATTGGTTGATATGAGCTGAGGTAAGGAATGAAAAATATATAATTTCCATTTAAATTACCCGCATACAAGGCGACTTTTACATTTCCTCTTTCCCTTCCTCTCAAAATCACTCATAAGATTTTATGGCTTACGGAAAATACAAATTTAGTTTTATTTTCAGTTGTATTTTCAGAAGATTCATTTTGACAACACAAGGTCCAATAATTTAACCGGCAAGGATAACATAGTAAGAAAGGAAAAAACTAGTGACAAAGAATTACCACCCGGATAGTATCCCCATCGAAGGTAGAGGCCACTGCACGTCTTTCACATTGTATGCGGCAATCCTAACTGTTATTAAGAACTAATACAGGATTGACAGGTTCCAAGTACCAGTTGCAACCTCAGTTACAACCTACTAAGTTAGTAGTATTAGGTTTCAAGTACTAGTTGCAACCTCAGTTACAACCTGTGTTGACAGGTTTCAAGTAATGTTGCAACCTCAGTTGCAACCACGAGTTCCAACCTACTGCGAAGCAGAATTCTGTCTTGTTTCATTATTCTACATTACTACTTGTTTAATGTTAATCATTTGTTTTAAAGTATGTAGGATATATTCTCATAAGGTTTTAAACGTTTATATGTGTTTATTGAGAATATTAATGTGTTAAGGAAAGATGTTTTCTACAAGATATAAAGAGATTAGTTTATAAGATTATGTTTCCTTTTAAATATAAATCTCTATTCTTATGCTTGTCCTTATCACATGTTTCAATCTTTATTCCTTATCTATATTCAGTATGATTTGTTTAAAGATTGAATGAAATATGGAGTTAAGTGTTTCATATATATATGGGAAGATATTATCTCTAAAGAATATTATCTTCATATGTTTCCTTGTCATATGCAAATACTAATTCCTACAATCAAGCTAGTTATCAATCAGGTATTAACTTATGAAGATTGGATCAATCCACGCTGAAGAGTTTGCTCATACATGGAAAGATTGGAGCCAATCAAAAGAAGTCAAAGCAATCATAAAAGATCTTGAAGCAAGAAGATTGTTTTACTTGTATAAATAGTTGATAACCTAGCTTGTAAAAATGTGTGTGTTCTAAATTATAAAGAACTTATTTTCTAGAGAGAATACACGTGAGCTTTAAAAAGAAAACAATGGTGGGATGCCATTGATTTATAAGTGATAGTTATAGAGTAGGAGCAATATAGTGATAGGCAGAAAAACCTAGAGGGAGTCTAAGTTTTTCATTAAGACTTGAGTCATATATTGTAAGCTTTTTATAATATCATAATCTGGGTAAATGCCCCGGAGACGTAGCCTAGTTAGGTGAACTCCGTTGTTAAATGTGCGTGTGAATTATTTTTCAAGTACATTTAATTTTAAAACAGTTCTGTCCATTAATACACTTGGTTCCAACTGCAGTTCCAACCCCACTTGGAACCTTACTGCAAAACTGCATCTAGAACAGCGGATAGGAATTTCAATTGTCCTTTACGACATCTACAAGATCTGAAAGCTCTACTACAGATGCTTGGAAAACACATGCCCGAACGCGAAAACAGTATTCTGTATCACAAAGACGCTCTCCGATAATGGAGGATGGAAAGGTGCAAACAAGCGCAAATAAGTCTTGATCTAAATGGGAGACAAACGAGAAAAAAGAAGTCCAGTTATCGTTATACCGGGGTATATGGGTTAACCCTAAAACGGGAACCGTAATAAGGCCACCATCCAACAACAATAGGTACTCTTCGTCCATAAAGTCACGTCGATCATACTTCTTACAAATTTCATTTTGTTCACTTTCTTCACTTTCATCACTATTATATTTATCCTCACTATAAAAAAAAACTACCCCATCGGTTGCTTTGCCATATTCGTTGTCCTCAATCCGAGAAGTTAAATCATAGGCGTAGACAGTTAGATTTTTCAACTCATGCCCAGAAGTGCGAAACATGAGATAGTCAACTACATCCGCTTTTTGTTGCCAATCACCAACCCTCAAGTTATGGAGTATAATCTCATCTGACCCTGATCGAGTTGAAAATGAGTTATCATCGTCATTCTCCACAAATTCACTCCATGTTTCCGAGTCTACATTAAAAGAATATAGAGTATTGCTCGTAGAAACTAATTGCAGATATATAACCGACCCGATAACCGCGTGCCCTTTGATTTTTGGATGTGGATAGCCTTTCTCATATAACGAAAAGAAGGGTGGTTCCGGAAGAACTCTCCAAGATAAACTATCAAGATCAAGAACTTCGAATGTATTCTCTTTATTTTGATAAGGCATTCTCCATACATCCGACGTTCCTGCCAAAGCATATAGCTTTTCGTTAACCGTCACAATTATTGGATTTGGTTTTCCACCATTCAACCTTGGACCCATCTCCCATGCTAGTACTTTACGACTTAAATCACAAACAAACACATCTAGAGGCAGATTTTGATTCTTTAATGGTTCTTCTCCTCCAATCACGTAACATTTTGAATCCATGCTTCCAAAACCGACATCTGGCCTCCAAAAGGGAAGTGACACGACACTATAAGTATTCTCACCTAAAAACCCGTCTTCCCCGATTTCTATAACCAACAGACTCATACATTTTTCCCCACCTGGAAGAGCATAGAGCAAACACAACTTGTGGTTGTTACCACTTTCACGTCCGAACAGCTGTTGGCTTAGACTACTCGTATCTTCTTGAACAAAGCTCCCTTCCCGTTTTGGATTATTGACCTTAGTGTTCGGAGAAAAGAGCTCCCTATGATCTCCGTAAAAGTTCTTAAAACTTTTCTCTTCCTCATATGAACAAAACTTTCTTTCAAGCAATGGAGGTTGAAGAATTATGTTCAATGCAGGGTCGACTTCTAGAGCAAAATCTTGTGGTGGCAAGCTTTGAGCGTTAACTATTTCGATCCTTTTCTTGTTACGTTGTTTCTTATGTCTAGTTCCCATTACCTTTTCAAGCCTGCATGCAGCATACACATTAATAAATTAACATATTTATGCTTTTACCCATCATTCTTTTCAGCTAATTTTTTTACGGGATAATGTTGATGTATATGTGGAGCTGCCAATATTTATATTTGCATCAACGCCATTGACTAAGTATTTTAGATAATGTTCATGTTCTAGCTAGCATACCACTTGGCAAACACCTCCGTAAATAAGTTCATGTTCTTATCAGAAGAAGAAAACAAAATATTCAGTGAATAAAACGACTTCCAATCAAATTTTAAGAAAAGTATGAAAAGAGCTCATCTAAGGTCTTGATCGAGAAGCACTACAGTAAAATAAGACTCAAAGAATTGCAATCTTTTTGTCAAATCTTATTAAAAAACAGGACTAAATACTACAACACCTCATAAGACTCAAACCCTACATATGTTGGTTGAGAGTGCAGTTTTAGCAACTAGGCTAGGGCAAGTGGGTTAAAGTCCTGATTTTACAACAAATTCCGAAGCTCAAAGATAATCAAGAGTAACTCGTAATGTTCCTATAATCCAAATAAACCTCAAAAAATAAAATATTCTAGTTAGAATTTGCGCCATTATTGGTAATGGTAGGTTTTATATTATAGTTACGTTCTTATTTATAATTCTTTCGAAGTTTTAAACGTTCTTATTATATGCGAGCCAAGAAAATCAAAGAGAAATCTAATGTTAATTACTATGGGAGAAGAAACCAAATTGCAATGGGATTCCGTTTGATTATCAATATAAAGTACTAATTAGCGTAGCACGAACGGGTTCGCCATTATCAATGAGTGGAAAGCATTAGCAAAACTCATGCGTTTCGCGTGGAATTTTTTCTTATACATTTGGTTTCGTTGCGGATTGTTGGTTACTATTTTTTAATTCATTGTCATTTTAAAAGCAGTCTGGGTCGTTTTAAAAACATTTCGAGTCGTGTTAAGTAAAAACAGGCAGAGTCATTTCAAGTTATTTTAAAAACAGACAGAGTCATTGCAAGTTATTTTTTGAGTTTTATTTTATTTTATTTTAATTATAGGTCTTTTATATTTAATAAGTAATTTATAAATCTTTAATTATTTTTAGAAATAATTGACCAATATTTAATTAAATTTTATAGGGTGACCAATGATTAAATAGAAAAATAGATCAATTCTTAATTATATCTTTATAGTTTGACCCAAAACAGGATACATCAAATCTTAAAATATATAAACCCACAGTCTTAAAATATATATAGTTAGATTCAATCTTCAAGTTAGGAAATTATACACCGTATCTAAATTTTATCACGTCTTGCATATTCATTCAATTTTTTCAATTTTTTTGTAATCTATATATAATGTATATCGATATATATATATATACTTACAGAAAAAAATGTATATTGATATATACTTCACCTCTCAGTTCTCAATTGTACCAACATTACAGTCAAAAAATTAAATGAAGTAAATGAAGTGAAAATAGATATGATATAAACATATATAACTAAAAACCGAAGGCAAAGAAATACATAATTAAAGCATAGTTTAGTGTGCCATCAGGATTCATGAAACAAATATTAACTTTTCCCTACATTAATCTTTCCGGGGTAAGGATGAATATTAAGAAACAAATAGACCCTACATGTCAATAATAATGCAAATTTGGCGATACACAAAAAACTTAATTGTTTAATCTCCCTTAAAAAACAAATAACCATAAAGGTTAACAATTACAAAAAAAAATTAGTATAAAGAAAATTGGCAATTTATTAAATAAGCAAACTTAGACAGCTTGAGAATCAAACAAACAAAGGTTAAGTTTTTTGTGTGGAATTTTTATGATAGAAGAAACTAGAATTAGAGAAGAGGTTTTACATTAAAGAATTCTAAAAGAGATAGGAAACCACTAAAAAAAAAAATCAAAAGATGAGATTGGTCATAACTAGGAAAGTCAAGAATATTTCATTGTGAGGTAGTAGCGACGACCAAATAATGGTTTAGACCTGACCCAACTGTCACAATTCGGGCAAAAGTGCATAATTTTTTGGGTTGGGTCGGGTTTAATTAGGTAAACCTATTCGGTCTAACAACTTGACTTAAATACGAACTTTTCAATTTTGAATTGTTTTGGGGTGTTACGAGCTAGGTTCCTTTCATAACATCAATAGGCATTTTTTTACATAACTGTTAATCCTAACCCTGGCAGTAGACATCTCTAATAATAGTACATCGCCCATAGTCAATCAAGACTCGCTTTGTTTCGTAACAGTAGTGTAAGGTTTGTGGACGGACCGTATCAATCAATGAATTAAACGTATTTATAGGATATGTTGAAAAAACTACACAAGAAGTATTTTAGCGAGTACAAACATGAATTAAATATTGCAAAACTATATTACATCTACATGGACTAGGAAACTTATATAAGTCGCCCACAATAATCTACACATATGTAAGTTTGAGTAAGATAAAAACCAACTATTTACATTGAGAGATCGAGCAGGCTTACATTGAGAGACTCTGATCACGACCCCTGAAAATATTTTAACCGACCAAGAGAGACGGTAAACTAATATAACAAAAAAAAACACAAAAAATTTACAAAAGCAAGAGCGTAATCTTCCTGCCTCATTAAAAATATATTTGACCTACATGTTTTCTTTTTTATCCCATCTTACAGCAAGAACAAAAACGTTCTCTCCTTTTAGCAGGAAAACAAATTATGTTAAAACCGATCATTATCTTTTAAAATTTATTTAACTGTTGTACTATTTTCTAATTTATTTCATATTCTTCTTCAGAAAACATAACTCCGTCGAAAGCGAATCTCCGTTCCATATTTATATACTTTGCCAGGGTAAAAAAGAGATCTGAATTAAGTAATTTATTGATAGAAAAGCTTGAGAATTTGCGATATACAGTAGAAACTCTATAAAATAATACATTTGGGACCATCAAAATTTATTAATTAAAAGAGTTATTAATTAATCGATAAATTAATAATTATTAATTTATATATTAATTAATATTTTATTAATTTATAGTAAAATACTTAGTTTACAAACACCTTTCAAGCTTTCACCTTTCAAGCTTCCACTTAGTTTACAAACACCTTTCAAGCTTCCACCTTTCAAGCTTCCACTTAATTATTGTAATTAATCAAGTTGATAAAATGCATGTATATCAAATGAAGGGCCTAATTTGAAAGAAACCTTCAATCTCCCACCTTATTATGCTTCTTGTGTTCAATGTATCACTTTATGGACATTAAAAATATTTTCTATATAAATACAAGATCAAAATAGGTTAACACAAACAAATCATACACACAACATGGTTTCCCATCTTAAAGGTGTGAAAAAAACAACAATGACAGACGAGATTCGAAGAGCATTATGCAAGCACAACAAGGATAATCCAAGTCTCACTCAAAAGCAATTGCAAGAATGGGTTCATAGTAACTATGGTTTGCAGGTGAGTCAAGCGACAATATCGAATACAGTTAAGCGGTCTTTAGAGTATCTCTCACTTGCTCCCGAAAGAGGCGATGTTAAGCGACACAAACCGGCAAAATTTCCTGACCTAGAAAAATCTCTCTATGAATGGATTCTTCAATATCAAGAACATGTGAATATGACAGGTGAACTAATCATCGAGAAGGCGAAAAAGTTCATGAAAGATATGTATCCAGTGGATGCTCCAGACTTTACTTTTTCTATTGGTTGGCTTGGAAAGTTCAAAGCAAGATATGGAATTAAAAATTTCCGGCGTTTCGGAGAGAGTGGATCTGTTGAAATGGAGGGCATGGAGGACAAATTAAAATCCATAAGAGACAAAGTTGATCAGTTTGAAATGAAAGACATATTTAATATGGATGAAACAGGTTTGTTTTTTTATTATTTTATTTTATATTTTGTACTTTAGTGATGTAATTATTTACATGTTTTGATCTTAAACAGGTTTGTTTTTTAGACTTCAACCGGATCATTCCCTTGCAACAATGCAGCTTGAAGGGAAAAAACAAGACAAGGAAAGACTAACTGTTGCTATTTGCTGTAATGAGGACGGTTCGGAAAAACTTCCTTTATGGATTATTGGGAAATATGCTAAACCAAGGTGCTTCAAGAATGTAAACTTGAACAGTCTGAACTGTGAGTACCGTGCTAACAAACGAGCTTGGATGACTGGTGTGTTATTTGAAGAATATGTTCGCCAACTTGATAAAAAAATGGTTGGAAGAAAAATTCTCTTGATTGTGGATAATTGCCCTGCTCATCCAAAAATTATTGAAGGATTACGAAATGTTGAATTATTATTTTTGCCACCAAACACAACTTAAAAAATTCAACCTTGTGACGCGGGGATCATACGAGCTTTTAAGATGCATTATCGTCGTCGATTTTATAGAAGTCTTTTGGAGGGTTATGAATTAGGGGTTCCAAATCCAGCAAAAATAAATGTGTTAGATGCAATGAATCTTGCAATTTCAGCATGGACTATGGATGTTCGTGCAAATACAATTGCGAATTGCTTTCGTCATTGTAAACTTCGATCAACAGATAACGTGATTTTTGAGAACTCAGATGAAGGTGGTGAAAGCACTCAAGAACTCCAGAATTTGATCAAAGAGTTGGGTTATCGCAATGCAATGGATGTCGAAGATGTTCTGACTCACCCAGAAGAAAATGTAGTTGCACAGTTGTTGACTGATGAAGAAATTATTGAAAGCGTTATTGGAATTAATAAAGATGATATCGATGAAGAAGATGATGAAAGTTCTACAATGGAGCCCCCTTCGTGAAACGAAGCTATTAAAGCGGCAATCACATTGAACAATTTCTTGTTGAGCTATGAGAAAACAACACCAGAAGTTCTTACCATGCTAAGGAAAATTAGAGACGAGATTCAAGGGGAAATTGATTTCAACAAAAAACAAAAGACAATTGAGTCATTTTTTAAGAAACCTTCGTAAATCATTCATGTAATATGTTATATATAAGGAATTATTAATTTATATTTTATATGGGGTCTAAAGAAATTATCAAAAATATATTATCTTATAATTTTAGCGAATTATTAATTTAGCACCCTATCCCCGAGTCGGGACCGGCCAAAAATATTATCTTAGAGAGTTTATTAAATAATCGAGTATTAATTTATCGAGTTTCTACTCTATATATGACTGAAGTAATAAAAGATCAGAGTAAAAATTTCAAATTGCATGCATAACTTTTGGAAGCATTAATAAGTCTGAACATTAATTTTTAGTAATTAATTGTTAATCCCTGGGAGACATTAATAATTATTATACCCAGCCCATATTTAATCAAGACTGGTTTTTTTTTCGAAACAGTAGTCTGTAGATGGTATCACAAAAAATATATTTTCAAGCTTAGTCTCAAGTATTACTGACGAAAAGATATGCCTGAGACATTTTGTTTTAATTGATTTTACCAGTTCTTTTTTTGGAAAAAAAATGCTTGTGTCATTAATAATTTAATACTACTGTAAAGACTAGCTTCCAATATCATAAGTAACATTAAATGTCAATAATATTTGAATGTGTTTAATCTATACATAAAAACAACAATGTCAGCAAATAACCGTGAAAGTTAACAGTTTCAAGAGGAAAAAACAACAACAAATAATCGTGAAAATTAACAGTTTCAAGAGAAATAATATAGGAAAAATTATTAATTTATAAAATAAAGCGAACTTACCAACCGTGAAAATAAGACGTCAATGTTGAGAAAAGATTTCTTTGTGAAAATTTATGATAGAAGAAACTAGGAATGGCGAAGATGGAGGTTTTATATCAAAGAATTCTATACCAGATAGGAAATTTAAAACCAAAAAAAGACTTTCAAATTATGAGATTGATCATGACTAGAAAAGTTAATAATGTTTCCTTACAACGTTGCGGCAACCTGGCAACCTTACCAGACTCCTATTATAACATGGAGTACTCAGACTCCTAGCTAAAATACATATATATTGATATTATGGAAATATATTGGTTTAAAATTAATTGCATTATATCTCGTAACTAGTTTGGTTTGAGAATTTTTATAGCATTACCGAACCAAAAAAATTCGGTATACCGAACTTTCGGTATACCAAACTATTCGGGAGATAATTAAAGATTGATACATGAAAACAAAACTATTTAAGTACTCGTCAATTATTCCTAAAACTAATTAGGAATTGTTCTATTACTCATTAAATATAAAAGGCCTACAATTTAAAAAAATAACAAAAGCTCAAAAAATAACAAAAATATCAAAAACAACAGAAAATACCAAAAAAGCTGAAAAAAAATCTTAAAAAAACCGGGAACCCGAAAAAACTCCAAAAAATAGAAAGAAAAAAAAAAAAAAAAAAAATCAGAAAAAGCCCTTCAAAAAGTCGGGAACCCAAAAAAATGGTTAAAAAAAACTAAGGAAAATCCAAAAATCCAAAATCACCAGAAAATGAAAAAAAAGTACAAAAAAAGTCGGGAACCCTAAAAAAACCCAAAAATAAATAAAAAGAAAATACAAAAACACCATGAAAATCCAAAATCACAACAAAAAAAAAACGTTCAAACAAATCGGGAGCCTGAAAAAACCCGAAAAATTATAAAAAAATATAGAAAAATTCAAAAATCCAAAATCACAAAAAAATGAAAAAAAGTTCAAAAAAGTCAGAAAAAGCAGAAAAATTTAAAAAATGTTAAAAACTTTAAAATAACTTGCAGTTGTTTTCAAATGACTAAAAAATGACTCAGACAGATTTTAAAATTACTCAAACCGTTTTTTAAAATGACTCAGACTATTTTTAAAATTACTTAATATGACTCAGACTGTTTTTAAAATGACTCAGAATATATTTAAAATTACTTAAACTGACTCATACTATTTTTAAAATGATTCAAAATGGCTCATACTGTTTTCTAAAATGACTTAAGCTGTTTTTAAAATGACTCAAAATAACTCCGAATATTTTTAAAACGACTCAAAATAACTCAGACTGTTTTTAAAACGACTCAGACTGTTTTCAAAATGACTTAAAATGACTCAAAGTTTTTTTAAAATGACTTACAACGACTCACAATGTTTTTATTTGGGATTTTATTGGATTTAAATGTTAAATATAATAATAATGATTTTATTCTATTTTAATTAATATATATATATAATCAATTTTTAATTAATATTTATTGGATTGAAAGTTTAAAAATAATAATAATTATTTCGTTAATTTTTAAACTTATGCTTGGATGTGTTGTAATTAAATCATCGGCTCTGTTAACATGTGCCCTGAGGGCACATGTTAAGATACAATTAATCCATTAACAAGTATGTACATAATAATAACATTTAATGTAATAATTTGTAGAAAACAATCATAATTATTACTAATAAATTCTAAAATTTAACAAATGGTGTAATTACGATTTGAAAATTAAAACTAAATTTACAACACAATAAAATCTCAAATATAATATAATAGAACCCTAATTGAGACTAATCTAAAGTTAAATATTAATTAAAAATATTAAAAAAAGTAAATTATTTTAATATATTATATTTGACGAAACATTACAACAGAATAAAGACCCGAATATAATATTATAGAACCTTAGTTGAAACTAATATAAAGTTAAATATAAATTAAATTTTAAAAAAATGTTAATTATTTTAAAATATTTATTTATCGAAACATTACATTAATTAAAGAAAAATTATATTTAATGCATCATATGTTACAAGATATAATACAATTAATTCTAAACTGTTGTGAGTTTTATTAGCTCATATATATATATATATATATATATATATATATGTATATATATATATATATATATATATATATATATATATATGTATATAGATATAGAGAGAGAATATGGAGAAACAGCGGACGAAGTATGAGTGCATAGAGATACATCAAGAGACCCTCTAACCCTCTTTATATAATAGATGGTAATGTTATATATGTTAGGAAAATCCAAGATAGACCCAATAGAGTAAGACCCAAGATGACCAATAATATCATACAACACTCCCGCTTTGGACATCTTGATTTCTTCGTCTTCATACAGTCGATCTGAGTCGAGTTCATTCGCAGAGCTAAACAAATAAAATCTTAGGGCCAGAAAACCTTGTGTGGGAAAAAACCGATACCTAGGAGAAATTGTGTAGTCGAATGATATAGGCCGAAATTCCACGTAATTAACTAACCACAAAACATTGTGTCTCATCAAAATCTTGGCATAGTAAGCCCAATGGGAAAATATCTGATCGAAGGAAAAATAATGCAACAGTGGTAGTAGTAGGGGATCAACCACAAAATAGGTGCCTCATCAAAACCTTGCTAGAGTAAACCCAGTGGAAAAAACCTCTAGTCGAAGAACAAAAGAATACACAGTGGTAAGAAGTATACAACATGATACTCTCCCTAATTTCGGCAATTTTAAGTGAGATATGATGGGAACGTGTCTCGCTACAAACTTTTCCAAGGAAAACCCAGTGGGAAAAAACCTTGATCTAAGGACAAAAAGAGTACACGAGCATACGACTGGATGCTCCCCCTCACTTGCACACGACAGGGTGCGAGAATTTCGACTAAGTAGTAATTAGTACAATAAACATTCACCTGGATGCTCCTCCTCACTTGCACATGATTGGGTGCAAGGATTTCATATTTCAAGAAAGAGTACGAGCATTTGACTGGATGCTTCATTTACTTGCATACGACTGGATGCAAGAAAATCTAACGTGGAATAGAACGAGCATTCAATTGGATGCTCTTAAACTTTATATGTGAAGATTTATTTCGTCGAGAAATACTAAATAGCATAATATAGTCATATCTCTCTTGATCGATAACAACAAGTTGTACTCAAATATGACAAGTGCTTCATCTGGATCATGAGACAGAACATATGTAATTCAAATATGGCTAATACTGGCTCGAACCCTTATACACTCTCTAGTCGTCTCATAGAGTACGAGTAGATTAGAGTGATTCATTTGGAGTCATTCTAAGACCTCCAAGATATCGCCTTATTTCTAATGGTAAAGACAGACCAGGTTAGGAATATCCCTTATGCGGGTCTGATAAGTAACCAGCATCGGTATAACCGAAAAAGTTTTGCGTTAATTCGAGTACTGAAGGGGGTAGGTACACTCGATGATGAAAATGGGATAAGACGAGATGGGAATGGGAAATGTCTTTTATGCCCTTTCAATGGCAGCGTGTTAGTGCGATACTGTGTCGAGCTATACCATTCACAGCAGACGAGATGTTCGTCCTAGCACAATAGACCAAGTACAATGATGCGCTTATTGTACTTAGATATGAACATCATGGTTCAATATCTCTTCATTGTCTCATCAAGGACGTACCAGGTCTATATCAATGTCTAGTGATCGAACAACCATTGGAGAATTTGACGACTTAGCGTCATGACACCGTCTGGGTGTAGTCTGAATCATGGACTTAGATTCAATCTTTACAGAACTCGATCATTAGGCCGAGTCACTACCATGTCTTCCCAAGATCTTTCATCTCGAAGGCAAATTCAAAAGCGGATTGCGTAATAAAGCACACAAGGGCATAAAACGTGTCTCTACGTATCCCAAGACGATCAAGTAATCACTTAAGTGGGATACCACATCCACTCGGATTTTATAATCCATATAGTGAATGTCTCGGTTAATTGAAAACATGTTCCGTGATAATGAACTACTTGATTCAAGCACATGAAGTCACACAGGGACATTCATCTACATCTCTTTGTCTAAATCCCCATAGAGATAAAACATAACCACATTCATAGCTGCACTCAGTTTTTCGAAAACTACTAAATTGGTAAAGTAGGGGACCATTATAACGTCCATTACGAGAAAGTAAACCATCTCGTAATCAATTCCAAGTTATGAGAGAGGCCTTGCGCTAGTAGGCGAGCACTTATTCAGTCTCATTATTCTAATCACGCTTCTTTACAAATACCCAAATAAACAAAACGGTTTAACTTTGGGCGGTGTTGGAGCTACTGGTCCGAACACTTATTTCGCTAAGGAACTCTACTTGGATTGCAAGTTTCCATTAGGCCAGTCTATTATATGTTGACTTCAGGCAACGGTACATGGTTCTCTGTCATAATTTGCTCATATTATCAGTCGTCACCGAATATATAAAAAATTAATAAATGACAGTCTCGTTTTGCTTCAATATCGTCGAAGATATCATGATCGACAGATATTTCAAGATTCTAAGGATGAGGAGGAAATCACACATCTCCTTGATCCTTTATAATCTCATGCGATAAAAAAATTTCAGTTCACCACCTCTGGGGCTGAACGAATTAAGAACCGATCAACTTCCTCGTATCTTGGGAAGGATGACAGATTGACGGCCGACGGCAACGTCCTTTGCTTGGCGGGTTTAGCCAAAGCAACGTGTTACGACAGAAACACGGCGTCCGACAGGGACGTCTATCATTGCAAGCATTTTGCAGCAGGTATAAATGATCTCGTGACATCTCATAAAGTCATTAAATGCGTGTGGCATTTAGTTAGACTTGGGGGAGTCTATATCACTTACTTATCATTAAGTGCAGTTTTGGGGATCAAGCTAAAACTGAGTGGGTTATGTCACGTTACTTCTTATGAACGGTAACATGCAAATCTCCCCCTAACGATGGGGAAAAAAGTCTTAGCAATATCACTTTCACATATCATGTGGTAAAGAGATCGCTTGCCAAGTTTACTCTATCAAATGATAGGCAGGGGATTCATAATCGACTTAATATGAGACTTCTGATTCATAACAAGTAACCAGCTGGTACGCATATGGTGTTTGAGTGTCTATGGGCCTCATAACGGACCAATGCAGCAAAATAGCAAAACCCAATACAGAAATATAAATCTTGGTGTGCAAGACCAAGAAGTGCATGCAATCATTTGCAGTCGCATCATCAAACTTTCCGTGAGTCCATTTGGGTCTGAACATAATCGACATGATGTTCAATTTCAATTCCCAAACTCAAGTAATTCAAATCGAAATTTCGATTCTTACTCTTCGGCATTATCAAGTCGACTAGACTTTTCATGATAATCCAGATCATGAGCCATCAATTTAATGATAAGGCTAAGAGTTGGGAAGTGCTGCATTTATGTGGACAACAATACACATGTGACCGTGTTGTCGATGTATCAACCATAACCATATATTTAATGGTCCATCTTATGGTTGGATAAGTCCACAATAACTCCTTCAATTCTTTACAAGAATTCTACGAGTCCATTTTGTAATCTTTACACACTGGTCTTTCAAAGAGAGCATTAGTGGCATGGATTTTGGATCAATCACGAAATATATCCTAAAAAAGAATCCAAATGTGATGCGATTATAAATCAAGCATCGTCTTTTGACCCGGAAATATCTCATCCGGTCAATGCCACAATATCAAAATGCTCTTATGAATCGACGACATGCGAATGATGGTATAGACAATCATGTCTTAGCATCTAAATCCTTTATCAGTCGACGACATGCTAAATGATAAGTTAACTTTAAATGCTTTAAAAAATGTGGTAGCAACCACTTGAAAGACATTTCAACTCCTCTAAAATACGCTTTTGGTCGTACTGAGTGGTTGGTCCAATTCTTTCATGAGCTATTACTAGATAACACTGGTTTCTCGAATATTTTTATAACTCAACACGGTACGACAGAACCTACATGAGTATAAGACCTCATATTTGACAAATCAATTTGATTTTACCAAAGATTTCGATTTAGAACGACATGTCCATAATCATTGTCACGAAAGACTCTTTAGGAAAGTAGTTTGTGAAATTATGTGGTACACTGTTACCCACTATTTTCAGACAACCAACTACCCCACATGTATTACCATAAAGATTGATAATTTAAAGTTTGGTCACATTTTGAAAGAAATTTTCTCAAAACACTTTAAATTATTTCGATAAATTTCGTAAATAGGCAAACCATAATCCAAAAATATGGTCCAAATGGAAAAATCATAATCCAAATGGAAAAATATAATCCAGATGAGAGAAAAACCGTCTCAATGATTTATCAAAATCAATAAAGAAAGGTACAAAACTCATTTGAGCCACAAAATCGGAGGTCTCAAGAGATTCCTTTCAATTAGCTTTAACATTATTACCATCTGATTTTCCACCTTTATAATAGTTTTGAACTATTTAAGAAGTAACCGTACCTGACATTTGTCTTTATAGCATAGAGTTGGCTCCTTGAGCATTATCTCTGGCTTTGGGACAATGGGCCCTATTGTTCCTTTCAAGTACTGTCTTGGAGCCACAGGCTTCGGTTTTGACGATTGTCTAAACCTCGCTTGGCTAGACGAGCATTGGGCTCATGACAGTTCGAGACAAATAACCCTTGTATCGGTTCTCGATTTGAGGAAAAATATCCACAAAGAGTATTAGTATCAGGCAAACAATTCGCCATTGACCCAATAGGATTAAAACTGCTTATCGAATTTTCTTATCCAATAACAGATGAGCGATGAAGGAACATGGTGAATATAAATTCACGTTACTGCTTATGGAATACATTTTCCAAGCTAGTATTTTGGTGAAGGATCACTCCAATATGTCAATTTCAGACACTTGTTCACCATAGACGTCATCACATCTCAAATGTGGCGACGGAATAAGATCAACGCCTTATCTTTCATCTTGCGAGTAACAACAAACTCGTGTTTTACTCATCAAAGATGGCATCCAAAAAAATTTGGGCATCACATGCTCACACATCAGGGTGACTAACATGTGGTGATGGAATAACACCAACGTGTAAACAGTCATTTTGCAAGTATGCTTTGCGATTTTCTTCATCATAGATGGCATCCAATATGTGTTGGGAGTTCTAGATTAGTTATCATATAAAACGACTGGTTTATATGTTTATGGTTTGTACAAGCACAAACTTTGTTTCGAAACGACAGGTTCGAAAATACTATTTTTGCTTTTTCATGTGAATTGGTACGCATTGATCGATCGATGGGTCGATACCGAGACACCAATTCGGTGAAACATGCATCATTATATTAACACACTCGGGGAAATTATTATTTAGTCAACCCCTTTCGGTAGCTCTACTTGAACACTACCTGAAAAGACGGAGAGTGTGGAGGGCACGAATGTCACTTAAAACCTGACCTCATTAGGATAGGAACTATCCGTCTATATCTTTCATAGACATCGTATCCAAATAGGTGAGCTTAGTTGGGGAAGTTTCATAATTTTACTAACTTAAATGTGAAATATATGATTTCGCAAATTATCAAATTAAGATCATCAATCTAAATATAGCAAGTTACACTAGAAAGATATAACTGAACATTTTATTATTCTATTGCTATGTGTGTAGGTTATATAAATGGTAACTAAATCATACATGTACGTAATATATTTTATTTACCAATTTACAATATACACGCAAGTTACATACATGTTAATTCACAAGATTTATTATATCATGAAAGAAATAAAATATTAACCCATGGTAATTGACTAATTACATAATCAAGTTTCAAGTTTGCATGTATTGACCAGATTCTACGCGAATTCAAACACATATACTGTTTTATATACAAGGAATTTAATAGACTGTTTCTAGCCACACAGTCCATGCGTGTATTAACATGGATTAATTCATGCAAGGTAGATCATGTTAGACAATAAGGAATAATTTATCATGTATTGAGATTTTATTCCTAACATGCAATTTAAATTTTACACGTCTGATTACTAGAACACCAATAGTAGCCTATACAATTTAGTAATTTACACAGGCATAGCATATACGATTTTATTTTATATGGCTGTAATTCTATTATAAATCATGCAAGTTGGACAATATGGAGCCTTTTAACATGCAGTAGGATTAGTACATATACACATGGCAGGTTCTAATAGTTATTAAAATACTACACAATGGTGGTTTACTCTTATGAATCATGCAACCTATACATACCATTCTTTTTCGAGTGAACTCATGTGACAATATGTTACTGTGCAATTGAATTCTACTAAAAAAGTAGTTCGTTCATAATCAATTAAATATATTTACGCTAGCATGCATATTTTCACCTGGTCTGAGCTCTAAATAAATTATGTACCGTACTCCGGTTATTTTGTAGAAGGTCAAAACGAACCCAATAAATCCCGGATAAATCTCAACTCAAGATTTATACATATTCAATATCCGTGTGTTTACCCAAAATCTCCAATATCCGTGAGCATATATCCTATTCTCCGTGAGCAAAGTACTGATAACGCATTGTGAGTCTTATTAGCTCATATATATATATGTATATAGATATAGAGAGAGAATATGAACAGCGGACGAATTGCTTATTGTGTATAGATATACATCAAGAGACCCCATAACCCTTTTTATATAATAGAGGGTAAGGATACATATGATAGCAAAACCCAAGATATGGCCAATAGAGTAAGGCCCAAATGGAAAAATCCCGAAATTCCGACCCGACCCGTGTCCCGACCCGCACCCAACCCGAAATTTTTCGACCCGAGAATAGTCCCGACCCGAAAATGTCGGGTTTTGTCCCGATCCGACAAACTTTGGGATCGGGATCGGGTGACAATTTTGATTTCGTCAGGTGTCCCGACCCGATCCGATTTTTTAATTAATTTATATTTTATATAAAAATATAAATTAATTTATATCAAATGCAATCGATGAGAATCAAAACTTGTACCAATAACATACAATATAAACACTCTACCATATGAGATGCAATCTTTTTTGTTTTATATATTAGTTATAATTATATAAGTATAATATAGATGATTAGTTTTGAATATATAAAACTATTACCATAAAAGATATACGTAAATTAAAATATTATATTGTTATTTTTAAGAAAGATAAATGATTATTATTTTCCGATTATAAAAATTATAATGATAATGTATCTCATTTAGTATGATAATTGTTGTTTGTGTGAATAAAACTAAATATTAAAAGAATCTGATAAAAAATCGATCCATTATTTGTAGAATCTGAAATATTAAAAGAGTCTGATTTTTTTATCTACTCAATTATTTGTAGTTTTACACTATTTTTTCTACTACATGTTAATTTTTTTTTTCATTTATTAGAAATGTTATTTTTAAACTAGGATTATGTTTCGTGTTAATAACATGTTTAGACTTCTCAAATGAAAATTGTTAATAAAAAATGACGTCGTCGTAAAATAAAAAAGTATGTCGGGAGATTCGGAATAAACCTATCCCGACCCTACGGGATCCCGAAAATTCGGGTCCCGAAAAAGTCGGGTCCCAACTTTTTTCGGGTCAGGATCGGGATTTTTTTTTCACTTCCAAAAGTAATCGGGTCAGGGTACGGATTGAGCGTTTACGGGTCGGGTCCCGATCCTAACCCACCTCTACTCCACACTACAACAAAATACATCTCTCCCGACAAAAAACTGCCGACGAAGCCGAAATTCGTCGCCTCTAAGTCACATTACCCAACGAATTAACTAAATTTGTCGGCAGAATCGGAACAAAAAGGTTTGAAGCTGTGGATACTAATCCCGACGAAACAAAGGACAAAAAAAATTGGCCGCTCTATGCCTCCCGACGAATTCGTTCTATTTTGTCGGCTCGGTTTATAATTATACAGGAAATTAAAACGATGATGAGGTGATTGGAGTCTACAAACTCGATTATAAAGTATTATGTACGAGGGGTGCAAAGGTGTATTTTTTTGCTGCTTTTGTGGCTTCTGGGAAGTTTAATAAACTTTATTTCGCAACAATTTGTTCATTCGTTTGATGATACTGAGCCAATTAATTTTTGATTTTCTTGATTTTAAGTTCGAATGTGTTGTATTCTAAATCACCCATGGCCTTTGATTCTTTTATAATCTATAGAATAAAGCATGAGTTTTTTTTTTCTTTTGGAGATTTTGAAATAACAAATATCACTTACACTTCGTTAGTTTGTTACACTTCATTAGTTTCTTTTTTGGTCTTGATTAAGCTAGGAGTTTTAAGAGATTTTTATCCAACTTCTATAAGTTCGTTTATTTGCTTTACAGAAGCCATTATTTGTTTTTGTTTTTACCTTATGACACTTGGTTAGTTTGTTACCTTATCAAAATACGTAAATCTCCTTCTGAAGAAGTGTGGTTGTTATTGTGATGCTATACCATGATTCAAAACGTACACGCGTGAGATGTTGCCGACAATTTACCGAGATCGATTTTCTGGTCTGATAAAGCTAGGAGCTTAAAGAGATTTATTTCCAACTTCTACAAGTCCGTTTATTTATACTTTTTTACCTTACTTAGGGCAAGTTTGGTTGCAAGTTGCTTCATTCATGTTTGTATACCATGTATTTTTTACATTATGTTATTAATTTAATTTTACAGTAAACATGTACTCTATTTTTATTTTATTGATTAGCGTTCATAATTGGCTTTTTTGAGGAGATTGGCGCAATCTTAAATTCTTGATTGAGATAAACGTAGTTAATAATGGGAGAAAGTTTAGGAGACATTTTAGGTGAATTTTGAGAAAGATAAGGAATGGTGGAGAAGTCATGAAATAGGGTGGCATTTTGTAACGAACTTGTACGAACCGACCGCTTTTCAAACCGAACCAATCAAGTCGGTACCAAAAATTTGGTATACCGACATTACGGTACGGTACAACCGAAGTAATCTTTGAAAGTCGGTTCGGTTTTGGTATTCGTTTGGTGAGTTCGGTTTTGGTATTCGTTTGGTGAGTTCGGTATGATACCGATTCAAACCAAAATATTAAAATATACTATATAGACAAATAAACTAAAATACTTATATACACTTAATTATTAAAATTGTTATAATATACTTATATCACTTTTTCTATTGTATATTTATAAAATTGTTATAATATACTTATATCACTTTGTCCATCCCAGCAGTATGCGCGATGCACTAGATTTCGCAGTCATATATCCTGAAATTTCAGCGTTGCCTAATAGTTTAAAAAATTATCATTTGCAGTCCCTGTATTTCAAATCTAATTATAAAACGCTATATAATTCACAATTTTGATACATTAAATCAAAAAAAATTAAATAAAAATAAGAGAAAGTACGAAAATTTCAGGAAAAAAAAATGCTAAAAAATCTGGAAAAAAAAACATCCAAAAAATCTTTGAAAAGGGCAAAACCCCGAAAAAACAGGAATAAAATTTAAAAAATCCCAAAAAATACAAAAATAATCCCAAAATATCTAAAAAATCAACAAAAATTCAAAAACGCACAAAATTTAAAAACAGTCCGAGTTATTTAAAAAACAGTTTAACTTATTTTAAAAACAGTCTGAGTAATTTTAAAAACATACTGAGATGTTTTAAGTCATTTTAAAAACAATCTGAAGTCGTTTTAAATCATTTTAAAAAGTCTGAGTTATTTCAAAAAGAGTCTGAGTCGTTTTAAATTATTTTAAAAACAGTGTAAGTTATTTTAAAAATAGTTTGAGTAATTTTAAAAACAGTCTCAGTCGTTTTAATTCATTTTAATAACAGAATGAGTCGTTTTAAATCATTTTAAAAACAGTATGGATAATTTCAAAAACAGTCTGAATCATTTTAAGTCATTTAAAAAATAGTCTGAGTTGTTTTAAGTCATTTTAAAAAACAATCTGAGTAATTTCAAAAATAGTATGTCGTTTTAAATTATTTAAAAAAATAGTCTGAGTTGTTTTAAGTTATTTAAAAACAGTCTGAGTCATTTTAAAAATAATTTGAGTCTTTTTAAGTCATTTTAAAAATATTTTGAGTCATTTTAAGTCATTTTAAAAATAGTCTGAGTAATTTCAAAAATAGACTGAGTCGTTTTAACTCATTTTAAAAATATTTTGAGTTGTTTTAAAATAGTCTGAGTCGTTTTAATTCATTTTAAAATCATTTTGAGTCATTTTAAAAACAGTCTGAGTAATTTCAAAAACAGTCTGAGTCGTTTTAAGTCATTTTGAAAACAGTCTGAATCTTTTTAAATCATATTAAAAACAGTTTGAGTTGTTTTAAGTCATTTTAAAAATAGTCTGATTCTTTTTAAATCATATTAAAAACAGTCTGAGTCGTTTTAATTCATTTTAAAATCAGTGAGTAATTTCAAAAATAGTATAAGTCATTTTATTCAAAAAATATTGAAAATCTGATAGTTCCTTACATTTTCCACCTTTCTTATATATTATTTGGATGGTTATTGGACCTAAATGAAAAAAAAAAAACATAAAATATCTAATTTTCAAAGGTGGTCCCTTCATCTAACATACTGTTTATACATGTTATGGCTTCCAATGGAAGCCCACCGTCGCCGCCACCTCAGCCACGACGGAGTAAACACCGCTGATCGACGGAGGAGGTAGACGTTTGCAGCGATCTGCAGCGAACATATATATATGTATGTATGTATAGACATAAATATATATATATATAGAGAGAGAGGAAGGTGCTCAGGCTGGAAACACCACAGATCTCCGTCGTCGTCGACGATGATCTGCTCTGTCGTCGTCGTTGGTCAGCTCAGACGGCGGCAGTGATAGTGTATAGTTATATTTGGGGGTGTGGATTTAGAGAGAGAAAGTGTGATACAAATGAAACAAAATAGAATTTAAAGCGTTTATAAAGTGCACCAATACTTAAATACTTTTACAAAAAAGAGACCAATAGTTAAATAAATTTAATAGATAGACCAATACTTAAATAATTTTGTTTTTAAAGACCAATTCTCAATTATCCCTTTCTTTTAAAGTTTAATATGGAAAGTTGCATTATCTTACTTCTGTATACTTGGTTTAATTAGCTATAGGTGAAGCACTTCGTTTGAAGAACATTTTACATTACTCATCAAAATGTGTGAAAATTAAGTTGTTGAAACAAACCATCTTCTATAGCAACTTTGTTAGGAAGATGTACATTCCAATGTGTGTGTACCAAATAATAATTTATCATTTCTCTAAGAAACACATGTATAGAATCCATAATAGTAACAAAATCGACACATAAAAACTTTGAACAAACAAGTTACTTTTCAACTTATTAGAATGAATATGTGATAAGTTATTTTTATTTATTATGAGCTATTGTATTATAACAATTTAAGTTACACGTATTTTTTTAATTTATGGACGTTATGTAAACATTTTTAATGATCAACAAGACATTTAACTACCATTACGATTACAATCAACGAGTCCAAATATAGACCATCATTAGATATTTAAGCTAAATTGTTTCAGAAATAAAATATATAAGTCAATAATTTATGTAAGTTATTGTTTGGGATTTGAAGGTTTACTTAAAATAAGTAAACCTTCTACAAGTAAAGAAGTTACTTTTTTACTTATTTTCAGTATGTTTTTATTTATAAGTTGCTTTTTTAAGTTATAAATGTTCAGTGTAATTTACTTTTTTTTAACTTATGGATTACTTTTAAAATTTAAATTGTAAATCATTTTACGTTATTATTAGTTAAATTTAACGTTGTTTATCATTTTTCACCATAATGTAACGCTATGATTACAGAAAATATTTTCCTTAATTTTCCTCGAATTCCGGAAAATATTTTCCTTATATTTTCCGGAAAAATATTTTCCAACCTCTATTTTCCTTCAAAAGAAGCAGTGATGAGAACAATCGGGTTTTTTTCTTCTTAACTTATGGTTGCCCGAACAGGGTAGCAAAAAAGAAATAGATAATATTTATGTGAATCTCCGTCTATACCTAAAATACATACTCCATCATACTCAAGGAAACAAATAAGCAAAGAGTTTGACGGTTTGTGTCACGCCCCAAAATCCGTAAAACGAATATCGAGTCATGACCTTTTTAAAACAAAAGAAAATAGAACCTGTTGGTAGGAAATTAAAAAAAAAAAATTAAAAGAAAACACAAGCGAGCTAAAGGAACAATTAAACAATTTAATAAAAATGTTTGCCAAACACGGCTACAAGGCAAGTTTTATAAAACTAAGAAAATAACAAATGAAAGAATTTGCCCGTAGGCTACAACCTCAAAATATAATAAAAATGAAAAGAAAGCCCCGAGCCCATGTGATGTATTGCCATAGCTCCTAACCGAACGTCTCAACCTATATGGTACCTGAAAGACAAAATTGTAACGGTGAGTCCCACGCACCTAACTAGACGGGACGGCACCACAAATACCGTCACTCCATCCCATAAATGCAAGAGCTCACAAATTCTACAACTACGATAATCGACGTATAATAAGGAATATAATAACATTCTACAACGGGATAAATTAAATAAATTAGATAACGTCAACACAAATCAATATCAAACATGGACCTCTCAAGCCACCTACCCCAGTCCGTAAGTTAGGTCATTCCCTATCCCCTCGGCCGTCTTCTGTCCCCGGAATTAGGAAGAGACAGAGACCATAGCTAACATAAAAATAGATTTATAGTGCACACTTGGACCTCTCATGCCACTCGCCCCAGTCCGTAAGACGAGTCATTCCCTATCCCCACGGCCGTCTTCTGTCCCCGGAATTAGGAAGAGACAGAGATCATAGCTAACATAAAAATAAATATAGTGCACACTAGGACCTCTCATGCCACTCGCCCCAGTCCGTAAGACGAGTCATTCCCTATCCCCACTGCCGTCTTCTGTCCCCGAAATTAGGAAGAGACAGAGACCATTGCTAATTTATCAATATTAAGGCCTCGGCCAATAATATTATACTATTCATATAACACAATCTCATACGTATAAATATTAAGGCCTCGGCCAATAATATTATACTATTCAAATAACACAATCTCGTACGTCACTTAACGTAATACAACATAATCCAAAAGCATAGGTGCTAGATTCACAACTAGCCAAACAAGTCTAATCAACATAAAAACTCATTCAGATATTTTAACAAACACCTTGTATGCGCAATACAAAACTCATCTTTATTCAACAATAATTTACCCAATTCTATCAACAACCATAATAATACATAATCAAAGCATATAACACGCAACCCATTAATATTATCATTAATCCGAAATCAAAAGACTGAATCTACAACTAATCCAAAAACCAAATAAGTGAATTAAAAATATAACAACTAAACCCCAATCAACAATTTAAGAACATAATTAATATAAAAGGCAAAAACCCCCAATTTATACTAAACGTAAAACATAATCCTAACATACACCCTCGTCTAGTCGCAATAGATAACCCCCGTTACCTTAGCACGTAGAGGAGATGCTTCCGGTATGAACCCGCTAACGGTGGTCTCCGCTTCTTTCTTTTTCTCTCTTTTCTCTCTTCTCTCTCTTTTCTCTCTTCTTACTTGTTTTTACTGATTTTTGCTTTTGAAAAGTGGCCGGAAAGTGTTTATAAAAAGCTGTTTTGAGATAGTTTGAGGTAACGAACTATTTGGTCCCCAAGGTTCTAATAGTTAACTCTTAATCCAAAAATATTGTTTTACCACTCAAAAATACAAATCTTTAAAAACAAATCTATTGGGTCCTTTTTATTAGTAAAATTAGTAACAGGTTTTTAAAATAAAGTTTTTCGGAAGAGTTTCGGTTTTTGGCTAAAAATTAGTCGAGTGACCGGTTTTTGGTAAAATTTTGAATAAAATATTTTTGGATAAATTAAAACCATTTATAAAAATACGGGATGTTACAGTTTGACCTATATTTTTAAAGATTACTATATCTCTTTACAAACTAGGATTTGAAACAATTTCATTTAATATTAAACAGAATAAAATTTTAAAAAAAAAATTAACAAAAAGTATTTATTATTTAAAATATGATATTATATTAGTGTAAAATTGATATGATTTAAATACCAAAAACATATATTTTAAAAAATAAAATATTTACTAAACAAGTAATACGTACACTTGTTTTGGTACGTCACAAGATGCAAAGTAGGACACTTTTTTGGACAGATGGAATAACTTGTGATTAAAATTATATTTTTTTAATCACCCTTATTAGTTAGTAGCATTATAAGCTAGTCAAAAGATTAAAAACATATATGCACTTCATCAGTTCCCCTTTTATGTGTTCAAAATTTACCCACAGTGAATTTAAAATTAAGCTTAAATTCACTGTCGATTAAAAGTTTTATTTAATGAATTTCATTTGTCAAACTAAGAATTTTTCACAACTCCTGTTGCTTTTTTTATGCACTAATCTTGTATGAGATCGTTTTGCTTTTTCGGACCGGTAAACTATACGATGGATGAATTTCATATGCTTATAATACTTTTATATATATATATATTTCAAAGCCAATAAAATAATCTATTGCCTCTCATAAACATTATAAAACCAAAAAACCAAGTGGCCAAGCTTCAAATCTTCCCTCATGGGAAGGCATATTCAACTTGTGGAAATAACGACTTTTTCATTATATAGAGTGGAAATACCGACTTTTTCCCTCTATATATATAGAGTGGAAATACCGACTTTTTCATTAATAACAAAATGATCCGGTCAACCTTATTATGCTTTAATTCATAAAACAAAAACATAATAAATCAAATATAAAAGAAATAACTAATTAAAAAACTTTGAAATGAACATATATATGCTTTCTTTTATTTGTGAACCTCTCCAAATAATATTTGTGAAGCTACCACACCTCCACTAACCCATCGAGATATCATACCTTGAATAGTTCTTTATAAACCATGAACTATATTATTATATAGTGGATGGGGAAATAATTAACTTTAACACTTTTTGGCTCGTGACTCAACATTTCAATAGTCCAACGAGCATGTAATTAGGGGCGGCACCCCAATATGACTAGGGATTGCCGGCAACCCCACAATTTCAAAAAATAATTTTTTTAATTTATTTTTTTCATAATAATTTATATATGCGATATTCTGTCAATCCATTAAATATTTTTTTTGGCAACCCATCCCAAAATTATATATTGTTAATGCAATAAGATACCATAATTTTGTATGAGCTGATAATATATAGGTAATACTTAAAAAATTAACATATGCAAGTGATTATAAAATACATTTTACACCAACTTATCATGTTGGCACGTAACACACATCTTTAAAAAAATTAAACAAAAATAATAATTAGAGTAGTGCTGAGTGCAAACAAAATTTATAAAATGTTTTTTGATGGTTCATATTTTAATTGAAGTGAATATACTGAAATTGTGTAATAGATATTTAATTATTCGTATATATCTATTATTTAATATACGTTTGGTTTTTTCAGAGTTTTTTTAAATACTTTTTTACCTTCGTGTCTTAATATTTTTACTTGTTATAGCTTGATTTATTAAATTTAACTTTTGTATCTTTTGTGTTTCTATTTTATTTATTTTTTAGTCAATTTTGAAATGCTGAAAGTTTCGATATTTTTAATTAGTTTCACCATGCATGTAGCTAGGATTAGTAATTTAGTGTAACATTGTTAAATTTCTTTCATATGCTACGAGATGAACTACATATTTGACAAACGAAGCTCGTTGTTGTTGTGATGAGAATATAGAAGTGCAACTGCGCAAAGTAGAAAGAAACCAAAAGGGGGCTCAGACTCCACTCTAAAAGAGAGTCCACAGACTCTTATGCTTTCGACCGTAGTATATTTGACCAAAATGATCCCACAGACAAAATAAAAAAAATGATCTCACACTAGTTTTAAAGAAACTTATTTTTTCTTTTACCTATTAATTACCAATTTATATCACTACAGATTTAATAAAAGCAATTTAATAAAATTGGAGAAGAGTATAAAATTACAAATAACGGCACAAGGCTTGCTCAATATTTTTTAGGGTTTTATTGGTTTGAATATTCTAATATTATATTTTTATTTTTATTTAACTGTATCTAGCGTACACAAGGGTTTCTCAATTTTTTCTTAGGGTTTTATTGGTTATGATATTTTAATATTATATTTTTATTTTTATTTAACGGTAGATCACACAAGGGTTCCTAATATGTTCTTAGGGTTTTATTGTTGAGATATTTTTATTAATGGATATAGATTTATAGTTTCTTTTTATGTGAGCCATCAGATTATAATGCATATGATCCAATGGTAAGTAATAAAGTGGTCTGAGTACTCCTCCTCTAACGAGGAGTCTGGTACTCTGTTTCCGAAAGAAACTAAACAAAATTTAGAAGTGTTTAACAATTAATATTCCAAAACTATAAATTCATTAAATGAACAGTTTGGCTAACAAGTGCCCCACGGAATTGTTTAAGCGTTATCCATAAGTTAAATCAAATTAGTTATTTATGCCTGATTGATTCCATCAATTAATAGTTTATGTTAATAATATTTACAATTGATATATTTTATTATTTTGTAAACTAAAAATCATTTTTTCAACACAATAAAACTCAAATAATAACATGGAACCCTAGTTAAAACTAACATAAAATTAAATACTAATTATATAAAAAAAACTAAAAACTAATTTTTCAACACAATAAAACTCAAATAAAATTATAGAAGCCTAGTTGAAACTAATCTAAAATAAATAAATTAAAAGCTACTTTTTCAATACAATAAAAACCAAATAAAAATACAGAATACTAGGTTGAAACTACCCTAAAATTAAAAAAAAAACCTCACAAATAATATTTAGAATTGAAATATGTAAATAAAATAAAATATTGATATTTGTTTCCTTTACAAATTATTAACTATAGATTTACATAAATTACCTCCAAATATCACTCAAAAAATTATTTTCATATATAATTATAAATATTAAATAAGTATACTAGTTGGTTAGATATGTTACCTTAATTAACCTTCTTATTTAGTGCCTGGGAGGCACTAGGGACCTTACATATGACAAAGGGGCAATTACAAAAAAAAAAAAAAAACTAATTCCCTTTTAGTGCTACTTCAAAAAGCTTATTCACTTTTGGTCTAACTTTTTTCCCATTCATTTCATTAGTATCTCATTCAATTCGTAAATATACAAAAAAATATATGAAAAACCAAAATAAAATATATATAAATAATATATATATATATATATATATATATATATATATATATATAATGTAAATTTTTTGCTCCATTCACTTCAAAACTTGAAATGAATGAACGTTTTTTTTATAGAAAAATTTCATTTCAAAAATATTTTTTTGATTTTTACATTTTATATATTTTAATATAATTTAATTTTTATTTTCATTCACTTCAAGTTTTCACCAAACAAAAAAAGTCCATTATTTCGATATTTTGAAGTGAATGAATTAAACAAAATATCATTCACTTCAAGTTTTCACCAAACAAAAAAAGTCCATTATTCCGATATTTTAAAGTGAATGAATCAAACAAAATATCATTCACTTAAATAATAACATTAAAAAATATCATTCAGTTGAAAATATCAACAAAAAGTTCATTTATTTCGATATTTAATTTGAAGTGAATGAGATTTTGTTTACTTCATTCACTTCAAAACTTGAAGTGAATGAACGTTTTTTTTTAAAGTCCATTCACTTCGATATTTTGAATTGAATGAGATTTTGTTTGCTCCATTCACTTCAAAACTTGAATTGAATGAACGTTTTTAAAAAAAAAAACATTTCAAAAATATTGTTTTGATTTTTACAATTTTTTTTTACATTTTATATATTTTAATATTTATCAAAAGGAATTCGTTTTTGGAAGTATGACTAAAAGTGAATTAGTTTTGAAAAGATAAACTAAAAGTTAATTTACTCTATGATAAATAAGCTGGACAAGACAAGCTAGTAGATAGAGAACAAGCTATACATAAAAAATCAATAATAATGGAAAAACTTGCAAAAGAATAATGCACGACTCAAGGAAAAAGTAGATTAGTTACCGTATAGGATATTCTTTAAAGCAGTCAATATACAAGGCTAAATATAAATAACTCATGTACTAAGTAGTAGCATCAAAAATGCAAAACCATTATAATCATATTAAGTCTAGGTATGGAACCCCAAAATCATCAAATAGCTTCTTAGCTCACAAATATCGTTCAAATGTTACTCATATTCCTATCTTCAAAACTAACGAATTGTCCATTTAAATTCATCGAGGAATTCTCACACGCTCGGTATACAAGTCGGAAGGGCTGTTCTTCGAGACTTCTTGGCCAGCAACACCATCATGATAGTACGATGTGCCATACTGTTTCTCTGTGAAATTGAACAAGTAATATGTATCAATATAAATGTGGCAACTCCATAACTTCTTATATTGAATTAAGTTGTTTTTATTGAAACAAAATAAAACTTGGACAACTAATATCTAATATACTCACGCGGTCGACGAAATCGGGTTTGTCGTCCATCATTCGGAACTTTGCACCTGCAACAAAGTAAAGAGGAAGTTCATAAACGTTATCTTCATTTCTAGGCTTCCGCCCAACGATAAAATTTCTCATTTAACAAATTTCTCCTTTTCAGTAAATTGGTTGATATGAGCTGAGGTAAGGAATGAAAAATATATAATTTCCATTTAAATTACCCGCATACAAGGCGACTTTTACATTTCCTCTTTCCCATCCTCTCAAAATCACTCAGAAGATTTTATGGCTTACGGAAAATACAAATTTAGTTTTATTTTCAGAAGATTCATTTTGACAACACAAGGTCCAATAATTTAACCGGCAAGGATAACATAGTAAGAAAGGAAAAAACTAGTGACAAAGAATTACCACCCGGATAGTATCCCCATCGAAGGTAGAGGCCACTGCACGTCTTTCACATTGTATGCGGCAATATAACGCTCCTTGTATTTAGTCTCAACATAATGTTCATTGTCCTTTACGACATCTACGAGATCTGAAAGCTCTACCACAGATGCTTGGAAAACACATGCCCGAACGCGAAAACAGTATTCTGACTCACAAAGACGCTCTCCGATAATGGAGGATGGAAAGGTGCAAACAAGCGCAAATAAGTCTTGATCTAAATGGGAGACGAACGAGAAAAAAGAAGTCCGGTTATCGATATACCGGGGTATATGGGTTAACCCTAAAACGGGAACCGTAACAAGGCCACCATCCAACAACAATACGTACTCTTCGTCCATAAAGTCACGTCGATCATACTTCTTACAAATTTCATTTTCTTCACTTTCATCACTGTTATATTTATCCTCACTATCAAAAAAAACTACCCCATCGGTTGCTTTGCCATATTCGTTGTCCTCAATCCGAGAAGTTAAATCATAGGCGTAGACAGTTAGGTTTTCCAACTCATCTCCAGAAGTGCGAAACATGAGATAGTCAACTACATCCGCTTTTTGTTGCCAATCACCAACCCTCAAGTTATGGAGTATAATCTCATCTGACCCTGATCGAGTTGAAAATGAGTTATCATCGTCATTCTCCACAAATTCACTCCATGTTTCCGAGTCTACATTAAAAGAATATAGAGTATTGCTCGTAGAAACTAATTGCAGATATATAACCGACCCGATAACCGTGTGCCCTTTGATTTTTGGATGTGGATAGCCTTTCTCATATAACGAAAAGAAGGGAGGTTCCGGAAGAACTCTCCAAGATAAACTATCAAGATCAAGAACTTCGAATGTATTCTCTTTATTTTGATAAGGCATTCTCCATACATCCGACGTTCCTGCCAAAGCATATAGCTTTTCGTTAACCGTCACAATTATTGGATTTGGTTTTCCACCATTCAACCTTGGACCCATCTCCCATGCTAGTACTTTACGACTTAAATCACAAACAAACACATCTAGAGGCAGATTTTGATTCTTTAATGGTTCTTCTCCTCCAATCACGTAACATTTTGAATCCATGCTTCCAAAACCGACATCTGGCCTCCAAAAGGGAAGTGACACGACACTATAAGTATTCTCACCTAAAAACCCGTCTTCCCCGATTTCTATAACCAACAGACTCATACATTTTTCCCCACCTGGAAGAGCATAGAGCAAACACAACTTGTGGTTGCTACCACTTTCACGTCCGAACAGCTGTTGGCTTAGACTACTCGTATCTTCTTGAACAAAGCTCCCTTCCCGTTTTGGATTATTGACCTTAGTGTTCGGAGAAAAGAGCTCCCTATGATCTCCGTAAAAGTTCTTAAAACTCTTCTCTTCCTCATATGAACAAAACTTTCTTTCAAGCACTGGAGGTTGAAGAATTATGTTCAATGCAGGGTCGACTTCTAGAGCAAAATCTTGTGGTGGCAAGCTTTGAGCGTTAACTATTTCGATCCTTTTCTTGTTACGTTGTTTCTTATGTCTAGTTCCCATTACCTTTTCAAGCCTGCATGCAGCATACACATTAATAAATTAACATATTTATGCTTTTACCCATCATTCTTTTCAGCTAATTTTTTTACGGGATAATGTTGATGTATATGTGGAGCTGCCAATATTTATATTTGCATCAACGCCATTGACTAAGTATTTTAGATAATGTTCATGTTCTAGCTAGCATACCACTTGGCAAACACCTCCGTAAATAAGTTCATGTTCTTATCAGAAGAAGAAAACAAAATATTCAGTGAATAAAACGACTTCCAATCAAATTTTAAGAAAAGTATGAAAAGAGCTCATCTAAGGTCTTGATCGAGAAGCACTTCTGTAAAATAAGATAGGGACACACGATCATCAAGTCTTGCAATCTTTTTGTTAAATCTTATTAAAAAAGGACTAAATACTACAACACCTCATAAGACTCAAACCCTACATACGTTAGTTGAGAGTGCAGTTTTAGCAACTAGGCTAGGGTAGGTGGGTTAAAGTCCTGATTTTACAACAAATTCCGAAGCTCAAAGATAATTAAGAGTAACTCGTAATGTTCCTATAATCCAAATAAACCTCAAAAAATAAAATATTCTAGTTAGAATTTGCGCCATTATTGGTAATGGTAGGTTTTATATTATAGTTACGTTCCTATTTATAATTCTTTCGAAGTTTTAAACGTTCTTATTATATGCGAGCCAAGAAAATCAAAGAGAAATATAATGTTAATTACTATGGGAGAAGAAACCAAATTGCAATGGGATTCCGTTTGATTATCAATATAAAGTATTAATTAGCGTAGCACGAACGGGTTCGCCATTATCAATGAGCGGAAAGCATTAGCAAAACTCATGCGTTTCGCCTGGAATTTTTTCTTATACATTTGGTTTCGTTGCGGATTGTTGGTTACTATTTTTTAATTCATTGTCATTTTAAAAGCAGTCTGAGTCGTTTTAATAACATTCAGAGTCGTGTTAGGTTAAAACAGCCAGAGTCATTTCAAGTTATTTTAAAAACAAACAGAGTCATTGCAAGTTATTTTTTGAGTTTTATTTTATTCTATTTTAATTATAGGTCTTTTATATTTAATAAGTAATTTATAAATCCTTAATTAGTTTTAGAAATAATTGATCAATATTTAATTAAATTTTATAGGCTGGCCAATGATTAAATAGCTTTGTTTTTATAGATCAATTCCTAATTGGGGAGGGATCTATACACACATAAAAATACACATTATGTTTACACATCAATCACAACCCTCCATTTACTTAATTTTAATGGTTAAGATTATGTGTTTATTCTTGTTATTAGATGAACTAATCTTGACCATTAAAATTAAGTAAATGAAGGGTTGTGATTGATGTGTAAGCATAATGTGTATTTTTATGTGTGTATAGATCATTCCCCTTCTTAATTATATCTTTATAGTTTGACCCAAAAGAGGATACATCAAATCTTAAAATATATAAACCCACAGTCTTGAGTTTCCTAGTTAGATTCAATCTTCAAGTTAGGAAATTATACACCGTATCTAAATTTTATCACGTCTTGCATATTCATTCAATTTTTTCATTTTTTTTGTAATCTATATATAATGTATATATATATATATATATACTTACAGAAAAAAATGTATATTGATATATACTTCACCTCTCAGTTCTCAATTGTACCAACATTACAGTCAAAAAATTAAATAAAGTAAATGAAGTGAAAATAGATATGATATTAACATATATAACTAAAAACCGAAGGCAAGGAAATACATAATTAAACCATAGTTTAGTGTGCCATCGGGATTCATGAAACGTTTGTGATCGATACAAATATAACTTTTCCCTACATTAATGTTTCCGGGGTAAGGATGAATATTAAGAAACAAATAGACCCTATATGTCAATAATAATGCAAATTTAGCGATACACAAAAAACTTAATTGTTTAATCTCCCTTAAAAAACAAATAACCCTAAAGGTTAATCATTACAAAAAAAATAGTATAAAGAAAATTGGCAATTTATAAAATATATAAGCAACTTAGACAGCTTGTGAATCAAACAAACAAAGGTTAAGTTTTTTGTGTGGAATTTTTATGATAGAAGAAACTAGAATTAGAGAAGAGGTTTTACATTAAAGAATTCTATACGAGATAGGAAACCACTAAAAAAAATCAAAAAATGAGATTGGTCATAACTACGAAAGTCAAGAATATTTCATTGTGATGTAGTAGCGACGACCAAATAATGGTTTAGACCTGACCCAACTGTCACGATTCGGGCAAAAGTGCATAATTTTTTGGGTTGGGTCGGGTTTAATTAGGTAAACCTGTTCGGTCTAACAACTTGACTTAAATACGAACTTTCAATTTTGAATTGTTTTGGGGTGTTACGAGCTAGGTTCCTTTCATAACATCAATAGGCATTTGTTTACATAACTGTTAATCCTAACCCTGGTAGCAGACATCTCTAATAATAGTACATCACCCATAGTCAATCAAGACCCGTTTTGTTTCGTAACAGTAGTGTAAGGTTTGTGGACGGACCATATCAATCAATGAATTAAACGTATTTATAGGATATGTTGAAAAACTACATAAGAAGTATTTTAGCGAGTACAAACATGAATTGAATTAGCGAGTTAGAGGGTAAATTTTGGATTGGTCCATGAAAACAAAAGTATTTAAGGATTGGTCCATGAAACTGAAACTAATTAAGTATTGGTCCATTTCCCCTAACTAACCAATAAAAATGTAAAAAATCAGAAAAAATTCCAGAAAATAAAAATACAAAAATAAAAAAATAAAAAAAATATGAAAAAATAAAAAAAAAATAAAAGAGGCAAAACCCCGAAAAAACACGAATTTTTTTAAAAAAATCAAAAAAAATCCCAAAAAATCAACAAAAATCTAAAATCAACAAAAATTCAGAAACGTAAAAAAAAAACAGTCTGAAAACGTTAAAAAAAAAATCTGAAAAAAAAAATCCAAAAACGTAAAAAAAAAAAAAAACAGTCTGAAAACGTAAAAAAACAGTCTGAAAAATAAATAAATTAAAAAACAGTCTGAAAAATAAATAAATTAAAAAACAGTCTGAAAAATAAACAGTCTGAAAAATAAATTAATTAAAAAACAGTCTGAAAAATAAAAACAGTCTGAAAAATAAAAACAGTCTGAAAAATAAACAGTCTCAAAAATAAAACACTAACATACTGCAAAATGTAGTGAATAAAAGTTCAACCATCAAAAATGTAGTGAATAAGGATTTTGCAAAATGTAATGAATAAAACAGTCTGAACAACGATGACATGGCAAACGTACATTTTACACAGTCCTTCGTAATAATAATAACTAATTTGTTTAATTCATAAAAAAAGAGTCGAGCATTATCATCTCAATCAGAACCTGTAACATTGATGACGTGACGAACATAGTTCTCGAGAAGACTACCAACAAACATATCTGCGTATTCAGGATTAACAGGCACAAACCCGCTCTTCGACAACGCTCGTAAAAACACCCTCAAAACCGTCCCATCAACCCTAGAAGACTCATCCTCGATGGCATTCACTACAATATCCCCTACAATCTCCGCAGCCTCGGACGCCACATCAGCATTGATAGACACGTACGTAAACAGATCGGTGTAGAATTTGGAGACGGATTGAACAGAGGAGTGAGATTGGGGAAAAAACGAGGAGGAGGAAGAAAGAGAGAGAGGGAGGAGGGATCGGAGGAAAGAGAGGAAGGAGGGTCCATTTCTCTGTTTTAGAGAGAGAAAGAGAGAGAAAGAGATGGGTTTCTTCTTTTCTGTATCTCTATATATTATTCTGTATTTAGGGTGGGTTGGTTTAGAGAGAGAGACGGAGAGAGACGGTTTAGAGAGAGAGAGAGATACACTGTTTAAAAAAACAGAATATGTATAGTATATATAGTGGACCGATCCTTAATTAGTTTCATAAATAATGGACCAATTCTTAAATGAATTTTATAGCCGGACCAATCTTTAAATACTTTTGTTTTCGTGGACCAATCCTTAATTTTCTCATTAGATATTGCAAAACTATATTACATCTACATGGACTAGGAAACTTATATAAGTCGCCCACAATAATCTACACATATGTAAGTTTGAGTAAGATAAAAACCAACTATTTACATTGAGAGATCGAGCAGGCTTACATTGAGAGACTCTGATGACGACCCCTGAAAATATTTTAACCGACCAAGAGATACGGTAAACTAATGTAACCAAAAAAAACGAAAACATTTTACAAAAGCAAGAGCGTAATCTTCCTGCCTCATTAAAAATATATTTGACCTACATGTTTTCTTTTTTATCCCATCTTACAGCAAGAACAAAAACGTTCTCTCCTTTTAGCAGGAAAACAAATTATGTCATCTCTTGAAAATCGTATGTTAAAACCGATCATCATCTTTTAAAATTTATTTAACTGTTGTACTATTTTCCAATTTATTTCATATTCTTCTTCAGAAAACATAACTCCGTCGAAAGCGAATCTCCGTTCCATATTTATATACTTTGCCAGGGTAAAAAAGAGATCTGAATTAAGTAATTTATTGATAGAAAAGCTTGAGAATTTGCGATATATATATATATGACTGAAGTAATAAAAGATCAGAATAAAAAATTCAAATTGCATGCATAACTTTTGGAAGCATTAATAAGTCTGAACATTAATTTTTACTAATTAATTGTTAATCCCTGGAAGACATTAATAATTATTATACCCAGCCCATATTTAATCAAGACTGGGTTTTTTTTCGAAACAGTAGTCTGTAGATGGTATCACAAAAAATATATTTTCAAGCTTAGTCTCAAGTATTACTGACGAAAAGATATGCCTGAGACATTTTGTTTTAATTGATTTTACCAGTTCTTTTTTTGGAAAAAAAATGCTTGTGTCATTAATAATTTAATACTACTGTAAAGACTAGCTTCCAATATCATAAGTAACATTAAATGTCAATAATATTTGAATGTGTTTAATCTATACATAAAAACAACAATGTCAGCAAATAACCGTGAAAGTTAACAGTTTCAAGAGAAAAAAACAACAACAAATAATCGTGAAAATTAACAGTTTCAAGAGAAATAATATAGGAAAAATTATTAATTTATAAAATAAAGCGAACTTACCAACCGTGAAAATAAGACGTCAATGTTGAGAAAAGATTTCTTTGTGAAAATTTATGATAGAAGAAACTAGGAATGGCGAAGATGGAGGTTTTATATCAAAGAATTCTATACCAGATAGGAAATTTAAAACCAAAAAAAGACTTTCAAATTATGAGATTGATCATGACTAGAAAAGTTAATAATGTTTCCTTACAACGTTGCGGCAACCTGGCAACCTTACCAGACTCCTATTATAACATGGAGTACTCAGATTCCTAGCTAAAATACATATATATTGATATTATGAAAATATATTGGTTTAGAATTAATTGCATTATATCTTGTAACATATGATGCGTTAGAGACATGTATGTAGCTTTTGATTTGATATTTATTAATTCTAGTGCATAATTTTGTAATTGTAGCCTTGGTAGTGCGGTGGATTATTAAGTCTATTCGTACGATTAGGTCCCAATTTCTATCTTTCCAAGACTTGTTTTTGTTCTTTTTATTTATTTATTTAATAGTTATTATATCAACGATAATGTAGTACTCGAATTAGTACTATTTCTATATTTGATGAGTTCACATCCGTTCGTTGCCGAACTTTTTGACTACATATCGATATCACATCAAACTAGTTTGGTTTGAGAATTTTTATAGCATTACCGAACCAAAAAAATTCGGTATACCAAACTTTCGGGAGATAATTAAGGATTGATACATGAAAACAAAACTATTTAAATATTAGTCAATTATTCATAAAACTAATTAATAATTGTTCCATTACTTATTAAATATAAAAGACCTACAATTTAGAAAAATAACAAAAATATCAAAAAAAACAGAAAATACCAAAAAAGCTGAAAAAAAATCTTAAAAAAACTGGAAACCCGAAAAAACTCCGAAAAATAGAAACAAAAAAAAACAGAAAAAGCCCTTCAAAAAGTCGGGAACCCGAAAAAATGGTTAAAAAAACTAAGGAAAATCCAAAAATCCAAAATAAAAAAAAAAAAATGAAAAAAAGTTCAAAAAATGAAAAAAAAATGCTTGTGTCATTAATAATTTAATACTACTGTAAAGACTAGCTTCCAATATCATAAGTAACATTAAATGTCAATAATATTTGAATGTGTTTAATCTATACCTAAAAACAACAATGTCAATAAATAACCGTGAAAGTTAACAGTTTCAAAAGAAAAAAACAACAACAAATAATCCTGAAAGTTAACAGTTTCAAGAGAAATAATATAGGAAAAATTATTAATTTATAAAATAAAGCGAACTTACCAACCGTGAAAATAATACGTCAGGGTTGAGAAAAGATTTCTTTGTGAAAATTTATGATAGAAGAAACTAGGAATGGCGAAGATGAAGGTTTTATATCAAAGAATTCTATACCAGATAGGAAATTTAAAACCAATAAAAAGACTTTCAAATTATGAGATTGATCATGACTAGGAAAGTCAATAATGTTTCCTTACAACGTTGCGGCAACCTGACAACCTTACCAAGACTCCTACTATAACATGGAGTCATCAGACTCCTAGCTAAAATTTACCAAGACTTTCAAAGTTATTGTTTCCGATTTAAAATTTACTTAAAATAAGTTAAACTTTTACTAGCAAAGAAGTTTCTTTTTTACTTATTTTCAGTATGTTTTTATTTATAAGTTCCTTTTTTAAGTTATAAATGTTAAGTGTAATTTACTTTTTTTTAACTTATGGATTACTTTTAAAATTTAAATTGTAAATCATTTTACGTTATTATTAGTTAAATTTAACGTTGTTTATCATTTTTCAACGTAATGTAAGGGTCACGCTATGATTACAGAAAATATTTTATTGATTTAAAAAAAATATTTTTCTTAATTTTCCTTGAATTCTGAAAAAAAATTCCAACCTCTATTTTCCTTCAAAACAAATAGTGACGAGAACAATGGTTTTTTTTTTTCTTAACTTATGGATGCCCGAATAGGATCGCAAAAAAGAAATAGACAATAGGGGTGGACAAAAAATCCGCAAATTCGTCCCGTAACCCAACCCGCATGGATTGGGACGGGTTGGGGTGGGTTGAATGTCCAAAAAAATTTAATCTGCCCCGCCCCAACCCGCTATATATTTTGCGGGCTGGGTTAGGATTGAGTTTCACAAACCGCGGATTAATCCGTACATATTCGTTTCAACCCGCAATATATATATAATTATAAATATATATACTTATATATACATTGTGTGTATTTTAAGATGTCAACCTGTAATTCTTATTATATTTTAGTTTTATTACTTGTTCGTGAATGTTCTAAACGTATTTTGATTGGTTTTAATTTATATTTCTGTTTGAAATATTCGATTTATTTTAAAATTTGGTTTTATTATGCAAACTATAAAAAATAAATGACAAAAATAAAAATTTAATAATCAATCTAAACACAACTCGCCCCAACCCGTAATTTATTTTGCGGGTTGGGTTGGGTTGGGTTGGAGTTTTAATTGTAACGGGTTGGGTTATGTTGGGTTGAGATTTAAATTTTATCAATCTGTTCTAATCCGCCCCGTTATTTATTTTACAGATTGGCTTAGGATTGAAATCAATACTTCCCAATCGGGTTCCTGCCTACGCTAATGGACAATATTTATGTGAATCTACGTCCATACCTAAAATACATACTCCAACATACTCAAGGAAACAAATAAGCAAAGAGTTTGACAGTTTGACCTATATTTTTAAAGATTACTGTATCTCTTTACAAATTATGATTTAAAACAATTTCACTTAACATTAAACAAAATAAAATTAAAAAAATTAAAAAAAAAATTAACAAAAACTATTTATTACTTAAAATATGACATTTATATAAATATAAATTTGATATGATTTAAATACCGAAAACTGATATTTTAAAAAATAAAATATTTACTAAACAAGTAATACGTTCATTTATTTTGGTACGTCACAACATGCAAAGAAGGACACTTTTTTGGACAGATGGAATAACTTGTGATTAAAATTATATTTTTCTAATCACCCTTGGTAGTTAGTAGCATTGGTTACTAGTCAAAAGATTAAAAACATATATGCACTTCATTATGTGTTTGCTATTCCTATTATATATACTATATTGACTATTGTGTGTTTAGTCGCTTAATCTTAAATTCACTGTCGATTAAAAGTTTTATTTAATGAATTTTATTTGTCAAACTAAGAATTTTCCACAACTTGTGTTACTTCTTTTATGCACTAATCTTGTATGAGATCCTTTTGCTTTTTGGGAGTGGTAAACTATATGATGGATTATGTATTTATTCAATGCCATTGGAAAAAAAAATAATGTTTGATATATGATATACCTGTGTTTTGTTTCATACATTTCCTTTAAATTTGCTTTGAGAAGCTGGCTGGCTAATTGAGTAGTAAAATGGAAACTTGTTTATTTTATTTCTAATAAAGTTTTGGTGAAGGTATTTTCGGGCGTATTCATTATAATCAGGACAATAATGCCTGCTTACATAAGTGATTAAACTATTACTTAAAATTTCCATGTTGCATCTGAAAGGGCTAATCACTTAGATATATATATATATATACATATATATATTTCTTAATGGCTCGGAAAGTTCATTTTATAATGAGTTTTTTTCTTTAATTAATGCCGTATGTCTGTGCAGATCTATATATCTCCATCGAAAGTTTTGGTACAAGAGAAGCTCCGTGATTGGAACCAGAAACTTGGTTCACTGGGACTAAATTGTCTAGAACTGACCGGTGATAATGAATTTTACAACACACTGAATATTCAAGAAGCGGATCTTATTCTGACAACTCCTGATGTCAGTTTATAGATTAATACTTCTACAAGTTATGTGTATGTTTCAAAGTTTTGAATGTTGTGGGACTAAACGTATTGGTTTATTACAAGTTTGCATCTGAACAAGTTATGCACTAGGGTTCAGTTTGAAAGTAATTTGTTAGATTCTTCCTGAGTCTGTTTTTCATAAGAATCTTGTTTGCACAATTAGGGGATTGTTTGCTGCAGTTCTAAAAGACGAGGCGAAGAAAAAAATATGGATCCATCAACATAAAGAGTTTGCGTCTTCAAGCTAAAAGACCAGAAAATTTCAGTTTTCAGGCAGCTAAAAAGCCAAAAAAAAATAATGTTACTGAGCATAAAATAAGTGGTTCGTTGAATTTAGATAACAATAAAACTTAAAAAATATGGTGAGTAGAATAAGAAGCGTTAAGGCTTACCTTGAGAAAAACCTTAAGATAGAAATTAGTTATGTGGATAAGCTGGCTCTCTCTTTTTCTGTAGAAATTTGATGCTGATATTCGTTATCGCATTAAAGACGGTGAACTGAGCTTTTTCGGTGATATAACTCTTCTCCTTATTGATGAAGTTCATTTGTTGAATGATCCATGTGGAGCAGCTTTGGAAACAATTGTCAGTAGAATTAAAATTCTATCTCGTAAACCCGAAATGAAATCAAGTTCTTTGGCTCATGTCCGTTTCCTTGCTGTCTCTGCTACTATACCAAATGTCGCTGGTCTTGGTACTTTCCAAATCTCTTATATTGTTTTTCGACATTTATGTGGATTTTATGACCTCTTTATCATATTCTTTTTGATTTTTTGATAGGAACTATAATTATTAGTGTATTCGAGTATTATCGAACTTAACAGGCATTCATGTTTTCCAGCTGAATGGCTTATGGTTCCTTCCCAAGGAATCAAAAGGTACATCAATTTGCTTGACTAGTTCATTTTTTGTTGGGCATGCTCAATATTCTTTAAAAAGCTTCCATTTTAATTCTCAAATAAGGCCTTTTTTATATTTTCAGGTTTGGGGAAGAAATGAGACCTGTAAAGTTGACTACCAAAGTCTTCGGTATGCTAATGTGCTAATAAGTAGTTTCAATCCATTGTATATCCGTAAATCTGTCACGACCTCTTTTTATGGAAACAAAAGAAAAAATCTTCTACCTAGATTTCAGACAAAATAATGGATCATGGACCATATAAGCTGGCTAAACCTCTCCCAAACAAAACAAACAATTTTACCAATTTGTAAATGAATTCATGCCAAACGGAACATCCTCATGCAGTCAACTTGTGTCTGTTTAACTTTGCTACACTCTTATATTCTTTTCATCTCATGCAGGCTATGGACCAGCAAAGAATGACTTCTTATTTGAAAAAGTAAGTTTTTAGCTCCTTTGGTTCACATCTAATCTGATAGTAAAAAATTTAAGATGTGAAAATCAGTGGTTTAACAAAAACATCAAAGTAAGAAGAATAATCTTCTGCCGAAGTATTTCTTGAAATCCTAATTTATCCCTCCTTAAATTTTCTGATAATTACCACTTTTATTCCATTGTGCAGCGTCTTCAAAATTACTTATTTGGTAAATATAAAACATCTGAGAAACAATAAACTGCACTTTTAGTTAAAGTTTATCCTTTCAACACTAGCTTCTAAATATGATTTGTGGAAAAATAGGAAGTGCTTAACAGTTAAAACTGATTTTCAGATATTCTCATGCAATTTTCGAAAGGGAAATCAGCCCTAGGATTTTGCTCGACTTGAAAAGGAGCTTCAGAAGCAGCCCAAAAACTGTCTCAAATGGCAATGACTTTTGGTCACTCGAATCCATTTATCAAAGACAGAGAACAACATGAAAAGCTAAGAGAAGCTTCAATGGGATGTAGCGACAAACAAATGCAATCTTAAATACTTTATGGTGGTATATGCTTTCTATCTATAAGATAAGTTGTACAGCAATAGAGCTAATACTTCGCAACCTTGATCAAACTTGCATTGGATCCCCATAGTTTTAATTGCAACACATATTGGTAGAGTTTCTATGTTCGTCCTCATAGTTTAATTGGAACACTGTTAGTCCCTCATAGTTTGCCTCCAGGCTTGTTCAAATGCAGCTTATAAGCTCAACTTTTTGCTTGTAAGTTGGACTACATTTGGTTGACCAGCTTATAAGCTACAACATATTCTTACTTGCATATTGAAATAAGTAACCAAATTTAATTTTGTACGGTGTCATTTATGTTCTGGTTTCAGTTGGCTACCACAATGGCGGGCTTTCCTTGAAGGATCGCAGCCTTATTGAAAGTCTTTTCCTTTATGGTGATGTTCAAGTTCCGTGTACTACAAATACTCTTGCTCATGAAATCAATTTACCAGCTCATACTGTAGTGATCAAATCAACTCAACATTTGTACGTTGAATTTGTAACTGATAACTGTTGTTTCCAATTAGTTCATAATACGCTACTTTGGTAATGGCGCCTTGTTAAACTAACAAAACTTGCTTTTTTCCAGCCAAAAAGAGAAGGGGATGTATTTGGAATATGATCAATCGATGATTCAACAGTTAACTGTAAAAATCTCTGTTTTAAAATTCGCGCTACATAGCGCTATGTAGCGCGAAATAGCGCTTTTTTGGTAAAAAACGCAACGAAAAATCACGATTTTGGGTGGAATTGCGCTAAAATCGCGCTATAGGGGACCAAAAGCGCAAAAATCGCGAAATTCTGGACCAAAAGCGTAAATAGCGAGTTAAAAAAAAAAACAGCGGATCTAAATAATAAATATATATTGTGCAATTTTCATAAAAGTGTATACAGTCCAGATGGTTAAGACTGTGCTGTAATTTCCAGCAGACCTGGGTTCAAAACTTACCAACAACAATTTTTTTTTTGATTTTTTTTTATTACTATCTAATATAACTATATTTTTTTATTTTTTTTTTGTTATATATTCTAAAGTTTGGTGCATATTTAGGCAAAAAAAAATACACCGCAAAGCGCTATATAGCAACGCTATTAGCGCTTTTAGCGTTTCTCTCGAAAAAACGCTACGATAGCGACACTGGTAAAAATTAGTTTGACTTTCCAATGACTAATTTTTGTAACTTTTTTTTGGAAAGTAAAATATATTAACCACAAACACAGGAAGCCCCTGCAAGCTTACAAAATCACAACTGTTTCTATCATCCCATTAACAAACTAATGATCCAACAGCAACAGTTCACTTCAACAAAAACATATTAATGTTTATCTATCATACCACAACAACTATTAGTCACAAAAATACATTCATTCACTACAAAAACTATATCATTTTCCTTTTTTTTTTTTTTTTCCAAACAAAACATATATAAAAGAACAAAGTCTCTATGGGATAAACCCCCATAGTGGTCTTTACATCGGGATTGACTATAAAAGCCATATATGACAAATTGCTAGAAAGGTGAGAAAATGCCAAACAGCCAGCAAGACCTCTTGTTTCACCAGAAAAAGATCACCAAAGAACCAAACGCCTCTCCTTATACCCCCTCCACCTTGTAACGCCTAGATCAGTGTGATCAAAGGCATTTGATTCTTGGTTTTCCATTTCTAATTAGCAAAAGGAAATCTGGTTTAAAGCATTCAAAGACCTTCTAGTACTATATCTACCAAAAAAACTGCCACATGAAAGAGCATAAAGCTAAGTCAAAAAGCTTAAAACTGCTAGATCATCTGTATATACCATAGTAAGCTAAAAGGTGCTCTACCTGCATCTTTTCAACAAAAGCTAGTTAGAATTAAAAAGCGCAAAAACTTTTTTCAGACAAAAGTCCTCATGAAAAAGTTGCCTTTGTAGTCAAGACCAATCAAAAACATAAGCTTCAGAAAAATTTCCTCACAAGCTTTAATAAACTGTTCTTATCCATTATATCTTAAAAATCCCAAACACAACCATGTTCTCAGACTGATCATCTTCACTGAACTGTTGTTTTGGTGATTTGGTAAACTTCAGAATGATTTCATCATAAGTCAGAAGGTTAAAAACAGTAAAACCTTTTCTAGATTTTAAAGTAGCTACCCCTTAGGCAGGGTGTACTTTTTTGGTCCAAGAAATAAGCAGCATAAGTATTCTTAGGTAAATCCATAGCTCTGCCTGTAGTAAAATTGTACCCATTTGAGCCCATTTTGGCCAAGCCATCCGCAACCTGGTTTTGTTCTCTGTAAGCATGCTTCACAGTTAGTCCAACATAATCCATAAGTATGATAATGTCCTTCCATATAGAGCCAAATTTGAAACCAGTATAAGCCTTAGTGTTCCACCAAGTAACTATCATTTCAGAGTCAGTTTCCACAATAACATTGGTCACACCCATAATGTAGCAGATAATTAAACCCTCTTTGAGAGCCATCATCTCAGCATACATGTTAGTTTGCTTGCCCAGATTTTTAGAAAAAGCTAGTACTAGCATGCCTTTATGGTCTCTTAAAATGCCACCACAGCCACTATTGTTGTTGTTAAGAGAAGATCCATCTAGGTTTAATTTTAATCTACCTGTGGGTGGACAATTCCACCAAACCAACTTAGCCTTTTTCATCTTACAGTGAATAGTTTTCAGATTTAAGGAAATAAGAGTAAGGCAATGAAAGTTATTAGCAGGTCTTTTGGGTTTTATCAAAAAATTTAGTTCATGCAACCATTTAGTCACCTTTTTAATAATGCTTTCCACACACATTTTCTCATTTTCAAACCTGTTTTTGTTCTTACTAAGCCATATCTCCCAGTTAACAATAAAAGGGACAAGAATAGCTAGCATACCAGTTTGAGATAGGTCACATAACCTGCACCATTTTACCATGTTTTGCTTCCAACAGTTGGTAAAGCTAATATTGAAACCAAAAACAGCTGCAAAATAGCTCCAAACCTGTTTACAAATCTCACTAGATCCAAAAAGATGATTAGCTGTGTCAATAGTGTGTTCCCTACAACAAGAACAGCTAGTTACTGTGGTAATTCCATAATTTTTTAGATCCTCCTCCAGTTTAACAGCATTGTACCAAAGTTTCCAAGAAAACATGCTTATTTTAGTAGGAAGGATAGTATTCCAAATATATTTAGCAACATTTAAAATAGGTTTCTTATCCCTTACAAAGTTATAAGAGTTTTTTGCAGTAAAGTCCCCATTAAAAGTAAAAGGCCAGTATCTAACATCATCACCATTTCTTAAAAACAAACTTTTACAGGTTACTTTTAGTAAAAGATCATTCCCCCCCATGTGCCAAATCAAGTTAGTGTCCCAGCCATTATTATTGATGACCTGATTAAGCAGCACATTAGGAAAAACAACATTAAAAGACTGGCTAAGAGGGCCATCTCCTAACCAATTTTCATACCAAAAACTAATGGAACCCTCATTAATATCCCATAAACTATTATCCACCAACATCTTAAAATGAGGGTTAATCATTTTCCAAACGCAGGAAGAATGTGTGGCATTCACCACATGCTCACCCCAATTAGGGTTGTTGTTACAGTATTTTTGAAACATAAAAACAGTCCATGGAGAATCAATTTCCATAAGTCTCCAGCACAGCTTGGCATGAAGGGCATTCATGAACTCTTTTAAGCTCCTCACCCCTATCCCACCTTCATTAACAGGGCAGGCTAACCTCCCCCATCTCATCCAATGATGTTTATTGTTACCCTCTGTTTCTCCCCAAAAAAAATTAGCAAACTTTTTTTCAATTTTGTCTATGACAAGGTTTGGAGGATTAAGAACAGCAAGGATGTAAAGAGGCATGGAGGACAATACATGTTTAATGAGGGTAAGTTTAGCCCCAGCTGATAAAAAGTTTGCTTTCCAACTAGCCACTTTTTTTCCAATTTTATCAATCAAAGGATCATACATAACAGAAGTGAGTTTAGTATTATGGAGTGGAATTCCTAAATACTTAGTAGGTAATGACCCCTCACTAAATCCAGTGACTCTGCTTATAATGCTATTCCTACCATTTTTAGTTTTATTGGTTAAGAAAACACTTTTAGCTTTGTTAAGCATTTGCCCAGAATTCTGTTCATACTTATTAATAAAAGACATAATCACCTCCAGGTTAGCTTTACTGCCATTAGCAAAAATCAAGACATCATCAGCAAAAAGGATGTGAGATATGGGCTCTACATTTGCACAGGTTTTATATGGTACCAACTTACCTTTTAACATAAGATCACTCAAACCCCTACTTAGGACTTCTTCAGCTATAATAAAAAGGAGAGGGGAGAGTGGATCCCCTTGTTTTAAACCTTTCCCAGAATTAAAATAGCCTGTAGAGACTCCATTCAAGCAAATAGAGTAATTAGCATTAGCAACACATCTCATAACAAGTTGAATCCAGCTTTTGTCAAAACCAAAACAATCAAGAACTTTTATCAGAAAAGACCAGTTTAATTTGTCAAAAGCTTTGGCCATGTCCAGTTTAAAAACAACATTACCCCCCCTAACCTTATCCCCAAGATGTTTAAAAAGCTCTTGGGCCAAAAGTATAGCATCAGTAATAAGCCTACCTTCTACAAAGCCACTTTGATTTTTGGAAATAATTCTAGGTAAAAGCTTTGCTAATCTAGCAGTTAAAATTTTTGAGACAATCTTATACAGTACTTGGCACAGACTAATAGGTCTAAATTGGGTAAAGTCAGTGGGATTGTCTACTTTGGGTATTAAAATAATAAGAGAAGAAACAACAGACTTTGGTAAAGAGTGACCTTTAAAAAAACTATGCACAGCTTTTATCAAATCATTTTGGATAATATCCCAGCAATGTATATAGAAAGTGGAAGAAAATCCATCAGGGCCAGGGGCAGAGTCACTAGGTATGTCAAAAGTGGCATTTTTAATCTCCTCATCACTAGGTATAGTGTTGAGGATTCTATTATCAGTCTCAGATATTAAATTAGGGATAACCTCAAATATCTCATTAGTAATAGAAACAGGGGAGAAAGCAAAGTGATTAGCAAAGAAATTACCAGCCTCTCTTTGTATCTCTTTTAAGTCCTCAGTAATGGTTCCATCATCCAGCTTTATTTGCATAATCTTACTCTTGGCTCTCTTGTGCTTGAGCATTTGGTGAAAAAACTTGGAATTTCTGTCCCCTTCTTTTAGCCATTTAACTCTAGCTTTTTGCTTGTAAAAAATTTCTTCCTGTAATGCTAAATCATTATAATTTTTGAGACTTTTAGTATACTGTTCACAGTAGTTATCCCCCAAAATAACAAGTTGGTTTTCCGCAAAAATCAAATCATCTTTTGCCTTGGCTAGATTGCCATGTATATTACCAAAAATCTCCTTATTCCATTTTTTAATACACATTTTAAGCCTTTTAAGTTTAAAACAAAAGTTGTCCATGCCTTCCAAATTTGTAGGGTTCTCCCAATTATTAGCCACCATTTCTGTGAACCTCTCATGCTTAGTCCACATCCTGAAAAACTTGAAATTAGTGGGACCAAAAGTTGGTGTTGAAACAGTGGTAAAAATAAGAGCAGAGTGATCAGATACAGTTCTTTCAGCAACAGTGAGCTTTATATTGTGATAAATATTTTCCCAATGAGAAGTTATCAAAGCCCTGTCTAGTTGTTCAAAAACCACTTTACCTAGACTAATCCTACTCCAAGTATAAATGGAACCAGTATGTGCCATATTAATAAAAGCATTACTACTAATGAAATCTAGGAAATCATTTTTATCAGCACTAGCTTTTTTGTTACCTCCTAGTTTCTCATGATCATACCTAATGGTGTTAAAATCCCCTACCACTTTCCAAGGTCTATTCTTGAGATTCAAAGATGTCAGATCATGCCACAATTCCTTTCTTTCTATATAATTACATTTTGCATAGACAACAGTGAGAAAAGATTCAATGGGAGACTTGAAATGAATGGTAATAGATTGAGAAGTTGAAAGCAAAACACTGATATCTAGGTCCTTTTTATAGAAAAACCAGATTTTCCCTCCTTCATTGGTGTTGGAAATAACTAGGTCCATATTAAATTTATTAGCAAGGGGGCCTGCTTTATCAAAATTTATCATAGGCTCTAACAGTGCAAAAAAATCAATTTTAAACTTCCTTACATATTTAAGCAATTGTGACTGTGACAGTGCATTAGCAATGCCTCTAATATTCCAAATGATGTAATTATACATTTAAAAGGTTGGATTGTACCTTTTTGGTAATTTTACCTTCAGGTGAATATCTCTTTGGTGGCTTCCCTCCTCTCTTGATTCTTGGTGTGTCAGAGTAGTATCCTTCTTCTGCTACTTGCTTACCTCTTTCAACACAGGTGTCTAGGTGTAGAGTGTCCATCATTTTTGCAGCTGACTGCATGATATCTATCTCTTCCCCAACCTCTATGGATTGTTCATTCTCACTTTCCAGGGTGTTCATGGTTAGCTTGGCCTGTTTATTAGCCCTGTTTCTCTCTCTTTTTTTTGCTTTGTTAGTTTTTGTAAGGTTAGAAACTTGTTCAGAAAAAGACTGGCACAAATTTTGATTCCCATTTTCTTTACTGTGTATTCCCTTTATGCTCAGTGTATCCCCTCTCTCTTCAGAGCCTTTTTCCTTTGTGTTCATAATAGCCACTAACAGATTGTTGTCTTCTGCCTTTTTTTCAGAATTTTCCTTTAGTCTGGTACTTATTATCAAGCTAGGATTACTAGTATCCTCTTTTTCCTCTTCACTTTCAATTTCTACCCATTTACCTTTTTCTTTTCTGAGAAATTTTCTTTTTTGTTCTACACTATCCAGTTCCAGGCCATTAACAGGTGTCTTAACTATATAAACCTGTTTTAAATCCACTTTTTTCTTTTGATAATCCCTATTTTCAAGTTTATTCTCATTCTTCTTTAAAGTGACAACAATAGGTTTTACTTCTTGGGTACCCAAGCTTACTCCATTTCTAACCCTTTTACATTCAAAATGTTCATGCCCTTGTAAACAACACAAGCTGCAATATTTGGGGGATTTTTCATAGTCAATTCTTTGCCAATACCCCTCCTCTAAAGATGAGCCTATCCAAATTCTATAAACCCTAGGTTTTGATAGATCCATTTCAATGCAAACCCTAGCATACATAGGTCTTACATGGGTAAGAGTAGCAATGTCTGCCTCTAGAAAACCACCTAAGGATTGAGTAATAGCCTTAAGATAGGATAACACACAAAAATTTAATGGTAAAAGGGGAATTCTAACCCAGACAGGTGCTATGGCAGATTCCTTAAAGAGAGAAAAATCACTTGTCCATTTAAAAAGTCTGTATAAAGCCCCTTCCATCTCATGAGATGTCCTAGTCCAGGCTTTATTATAATCATTAGTATTGAGCAATTTGATAAAAACATGCCTATAATCAATAAGCCCTACAATTGGCATCTTTTCTAACCCCCAGTTTTTGGCAATATATTCCCTAATATTTTCTATTTTAGGTCTACCCTTGCTAAACTTAGCTATAAGTGCTAATTGTAAAGGTATCTCAGATCTTTGAAGTTCTAATTGTGAAAATATCACCGCAGGTTCTGATCCCTTATTATTACTTTGTCTAAGTGGCAATTGAATATCATTGATCGTAATAGAACGTAGATCCACCTTACCTTCTAATCCATTAGAGATAGATGATTTACCTGATACGACCGATACATAACTTGGTTTAATGCTCTCGTTTTCCTTGTTTGTCTCCATATTTTATTGATTGCTCTTCCAAATCTTACAAATAGAGGGTGGGATTATTCAATCTAACCCATTAGGATTAGTATTATGTGGTGTGTTTATGATTTAGGCGTTGTTTTTAGGTGTGGGGAGGCGAGGAGATGAAAAGATAATAGGCGGCGCCTTATCTCTCTGTTCTCTCTCTCTCTAGTAGTTCCTTTCTCTCCATATCATTTTCCTTATCTTCATGAGCTATGTAGTTCCTTTCTCTCCATAGCATTTTCCTAATGTTTGTAACTGGAAAAAAATAACATAAAAAGTTTGTGTTCTAATGTTTGGTTAAAGTACTAAGTTATTAATTTTATTTTATTAATTTTATGAGTTTTAATATTCTTTTCTTTTTTTTTATAACTGATCATGTTACTTCTTTCTATGTTTCGTCTAAAAGGTTCCCGGCTATATTTTATTTAGATTTTTCTGTGTACAGATGTGTGGAAGAGCAGGTCGTCCGTCGTTTGATGATACAGGATTGGTTATAATCATGACAAGAAGAGAAACGGTACGTTTCATTATCTCCTTCTCTCAATATGACATGTTCACAGCAATTTTTATAAATGCAAATTTGTTTTTAGCTGTCGTCATTTTTAAAAAGATGCCAAAAGCTCTCTTATTTCTTTGATGCGTATAGATAAGTGCGCGTGAGTTTGATTTTTATTTTATTTTTTCTTCTACATGAATTTTGGTCCATTTATACGAGAACCTTTGGAGTGGTTGCGATCTACTTGAATCCTCTGTTTTAAAATTCGCGCTACATAGCGCTATGTAGCGCGAAATAGCGCTTTTTTGGTAAAAAACGCAACGAAAAATCACGATTTTGGGTGGAATTGCGCTAAAATCGCGCTATAGGGGACCAAAAGCGCAAAAATCGCGAAATTCTGGACCAAAAGCGTAAATAGCGAGTTAAAAAAAAACAGCGGATCTAAATAATAAATATATATTGTGCAATTTTCATAAAAGTGTATGCAGTCCAGATGGTTAAGACTGTGCTGTAATTTCCAGCAGATCTGGGTTCGAAACTCACCAACAACAATTTTTTTTTTGATTTTTTTTTATTACTATCTAATATAACTATATTTTTTTATTTTTTTTTTGTTATATATTCTAAAGTTTAGTGCATATTTAGGCAAAAAAAAAATACACCGCAAAGCGCTATATAGCAACGCTATTAGCGCTTTTAGCGTTTCTCTCGAAAAAACGCTACGATAGCGATAACGCTATTTAAAACACTGCTTGAATCACAGTAAGTCTGGCTCCCTAAATTATTAATTCTATTATGCAGAAAACTGGAGTTTCTTTTCTAACATTTTTCAATATTCTTCCTCCTCAGACTGCTTCCTTGCATGACCGAACATCTAACCGCAGAAATAGTACAACTCACTATTTTTGGATATAACACGAGCAATTGAATGGATAAGTGTTATTACCTCTATGTCAGAATGAGGAAGGTATGTTGTTGTACATTTATTATTGTTGTTTAGTGTTACATTCTACAAAATGTCTTGGCTGAACTTACTTTTTTAAATCAGAACCCTGACCATTATGCAGAGAAGAAAGGAATTCCTTGTAGTTCTATGGAAAATTATATGCAAGGTACTCTCGTGAGTAACATGTTCAATCTTGTAATGCATCATTTTGACTTAACTTTTGTTTTTTTTGGGTAAGTAAATGTTAACTAAATCTTATTTGCTGACATATATTTGCGTTCAGAAAGTAAATGAGTTAGCAAGAAATCAAATGGTCTGGACCGATGAAGATGGTTTTCTCTTAAAGCCTCTAGGTTGGTGAAAATTATGAAGAGATACCTTTTATTTGTCATGCAATTCACAGTCCAACGTAATTAAGCAAAATAAGCTGGATATTTTGAAATTGAGAAAAAAGTTAGGTTCGTCCCGCTTAAAGCTTCCAACTTATCATACTAAAATTAGAAAAATCTCCGCTTTCAAGCTGGTCAACCAATTTCATTCTAGCTTTAAAGGAAAAAAGTAAAATAGTTGAGCTTAAAAGCTACAACCAAACAAGTCCTAAGTATGAACTTTTGTTTTACTCAGAACCTGGAAAGCTGGTGACAAAAGAAAAGGCGTATTCAGAGCAGAGAGGAAAACATATTTATTCTAGCAAATGACTGTTTGACTGGGGTTCCTTCTGTGCATGACCTAACCATGAACCAGGTTATATATATATACTTTGTTCCAAGTTTCCAATGTCTTAAAACATGAAAGAGTATCTAAACCATTATCATAAGAGTTTCACTTAAGAGTGTAGGCATCGACACATAAAAACCTATAAACTAATTTTATATCAATAAGGAAAACTTTATGGCTAACTTGAGATTGACATTGATAATAAAAAGGAGTAAATGATTTTTATGCTTTTTGAATATAAATCAAAGCTTTGTCATTATAAGTTTTTGCGCTTCTCGAAGGAGGAAAAGGCGTAAGATTGTAGATTTTTGAGATTTAAAGCAAAGATTAGCTCGATGATTGAAGCCGATCATCATTTGACATGAGTTTTTAAAATAGATTGTTCTAATTAGGTGTTTGGCACTGACACCACTTGGTCTGCCAAAAATTAATTTACTCTGGTGTGCTTTTTTAGGACATGACTGCTATATGTACGTCGAATGGAGGTAGAATCGCTAAGTGTATGAAAGAGTTCTTTTTCTTCAGAAATAATTACAAAGGAGCACTTAATGCTGCTATGCTAGCCAAATCATTGCATCAGAAGCTATGGGATGACAGTCCATACCTGCTGAAACAATTACCTGGCATCGGAATGGTGACTGCAAAGGTTGTTCTAATTGCTTTTCGCTTTAGTTTCAGTTTTTGTACATTAACTGTCACCAGATCATGTTTCTTCAGGATTTATTTGTATCTTTTTTGGTCATTAACAAAAATAAAATTCATCACTACTTCACTAAAAATTTTGTTTGTGTACACCAGCCTACAAATTTTATCAATTACTGGACTGTTACATTTCTTGATGCTTTTAGTGCGCATCGTGCTCTAAATTGGAAAAACTCGTAGGTGTTTGAATAGTTACTAAAATAAAAATATATAAATACGAACTTAACATTTTTGTAGAGAATTTGTAAACTTTATGTTGTCAGAAGACTGCTGTTTCTTCCACTAACATTCGAATTTCATTTTTCAGGCCCTACTTTCCATGGGCGTATCATCGTTTCAGGCTTTTTCTGAAGCTGATCCAAGGAAGATAGAAATGGTCACTGGTAGAAAATATCCATATGGGAATAGTATAAAGGAGTCATTGCTTTCTCTACCTCCCAAAGTTGAAATCAAGCTTGAGGAAACTGAATCCCAAAGTCACGGGAAATCCAAAATAGCAGTGACATTGATTAGGCTATCAGACGGGTTTCCTCAGTCACATGGTATGTGGGTTAAAATTATTTGTCTCTATGGACTCAATTCATTTAACAAGCATGCCGTTTGTGAAAAAGAGTTATCAGTTTTATGTTTGCATGCGCATAAGAAATTGGTTACTTCAGTATTTCTATTTTTGTTCTGGTCAGGTCGTTGCTTTAGCAGAAGACGGCCTGATCCTGCTTCATGAGAAGATAAGATAAGAAGTCAACAAAGAGTTGGGTTTTTTATTTGCCAGCATTGCCCTTTTCCAGATACGCCATCCTCGTATCAGCTTAATAGTTAAGCAGAGAGCTTATATTTTGCCTCATGAAACCCTCAAATGTTGATGTGCATGCTATCAGTTATCCGAGTTTTGATCTCTAGGAAGTACGAAATAATTTAACTCAGTTTGTCAATAATATCGATTAATTGAACCATACTGATCCATTTTTACCAATTTCTGTGCAAACTCTCAATGTTTATTAATGCTTAAATTTCTACTTCCTGCAGAGCAGAAGATTTTAGGAGGTACGGAGCTTCAGCTTTGTTTCAATTCTTAATTACTACCAGATATAGCAATTTAGAGTACCTGTTTGTCATGCAACAAGTATCGTGACTATGGCCAAGAAAGAACCATCTTTAATATTTTTTAGTTAATCTGAGATTAGTGTCCTGATTACAACCCTTATAGTACAACTTTTATGGTGCCAGCCCCTCAGCAAGAGAAGCTCACCATGAGGGCAGATTTGATTTTTGAGAACTTTAGTAAGATTATATACCCATATAATTAAATATTAATGTTGCAGAAACATTTGTTCTCTTCTAATTACATTTATGCTGGCTTGCATGCTAGTTGGTGTTGATCTCCATGAAAGATATGTCGTGACGAATATGATTGACTCGACCGTGGTCTTCAAACATGGAATTAAGCACCTTTCTTTTTTCCCTGCCCAAAGGACGTATGCATGATAGACGAAGACAAGGACCATACATCTTCTGGTCCAACTAAAGCGATTCAGAAATCTGACCAATCCAAAGAGGACGATAGCATGTAATCACTGTCTTTTCTTCTGTAGTGTTTTTTGCTCTTGGTGAAGTATAATAGAACCCATGCTCTGTATTACATTTTCATTTGATCCTTATAGTTTCAATTGCAACATCAATGGTTCCCATACTTTCAAGGTAGAACTCATATTTAGTCCCCATAGATTCAGTTGAAACACTATTGCTCGGCTGTAGTTTTAGCATGTTACTCTAAAAGGCCCCATAGTTTAAAATAGGTTGTTTGCATGTATAACACCGTTGGTCTGACATAAGAAAGGACCACCAGTGTTACTTACTGAAGCTATGGTCAATAGGTTTCAACTTTTAACTTACTCGAAGTCTCGAACTATGCAGACCAATAGTGATGTAATTACAACAAGGGGGGCCAAGTCAATATTTATTCCTAATATGTGGATGATTGCTTTAACTGACACTTCTCATTATGGTTTTTGTATTTCAGGCCAAGTTTCAATCTCTTCGATGAAGAGTGGGGAGAACTAGAAGGTAAAAACTGGATTTGTTTATCATGTCAGATGTCACATTTCGCATTTTTTTTTCTTGCTTTATATCCGATTTACTGATCTCATATTTCTTAAACTAGATGAAGGTTGCCCCACTGTAGAAACCGAAGATGATGATTGCAAAATTATAACTGAAAAAACAGTGTTCGGTCATATACGCGAAAAGGCCAAGAGTTTCCCTGCTCTGGCTTTACCAACAGATGAATTTCCCCCAACATCAGAGGAGCTGTGACTTATCAGAAAAAGAAAACGTGAGAAACACCTCAAAGATGAAAATTCTTCAGAATTTTTAGAGAAAGAGATTAATGATGCCCCACCTTCCTATATGCTTCACCTATATTCTAATCAAGATAAACATGATCACCTCTCTGACAGTATCATTTATGACCCTGTTGGCAATCCAGATGACACAGGTACTTTATAAAAAATAAGAACTCTTAAATAATATTCACTCTATCCCTGAAAAATAGTCAAGTTTTTCCACAAGGATTAAGATAGAATTTTTGTGTTTAGAATTTCGAATTGACTGCATGTTTGCAGTTTTACCTTTTGTAGAATTATCACCTAATTAGCTTCTCCACAAAAAATTTAGCTTCTTGGTTATGGAAATAAAATGGTAGTCAATTTTCTTAGGGAAGGAGGGAGTTTTTGTGTTTATTTGTAATGTTAATGCAAGTGCTAAAACCTCGATTTGTCTTATAGTGGGCAAGCTTCTGTTTGAATCTGAAGAGAGACAATCACCTTCACTGGAGAAACAATATTCGAGCATATTCGGAAAAAGGCAAAGAACTTTCCAACTATCAACAAGTCAACATACTCCCTAAGTTGGGTTTGTTAATAATTGTAATTCTTGGATAGATTGGGCTACCGACAGTTGGAATATTCATTTTTTCTAGAATAGTGTTAAGTCTCTTAAGATGGAGAACTATGAGGATGAAAAGAAAGATTTAGTTCTGCACTTGTAATTCTGATATTATTTTCTACTAATTTTGTTGTATTTGGGTAAGTACCCTAGATTTCTTGATGCAGAATCATTATTATTTTCTTGTAGCTAAAGGTAGTAATATGTAACTAAAGCTCTAACGAGCTGTGTAGATGAAACAACATGCTTAGTTTTCAAAAAAAAAAAAACTTGTTACCTTAAAAATGGTAGCTAATATGTCAGAATTACAATATAATATGCATTCATATACGAGGGGGGGAAATTCCGGTAGGAAAAAGAAAACCATTCTCTTTAGTTGTCGGACTACCAATAAGAACAACTTCATAAAAGTATCTACTGATAAATCCACGAGAACAAACTTTCAACAAGTGCTAGTGATACTTTACTGAAATAACATAATCAGCAAAAAACAATAAGTCGCAAAAAGTATTACTGAAACAGAATGGCCAGTAAAGCTCTTAAAATTTTAGAAAAGCAACACCACCCTCACAGAAAACAACACCTCACTTAACGGGCTTAACGAGCTTGTAAGAGGAATAAACCTAGAGGAGTGGGTAGCACAAATACCGGGTCTACCGTGCTTAACGGGCTTGTAAGAGATAGAAAACCCAGACATGTAATGACCAATCATCTCAGGTTTCACCTCATGAGGAGTGAACTACTTCCCATTGTAGACACCCAAAACACTACCGGTCATCTCTGGTACAATGATCATGTTGCGCAAGTGGGTCCTCACTAGGGCTGGCTTCTCACCTTGTGCAGCCTCACGTTTCTGGTACAAAAGAGAGAACAACATTAATAAGAATTATGGGACTCGATCTTGGAATTATACAATTGAATCAAATTGGCAGGCTGTAGCAATAATTATTTGGTCAAGCATCTATTTATGTGATGCTTAGTGCTCCTCTAGTGCTACATAAGATTTTCGCGTGGTATTTATAATAGAACTACATGACAAAAAGTAACTAAAACACATTGAAGCATTACATGCATATATACAAGCTAAAGGAGAAATTAAAGCACTCAGACAAAAATGTTCAAAATTAAATGATAACATTTGCACATTTCAATCAGGCAACACAAAGAAGTTTGTATTCTCAAGTTCCAAATCAGAGCTCTCAATTTCACAACTTTTGATCACAACAAAATTATAGTAATAAAGTACAGAATTCTATACATCCAGAATCGCAAGATTAAGAAGTTAACAGCAGATTTTTAAACGGCAAAATCTAACTCTAACTACGTCAGAACAGTATGATTCTACAGCTAGTCATATTTGGATAATTGAACCCATAAAATACACAACTTAAAACATTTGGTCTATTGAAAATAACTCTAGCGTATGCTATATTTACAGGCTACCATAACTTTCTTTCACAAGTGCATCTCTTGACATGTCTTCATTTTTCAATACCATTTCAGGAAAGGAAACGTTGAGGGACTCAAGTCATTCTATGCAAACACCACCTTTAATCAACCATATTACCCTCCGGTCTTGCACCCTTTCCCTACCAAAAAGGTCACCATCCCCAATTCAATACAGTTAAAAACCAAATGCATATGCTCAACAATTAGTGCTAAGAAGTTACCATGTCTCCTAGCAAGTTCATTGACACTAAACAGAACGCCGCGAAAAAATTCCAAAAGTGTTTATAGTTCCATTTTCAGCACTACTACTCTAATATATATATATATATATATACTCTTTCAATCAAAATACTCTTCCAAGCGGCAATATAAAATTAGAGAGATGCAAATTATACAAATATACAAAATGCAACGGATTAGAAACAATCACACTATAAACCAGAAAAAAATCACAAACCACTAAGATTGAAAATATGAATAACATTGGTATAGGCCCTTACCACCTTGCGAAGCTTCCTGATCAAGGCCATGGGGTTCCTCTTCAAACCCCTTTTAAACCTAATACGCAAAGAAAGTGAGTCAGACTACAGTACATATACGAAGGGTTTATATGGTTTTATCTTTCAGGAAGAAATGTATATACTTTTAAATCCAAAATAACGAGAACTCCATGTCTTTCTATATGAACAATACAATGCCAAAATAGCAAAATTCATTTATACATGGTCAAACTTTATTAAAGGTTCTCAATCACTGGAACTGGAACCAGCTCCATTTGTTATATGTAACATTTACACATTATTAGAGCATTCTCAACAGTATATTTAATTTGGCTCTTTATCTCTACATGTAGAGAGTTGGGACAATTTGGTTACCCATCAGCCTATTTATACTGCTCTTTATCTTTAAATTATTTTCAAAATGTAAATATATTTTCATTTGCTTTTCACATGTGAAGAGCCAATCTAGCGCTCTCTACAAATTTTTTTAGAGCCCAACTCCTACATCAAAAAGGACTTGCCGTTCTTTTCTATTTCACTTTTTTATTTTCTCTCTCTCTCTAAACAAAGGTGATTTTTCCAACCGAACCTCTCTCTATTCCTGTGATCTTCTTTCACTCACCATTAAAGAAATCATGTATGGGATCATCCTGCATCCATCTTGAAACTTTAAAGTTTAAACCCATTTGCTATTTTTTTTTAATTACTACGGCTTTTAATATCCCATCGTTGGTTCTCATGGGATAAACTTACAGATCCCATAAAATTCATCTTTTTGTTTTACTATGGATCTGATGACAATATTTTGTATGTTTGCATCTTGAAAGATTATGTATTATTCTATTTATTATTTTGAAAGTAGGATTTCTTCCTTGATTATGGGATAATCAAATTATGCTTTGGTGACGACCTTAAAACAAAAAATTGTCTTTGGTTTTTGTCAAGAAGTAAAGTTTATGGATTGTTATTTAAATGTTTTGACAGTAGAAAAAGCTTAAGAAAGAAAATTGTCAAAAAAAAAAGTTGTTATCTTTTTATAAATATCAATTTTGTATAGCATTGTTGTACACTATTTAAAAAATGACCTTATACATACTTCAGATTTTTGTATATAGTCAAATTTAGAGAGAAATTTTAAATAGACTGTTGAGAATGCTCTTAACAATCTCTTAGTATGACCCAGGTTTCAAACCATTATCATAAACATAGCAAGACATACCAGCATAAAAATTCATATTGAGGCCATCATCTCAGAAAAAAACAAAAGAAAAACAAGTGATACTGATAAAATCAATAGGGTGAGGGTGGTTTCCCCTTATCCAACAGCATTGTTTTCCAAATCCTGATAACCAAAACTACTCAATCAATATTATGATAACACTATTATCATAGCATTTGATGGTATAGACATTATTATTGCTGTTGCAAATTTGCAAAAGTTAGTAAAAGCATGACTGATGATGTAAGTTAAAAGTTGGAACTTTTCACTATTACTGTATTAGAGCCTATAGACAAATACAAAACAAATAGATACACAATCACACATACATAATAGAGAATGAACTCATAAATCAGTGATATAGGAATAGTAATCTACCACCATCAATTCATCTTGAGAGCCAATACTTTATACAACTGATAGAACATGATAACTGTAGCATTTGATAGAAAAATGCACACCAATACTGTTTCCATTAATTCTATTTGTACATTGTTATTTTAGCAAGTCATAGTATATACACTTTATACAAACAAAGATACATGCATATGCACATACAGGTTGCACAAGACAATATAATGATCGATAAAATATTCATCGAAACCCTAGGAACTGTCCCTGCAATCAAATACAAACTCATATATACATGGATTTATAAAACTCATACATACATACATACTGATTTATCTGGTATAATTATTATGGTGTTTATGTATTAAAAGGAAAATACGTAAATACTACAAATATAAAGATACAAGTATATTAGGTAGGTAACATCTGGAAAAATAGCTCACTCTTTGTCAGAGATCGGGACATCACCTCCCCCCTCCTTTTGACTAGAATGAAAAATCTCCCATAATTACAAAAATCATATAGTAATTGATATGCATACATATATAATAAGATGAAGGAGTATTTAACTAAAGCTGCATATGTACATAGTTATTTTAGCAATTCACGTAGGTAAGTACTGTTTCCATTAATTCTATTTCTACCTTGTTATTTTAGCAATTCATAATATAAACACTTTATACAAACAAAGATACATGCATATGTACATACAGGTTGCACAAGACAATATAATGATCGATAAAAAATTTGTCAAAACTCTAAGGACTGTCAATGCAATCAAATACAAACTCATATATACATGGATTTATAAAATTCATACAAACATACACACTACGGATCTCAACTGATTCTAAAAACACTAATAAAATATTTACTAAAATATGGGGACTACTGCAGAACACAGGCATAAGAAGTACACAATGAACTGTTGCACCTGTTCATTACGCACAATTTAAGAGCATTGAATTGACACTAGAATGAACGATAACATATTCATTAAACTATGTCACAGTTTTACACAGAATCCAATTGACACTACTAAAATGACTAATAAGACATTTGCTAAAAGTATGGGGAGTACTTCTGCAAACTACTACATATGCATACATAATAGGAAGCACACAATGCAGTTTGCACAATTTGAAAGCATTCAATTGACACTAAAATAACTGAATTAAGACATTGGTTAAAATTATGGGGACCGCCACTGAACTCAACTACATAAGCATACATATAAAGCACACAAATGAACTGTTACATCTGTACAGTTGGCACAGCCTTATAGAATACACTTGAAACTAAAATGACTAATAAGATATTAGGTAAAACTATGAGGACCGGTGTTGACACAACTACATATGCATACATAACAAGTACAGAATTGCATCTGTTGAATTACACACACACAATTTAACAGCAATCAATAGACACTAAAATGACTGATAACAAAAAGAAGTACACGATGAAACTTGTTGCATCAGTTCAATGGACAAAAATAACAATAATAAAAATCAAAGATAGAAAGAGATAACAATAAATAATAGCAGGTAAAGAATAATAAGAATAAGAAGAAGATACCTTCTCCGAGCACGAGCGGTGAAGATGTTACAAGAACATCAGTGGGAATATCGAGGAGAGTATCGAGATCAACTCCCCTGAAACTGAACTTCTTAAACGTCCTCTTCTTGGGGGCCAACTCTGCTTCCACATCCACCTATACATACATACCCACACAAAATTACATATCTATCATATAAATAATTACATATCTCTAATACATGTAATTATTATCTATCAAATATTTATATATGATAAATGAAGAGGGTCTGTTTGTCATCAACTTGTTTGGTCAAAAAGCTGCTTTTAGAAAAAAAACTGTAAAAATGTTTGATTAAGAAAGCTGGTTAGTGTGTTTAGTAACAGATTTTTAAAAGCTAGATTCATATTTTAGCTTTTTTACAAATTGCAATCAAAATGACCAAATTATCAATCTTTTAAAGATTAAATGAGGAAACAGTGTTAGTTTTCTTTAAAATTATGAAATTGGTGCCGAAAAGCTAAAAAATCTACCAACATACAGTTATAAATACAATAACCACTTCATACATGCATACATTTACATATCTATTATACATATAGGGTTCGTTTGTCATAATTTTTTGGTGAAAAAGGCTGCTTTTAAAAAGTAACTGTAAAAAAGCTCAATTATAAAAAGCTGGCTACTGTGTTTAACAACAGGCTTTTAAAAGCTAAATTCATATTCTAGCTTTTTTCTACTTCTTTCAAAATGACCAAATTATCAATATTTTTTAAAAGATTAAACGAGTAAATAACGTTAATTATTTTTAAATTATGCGAAAATCTACAAAAATCTTCAAAAAACACAGATTTTCCTGCTTTGATAGCAAAAATCTAGCTTATAAAAATCAATAAAAACTAACAACCCATACACAATACGCTTTTATCGTAGCAATAAAATCTAAAAGGAAGAAAGAAAACTTGTACCTAACACAAACATAATTATACAGCTATCATACATATAATAATTACACATCTATCATATCAATATAATTACATATATGTTTTATATAAGATGTATATATATAAGATAAATGAATATAGACTGAGTGAGAGCTGACCATGTTTCTAGAGAGAGAGAGATAGATGATTTTTGCTCTGGAATTTGGGATATGCGCGGCTAGGGTTTCGGAACTGGTGATTTTGTGTTGTGTTTATATAGTTTGTAATTCAATGTGCTTTTAATTTATTTGTGTGTTTAGAATCTTTAGATTAATTAAGGAGCGAGGCCGAGTTTGTTTAGTGTTTGGGTTATGGGCGCTAACCCGGCCCAAACTCATTTATATTTACGGTTTACTATTCGAGATCTATTGGATTTTACCGATTTGGTGCTCGTCTTTAATGTTTTTCTTGTTTGATTCCCATCTTGGTGTTAAATAGAAGAATGGCATGTGTATTAATTTGTTTGATTAACGTGTAATGCCCAGTTTGTTTTAGTGTTTGGGTTATGGGCTCTAAACCGAGCAAAGCCCATTTGTATTCGAGAGAATAAAACGGTTCGATATTCGAGATTTATTCTATTTTACCGATTTGGTGCTCGTCTTTGATGTTTTTCTTGTTCGGGTCAAATCTAGCTACTTCCGTTCAGTTGCGAGTGTAGTGTTAAATATAATAATGGGCATATGTGTTGGTTTGATAAACGAGTGTGGCCCACTTTGTTGTTGTTTGGGATATGGACTCTAAACCGGCCCAAACCCATTTGTATTTGAAAGGGAGGGAAAACCGATTGTTATTCTGGACGTATTGACTTTTACCAATTTGGTAGTCAACTTTCAAAATTTTGTTTATCAGGAGGTTTTATATTGGGTTAATTCATGTTTACCGCATCATACTATCGATCATTAACAATTTGCATAACCGACTATAAAAATTAACAATTTGCATACCAAACAAACCATAATCGATCAATCAACAACATGTCGTAAAATTATCAAATAGAAGTTAATTTAAATTGGTGCATTAGCCTTTTGCCCTTATTTTTATCGCCAAAAACTAATTCATCTCTTTGTTCTCTTATATCACATCCGCAATTATAACCCGAATTTACATACATATTTGACTTAATACATCCACTCTTTCGTTGGGCTGCTGTAGGAAAATGATACCGTATTTTCTTATCTCGGCACATAACATCAACTTAGAAATCATAGTAAGCAATTGACCCTCTTAAATACTGTATTTTCTTACATCGGCATATAACACCACTATGTTATCTGCAATTTAAAAAATTATAACGAATTAAACTTGATTATCCAGATTAAAAAACACTCAAGAAAATAATGAACACTGATTAAACCTTATTTATCAATATTGTTCAAATTTAATAACTCAGAAAAATAAATAGACAAGAAATCCTAACAAAGCTTATTCAGTTTATAATAGATTGATAAGAAAAATAACCATAATTAACATTAATTAATTAATTATTTAATAAAAGTGGATCATTATGTAATTAAGCTTAATATAATTCCTTATTATTGATAAAGAAGTTGATTTACCATATTTCTGAAGGGGCTATCCGTTCGTGAACTTTCCAGTTCAGATTTAAAACTCAATTCTGCAGTTCACCAAATTTTTTATTGTACTTGATAACTCTAAATAACCCTGATTTGTTTAGGAGAGAGTGATTTGGAGATTTGTGAGTGAGATATAACTAGAGGGCTATTTTTTTGCCCAAATTTGATCGTATATAGAGAGAGAATATAAAATAAACATAATACGTTTTTTTGTTAATATACCAAAATACCCCTAAGCTGTAACGGCAATAGGTCACGTGCAGGCTCGTGACCAAACTTCTGTTTGATAATTTGACGTCAGGTTGTTGATTGATCTATTATGGTTTGTTTGGTATGCAAATTGTTAATTTTTATAGTCGGGTATGCAAATTGTTAACAGCCGATATACACTATATCAATCTTAGAAATTTGCTCATTTTTAGATTTTATCAAGCTCAACCACATATATATTTTTGTAACCATGGATTTTATTAACCACTTATATATATATATTAGCAAACATACTTGATCTTGCTAGTTATATAAACTATTATATAGCAAGCATATTTACACATGTAAGCATATTTGCTATATTTCTTTGCTATTTCAGGAACATGGGAGGGTAAGGTACGAGTAGAAAGAGTGGTAGCAAGTACAAGAACCATACGACACCACTAATGAGATCAAAAATCGCCTTTTAGAACTCCACCGGGTGTAAAAAAATGAGTACGCTTTAACTAATTAAGTTATTATCATAGAACAACTTATTTAGTTACAGCTTCTAACATCAGCTTAGCCGATTTCTTGGTCATGATATGCAAATTGCAATGCATTTAGTTACTAGTAGGTCGTTTAATTTTTACTTTTATTTTGGGCTTTTCTGGTATAAAAGTTAACCCTAGAGCTTTTTAGTATGAAGTTCTTATATTCTCGGCTTAAAAGGCCAGCTTATTGATTAAATAGCTAGAAACAAGCTAGGGTGTGTTGTGAATCTCCAGACATTGTCTCTTCTCCTGTGGCGTAGTCCCGCTTGATCCTGCTACGGAGAATGTGTGGGATGCCTTGTTAGCATAGTCTTGGGGTTGGGTTATTTTGGTATATGACCACGCAATGCATGTTACTTTTGCCAGGGCATGGATCTTCCCTGTCTATTTTTTCTTGCTCTAGGTCTTTTTTTTCAGCTTTCCGCTCTTCCACCAGTCTGATAGCTTCCATCGGAGATTGCGACAATCTTGCGTAAGATGTCTGTGGTTGTTGTGATATTCACACCATAGGTTCTTGTTTCGAGCTCCTGGTTCTGACATTATTCATGGTGCTTGAGTGAAACAGGGCTCCTTGGCCAGCTCGGACAACATCTCTTAGAATGACTTTTTGAACCGAGGGAGCTCGATCTTTGCATACTCGATTCGGTCGGTGCGGGGTCTATCGTTTGGGGATTTATGATAGTTTGATCTTTCTTGCCCTTGATAGTTGTTGGCTCTTTCTTTCCCGTTGTTCCTATCTCAGGGCCGATCGTTGCTTGACTTTTTCTCGGGGATGGGCTTTTTTGCCTTTTCCTTGTCCATTGGTGCAAGTCTTTTCTCCTTTACTTCTTCCATTGGCTGTGCATCTTCCTCTATCCTTGCCAGGCGTTTGCAGTAGCTCTTCAGTTATCCCATATTTTGAAAAAGTTTGCCAGCCAGGTGGGGCCTCGCTCAAAGTCCTTGGGGGATTCTATTAATGAAGTTCTAGGCTGCCACCTTCTCCGGGTAATCTTCCACTTGGTTGAACATCTCAGAGTGCCTTTGGCAGAAGTCCTTGATTCTCTCATCTGGGTTGATCTTTATTTTAAGCAGTTTATCGAGCGTCTCATTGGGCTTGAGGCAAGATGAGAATTTTCGACAGAAGTTCGCATACAAGTCTTCCCACGTTCGGATCGAACCGTCTTCAATCATGTGATACCACTCTAGGGCTGCCGGTCCAAGACTTGCTGAGAACGTTCGGACTTTGAGGTTGTCGTCTCCTAGATATGCGCTCATGGCTTGACAAAACTGACTCAGATGAGTGACCGGGAAGCTCTTCCCGTCATACTTCGCGAACTTCGGTATTTGAAATCCTGGTGGATTTGGCGTCATCCAGATCTTGTGGCATAGTGGGTTCCTTGTAACAACCCTTATGGTTCGCTCAACGACATCATCTACGGCGGTGGAATAGAAGGGGTTCCCCCTATCCTGTCATGGGCACTTACACGTCTAGGGGATGAGGATCGCTCCGCTCTCATTCTATTCCTTGGCGATGTGGACCGATGGTTCCTCCGTGGGGACAACGATCTCCGGTCTCTTCCAGGCGACCTCTGATTCCGTCATGGCGAATATGATCTTCGATTTCCTCTTGGGGACCTATCCCTCATGTGCGGTGGTGTGGGGCTTCTGTGGCATCGGTCCCTGTTACTTCATTCGGGAGTTCGTTTTCTTCGAGATTCTTGATGGGTCCCGGGTATTGCTTCTCGAGCTTTCCTCATCTTCCGCATGTGTTCGTTTACTTGAAATGGTTTTTCGGGTGTCCATGCTTCGGATCTGTTGGTCGATACTTTCCCTGAGGTCGAAAATGTTCTCCCTTATCATTGGTAACAGCTCTAGGTTATTGAATGGTCGCACCGGGTTGTGTGAGCTTGTGTGCATTCTACGCTATGAAACTTCAAGAGCGTTCTGCCCAACCGGAGCATCTATACCAAATAAAAATTATACCAAATGAAATCCTAGAGATATATGACCAACGTTTCTGGCAATAACATGCGGAGTGTGCTGATTGTCCGGACTCGATCGCCATATCCGCTTTTAAACAAAATATGCCCATCCAAAACCGAATCCGAAATGAGATAATCGCCAATTCACCCCGGGCGGTCCAGCAACTCCGATCCCTTATAAAACAACACATCGACATCGAAAAAGATCACAAATCCGCCCTACCATCCTCGCAAACCATCCACAACGTCATGCAAGCCGCACCGAAACCACCGCCCAAAAACCGAGCCCGCTCGTTCAACCAGAATAAGAACAATCACTGGGACAATGAGCGTCGCTGAGGCCCAAACCCTCCAGCTCGCCCGAGGTCTCCTGCTAAAGACCCCTGCCGTGCACGGACGACCTGGTTCAACATCCTTATATCCGAGGTGATGCTACAAGTGCAAAACAAACCTTTCTTCCATTGACCACCTCCCATATATAACCAACTCTCGCCGACCTCAACCCAATACAACCGTTTCTGTAAATATCATCTTAGCCACGGGCATGATACCGACCGATGTTATACCCTACGAGATAAGCTGGAGGAATGGGCTACGGGTGGAAAACTAGACAGCTTCATCCGGCATGAGAATGGATGTATAATTCAAAATCGAATCGAAGAAATCCCACCAGATCCCCCCATGATGACTTACCTCGTCATTCACGGCAAACCATCCCAAAAACCACCAAAAAGAGAATGTCGAACTGAGATGAGGGAAGCCGCGAACGAGCGTCACGTGTTTCTAGCCGAGGCAAGATCCTCAAAGAGGCAAAGGGATGAGGAAGTGTCGGGTCTGACCTTCAGCGAAGCAGATTTATCCGGGGTAGATCTACCCCACAACGATGCGCTGGTCATCTCAACCCAGGTAGGATGTTGTGCAGTGGGATGCATCATAATAGATCAGGGGGCGTCAGTCAATATCATGTACAACGAGCTATTCTGCAATATGGGTTTGAAGAACAAAAGTCTGGCCATAGAAACCGCACCCCTATACGGGTTCAGCTCCGAGGCAGTGTTACCCATGGGAATCGTTTGTCTCCCCGTTAAAACGGGGTCCAGGGTGCTGATGGTGGAATTTATCGTCGTGGACGCCCCCTCTGTGTATAACGCCATCCTTGGCCGAGCCTGGCTACACCAAATTGGGGCGGTATCTTCAACCTTGCATCAAATGGTGAAGTTCCCCACGCCGACGGGGGTAGAAACGATAAAGGGGAGCCAAAAATCATATAGAAGCTGCGCTATGGCAGTGTTCCAAGGGAAAAAGGCTGAGCTGATGCTCCCCATACTTAACATCAAAGACGATAACCCAAAGCTTCTAAAAAAATTGACCAAGGGAGATAAAGAGGCAGGAGAAAAAGTCGTGGAAGACCTGGTCAAGGTGCAGATACCGGGGCAAGACGAAGACAGATTCTTTATGATTGGGAAAGACCTGAGTGAGCCTGAGACAGAACAACTAAGCCAATTATTGTTCGAAAATCGTGACAACTTCGCCTGGACCCCCTCTGAAATACCCGGGGTGAGCCCCGAATTGGCCTGCCAGCGGTTGAACGTCGACCTCACCGCCAAACCTGTTATACAAAAAAGCCGACGCACTTGTCCTAAACATGCCGAAGTGGATAAATTACTAGCGGCGAAAGCAATCCGAGAAGTGTTTTATCCGACCTGGTTAGCCAATCCGGTTGTCGTCCCGAAGAAGTGTAATAAACTGAGAGTCTGTGTTGATTACACCGACCAGAACAAGGCATGTCCGAAAGACCCCTTCCCCCTGCCCAAGATAGACCAAATTGTGGACTCAACCGCGGGAGCTGCCCGGATGAGCTTCCTAGATGCCTGCTCCGGATACCAGCAGATCCCCCTTGCTAAAGAGGATTAGGAAAAAACAGCCTTCCTCACCCCGAGGGGGAATTTCTGCTACCAAGTCATGCCCTTCGGACTGAAAAATGCCGGATCTACATATCAGAGGATGGTAACGAATTTTTTTGCAAAGAGCATAGGTAGGACGATGGAGGTATACATTGACGACATGGTCGTAAAAAGTGAAAAAAAAGAAAACCATATGTCCGACCTGAAAAATGTTTTTAAAACAACCCGCGCTCACAATCTAAAACTGAACACCTCAAAGTGCACTTTCGGGGTAGGTTCTGAAAAAAGTTTAGGCTTCCTTTTCACGCACCGTGGCATAGAAGCCAACCCGGACCAAATTTCTGCTTTACAAAAAATAGAGGAACCAAAAAAGAGAAAATATATTCAAAAGTGGGCCGGCATGGCTGCCGCCCTGAATCGCTTTATATCCCGGTTTGGGGACCAGTGCAAACCTTTTTTCACAGCCATGAAAGCCCAAAAATCTTTTCAGTGGAACGATGAGTGAAAAAAAGTATTTAAAGAGCTAACTGAGTATCTGGACAACGCCCCACTTTTAGCAAAACCAAACCCCGGCGACATGCTGGCATTGTACCTAGCTGTTTCTGACATTGCTATCAGCGTCGTACTGATAAAAGAAGAGGGCCGAGATCAAAAACTAGTTTATTACGTAAGCAAAACCCTGACCGGGGCAGAGACGAGATATTTACCCCTGGAAAAACTCGTACTCGCCTTGGTCATGGCATCTCAAAAACTCGCCCACTATTTTTTGACACATAGCATCATCGTTTACACGAACCAGCCGATACGTGAAATATTAAAAAAGGGAGACCTCTCTGGTCGGATATCAAAGTGGTCGGTGCAACTAAACGCATTCGACATAAAATTTCTACCCCGCCTATCCGTGAAACGGCAAGCATTAGCAGACTTCATCGTCGAATTTACCGGGGCCGACCCAGAGACAGGAGGAATCGAAAAAATTACACTACGAGATAAGGAAGAATGGGTATTTTACACTGACGGGCTGGGAATAACCTTGCATTCCCCCCACGGCGAGATAATAGAGCGGTCGATACAGCTCGGTTTCCAAGCCACAAACAACGAAACCGAATACGAAGCACCAATCGCGGGGCTAAGAATATCAAGAAGCCTAGGAGTGAAGATACTATACACAAACACGGATTCGCAGTTAGTAGCTAGCCAGATCAGTGGAGAATTTTAAGCAAAAGACGACATGATGGCGGCCTACGTAGCCGTGGCCGCCGGGGTCATCAAAACATTCGACAGGTGCGAGATAACGAACATCAACCGGAGTGAGAATTCCCATGCCGACGCACTGGCCACACTAGCCTCATCAATAATTGAAAAGGGAGAAAGAACGATCAGCGTAGAGCATATACCGACGTCGAGCATCTCGCCAAAGCAACAAATCAACCTCATAGAAGAAGAAGCTCCGAGCCCGAGCTGGATGGATCCCTATATCAAGTATCATAACACCGGAGAACTGTCTGAAAACAAAAAAGAGGCCGTGAAGATAAGAAGAAAAGCAACAGGCTTTTGGCTATCCCCCGATATGAAGCTGTACAAAAGATCATTTATCGGACCTTATTTGCTCTGCGTACACCCCGACATGACCCTCAAGGTAATCGAAGAAATTCATGAAGGAGTTTGTGGAAGCCACACCGGAAGTAGATCGCTGGCCAACCGAGCCTTAACCTACGGATACTGGTGGCCCTTTCTACAAAAAGACGCGAAGGTATACGTAAAAAAGTGTGCGAAATGTCAGAAGTTTGCTCCTGTACCCCGGACCCCGGCAGAAAACATGTCCAGCGTAACCTCTCCCTGGCCCTTCGCCCAATGGGGCATGGATATTGCCGGTCCGTTTCCAAAAGCTAGCGGGGGTAGAAAGTTTTTACTCATGGTAACCGACTACTTCTCGAAATGGGTAGAAGGATAGCCCTAGCCCGGATCACGGAAGCTGAAGTGATGAAATTCATCTGGAAAGAGGTAATAACCAGATACCGAATACCATACTTGATAGTAGCTGACAACGGTGGTCAGTTTATAGGGGCTAAGCTGAAAGAAATGTACGCTAAGTACAAAATCAGAAACTACTATTCTGCCCTGTCCTATCCACAGTGCAACGGACAAGCAGAGGTATCTAACCGAACCGTAGTGGATGGGATAAAAAAGAGACTGGACGATGCTAAAAGGAACTGGTGTGAAGAGCTACAACACGTATTATGGGCATATCGAACTACAAAGCGCTGAGGTACGCAGGAGACGCCCTATAGTTTAACATATGGAATGGAAGCAGTAATCCCTTTGGAGGTCGGCCTACCGACCTAAGGTCCGAAATAGTAATGAATGGACTGAACGAACAGATGATGAGCCTTGAATTGAACTATGTTGATGAAAGAAGAGAGATCGCTGCCATCAGGAACGCTGAATACAAAAACGTGATAGGAAGATCGTACAACAGAAGGGTATGAATAAGAAGATTCCAAGAAAGAGAACTGGTCCTACGTAAGGTCAACGGAAATTCTAGGATCAAAGCCCACGGTAAGTTGGGGGTGAATTGGGAAGGACCCTATAGGGTCATAAAAGTATTGGGTAACGGGTCATACCACATTGGGCAACTACCGGACGACGTACCGATAGATCGACCCTGGAATGCAACGAATCTTAGAAAATACTTCCGGTAGCCTACCCATGAACCTTTTACTTTTGAATTTTGATGTAATCCCGCTTTGGCGCAATGAATGAAAGTTTTTAAAAGTTTTTGAATTTAGTCTAAATTACCTTTTCCGGAGTAAGTCCCCACACCCCGGGAAACTGGGAATGGGCCTCTAAATAAATAGATACATCGTGCCTCGGCACACCGGGAGTGGATCGTGATCCTCCCTCAAAATAAACAAACACAGTGTGTCTCGACACACCGGGAGTGGATCTTAATCCTCCCTCAAAATAAATAGTATACTGAATTAGACCTCAACAACGTGCCTCGGCAAGCCCTTCCCAGGCACTCTGGGGAGTGGTATGATCGATAAAGCATTTCATTAAAACATGGAAAATAAAACATTGGAGACATCGGAAATAAAGTAGAGACTGATAGATTTTCATTAAGCTAAAAAGCATTCAAAATATGGAAAATTAAACAAAGAAAAGTAAGAATAAAAGAAATAAGACACGTTTTCATTAACACCCCAAACAAAAATGTTCGACCAAGCTATTACACATCATACAAACACTCCGCAAGGGAGAAAAACACATCACAAATTTCTAAGCTACGCTTCAATCTTATAGGGAGATAGGAATGAGCTCGGGAACCACACCATCCAGGTTGGGCAATGTCAAATTGGTAATGTCCCACACCGGATCATCTTTGGGGCGTTGGCTGAACTGAACAGAGTCGGACCAGCCAGTGACGTAGAATTCATTGTACTCATCCTCGACTTGCTCTTTGGCCTCGGCCTTGGCCTGCTTCACCGCCAGCTCTATCTTCTCATCCACACCAGAAATTTTCCCCTACATCGTTTCTACCCGTGCCTTAGTGAGTGCAAGCTCAACCTCCATCCTAGCTATAGTCTCACCCATCTGCTCCGCCTTACTCCGGAAGAGATCCCTCTCCTTTTCAGCCTTAGAGACGGAGCTGACAGCCGTAGCCAAGAGCCCACAAACCTCTTCCCTCCCTGCCTCTACCTTCACCACCGCCTCCTCAGCCACCTCGGCACGCCTGACTACTGCATTTGCCTTTAGCTCAACCTCCCCCAACTCCTTCTTCAGAGAGCGGACCTCGTCCAGATGACCCTGCTGAGCCCTCTGAACTTCATATCGTTCTGCCTCGGCTGTAATCTTCTGAGCATATGACTTGGAAAGCCCCATGTAATATGACAAAGCATCATTTAAGTACAAGAGCCCCTGTAGAAATATAAAAGGATAAATAATAATAAAAAGAAAGAGCAGAAAAGCGCAAGTCCAACAATAAACGGAATGAGGAGTACCTGAGGAATCAGAGCCAGGCCCCGGGACACCAGCTTCTGGGGGTCGGTCTCCATCCGGGCCAAATCAGCGGGAAACCGCTACAAGGCCGAGACGGCTAGCAAACCAGCCCCAGGATGGGGATCGAATATGTCGCCAGCCCCGTTCATCCGGGCCACGTCCTCCATGCTCTCAGACCTCCTACGTGAAAGGAGAGGGCGTGGCTAACAACCTAAGCTAGAGGAGGGAAGGGGAGAAGGAGCATCCGAGTCGACCTTCTCGCTGCTTATCGGAGCCTCGGATATGGGGATCCTCACCTCGGGAAGTGTCTCCTTCCCCGATACAGTTACACTAGTCAAAATCTCCGGAGCAGAGGTCTTGTCTACCCTCTCCGGATTGGGGGTCTTGTTCCTCTTCTCCGAACTGGTAGTCCTAACCTTCTTAGACGCCTTCCGGGCTGCCGCCATCTCGGCTTTACGCTTTTTTTGACTCTCTCGGCAGAGCCTGGCTGCCTCCTTGGGGTCCAATACCTGCACAACCCTTTTATTCCCGGCTTATACCTCATTAGGGGGAGCATCGACTTGGCTGGAAGGGGCATCATCACCCTCCTCATCAGACATCACCTGAACCGCGAATTAGAAGATATAATAAGCAACAAATGACGAAGAAAAAGCAAGCAATAAAAACGAAGAGGAATGTTGTCATTTATGGCTCACCATTCGATGACGGGTCGGCTTGTCACGAAGCTCGTAAATATCCATCTCTTCTCCGGATGGGTAATTATCCGCGTCGGGCCCCTCGAACATCTCCCTATCCTCCACCCCCTCTTCCCCCTCCTCATCCAGAAGAACCTCGTCGTCACCTTCCTCGAGGCCAAGGGTTGAGGTTCGACGATCGAACGCTTACTCCGGGAAGGCCTCTTCTCTACTCCATCATTTTCCCGGAGCTCGACCCGCCTCGCTCTCCGAGCTGTCTCCAACTTGGATCAGTTAATACCACATGGACATAATTTCCTCCATCCCCAAATTTCAGCATTGCTCACGACCACATTGGGGCTCGAATATCCTAGCAGCACCTCGGCGTCACGAGCCTGCGGAGAAGGAGGCTCACCCCACCAGTTCAGCACAAACTCAATGGCTTGTACGCATGGCGAACTCAACGTCCTAATCGAGATCTTATCTGAAAAAGCAAAGACACCTCGGATAAGAACCATGGCCTAAAAACGGAACAAAAGAAGAAACAAGGGAAGAGATACTTACGAATTTTAACCCTATGATTAGGCTCCATTGGCATGACGAGGTGGGCCTTGGCAGGATGACATGGGCCGGAGATCACCACGGTGTCCTGGATGTAGCCCTTGTTTGAATCCACAGTGCCCATGACCAGTTGGTTAGCATTCAGGCATCTGAGGTAGGGCTCGTGACTCTTGGCAGACTTGGAGGGGTCCACCTGGCAAACGTTGTAACAGTTCATGAGCTCGGATAGGCCAAGTGGTTTATCCAACTTCTCCTTCAGCATTTCATTTAGCTTCACCACCCCGGATATAACCCTATGGTAATTCAGAGGGAGCTGCACCGGCACCACATCGCAGAACTGACATAGCTCGCATAGTAAGTCAGACAGAGGGAATTTCATCTAAAGAGAGAAAGCAAGAGGAATCTAGAGAGAAGTCAGAGTGAATTTGGAGAGAGGATGAAAAATGAATTATCACACTGGAGCTTATATATAGAGAAGAACAAGAAGATGAAACACAACAATGGTTGGGAGACGTGGGTCCTCCCAGATAATGCCAAGTGTCCTTAGCCCAAAAGTTACTGATTCATCTCATTACCATATCTCACCACGTGTCAATGGCATGCAGTTAAAATGAAGAAATATGGGGGCCTTCAACGAGACCCATCCTGGACAAACCGACTTGAAGAAAGGGGACACGTAACGCATTCGTTGCCCTAGAAAGATCGACTGACATGTGATCTCAGTCTAAACAATACCCAGTATCCGAACTCAAAGGGAAGACCCGGGGCAAAGTTCAAACACTGGGCAGGGAGTTGTTGACGAGGGAATACATGTATTCCCCCTTTTCGAGATACACACATCGGATTATTCGAATATGCGGATAATATTAACCTTCATCCGGGGTACATACCTACCTCGGATATCTGTACTGTTGGCCCGGATGTGGCTAAACCTTAGAGGGGGGTGAATAAGGTTTATGGCGATTTTCGCCTAATTAAAACTTAAGTGCAAGCAAGCAATAATAAATATTTGCGGAAAATAAAAGTTTAAGGAAAGAAGATGACACCGTGATTTATAGAGGTTCGGCAAAACGCGCCTACGTCCTCTCCTCGGTACTACCGAGTATTTCACTAAAAATTCTTTTCCTGAATATTACAATCCTAATGAGCTAATCGACCGATTAAGCTCCCCTTCACTTTATGAGTGTCCCGAAATGAAAGACCTAGAGCTTTTAAGCTTCACTTGCTTACAAAGCCTCTACCCGATCACTCGCTCACAAAAATGAGTTTATAAAATACTCGTTACAATTTTATTACAAAAATGTAACTACACTCACTATTCTATTTGCTTCTAAATAAGCTAATTGGTGAGTCTTTGTTGTTGTTCGAGCTTGAATCGCTTTCTTCTTAATTTCCTCTTTTTCGAATATTTTCACCAAAATGGTGATAATTTGGGTTTTGATTAAGAGAGGTTTTAGGATGATGGATTGTTGTATTTGAAGAAAGATTTTTGAGGTATATATGGTCACAAAGTCTGTTTTTCTGTGTTATGACCGTTGGAAGTGGTTGAGGCTATTTTTCAGAGGTTTTAAGCTGTTTTCCAGAAAAAGCTGAAAAGCTGTTTTCGAAATCTGTAGAAAACAATCGGTCGTTTTCTACAGTCGATCGGTCGTTTTCAGAAAACGATCGGTCGTTTTCAGAAAACGATCGGTCGTTTCTGAGAAACGATCGGTCGTTTTTGTCCAGTCGATCGGTCGTGTTCTTCTGGCAGTTCTCGGTTTTCTCGCTATTCTTCGAATGCCCATAACTCCTTCGTTTTAGCTCCGATTCTGGTTCCGCTTGAACCTGTGGCTTCGTTTTTCTGTGCTCTATCTTTCTGGCGTAGCTGAAATTTACATTTTCTTCTTTTGGAAAAGACAAGCATTATATCATCGAAATCGTAAAACCGTAAAATCATTAAAAACATAATTAAAGTTATAATCAAAATTAATTATTGAACTCTAAGTTCAACATGTACTATATCTACCTCGGCCAACTGCATCCAGACCTATCCCAATGGAAGGCGATGACCTATCCCGGGATATACATCCGTCCCAGAAGTCATTAATGCGAGGTTAGGTAGGGCAGATAAACCCTAGTTAACTCAGCACCAAGGGTCAACGCAGTTGGCGCCATAATCCCGCACGATGCGCTGACCTTGCCAGTGAGGGGAAGCCACGTGTCCCTGACACCACCTGTGACCCGATGTATACGCTCTACCGTAGGATGAAGAGTGATGTCAACTTAGATCTAATGGACCTGAAGGAAAGAGGAAGACTATAAATACAGCATTGATGACAAAGGGAAAGAGGTTGGTTCTTCTCGCCAGAAAGAGGAAACAACATTAAAGACTAAATAACACTTCTCTCTAAAGGTCCGACGTACGTTAAGCCAACTACCTGTAACCATTGTTAGTATTAAACCATTGTAACCTGTAAACTTATTATATATCAATAAAATAATCCGCATTTCTCCGTAATTGGCTTTCCTTTATCTTTGTAATCGCCTTAATTGTATATCTATATATATTGTGTGATCTTGTGTGCGTTCTAGGCTATGAAACTAAATAAGCCGAGTGCAATGAAAAATTACGCTCGCCAATGAGTACGAGTTACAAACCTTTTATAATGTGATAAGTGTGGAGCTAATTCTCGAAATTTGGGTTCATTGCTCAAAATGGTCCTTGGAGTTTTTGGGTGAAATGGGCAAATACGCATTATAAAGCTAATACGGTGTCAAATTCATTGATTGGTATTCTCATTGCATCTACCGTTTATTGTATTTGGCAGGAAAGGAACGTTAGAATCTATCGAGACTCTAAAGCTTCACCGGGAACGATTATTAAAGTGATTGAATTCTTAGTTGTTAATAGTTTGAATAATTTCGAGAATGTTAAAAATAATGGTAGAAATAGATTTATTCAAAACGCTTGGAAGTTAGGCCATTCGTTCTTGAGATGAGACGATATCTTTCGTTGTATTTGTTGTAACCCTCAGGCATTGATCAAGCGTTTTGGCATATAAACTTGCTTAATTTCCAAAAAAAAAAAGTGTGGAGCTATAAATTTGAGAGGTATATATATTGGGCCTTTACAATATGTTAATAACAGTCACTCAATCGTGCCCAATCCATTATTACAATAATACTCCTCCCGTTCCTATTTAATTGTCAACTACGAAAATACGTGCAATTTTGACCGGCCAATAACCTGTATCAAAATTGTCGGAATGAAAATTTTCAAAAGTTGATCATATAGTTCAAATGTTAATTTTTATGATTAGATTTAAAAAAAATTCATTTCGACAATTTTGATATAAGTTATAAGCCGGTCAAAATTGCACGTAGTTTCGTAATGGACAATTAAATGGGAACGAAGGGAGTATAAATTACATTGCTCGTTCTTATACATTAGAGACGGATACAAAATAGACCGAGTAAAACAAAGGCGTATAAGTAATATGGCTACAATATTACAATTTGAGATCTTGACTCTTCGCTCTTCTATCTTCGTATGCTCCGATGCCTTGCCTCCACACACGAGAAAACGAGGGATTGGCGACAAATGACAACCTATGATTGGGCCGGTATGGTCTTAGAATTTAACACCAATTCTGAGGGGCATTTGGCGACTAGGGCGTCATAAACGTGAGAGGGTCAATTGAAAAAAATGTTAATAGAGGGTAGCAAAACATAAATAAATAAATAAAACCAAATAAATAAGGAAATGTAAACTAGACTAGAGTGAAAATTTAAGATGCCAACACGTGTCTCAATCTAAAGTTATAAGTGTGTGTCGCGGTACATTTCCCCTGGCCCCCTGGCCGTCTAATAAATAAACGCTTTTTTTGTTGTTGTTGTTGAAAGTATACAAAATAAAAATACATTCTCTTCACCAGCTTTTTCTGCCTATTAATTAATTACCCGACGGTTGTCTCCCCGACAGTGAGTATCTCTTGTCTTCTTATTTTCCGAATTTTTTTTTTTTTTTTAATCTTTTGAAGGGTATTATATATTATTGGCTTCTTCCCGTTGGCTTGGCCTTAGGATTTGTATCTTGTTGTAAGTATTCATTCTTGTTTGATTGTTTACGCTAAAAAGTTAGTCTTCATAAATAATATAACCTTTGAGCTCGTTTGCTTCAATAAGATAAGCTGAATTTTTTGGGCAGATAATATGTTTAGTGTACTGTACTATGGTTAACAATTTAGGTACCCGACTATCATTTTTAATAATTTAGGTAACGATTAATAGGTTTTGTCACAATTGAGGACTTGATGTTAAACAAAATGACGGAATTCGCTCACGTTCTATCACGTATCATTCCGTCAATTTCCGTCAAAAATAGATTCTGAAATGTGAGATTTGATGACTATAATTTTGTTAATTTATGATGTTAAATCCTTAACTGTGCGAAAATTGGTAGATTAGTACCTAAATTGTTAACCACTGTATTACGGTATGCTAAACGTATTGTTTTCCGATTTTTTTATTTACTCTCTTTGAATGGTATTATATATTATTGACTTCTTCCCGTTGGCTTGGTCTTAGGATTTGTATCTTGTTGTAAGTATTCATTCTTGTTTTATAAGCTAAAAAGATTAGCCTTCATACATGATATAACCTTTGAGCTCGTTTGCTTGAAGAAGATAAGCTGGATTTTTTGAGGTTTGCTAAGTTGAACCTGTTTGGTTCAAAGATTCAAAATTCCCTGTAATATAATTACACTCCATATTTTTCTGCAAAAATTATATAAAATATGAAAATACACACACACACACGCACACATTGAAAAAAAACTGAGATTAATGAGCTGCAATCAAACAAGGATAGGTGGAAGTTCTTAACCGAAAAAACCTAAGCTCCCTTACTAGTGCTGGATATAAGTTGAAAGGAAGTTATGTTGATTTGTAAAAAGAAAATCCCAACCTTGGAGAGAAAGTTAGTCTTAAGTGAATAACTTAATTTTACATGTGGTCTTGCAAATTTGCATAATTATTCCAATGGATAAACTGCTAAAACTTTTATTCATCCGGCATTTTTGGAATGTAGTCCTTCACTGATCAAGAACTTAGATTTCCATGGTATTACAATCCAATATTAGTTTGGAGCAGCTGAGGGACCATTAAATTGCCGCTTGAGGTGGATAAAAAATGCTTTGTGTTTTCACGCTGTTATGTATCTTTTGATTATTTTTTTTGACTCTTTGTATTTTTTGATTAAATACGAAAATAAGACAATAAAACAAGTAATAGTTTGAAACCGTTGCTCCAAAATAAGCTAGAATATCTGGGTCTTCGTAGCTTAAAATTCCGAATATTCTTTTGTTAAGAAAGTAGCCGATGTAAAAATTATCTCAGGGCTTGTTCTGTTGCTGGTTTTAATCACATTAGCTTTGCTGTTTCGAGGTTTAGAGAAGGCTGGTTTCAAACAGCTCAAAGCTTCAGGCTAGCTAAAATTCAAAGCTTTTGAGCTGATGAGCCTAATACAGTCCGCATATTTAACAAAAATATAAAGATTTGAGCTTTAAAGCTGCAATTAAACAAGGCCTTTAGGTCCACTTGGATAACTTGTGTATCCCAACCAGTTTCGCACTATTTCTTATGTTGGCTTTAGCTGTTTCAAGTCCTTACCATGTGTAAACTGGTATTGTAGTAATAACATGCACTGATTTTGTATGCTTTGAGTAAATTAAGCGATGAGTGTGTCTCTTTCAAAACATTTGCCACCTTAACAAACTCGAATCTGTAGAATTTTGCAATTACATTTGTTCAGACTTTTTCAGACCCTGGTTCTAAGCCTCTCGCCACATGATAGAAGTTACTCAGTATTTTAACTACACTTTGCTCACTTGAAAAATCCCTAAAACTAGCTACATAAACAATAAATAGCCTATGCTAGCCATGTGTTTCAGTCCTTTTCAGACATGCCTCACTAGACTCAGACATGCACTATTTATGCTATATAATACTTCTTGTTTTTCAAGACAATTCTCAACATTGATATTATTTTGCTGAGCACTCCGAATTTGGGTAATCCGCAAGACTAAAACTATTTGACCAGTTGCCATCATAGCCACTTCTTAATTGCCAGGTAGCATTTATTTCTATTGCAAGTCAACCTGATTCTTCAAACAACCGTTTAAGAAACCAGAGTTTTGAGATCTTATTCCTAAGGTCTATGAACATGATACTAATCTAGCAGCTTATTTGGCATTTCTTTTATCTTAGATCGATTTACTTTTTATTCCAAGTTCTCTAAAACTAGAAGAAAACTGGTGATTTTTTTTTATCTTAGATAGAGATTTGGCATTTCTTTTATCTTAGAGATTTACTTTTGATTCCAAGTTCTCTAAAACTAGAAGAAAACTGGTGACGGAACCATGATTAGCAATGAAATTGACGTGATGTCTCACACTCAAGCATGTGCTTTTATCCTTGTTATATATGTGCTTCTATATTAATATGTACTTCCATTATGCAGGTGTAAGATTACTTTTATCGTCGACGAGAATGGCATCGAAACGTAGAAAGCATCTGAACAAGAAAGGGGCCCATGCGAATGAAAAACAGTCAGAGGATCCAAAAACACTTGACATTAAAATGGAAGGCAGATCGTATATCGTGAACGGAAGTAAGTTTGGAACGTCCACTGAAGCGCGTTGTTATCTAGATGGACTACGTCGGTTTTTGCATGGCAAGAAGCTTAAAGAAATCAAGAACTTGAAATCCAGACAAGCCCGTGCACTTGAAAATCAGAGGGACCAAGATTCTCAAAAAATGAAGAAGAAGAGTGTCAAAGAAGACAGTGAGATTTGCCAAGATGCAAACCTGGTTAATGCTCAAACCTTACACTCACCACAGCCCTCTCAGCCAGACCATACTACACTCGAAATTCAGAGAGACGAACAGAGGGACCAAGATTCTCAAAAAATGAAGAAGAAGAAGAAGAAGAAGAGTGTCAAAGAGGACAGTGAGATTTGCCAAGATTCAAACCTGGTTAATGCTCAAACCTTACACTTACCACAGCCCTCTCAGCCAGACCATACTACATTCGAAATTCAGAGAGACGGAGAATCTTTAGGAAAGGAGGAGGAGGAGGAAGAGGAGGAGGAGGAGAAGAAGAAGAAGAAGAAGAAGAAGAAGAAGAAGAAGGTGGAGGAGGGGGAGAACAAGGATGAAATGAGTAACAGCGACAAAGAGAATCTCGTTCTCAAAGGTCAAATTCTGCTTAACAATCATCAACTTCCATTATTCCTTGACAGAAAATGCTGTTCCTACGAAGACCTGAAGATGTATAAGAACTTTTTTGGGAATCACAGGGATGTATATTTTCTAGACCACAAGATTTGCAAAGATACGAGTAATGAAGAATGTGGTGGGAGCTTTGTTAGTGAAAAAAGTATGGATTGTCTAAACAGTGAACACATGTTTTCAAGCTCAAGCGAGCAAGAGAGGAAACACAAGTTGTGTTTGCTTTATGGTCTTCCGGAAGGGGAACACGTGATGAGCATGGTGGTAATAGATGTTGGACGAGATGGGTTTTTAGGTGAGGAGACTTATAGTACGGTTTCCCTTCCCTTTTGGAGGCCAGGTGTAGGATTTGGAAGCTTGGGCTCAAAGTGTTACGTGATTGGGGGAGAGATTCATGGGAATCCCAAGCACAAACTGCCTCTTGATGTGTTTGTCTGCGACTTAAGCTGTGGAAATATGGCATGGGAGATGGGTCCAAGGCTGAATGGTGGAAAACCAAATCCAATCATTGTGACAGTTAACGAAAAGTTATATGCTTTAGCAGGAAGTTCGGATGTATGGAGAAGGCCTTATCAAAATAAAGAGAATACATTTGAAGTTCTTGATCTTGATAGTTTATCTTGGAGAGTTCTTCCGGAACCTCCCTTTTTTTCGTTATATGAGGAAGGCTACCCACATCCACAAATCAAGGGGCACACGGTTATCGGATCCGTTATTTATGTGCAATTAGATTATACGAGCAATACTTTGTATTCTTTTAATGTAGATTCTGAAACATGGACTGAGTTTACTGAGTATGACGATGATAACTCATTTGGGTCATGTGGGTCTGGGTCAGATGAAATTATATTTCATAACTTGAGAGTTGGTGATTGGCGAGAAAAAGCCGATGTAGTCGACTATCTCTTGTTTCGGACCTCTGGACATGAGTTGGAAAACCTAACAGTCTACGCATATGATTTAACTTGTCGACTGGAAGACAACCAATATGGAAAAGCAACAGATGGGGAGGTTTTTTTTGATAGTGATGACAGATATAAGAGTGATGAAAGTGGAGAAAGCGAAGAAAGCGAAGAAAGTGAAGAAAATAGAATTCGTAAAAGGTATGATCGGCGTGATTTTATAGACGAAGAATATGTATTATTGTTGGATGCCGACATTGTTACGGTTCCCGTTTTAGGGTTAACTCATATACCTAGGTTTATCGATAACCGTACCTCTTTTTTCTCATTCGTCTCCCATATACATGAAGACTTATTTGCCCTTGTTTGCACATTTCCATCCTCCATTATTGGAGAGCGCCTTTGCGATTCGGAGTACTGTTTTCGCGTTCGCGCATGTGTATTCCAAGCATCTGTAGTGGAGCTTTCACACGAGACTAAGTATAATGAGCGTTATGTTGCGGCATACAATGTGAAAGACGTGAAGTGGCCCATACCACGGATGGGGATACTAGCTGGATGGTAATTATTCCTATTTATACTTGTGTTTTTACTTTCTTACTATGCTATTGTTACCAAATTATTTGGCATTGTATTTTCAAAATGAATCGTCGTAGTTAAACTTGTACCTCATATTGTGCAAAAAAATTAATTAGTTCCCCATACCACCAATGAAAATCCAATATAGTACCCTCTACAATACAAATCCCTTTAATTTTATATTCTCTCCACTAATTGTGTGACTGAAACTCATGTGCGACACTTTTTTTTGGTTAAATATTAGGGTATTGATGTCATTTCAATAAATAATATTCAAAAAAATAAAATAGAAAGGAATACATATATTTATACATGTTTACATACATATACAGTCACAAATAAATATAAGGGAAAATGTACTATGAGACTTATTTAACGAAATAACAAACCGTAATCACCCTTTATGTTTATATGTTTGTGAAATACATAGGTATGGCTATGTTTATGTATGTGTGCATTTATGTACAACTCATGAACATGGAGAAATACGTTGGTATCAGCTTCAAGGGTAAATTATGTAGTATTTGGTAGGAATTAACCAAGACAATTTTAGAATTTCATGGCATGTGTATATGTATATGTATGAATAGCGGTATCAAATACTTAAAAATGATAAAAGGTTATCAAAATAATTTAGTTGTAGTATCATATACTAATTTAGCGTTATGAGTGATTTTGGAAGGAAGTGAAATAAGAAATGTAATTGTGGCTTTGTATGCTCAATGTTTTCTGGGGTAAATTAAATGGAATTTATATTTTTTCGTTCGTACTTCACCTGAAAAGGGGAGCTCAATGTTTTCTGGGGTAAATTAAATGGAAAATATATTTTTTCGTTCGTACCTCACCTGAAAAGGAGAGAAGTCTAGAACCATAAGACAACGTTTATAATTTTTATTTGCAATGTTGCAGGTGCAAAGTTCCGAATGATGGACGACAAACCCGATTTCGTCGACCGCGTAAGTATATTAGATATTAATTGTTTAAGTCTTTCAATAAAAATAACTTAATCCAATATAATAAGTTATGGAGTTGCCACATATTCTTATTGATACATATTCTTTAATTCCAGAGAAACACTTTGGCACATCCTCTCGGTATCATGACAGTGTTGCTGGCCAAGAAATCTCAATAAATAGCCCTTCCGACCTGTATACACGGAGCGTGCGAGCCTTCACTTAAAACAGTATGTGGACTCTTTAAAAAATAGCCTATAGCTTGTTCTGTATCCAATAGCTTGTCCAGCTCATGCAACTTCTTACTCCATCTTTGCAAACTAACCGACTTTTATGAAACTTTCATAAATACAAGTTTCGTTAATTCCTACTCATGGTTGTGTTTCTTGGTAAAATTCAACCTTATTTTCCCATTGCTTTCCTCTGTAGGGTTATGATATTTAGTACAGGAAGTAGGGACCTCTTCATTCTGGAAAAATAAAATTCAAGTGAAACCCATCTCTCTCTGTTTCCTCAGTTTAGTTTATTTTCTTTCTTTTTGGTATTCAAGTATTTATTTTTAATTAAGTCATCATCCACGATTCCTAACTTACAACTGGGTGGGTATACACTTGTTATGCCACGTGAATAAAATGGTTCAATATCAGGTGAGAAAAAATAAAACAAACATATGTGCAGACTGAATAACAGCATGGGGCGAATAGGCTTTCGTGGACCAACTTACTTAACGTAACATGCCAGAAATCGCTCTAACTGATTTGTAGTTTTGTTGTTAATGTCCATGTTGTGAAACTCCCAAATCTGTGTTGTACTTGCGTCTTTAACTTGTACTCCCTTGCATTCCATTGGCAATGTTCTATTTTTTTTCATTTTCCCACAAGGGTTGATAACTTCATGATGTTTTTCTATTTTACCCTTTTTCAAAAAACATCAAAAGCCAATGCTTACAATAATTGACAATGCGTAAATTTGACATAGAAAGTTAAGTTATTATGATGTCCCCTTAATTTATTGGTTTTCCAGACAGCCCTAATTATTTGGGATGGAGGAAGTAGTAGTGAGACTCTGGTTGATTATACTAATAGTAGACAGACGAGTACAGTGGTGTTGAGTTAAAAAGGATCTATTTTGTTTTTTATAAGCGCTTTAGCTGCATATGTATTGGCCATTGGAGTTCCTTTGAGATTGCCAACAACTTGGATCATCACATGATTTGGATCCAGAGGTTGCTCCAATCCCAACTAAGGAAAGAATAAGATAAAACAATAATATGTTTTCCAGTTCCCATCATATTTTTTGTTTCTCCTGTTGTTATGACCATGGCCTGTAAATGGACCTTTATGAGCTTCTAAAATCTTTGTTAGGCCTCAAAATTTTGAAAAGATTGGAGAATGGAATAAAGTGTAAAGGGAGCTTTCATTCTTTACTTATTTTACCTAGGTGGGTTGTTGTTCCCTTACTCTGAACTTTATGGATACATTTTAAGTATAAACTTGGTCTACCTGGCTTTATTCGCAAAATATGTATATGGATAACTGATCATCCATGATAAAGTCATTCATTGTAGTTAGAAGATCAAATTGGTCTTCAGTATTCCCAATTCTGTAGTCCTGTTTGATTTGTTCTGTTTTGTTTGCTGGTATATCTTTATTCTTGCCTTCTTGTTACCTCTGTTGTATGTTAGGTTTTGAATTGTTTCTTTCGTGGCAATAGGAAGCGTTTAGATGCAACCCTACAAAACCTCGAATAAGCAGAATAGCAAGAAAGAAGCGTTTAGCATCTTTATCTCCTTTTTTTATTTTTCTCTTTTTATATTTTTGGGTACTCTGCATTGGTCATAGATTAGCTGTTACAGTGCAATCCCCTCTCTAGACCTAGGTGCTGATTCTTTCTAATCATTTTTATTGTTTTGTATAGAATATCTCTTAGTCTTAGTACTTTAAGACTGTTTTCTTTAGTTAAGCGTTGTATTCAATTTCTGCTCAAGAGGATGATATTTAGTTAGAAAGTTAGATTGACTTTCAAATTTGGCCCCTGAATATGAATTGCAGTGGGGATGTAGTGGGTATCAGTGAAAACATCTTCAGTTGCTTTCATTATATAAATACATTGAAGTGGTAATATCCACCCGAGTTTACACCAAGATAGAGTATATCACCGCTGCTCCACAGAAGCACTAACGTTAATAGACATTATTTGCGCTCTAGTTTTAGGCTTGCCGTGTAATTGAAGACATTAAAAGTTTAACAACTGATTTAGAAGCAAGCTTGTAGCCCGAAATGATAATAAGACTTCTTGCTTTGTTTGTCTTTCTCGTTCTTTATTAACTTCCCTTATAAATTATTAACCTTTTCATGGTATCTCCTAAAAATTTTCAAGTTATTAATCTATCTTGTCTCTAAGATGATTGGAAGCTTCGAAAATTTCTCTCTTATTTCAGAAATTAGAAGATTTGGATTTTACTTGACTTTAGTTTTGTTATTGATATCACTATTTATTTAGCAGGCATTTTTTTACAATGTTGCAGATTATGAAGGTGCAGCAAAGAAAACAATCTCTTCACGCTGGAAAAGCCAAAGCCTACTTATTTTTCACAAGTGTCGCACGCATGGTCTCTGTAGCTCCTTTGTATTAGTTTGGTTTAACTTGTGTTTTTCTACTACCTGATACCTATAGTGAATATGCTTGAATGTATGTGCCAAACGTGGTTACTTTTTAATTCCCTTTTTGCCAAAAAGCGCGGGGCATGTTTAGCTGCAACTTTAATAATCAACGACAATTCTCTTCTTTTGTCAGAACTTAATTTGAGTCCTTCCTATGTGGCTAATTTAAACTTCCAGTTTTTAGTTCATAAGAGCAAAAAGGAAAAGAATGGGCACAAGCAACAAACATACAAAACGGAGATGCAAATGTGCTGGGCATAAATCCCCAGCCAAGCAGATCCTTTATGTTTGGACTCGGATTTGTTTTATTGCTGTTATGTTGTAAAAGCAGTCTATATCCGAAGTTCTTTAGGGGGTGTGTTAATGTTTTGGCAGGAGGTGTAAAAAAGGCAAGTTAAACCAGAGTCTATGGTATTGTGGTGGTATTGTTGCAATGATCAGCTTTGATATAAAGGACTAGATTTTATTTTATTTTCTGTAAAGCTGAGACTGTTATGCCTTGTGAGTGGAAGGACTAGTTACTAACTTGCAAACTTTCATTCTTCCATTGACGATAATATATTATGGAAATGGATTGTACTCTTTTATTCGTTTTTACATGTTAGGCTGTTAGCGTTTATATCTTTGTGTTATTTTTTTCTTCCTTTGATTGCTTTTGTTTGTAAGAACCTTTCTCAAATTAAATCAAATAAATTTTAGAGTCTCACTCATTCAAAAAAGGAAAAAACTGGTATCTCCTTTTCTTTTGGTCAACTAACCAAACATGTAATCCCTCTATCTATAGTCGTATAGAGTCTGTATTCCCCTAGCTAAGGAACTGCTACATTAAGTCATCACCTCATCATGACATGCCGTTAAGGAGATGGCATTAATAACAGAAAAAGTAAGAAGACAAAAAAAGCTTGTATACGAAATCTCTTATACAATCATACAGTATGACATACTTTCAAAACAAATAAAATCATACTTGTACAGTACCCGTCCAGATGGAAAATGTTTTTTTGTCATGTGATGATATTTAGTCAGATTGCATCTCCCATCATTTTAATATACACTACAGATCTCCATGTCCACACATATATGGACAAAAGCAAAACCTTAGCTTGGAAACCTTAATGTTGAAATCCAATCCTTGTTAAAATATGCATTTTCTTATATTCATATACTAAATTTGCAAAAATAAGAAATGTAGTGAAACCAAAAGATCGCCAAATCATGGAATTTAACCCCAAGTCTTTCACAGGTGTGGCCGTAAATGTCTTGCCAAAAATCTAGACAACTGATGATGGGTTACTTGTAACATATTTACATATTATCAATAAATGAATAATTATACTAACCCTTGCATAAAACAATCTGATAAGGTCCGGCTCAGAATTGAACGAACCCTTGCAATATGGCGATGAATTGTAGGTAGTAAATATGTAGGCTAACTGATGAAATTAATAAGTCAAGAGTGTATGTTTTCTGTTAGTCAGACTGTATGTTTTCTGTTAGTTCTGATTAGTTCTGTAATTACTTCTTCTGTTACTTTTTCATATCATTGGACCTATTTGTAATTGCTGTAAACTTGTAACAGAAAAGCTAGTTATTGACAGATGTTACTCTCTGATTGGTTAAGAGAAAATAAGCTGTAAATAACTGCCTACTGTGCTCTTTCTTGAATAAGTTGAATAATAAAAAAAGTTGGGTTTTCTCTCTCTAGTTTATAGCGATTTTATGCCATTTTATTTCTCCTTTGCTTGCAATATTGCTGCATTTTATCACTAACTCATTTTTGAAAGATTACAAACGTTGGTAATGTTGGAAAAAACATGTGAAAACATGGGTGTTTCCGAATGGTCACTGGACCAACTTCGAGTCATTATTTCATGTGATAGCGCTGAGTTGTTTATACCGTACTCAACGTGTTTGAGTAGCCCGTGTGACGAGCTTCGTAACGGTATATCACATGACCTATTCGGAGAATGGGTGTGAATACAAAGTGGCTTCAAAGTTGGTGTCTCGAAAACTCAAATCTGGAAAAACCGAAATGGTAATGGAAAACCATTTAGTATAATACCATATTGGAATATTAAGAGTTAATTTTACAATATATATACAATACCAACCCATGTAGTTATTAAACTAACATGTCCACATACACCTGAGAGTCTTAGTGTGTACCACCACACACGCGCGCTCGTCTCGAGTCTCGGGGCGCGGGCGCGGGCGCGGGCTTGGGATTTGGGGAATGTTTCGGGTCTTGGGTCTTGGGTCCAAATCCGAAATGGGAGTTTTGTATAAAATACAAAAGTAGTCCCTAGAGTTTCCAGCAACAGAAACGCCAGCAATGAATGAGATTAAATGCTGCGGTTTCAGAATTGATTGAGCGGATTCTGGGGGTGTAACTCCCAGAATTAAAGACCAACATTTATGGCTGCGGTTTCATTAGAGGCTAGAAAAGGCAGCCCTCCCCCTCTCATTTCAACACACCAGAATACACACAACTCACAGCATAAGCATACATATAGAGAGAGAGAATCGCACCACCAACAGCTCGACCTGTGGTTCGGTGCCGGTTTCCATACGAGCCACTCAGTGACAAGAGTTGTACCTTGGGAACAAAATCCCGAAACCAGAAACCTTTAAAGGTGGTTCGGGAAATATTGTTTAAGGGAAACTGCCCAGCAGTTGCCTCTCTTTTTTATTTATGTTATTTATTTTTTAGTACCTTTAAATTCTGTTCTTTCATTTCAGTTTTTTACATTCTGTAACTTACTTTTCTGTACTGTTTCTTTTCTGTATTTACATGTCAGTACTGTTTACTTTCAGTCTTTCTATTCTGTAATTTATTTTCAGTTCTGTAATTTCCTGTATTTACAAAACCAGTCCGGCAGAATTTTATTATTTGTTTAAAACCAGTCCGGCAGTTTTTTATTTGTTTAAAACCAGTCCGGCAGTTTGTTTAAAACCAGTCCGGCCGGCAGTTTGTTTAAAACCAGTCCGGCAGTTTGTTTAAAAACCAGTCCGGCAGTCTGTTTAAAACCAGTCCGGCAGTCTGTTTAAAACCAGTCCGGCAGTTTGTTTTAAAACCAGTCCGACAGTTTGTTTTATTACAAAACAGTCCGGCAGTTTATTTATTTGTTGAGTCAGAGATTGCAATTTATATTCCAATTGTGAGAAATAAAATTGTTTATTTCCATTGCAGTCCTTTGTTATTACTTTATTGCTTTTCGATATAGTACCAAAACCAACCGGTAATGTGTTAACCAACGATCTTAACTGTTTAAAACGTGTCAAGCAACGTTGTTTAACTAGTAATACATTTAGCAACGCTGGTAGAGGTGCTCACATGACAAAAAATGTAATACCCCTGTAATTTAATATATATTTTATAATGTGATATATATAAATAAATGTATAAATATAAATGTTATTGTAAAAAAAAAGAGAATTATGTATATAGATGTGAGATGAGAACAAAAGAGTGGGTCCCATTTTTTATTTTATTTTTTTTACAATAACATTTATATTTATACATTTATTTATATATATCACATTATAAAATATATATTAAATTACCGGGGTATTACAAAAAATGATAGTGATTGTTAACCTGATCATTTGCGGGTTGGAAAGAAATTTTCATATGCTGAAGTCGCGGAGAAGAAGAAGGCGAAATGCATAGGATTGAGATGTATGTCACTGTTCAATACCCCCGAGTCTGTTTATTAGAGATCTTTGAAAATCATTAAAGGAATTCTATTGCTAACAACGGACATAATAGACCCGTTTGGCATATTACCGAGTTGACTAGCTTCATTACTTAAAGCTCTACCATCTGCAGGAACTTTCTGCTCATCCCTTTGTATTATCCCGTTGATTCTACCGAAACTTTGAGCAAGATTGTTGTTAAAACTGTTACTGAGTTGAAAATAGCCATTCTTTTCACGTTTTATATCTAAAACAGCTAACAAAAACCTCCAAGACGTTTTTTTATCAGACATTGCATTGCTCTGAATTAGCTCTTCAAGTACGACGTTGAGCATTTCGAAGAATTTGTTTCGATAATTTCTGAGCTCTGAATTAGCTCTTCTGTTTTTCTTAAATCTCCATTGTTGAATTTGATGGTAGATCATTGTTTAAATGTTCCGTTTGTGTTTTGTTTGGAAGTCTGCATCAATTTCAGGTTCCACTCAATTGTATTAAGAGCTACCATGAAATTATCAGGTTCACTATCACGTTATCTGACCGAATTTGACTAAGCATAGATGTAAATAAGCCTTCATTATGAACCGAAGATTCAATGTCTGTCTCCATGGTTGTTTTGAACTTCTCCTTTCCCTTCAGATTCCACATGTTCAAGTTGACGAATTGTTTGCTCTATAATTTCTTCCTTTTCCTCCCAACTAACAGATGATAAACTGGGCCTTATTTGCTCCTGTACCGAACTTTGTACAATATTTTCACTGTCTACATCTCTGGAACCTTCATCGACCAAGGTTTAATCGAAGTGATTAAGTAACAAAGCCAAGAAAGAGAGAGACAACAACACAAACATAATGACACAAAATTTCAAAGCTTTTTTGGAATTTTAATGCAGCATGCAAGTAAAGTAGCTATTTCCCAAGTTTTACTGTCCTTTATCTATGGCTAACATGAATTTTCGATTTTTCTTTTGACATGGCTTACCTTGCTTCTAGAAGATTTCCTGATTTTTGATGATTTTTCACTATTTACATCCCTCGAGAGAGAGGACGCTTTCTTAAAGAAAGTAGGATCCGAGTATCTTTTCAGGCAAGATCCAGGGCCACCTCTGTCAAATCTGGAAAAATAAATGGGAGGTATCAGAAACAAGTACTCGACTATGGGCAATAATCCTATCTAGTAGTACTATGTTCCAGAAAAGAAAAAAGTTAGTAAAATGTCCTGTCAAGCAAGTGTAGACATGGTGGATCAGAGCATTCTTTGTAGGAATCCATAATAAACTCCGCTAAGTCACCATTAATAAAGTGATTTTGCTCAATTTTGGAATGAGCCCGCCAAACAGAACCTGCACAACAACTAATTTTACTAAAGGACCTAAAAGTGTGGCCCAGTCGATATCAAATGGGAGGACCTAACTGCACAAATCCCCTTTCCATATAAAATCCGAACAAAAATTGAAGTTTAATCCTGAACCGCCAATGCTTGTCGAATCTATATATTCTGATAGCAACTATCATTGACTAGTTAAGTCATACACCAAAAACTACAAACCAAAACTTTTCTTCCCAAAACATACAACTCTAATAAATATGTGTAATTGTATGTTTGTATGTTTTGGGAAGAAGCTTTTAGGTGTTTTATGTTTTGGTAATATGTTTTGGTTAATTGTATGTTTTGGGCATTGCTCCTGGTTTTTATTGCTAAAGCAAAATTTAACCTCCAGATTTGGTAATTGTTGTCGAATGTCAGAATCAAAACAGCAAAAGACCAAGAACGCATCGTCTTATTTCAACAGCAACAGCTAAATTAGTTTTATACTTAGATTCTGGAAAATAAAGGAAATAAATTTAAGTGGATTTTTTGAGTCATACCCCTCGTATAAGCAAAGTGTAAGTGCCTTTTTTGAGCCAATATAGACTTCACGTGAAGGAAGTGACGATTCTGCTTCCTCTTGTAGTCCATGAAAAACCTCTGCCGCAAATCTATGACAAACAAATTCTGCTTTAGTGTAATGTTCAAATCTTGACAAAAACTATTCTCGAGAAAATGGAAAACTTCAACTTGGATATAAATATACTGTAATTTAATCAAAATGGTGACATTAAAGTGTTAACTACCGGAACTATCAGTGTTGACCGATGCATATAGGCTAATGAGGAAACCGATAACCATTGAGTTGGTATTAAAGGACTGCAAAAGAAAGAAATATCTTTTCACTGATGTATATGAGAATGCACGTCTATACGATGATACAAAACCTTAGTTATACATGTTATAAGATCTAGATGCGAAAGTGCTTTGACGCATGCTGCAAACTGAATTCAGATCAATTCATTCCAAGCTAATTGGAATATGCACCTTCGACTTTAAGTATTTGAGTACAACTCATTTTTCACTGATATTTATAACTCACCTAATCATCTGAAACTGACTCTTTTTAAGGCCATGCAAGATTTCATTTGAAAATATGACTAAATATAGTACTAAATATTCTAGATAGGGAGTAAACCTTTTGATCAACCCATGAAAATCAAAGTGTATTGTTGAAGTCAACACAGTCGACTCGGGATATCTGAATATAATATGATTTTCTATGATGTTCAGAACTCAATCAACCATCTAAAATTTAGTCTTTTAGACCATCCAAGTTTTCAACTGATGAATTAGCCATCAATGGAGTGCTTTTCACACTCCATCTTTGAACTAAAACACTAATGAATGCTAATAAACACGATAATTCAAAATGTTAGGACAAGATTTCTGGCCCATAAACTATTTGTTGTCTATTGGTTTGAACTAAATAATCCTAATTGAGTATTTAGAATTGAGACAGGTTTAAGTTTACAAGTGAGGTTGCAACCTCAGTTGCAACCACAGTTGGAACCTGCTGTTCTGCAGGATTCTGTCCAGTTCTGTAATTCTGCATTACTGTTCTTTAATAATGTTTATTTGTTTTAAAGTATGCAGGATATATTATCATATGTTCTTAAAGATTTAGTTTGTGTTTATTGAGAATATTAAAGTGATAAGGAAATATGTTGCCTAAAGGAAATAAGGAGATTAGTTTATGAAGATATGTTTCCTTTAATTAGGCAATCTAGATCTCTATTTTCATGCAAGTCTTTATCACTTAATTCAATCTTTGTTTCCTATCAAAATCAGTATGATCTATTTTAGATTGAATAATATATGGAGTTAATGTTTCAAAATATATTCAGAAAGATTTTATCTCTAAAAGATACTATCTTATATGTTCCTTGTTTTAGGAAAAGAGTAACTCCTATTTCCAAGCTAGTTATTAACAGGTATTAACTTGTGAAGATTGAGGTCAATCCTACGCTGAATTATCTCGTGCAATATGGAAAGATTGAAGTCAATCAAAAGAGTCAAAAGCAATCATTAAGATCTTGAAGAAAGAAGATTGGTTTACTCCTTTAAATAGTTGATAATTATGCTTGTAAAAAGTGTGTTCTAAATTATTAAGAATTCATTCTTGAGAGAATACACAGTGAGCTTTTAAATGAAAAACAATGGTGGGATGCCATTGATATTTTGAGTGATAGTTATAAGGTAGAAGCAATATAGAGATAGGCAGAAAAACCTAGAGGGAGTCTGAGAGTTTTTCATTAAAACTTAAATCCTATATTGTAAGCTTTTATAATATCATAATCTGGGTGAGTGCCCCGGAGACGTAGCCTAGTTGGGTGAACTCCGTTGTTAAATGTGCGTGTGATTTAATTCAAGTACATTTAACTTTACTGTTCTGTCCATCATTATACTTAGGTTCCAACTGTGGTTGCAACTACACTTGGAACCTAACTGCATTACAACAACTAGAACAGCGGATAGGAATTTCAATTGGTATCAGAGCTTCACACTAGATCTTACTTAGTGTGGATCCTGTGTTCTGGTAAAGATGGACTTAATGAGGGAAGGAAACGCATTCAACAAACCTCCACTGCTTGAAGGAGGAGTTAACTATGGAGTATGGAAAATAAGGATGAGATCATTCATCAAACAGCAAAATGAACAAGCATGGAAATATGTACTCTATGGATGGGAAGTTCCAAATGTTACTGATGGTGATGGTGAACTAGTCTATGTGCCTGAAGATAGGTGGTCTGCTGATGAGGACAAAAAGTCAAGTGCAAACTCTACTACAATAAACTTAATCTTTGCTGGTGTAACTCTAAGCGTATTCAGGAAACACTGTTGTGTTTGGAGGTGGAGATACAGGTAAAATTATTGGAAAAGGAATCCTAAACAAACCTGGTGTTTGGAGGTGGAGATACAGGTAAAATTATTGGAAAAGGAATCCTAAACAAACCTGGAATGCCTGATATTAATGATGTGTTTCTTGTAGATGGTTTGAAAGCCAATCTTATCAGCATTAGTCAACTGTGTGACAACAAGATGGTTGTTAAGTTTAACAAAGATAAATGTCTTATTACTGATCTAAATGATGATTTGGTCATGACAGGAGTAAGATCAGCAAATAGTTGCTATATTTTTAAAAAATCTGAAAAAGAATTACCTCAGAATAGGTGCAATCAAGCTATTACTAATAATGTTGATATTTGGCATAAAAGGCTTGGTCATGTTAACTATAAAACCTTGGATAAACTTGTTAAAGAAGAATTGATAAGAGGTATTCCCAAACTCAGTTCTAAAACTAAAGGTGTGTGTGGTGATTGTGCAATAGGTAAACAAACAAAGAGTATTTACAAGAGTACAAGTCAAATTTACACTAAGAGAGTCTTAGAACTTCTTCATATTGACTTAATGGGTCATATGCAAACTGAAAGTATTGGTGGTAAGAAGTATATTTTGGTAGTTGTAGATGATTTCTCTAGATACTCTTGGGTGGTGTTTTTAAGGGATAAAACTGAAACCTTTGAACTCTTTAAAACCCTTTGCTTGAAACTGCAACTTGAAAAAGGTTCCACTATTGGTAAAATTGTTAGGGTCAGAAGTGATCATGGAACTGAATTTGAAAACAGCAAGTTTAGCAACTTTTACAACTCTCTAGGTATAAGTCATGAGTTTTTTGCACCAAAAACCCCACAACAAAATGGTATAGTGGAAAGAAAGAATAGAACTATTCAGGAAATGGCTAGAGTCATGCTTAATTCTAAGAAACTTGCCAAAAGATTTTGGGCTGAAGCTGTTAACACTGCATGCCATATTGTTAATAGGGTTTATATTACAAAAGTTACTACCATGACTGCTTATGAAATTTGGAAAGGTAGAAAACCTAATGTCAAGTATTTTCAAGTATTTGGGTGTGTTTGTTACATTCTTAAAGATAGAGAACACCTTGGAAAATTTGATTCTAAGAGTGACAAAAGGGTATTCCTTGGATATGCTCAAAACAGTAGAGCCTTTAGAGTCTTTAATCTGAGAACAAATTGTATCATGGAATCATATAATGTGATATTTGATGATCTAAAAGATGTTGATGAGACTACAGGTGATGATGAAGAGTCGGGAATTACAGGAAAAGAAACAGGAGAAATTCAGCAAAAAGGTAGTCCAGTGGTGGTTGGAAGCCCAGTTGCAACTGAGGTTGAAACCGAGGTTGAAACCCAGAATACAACAGATTCTGAAGAAGAAGAAGAAAGACCTCCAAATCAAACTACAAGCAAGCCTCGCTATGTAAGGACTCAGAAAAATCACTCTCTTGATAATGTCATAAGAGAAGTCACTTCATGTATGAAAACCAGAGGTAACAGGAGTGATGTTGTTCACTTTGCTTGTTATACTTCACAGTTAGAACCTAAGAATATAAAAGAAGCATTGGAAGATAGTGAGTGGATTTTGGCTATACAAGATGAACTGTCTCAATTTGAGAGGAATGATGTTTGGACATTAGTACCTAGACCTAAGAGTAAAAATATTATAGGTACAAAATGGATCTTTAGAAATAAAAGTAATGAAGATGGAATCATTGTTAGGAATAAAGCTAGACTTGTAGCCCAAGGATACACTCAAATAGAAGGAATAGACTTTGATGAAACTTTTGCTCCTGTAGCAAGAATAGAATCTATTAGAATGCTCCTCTCACTTGCTTGCTTATATGACTTTAAGCTGCTTCAACTTGATATTAAAAGTGCCTTCTTAAATGGTAACATTCAAGAAGAAGTCTATGTTAGTCAATCCAAAGGATTTGAAGATCCAAAATTTCCTGAACATGTTTATTTACTGAAAAAGGCTTTGTATGTCTTAAAGCAAGCTCCTAGAGCTTGGTATGACAGGTTAACTAAGTTATTAATTGAAAGAGGTTTTAACAGAGGGGGAGTTGATAAAACTCTATTCACTAAGAAAACTACTAAGGATATCATCATTGCTCAAATTTATATTGATGACATTGTGTTTGGCTCCACATCTGATAATAGAATTGTTGAATTTATCTCTGATATGAAGCATGAATTTGAAATGAGTGGTGGAGGAGAATTAACTTACTTTCTAGGATTGCAAGTTAAACAAAATGAAAAGGGCATTTTTCTATGCCAAAGTAAGTATGCTGATAATCTTGTCAAGAAATTTGGTTTAAGTGATAGTAAAGAGAAAAGAACTCCTATGAGTACCACTTTAAAATTGTCTAAGAATGATAAAGGTAAGAGTGTTTGTCCTAGTCTCTACAGATCTATGATTGGAAGTCTTCTCTATTTAACTGCTAGTAGACCTGATCTTTGCTTAAGTGTAGGAGTATGTGCCAGATATCAGGCAAACCCTTTAGAATCTGACCTTCTGGCTGTCAAAAGGATTTTAAGATATATAAAAGGCACTATTCACCTTGGTCTATGGTATTCTAAAGATACAAACCACTTTCTTGTTGGTTACTGTGATGCAGATTGGGCTGGTAATATTGATGATAGAAAAAGCACTTATGGTGGTTGTTTTTATTTTGGGAATAATCTTGTTTCATGGTTTAGTAAAAAACAAAACTGCATTTCTTTATCAACTGCTGAGCCAGAATATATTACAGCTGGAAGTGGATGCACTCAACTCATATGGATGAAACAAATGTTAAATGATTATAATATTAAACAAGAAGTGTTAACTCTGTTTTGTGATAACAAAAGTGCTATAGATTTGGCAAAGAATCCAGTACAACATTCCAGAACTAACCATATTGATCTAAGACACCATTTTATCAGAGAACTAGTTGAAGAAAAGAGTTTAATTTTAGAACATGTTTCAACTAAAAGACAATTAGCAGATATCTTCACAAAACCCCTTGATACAAACAAGTTTGAATCTTTAAGAAGTGATATAGGGGTATGTCACTATAGATCTAATTGAATACTCTTGCTATGTATGTCTGTTTTGAGTACCTTTAATACATTTTATTTCTAAGGTAGGTCTTAATTGAGCTATGACGTTTTTGTCTTGAAAAAGCCGCTAATTGGTGTCTCAAAAACAGATGTGGGATAACTTGTCTTAAAACCTCTCTGGTAATAGAGTGGCAAGCACAAAGTGCAAATTTTACAAATAGGTTGCAAGCTCAGTTGAAACCTCATTCTCAAATACAGAATAGATCAGTGATTGTCTAAAGATTGTTATGCTGCCTATGATAATAATCATAGTGAACAACACAAATGAAAAATCCAAGACAAAGTCTTGATATTTTTGACATCACTTATACTCTTTCCTTGCTGAGGTCATCAATCTAGTTTTTGTGTGGAGGAAAAACAGATTTGCTCAATATAAGCTCCTAAGACTTAATTTGTTTTTAAGATATTCTATGATAAATATATCTTCTTGAGTAAATGGCTAGAATCTTGTTTTCAAAGTTCTATATCAATATATTATTGCTACCTTTATCTTGAAACAAGTCTAAATTATCTTCAAAACTTCAACTCCTTAAAATTCGAAATATTGGATAAATCTGTTTACTTTTGGAATGTATATCTAAATTGTTTGCTGAATTTATCTTAATAAAAATAGTATCCTTATTGATTAATTTGAATTTCAAATTTTCCATATCTGTTGCAAGGTCAGTTTCTATTTTTTAAAAAATTTGTTTCAAAAAGAGATTTGGGTGTATCTTTTCTATATTTAAAAAGATTTGGGCTTAATTACTATTAATACTAACTCATTTACTATCCCAAATTACTAAACAAATCAGAATTACTCTCTCTCTCTCTTTCTATATTAAAAAACCCTAGGTTCTCTGCAAACCCATTCTTCGAAGTTCCAAGTCCAGTTGCAACCTAAGTTCCAACCATGTCTTCTACTTCTCCTAATCAATCAAATCTCAACTATGAAGATGACAGCACTCTTAGAGACTTCATGAATCAATCCAAAACCAGTATAGGTTCTAAGGCTAAGGTAAGTGAGACTTCTTCTACCCAACCTAAGAAACGTAGGGTTAAGAAACGTCCTCGTAGAAACCTACAAAGCAACCCTATTTCTGTTAAATATGTTTATGACACTCTCTTTCATGAGGTTGATCCTAGGTTTTGGAATGGGATTATGTCTGACAGGTTCAGTGCACTAGCTAATAGGGAGATTCATGCTGAAAGGCAATTAAATTTGGCTAGCTATAAGCACATTCAGGTGCATGTTGAGAAATTATTAAAAGATGTTGGTTTAGAAAGAACTATCAGCTACCCTGACTCCTACTTTCCTGAACTAGTTAAGGAATTCTATGCCAATTTAAATGATGGTGTGTTTGATGAGGGTGATACAGCCTATGGGAGAGTATATGTGAGGGGTCTAACTCTAGATTTTACCCCTGATTTGATCAATAAGTTTCTAGGTTCTCCTAGACCTTCTGAGGGTGGTGGTGATTATGACATTCATGCTGTAGCTCTTGCCATTACAGGCAAGGAAAATCAGTTTGATGGAAATTCCATTAAAACCTCTTCACTTACTCTTAGTGCTACTGTGTTGCATAAGATTGCTAAGTTTAATTGGACTCCAACCTGTTGAACTTAGAGTTCAATAATTAATTTTGATTATAACTTTGATTATGTTTTAATGATTTTACGGTTTTACGATTTCGATGATATAACGCTTGTCTTTTCCAAAAAGAGAAATTGTATATTTCAGGTCTTTAAAATGATAGAGCATTTGATAACGAAGCCAACGGTTCAAGCGGAACCAAAATCGGAGCTAAAACGAAGAAGTTACGAGCATTCGAAATCAAGCCGGAAAAACTGAAGAACGACCGATCGTCTGGACAAAAACGACCGATCGTTTTTGGTCCAAATTCTTCCAGTGAGTTCGTTATAAAAACGACCAATCGTTTCTGAAAAAAGACCGATCGTTTTTCTGAAAATGACCGATCGACTGTAGAAAACGACCGATCGTTTTCTACAGATTTCGAAAACAGCTTTTCAGCTTATTCTGGAAAATAGCTTAAAACCTTTGGATAAAAGCTATAACCCACTACCAACGGTTATATTCATAAAACAGACTTTGCTAGGCATATATACCTCCCAAAATCACTCTCCAAAGTCACCAATCACAAACCAATCAATCCTCCAACCTCTCTCAATCATAAAAACCCAAAATCACCATTTTGGTGTATATATTCGAAAAAGAGGGAAATTAATGAGAAAGCGATTCAAGCTCAACCAACATCAAAGACTCACCAATTCGCTTATTTAGAAGCAATAAAATAGTGAGTGTAGTTACATTATTGTAACAAAATTGTAACGAGTAATTTATAAACTCATTTGTGAGCGAGTGATCGGGTAGAGGCTTTGTAAGCAAGTATTGCTTAAAAGCTCTAGGTCTTTTCATTCGGGTACTCATAGATTGAGGGGGAGTCGTTGACTCGTAGACGTGTTCGCTTGCACTTGTATCAAGAGTAGGAACCTCGGGTAGAGGGTGAGCCAATCGATTGATTGAGCTCGATAGGATTTGTAAAATCGGGAAAAACATTTTTAGTGAAATACTCGGTAGTACCGAGGAGAGGACGTAGGCGCGTTTTGCCGAACCTCTATAAATCACGGTGTCATTTTCTTTCCCTTAACTATTTAATTTCCGCAACTTATTTATTTGTGATTATGCGCATGTTTCAATTTATTCATACTTAATCATCGCATATTTATTATCGCAAGTAGATATCGAGCTAGTTCGGTTGTAGTTGCGCTTAGAATTTTTAATTCCGTGAAAAACGCCTAGAACCTTATTCACCTCCCCCCCCCCCCCCCCTCTCTAAGGTTTAGCCGCACGGGCCAACAATTGGTATCAGAGCCGAGGCTCTTGCATATAGGAATCTAACGATTTAAGAGTTAAGATCTCAATGGCTAACATCCTTAATTTTGCTTCCGGTATGGCTTCATCGCCCAATACGCCACAATTTTTTGATGGTGTAAATTATTCAAATTGGAAAGATAGGATGAGTATGTTCTTACAAAGTTATAATGTTAAACTTTGGATGACCATAAAAGTAGGATATTCCGCACCTACATCCGAAAATAGCGAAAACCCAATCCCCGTAGAGGACTTAAATGACGCTCAACTAGAAGCCTACTCTACTAACACTAAAGCGATGTACGCTATTGTTTGTGCCGTTTCTCCTAACGAGTACAACAAAATTTCCGCTTGTAAAACCGCTAAGGGTATGTGGGATAAGTTAGTAGTTATGCGTGAAGGGACTAACCAAGTTAAGGAGTGCAAACTCCAAATTTTAGTTCATGACTACGAGCTCTTTAAGATGAGCGAGGGAGAAACTATTTCCGATATGCTTGCTAGATTTACTACTATTATTAATGGATTAACATCTCTTGGTAAGTGTTTGTCTTGTAAGGAAATGGTTTCGAAGGTGATTCGGAGCTTACCGAAAGAATGGGAACCAAAGGTCACCGCAATTCAAGAGGCGCACGACATGAATACATAAACTCTTGATGCATTGACGGGTTCACTCATTACTCACGAGATCACCCTCAATAGTCACAAGCCAATCTCGAAAAAGAAGGAGATAGCTTTCAAAGGAACAACTTGTGACGAAAGCGATGAGCTATCCAATGACGACAACAATTCAATGCAAATCATTCGAATCGTCAAGGAAATACTAAAGCTTAATGGCAAACGCAAACATAAAGGTAAATCGTGAAATACCTCAATTATTTCTAACGATTTTGTTTGCTATGCTTGCGGCAAGGAAGGACATATGGCGAGAGATTGCGTCAAGAGTCGCAAGAGCAAAGGCAAGAAGAAAATATCCGCTTCAAGATCTAGCAATAGCTCCGACCAAGATGAAGTCGCTCACCTTGGTTGCTATATGGCCATGGAAGACAGTCATGAACAAAACCTCTCATCCTCAAGCGAAAGTGAAGCCGATGAGGTAAATGATCTATCTTATGATGAATTACTTTATATGTGTGATATTTACTCCAAAAATTTTCCTAAACTTGTCGAAAAGGTCAACTCTGTTAAAAGGATAAATTCTTCTCTCAATGAAGAAATAAGATCCTTTAAAAGAGATAAAATTGAAAATGAGTCTAGCTCCAACTTATCATTTTCGTTTAATGAAATTGATGATGAAAAGGAAGACTTGAAAGATGAGAACAATACTCTTGTTCTCCAAAACGAGTTTTTAAAAACCGAGAATGACTCTTTCAAAAAGAAAAACGATGAGCTTGTCATTACAGTAAAGAAACTCGAGTTAACAATCTCAAGGTTTTCCAAAGGGAAAACCGTGTTGGACGAAATTTTGAGTTGTCAAAAAGATATCAATGACAAAAGCGGTTTGGGTTTCGATTCCAACTCTATTGGCTCAAGCACAACCTGCTTTGTCAAATCTTCTAGCTTGTGTACAACTCTTATTCCGCCTATACAAAAGGTTGTTTTTACACAATGAAGCACTTCAAGAGTTTTGCCAAACTCTTGTAATGATAGAAGAGGTTTAGGTTTTCAAACCAAAACCGCTCATCAAACTTCTAAAACTTCCTACAAAAAGTCGCATAGTTCTCGTTATACTAAAAAGTCTATGCATTGTGTACATTGTAGTAGAAATGAGCATATTTCTTCTAGATGTCCTTATCGCTTTCATGTTAGTAGAAGCGATTTGAAATGGGTAGTAAAGATCTGAGCCACTAACAATGTCGGCCCCAAAAGAAATTGGGGACCAAAGGACAAAACTTGTGTTATAGGTATCTCCATCCAAAAGGAGAAAATCAACAAGTGGTTGACAACACCGGAAAAAGTCGTGGAAGTCCGAAAAATTGACTCCACCATAAAGAATGAAGTGCCATTAATCGACAAAGGTGGAAGGCATACCAACAAATGGTACCACCTATTTGGACTTGGAAACGCTCAATGCAAATGCCATTAGCGAGCGGACTCGACATCACATATTCGGTATACTCTAATCTATAATATCTACATATATGTGATTAGTTGGGTAATATGCATCATAATATGCATTTTTCATGTTTTGGTTTTTCTTCGAAAACCCTCCACATAACCCCGTATTTTTTTTATTGCATTTTAATAATGCCAAAGGGGGAGAAAAATGATATTTAGAGTAATGCGTTTTATTAAAATGGAGGAGATATTTTTCTTGTAAAATCATCATTAGTTTATCATAATCAAAATGGGGGAGATTGTTGAACTTATAGTTCAATAATTAATTTTGATTATAACTTTGATTATGTTTTAATGATTTTACGGTTTTACGATTTCGATGATATAATGCTTGTCTTTTCCAAAAAGAGAAATTGTATATTTCAGGTCTTTAAAATGATAGAGCATTTGATAATGAAGCCAACGGTTCAAGCGGAACCAAAATCGGAGCTAAAACGAAGAAGTTACGAGCATTCGAAATCAAGCCGAAAAAACTGAAGGACGACCGATCGTCTGGACAAAAACGACCGATCGTTTTTGGTCCAAATTCTTCCAGTGAGTTCGTTATAAAAACGACCGATCGTTTCTGAAAAACGACCGATCGTTTTTCTGAAAACGACCGATCGACTGTAGAAAATGACCGATCGTTTTCTGCAGATTTCGAAAACAGCTTTTCAGCTTATTCTGGAAAATAGCTTAAAACCTTTGGATAAAAGCCATAACCCACTACCAACGGTTATATTCATAAAACAGACTTTGCTGGGCATATATACCTCCCAAAATCACTCTCCAAAGTCACCAATCACAAACCAATCAATCCTCCAACCTCTCTCAATCATAAAAACCCAAAATCACCATTTTGGTGTATATATTCGAAAAATAGGGAAATTAAGGAGAAAGCGATTCAAGCTCAACCAACATCACAGACTCACCAATTCGCTTATTTAGAAGCAATAAAATAGTGAGTGTAGTTACATTATTGTAACAAAATTGTAACGAGTAATTTATAAACTCATTTGTGAGCGAGTGATCGGGTAGAGGCTTTGTAAGCAAGTATTGCTTAAAAGCTCTAGGTTTTTTCATTCGGGTAATCATAGATTGAGGGGGAGTCGTTGACTCGTAGACGTGTTCGCTTGCACTTGTATCAAGAGTAGAAACCTCGGATAGAGGGTGAGCCAATCGATTGATTGAGCTCGATAGGATTTGTAAAATCAGGAAAAACATTTTTAGTGAAATACTCGGTAGTACCGAGGAGAGGACGTAGGCGCGTTTTGCCGAACCTCTATAAATCACGGTGTCATTTTCTTTCCCTTAACTATTTACTTTCTGCAACTTATTTATTTGTGATTATGCGCATGTTTCAATTTATTCATACTTAATCATCGCATATTTTTTATCGCAAGTAGATATCGAGCTAGTTGGGTTGTAGTTGCGCTTAGAATTTTTAATTCCGTGAAAAACGCCTAGAACCTTATTCACCCCCCACCCCCCTCTAAGGTTTAGCCGCACGGGCCAACACAACCAAACATCCTTCTAAAGTTAACAAGGATATGGCAGTTTTCATCTATAGGATCATGTCAAAAATACCAATTAACTTTGGTATTCATGTATTCAACCTCATCAAAGACTTTTATGATGTCAAAGCTCCTTCCATATTGCTACCCTTTCCTTGCTTGATCACTAAACTAATTCTGTCTCAAGTTGTACCCACATCTTCCATTCATCCTATCCTAAACTCATTTGAAAAGCTTACCAAGTGTCCTCCTGCCTTCTACATCTCTGCAAAGCTTCTAAAGGAAGGCCATGTGAATGACATCACTGGTGAGAAAGGGAAAGAAAAAGTGTCAACAAGTGCTGCTTCTAAAAAGAAAGGAGTTAGAAGGTATCTGGAACAGCAGCTTGCCATCAATCAAAAGAAGAGGGTTGAGCTAGACACTCATGATTATGAGATTAAAAGGTTGCTTGAAAATCTAAAAGAAAGTGACATGACAGCAGCAGTGACAGTGGCTACTCTCTCAGCAGTGAGGAAGATGAATAAATCATCTGAGATAAACCTATCTCAGAGAGAGCTCCTTACTCCAGAAGGCCCCTTTAAATCCTAGTGTGTCTGGGTTCTGACAAATAGGGGGAGAATGAAGTTTATGAGTTCTTCAATTTCCATTTCAATTTCAATTTCAAATTCTGTTTCTGCAAATTCTGTGTAAAGACTATCTTGTGCCAGTATTTTTGGCCTTATGTTTGTTCTGCAAGTTATTTCTTAATTATGTTTATTTTTGAAATTTAAATATGTTCTGAAACTCTGGTGAATGGATAGTTGTCTATGTTTAAATGATGTCTGCTATTCTAACTTGCAGGGGGAGCTTATATGGTTAACTCAAAAGCACTGAAAAATATATACAGTAAAAGACTGTGTTTTCTAACAAATTTGCAGGTAAAGTGTTTTTCATAAACTTAGATTATTTGTCAAAACCAATGACAAAGGGGGAGATTGTTATGACCAGATTTCTGGCCCATAAACTATTTGTTGTCTATTGGTTTGAACTAAATAATCCTAGTTGAGCATTTAGAATTGAGACAGGTTTAAGTTTACAAGTGAGGTTGCAACCTCAGTTGCAACCACAGTTGGAACCTGCTGTTCTGCAGGATTCTGTCCAGTTCTGTAATTCTGCATTACTGTTCTTTAATAATGTTTATTTGTTTTAAAGTATGCAGGATATATTCTCATATGTTCTTAAAGATTTAGTTTGTGTTTATTGAGAATATTAAAGTGATAAGGAAAGATGTTGCCTAAAGGAAATAAGGAGATTAGTTTATGAAGATATGTTTCCTTTAATTAGGCAATCTAGATCTCTATTTTCATGCAAGTCTTTATCACCTAATTCAATCTATGTTTCCTATCAAAATCAGTATGATCTATTTTAGATTGAATAATCTATGGAGTTAATGTTTCAAAATATATTCAGAAAGATTTTATCTCTAAAAGATACTATCTTATATGTTCCTTGTTTTAGGAAAAGAGTAACTCCTATTTCCAAGCTAGTTATTAACAGGTATTAACTTGTGAAGATTGAGGTCAATCCTACGCTGAAGTATCTCGTGCAATATGGAAAGATTGAAGTCAATCAAAAGAGTCAAAAGCAATCATCAACATCTTGAAGAAAGAAGATTGTTTACTCCTTTAAATAGTTGATAACTATGCTTGTAAAAAGTGTGTTCTAAATTATTAAGAATTCATTCTTGAGAGAATACACAGTGAGCTTTTAAATGAAAAACAATGGTGGGATGCTATTGATATTTTGAGTGATAGTTATAAGGTAGAAGCAATATAGAGATAGGCAGAAAAACCTAGAGGGAGTCTGAGAGTTTTTCATTAAAACTTAAATCCTATATTGTAAGCTTTTATAATATCATAATTTGGGTGAGTGCCCCGGAGACGTAGCCTAGTTGGGTGAACTCCGTTGTTAAATGTGCGTGTGATTTAATTCAAGTACATTTAACTTTACTGTTCTGTCCATCATTATACTTAGGTTCCAACTGTAGTTGCAACTACACTTGGAACCTAACTGCATTACAACAACTAGAACAGCGGATAGGAATTTCACAAAATATTACCCCCACCCAATGTTCCCTCAATGCACACTCAAATTAGGGTGTAAAATAATACTACTGTTATATCATCTAACTCAATCAATGAGTTAAAACACACACAAAGTTCCAAAATAAGAAAGAAATTCAAACTACATACACTCCGGGACAATATTTCCGGTTATAGAGCTTTTGTGGTTAATTGTATGAATAATTTTGCGAAAATTTGGAGGCCAAGTCTTAAGCTTGTTGACGACTAGCGCTCCGAATCTTGTTTTATGTATTTTTACTCATGGAGTTCGAGTGCCCTCTGGCGGGGTTTTTAACCCTTTTTAATATAAGTAGTTGGTCCTTTTAATCTCTTAAAAAATACAGTTTACTCAATTGAAGAAGTGAAATACATTGGATATTCAAACATTAATAGTTGTAATTGATAGTAATACTTCTTCAAAGAGTGATTGATAGAATTAACGTACAAAAGAAAAGATTATACTTTTTTTTTGATTGAAAAAACTAGCTATTAATGTCAAACTTTGGTCACGATGGTGGAGCTTAAGATCAAAGTTCAATAATAGATGATAAAATGCCCAAATAAAGAAAAAAAAAATGAATAAAGACAAATGAACCCCATCTCTAGGGAGAAGGAGAACTACACTGAGAGTCACCATGACAGCACCCTCGTTTTTGTGTTAAAATTAATTTTTGTTTTTAACGTTTTATTTTATTTGTAACTGATCGTTTAAAAAAATCTGTAAAAATTAAACTTTTATATATTATTTAGAATTTATTTGACATAATATATATATATATATATATAAAGCACAGGCGTATCTAATTAATTAAGGACGAATGAGGACAACTGCCCCCCTCGATTTGTAATTATTATTATATATGTTGTCCGTCAATAACTCTCTTTATAGACCCGATACTAAGTCTTGTCCAAAGCATTTTCTTTTTAAAATCTTAATCATATATGCATTCTTTACACAATTACAATGGTTTTATGCCTAATTAATGAAAATTATTTTTTAGTTTGATTTCATTTGTCATTTAAACCTTGTATTTTGACCCAAATAAATATTTACTTTTCTGCTAAAAAATAATAAATTGATAAATCACATACATAACTATATTTTTATCTTTTGTTACTAGATTTTCTTAAAGCATCATCTATTTTAACAATCAAATTTGCTAATTCACAAAAAATCATGAAATGATTTTGTCTCCTCCATTTACATATTAAACAAATTTCATTATTAACTATTTTTTGCCTAGACCATAATTCTTATTAAGATGTTTAAGCATATTTTTTATTTTGGTTCCTCCAATGTTGTATTTAAGGAAAAAGAGTTCTAAAAGGAAAAAATTTAGCCTATGATACAAAAAAAATCGATAGTATAAAAGCTTATTTTCTTGAATGCTGGATCGTTACACTAGTTTTCTAGCTAATATACTGTTAACTTATGTCTTGACGTGGCTCCGTTGAACACAATTCTTGGAACCGTCTCTCATATAAAGGTCAATTTTTATAGATTTTTTGAAACGATCAGTTTACAATAAAAATAAAGCATTGATTCCAAAAAAAGTAACCCAAAAAATAATTCAAAACACAAACAGAGGGGGCGTCATGGTGAAGTTTGATTAATAACAACTGGCGGGAAAAAATACATTTAGTTTACTGTATTATCTGGTTTTAACGATTTAGGCACCAGACTACCAAAGTGAACTATCATAATATTCACAATTCAGTTACCGCCGTTAATTTAGTTTGATGAAAATTAGTTTCACTTTTCATTTTGGTCATATTCTTTATAATTTGTATAAATTTAATCATGCCTTTTCGAAACATTACAATTTACAATGTTTCTATTAAAACACATATATATGCATACATAATAAGTATCTTAGTTTAAAAAATATATTATTTGACTATATTTTCTTTGATTTTTTTCCTAAAATAAAAAATTTATAATTTTTTTTACACTTTCTTTAAAACAAAAATAAAGTAACTTTTAGATTTATGACATTCGAGCAAAAATTATTTGAGGCCACATCACTATTTGAATACTTTCATGAAAAAAAGGGCAAAAAAATTGTTATTTTTTTTTTCAAAAAAGTATTCATTTTTTTTGTAAGTAGAATACATTTGTTAAGTATTTATAATTTATTTTTATACACAAATATTATCTAGAATTTACATTATTTGCAATAATATGTATACATGCATTATATTATACATATATTTTTATACATAAATTAATATAACATATACATATGTGTGTGTATTATATATATATATATATATGATATAATTATATATTTTTGAATTTATACTAAAATAAGACATTTAAGAATATGAACAAAATAAAAAATGAAACTAACTTTCATCCAACTAATTTAACGGCGGTACCTAAATTGTGAATATTATGATAGTTTAATATGTTAATTGTTAACTTTGATAGTGTGATAGATAAAAAGTAATGACCGTTGACTAAATAATGTAATTTTTTCCCTTTAACACCTGACCCTGACCCTGACCCTTTATAGAAACTGAGAAACGTGAAACTGAAGAGTAAATGAGGTTTGATTAACGTGTGAGGTTTTGAAGGGATTTTGTGACGGAATGGTTGTTACAATGATGTGAGTGTAGGTACAAAATTAGTTTAAGAGAGACAAAATACATTTCTAGCATATAATAAAGCTACACAATATAAGATAGTACAAAAATGGCGAACGACGATTACAAAGACATCGAGCTTCTCCACAAGTATATAGCGAACGATTCAACGAAGCCAGAGACAAATACAAGTATAAGGTTTAACTTTTTTTTTATATTTCATTTTCCTAGGGTTTTTTTTGCTGCTTTCTGTACTTACTTGTTAAGTGACTTTTAACTTCAATCAGAGTAAATTTATGTGGCGAATACACTAGTAGTAGTAGTGGATTTTTGTTGATTTTTTTGGATTTTTTTTTGGGATTTTTAAAAAAAAATTCAAGTTTTTTTGGGGGTTTGCCTCTTTTAATTTTTTTTTTGGATTTTTTCATATTTTTTTTATATTTCATTTTCCTAGGGTTTTTTTGCTGCTTTCTGTACTTACTTGTTAAGTGACTTTTAACTTCAATCAGAGTAAATTTATGTGGCGAATACAGTAGTAGTAGTAGTGGATTTTTGTTGATTTTAGATTTTTGTTGATTTTTTGGGATTTTTTTTTGATTTTTTGGGATTTTTTAAAAAAAATTCAAGTTTTTTCGGGGTTTTGCCTCTTTTAATTTTTTTTTGGATTTTTTCATATTTTTTTTTTCATTTTTGCATTTTTATTTTCTGGAATTTTTTTATTTTTTCTGATTTTTTACATTTTTATTGGTTAGTTAGGGGAAATGGACCGATCCTTAATTAGTTTCAGTTTCATGGACTAATCCTTAATTAAGTTGTAGATAAGGTATCAATCCAAAATTTACCCTAGTTTTTAGATTTTTTTTTTCTCTTTTAAGTGACATTTTAGCTTCATACCTTGGATTAATTCAGCTATTTAACTAATATGACTTTTAGTTTCTCTCTTGTACTATGCCTAAGCGACATTTAGCTTCAATTTGTTTAAGTAAACTTTTACCTTCAATCGAATTGAATATTTAATGAATACTGCTTTTAGATTGTATTAGTCTATCAGGATTATGTGAATTTAACTTGTATCAGGTTCATGTTCTTGTACTATTGGTTTAACTGGCCTTTTAGCTTCCTTTAAAGTGAGCTTTATAATCAATGTTACTTTTACCTGGTTTTGTCAATTTTAGCTTGTATTCAAATTTATGTGAATTTTAGCTTATACGGAATATCAGATTTATGTGACTTCTAGCTTGTACAATCGATTTAGTTAACATTTAGCTCAACTTGAATAAGTTTAAGAGGCCTTTTTGCTTCGATGGGATCAGAGCTGTATGGTCAATGTGGCGTTTAGTTTTTATCTGGTTTACAAGACTTTTAGCTTGTACTATGGCTTCATCTGACATTTTAGCTTTGATTGTGGTTATTACAGAATGTTGAAGACTATAGGAAAATAATAAGCATGACGAAGAGTAACAGTCTAAAGGCAAGGCGGTTGGTGGCTCAGGTCATACCGAGATTCTTCAAGTTCTTTCCGAAGCCCTTCGACACCGCTGTTGATGCCCACCTTGATTTATGCGAAGAAGAAGATCTCGAAGTTTGTTCTAATCTTATTTTCAGAGCTTGTTTTGCTGCAACTTTTGAGCTAATAAGCTGTGTTTATTCATACTTTAAGACGGCATGCCAAATTTAGTATAACTTGCACAATTATTCTTCAGTTTTCAAGTATACACTTGCGTTTTTTTTCCACACAGATTACAGAAAATTAGTTGGCAAAATAACAATACCCACGCAATGGCTAATCTAGTATGTATTAGTTATGATGACTTAGTTTCATTAATTTAACGCACAGTAAACAGGGTATACAAGTAAAACTAAGCAATTAATTATACTTTAAAAATAGAAAGTGACCTGTAGTTCGCTGCTGACGACACCAAATTATTTTACAAGACGGAGGGAGTATATATTGTTAATTTTATATCTGAAACCATACAAGCCCTCAGTTAGCTCTTTTTAGTTTCTCTGCTCATTTGCTACAAGTTTGGCCAAGTGTGTGAAAGAAACAATTTAAGTTGTTCTGGAATTAGTAAAATGGGTGTTTGTTGTGTCCAAAGTAGCATGTAGGATGTTTGATCTAAAAGATGTTGGGTAGGAAAATCCATGTGCAGAGAAATTTGTTCAAGAATTTAAGTTGCTAAACCCATTCCTAAGAGTTGCTCAAATACCTGTTTTAATTTGCGTATGGCTTTATCTGGCACTTTGGCTGCATATTACTACAAAAGTGTACTCCATTGGTGGAGTGAAAAGTATATTTATAGATGCTATGGTTGTGTTTAGTAGCCAGTAAAAAAACCCACTCTTTGTATTAATAATAACGCAACTTTTTTAATGATAGTTTCACCAGGTAAAGACAAAATATATATTTTGTAAAAATAAGTTGGAATTGATATACTTTGAAATGTTCCTTTCATTTTGAGTCTCAAGTATTACAAGGATACTATTCCAGTTTTCCAGACAAACTTATATTTTTTATAGAAGGTATAAGAAAGTTTTTCTGTGTAGGTGCATTTTTCAGATGATCCCCATATTAGTGAAGCAAATATGCTTAAGAGAGCATGAGGGCTTTTTTTGTTAGTTTGCATGAGGTTTAAGATCACATTTCGATAATTATTTGCTGATTTTAGTCATTGCAACTTGCAAGATTCTTTACTGGGTATCTGCCTAGGGTCTCTAGTCAGTATCTCTCAATGCTGATAATCTTTTGAAATTCAAAGCTGGAAACGGTAGTTAGTTGGCACCTTGTTCGGGTACCCTTGAAGTCATCATATGGTTTAATTGCTCTGGTATGTTTGTCGATCAGTGTTGACATTTTACCCTTTTTCCCCGATAACCTGCAGGTTAGGGTGCAAGCAATCCGTGGACTTCCTCTTTATTGCAAGGAAACACCAAAGTTTCTTTCTAAAATCATAAGACACCCTCGTACAGCTCCTTAAAGCAGGTAAAATTGGCTTTCATTTTATACTATTAGAATTTGATGTGTAGACCTTAGTACTGGACATTCAGATTTTGAGTCTCTTTTCATGGCTGTAGAGGAAAATGTCGAGCGTGATGCAGTGCAGAAAACCTTAGTGTCTCTACTGAGGCAGGATGTCAAAGGTAATTTATGTTGTTTTTAATGCGGGGAATCTAAAATTAGATGTTGCTTTGAATTTCATAATATCTTATTGGCACGTCAAAGCTAAAAATACTACCATATTTTAATCATCATGGATCCTCAGAGATGCATAATCTTTTTTCTTTTTTCGTTCTGCAGCTTCTTTGACAGCACTTTTCACGCACATTGAGAATATGGATGAGCCCACCACTGATGAAAATGTCCGCCAAAGGACTTTGTACTTTATACAAGAAATGGTGAGTAAACTAGATTTGCAATAAGCCACTTCAACCACTTCTTTCCGCACATTGTTGTTGAACCATCTCTGTTGTCTAGGTTTTCCCTCTTCGAAATGAATTATTGAAGCCTCAGGATCAAATGGAAAGGCATATCACGGAGTTGATAAAAAAGGTGAGACTTGGGTTCTCTTTGTTTGTATTGCTATTCTTTGTAGGGTCAATTACAGCATTGGTCCCCGAATTCAGGGAATTTTTTAATTTGGTCCCATAGTTTCGGCTCCAATACTATTGCCCCTCATAGGTGACGTAAAAACACGGTGATCCCCATTATTTTAATTACGACAGTATTTGTCCTTGTAGTTCAGTAAGCTGCACTGCTGTCGCTTTATATAAAACCCAATAGTGTCAGCATGTAAACCTCTTGTGTAGCTTATTAATGTGGTGGAGAATATTGTAACTTCACTCGAACTATGAGCACCAGTAGTGTTCCAAAAGAAAAAATGTGGACCAAGTAGAGATTAAACTTAAAGCATGGTCACTATTATTGTAGCAATTGAGATTATGGGGATCAAATTGAAAACGAATCCGAACCACGAGACTTTTGCTTTACTTCACCCTTCTATATTTACAATTAGGCGCCAGTTTCCTTGCTGTTTTATTTGGGGGTTATTGCACACAATTTTTTTCTTTTTTATATATTTTTATTTAGATGCTCTATGAGATGCCTGAAACTTGAATATGTTTTTTTTTTGCAGAGTCTGAAAAATGTTAGGGAAGCAGAATTTAAAATGTTCATGGGTTTCTTAAAGAGCTTGAACATGTTCGGGGAGAAGGCCCCACCAGAACGTGTACAAGAACTAATTGAATTTATTGAAGGACAAGCTGATCTTGGTGCTAAATTCAATGTGAGTACTTATATTTCTTTGATAGTTACTATGGGTCCTGGGCTTTAAGCCTTTAATACTGAATTCTCTATTGGTATTATGCTGTGTAGATTGTAATGTTCGTTCCATTGCCGCAAAATAATCTTGAGTCATACTGGAAAGAGTAATATCCAGTCATGCTAAAGTAGATTATATGATTCATTTGAAGTAGATTGCATTCTGAGAGTCAGATACTTAAATATTTATCTTTGTTGCATGAGGTTTCGTAATCGTGCTAAAACTCTGGTCTGATCATTTGTTGTGTCTCTTTATGCTCTATATCTGTTGGAGCTTTGTCTGGAAGTCATTAAGTTTGTCTACTTGATTTAAGTAATATTAAATTGATTATATGTACATGTATAAGATGCCTGTAAATCGTGCTTGTCAAGCCATACCACAACTAAGTTTAATCAAACGAACTTAAACTGTGCTAATCAACAGTGCCTGTTTCAAATGAATCCATAGAGACCAAGTAGAGATTAGACTTACACACACACACACATACGAAATATCATGTAAAACGTTCCTGTATATGCCTGTAATTATGTGTATAAATGTATATATAAACTGCCTGTAAAAATTGCTTGTCAACTTTATTACGGAGATATCAGGCAGTAACCTTTTTTGGAGATATATATTCATCGAGTAACTGAAATTATTGGTTCACACCATGTTATGATGATAGTTGTGTGGAGCGCTTTTTTGGTCAAAATGACTAAAGTCATATTAATTTTCATTGGATTGGAATTTGTTCTTTCATTATCATCTAGAGTCATATGTCTCCTGTTTCATTTTTTTTCTATGTATAATTTCAATGTTATCTACTGAGTTGCTATGGGTTTTCAGTCGACACTTTACATTATTTTCTGAAATTCTCCCTAATATGTTTTAAAATTACATTCTTTTTCAGTGGAGATTATTGTGTTTCTGCACTGTGACAATGTGGTTCTAAATAACAAGATTTTCATTCAAATGGTACAGGTGGCAGATGCTGACCGAATTGACAGATTAATTTCATGCATGTTCATGGCTCTACCGGTTTTCATGGTATGGTTAATGCTTATAAACTTCTGTTGCTTACATGGTTTAGCTGTTTTTCCAGTTGACTCGATTCTCTCTAACATACACAGCGGGGTGCATCAAATAGCAAATTTCTCGGCTATTTAAATGAACATATCTTGCCTGTTTTTGATGAGGTACAATCACATTTTTTATGTGATTTTTCTTGAATTTTAGCTTATTATACTGGTTCTTAATGTCTATATCTTTCTGTGATGTATTCACCATCCAATAATTGGAAAGTACATATTTATTCCATACAATTTGAAAGTAACAGTTCTACTTCAAAACATAAATTTTGTGTTATTTGAGTTTCCTTGGGATAAAAGTGACGATTAATTTGCTTCATTCATGACTATTAGACATCAGTTTTTTTTTTGTTTTTTCCATCAGCTTCCTGAAGAACAAAAGATAGATTTGCTCAAGAACCTTGCAGAATGTTCTCCTTATACGGCACCAGAGGATTGCTGCCAGCTTCTTATTTTCGTTGTCCAGCTCTTAAAGGTATATCCACTTTTGTGCTAACAGGTTTTGTAGATTTTGTCTGGTATTTGTTTAAAATTTATAGAAAAAATCTTTAAATTTATTCAAGTTAGCTCCCATTACGGCGTGCTCTTTCTTTATCATATTATCTTTAAATTTTCATGAGGTGGTTGCCAGAGGGTTCACCTAAAAGACATTTACACGGTAAATGAAAGAAAAAACCTTTTCATTATTAACCTTTTCATCTTTGCAGAAGTGCATGCCTCGAAGAAAATCTGGAGAAGAGCTGAACTTTGCTTATGTGGAGTGTCTCCTGTATACATTTCATCACTCAGCACCCAAGGTTTGTAACCATCGAAGTGATCTTTTTTCGAATTTTCTTTTTTACTGTTTTAAGTGTTAGTTGCCCTTTGCCATTTCACAGACCCCTGATGCTACTAAAGACCTATGTGGGTACAAAGTATTTACTGTCCAAAAATCAGCCAGATGCAGCAAGTATTTGACAAAGTTGTATAACGAGATCACTCAGAGGTGATTCTTTATTATAATTTGGTTCTTATTTATACTTTTCTAGTCTCTGTTCTATTGTTTTAAGTTTTAATTTGACATTGTGACAGAGTTGCATGGACTATTTAAGAAAACGATTTATTTATAGACTAGCTTGTTCTCGTTTTAACCTGGCATTGTTGGATATACCTAAATGATAATAATACACACTCATATCATCAACGATTTCTAGTAGCGAATAATGACACCTAGAGTAGGTTCATTATCTGAAAAATTATATTGCTTTTAGATTATCATTTCTGTTCTCAATTCAAATTGACCTCAAAACTTATATATATTCTACGTGTTCACTACTTTTGTTCCTTATTTATCTGTTGTTTCTCAAAATCTCTTCCTTACCCCAAATAAGCCTCTATGTGCAAATTTCATTAATGGGACTTGTATGTTGTATCGCTTCTATATTATGCTAAATTAGTACCTAGATTCGGATTGATTGTTAGCTTTTGGAGTGTTTGGTTCATATTCAAAGGCATTGGTATTTGCATGAGTAAGAATGTAGTTATGACCTCACTGAGATTATGCAATAATACCAATGAACAGCTATGATTGAAACTACCATATTTTTGGAAGATTCCTAACATCAGCTCCAATGAGCATGCTAAATTTTGGTCATTTTCATTTTGACTTGTTTTTATTACATACATACATATATAGATATAGAGAGAGGGAGAGAGATTACCCCAGCGACATAACCTTGAAGCTCGTCGGAGATGAGCAGGTTGGTGCTGTTGCTTGAGCTCGCCGGAGACAGGCTCGTCGGAGACCCTAGACCCCATCCACGTCACCATCGTCCTCCACGTCATCACTGCCCTATAACGCCATCATTTTCGACTACCATCATCTCCGAAAAACTGCTCGTTTTCAGATCTAAAGAGGAGAGATAGTAGCAGCAAGGTCGTCGGAGGAGAAGAAAGACCGTCGGAGAAGAGATCGTCGGAGAAGGGATCGCCGCTAATGGCAAGGATATATATATATATATATATTGAGAGAGAGATATTATAAAGCAGGAGAAAAGTTTAACGCCAATGAAAAATAGAAAAATAATTAAATATATATTAATATAAAGTGGTACCTAAGAGTAATATAACTTATCTTAGATACTTAGTGGTAATATAAGTTGAAAAGTGTTATCTATGAGGCATTATTTGTATTTTATATATATATGAAGAGATTACATATATATATATATATACACCTGAAAAATCCGTTTTCCCCTTAATTCATGTTCCGGACCAAAGGGGGCAGTTGACCCCTTGCACCTAAGATCCCCCCTTGATAATGTGATAATCAAAGTCACACCAAACTATTCTCGCTGCCCGACCCTTAATGTTTGATGGTACGTGGCAGTGTAGGTTCTTTATAAAAAATAGAGACATTTTTTTTGTTTAGACAATACAATTTATTTTATGTCTGTTGAACCATATATTTGAATCAATTAGAAAACCTTTTTTCTCTTGATTTTTTTTGGAGTAAATTTTATATTTTTTATGCGGTTGTTATTTACATCTGAAACTTTTAGAAGTTATGGGTAAAGTTGTACTTTATTCAAACTTCATGGACGAGATTGAAATTCCAAAACCTTATCTTCCCAAAACTTAACGCAAACCAAATTGGTGGTTCCGTTAATCAATCAGTCTTGTCCTAACATGTAAAATCATCAATCTTCTTGTTGTAAGAAAATGTAAAATCTGGTGTCCATTTGGTAAATTTTTCCCCAAACCGTCACATATATATACTCTGTGTGTGTGTCTATATATATATATATATATATATATATATATATATATATATATATATATATATATCATTCTATTATAATAAGCCAACCCAAGTCAAATAGCTGCCCAATTTAGCCATTTTATTCCAAAAATACCCCTATATTTTTTATTAATTACAATAATACAATGCTCACATAAAAAAACAAAAAAACATTCTATTATAATAAGCCAACTCAAGTCAAATGAGCCTGCCCAATTTAGGCACTTTTTTCCAAAAATACCCCTATATTTTTTTATTAATTACAATGCTCACATAAAAAAAAATAACAACTAATAACACTATGTGTCCCTCTTTAACAACCAAATATTCTTTTAAGTCTTATACTATTTTTTTTTTATTATCCACATTTGTATCATAACTACACTTATTTTTTATATTTTAATTGCATTGCGCGTCACACGCGCAACGCGTGGGGCACGATTACTAGTATATATATATACACACACACATTTACTCTATATACCTCGTTGATAAGTTTATTCCTAATTTGAACCACGGTGAATTCCGTAATGTGGACGAGGTGTGAATTCTCACAGAAACTAAAGGATAGAGAAATTTTTTGGAAAATAAAACGTCGCCTCGATCTCGAAAAAAAAAAAGAAGTCACTGTATGTATCGATGAATACAAGTTGTTATGTGATAGATTTTCATATGAAAACCTTAACGACGAAGTATTCAAGATATGTATCAATGAATCCAACTTGTGTTTTATGATTCTCATCCTATACATGGGAAATGTATTTAATACTAGTACCACAACACAACAATGTACACTAACTCCCGAGTTTAAAAAGTCAGAAAGATTGAGACTTTTATTATCAAAGGTTCAAATAAATAGTGAATTTATAGAGTTAATGGTGGAGGTTGCTTCAAGGTTAACCACTCCGCGACCTCACTATTCTCATATGGAGTCGGCCAAAATGTGCATCAAATATGCACATAATTGGACTCACGGACATCCTTCTCCAATTTTCGAGTCATCAACGACATGTAAGTTTAATTAATTGTACAATTACTGTTAACATATATACATATATATATATATATATGGATAGAAGAAAGTTTATATTATGTGCTCACTTCATCTCTTATTTATGTGTATACCTAGATGAAGCGTTGAAGAAGACCGTTACAGAAATTGTTTGGTCAACTTTTTTCAGCTCAATCCGTTCTTCTCTTGGTAAAGAGAGAAACTCAGATGATGTAAGAACGTAGCAAGACAGAAAAACCGTTTTAAAACAAAGGTTGTTAAAATTTTAATCTTGAAAAATCTAGTAACAATGACTAATTAGGAAAGTGGAAGAAAACTTATAAATAAAGGGAACACTATACTGTTTAGAAGCAACTCGTTTGCTATCTAGAAATAAAATGGTTATTTAAATACTTTTATAAGTTGTTCTTGTCACATAATTTTATCCCTGGATGATTAAATGGAGAAGATTTTGTTGTTGTTAACTTATAACTACTAATGCAAAATACTTTTGAGATATTACAAATAAAGCTCACCTCATCTTCCACATTCTTGAAAGTCAATTATTTTATTCCAAATGCAATTATCAGCTAAAAAAATGAAGCAACCTATCCTGTCCTAGCATAGGTGAGGTTTTTGGAGAATCCAACTTTTACGTAGTGTCTTAAATACCCATTTTATTTCTAGATAGCAAAGGAGTTACATCTAAACAGTATAATGTTCACTTGATTTATAAGTTTTCTTCCATTTTCCTAATTAGTCACTGTTACTAGATTTTTCAAGATTAAAATTTTAACATTGTGACCTTTGTTTTAAAATGGTTTTTCTGTCTTATTACGTTCTTACCTCATCGGAGTTTCTCTCTTTACCAAGAGAGGACGGATTGAGATGAAGTGAGCACATAATATAAACTTTCTTCTATCCATATATATATATATGTTAACAGTAATTGTACAATTAATTAAACTTATATGTCATCGTTGATGACTCAAAAATTGGAGAAGTATGTCCGTGAGTCCAACTATGTGCATATTTGATGCACATTTTGGCCGACTCCATATGAGAATAGTGAGGTTGCGGAGTGGTTAACCTTGAAGCAACCTCCACCATTAACTCTATAAATTCACTATTTATTTGAACCTTTGATAATAAAAGTCTCAATCTTTCTGACTTTTTAAACTCGGGAGTCAGTGTACATTGTTGTGTTGTGGTACTAGTATTAAATACATTTCCCATGTATAGGATGAGAATCATAAAACACAAGTTGGATTCATTGATACATATCTTGAATACTTCGTCGTTCAGGTCTTCATATGCAAAACTATCACATAACAACTTGTATTCATCGATACATACAGTGACTTTTTTTTTGTTTTCGAGATCGAGGCGACGTTTTATTTTCCAAAAAATTTATCTATCCTTTAGTTTAGGTGAGAATTCACACCTCGTCCACATTACGGAATTCACCCAGGTTCAAATTAGGAATAAACTTATCAACGAGGTATATGGACTAAATGTGTGTGTATATATATATATACTAGTAATTGTGCCCCACGCGTTGCGTGTGTGACGCGCAATGCAATTAAAATATAAAAAATAAGTGTAGTTATGATACAAATACGTGGATAATACAAAAAAAAAAATAGTATAAGACTTCAAAGAATGTTTGGTTGTTAAAGAAGGACACATAGTGTTATTTTTTTTTATGTCAGCATTGTATTATTGTAATTAATAAAAATATAGGGGTATTTTTGGAAAAAAGTGGCTAAATTGGGCAGCCTCATTTGACTTGGGTTGGCTTATTAAAATAGAATCACATAATTTTATCCCCTGGATGATTAAATGGAGAAGATTTTGTTGTTGTTAACTTCTATTGACATTTATGGCATAATTTGTAAAAAATGATGTCGAACACAGTAATCTCCAAAGAATCAGCCAACTCATTCCTAAATCAACATTTAACGATAATCGTTCCTGCTTTTAATATGGTTGAGGAAGTACCGGAAAAAGAACTGCTACATGGCCCCCTTGTATTTCACTTAAACTTAGCATTAGTATAAATAGTCCTGTGGTAGTAGCTAAGGAACATGGAATCGAATGCAATTTCTTTATTTTAACTTTTGTGTTTTCCTTATCACTACCTTAAATCTCTGCTATTTTATATTGTATTTCTTTTCGGTGCAATTTCTGCTATTTTGTTGTCTGAGTTTGAGTTTTTCTACTGAAACCTCATATTTAACCTTGAATTGTTTGAAATATAGTATTGGGTTCGTTACAAGATTACTATCAACTTTAGTTGGAGATTCCTAGGAATCAGATTGTTTTGTTGTTGACTTATTTTGACATTTTTTCCATAAATTCTATGAGCTTGAGTGATGTATTTTGTGTAACTAGTTTTTAGTTGTGTTTGGGTCCCAAATTTGCGAAAATTGATATTCTTGACTTTCATTTGAGCTCACACAAAAATTTTCTTTTTTAGGTACCCACACAAAAAATAACCCTTGCGACTTGGTTGAAACAGAACCCACACAAAATTTTAGAGCATATAGAAGTAGAAGGTAATCATTTGACTAAAGGGATTAGATTATCTCAACAAGTTCGATTAATTCTCAGGTTAGTTTCATTCTATGTAGCACGGATACTCCAGTTTTTTTTAAAAATTTCCGTATCGGATACGATACTCCAAATGCCGTATCCTTGACTTTTCAAAGGTTTGACCAATCCAATACTCGTATCGGATACTCCAAATGCCGTATCCTTGACTTTTCAAAAGTTTGACCTATCCAATACTTCAATAATACTTCACAGATGCCTCACCGTTAGGTTTAAGATACGGTGGGGTTGGAAATTTATACTTATTTACAAATTTAAGGCAAAGAATTATAAGATCATTAAATAATAGGTCATACATGCTATATTAGTATAAACGATATCTTTGTTATTTATAAGAAAGTACAAATATACATAAGTACTTACATATTATAGAACACCTTTTACAGATAATGTTTGATAAGTAAAAATTAATTTATAGCAGGATATATATATATATATATATATATAATAATTTTTATTATAATTATAATTGTCGTATCCTAGCCATATCGTATCCTAAATTTTCAAAAAATCCGTATCGTATCGGATACGATGCCCGTCTCCGTATCCGTATCCGTGCAACATAGGTTTCATTGTGTTATTTTCATTCAATCAATTTGATTCTTTCAAAGAACTTAAATTAATCATTTGGTTAATTTTTTAACGGATTTTCAGGGATATATTAAGGGAGTTACAACAGAATCACCAAAAATATCTTCTTGTTAAAAGCTTCACAATGGATGACATTTATTTAAGCAGCAACCTAGAAGTGAATGTTCAGGTCCACTTGGCCTGTGGATTGAAGTTCTTTGATGATTTCAGATATATCAAGGAATTGATCAAAGGAATTTTACAACACGCTTCACCTTCGTCAATAGAATATCCAAAAGATGTGGAGCATTTTATGGATTTAATTGATGCAGCAAATGAGTATGACCTCTTGGCTCTTTTAATGTATAACATTTACTTTCTAGTATTTATTTGACAATAAAATAAACACAAAATCATATTTAGATCCCACAAAGTTTTCACAGCCTATAATGGTAAACAATATTGTAAGACTTAAAAACGTCTTACATGTTTCTGATATTGTTGGTTTATATGAAAAATCTCCCACTTCATCATATTTGTAGAGGTAGATAGGACGTAAGAAAATCAAAGTAACACTACACATATGTACTTAACAGTTTATGTTACTTGAGTTGACACCAATTTCTAGCTTTTCATATGGTTTAGTTGATGCAACAGAAGAAGTAACACTTCTCTTATTGATTTCTTAATGTATTACATTAACTTTCTAGAATATAATTGGCAAGTGAATCCACGTTGCCAAATCGTAAAGTGGCACACATATATTGTAGCACTTCAGTTTTGTAAACACCGACAGTTTTTTTATTTTGAATTTTGTGTGTGAAATCTCTCAATTGATTCCATTACTTGTCGAGGTAGTGCTAGGGTGACGGAAAATCAAAGTAACATTGGACATTTCTGCTTAATAGTTTATATCACTTTAGTTGATACGAAATACCAATCTTCTCAAATTGTTATAATAGCCTTTTTGTTTGAAAATGTGTCTTTTTAATACTAAGATTATGATATAACTAGTTTCAAAATGAATTTCATGCCTTGGAGGCACTTCTTTTTATTTAAGTGTTAATTGTGATGCTACACAGTTTGACATATACTAGTTAGTTGAATGCCTACTTAGTAATTAGCCTGAAAGTTGGATAAGATATACTAGTTAGATAAATGCCTAATTGCATGCTATTATAATATTAATTAATATGATATATTGCCCTGAAAAATTTCATTGGAAGTCCCTTCATTATGGATTTTATAACTTCCTTCTGGACTAAGTCCTTCTTAGCCTATTTAAATTTTGAAAAGGAAAATCACTTGACATGTGCTTGCTTTCATTAGCATGTCACCGAAATAGTAGACTCCGTCGTTGGGTATGTGGATTTTAAAGGCATTGTGGGTTTGAGAAACTTAGATTTTTCGTGTTTTTGTAGGGAGTAGTTCATAAATGCCAAAATGTGGAACATTTACTTGCTATATTTCTGTTCTTGAGACTTGGACATATGATTCAAATGTTACTAATTTTATGGTGTCAAAATCCAAATGCCGTAGGCCATTTCAAAACACTTGATGGACTAATTATCATAGCAACTTGGACTCCCTTACTCTTGAAGGTCACGCCTCATTTCACATTTTTGTGTGTGTTCCAATGGATCAAGATCCATGTATACAAATTTTGCCATGTGTTTTTTCATTGAAAGTAACATAATATGTTTGAATCACTGAAAAAATCTTTAGTATCTTCATGGGTTTCCTCTTAGCGATTAGGTCCTCTGTGGAGGGTTGACATGTTGTCATTTGTTTGATGTAGAGATTTATTGTTAATGGCTGCCATGAATCAGTGTTAAATAAGGAGAGAGAAAACTCACCTACTTCTGGGTAGGTAGACACAAGTGGAGTAGTTTAGGCATCTGTTCGTTAAGGGTGTATAGGCCAAGCAAGCGCCTTAGAAAACTTTATGTTTTACTATTGTCCTGTCCTATAAAACTATAAATATCCCGAGAGTCGTAGAGTTAAAGAGTTCAAACAAAGTCAAGCTTCTACTCATCCAAAATTTCGAGTTTACTATATGTCCTATAAGCTGTAGGCATCTGGGTAGGGTAGAATCGTTCAGACTCCATCACAGGACTTACAATAATAGAGAAATGGACCTACTATTTCAGCTCTGAAGGTTAGTTGTCGAAGTTGTTAGTTTTTATGCTCACTGAAAGTGTTGTTGTTACATTGTGCTTGTTTGGATGTGTTTTTGGGAATATAACTACCAAAAGATGCCAACACTTGGCATGAGTTCATCTCTGTCTCTCTCTCTCATACATTCTATTTATGCTTCTCTAAACTCAGAAGTTACATGTTTTAATTCTGCCTCTGTCTTGTATATATATCTGACGTGTGAATCCTATGTTAACCCTTGGATTAAGCAACCTTCCTTGTGAATGACTGAATAAATGAAAAAAGTACAATTTAAAATAAGCATCACTGATTTCGTAGAATTATTTATCAAAAGAATTCTTAACCTTTTTTTTCTTAAACAGAGAAACCCGAACTACCCTGTACGTGCATCCAATTACTTGGAGTGACTGTGAAGTCATAAAAAATGTATACTTGCTATGTGGCATTCACAGTTCGTCTTCAACTGAACTGCGAATTATGATTTGGGAGGAAACAATAAAAATGAAGGCATACTCAGAATGGAGGAAACGAATACCATATGGTTCTATTTATAAAACATTTATAAATTCCGTTTGGTCAAAAATTCGTCAAAATGTGCCTGAACCTTTACTAGTATTATACTACATGAGAGATTCGTACTCACATATTCATCCTCATGAAGTATGTATTAAACTTTTCTCGATGTTATATAATTTTTTTAGATTTAATCCATATTATTATACATGGCTTTACACTTAAATGCTGATTAATTTATTGTTTAATTTTGTTTCTTTTTTAATAGGCAGACAAGAAGAGGTGCTTGTATAAGACCGAGAGAGAGTTATATGTATTATTCCCTCGATACCTTCCTGAATTGGTTGAGTTTACTTGTCAAATAGAAGCATTTTCAGGTACACATGGCTTTACACAGTTTATAAATTAACTTTGTTGTATTACAATTTGTCTGAATTTCTAATGCCGAAAGTATTTCAATGTCAGGTTTATTCTTTGCATATACAGTGAAGAGTGAAAGAATGAGTTGGGTAAGTCCTTCTATTTTATGTTGTATTAACCCAACTTGGTATGTAATACATCTTTTCTTTGCCACCTATTTCCACCATGTCAACCATGTCAGACTAAACATAACATCAAGATGTATCCTTTAGATGTAAGAAACTTCTTAGTTTTTAGCACGAGTTTTAATTTCTTTATCTATTTTTTGAAAGTAACAAGCTTTGGTTAATGTTATTTGAAATAGATAATTGTAGAAATTTCTCATAATTTTGTCAAAAAGTTCGGTGGTTGGATTAATAAGCCATCTTTTATTATGGGAACGAATTTCTACAAAAAAAACTTAATTTCAGCAAAAGTTTTAAGAAAGTATAATCTGATGAGAGTTGATAAATTATATTCACACATTACCTCTAATATCACATCAGAGATCTTGCGTAGTGGTCATCACTCAGCACAGATCAAAAGTCGTAATTTCTAATTTCCATTTAGTTTTGAAGCGCTATTTTTGCAAGATCGCAAATAGCAAGCGATGCTAGCTTTGATTTGTAACGGTAAACCTAACAACATTCAATCTCTAGTTGGTGGTAAGCTTTAAACAACATAAAGTGGAAAGAGTAATTTTGGAATTTGCAGAGACGATTCGTTTAGCGAATTAGCTTTTCTGAAGTAACTACTATTAAAATTTTGCTGACATTCCATGTCTTGAACAAGACAAATTGCTTATATAACGCTATTGAATATGTAGGAAATCCCTGCAATGCTTATATCAAGAATTTTACTTCATCCAGTTTGTCAAAGAGAAAATGAGAAATTTACAGCTAGAATTGGACTTGTAAGCAGAGTTATAATCCCAAATTACAGGCAAACCAGAAATACAGATGACCCTAGAAATGGAGATGACACCTAAAAAGTCTTTATCTTGTTTGAGTCTTGCACTGATGTTTTGTTTACTTGTGGAGTAGCAGTTGTGTAGGGAATGTCAACATAGTGAATAAAGTGGAAGCAGAGACTGCATATGATACCAATCATCTATATTTGAAATGTTTTTGGATCGAAAGCTAACTGAGTTGCGTTTATGAGCGAATAAGTTAGGATGGGAAAGAATAAGAAAGCATATATGTGATAGAGATAGAGATAGAGAATGGCATAGTGTCCCTTCGTGTTGCTAACTATATCCTTTTTCTGCTTTTATCATACCTGACTCTACCCAAAAGAATAGCATTCTTCTGCCGAACAGAACGAAATGAAACATAAGTTCTGTCTCGTAGCTACTGTTTTGTGGTAAGTTGAAAGTTGGGTACTTGAGTAATTACCTTATCACGTGACTTCTTTTATTTGGGTATACCAATTGATGCAAACGTTAACAAAATGTTTTTGCTTTAAAATAGGTAAAATAAGCACTTAAGGTTCCTACCTGCCTATAAGCCTGTTCAGGACATACTCTCCATTCCTATATTCAAATTTTCTTACTAAAAACTATGTGCGAAATTCTACATGCTAAGCTTACATATGTTTATACTCTTTAAAATCCGAGTATGATTTTCTCAGTCAACTCTAATGCTATGCTTTCATTTGTTGGTCTGATTTTCACTTATAATCAGCTTACTTTCTTTAAATGCTTAATATAGTGAGAACCTTACATTGACATGCAGGTAGGTCCAGCTCCTGAGCCATGGAAATAATCGAATAGGAAGTCGTCCAAAGAGAGTGACAAAGAGAGTGGGTGGGGCTACTTTCCCGATTAGGCAGAATTCTTCGATTCTGTGTTAATTCTTATCAGATACCCCAAATTTCAAATTACATCTGATTATCATTCAAACTAAAATAATGTAGAACAGCACTTGATTTTTATGTTGTATTATGTCATTGCCTACTTCACATGAATTGAAAGGATAAAAAATGCAAAAGATTTTCCTACGTTCATCTCATCTAGGGGAAAATTACACTGTTTACACAAACTTTCGATTTAGTGTACTCATGGTTCAAAATTTTGATTTAGTCGTTTATCCAATTAGCTTTACTTGATTCACCAAATATATTTAGGTTTGTTACTTAATTCACCAAATATATTTAGGTTTGTGTACTCCCGTCATCTTAACTTCAGAGAATTAACCTTCATTGATTAACTGGGCAGTGTTATTATTATATCTAGGACTAAAAAAATGAGGACATGGAATCATTAAATTATTTTTCTTTCAATTAGTTATATGTCCTAATTTTTTGTCTCTCTAAGTCCTCATATTATTCACTTATAAGCAATGTTCTATAAGGTACAAGGTCCACTTTAGGCAAAATTTACACAAAATTGATTCACCACTTAGAGGCCGTCTAATTTGTCCTTAATTTGCCTAATCTCTTAACCGTCTAATTTGCGTGTATGCGTGACTTTTAGAACACTGCTTATAAGTCCTAATCAATTAGTTATACAACAACAAAAAATTAAAAATATAACTAATTGAAAAGTACATTCACATATAAAAAAATAAACCAAAATTTTAAAATAAAAAATATATAAGAAGAAACAAGTTACACATGGATGAAAAGTAGTTATAGGGTAATCAAATCATACAAATTTTCTACCTACACAACAAAATGATATGTATGTTTTTCTCATCCAAATTTGATGGAAGAAAATATATTGTTTACAATAAAATATTATTTATTAATATAAGAGGTGAATTTATTAATAACGGAATTTATTACTCATGCGACTATAAAAGATTACGGATAGTTTATTCTTACTTATAAATTAGGAACTTTTATGAGTGGTTTTATTTTTAAAAGTTATAACTCATTTTTTTTCTTTGGTTATAACTATATATTCAATTAGTTCTGTATCCTCAGTTATAAATACTCAAGTTGGTTCTACGTCCTTATAATTTTTCGTTCTAAGTCATAATTTTTTTTTCACTAATTAGTTTTATATCCTCGTTGTTTTTTCTAAGTCCTCATAGTTTTTTAGTTCTACTAAAAAATATTACTTAGAGATATTATTCTTTAAGTAGAAAACTAAACAAAATTTTCAAATTAAAAGTATATATAATACACATAAGAATATGATGTTTAAGTCCTCATATTTTTTTAGTTCTACTAAAAAATATTACTTAGAGATATTATTCTTTAAGTAGAAAAATAAACAAAATTTTCAAATTAAAAGTATTTATAATACACACAAGAATATGATGTTTAGCTTATATTTTATCACTACAAATGAAGGGTGAAGTATTTTCAAAAAAAAAAAAAAAATGAAGGGTGAAGAATAGTTATAGAGTAATCAAATCATACAAATTTCCCACCTTAACAAAATCGAATTTTGTTTTTCTCATTCATCCAATTTGATGGAAGAATTTATATTTTTGACAATAAAATATTATTTGTTATATAAGGAGGTGAATTATTAATACAAAAAATTACTATATAGAGCTTATTTCATTTATAAATGGCTCTATGAGAGGTCCTTTTTTTTTTAGTTATAACGCTCATTATTTACTGAGAACTTCCACAAGAAAGCAAAGATGTGAAGAGGGGTATAAAAGTATGTTTGATTTTTTCGTGTTTAGCCACTTTGCTAGCGACACCTTTACGAGTCTAATAAAAAAATCCGTTCACTACACTTGTATCAACCTGCTTTATACTTTTAATGGTATGACAATAATAAAATAATTTTATTTGAATTTTAAATTAAATTTAGATTAGTTATTTTTCGGTTCTCACTCTTACATATGTTGGGTTTTAGTGGTTGTCACATCCAAATTTTTAATAGACCCGATCTACAATAGTGTTATCCATCCTACCACTAGAAACCTTTTTGTCGTGATAGTTTATTATTTATTTATTTTTGATTAGTTCTCTGTCCTTATTTTTTAGTTCTAAGTCCTCATTTTTTATTCACACTTATGAATACTCGTTCAATTAGTTTAATAGTCGACAAAGAAGCGTTATTCAAGAACCTAATTTTCTTTTCAACACGGTGAATTAGTTTAAATAGTCGACAAAGAAAAGTGTTTTTTCAAAGGAATTACAATAAAGTCGTCACCTATATAACTGGTTCACAACCCGTTTATATAAAAATATGTCAAATGAATTTAAAAAAAATGATTAATATTTAAGTTTAAAATATACCTCACTAGAGTTTTATATTTTTATTTGATGGACTCAATAATATGGGTCCCAACACTTTCTCCTTAAATATATCCCTATAATATTATAAATGTTGTAATACACTATTAGCTATGTATTTAGGGAGACAGAAGTAGAGAGAGAGGGGGAACAGTATAGTCTTTTATTAATGAAGGAATATGAATGTGTATAAAATACAAGACCCCTAGCCCTCTTTATATAGATAGAGGGTTAGGGTTACAAGCCCATCTGGGCCCATTAAGTAAAAGCCCAAGAGTCCAATAATCTTACAACACTCCCCCTTTGGACGTCTTGAATTCTTCGTCTTCATGCAGTCGATCTGAGTCGAGTTCATTCGCAGTGCTAAACACATAAAAACCTTAAGGCCGGAAAACCCAGTGTGGGACAAAACCGGTACCTAGGAGAAACTGTGTAGCCGAATGATATAGGCCGAAATATCATGTAAGTAACTAACCACAAAACAGTGTGCCTCATCAAAACCTTGTCAGAGCAAACCCAATGGGAAAATCTCTGATCGAAGGAAAAAGAGTGCAACAATGGTAGTAGTAGGGATAAACCACAAAACAGGTGCCTCATCAAAACCTTGCTAGAGTAAACCCAGTGGGAAAAAATCTCTAGTCGAAGGACAAAAGAGTACACAGTGGTAAGAAGTATACAACAGGATACTCCCCCTAATTTCGGCAATCTTAAGTGAGATATGATAGGAACGTGTCTCGCTAAAAACCTTGCCAAGGAAAACCCAGTGGGAAAAAACCTTGGTCTAAGGACAAAAAGAGTACACGAGCATGCGACTGGATGCTCCCCCTCACTTGCACACGACAGGGTGCGAAGATTTCGACTAAGTGGTAATTAGTGCAATAAGCATTCACCTGGATGCTCCCCCTCACTTGCACACGACTGGGTGCAAAGATTTCATATTCCAAGAAAGAGTACGAGCATTCGACTGGATGCCTCATTTACTTACATACGACTGGATGCAAGAAAATCTAATGTGGAATAGAACGAGCATTCAACTGGATGCTCTTAAACTTCATTTGTGAAGATTAATTTCGGCGAGAAATGCTAAATAGCATAATGTAGTCATGTCTCTCTTGATCAATAACAACAAGTTGTCTTCTATGACAAGTGTTTTATCTGGATCGTGAGACAGAACATATGTAATTCAAATATGACTAATACTAGCTCGAAGCCATATACACTCTCTAGTCGTCTCATAGAGCACGAATAGATCAGAGTGATTCACTTGGAGTCATTCCAAGACCTCCAAGATGTCGCCTTATTCCTAATGGTAAAGACATACCATGTTAGGAATATCCCTTATGCGGGTCTGATAAGTAACCGGCATCGGTATAACCGAAAAAGGGTTGCGTTAATTCGAGTACCGAAGGGGGTAGGTACACTCGATGACGCAAATGGGATAAACTAGCCCACTTCCAAAATTACCATAAGATAAGGGAATGTGTCTTTAGTGCCATTTCGATGGCAGCGTGTTAGCGCGATGTTGTGTCGAGCTATACCATTCACAACAGACGAGATGTTCGTCCTAGCACATTAGACCAAGTACAATGATGCGCTTATTGTACTTAGATATGAACATTATGGTTCAATATCTCTTCATCGTCTCATCAGGGACGGACTGGGTCTATATCAATGTCTAGTGATCGAACGATCATGGGAGAATCTGACGACTTAGCGTCATGATGACTAAAACGTCATAACACCTTCTGGGTGTAGTCTGAATCATGGACTTAGATTCAATATTTACGGGACTCAATCATCAGGTTGAGTCACTACCGTGTCTTCCCAATATCCTTCATCTCGAAGGCAAATCCAAAAATGGATCGCGTAATAAAACACGCAAGGGCATAATACTTGTTCAAGTATCCCAAGCTAATCAAGTACTCACTTAGGCGGTATACCACATCCGCTCGGATTATATTAATCCATATAGTGAACGTCTCATTTAATTGAGATCGTGTTCCGTGGTCAGGAACTACTTGATTAAAGCATATGAAGTCACACAGGGACCTTCATCTGTATATCTTTGTCTAAATCCCCATAGAGATAAAACCGTGACCACATTCATGGCTGCATATTCAGTTTTTCGGAAACTACTAAACTGGTAAAGTAGGGGACTGTTATAATGTCCATTACGAGGAAATCAACCATCTCGTAATCGATTCCAAGGTGTGAGAGAAGCCTTGCGCTACTAGGCGAGCATTCTACAATCTCATTATTCTCATCACTTTTCCTTACGAATAACCAAATAAACGAACTCGTTTAACATTGGTGGTGTTGGATCTACAGGTCCGAACACACTTTCGCTAAGGAGTCTGCTTGGATTTTAAGTTTCCATTAGTACAGTCTATTCTCCGTTGACTTCAGGCAACGGTACATGGTTCTCTGTCATAATTTGCTCATATTATCAGTCGTCACCGAATATATGAATAAGTAATCAATGACAGTCTCATTTCGCTTCAATATCGTCTAAGATATCATGATCGACAGATATTTCAAGATTCTCAGGATGAGGAGAAATCACACATCTCCTAGATCCTTTGTAATCTCGTGCGACAAACGAGTTTCAGTTCACCACCTCTGGGGCTGAACGAATTAAGAACCGGTCAACTTCCTCATATATTAGGAAGGACGATAGACTGACGGCCGACGGCAGCGTCATTTGCTTGGTGGGTTCGGCCAAAGCAACGTGTTACGACAGGAACACGGCGTCCGACAGGGACGTCTATCCTTGCAAGCATTTTGCAGCAGGTATAAATGATCTCGTGACATCTCATAAAGTCATTATATGCGTCTGGCATTTAGTTAAACTTGAGGGAGTCTATGCACTTACTTATCACTAAGTGCAGTTTTGGGGATCAAGCTAAGACTGAGTGGGTTATGCCACGTTACTTCACGTCGTTCCTTATCAACGGTAACGTGCAAATCTCCCCCTAACGACGGGGAGAACAGTCTTAGAGATGTCACTTTCGCATATCATGCGGTAAAGAGATCGCTTGCCAAGGTTACTCTATCAAATGATAGGCAGGAGATTCATAATCGACTTATGTCCCCTTCAGAGGTCCATATTTTGAATGCTAGAACGGCTCAATCAAAATATTAATTAATCACTCTAAACACGCGTTAATATGAGACTTCTGGCTCATAACCAGTAACCAGCTGGTACGCATATGGTGTTTGAGTGTCTATGGGCCTCATAACGGACCAATGCAGCAAAATAGCATAACCCCACACGGAAATATAAATCTTGGTGCGCAAGACCAAGAAATGCGTGCAATCATTTGCAGTCGCATCATCAAACTTTCCGTGAGTCCATTTGGGTCTGAACATAATCGACAGGATGTTCAATTTGAATTTCCAAACTCAAGTAATTCAAATCGAAATTTCGATTTTTTTTACTCTTCGGAATTATCAAGTCAACTAGACTTTTCAGGATAATCCGAATCATGAGCCATCAACTTAATGATAGGGCTAGAAGTTTAGGAAATGCTGCATTTCTGTGGACAACAATAATCATGTGACCTTATTGTCGATGCATCAACCATAACCATTTATATTTATGGTCCGTCTTATGGTTGGATAAGTCCACAATAACTCCTTCAATTCTTTACAGGAATTCTACGAGTTCATTTCGTGATCTTTACACATACTAGTCTTTCAAAGTGAGCATTAATGGCTTGAATTTCGGATTAATCGCGAAATATATTCTCAGAGAGAATCCAAATGCGATGCGATTATAAATCAAGCATCGTCTTTTGACCCGGGAATATCTCATCCGGTCAATGCCACAATATCAAAATGCTCTAATCAATCGACGACAGGCGAATGATAGTATAGACAATCATGTCTTAGCATCTAAATCATTTATCATTCGACGACAGGCGAAATGATAAGATAACTTTAAATGCTTTAAAGAATGTGGTAGCAACCACTTGAAAGACATTTCAACTCCTCTAAAATACGCTTTTGGTCGTATTGAATGGAGGCTATGTAAAGAAATTTCAATTCTTTTATGAGCTATTACCAGATAACGCTGGTTTTCTCGAATATTTTATAACTCAACAAGGTACGACAGGACCTATAGGAGTATAACGCCTCATATTTGACAAATCAATTTGGCTTTACCAAAGATTTCGATTTGGAACGACAGGTCCAGAATCGTTGTCACTGAGTACTCTTTTAGGCAAGTAGTTGGTGAAATTATGTGGTACACTGTTACCCACTATTTTCAAAAAAAAATCAACTACCCCACAAGTATTGCCTAAAATTTCATAATTTAAAGTTTGGTCACATTTGTCAAAGGAATTTGCTCAAAACACTTTAAATTATTTCGAGAAATTTCATAAACAGGCAAACCATAATCCAAAAGTATGTCCAAATGGAAAAAATCATAATCCAAATGGAAAAACATAATCCAGATGAGCGAAAAAATGGCTCAATGATTTATCAAAATCAATAGAGAAAGGTACCAAACTTATTTGAGCCACAAAACCGGGGGTCTCAAGAGTTTCCTTTCAGTTAGCTTTAACCACATTAACATCGGTTTTTCCACCTTTATAATAGTTGTGAACTATTTAAGGAGTAACCGTGCATGAACTTTGTCTTTATAGCATAGAGTTGGCTCCTTGAGCATCATCTCTTACTTTGTGACAACGGCCCATATTGTTCCTTTCAATTACTGTCTTGGAGCCACAGGTTTTCGATTTTGACGATTGTCTAAAATCTCGCTTGGCTAGGCGATTCATCGGGATCGCGACAGTTCGAGACAAATAACACTTGTCTCGGTTCTCGATTCGTGAAAAAAAATGTACACGAAGAGCATTAATATCAGGCAAACAATTCGCCATTGACCCAATAAGATTGAAACTACTCACCGGGGTAATTTTCTTATCCAATAACAGATGGGCAATAAAGGAACATGGTGAATATAAATTCACGATACTACTTATGGAATACAATTTCCAAGCTAGTATTTTGGTGAAGGATTGCTCCAATATGTCAATTTCAGACATTTGTTCACCATAGACGTCATCACGTCTCAAATGTGGCGGCGGAATAAAATCAACGCCTTAGCATTCATCGTGATGGTAATAACAAACTCGTGTTTTACTCATCAAAGATGGCATCCAAAAAAAAAATTTTGGGCATCACATTTTCACACATCAGGGTGACTAACATGTGGTGACGGAATAACATCAACGTCTAAACAGTCATTTCGCAAGTATGTTTTGCGATTTTTCTCATCATAGATGGCATCCAACATGTGTTGGGAGTTCTGGATTATTTTTCATATAAAACGACTGGTTTATATGTTTATGGTTTGCACAAGCATAAACTTTATTTCGAAACGACAGGTTCGAAAAATAGTTTTGCTTTTAATGTGAATAGGTTCTCATTGATCGAACGACGGGTCGATACAGAGACACCAATTCGGCGAAACATACATCACTATATAAACACACTCGGGGAAATTATTATTTAGTCAACCCCTTTCGGTAGCTCTATTTGAAAAACGACCAGGAAAGACGGTGAGGGTGGAGGGCACGAATGCCACTTAAAACCCGACCTCATTAGGATATCGACTTCCGCCTATATCTTTCCTAGACATCGTATCCAAATAGGTGAGCCTATTTAGGGAAGGTTCATAATTTTTCCAACTTAAATGTGAATATATATGATTTCGCAATTCTACCATTCATGGCAATAAATAACAGGTATATCTTTTCTAGATAACCACATATATACAAGGCAGTATAAAATATATTCATGATATATATCTAATCATGCAGTAGATTTGGTGATAAACTAAATCAATTCAGGATTATCAATCACACAAATTATATCATGCCAAATCAAATCAAATCAATTAACTGCCATATGGTATATTTATATCTATGGTAATATCAAAAGATATGTTGATTATACTAATAAGATATCAATCAATTTATCTACGGTTTATTGCCATATAAGTAATTCTATACATGGTAGTTCTAACATGCAAGCAAGCAATATATTTTTAATTACCAATCAATTCTATATATGGTAAAAAAATATTTTAACATGCAAAGAGGTTAAATTTACATGGAAACATATCAATTTATTCAATTAACATGCAATTTTTTATTCGCTTGCCTTTTAATAAAAAAAATTATATGCATGTGTGTGTATATTGACCGAATATTGTATCTTATCAACCATATATACTGTTTTTGTATAAATATTATACTACAGGACCATGTGTGTAATTTCAGCAAACTATATATCTATTTACAGCATTATTACATATATAGTTCAGAATTTCAGACAAGTTTCAGTTTCCTCCTAGTAGTTCTGAACATTACAGATAAGCTTCTACAGTTTTATAAACTACCAAATTTAACAATCTCGTGGTAACATAATACTAACACATGATTACTATACATCAGAATTGCCTCATGCCATATACACTAATTGTTATTAAAAAAATACTATGCAGTAGCGGTACTTATAAATGAAGCATGTATGCTCACGTCACTTTTTCAATAGCATTAAGCGGGTATAGTATATTTCATCATAGTAAGCATGCAATTTCTATTAGGTTAACATGTAGCATACGGATGGATTATTAATTACACTGTAATTTTCTATAATCACAGCTATAAGAATAAAATTTATACCGTACTTTTGCTATGTTGAGGAAGGTCGATATATAAAAAAATTTCGAACTTTTGGCCGTATGTTTATAACCCAATATTCGAGTTTAAACTCTGGTCTTCGAACAAATACCTCAATTTTCTATCTTTTACTCCAATCTTCGCGAGCATCGTGCTGATAACGTGTTGTAATACACTATTAGCTATGTATTTAGGGAGACAGAAGTAGAGAGAGAGGGGGAACAGTATAGTCTTTTATTAATGAAGGAATATGAATGTGTATAAAATACAAGACCCCTAGCCCTCTTTATATAGATAGAGGGTTAGGGTTACAAGCCCATCTGGGCCCATTAAGTAAAAGCCCAAGAGTCCAATAATCTTACAACAATAAATTTATTTTATATTTCTTCAACAAGTACTCTTAACTAAATCAGAAAATATTTGGTGGACCCATATTATTGGGCCCAACACTTTCTCCTTAAATATATCCGGTTTCTTTTCCTTCCTGATATAAACGTGTTATATTGATCCAACAACATTAATTATTCAGCTAAATTTTCTATTCGTTAAATTATCTTTAATTAATAACACGTTTACTTGTATGTGGGTTTTAAAATGGGAAACTACTATGTGTTATGACGATTAGGGATGAGTTATGGTCGGGATCCGACCCGTAAACACTTATATCCTGATCTGATTACTTTTGGAAGTAAAAAAAAAATTCCGACCACAATCCGACAAAAGTCGGGACCCGACTTTTTCGGGATCTCGTAGGGTCGGGATAGATTTATCCCGAATCTCTCGACATATTTTTTTATTTTACGATAACATCATTTTTTATTAACAATTTTCATTTGATAAGTCTAAACATGTTATTAACACGAAACATAATACCAGTTTAAAAATAACATTCCTAATAAATGAAAAAAAAATAACATATAGTAGAAAAAATAGTATGAAACTATAAATAATGGATTAAATAAAAAAAATTGATGCGTTTTTTATTAGATTCTTTTAGTATTTACTTTTATTCAAACAAACAACAATTATCATACTAAATGAGATATATTATTATTATAATTTTTATAATCGGAAAATAATGAACATTTATTTTTTTTGAAGTAACAATGTAACTTTTTTATTTAAGTAACTTTTTTATTTTAATAGTTTCATATATTCAAAACTACAAATCTATATTATACTTATATAATTATAACCAATATATGAAACAAAAAAGATTACACCTCTATGGTAGAGTGCGTACATTATATGTTAGAAGTATAAGGTTCGATTCTCATCACTTGCATTTGATAAAATATAAATTAATTAAAAAATCGAAGCAGGTTGGGACACCCGACGAAAGAATCAAAATTGATACCCGATCCTGATACCGAAGTTTATCGGTTCGAAAAATTTTGGTAAATTTTTAGTTAGATTGTCTTTATTTATTTATTATTACCTTGTTGGTCCTTTTTAAGGCCTATTTGTAAAAAGTTTACGGTAAATTTTTATTATATTGATTGAGTTAGTAAAAAGGATATACTTAATTCTAACAACGTTAATTACCACTTTTTCGGGTTCCCGATATTTTTAGGTTTTTAGGTTTTTTGGTATTTTATGTTTTTTTTTAAATTATATTTTTGTTATTTTTTGAGTTTTACTTATTTTTTTTAATTATAGACCTTTTATATTTAACGAGTAATTGACCAGTCCTTAATTAGTTTTAGAAATAATTGATCAATTCTTAATTAAATTTTGTACCAATTATTAAATAGTTTTGTTTTTATATATCAATTCTTAATTATCTCTTTATAGTTTGACCCAAAACAGGATATATCAAATCCTAAAATATATAAACCGGCGGGTCTTGAGTTTCCTAGTTAGATTCAATCTTCAAGTTAGGAAATTATATACCATATCTAATTGAAAAAACAACACAAGAAGTATTTTAGCGAGTATACACTACAAAAAAATACTCAAATAACGACGGGATTAGTGACGGTATTTTTTGTTACGAGCTTATTAACGACGGTTTTTGTGACGGCTTTGTGACAGTTTAGTCAATTTGCGACAGATTTGTGACAGCTTTTTAAATTAGTGACGGCCTTGCGACAGCTTTTGACTCTCACTAAATCAAGCATTATTTTGTAGTGATAAACATGAATCTAATTAAAGATTACAAAACTATATTACATCTACATGGACAAGTAAACTTATATAAGTCGCCCACAATAATCTACACATATGTAAGTTTAAGTAAGATAAAAATCAACTATTTACATTGAGAGATCGAGCCGACTTACATTGAGAGACTCTGAGGATGACCCCTAAAAATATTTTAACCGACCAAGAGAGACGGTAAACTAATGTAACAGAAAAAAAAACGAAAACATTTTACAAAAGCAAGAGCGTAATCTTCCTGTCGCATTAAAAATATATTTGACCTACATGTTTTCTTTTTATCCCATCTTACAGCAAGAACAAAAACGTTCTCGCCTTTTATAAGCAGGAAAACAAATTATCTCATCTCTTGAAAACCGTATGTTAAAATCGATCATCATCTTTTAAAATTTATTTAACTGTTGTACTATTTTCCAATTTATTTCATATTTTTCTTCAGAAAACATAACTCCGTCCAAAGCGAATCTCCGTTCCATATTTATATACTTTGTCAGGGTAAAAAAGACATCTGAATTAAGTAATTTATTGGTAGAAAAGCTTGAGAATTTGAGATATATATATGACTGAAGTAATAAAAGATCAGAGTAAAAAATTCAAATTGTATGCATAACTTTTGGAAGCATTAATAAGTCTGAACATTAATTTTTACTAATTAATTGTTAATCCCTGGGAGACATTAATAATTATTATACCCAGTCCATATTTAATCAAGACTGGGTTTTTTTTCGAAACAGTAGTCTGTAGATGGTATCACAAAAAATATATTTTCAAGCTTAGTCTCAAGTATTACTGACGAAATGATATGCCTGAGACATTTTTTATTAATTGATTTCACCAGTTATTTTTTTGGAAAAAAAAATGCTTGTGTCATTAATAATTTAATACTACTGTAAAGACTAGCTTCCAATATCATAAGTAACATTAAATGTCAATAATACCTGAATGTGTTTAATCTATACCTAAAAACAACAATGTTAACAAATAACCGTGAAAGTTAACAGTTTCAAGAGAAAAAAAGCAACAACAAATAATCATCAAAGTTAACAGTTTCAAGAGAAATAATATAAGGTAAAATTAGTAATGGCGAAGATGGAGGTTTTATATCAAAGAATTCTATACCAGATAGGAAATTTAAAACAAAACAAAAAAAGACTTTCAAACTATGAGATTGATCATGACTAGGAATGTCAAAAGTCTTTTTTATGGTTAGCTCGCAAGGAAAAGAATTTAGTTGCCGACTCTTTTTGACAATAAAATTGAACTTTTTGTAAGGAATTTTGTGTTGACAAGAGTGTATTTCTTAGTAGAGAAAATTAACAAAAATATACAATTTTTCAAGTTTAATTATCAAATAGTACAAACTAAAACTTTTATTATAAAACATATAATTCTAATAAATATGTGTAATTGTATAATTGTATGTTTTAGGAATAAATTTTTAGCTGTTGTATATTTTGAGTAATTGTATGTTTTGTATATTCCCCTTTTCTAGCATGGAAACAAAAAATACATGAGACTGATAATCAAATCAACTATAGGCGATTTTCCTCATCAAATGGTAGAAGGGGCTAGCACCCCAAATAAGGTGTCACAGTGACACCCAATCTTTTAACCTTATATAGATATAATTTTTTCCTATTTTTGTAATCAAATTTTACTATAAATACGTAAGTTATACGTTAGTATTCTTACTTTTGATAAATATGTTGTTTATATATTTATTTTGACATTTTGAGTTTTAAAAATCTCACAAAACACAACTAAATAAAAAAAAAGTAAAAAAACTAAAAATAATAGCGTCTAACTTACGTATTTATATAGACCGTTATTTGTTTGAAAAAATAGAAAAAACTATATTTAGAAGAGCATAAAAGCTGATGTTAGCGCCCCCATTCTTCCTCCATTTTGTGCTTTAAAATTTTCTAAGGAAAGATATATTAAGAAGCTAGATCTTGAAACCCTATATTTAAGGGGTAGTGATTAAGACGTGATATTGCCTTCTTAAAAAGATTAAGGTATATTTTAGGTAAGGGGTAAAGCTAACGATTACTTTCTATCCCATATTATCTATCACATTCCGTAGTTCATTGCTTATTTTCACACAATTTTTAAAGTTTTTTAGAATAATTTTTTATATAAAATAAGTAAAGGGACACGAAAGAGGTAGAGAATAAGGGTATAAGATTTGGATTGCTCTCGGCCACAACATAATAATCATAATCAAGGTAACATATTTAACCAACTAGTATAATTATTTAATATTTAAAATTATATATGAAAGTACTTTTTTGAGTGAGATTTGGAGGGAATATGTGTAAATATATAGTTAATAATTTGTTAAGGAAACAAATGTATCAATATTTTATTTGATTTATTTACAAATTTAAATTCTAAATATTCTTTGTGAGATTTATTTTTTAATTTTAGTCTAGTTTCAACCTATGGTTCTATATTTTTATTGAGCTTTTATTGTGTTTAAAAAGTAGTATTTAGTTTGATGGACCCAATAATATAGGGCCCAAGACTTTGGTGGACCCAATAATATAGGGCCCAACACTTTCTCCATAAATATATAATGTTTCTTTTCCTTCTTGGTATAAACGTGTATATATTGATCTAATTATTCAGCTAAACTTTCTATTCGTTAAATTATCTTTAATTAATAACACGTTTACTTGCATGTGGGTTTTAAAATGGGAAACTACTGTTGGGTTGTGACAATTGATGGGTCAAGTTTATCACTCTCATTTTACATATTATTGATTCAATTATGTGTATGAAAATATTAAATAATACAAAAGAAAGACATAAATAATTTATAATACATTTGCAAATTGAAAATGATGTGTATTTTAATAAAAAAAATATTTTTTATTTTGTACATATAAATTTGAAATTGTAATTTTAGAATTTATTTGATCTGTAAATGGCATAAACAAAAAAAAGAAATTACAAGAGTAGTGTCTATTTGCTCATTTTGCAGAGACTTGGTCATTTGAAATTGTAATTTTAGAATTTATTTGATTTGTACATATAAAAGAATTTATTTCATCATTTTGCAGAGACTTGGACTCTATTTGCTCAACTATTAATGTTCACCTGCTAAATTGTTTTTCATACATGTCATCTTGATTAATGTCCATGTCGTCTTTGGTCTCTCGCTTGTCATCTATTCTCCTGATTTTCACTCTTTTTCTAACGAATCTAGCATCGAAGAGCACCGGTTCTTCTTGCTACAGCATTTATATTTTTAGTTAGATTGTCTTTATTTATTTATTTATTATTACCTTGTTGGTCCTTTTTAAGGCTTATTTGTAAAAAGTTTAGGATAAATTTTTATTATATTGATTGAGTTAGTAAAAAGGATATACTTAATTCTTTGTCACTCCTAAATTCTTTGTTTCTTGTATAGGTATTTCATTTTTTTCGTGTTAACCCTACGGGTTTTATCATTGGCATTCACATGTTTATCTTATTGAAAAACTAAATTCAATTTTCCCATCTTTTATACCAAATTTATCAAAAAAATAAAATAAAAAATGGATGCCACAGCAGAATCAATCAAAAGAGCATCACAAACGGAAACACTTGATATATTGATCGAGCAATTGGAGTTCTCATGTCTAATCGAGGTACGACCACGAGCCACATACATGGAAAACAAGAAAATTTCAAAATTAGTGATCATCCCATCCCATCAATTATTGAATGACGCTTATGTGAAAAATTGACTTTACTAAAATGTTTTTTTTTTTTTTTTGTCAAAATACTGAATAAGTCAATTTGATTAAATATGTGTTTATCTTTGAAGTTTGGTATGTGTTTGTTTGATCCATTAGTTTTCGGATTTATAAAGTTCAACATAATTAATCATACAACATTAGCAACATAATTGCAACATTTTAGCAACATTAATTTAGCTACAACAAAAATATGTTGCTAAGGAGTTACATATGTTTTCGACCTAACTTTGGCAACACAATACCAACAAAATTAGCAACATAACCAATCCAAGAAATAGCAATATAGAATTTTGTTACTGAAAAAAGCTAATCAATACCTTTTAAAAAAAAAAAAACTAGCTAATCAAAGTAGCAAGACTTGAACATATCAATTTTTTATGTTGGTCATTTATTATTATTTTCAATACAAATTTACAAATTTACAAATTTAAAGGGTTTAGGGTCATATTTATGTGTAGTGGTTTGGCCCGAGTTCAAAAGGCAACAAGGTTCACAAGTGGTACAATCTTATTGATATTAACATTAAGTCTTACAACCCAAATATGATCCATTTACTAGTTATGCATGCATATGTATTATGTGTCATACCCGAGAACACAACTTTTGTTTTTTGTTTCTCAATAGATTCTTGAAAATAACAAAAGAACAGTTTGATTAGAGTTAATCTTGTTCCCTTGTTTTAATTTAGGGTGGTTGTACATAGTCACAGCAGAGCAAATTCGGGTAGTATTGCAGGGAATATTCATAATGGAGTATCCTCGTCCATATTCTATCCACTCACAACCATTCAAATGTTAAAAGACAACACCACGTTCACATGGATTTGTTAAAAGCTATGAGTGTTGAGTAAGTTACTGGAAATACTTTTAACTATATCTCTAGCAAAATATTGAATCTTTTGAGTTTGTTTGGATTGTTTGGTGGCTGCTGGTTTAAGCAAGTAATCAACTTTAATTGTTATGTTATGCTTTTTGACTATAGCATGCCGATCGATTGGTTAATGTTTAATTGTTTTAATTAGAGATGATAACAAAGATTGTCAATATAGCACTGATTTTCGAAATACAGTTCTGAAAGAATTAAAGTTGAACTACAACTCTTAAAACTTAATTTTGTTCTGGTTAACTTCACCGCAATGGAAATATTTTATATATAGAGAATGTTTTGAATTCAGCCTGAAATACGCCCTTTGCTGAAATCGGTACCATCTAATTTGGCAATACACTAAGTTAACAAGTAAGGCTTAATTGGTTGCATATTGTCTATACTAATGTTTGAAATCTATTGATTACATTATTCCTTTGCATTTTACAATATAAATTATTAATTTTCTTTCACTCCTTTGTCTGGCGTGTACAGATTCCCCTTTCGATAAGGATATGGAGCTGGAAGTAGCTAATCCAGAGGTGGTGGAGCTAGAGGGCCTATTTCCAATGCGCACAGATGAGGAACTCATGTGTGTAATTCACATCCTATACCAGGAGCCGTATATGCAACTCGTGATGGTGAAGAAGAGATGCGGTAACGTTTTGAAAGATGTTTAGGTGATAAGTGATCTATTTTATTGGATCGTTTTGGTAATATTTCGGCGCAACTAATGACTGATATGGTCATTATAGTATTTTGGTGCAACTAGTGCCTTGATTAGTGTAATGTTTGAGTGTATGTAGTTTGTGAACAAGGTGATGTATCGTATGTAATATTTGGTAAGCTTCGATGATTAAATATGTATTAACTACTATTGTGTAATTTTATTTAAATGTTTGCCTATAAGTTTAAATTTGTTTTTGTTGAATTTCTTTTTTACATAAATTCAACTTTCAAAAGGATTAATTTATGACTTAGAATGATATTTAGTAACATTGTAGCAACACAAAAAAATAAAGTAAAAGGTAAATAAAAAATAAAAATAAAAGACAATTCATAATCATAGGAACACCAAACTTTATGTTGCAAATGTGTTACTTTTAAAGAACAAAAAATGAAAATTTACCGACACCGATTTATGTTGGTATTTTGTTGCTGTTTTTTTCTTCGTTAGTATTTATGTTGCTAAAACTAGCCACAATCACTTTAACAAGATAAATTCTTATGTTGCTATTTTGTTACTAAATCAATTTTCGTAACATAAATCCTTAATTAGCATCATAATTTTGTGTTAGCGAACTTTTCTTGTAGTAATTGAGCCAACCAAATCTATTTGTAGCTGAAAATGTTCAAATGCTCAAATTTTGAATTCATCAATTATAACCCGCTTAATTATTTTGTATATCACCAACGTGTAAATAAGTACTTAAAATATAGTACTAGTATTATATTTTATGTTGCTTGTCCAGGTTCAACTTACAAGACGCGTCTATATTTGTTGGAATTTTCTAGTATTATATATTAATTTTAATACTAGAAAATGCTGTTACTTTTTATCTGCAACCAAACAAGCCCTCACATTAATTTTCAATAAGTAAGTAATAGCATTTTCTAGTAGTAACTGTTGAAATTCAATCACTTCAATTATTATTATTTTTGTCTTTTGAAGAAGAAAAAAAAGACTGAGTTAAACAGACATAACTATTTGGAAATAATATTTTTTTTGACAGGAAACTGTGCCCGTATTGGAAATTAATAAGGTTGCTGCAACGTTCTAAGGAAACATTCTTGACTTTTTTTTTCTTTTTTTTTTTAACATTCTTGACTTTCCTATAGTTATGATCAATCTCATGGTTTGAAGATTTTTTTGGTTTAAAATTTCCTACTCGTATAGAATTCTTTAATATAAAACCTTGATCTTATTTTCACAAAGAAAACTTGATAAAGCCATAACTTTGGTCGGTCACGTTACGCTTTTCAACAATATAATAATGGTAAATCAACGGTAAATAATGGACATTTCTTGATCTTTATTATTGCTCGGATTATTATCCTTATTCGGACTATTACACTTGCTCGGATCAGTATCTCTGTATTACAATTGTGTTCGATTTGACTATTTAATCTCTCTTCTTGGTCTTTCTCCCCTTTTATTCGGTGCTCGGCTTTATCTTTGCTCGGTTTATTTCTTGGCGTGATAAGCTTTAACTTGTTTATCTCTTTTCTCAACTTCTCTCTATAATTTTTGAATATATTTTCTCGTCCTTTTCTAGGAGGGGTAGTTGACTATTTATAGACAACTATGCTTTCTAGGATGTTGACAAATGTCTTCATCTCAGGGGGTTTTTCAGACATGGGTCCCCAGTTGAGTGGGCTTGGCCTTTTGGTAATAATACCTTATTTTCCTATAAAAGTCATGTGATGACCCATTTAAGAGTTGGATACCCATTTATAAAGTGGGTTGATTACTACCCGAATAGAATATTCGGGTCTAATTTTTATGTTCTATCAAGTGCTCCCTGACTTACTCGGCGTGGTTTCCATGTCGAGGAAGTCATGCTCGGTCTATCGAGGATATTACTTCGGTCTCGTCGTTCCCAATGTTTCGTTGAGAAACGTAATAGATTTATGACGGTTCCTTGGGGGGCCCATTTAAAGTTTCCTATCCTAATATCTTTCTTCGAGGAAAACTCCTATAAAGGGGAGTGCCCCCTCTATAATTAGGCATTTTATTACTACTTTGCTCGTGACGTAATGGCTTCCTCTGTTTCTACTGGTAAGAGCTCCTTTAATTATATTTCTTATTTAGAAACTGAGATCACGAAATCACGTACCGCGAATAAGAAACTCGTGGCCAAGGTTTCTGACTACAAGAAAAGGTTGTCCGACATGGATTCTGCTCATCATGTGACGATGGCCGATCGGGATTGGGCTTACGAGCGTATAAAGAGGCTCGAGGCTTATCTGGCTAAGCAGAAGGCAGCAAAAAGGGCCTATAAGCTTGCCTTCAAGGAGTTGCATGCTCGGTCTAAACCGAGTTCGGATGACGATGAAGAAGGCTCTTCCTCGAAATAATTAGTCTTTTGTGATTTCTTTGTATCTGGTGTTATCACCAAGTTGTAATCGAATCACGGAAGAATGTTAATAAAACATATTTTACTTACGTTCCTGTCTGTTTATTTCTTTGATATCTTATTGGATGACTCCATTGGATTTGAATTGCTGTAGTTATCCATAAATGCTCTTGGAAAGTTCAAGAGGCTTGCTTCTTTTTTTTTTTTTTTAGATGACCTTTGATCCACCCCTTGTTCTTCTTATAAAAGGGGGACTGCCCATATATTCTTTGAGCAGCTCATTCTTTATTATCGAACAAATGGCTTCTCCTCATGACATTAATGGTGACAACCTTCCTGAATATGTTGCTCATCTTGAAGAGGAAGTTAAGAAAGTGCGTTATCTCGAGAAGAGGGTTGCCCGGTTGTCGGTGGAAGCTCGTCGGGCCGTCGAACTAGACGAGCGATTGGACGCCATGGAGAAGGAGCACCAGAGGTCTTTGCTCGACAGTATTCGTGCTCGTGCTCGGATCAAAGAGCTCGAGGCCTCTAGAGACAGGCAAATTGCTTCCAAGAGGGCTTACAAATTAGCCCTTGAGGAAGTGTATGCTCGGTCGAAGAAGAAGCCCGGTGAAGAAGCTGGTCCTTCTACAAAATAATACTATTTTTCTTTGTGACGTAATGTCTTTTTGTCGAGAAGTATCTTGTAATGAAGTTCCCCTTGATTAATGAAAACTCTTCTTTTTCTCGTTCTTGTATGATTTATTTTCCCAATGCATTTAATTTTGACTGCGCACGCTTGTGGCCTCATGAATGCTTTTTATTGGGTCTTGCGTTTGACCTTATCCATTGAACCTTCTGACTCTTTGTATCTAGGGACCAATGGGATTTCTTGAGCCTCGTGCATAAAATCTTATTCACCAGAGTTTTCTTGAGCTCTGTGTAAAAGATCTTTAACATTTATTTGAACTGCTGCCTTTCCCCAAAATGACGCGTGTTTCGATGCCATTATGACTTACTCCCTTTAAATATTGGTAAGAATCCAAGCGTTTTTTGAACAAGAGTGGCTTTTAATTACTCACGCTTTTTTAGAGCCTTTTGGGAATCCAAACGTTTTTTCTTGAAGAGACACATCTTTTAATTGCCGTCGCTTCTTAGTACCCATTGGCGAACGGTTGCGACTCTCAATACCAGCCCTCATCTAATTGATCTATAAATACCTGCTTACAGCATGGTTATATCCACAATCCTCATCATATTATTTTCCCCCATATGCAGATCCTCATCTTATAATTTCCTTAAGATGTCTGGTCCTTTCACCCAATCAGCATTAGCTTTGCAAGTGGAGGCTTTTGAAGCCTCCTATGGCCATGTACAAAGGCTGTTGAAGGATGCCGAGGAGGAATTGAAGGTGATGCGTTATCACCATACCGAGATGGTTCGGGAATTAACTTGGCTAAGATCCGAACTGGATTATTGCCGACGTGCTCGTCAGGCTCTAGTCGAAGAGAATGAGGTGCTAAGGGGGAACCCGACACTACGAGACAGGAATGTCTCTGCCGGGCCCTCTCATCGATACCGATCGACTTCCCCCTAGCCTCACCTTTTTTCTTTTTATTTCTTTCATTTTCTTTTCCCCATCTTTTCCCATCTCCTTCTTTTTCTTCTTTTTATTTCTCAGTTTCCCTCATTTCTTCCTCTTCCTCTTTTGTTTTTTATGCTTTGTTCTCTCTACTTTTTTTTTCATTTTTTTCTTTTTCCCTTTGTTTTTTGTTTTGCTTCTTTGACTTCCTTTTTATTTGTCAGTTTCCTTCATTTCTTCCTCCTCTGCTCTTTCTCTTTCTTTTTTCTTCATCTTCTTTTTTGCACCACTATGATGTAACAATCAACCCTGTGATCCTAAGGGTTTTGTGTTACGTCTAGGATTTTTGTCATTTTTCATTTGACTCTTCTTTCTTTTTCACTTCTTCTTTATGTTCCTCCTCATTTTCTTCTTCTCCTTTCCCTCTTATCTTCCTCTTTTCTTGCACTTTTCTTCTTTTACTCTTTTTCTTGTTTCTTATGTTTTTCTTTTGGCGCCTCCTGCTCACTCGGCCTGCTGATATAGTTGATCTTCTTTGCCTGATCTTCTGTACTAGCTCTTCTCGGATATAATATATCTTTATCTCGGATGTAACAGATTTTCTTTTCGGATGTAATAGATTTCCTTTTCGGATGTAATAGATTTTCTTTTCGGATGTACTCTGATGTAATGAACAATGATATATCCCATCTTCATTAATGAAAATTATATTTGCCCTTCTATTTTTGCACCTTTATCTTGTACTTCTTCTTATTATTGAATTTGTGGTTTGTTGGGATGTGGACCTTTTGAGTATCTTGTACCTTTATTTCTTGCTGGACTGTAGACCTATCCCTCACGTTGTCAATCATAGGTGCACGCTCCCAAGTATTGTCAGGAAACATGCATGCTCCCAAGTATTTGTCAGATAACAACACTAACTTTTCTCTATAAATACTCAACCTTGATTATTCCTTACCATAAACTTGTGTTGGCTTCACTTATCCCTCTTCTTTTATACCATAACTTATCATAATGTCTGAGCCCGTGGTGAGATATCATGCTCAGATGAAGGACTTAGATGCTAAGGTATCTTGGGTCCGTCATAGAATGGCCAGTCTTGAGAAAGAATATGGGGTTTTGGCTTTGAGTTTATTCGACTCTCATCTCGAGGAGACAACGAAGTGGACCGAGATTTCGGCCTTGAGTCGCCAACTTGATAATTTGTTGTTGCACAGAAATCATTTGGCCAACTCTTGGTACGAGGCCGAGGAGATTTGGGATCATGCTCAGGACAAGTTCGATAACTCCCCTCAAGGCCTGGCTAGTATGATAGTTAGAAATGCTCGGCTTGAGGAGCGCGTCCGTGTCCTTACTAGGACGAACACCGAACTCTCCAGGGAGAATGAGTGCTTGGTAGTCATGAATGACTCTTACCAAGCTCGGTTTGACAGCTCTGCTCGGGTAGCTTTCTCCCGGTCTGGTAGTTCGGTTTTTCCACCTATTGATCCTTAGTTTGGGCTGGTTTTCTGGTGTATTTCCCCTTTTGCAAATTTGTGTTTTCTTTTCTGTATTTGATGAATCAGTTGTATCTTCTCGTATCTCGTGCCTGTCTTGTGAACCGTTGCAACGCTTCATATTTCGTGCCCTTTGATTCTTTATAAATGCTCCCTTTATAAATGCTCCCTATTGCCTGTATTTCATTGCCAATTCTTCATTTCTCTCTCTTGTTTTATAATTTTTTGGTTTCTGCTAACTTGATTTTATCTGAGATGGCTCCCATTACTAGATCTGCCTCCAAAAAGAAAGCCCTTCTGGAAGAGGAGCCTACCTTCTTACTACCCCGTCCCCCTGGTTTCGGGGAAGAGGATTTAACTCCTCTTCAGTTAAAAGAAATTGAGATGTCGTGGCTGAAGCATGACCTTAAGTGTGCTCAGACCGAAATAAGACGGTTCAAACAGTATTGGCAGGAAGAAAGTGCTGCTCGTTTTGAAGCCGAGCAGAAGTGCAAGGCTCAATCTTATTCTCTTAAACAAGTGGAGATTGGCATTTCTCATTTGATTAGGGACAAAGAGCGTCTGGAAGAGCTCTTGGCAAAGAAGGATGCGGATATGGGGGGTAGTTCGAAGAAGTAGGATGGGTGTTGTATTTTTATTGTAAACTTTTATTTTTCTGTTGTATCGTTTGTTTGTATCCCCCTTTGTGGATGAATAAAACTTTATGCTTTGCAACTCGATCCTGTCTATTTTATTTTGTATCTGCTTTGCCTTTATGTTAATATCCTTCGATGTCGATCCTGCCTATTTTATTTTGTATCTATGCCGAACACCGAGCGAGGTGCACCGTGGTTATCCCCCCAGAGAGCGTTGTTAGACTTGAAGCTGAAATGCCGTCGAGCTAGGAACGGTATCCGTTCACCTTGTTCGGTGTGCTATTCGGGTAAGACACGGTTTGGCGTCGAGGAACTTAATCGGATGACATCCTTGGTGTGGTAATATTGGTAGCATATGCTAGAAGCTTTTCGTGGTAGGGTCCACTGGCCGTTTATTTAGGTGTAATGATGTGAACTGCATTGGGTAGTGGGATACACTCTGACGTGGCAGAAGCTGGAGCGTTGATCTGTAAAAATAGCAGCGGTTGTGGACTTTTGTACGGTTGGAAAAAAGTAAACCTCTGTCACACGAAAGGTTGGTTATTATTTTATTCTGTTTGTGACTCCACTCCCTTTTACTGTGCCAAGTAATCCCTTTTGTTTTTATCACACAATTTGCTGAAGAAAATATCTGTCTCTCTCTCTAAGGTATATTTTTCCTGCCAAAAACGAAAATCGTTCCGCCGCTCGAACTAGGGTTTCGTTATAGTGTCGATAGACTTGCTGCTGTTCTCGCTTGCCTGCCCATAATGATAACTGTAAGTGTTTTTTCTTTATTTATCATTATTATTTTGTGGCGTTGGTATATGGTCTAGGTTGTCTATATATGTCTGATGGGTCTTATGTAATGGATTTGTGTTGATTGGGATGGTAGTAAAACGTAGGGTGTCTGGTTAATTTGAGTGGGGGGTGGTGGCTCTCGTTATGGTAATGTTGTTTTGGTTTGGGTATTTGGTTAGTATATTGATGGAGTTTTGATGACGTTTGGTCAGGAAATTCTGTCCCAAATTCTGGCCCAAGTGGGCACATTTGTGGAAGAGGACTTTAAAAGGCTCGCCGGAATACCGGATAACATACACATTAGGCTGCCTGTTTCTGACGAGGAGGTGATGGGATTTGTTCCTGTCGGAGAAGTTGCTGTACGTTCTTCGGCATTCTTTACTGGGGGTCTTCGGCTTCCTTTTACTAGCTAGGTGGCGTCGTTCTTTGAGGCCGTCCAGATTGCTCCGGCCCAACTGGCCCTAAATGGTTACCGTACGCTGAATGGTATCCAAAGGTTATCGGAGTTGTCCGGAATACCTATTGAACTGAAGGACGTCTTCGGAGTCTATAGTTTGAGCTTTGAGCGTCGCAGCTCGTATTTGAAGACCATGCGTGCCTTTTGTCGGCTCGTTACCGGTTTGCCGGATACCAACAAAGAGCGCAATCTTGGTATCGTTATTGCTTCCGGTGAATGGGGTTGTGCGGGACACCAGATTCCTGGACCGGCTACCAATGCTCCCACTATGCCAGACCTCGGCGCTCCCAATGTAGAGGCTCTGTTAGCTTTTTGGAAATGGTGGGGGCCTGGACCGACGCCGGATCCTGCGAGCCGTACTGCTCCCATGCTGCTCGGGTACCCTATAGGGCCGGTGAGCAAGGGGAATCCTGCGTCCGAGATCCCCAAAGAGCCCGAGGAGGAATTCTTGAAAGTGGTCCGGGCTCGAAGCGCTGCTAGGGGAGGGAAAAAGACCACTCGTTCTAAGCGCCGAGCATCGGACCCCGCTGTTGGCACCCCGAAGAGGGCCAAAGGGGGTGAGACCTCAAGTAGTGTGGAGGTTGCCGAAGCTGGCCGGGGTGTGGAGGTGGTCGCTTCGACTAAAGGTGATACCACCGGGGAGGCTGCTGCGAACCTCGATGTAAGTGTTTGTTTTTGTGATTATTTGCCTTTTGACTCGCTGTTCCCTGCTTTATATGTCGTCTTGTTTCATTTTTGACTTCTTCATTGGTTACCCTTGCGCTTGCCCGGTCCATGGGTATTATTGTGTTTCAGGGGTCGATCGACGATGTATTCGGACATATGAACCTCTTGACTAACATGGGAGAGGATACGATGACCTTGCCTGTCATCTCGCCTATCCCTACCGAGGATCCGATAGATCTGCCCGTTTGCTCGCCCATCCGTACTAAGGAAGCGATCGAGCATAGGGCCCCTGAGATCGATCATTTGGAGAAAGACGTGGGGGTGGAAGTGGAGGTCGGCAAGGAGAATGCCGTGGATGTTGTGATGGGTGTCGAGGATGAGGCTCTCGACGAACCCGAGAAGGTGTTTGTGGACGGGGTTGCAATGACCAGTTACATTGATCGGTGTGGGGGTGAACTGTTGGAGCAACCCCGAGTCTTGAGGATGGGTTATACTGCTCTTAAGCCCCTCGTGGTCAAGGATGCAGAGAAGATAGCTGCTCTTCCTGCAATGTCCGTTATAGAGCGGGCCAGTACTGACGCGCTTCGGGTATGTTGCGTATATATTTTGTAATATAAGTCGTGATGCTCTTATCTCGGCTGGTGTCTGATGTTTCTAAATACATGTTTTCGTGGACATTGCGGTGTTAAAGGACCAGTTGTCAGCACTAGAGGCTGAGAACGATAAGCTGATGGCCGAAAAGAAAGCCATGGTCGAGGATAAAGCTCAGCAAGTGCAGTTGGTCGCCGAGCTAGAGGCGGAGAAAGAGAAGCTGACGGCCGAAAGCAAAATAACGGCCGAGGAGAAACAGCAGATGGCTAAGTTGACCTCTGATAATGAGAAGTTGGTGGGGGACAACTTACGCCTGACTGAGGAAATCGAGAAGTTGGGGGCCGAAAAAGAGGAGTGGGTCAAGAAGCACGACCTTTTGGAAGACGATAATTTGCTCCTGGCAGAGGATGTAGAGGCCGGAACATCCGAGGTGGTGGCCCTGAAGGCAGCGCACGCAGAGGATAAGGTGAAACTCGCAATGATGGCGAATTTCTCCGTTTACTGTGCCCATGTTCGGGCTCTAAGCTTTGCTAAGGTTCCGTTATCGGATCGGGCGTGGTCGGAGTTGGTTTATCCCTGTCCGCAAGGAGCACCTCCGAAACCGCAGGATTGGGCCAATCTTCGAGATGAGGAACTCCCACGGCTGCCTGGACATGCTACTTCGACGGCCCCTCGTCCCCATGTCGGGTCGGCTCCTACGACTCCTCAATCTGCTGCTGCCGTGATCCCCCCACCCGTGTCCCCTCAGGTGGAGCCTTGACCATTTACTTGTAATATATGTCTCTGTATCTTAGCATAAAGTCTTTTGGTACCCGAGTTATGGGTCTCTTTTGTAACTAGAAAGATATTCTTTTGGGAAGTGATAATATAGGTGCTATGTTTTCTTTCTGTTGGGCTTTTCTTGTTAATTTCCCTGTTTGTGGGTCGTCGTCTTTTGAAGGATGTAAAAACAACTTGTCAGGTACCCACTAACCCCCGTGCCATGGTGGTCGGAACCTCGCCTAGTCGTGGCGAAGGCGATGTTATAAAATCTTAAAAAAGCTAACGCGTCCCTAACTTCTGAACTGGATTCTGCTCGTCGTGAAATCGATGGTCTGAATATTCATATTTCAAACTTGGCCATTCGACTACGTGACTTGGGTGAGAAGTTCAGCAAGAAGACCGCCTATTATACGGCGAATAAGGGAAAGGCTAAAGAGCTTCTTGAGGCGCTTCGGCGCTCTCGTGATGAAGCCCGAGGCCGTGTGACGAGCCTGAACTTGGTGCTCGGGGCCGTTTTCGAGGACGCGGATCTGTTGTTATCCTTTGCCAAAGCGTATTGGGCCCGAAGTCGCGCATTAGAGGTGCTTGAACATGTAAAAGGAATGCGTGGTGTTGCCCGGGCAGAGCGCATGGGTGATGTTATGGCCGGGGTAACTGAGACCACGGCTGCCTTGAACCGATTGGATGCGGTCGTACAGGAACGTTTGGGGACTCAAATTGTCTCGTTGCGAGATATTCATTTTGCTGACGCTGTAGAGGCCTCTTCGTCTGTTGATGGGTTATCGGATTAATGATGTAGCAGCTTGTTTTGTTATTTTACTCGTAACTTTGTATAAAAAAAATCTTCGTTCTTCTACTTCCGTTTTTTTTTTTTTGTTTTTTTTTGTTTTTTTGCGTATGAATATTCATTTGTTCCCTTCTTCCCCATTTTTTTTTAATAGGCACATGCTACTACGTCGCACCAGGCTGGTTCTCCATGCCTAGTTAGTCCGGGGCTAGAACCCACTGGGACTGCTCGGGACGATATTTCATCCGGTGCGGCTAGTGAAGTGCATGACAAATGGCCTTACATCGTTTTAATGGGCAAAAACGTCGAATTGCTCGATTAGTGTGCCCGACTTAAGTCCAAGTTGAAAACCCAGGCGTCCTCTTTCCGGGAATATGTTCGTCATGCCGAGCACGTTGTCAAGGTTCAGGAACGTCGTTTGGATCGATATTGGCGTGTAAAGGGAAAATACTTCGATAAACTAAAAGCGCTGGTAACTAAAGCCAACATGTTGGTGAAGTATTTCCGTTTGTCCCGATCCAGGTACGATGCTTCGGCGGCGATGACTGAAGCGCGTGCGCTTCCCTTCGATGACGTTCGTCGTAAAACAGCCTCGGATGCTAACGAGGTCGCCAAAGCAGCCGAGTTTTCCGCTCGTCTTAAGACGCTGACATGTATTGGTTCTCATACGACCAACTTTGATGCCCTCATTTCTGAGGAGCGTTTTGATGGCGAGGAGACTGATGGGGATACGGCGACTGATGATGAGGAGGTAGAGCTCGGTCAGTTACCGTCGTGTTCCTCCTGTAGTAGTAGTTCTTAAATCGTTTTTTTTTTTTTTTTTGCCTCCGTAATGCGGCGAGGACTATATATATATATTTTTTTTGTTCTGAGCTTCCCATTGTCGTACTGATATTTCCTTGATTGGTTCATTTTTCCTGTACTGATTTCTTCATTACTGATATTTCCTTGATTGTATTTCTTTATTCCTGTTTGTTCCTTTTGACGAGATTGCTGTTCCTTTGATTACTTTATTTCCTGCATTATTCTTCTAGTTTCTTTTCTGCCTTTAATCCTTGCTCATTGGATCAGCTGGTACCTGCATATGTTTGAGTATTCCTAGGCATTCTTTTAGACATGCCATGTTGGGAATTTCACAGTATTCCTAGGCACTTGGTCATGTTGGGAATTTCACAGTATTCCTAGGCACTTGGCCATGTTGGGAATTTCACAGTATTCCTAGGCACTTGGCCATGTTGGAAATTTCACAGTATTCCTAGGCACTTGGCCATGTTGGGAATTTCACAGTATTCCTAGGCACTTGGCCATGTTGGGAATTTCACAGTATTCCTAGGCACTTGGCCATGTTGGGAATTTCACAGTATTCCTAGGCACTAAGGCCGTTTGGGAATTTCATAGTATTCCTAGGCCTACCCGTAGGCATGCCGTTTGGGAATTTCATAGTATTCCTAGGCACTTCGGCCGTTTGGGAATTTCAGCTGCACTCGTTAGACAGCATAACAAGATATTTTATTCATTCAAAAGATGAAAGATAATGCCATTAAGCTGAAAGATACGAACAATTATAGCTGTATTTTATTATTCAACATACAAGATAATGTCATTAAACAGGAGGGGTAAGGTAGCACCTGTATTTGTAAGACAGCCTATATGTAGTACTTCTTTAGGTTAGCCACGTTCTAAGAATTTTTCTCCCCTCTGCTGTTTTCGAACAGAACGCTTTTGAGTTTGTAGGTAACCGGGCTTGTTTTCTTGACGATCTCGTATGGTCCTTCCCAGGTGGGGCTTAATTTGCCATGTGTTTCATTTCGGGTATAGACCGTTACTCGTCGCAGCACCAATTCTCCGACCATGAACTCCTTGGTCCCTTTCACTTTCTTGTCATACGTTTGCTTAACGCCTTGTTGATACTTCGCTAGTGTAAGAGCTGCTATCTCTCGTTTCTCGTCTAGCATGTCGAGTTCCTCTCTCATTCTTTGTTCGTTGTTTCCTTGTTCGACTAAAGTTGTTCGTAGTGTGGGTAGCCCGATTTCTGTTGGTATGACGGCCTCGACGCCATATGCTAAGCTGAACGGGGTTTCTTTGGTGCCCGTCTTCGGCGTGGTTCGGCACGACCATAAGACGTTAAGTAGCCGCTCGGGCCATCTCCCCTTTGCTTGTTCGAGGGTTGTCTTGATGCCGTCTAGTACGGTTCGGTTTGATACCTCTGCCTGGCCGTTACCCTGTGGGTATGTTGGCGTCGAATAGAACTTTCGGATACCAAGTTCTTCGTACCAAAGCTGCAAGTTGGCTTCCTTGAACTGGGTGCCATTATCTGCAACGATGGCGTACGGTATACCGAACCTTGTGATGATGTGCTCCCAGATGAACTGTTTGACATTACTGGCTTTAATTTCGCGGATAGGTTTAGCCTCAACCCATTTTGTGAAGTAGTCCGTCGCCACGATCAGATATTCGACGCTGCCGGGTGCTCTAGGAAGCTTCCCGACTATATCAATCGCCCATTGAGCGAATGGCCATGGTGCCGATACCGGTGTCATCATTGATGAGGGGAGCCGAGGTATCTTGGCGAATCGTTGGCACTTGTCGCAACGTTGGACGTATACATTGGCGTCTCGCTTGATATAGGGCCACCAATATCCTTGGGTGATTGCCTTGTTGGCAAGGGACCGCCCTTTGATGTGTGCTCCGCAGGATCCTTCGTGGATTTCCTCCAATACCGGTAGCTGCATTTCGGACTGGACACACAGAAGATGGGGTCCTCGATAACTGGATTTGTACAGTTTATCGTCGTCGGACAGCCAGAAACGAGGAGCCTTTCTCGTAATTTTCAATGCTTTTATCTTATCTGCCGGGAGGGTTCCGCTCCGCAGGTAGTGAATCATGTCGTCCATCCAACCTAGTTCATATTGTACTGATGTTACTCGGTCTATTCTTTTGGTTATGCTCGGGGTCGGCAGTAGTTCCACTGTGATCGACCGAGTGTCAGTTAGTGTTAATGTCGAGGCTAGGGTGGCCAAGGCATCGGCATGTGCATTTTCAGTGCGGTTGATTTTTAATAGCTTGCACTGCTCGAAAGTAGTCATCAAGTTTTGGACTTTTTCCTGGTAGAGGATCATTCTATCATCTTTGGCTTGGTACTCGCCGATGGCTTGATTGACGATCAGCATGGAATCTGAACTTGCAATTAAGTGGGAGCACCCAAGGGACCGGGCAATGAGCATGCCATTTATCATGGCTTCGTATTCTGCCTCATTGTTGGTAGCTCGGAAGCCCAGTTTTATGCTTTTTTCGATGATTGCTCCCTCTTTAGACTTTAGGACGATTCCTGCTCCGGATCCGTCCTTGGTGGCTGATCTGTCGACATGTATCTGCCAGTGTGATTGTGGAGAGAGTGCCAAAGGCTCGTCATAGCCTTCGGTGAACTCCGCGACGAAATCGGCCAAGACTTGTCCCTTTATGGCATGACGGGGTACGAACTCGATATGAAATTGGGATAGTTCGACCCCCCAGGCGGCAACTCGACCGCTGATGTCTGTCCGTCGAAGTGACTCTTTGATATGAAATTTCGTGTATATACGGACCTGATGAGCTATAAAATAGTGTGGCAATTTTTTGGTTGCGACGACCAATGCCAGACACAGCTTTTCCAAGGGTAGGTAACGTGTTTCGGCTTCGACCAGAGTCTTGCTGATGAAGTAGATCGGAAATTTTTCGCGACCTTCTTCTCTTAGGATAACTGCGCTCACAGCTGTAGTGGAAACTGCTAGGTAACACGCCAGAATATCTCCTTTGTTCGGCCTTACTAGCAGTGGCAGTGTCCTCAAGTACTCTTTGAGATTGTTAAATGAAGCTTCACATTCCGGGTCCCACTCGAATTTCTTATCCTTCTTGAGTGATTCAAAAAACGTCCGTCCCTTGTCTGCGGATCGGCTGATGAACCTGCTCAACGCGGCCATCATTCCCGTGAGCTCTTGTACCTGCTTCTTATTTTTGGGTGCTGCTAGGTTCCGTAGAGCTGGGATTTGATCGGGATTAGCCTCTATTCCTCGTCGGCTAACCATATGCCCCAAAAATTTCCCTTTGCTGATGCCGAACGCACACTTACTCGCGTTGAGCTTTAGTTTGTGCTCGCCCAGCGTTTGGAAAACGTCTCTAATATCTTGAAGGTGGGATGTAGCCTTTTCGCTTTTGATGACCATGTCATCTATGTATACTTCCATTGTCTTCCCTATATGATCTCTACATACCTTTGTTATCATCCTTTGGTATGTTGCTCCCGCGTTGCGTAGGCCGAACGGCATTACCGTATAGCAATAGTTTCCTAAAGGCGATATAAACGACGTCTTCTCTTGATCTTCGTGGGCGAGGGGGATTTGGTGGTACCCTGAATACGCATCCAGGAAGGTCATCCGTTCCGCCCCTGCAGTTGCGTCCACCAATTGATCAATTCTTGGAAGGGGAAAGTGGTCCCTCGGACAGGCTTTATTGAGATTGGTGAAGTCTATACAGACTCTCTCCTTTCCATTCTTCTTGGGGACGACGACAGGATTGGATAACCATTTCGGATAGAAGACCTCCCTTATGGCTCCAGCCTCTAATAGCTTGTGGACCTCAGCAATTATAGCTGCCCTGTGCTGTACAGACACTTTTCTGCTCCTCTGAGCTATCAGTTTGCACTCGGCGTCAACACTCAGGTGGTGACATGCCGTTTTAGGGTCTAGGCCTGGCATGTCTTTAGGGCTCCAGGCGAATTTATCAATGTTGTTGAAGAGGAACGCTTCTAACTCCTCGGATTCCTGTTTTGGAAGGTTATCGCCGAGGAGGAAATAGTGCTCCTCGTCCGTACCCGAGATATACACCTTCCTAAGTGTCTCTCCTACTTGTTCTTCGACAACCCTCTCGGTTTTGGCTATGTGCTTGATCAGCTTCTTTGTGCTGGTGGGTTGTTCGACAACGCTCAGCTGTTTTTGAAGGGCAGCGGTAATGTCCTCACAGCGTCTTGAATCTTCTTGACATCCTCTGGCTGTCTCGATCTCTCCCCGATCATTTGGGTATTTGACTTTTTGGTGGTAGGTCGAGGGTATGGCCTTCATGGCGTGAAGCCAAGGTCGACCCAAGATCACGTTGTGGCCGGAGTTGTCGTTTACCACTAAGAACTCAACGGGAACTGATACGGATCCCGTAGTGACACTTATGATGATCTTTCCCAACGGTTTAGTTGTCTCGGAGATGAACCCGATCAGTGTGACATCGGTAGGCTGTAGATCTTGCAGCTTGAGTTCCATCTTGTCGAAGAGTTCTCTGTACATGATATCACAATAGGCTCCTTGATCGACAAGCACCCTGCTGACCGTGTCAAGGACTATTTGAACATGGAGGTTGATGGCGTCCCCGTGGGGGTAAATCACCCCTTTTTCGTCCAGATCCGAGAAGGAAATGGGCGGATGTCGTCGCGGCGTGCATTGTCGTTTGGAGGTCGACGCCTGTGACGCCCTGGCTACCTGGCCAAAGTGTGCCAATTGCTGTTGTCGCGATCGTTCCCCACCCATGCCCTTGGGTCGAGACATATGAACGACGTTGATTGTTTTGCCTTGCCGGTTGTCGGCTCCCTCAATGGCCAGTTGTTTGCCTTTATTTCCGACGCCTTTGATGAACTTGGCCAGGTATCCCGCATCGCCCCACAGGTTCATTTTCCACCGCAGGTTACGGCAGTGCTCGGTGAGTTGTCCGTAGTCCTCGTGATAGGCGCAGAAAAGCTTGGGGTCTCTAAGCTCAGGGGGGTAGCGAGCGGCTCTGGCCGTGAATACCAGCTTTCTCTGTGGATATTCTTGAGGATATCTTCAGCCGACAGGTTGAAAGAGTATCTCAATTCGACCAGTTCGAAGCTCTTTTGCTTTTCCCTTCCCTGGAACCGGCCTTGTTGTGACTGCTTGGTTGGTACAGGGTAGGTGAGCTGGAGAGGTTTATGTTCGTTGATCGGTGTTGGGTATGCGATCTGGAGCGGTTTGGGCTCAGGTTCTCGTGGTCGCTCTACCCTGCTATGGACCTCGGGACCTTTGTCCTTTCTGGTCGGTTTGAATGTTTCTCCCTGGTTATTTCTAACTCTTTTGCGACCCACCTGTGCCTCTCGGACCGATTCTCTTCTTGGTAGAGTTCGGTTGAGGATACGTAGTTCGTCGTTTTTATCGATGAGGTGGGTACAATAGGCTAGCAGGGAATCAGTGGTCGGAAAGTTTTTGCCTATGAACTTCCTTCTCGCCCAATAGCCATTAGGGATGGAGTTGATAAAGTTCTGGATGGCTATATTACTGGCGTACTGTGGAATCTGGTTTGCTACGTCGATGAAACGTATGCAGTAGTCGTTGAGCCTTTCATTTGGCATCATCGTCATTTTTAGAAGGGTTTCAATACTAACCTTCTTCTTCCGATGAGCAGCGTATCGGGTGGAGTACGCTCTTAGCAGCTCCGCCCAGTCTCTTATAGAGCCCCGTGGTAAGTTATGGTACCACGATGAAGCCTCTTGGCCCAAATTGTTTTTGAAAAACTTGCACATCATCGCATGGTCATCACTCCACAGCTCCATCTTCGTCTTGTAGTGCCTTAGATGGTCAATGGGACAACTCCTTCCATCATAGAGCCTGAACTCGGGGATGACGAACCCCACAGGATTGCGGTACCGCGTGATCTGTTCGGTACATGGAGTTTCTTGGCATACATTCCAAGCCTGTTGGAACGCTTCATCCGTGGCTTGGTAGGGGGGTGTATCCCCCCTGTTGTGGTGGTGGGCCGTATCCTCCCCCGATCATGTGTTAGGGATACCTATCGTCCTTTGGGTTTCTGTCGAGGACATGTTCCGTATACGCGTTTGGGTGGACGAAGGTCGGAGGGATTGTTATCGGGACGTTGCCCCCTTGATGGGGCACTTCTTGATCTGGTCGCCGGCCCGCCGCTTCCAAGGCGGCCCTATAGGCGGAATGTTCCACTTCACGACGTGGATCTTTGTCTGCGTTGGCAGGTTGAGTACCCGGCAGTCTGATGCCGGCTGCTGCCATGGCCGTCATACACGCTGCCAGCTGAGCTTGGAGCTGGGCGTTGTTCCTTTCATCAGCTATTGGAATGATGTGTTGTGCTTCCACCGTGGGTGGTGTAATCATCCTTGGTGGGTGAGTCGGTAATTGGGACAACTGTTCGAGTTCATGACCTTCAGGCAAACCAAGCCGGTCAGCTTCGTTTGTTTGTAAACGGGCACCAGAATTGACCGAGGCCGTTGGCAAAGGGACTCTTGAGCTCGGTCCTGCCTGGGATCCGGGTATGCGTCTTCTTGCGCGCCTTAGTACGGGCAAGGCTTGTTCGTCTTCCGAGGACGTTTGGTATTCTTCGACAATCCCTTGAAGCTGTTGGGGTTGTTCGATCGGTTGTTCTCGGTGGACATTGGAGGTTGTCGGTTGGTTTTCGGACTGGATAGCGTCGTATCTATCGCGGATGGCGAGTAGATCGTCGAGGTCTTGTTGGCTAATCTGCATGTGCTGGTTATTGGTTTCTACTATCTCGGGATGGGTTTCTTCTATATTGGTCACCATTGTCGCTCGTCTGGTAGAGTATTGGTATTCGAAGTCTAAGCTAGTTGGGAACTAGATGATTCCCGGAGACGGCGCCATTTGATAAAGCCATAACTTTGGCCGGTCACGTTAGACTTTTCAACAATATAATAATGGTAAATCAACGGTAAAGAATGGACATTTCTTGATCTTTATTATTGCTCGGATTATTATCCTTATTCGGACTATTACACTTGCTCGGATCAGTATCTCTGTATTACAATTGTGTTCGATTTGACTACTTAATCTCTCTTCTTGGTCTTTCTCCCCTTTTATTCGGTGCTCGGCTTTATCTCTGCTCGGTTTATTTCTTGGCGTGATAAGCTTTAACTTGTTTATCTCTTTTCTCAACTTCTCTCTATAATTTTTGAATAGATTTTCTCGTCCTTTTCTAGGAGGGGTAGTTGGCTATTTATAGGCAACTATGCTTTCTAGGATGTTGACAAATGTCTCCATCTCAGGGGGTTTTTCAGACATGGGTCCCCAGTTGAGTGGGCTTGGGCTTTTAGTAGTAATACCTTATTTTCCTATAAAAGGCATGTGATGACCCATTTAAGCGTTGGATACTCATTTATAAAGTGGGTTGATTACTACCCGAATAGAATATTCGGGTCTAATTTTTATGTTATATCAAAACTTCTCACCATTGTCTTATTTTCACGGTTCGCACGCGTGTGCTATATATATGATCCGGGTAAATAAATTTTAAAAAATTATATTGATAAATGAATATATTAAATTAGAAATTCTGAGTAATATAATATTCTTATTATACAAAATACACGTAAAACGATTTTATTTATTATATGATTATAATTGTTTTGAAAAGATAATGATTTTTGTGTGTTTTTTATATTTTGAATTGAATAAATGTAAATGAGTAATTAGTAAAAAAAAATTGAGGGTATTTCCGGAAAAAATTGATAAAATTGGGCAGTCTCATTTGTCTTAGATTGACTTATTATAATAAAATGATATTACTATTTTTTTCTATATTATTTCTCTTGAAACTGTTAACTTTCACGGTTATTTGTTTTTTCTCTTAAAATTATCAATTTTCACGGTTATTTGTTGTTTTTAGGTCTCGATTAAACATTCAAGTTTTTGTGTGTTATGGTCAATATTTCCATTATTATTGACATATAATGTTACTTACCATATTGGAACCTCATCTTTACAGTATTAAATTATAAATGACCCAAAGCATTGTTTTCCAAAAAAAAAAAGAAACTGGTGAAATCAATTAAATTAAATGTCTCAAGCATATCTTTTGGCCATTAATATTTGAGACTAAGCTTGGAAATATTTTTTACTGTTACAGTAGTGTAATATATCTCAAACCTATTACACTACTGTTACGATAAAAACCGAGTCTTGATTGACTAGGGCTGGGTACAATTATTAATGTCTCACTGGGATTAACGATTAGTGAAAATTAAGGTTCAGACCCTTAGAACCAAATTATTAATGCTTCCAAAAGTTAATTAAGTAATTTGGATTTTCTACTCTGATCTTTTATTACTTCAGTTATCGCAAATTCTCAAGCTTTTCTACCAATAAATTACTTAATTCAGATATGTTTTTTACCCTGGCAAAGTATATAAATATGGAATGGCCGGAGATTCACTTTCGACGGAGTTATGTTTTCTGAAGAAGAATATGAAATAAATTGGAAAATAGTACAACGGTTAAATAAATTTTAAAAGATGATGATCGGTTTTAACATACGGTTTTCAAGAGATGACATAATTTGTTTTCCTGCTAAAATGAGAGAACGTTTTTGTTCTTGCTGTAAGATCGATGGAATAAAAAAATAAGACATGTAGGTCAAATATATTTTCAATGCGGCAGGAAGATTATGCTCTTGCTATTGTAAAATGTTTTCGTTTTTTGTTTGTTAAATTAGGTTACCCCGTCTCTCTTGGTCGGTTAAAATATTTTTAGGGGTCGTTATCAGAGTATTTCAATGTAAGCGCTCGATCTCTCAATGTAAATAGTTGATTTTTATCTTACTCAAACTTACATATGTATAGATTATTGTGGGCGACTTATATAAGTTTCCTAGTCCATGTAGATGTAATATAGTTTTGCAATATTTAATTAGATTCGTGTTTGTACTCGCTAAAATACTTCTTGTGTAGTTTTTTCAACATATCCTATAAATACATTTAATTCATTGATTGATACGGTCCGTCCACAAACCTTATACTACTGTTACGAAACAAACCGAGTCTTGATCGACTATGGACAATGTACTATTTATTATTAGAGATGTCTGTCAGGGATTGGGATTACATTTAAGTAAAAAAATGCATATTGATGTTATGAAATGAACCTCGTAACACCCCAAAACAATTCAAAAATGAAAAGTTCGAATCTACCAAAACTGGACAGCCTCTACAAAGAATATAAACTTTTAACCAAAAATACAGTTATACCAAGTAAGTTTTTTTATAAACTTTTCCATAGAAACAAAAAATATACTAGGATTTTTTTTTTCCAAAAGAAAGGACCAAATCTGTTATATTTATACTAAATCAGGTCTTTTTTTGTTTTATTTAATAGACGAGACTAGAAAAAACCTTATATTAAACTATGCTACACCCATTTATATACATCTAGGAAAGTAAATGAAATATAAATATTACTACAACTCAATGACGAATGGCCTAAAATTAGTCGGTTTTTGGGGCTCTAGGCCCAAAACCGGCCTTGAGCTTACAAATAGAGCTCCGGGAGTAAATCAATAAATGTTTTTTATTGTCATAAACTCGCTACTCTTGGTTAATTAATTTCAATTTTGTTATTTGCTTTAATATATGGCTGTCATTCAACTTGAGTGTCATTCGCTTTAGTTTCATGATCATTCGCTTCAATACGTTTGATGCATGTCATTCGTTAAATTTGGTAATCCTATCCAATCTTATAAATCCAATCAAACAAATTTTTTTATTTAAAAAAAAAATCCGGCTATAAATATGTATAAAATACCGTCACTAATCTTGTCGCTATTTGGTTATTTTTTTATAGTGTAAGCTGCTCAAGACACTATAATAATTGAAACAAAATTAAAAGTTGAAATCGGTTTAAAACAACAAGGAGATCAATTCCTTTTGTTTTTAACACATGTTACAGAACCATATGAAAATTCTTCAGTACACGCAAATATAACTTGATGTCTGTTCTTTTTATATAAAATAATCATATACTTTTATTATCCAGTTTTAGCTAGATTGGATTAAAAGACGCTTGTTTATTATGCCAATAACCATCCTAAATAACTTAACGAAACAGCTGGTTAGTTAACTAACACATATATTCACATTGACATACATGTTCCCCAGATTCGGTGAAGCATTCTGGTATTCCCTTGTTATATTTCGCGCACTTATCCTTACATTGATCGCACGAATTGTAGTCAAGTATTTTATAGCATTTGTTGTAGCCATCCGAGCCGCAAGTGTAGTAGCAATATCCCGTCCTCTTACTATACTCGCCTCTACCGCAATTGCTTTTTGCTTGCTTACCATGCTCTATTTCACATCGTATCGCTACGTCACTTAAGCATACCCCCATATATTGTGTGCAAAGATCATCGCCCTTCACTATTGTTACAATAGTATTGACTACAATCATGAGATTAAGCCAAAAAAAATGATCACGGAAGATTCGTTGTTTGTTAAAGTTCGTTAAAACTAGCTCCAAGTCTTTTCAAATTTACGAGGTTCTCTCTCGTCTAGTTGTGTGTTGATGATGGATTGAAGATTTAAACGTTTTAATGTGTTTATACCTGACATACTATAATATGTGACACACATGACAGACTCGTATATTATCCTGTATAAAACTATATGATTCAAATTTTAGCATACATATGTTTCATGATAATATTTTTTCATATTCTCATTCAATTTAAATAAAATCAAGTACAATGGTGGAAAAAAAACATTTCATGATTATTATGGGACTTCTTCAAAATTGTATGGTGATTTTTTTGAGGTAACAAAAAGATGAAAGATCACACACCTGACATAAAGAAGAGAAGGGCAAGTAGTATGTTCAGCAAAAATGAGAACTTCATGGTTAAATCGGTGAAAATAAATTTTCAATAATTTGAGCCTTTGATAGTATTGAAGCAATGAAGATACTGCTACTATTTTATAGCCATTGTCTCAAAGTCTACTTAAAGAAAGGTACATATAAATAAATGTGAACGAATCCGTTTCATCAGATGAAAATTGATACATCTACATTCAATGTGACGGATTTTAGATCATATCAATATTAGTTAAACATTCAGATTTCGAGATATTGTTATTAATAACGTACGTGATTTGCTTTAAAAACTTCATCTGCATCCATCATTCATGCATGGGCATTATTGTATTCATTCATGATGGTATAATAAGAAGATGGATTAATTTTTAACTTGACTGTGTAAAAATTAATGGACAAACAATATGAAAATTCCGAAAATATAAAGCTGGACAAAGGTTTCGGAACTGAGGGGGTAATTTTTGTTTATTTCTTAATGCTTGAGACGTGAAAATGAATGGTCTCAGGATAAAGAAATAATGCAATGCAATAATTTGGACTCATTCTTTATTGATATGATTTCTTAGTAAATACTAGCTACGTACACTTCATGCCGAAATGAATCTACACACGCTGTGATTTTAAAAAATGGAAATTAAGTAGACCATTTTGCTATAAGAAGCTAGCTTGTAAAATCTCCATAAACTAGCAAGTACTCGCTCAATAATATCTACATCTATATAATTATTACTTTTCTCAAGAGGTTGACAAATTCATTCAATAATATCCCCTTACCAAACTGGATTACAAAAATACGAAGTATATGAATAGGGAGGGTACATTATGATGGTCTGACTTTTTAAGAAGTTAAAAAGTAAAATAAAAGATTCTAACTTTTTGTTTAAATTAATGGTGGGGAAAACCACTTTTTATCACTTTTTATTTTTTATTTATTGAGGAGTAGTTGCCGTATAAACCAACTTTACATAAATCACTTACCCACAAAATATGGACACGTCTTGTAAGTTGAACCTGGACAATCAACACGAAATATAATAATACTACTATATTATAAGGTCTAATTAACACGTTGATGATATGCAAAATAATTGAGCTGATTAGAATTAATGGCTCCCAAATTGAACATTTGAGCCAACAAATATTTCATTATTCCTCTTGGTTACTAATAGAAGTTGGAATCTAAAGTCCAAAAGCCGGCTTGTTGAGTTCGGGGTTACCTAGCTTCCGACTACATTTGTCATTTGGCAAAGCTATTAAACAATATCTAAAACTAAAAGTTTCGAAGAAAATTAATAGTAATAAAAAGTTTAAAATGGTATTGGATGAAGTTTTTTATTATCATTACTTATTACTACTCGGTATTATTTATGTGCGAAGGGGGCCTGTTCGGAAGTTGAGACGAGTAGCACCCAACGAGTTCCCAAGATGATTTGCACTTTTAGTTCCATTTCAAGAAGGCTTTTTATATTTTATACTAATGATCAATAAAAATGCATAACATTCTTTTTTTAAAAGAAAATTCAATACATGTAGAGCTTTCTATATTTAATAGTAACCAATAAAAAGGTATAGCATTCTCTCTCTTTTAAATCCTGTTACACATACTCAATTTATAAAATTCGAACCATGTGGTCCATGCAACTTTTAGTTGAGACTGAATAGTGTGAGTTCTAACCCATTAGATTAGCATAACATTGTTCAATAGTATAAAGATATGAATAATTAAAGAGTGATGAGAATTATACATTTAATACACAACTTGTACACTTCACATACTAGTTATAAATCTAATAAAACTGGAATGTGAATGATATGTTTTGGTATACCAATAATTATGTAAATGACACAATAGTATAACAACTCATATATATATAAGCATGTGCCATGCACGTGTCACTTTTTACTCCAATTTCTGGGTCGTATTATAAAAACAACACGTTTTCAACTAGGTAGCACGGTATTTCGTAAATGCCGACGTATTCGTACTAGGTACATATCTTTTTGGATTTGTATCGGATACTAGTACTGGTAAGAAAAACGAATATGAATGATATATAAGAAAGCGAAGTATACTAAAAGTCTAAACTGAATACTACTAGTACTAATCATTTATCGAAAACAATCGTAGACGTTTTGCTTTTGTTATATCTTTTGATGGTGAACCTTCAATGTTCTTAGAAGGGGCAACCACGCCCCACTCCCGGGCGTAATCCTACTATTATTTCTTTTATCAAAATATTTATTTTATCTTGTTAGGAAACCCGGATAGTATGACGACAATAATACAAAGTTAACTACGATCACATTTTCGGTATTTTTCATTTGGGTTACTGGTGATAGAATCATTTCGGAGCGATAAGTTCAACATGTTACGTAGAAATATTGAAAGAAGCGAAAATTGCATATAGATGTATTTGTTTGCGATTTAAATCATAAACTCCTATCATGAGAGAAAGGTCTGAGTATTTATAGTGGAAAGTCGGATTCAATAGTTGTGACGGTTAATGAAAAGTTGTATGCATTGTCGGGATGTTCAAATATATGAAGAAAGTATTATCAAAAAATAGAAAACACTTTCGAATTTGTTTATCCCGATAAATAACTTAGAGAGTTCTTCTAGAAACTCTATTATTATCGTTATATAAGGAAGATGATTTTCATCCACAATTCAAGGGCTCACGATCATCGGATCAGTGATATATTTGTAAATATGTTCTAGGAACAATTCAACTATATATTCTTTTAATGTTTCTTCCAAACATGGAGTGAATTTGCAGATTATGATGATAATAACACAATTTCATTTCCATCATGGTCATATGAGATTATACTTCATAATCCAAGAGTTGTGATTGGTAAAACAAATTCGATTTAGTTGACTATCTAATGTTTCGCATTTCTGCACATAAGTTGGAAAACATAATTGTTTACGTCTAAAACTTAACTTTTCGATTTGAGGACAATCAATATGGCAAAGCAACCGATAAGTTATTTTTTTTTTGATAGCGAGAATAAATATAAGATTGATGAAAACGGTGAAAATCAAATTTGTAAGAATTATGATTGGCGTGACTTTATGGATGAAGTGTACGCATTGTTGTTATATGCTGACTTTATTACGGTTGCTATTTTATGTTTAGTACATATACCCTGGTATATCCATAATCATACTATTTTTTTCTCGTTTGCCATCCATTTACAACAAGACTTATTTGCACTTGTTTTCAATTTTCTATCATTTATTATCGGAGATCACATTTGTGGAAATGACCACCTGAAAAACTGACAATTTTGTTTGAAATTTTCGAGTCCAATCCAAGTATGGAATTTGGATAAACCTCCCGAAACCTCTATTCGCTTCTTTATATAAGAAAATGTCTTTCGCACCCCGAAAATGAACATATGAAGCACCTGAGCAAGCACCAAACCGACATAGAATTGAGTTTTAATCAAGAAAATCAAAATGCTCAAAATCAACACCAAAAGTTGTGTTTGCCCTTTACTGAACCCGGAACATGATCGTTGACTTTGTTAATAATTGAGGCAAATGGAGATTATCTATCATCTCGTTTAACTTGGTGAAACTACTAGGTCATTGCTTTCCTGATGTTGGTTTTGCCAGCTTGGAGTCCAAGTGTTATGTGATGTGTATCCGCATGGAAAACCATTGAAGGGATTAAATATTCCTCGAAAAGTTTTATATATCTTGTCTACGATCCTTAGTGTACTAATTTTTTTATCGTACAGTAAAATACTAATTTGTATCTTGTGAAACAAATGTGAGAAACACTATTAGGTTTGTGCACAATGGAATCGGGACCAGATAGAGTGGAAGGACAATCCCCAGTGGAGTATATGAGAGCGCGCAGTTGTTTAAAATAAAGGAAAGAGATTCTGAAAGATTGAGAATTCAGAAAGAACTTGCTCAAAAGAGGAGAAAAAAGGATAACAAGAAGAGGCAAAAATCGCTCCAAAAAAAAAATTGCTGAGACTAGTAACACCACAATTCCAGTCTTGAAGACGCTTTCAATTGGATTCTCGAGGAATATAATAATATATTCAGTAAAATAGAAGAATATAAGAGAAAGTATGTACTAGGTGGGGAGATCGAGATGAGGAGTTTAATGGATTTGATCTTTGTTGGTTCATTGCTAGATGACGCTCCTCCTGATGTTTTGAATAAGTTTAACGTCCGGAGAAAAGTGTGCACAGATTTTGGTGAAAAGCTCAAATCAGAAATAGGAGTAGAATTTGTGAAGAAACTTAAGAGGCCACTTTGTTTTCTGCGAAAATGATTCAAGGAATCATGGTATAGCATTGGAAGAAGGAATCATAATAACGATTATCCCGGATAGAACACCAAAGGAACGTGAAATGAAGCAAAAATAGAAAATAAAAAAGAAAATTCACCTGGTAGCCGGTGAATTAGGAGACAAGAGACAAACCTTCTCTCTAACTTGTTATGATTATCCCTCAAAAACTATAATATTATAAATTTATTTTATGTTTATTCAGCTAAATTTTCTATTCGTTAAATTATCTTTAATTAATAACACGTTGTTTACTTGTATGTGGGTTTTAAAATGGGAAACTACTGGTGGGTTATGACAATTATGGATGGGTTATGGTCGGGATCAGACCCGTAAGCACTTAACTCGTATCCTGATCTGATTACTTTTGAAAGTAAAAAAGAAATTCCGACCCCAATCCGACAAAAGTCGGGACCCGACTTTTTCGAGATCCCGTAGGGTCGGGATAAATTTATCGACATATTTTTTTATTTTACGATAACATCATTTTTTATTAACAATTTTCATTTGATAAGTCTAAACATGTTATTAACACTAAACATAATACTATTTTAAAAATAACATTCCTAATAAATGAAAAATAAATAAACATGTAGTAGAAAAAATAGTATGAAACTACAAATAATATATTAAATAAAAAAATTGATGCGTTTTTTATTAGATTCTTTTAATATTTACTTTTATTCAAACAAACAACAATTATCATACTAAATGAGATATATTATTATTATAATTTTTATAATCGAAAAATAATGAGCATTTATCTTTTTTGAAGTAACAATGTAACTTTTTTATTTAAGTAACTTTTTTATTTTAATAGTTTCATATATTCAAAACTACAAATTTATATTATACTTATATAATTATAACAAATATATGAAACAAAAAAGATTACACCTCATATGGTAGAGTGTGTACATTGTATGTTGGAAGTACAATATTCGATTCTCATCACTTGCATTTAATAAAATATAAATTAATTAAAAAATCGAATCACGTCGGGACACCCGACGAAATCAAAATTGATACCCGATCCTGATACCGAAGTTTATGGGCTCGGAAAATTTTAGTAAATTTTTAGTTAGATTGTCTTTATTTATTTAGTATTACCTTGTTGGTCCTTTGTAAGACCTATTTGTAAAAAGTTTACGGTAAACTTTTATTATATTGATTGAGTTAGTAAAAAGGATATACTTAATTCTCGAGGAAAAGGGTCCAGCCACCTGCACTAACTCTCTACTATATTATTTGTAGAAAATTAAACATCTCGTCACGGGATGAAATAAGCAGTTCTCTCATAGCGTTGTGCTAAATTAAAAACACTTTCTTTGTTCCTACATAATACTCCATTTAGGGACTAGTTTTGATGGATTATTGAGGCGGTGATAGATATAGAGAACTTAGTTTAAAAAATAGAGTCGGTGATCGGGATTTTAAAGAAAATTTGAATTCGATCTAATCATTATTTTCCTTGTGTTGCTCTTTAATTCCTTTGTATTTATTTCTCTCATGTCGAAGTAACTCAGTGGGTAATCATGGGTACTTTATTCCATTTATCTCAAAAATTTGTAAGGTTGAATTTTCACTATTTTGTTATTGTTATAAATTCAACGGGGATGACCGAGACTTGTTATACCATCATCCGTTCGTGTGGAGTTCATGTGATGTCGTAAAAAATATTTACATATTCAGTGCGATATTTGAGTAATCTACAAGTCAAAATCGAGCTGAAATAACATCTGAGATAAAAAGAGATGTACCAAATGAGTTCCGTTCCAATTGAAGGCAAAATATTGCTCCAAACACTCCATATTATTCATCCATGCTGAATTGGACATACTTTCGTATTGTGGATGCTAATTGGGAGATGTTATTTTATATTAGAGATGGATTTGCACATATCCATGACTATGTATGTATTTGAAACTCTTTCTTGTACATGTAAATAAATTACATTTCTTTACTGTCAAATAGAATATATGTTACTCCCTCCGTCCCAAATTAAATAATAGGTTTTCCATTTTGGGATGTCTTAAATTAAATGGAATTTTTCCAAAATAGAAGTCTAAAACATGATGCATTTACACTATTATCCCTCATGCGAGTCCGTGCACACACAAAAATTATTAATTTGAATTAATCAAGGGCATTTTGGACAAATACATGTGGAACCATCAACTTTTGATAAAAATTTGGATTCCCCAAACTTCCTTATAATATGGGATGGAGGGAGTATAATAAAGAGTTGATAATTGACAACTGATCCAAAAATTTCATTTGGCAAGTTCTTGGTCTCATATTAAGTATGATTTATTTTGCTACAGGTTAACGAACGTAAGTAGAGCTTATATAAGACGGAGAATGAAATATTTGCAATGTTTCCATTATACTTGGCTCATTTTATCCAAGTTGTTTGCAAAATTCAAGCTTTCATGTATGTATTATTGTTCCAAAAGTCAAAAATATAAGGGAGCCTTGGGCATTGGCTTTAAGCTATGAACCAACTGTTATAATTTATTTTAATTTAACGTATTTAAAAATTGATTTCCCATAATCATAGGCAAAGTGACTAAACTAGTCTAACCTCCATTTCTCATATTTAAATCTGCACAACAAACCCAAATTCTTGTCAGCCCCAGCCAGCACTCTGCCACTCTTCCCTTTTAGGCTTTTAGGCGCAGCTATGTAGTTTGATCTTAAAACATGCTATATTATATATGAATATATATATGTATATGTGTTGCATGTCTTAAGAATTTTGATTTTGTAGGCGTGTATTATCCACCTCATATAATGAAGAGGAGAAGAAGGGAAGCAGAGTACCTGACTCTGAGTCAGAGTTACTCTGCCAAAGTTGTTCATACTTGGTAAGTACATGCCCCTACAATTCTCTGACTTTCTGCAATAAACATTGTCCTAGTCTTGTTCCTGTTGGAAATATGAATGGGCGCGGAAAGAGTAACTCACAAATATATAAAACTCACAAAAACAAGAGGGAACAAACTTTTATTACATTTTTTTTTTTTTGGGTGTGTTTGGCTTTTTGGGTGAGACTCGGCTTGTACTTTTATAACTTTTATATTTCTCTTTATTTTTCACTTGGTGTTACTTACAAATAGTGTACTAGACACCTATTTATATAATAAACTTAAAAAACTCTTAAGACTCCATCCGTCCCTAAAAAAGTGTCCGTTATAAAAATACGAGTAATTTTGACCATTAAATTTCTCATATGTAGATTGTCGGAAAAAATTATTTCAAAAGTCAATCACATAGTTAGAACTATACGATAAAATTTTTAGATTTTTTATTTCGACAATTTAGATATATTAAATTCGATGGTCAAAGTTGCACGTATTTTCGTACTTAACACTTATTTAGGGATGAAGGAAGTATTAAATATAGGGAAATAAAAGGGCTTAGGCTACATGATTTTAATAACCATGAACCCCATTAACTTGGAACTTAAAAATAAAACATAAAGGCTAAGTAGTGAAGACTAAATAATAATGCTAAACAAGTTATTATTTTCAACATTTCCTTTGGAAAACTTAAAGACAAATGCATGTCCTATATACATGAAGTAGTAACCCTGAACCACATAATGTAACGTTGCCCCTTAGCTTATGATTTGCATGGCCATCCCTAGTATGAGCCAAATAAGCTCCCGAGCTTAGGTGCCGTCAGATGAATAGGCGCCAAAAAAAAAATCGTAGTTTTAATTATTATATAGAAAATTTCGATAAATATGTATATATATAAACATGTTCATTTAATTGCATGTATCAAAGCGTGGTCTAGTGGTAAAATTTTGTGTCTATCTTTCTTGCTACTTTGCTAGGTCATTTGTTCGAGTCTTTCTAATAGTTTTTATTTTTTTGTTTAAAGTATAAAAATTAAAATATGAATAAGATTCAAACTCCCTTTTAACTTAAAACATTTATCCGTATCATTTTGACAATAAGAATTTATTGTTACAATTTGCTATCTTTTTATTAATCATTTTTTTTCCCGAATTAATTAAGAAAAAGGCGTCGATCCCTCTAAACTTAGGTGCCGAATTGCTAGGGCAGGCCCTGATGATTTGTGAGATATTGATTTGTGAAATATTGTTTGGAAAGAATTTGAGAGCGCCTTTGGAGAAAGGATTGTTTTTCTTGCTCACTTGATAGAATTATTTCTCTCCATTATTTGTACTGCTTTTCTGTTTGATTTTGTAGGTTTTGCTCGTCTTGTTGACTCTCTGTAATGAGATTATCCCCCTATAAGGAAATATTCCTTGTTATGATTTAGGAAGTTCTTAAAATAGTTAAATACATGTCTTGTTTTGCAGTTTAGCAAATCCATTGTTATTCATGTCATGTGTAGTATGGTCACAGAACCATTTCAAAAAGAATTAATCTATGTCACATACACATTCACATTGGTAGAAAGGTGGGTTAGTCGAGACCTTGGGTGTATGGTGTATTGAACCATTTTATATGCTTTGTACCATAAACATTGAGGTAAAGCTTAAAGATTTAGTGTATTTTAGCCATAATTCTAATCACAATTAGATGGATGTATATTTTTATCACCCTAATTTGTTTCTGTGTACGACGTTGAGGTTCTTCGGACTAAATGAGAGAGTTGTTTGGATTTGTTGCAGAGATGAAGTGTAGATGAAGTGTAATGATGATTCGGAGTGACTACGGCATCTCTTTGCATTGATCTACGAAATTATTTCTAGCATATCATTTTAGATTGTTACTACTGACAATGTGGAAGAATTCTGTAATTTTAAAACAAATGGAATGTTTTTGTTTCACTATTGAACCAGCTTAGACACCCCTTAATTTGTTGCACCTTATGTTTCGGCACCCCGACATTGTTTAGGATTGTGGAATTGTAGACAATGTTTTAAGTTTTTTCGAATACCTATTTTCAGTTAAATGTTTAAACTTGTTTGGATGCCAACTGTATACAATGTGATTATCTATTTGGAAACATCAAACAAATGAAAAATAAAATGGAAATCTCATCCAAGGCACAAGAGAAGAACGTGTCTTTTCAATCGTGATTATAAATAGTACAAATTGAAAAAAAAACACTTGAAAGAGGGGCTGATAAGTTCTGCAGATTTGGCTTTAAAAGACGAAGCGTTTCTTGATTAGGGAAGCCCAAAACTAATGCTTATTCTTTTTTGCTTAATTAGATATACTGTCGTTTTTTTACATCAAAATGGGACTATTGCCCACTTCGTTTCCATTTAGTTTGTGCGTTGCAATTTATTGTTTAAATTTCATGTTCTATGATTTTCACTTGCTACCACATAAGTTGCTTTGTTTTATAGTGGGAATACAAAAACTATGGTTCCAATGATTCAGCACAATGCCATGAAATTGAGAGTATTGCCATGTTCATAAAAGATAGCTTGTCGACAGCTAACGTCTTAGTTCAGTACTTTCACATGTACATTGTATTCTCTAGTCTTTTCCTTCGAAGCTAATGCATTTAATGGGGCAATTTCTTTCCTTCGAACCTACACCACAAAACAATTCAAAAATGAAAAGTTTGTATTTAAGTCAAGTTGTTAGACCAAACAGGTTGACCCAAACCTGACCTGACCCGCCCCAACCCAAAAAATTATGCACTTTTGGCCGAATCATGACAGTCGGGTCAGGTCTAAACCATTGTTTTTCCGTCGCTACTACGTCACAATTAAATATTCTTGACTTTCCTAGTTATGACCAATCTCATTTTTTGAAAAAAATAATTAATGGTTTACATAGAATTCTTTAATGTAAAACCTCTTCTCTAATTCTCATTTCTTCTCTCATAAAAATTACCAATGTTCTTTTTAGTTTTTCTCTTGTAATTGTTAACCTTTACGGAAATTGCTGTTTTTAGAGAGATTAAACATTTAATTAAGTTTTTTTGTGTTATCACCAATATTTGCATTATTATTGACATATAGGGTCTATTTGTTCTTAGTAAAATGTATTCATCGGGGAAAACTTACCCCGGAAAGATTGTAGGGAAAAGTTGTATTTGTGTCGATCACAAATGTTTCATGAATCCTGATGGCACACTAAACTATGGTTAATTATGTATTTCCTTGTCTTCAGTCTTTAGTTATATATGTTTATATCGTATCTTTTTTCAATTCATTTACTTTATTTAATTTTTTTACTATAATGTTGGCACAATTGAGAATTGAGAGGTGAAGTATATATCTATATACATTTTTTCCCCTAAGTATATATCTATACTAGTAAAAGTTACTCACGCGTTGCGTGTGAGACGCGTAATGACATTAATCTCGTAATATATTTTATTTTTAACATAATATTCAGATTTGGTATCATTTATTATAGTTATGGAGGTTAAAACGAATTGTTAATTAATTTATGGTACATTCGTAATTAGGAAAATATAGTGATGACAAATAGTTAATTAATTATATTATGCATATTGGTAATTATTAAAATAGAGCGAGAGTATTTTTGGAAAAATTAGGTAAAATTGGGCCGCCTCAACTTTTATTGGGTCTGCTTATTTTTTTTTTATATAAGGTGTGGGGAAAAACCCACATTTTATTAATAGTATGATACATTATATATAGATTAAAAAAAATTGAATGAATATGCAAGACGTGATAAAATTTAGATACGGTATATAATTTCCTTACTTGAAGATTGAATCTAACTAGGAAACTCAAGACTGTGGGTTTATATATTTTAGGATTTGATGTATCCTATTTTGGGTCAAACTAGTTTTATAAAACTCTTTAAATAAGTGATTATTAGGCCTCGATTACACACAAAAAAAGTGATCATTAGACCTCATTGTTATTCAATTTTCAACATAAATAAAATAAGAAATACTAGTTTTTGCTACCATCGTGTTTGTCTTGCTGCCCAAAACTATTATTGCTCTTACAGACTCTTACGTAACCAACCACAGCATAAGTAATACTAAATTATTAATATTGGCACTGGTTTAAATTTTGTAATCTTGCGTTTAGTTTTTCGTTATATATGTTTATATCTTAATCTTTGTTTGTATGCACAGGAATTCCTTCTTATTTATTGACAAGAATGGGAAAGGAAAATTTGAAGCATCGGAGCAAGCGCCAACACGACATACAAACGAACTTTAATCAAGAAAACCAAAATGCTAAAAATCAAGACCAAAAGTTTTGCTTGCTTTTTACTCAACCCGACACATGGTCGTTGACTTTGTTAATAATTGATGCAAGTGGAGATTATCTGTCATCGAATTCGTTTAGCTCGGTGAAACTAGCAGGTCATTGCTTTCCCGATGTTGGTTTTGGCAGCTTGGAGTCCAAGTGTTATGTCATTGGGGGCGATGTGTATCCGCATGGGAAACCATTGAAGGGATTAAAGCTTCCTCGAAAAGTTTTCGTTTGCGATTTAAATCGGACAATTAGGTCGTGGGAAGAGGGGCCTATGCTTGTTGATGGAAAGCCGAATCCGATTGTTGTGACTGTTAATGGGAAGTTGTACGCTCTTGCTGGAACATCAGACTTGTGGAAAAGCTCACATAAAAATCTGTTTGAAGTCTTTGAACCCAAGTATGGAATGTGGAGGGTGCTTCCGAATCCTCCATTCGATTCTTTATATAAAAAAGGTTATCCACACCCCGAATTTCAAGGGAACACTGTGATTGGCTCTGTCATTTATTTGCAGATTGAAGATGATTGCTACCCAACCTTATACTCGTTCAATGTTGATTCAGAGAGATGGACAGAGTACAGTGGCGGTTCCGATGGTCCTTCTTCTTATAAGGACGGGTCAGACGATCTTGTAATTCATAATCTAAGAGTATCTAATTGGGTTGGTACATCGGACGTCGTGGACTACTTGATGTTCCGTACTACTGGAGACGTAGTGGAAAATTTAAATGTGTTTGCTTATGACTTGAGCCGCAATATAGTAAATCATGAAGATGAAGAAGATAAATTGATATTTGTTGATGAGAATGATACTTCTAAATATCAAGAAATTGATTATTATTTTCCCACACTAGATAATTATTTTTGCGATGCTGAAAGTCTAGTTAGTTTTGAATTTTGCGAATATATTAGTGAAGAAAGCGAAAATATTAATGAAGAAGGTGAACATAGTTTTCAAAATCGGGAAAGTGGAGATAGCAATACTATTAACAAGTACAAACGTTATGATTATAAAAAGGGAGAATATGTTCTTATGGTGAATGATGATTCGTTAACTATTCCAGTTTTTGGATTGACGCACATAGATCGGTCTATTTATCATATATTATCATTGACCTCGTGTGTGACTCATTTAGGCGGAAATTTATTTTCACTAGTTTCATCGTACGCATACAGAAACTATAAAGATATACGTGTTGCGCATGTCCGGGTGTGTATCTTTGAAGCTTCGTTTATCGAGTTATCAGATGGAGTGAAGTTAAAAGACCGTTATGTTGTTGCACACAATGTAAGAGAATCCAAGTGGATTGAACCTGAAACGGAGAGTCTTATCGGATGGTAATATTTCCATTACATTCTTCTTCAATAATTGGTTTCGCGTTTTTTAGCATTTGAGCTTTGGAAAATCAAATCTTAATAAGATATATGTTACCTAAAGTATTGTTGACTGACTTGGATTATGGATTCTAGCTCAATTACATGTCCTAATTTAATTTGGAATGTGTGATGGGGTTGACCTCCTTGTTCATCTTTTGTATCTCATATGAAACAATCCTATTAGCATTAATGTTCCACTTTTTTGCATTGATACTTGAATTTCTCACGTTTTTATTTACTTTCTTGTAGGTGCAAAGTTCCAAATGATGGACGTCAAAGCCAATTTCGTCGACCTCGTAAGTTTAGTTGCTCGGTTTATGCCTAACACTAAAATTCATTCATTTTGCAATGAGTTGGATTTTTTATATAAAAAATAATAATATATATTGTTTAGCTTTTTAAAAATAAATGTTTTTACTTGTTTTAAGGATATACTTTATTCACATATAAGATAAAAAAACAAGTTAATCTTAATGACCATTGTTTGTTCTAGCTATATATTAATGATGAGTTCACTTTTCACAGAGTTGCAGTATGGAAAGAAATCAAGTGGCTATCCTGATTATGTTGCTGGTAGAATAATAGAAAAAGAGAATACTTTCCACCGTTATGTGCGTCGGGTGAATCTTCCTCAGCAATAATTTCAGAATCGGAATCGTGAGAGTTTTTAGGGCTGTGAAGGTTTTTCTTATATGATTGTGTTTCGCAAGTGAATTTGAATGCCATGCAGATGTCCTGTGATGACATTAAGGCATTGATGAAAATATTTGTATTGACTGATCATTAATCTTTGTTATTTATTTATTGATCAACACATTAATAGCTAAGACGTCGTTGTCTCGAAAGGTTTTATTTATTCAACACATTAATTTTATATACTGCCTCTTTCTTTTTTGAAATAGTACCATTTGTTTTAATGGAAATCATGTTTCTGAAAATATTGGGCAGTTCATGGCTGAAATTTATTGCAAGCATGCTGGCACGACGAATAAAAGTATTTGTTACAAGTATAATCTTCTATATGGTTTCATATAGCCGATCCCGAATTGTCAAGATTTCGTCCAGATTAGATGTCGGTGAATTTTCAAAATTACGTAGTCAGCAACAGTTGTGAAGTATAGTGACATATTAACCATGGTCCATACTTTGTCGAAGCTCTTTGTCTTTGTGAAACACCGTTGATTGTTCCCATAACCTTTTCGTACTTATTTTTTTGAATATACCTTTAGGTACTTATATAATAATTTGAAGTTTTAAGCTAATAACTTAACGTGATCTGCTATTAAAGCTTCAATATTTACCCCATTCGATCGAGAGGCTTAATTAAACATCATTTCTCTGCATTCATCATCCATGCATGTGCAATATTATTGATATAAACTTTCATGTGTTCGTATCTGCTGATTGTATTCATTCATGATGGTATAATAAGAACAGTGATTAGTAAAAATGGACAAATAAAATGAAATAAAGATGGACAAAGGTTTCTTAATTCAGCATTGAGAAATACTGCAATCATTTTGACTCATTATTTATTGCTAGCTAGCTACACTTCATGCCCAGATGAAATTTCACACAGTACTGTGATTATGAAAATTGGAAATCAAGTAGACCATTTGCTATTAGAAGCTAGCTTGTAAAATTAATGTCGATGCATCGTTAGTAAATGCTGAACAATTGGCTGGTATCGGGGTTATTGTTAGAGACTCGAAAGGAGAAGTGGTAGATATTTGGAGTGCCTCTGTGAGAGCCTCGTCCGCCCTTATGGCTAAAACGTGTGGTCTACGTATGGCGTGTGTTCGAACTGTAGAACAAGATTGGCCCCTCTTGTCGTTTTTGAATCGGATAATTTGACATTGATATCGGTGTGTGTTAAGCCATCAACCCCGCCTCCATGGGAAATCGAAGCAATGGTGGAGGACATTAGAAAGTTAATTCGGAGCAAAACCTGGAGTCTTGAGTGGTGTCTGAGACTAAATAACAAGCTCGCCCATTGGATTGCTAATCATGCTAGGTCTCATGTACGAGTTTTAAGTATTTCCGAGACGCCCGACTTGTTGGCTCTTATTGCCTCTGATGTTAATTGAAACGTTTCTTCTTATCAAAAAATAAAATAAAAATAAAAATACTCGCACAACAATATCTACATTACGTGACAGTTATCACTAATTTTTACAGAAGTTGACAAATTCATTCAATAATATCCCCCTACCAAACTGGATTACAAAAATACGAAGTATATGAATAGGGTACATTATAATGGTCTGACTTTTAACTAAGAAGTTAAAAAATAAAATAAAAAGTTCTGACTTTTTATTTGATGAAGGAGTAGCTAGTATTGCCGTATAAATCAACTTTACATAAATCACTTGCCAACAAAATATGGACACGTCTTGTAAGTTGAACCTGGACAATCAACACAAAATATAATACTAGTACTATATTTTAAGTACTTATTTACACGTTGGTGATGTACAAAATAATTAAGCTAGTTATAATTGATGGCTTCAAATTAACACCGCAAAAAAAGACGCAATACAAGAATTGTTATTTTTTTTTATTACAAGCCTATTAGTTACAAGTTTTATGACATAATAGTTAATTTTTAACAGATTTATAAAATATTTTGACTCTTATAAAATCAACTATTGAAAATTGAAAATTGAAAATTGAACATTTGAACCAACCAAATTTCATTATTCCTCTTGGTTAGTAGTAGAAGTTGGAATCTAAAGTCAAAAGGCCGGTTGATGGATTTGGGGTTATTAGGTTCAACTACATTTGTCCTTTGGCAAAGCTATTAAACAATATCTAAAACTGAAAGTCTAGAAGAAAATTAGTAGTAATAAAAAGTTAAAAAAAAGGTATTGGATGAGAGTTTTTTTTATTGTTATTATTTACCACATCGTATTATTGATGTGGAAAGTGAGCCGGCTCGGACGTTTATTTGCACTTTTAGTTCCAATTCAAGACGGCTTTTTTATATTTAAGTACTTATGATCAATAAAAATACATAACATTCTTTAAAAAAAACAATTCAAGACGACTTTCAATATTTAATACCACCAATAAAAAAGGCATAACATTCTTTTTATTTTTTAAAATCTTGTTACACATACTCCATTTAAAAAATTCGAACAATTCACCTTTTTGGTATACCAATAATTATATAAATGACACAATGGTATAACAACTCATATAAACATGTGTCATGGACATGTCACTTTTTACTCAAATTTCTAAGCCTATATATATAGATATATATACAACACGTTTCAAACTAGAAAGCACGATATATACTTCGTAAATGTTGACATATCCGATACCGATACTCCTTAGATACGTCTCGTATACTTGTACCGGTAATGAAAACAAATATGAATATTAATATATGGTAAGGAAGCAAGTTTACTAAAAGTTTAAAAACGGACGTAGTCATTCTTTAATACAATTGAAAACGTTTTGATTTCGTTATATCTACCTGTACCGTTGTTTTCATTGAAAGTTGCTAAAATTTGCTTATTTGTGTCTTATTTCACTTGTACACAGGGTCGTGCGAAAAACGGAAAAAATCGAACTAAACCGATAACCGAACTGACAAAGACCGAAATTAAAAAATCGAAAAAAAATCGGATCGGTTTCGGTTTTCAATAAAACCGAACCGAAAAAGACCGAAATCAAAAAAACCCTAAAAAGACCTAAAATAACCGAAAAATAATCAAAACCGGAACGAAACGACAAAATAATAAGTAATATTATAAGAGTTGAAAGGTCAATAAAACGAAAACAAACTTTGATCAAATAAACCCCACAAAAAAGTCCAAACTCCAATACTACTATAAAGAAAAACTCATAAACACTAATTTTTTCCACAAATCCAACCCCATTTGTCTCCACATACATATAACCAAACCAATTTAAAGTTCTAAATCCACTTCAATTATTGGAAAATCATCCATAACACATACTATCCTTATTTCAAGCTTCAAAATGCTCAAAATCAAGACTAAAATGTGGGTCTTCTCTCACTAATTGTGTTATCCTAAAAAAGAACCCAAAAATTTATCATAATCATTTGTATGAAGAACAAAATGACCAACTTTTTAATTGTAGCTAATAAGCTCAAATTCCGTCTCCGTATGCTTTCTTTCTGGTTTGCCCCCACCACCCGTCCACCAGGTTCCGGTGAGCCGTAGATACATACATATATCATTGATCAATAGTTACCCACTTGCTTGAAACTTGAAAGATTGAATCTTGGTTGATTTATGTTATACATAGATACATATTATTGATCAATATGTACTTATGTGCTTGAAAAACCGAGTCGTTGATGAAATAGATAGGGGAATTATAGACAGAGCTTATAAGGGTATATTTCGTTGGTTGGCTTTTTCGGTTCCATACATAGATACATATCATTGCTTGTTAGGTACCTAAGTGCTTGAAAGATTGAATCTTTAAAAGAAGGGATTGTTTGATTGGTTAGCTTATTGGAATATTTAGTCCTCGTTGTGGTTCTTTGGTATATACGCGTAGAAGATAGCTCGGGATATACTTTAAGTGCATAAAGTAGCTCAAAAGACTCGATCTTTGGTAGATAGGCGATTGAGTTCTGGACATAGCTTATTAAGGGTTTGTCTGTTTGATTTTGTTATTGGAAGTTTCGGTTCTTATTCCCAAATTGAATTAATAGTTTGAAGATTTGGAGAAAGAGGACGCTAATAGACAACTTTGTTTTTGTGATGTTTTGAACTTCTCAAAAAAATAAATAGAGTTTTCTTTCGGGAATTTGGGTATTTTCTGGTTGGAAGTTGGGTAACTGTTTACCTAGTATTTCCTTATACCAAAAACTGTGTTGTGAAATCGTTTTTGGGTACCGTTATCATAATTCATTGAGAACTTTTGGAAACATCATAAACTAAAGAAATCCGCGACAAGAAATTTGGAAGCGTTTAGAAACATGATTAGTTCGGATTATGGGTTGGATTGTTTGGAAATGTTTGGGCCGAATTGGGGCAAGTTAGGGGATTTAACTGAAATTTGGAATGGTGATACAATGCCAAATTCACAATCTTTAGTATTGGATAATGAAAAAGATGAGATTGTGAAGGCTCCGTTGAGGGGTGGGAAGAGAAGTGAAGAGAAGACTGTGGCGGCTTTGAAGAGCCATAGCGAGGCGGAGAGGAGGAGGAGAGAGAGAATAAATGCACATCTCGATACACTTCGTGGACTGGTGCCTAATACTGAGAAGGTAACTTTTTTCGATTTTACTCTTACTAGATTTTTGATTAGTGTGAATAAGGTTTCTTAGTTCATTCAATTCTGCCAATATAAGGTATGGATTTATAAGTTTTGCTTTTGATATATAATATATTCAAGTCTTATAAGACTCGTTGCTATATTGTCCTTCATCTGAAACTGTCTCAGCAATCATAAATTTATTTGGTACCGTTGTTGATAACACTGTATGCATTCCCTTTGATGAGATTTGATAATTTTCTGGATTAGAGCTTGATATTGTTGAAGTTACTATTTAATCATCTATTTTCTGCTGAGCTTAATGCATATAAAACGGAGTAGTTGTTTTCAACTTGACGTTCTTTGGTTGTTTAAACTTTAACAAGTCAAATGGATAATAAAAATGTGTGACAAATTTAATTATGTAAGTATTAAAGTCAATGGCAGTTGAGAATTGACACTGTATGGACTAAAAAATATTAAGGGATTAATAGTCAGCCAGTTAGCGCAGTTTGGGCAGCATGAATAACCTTTTTTATTTGTACGCACCGTAACCTATTTTGTCCAAGAAAGTATCGTAAGCAGAAACTGATATTTTAAGTAAGAACATCCACAAATTTAATTAAGTATTGCATGCACTTACTTGCCATCTGTTTAGGTAGAGAGTTGACAAAATCAGTGTTGTTTAGGTAATAAATGTTGCAACTGTACTTTATGTTTGTTCATCTAGTGGTCCAATCGAAGTTGATTGTCATATTTTGTAAATAACATCTCAGTGTAACCCCATATATGTTCAATAAAAATACTACATAATTTGGTATTTCGGTGCCATTTGCATGAGTAATTCCGACACCGTATGGTACAATGTTTGGGTTTAAAACTAATATGCTGTCATTAGATTATTTCCAGACGATGGGATGTTATTTGTTCATCTTCTTGTTGAATTGAAGTTGATTTGGTTTTGTTTGTGTAAAGAATGTCTCAGACTAAATCCTTAATTTACTCAAAAAGGATACTGAAGGATTCCTTTCTAGGGTGCCATTTGCATAAGTTTTGTGTTACAATGTTTGTTTTTTGTACCACTATGTTGGTGTTTAAACTGTTTTCGAACAAATGGAATGTTGTTTTGGGTGAATTATGGGTGTAAATTTGTACTAGATTACAGTTCTACACTAAAAAGCTTTAGCTCATGTTTAATATACATGTCAACAGATGGACAAAGCCGCATTGCTTGCTGAGGTTATTAGTCAAGTAAAACAAATGAAAAAAACAGCAATCAAGTCAACGCAAGGTCTAATAATCCCTATGGACGATGAGGACGTTATAGTCAAACCACTCGAACAAAAAAATGGAACCTTTTCAATTAAAGCAAGTCTCAGTTGTGAATACAGACCCGAGCTTTTATCTGAAGTACGACAAACCCTTGATTCTCTTCATCTGAACATTGCAAACGCCGAAATGTCAACTCTTGAGAATTGGGTGAGGATCGAATTTGTTTTGTCTAATAAAAAAGATGTGATTTCAGGCAATGCCGAGGCATGCGAGGTCAGTGTCAAATCGGTTCATCGAGCTTTGAGTGGTATTTTGGAGAAAATGACAGCCTCGGCTGAGTATTCTCCTAGAACAACGCTTCCATATAAGAGACGGAAAATTTCCCATATCGATTCTACGAGCTCATCTTTGTAAGAGTAGAGATTGTGGTAACAGGTGGATGTTTGTCAATTAATTATAAAGGTTTGATAATTTTCATCTTGTGTAGGCGAAGTTGGGGAAATATTAAGACTTAACTTCTTATCGTAAGTGTACCGCGAGAGAGCGGGCATGTCGTGTGTATACTTCATATGGGGTGTGTGTGTGTGTGTGTGTATAAAAAAAGAACGTTGCCGTTGCGAGTAATGTTTCATATGGTAGACTCGATTATTTCTCGGGTATTGTTTACTCATGTTTAACTAAGTTTCTTTGTGATGAATCAGTGATGTATTTACTTTTGGAGTGTATACAATTAGTAATATGCAGTATACTAGTGTTTGAACTTTGAATTTCTGTGTGTTATATCGTGTGGATATTGAAGTTTTTACCATTCTTGGCTTCAAGTAATTTCTTATCTGGTCATGTGAAGAAAAGGAACCTGAAACTAATATTTGTTTCAAGATCAGCCCAAATCATTGTACGTATGAAATAAGCTGAAAGTCTGGAAAATTTGAAAATCAAGTTTTGTGTTTGTCATGCTGTTCATGTCTTATATTCGGCTCACATAATCATAATATCGTCGGGACTTTTAAATAATCAGAAAATTATGAATTTATTTACATTGATAATAATATTCCATAAAAATATGTGGAATTAAGCTACCCGTAACTTTAACTTGCACATTCATAAGTAAATTGTTTTCCCCTCTGATAACAATACAAGAAGAACTTATGTTATTTGACGTAAAAGACAATATTTTGTTTTTATACGACACGCTTCATAATTTTAATTTTTCAATGTTTTCTTTCCTTTCATGCAAGTTACCAATATTTTCACGAACAAAATTTAAAAAACACCCAAAAAAATTATATGATCAGGTGTAGAAAGGCGCCTGACGGGCCTTTCCTGAGATCCAAGCTTGAGCTGGACATGATGCTGCCTTTAGACTCTTAGATATTCACCACGTTTAGGCTATAATGGACTTATAATTTGGAACCGAAGTTTAACATCACTAAGAAACGTTAGGGTATGTTAATTAAAAATCAAGAAAAAGTATAGATGTAAATTGAAATAAAAGTGAAAGTATAGATTGTAAATTGAAAATTAAAGATAAGTATATGGCACCATGTTACAATAGTCAGGCACGTCTCTCTCTCTCTCTATTATATATATATATATATATATATATATAAATATATATTTATTTAAATGATTCCAAGGTTAGTTCACGACATAAAATTTATTCCTTTGGTAAAAAAAAATTTATTTTTTTTATCTTCAATTCAGTTTTGGGTTGTTTTTAGAATTGATATTAAATTTCTTAGAAAGTTGCATTTTTTTTTACTATAATTCTGTTGATACAGCTTGTCTTAATTCAGATTCATTGAAAAAAGATTATATGCTTAAATAATATATTGAATATTTTGAACCAGGTTTTAAATAGTTGATCACATGAATTAGAATTTACACCTTTGGTAATTTTTTTATTTTTTTTCTCTTTAATTCTGTTCTGGGTTGTTTTTAAATTTGATATTAAATTCCTATGAAAGTTACATTTTTTTACTTTAATTCTGTTGATACAGCTTGTTGTAATTCAGATTCATTAAAAAAAAAAAAAAAAAACTCAGATATTAAGTTATTTATTTTGAACCAGGTTTTAACTAGTTTATCACACTAATTAGAATTTACACCTTTGGTAATTTTTTTATTTTTTTCTCTTTAATTCTGTTCTGGGCTGTTTTTAGAATTGATATCAAATTTCTAAGAAAGTTAAATTTTTTATTCTAATTCTGTTGATACAGCTTGTTGTAATTCAGATTCATTTAAAAAAAAGTATAAACTAAAATATTATATTGAATATTTTGAACTAGTTGATCACACAATGACCATATCATTAGTTTTATTGGAACTGGGTTTTTATTTTTTACATTATTGGAGTACTAGTTTTTTTTTTTTTTTTGAGATTGAATTCTTAAGAAAGATACAATCTTTGTTCTAATTCTGTTGATACAGCTTGTTTGTATTTCAGATTCATTAAAAAAGTAATTATAAACTCAAATATTATATTGAATATTTTGAATCAGGTTTTAACTAGTTGATCACACAATGAGACCATATCATTAGTTTTTTCGGAACTGGATTTTATTTTTTATATTATTGGGCTACTAGTTTTTTGGGGGAGATAGAATTCTTAAGAGAGATAAAATCTTTGTTCAAATTCTGGTTATTCCTATTGTGGGTTTTTGTCTTTCTATTTTAAGCATTTACAACTTCTTGTAATTCAGATTTACTAAATGAATAAGCTTTTATTGATTTAAAATACATACTGAATATTTTGGAACAGGGATTTACTATAGCATATTGTGGCTAGATACAAGTCCTCAAATGTATTGTTGTTGATTACATATTATTCGGAAATTGAAAATACGTGCAACTTTGGATTTCACGAGACAACTAAAAAGACTTAAAGGGTAAATATGAGTACATCTATTGCGGGAGATGAGACAGGATCTGTATTACAATTTGCACCGTTTCAAAGTTCAGTTGACGAAGTTTTTTGGCATCGACTGTCTTCATTGAAACTCAATAAATTAGGAATCGATGAATCCCCTATTCCAGTTACTGGTATGCTCTCTATATGAACTTGCTAATATTTATGTACACAACAATGAAAAGTTATATAGTATTATGTGCAAATAGTGCACCATAATTTAGTATGTGCCTTTACATCTAGAGCACCATAATTTTCACAAATAGTGCATTACGCCATTACCTTACTTTATGTTCTAATGTAGTTTTGTGCTTTTGAATGTGAACTTGTATATAAGCTAAAGCTTATTTTGCAGTTGTTAACCATGTCTGCTTACATTTATAATTGATTAGATAGTCACCGCTAGAATAAGTTATCCATATAGCAGAAGCTTATTTTGCAGTTGTTAACCATGTCTGCTTACATTTGTGATCAGTTAAATAGTCATCGCTAGAATAAGTTATCCATATAGCTGACCTCAAGTATGGTTGATAAAGATTTAGAGCTTACTTTTGTAATCAACGTGTTAATAATTGTTATAAGAGATCCAATTTGGATGTTGAATGTTTTCAAGGAAATAAGAAAAGGCGAGAAATATAGATATAACTTGACCTTATGGATGATGTAAATTAATTTAAGGATGTAAATTATATTTGAGAAAAGTTGTTGACTGGAATTATATCTTTATCCCGTAGTAATTCTCCGCTTTATCACTAAGACAGCAAGACGCCTTCACATCTACAGAACCATAATTTTCACAAATATTGCATTACCTTACTTTACGTCATAATGTAGTATGTGCTTTTAAATGTGGACTTTTATACAAGCTGTAAGTTTATTTGCAGTTGTTAGCCATGTTTGCGGTTACATTTGAGATCAGTGAGATGTGGAGTCCTGTTAAAGTTTATTATAGTCGTATCTAAAATAAGTTATCCATATGGCTGACCGCAAGTATGGTTGATAAAAATTTAGAGCTTACTTTTGTAATCAACACAGGCTACTACATGTTATAACAGATCCAATTTGGAAGTTGAATGTCATCAAGGATCGAGAAATATAGTTAACTTTCCCTTATGGGTGATGTAAAATAATTTGAGAATGTAAATTATATTTGAGAAAAGTTGTTGACTGGAATCGTATCTTTATCCAGTAGTACTTCGCCGCTTTATCACTAAGACGGTAAGACACCTTTACAATTTACATATAGAGCACCATAATTTTCACAAGTAGTGCATTGCCTTATTTTACTTTTTAATGTAGTATGTGCTTTTGAATGTGAACTTATATATAAGCTGAAGCTTGTTTTGCCGTTGTTAGCCATGTTTGTGGCTACATTTGTGATCAGTTAGATGTGGAGTCCTATTAAAATTTGTTATAGTCATAACTAGAATAAGTTATCTATTAGGCTCTGTTTGGTAATAGATTTTCTGGGTAGTTTTTTAGATTTTTTATTTTAAAAATCACTGGGCGTTTGGACAGTAAGATAATTTAGCTTTTTAAAAGAAGATTTTTAGCCTAGAAAAGCTGTAAAGTTCAAAAATAAAATTCTGGATTTCGTTAGATGTTTTAAACAGCTTTTTTTAATCTGATTTTTGACCAGAAAATCTGTTACCAAATAGAGCCTTAGAGCTTACTTTTGCAATTGACGGGTTAATACTTGTTATAACAGGTCCAATTTGGAAGTTGAATGTCTTCAAGGAAATAAGAAAAAGCGAGAAATATAGATATAACTTGCCCTTATGGATGATGTGAATGAATTTGAATTTGAATTTGAAAATGTGAATTATATTGATGTTTTATTGCAGGTTTCTATGCTCCTTGCTCGCACTCTCAAGTATCAAATCATTTAACTCTTGTTTCTGAGTCTTTTCCACCTGAACCAAGTGTAGATTCTTCATTAATTCCAACTAGCAGTGGCAATAGAAACAGGTGTCCTGTCCCTGGTACTCTTTACAATACAAACACGTTAGAGGGTTTCTATGCCCTTGACAAACCAAGCTTGCTTAAAGCAGAGGCAAAAAAGGTTATTGTTTAACTTCATATTTTTGCTGGGTTAATTACAGTTTCGTATATTAAACTAATAGAAGATTTATACCCCAGCCTACGAAAATAGATGTTAATACACTAATATTACATTTCTTGGCGATTTTGTGCACCTGGTCATGTCCTGGCGACCAATAAGTTATAGAAATTATAGGTTGGGGTACTAATTAGGTAAGAAAACCAAATAACTTTCACACTATTCTATCATGTTTTTTTTTTACTTTGTAATCTATTCTAACACGTTATTTTATCTTAGCTTAAAAATAAGTATCATTTTTCCTATATATTCTGCAAAAACGAGAAAACTGTAGGTTGGGGTACTAGTAGCTAACTTTTGTAGGTTGGTGTGCAGAATCAAAACCTGAGAATATGTTGATGTGCAGAATATTTTGTGTATTACTTAGTGTGATTTCTTGATTAAATTAAATCATTTTTCTATTTACCAGATTTGGGAGGACATTCATTCTGGCAAAGCTGAGGAGGACAGTAGTTTGCTTTCGAGGTTTCTAATTATATCATTTGCCGATCTAAAAAAATGGAGTTTTCATTATTGGTTCGCTTTTCCAGCTCTTGTGCTTAACCCTCCTGCTATTTTAGCCGACTTAAGACCAGCATCTCAGTGCCTTAGCCTAGAAGAGGCTAATAATCTATCCACAGCTTGTAATGAGTGGCGAAATGCTAGCGCAAGTACAGGTATGATGTTTCTTATGTGAATTTTCTTGTTTTTTTTCGTCTCAAAAATCTGTGTTTTGCTTTCTTATCTAGGGTATTAATTAATACGCCTTAAATGCAGATGTGCCGTTTTTCATGGTCTCTATTGATTTGAATTCACATGTTGACATTAAGCGCTTGAAAGATTTGGAAACCTGTGAAAGTGATGGCCACAAGGTTTGTAACTTTGTCTACCTAGTTAACATTGTTTATGAAATTATTTTAGCAATTGTTAATTGGAAAAATAAAACAACTTTTTAATGCATTGTTCTGCTTTGGTATTACTTGCTTTTCTTCAAACGTGGCAGTATTTAGCAGTTTAGCACGATTCTATTTGGTGATTACATCTGGTATATGATAGTTTAAGCATGAAACTTGAATAGACAAAAATTAGTGTCGGTGGGTTGGAAGGAATTATGTATGTTAGAAGTTTGTGTGCCTTTTACGTAAAACTAAATTATTTATTTCTTGCAGTGTCTATTTGGGTTTTACGACCCTTGTAATCTTCCTAACAATCCTGGTTGGCCTCTTCGAAATTATGTCGCTTTCATTTCTTCGAAGTATAATCTCGAAAATATTACTTTCTTCTGTTATCGAGAAAGTCGTGGTTTTGCCGATCTTAATTTGTCCCTCATTGGTGAAGCTCGGGTATCAGTTTCACAAGGTATAACAGTTTTCTTATTGAAGTATCCATTCTTGTCTTCTTCTTTTTTGCGTTTTATGTTCTAAATAGTTGTGATTATATTTGTCTAGTATGGAAAGATCAACAGAGTATGCCGAATGCTGTCGGATGGGAATTAAATAGGGGGAAGAAGGTATCGAGATGTATTAGCCTTGCGAAATCCATGGATCCCACTAGGTATGTTTTGTAGCAAATGTCACTTTTTAGACAATAATTTTCTCGATTCTTTAGTGGTGAAGGGAAATTTTGATCACAGGTTAGCTGTATCAGCAGCAGATTTGAATCTGAAACTAATGAGGTGGCGGGCCTTGCCATCTTTGAACTTAAACATGTTATCGTCAACTAAGTGTCTTCTCTTAGGGGCGGGCACCCTTGGATGCCAGGTTGCTCGTATGCTTATGGTGAGTGAATATTAAGACTTTTTATCATTTACTGTGATTTTTCGTTTAATTCTTTCATGAATTTATAATCTAGTAATTAAAATGTATTCTTGAATTGCAGGCTTGGGGTGTTCGGAAAATTACGCTAGTTGACAGTGGCAAAGTGGCAATGTCTAATCCTCTGAGACAATCTCTTTATACTTTAGACGACTGCCTTAATGGCGGTGAATTCAAAGCTACGGCTGCAGTAAAAAGTCTCAAGAGAATATTTCCTGCCGTGGTATAAACTATATTATCCGCTATAAACGACATTGATTTGCTTTAAAAATAAAAATTGCCTTAATTAACAGACTTGTGATTTTTGGTTTTTCAGGAAGCCGAAGGTGTTGTGATGGCTATTCCAATGCCTGGTCATCCAGTGACTAGTCAAGAAGAGAAATGTGTGTTAGATGATTGCAAACACCTGTTTGACCTAATAAATTCTCACGATGCTGTTTTTTTATTAACGGATACTAGGGAGAGTCGATGGCTTCCTACTCTTCTTTGTGCTGATGCTAACAAGGTTTGTTCTCTCTTCTTTTAAGCTTATCTTAGTTAAGTAAGAAACAGGCACATTCTATATTGCAACAACTCCCTTGGTCCCCTTTGTTTTATATATCAACTAAATCAAAATTGGGTTTATTATAGTTTTGTATATAAACACGTCATTATATATTGATTTTGTACCTCAATTTACAAAAATAAGGAATTCCTCCACTAACATTACATTTCTGGACAATCTAGTAGACCTAGTGTACAAATAGAAAGGAAGAATCATAAGTTGGGGAATTTTGAGAACGACTCCTTTTTGTTTTTCCCATGTCGTCCACCCCGTTTTTTCTGTTTTAATCCCCAGTTAATGTTTCTTTTCCATGTAGTGTGCAAAAAACTAAAAAGTAAAAATAGGTTAGGGTACTAATTGCGACAAATATGATTGTATGTAAGTGTTCAAAACTGTTATTAACCGTTGTCTAAATTCTTGTGTACTTTAAACTCCAGATTACTATTACCGCAGCTTTAGGATTCGACAGCTTCTTGGTGATGCGGCATGGGGCTGGTCCTCTTATCACAAACTATGACTCTACACCTGATATTAACTCTTTATCTTTTGAGATGGAAAACATCTCTGTCACAGATGATGATCTTAGAGGGAAAAGATTGGGTTGTTACTTTTGCAATGACGTGGTTGCCCCTATTGACGTAAGTTTTCTTTAGTTATATAATTTCCTCATGTTCTCTGTAAATATATGAATGTATTATTATTATATTTTTACAATTTTTCAGTCGACTGCTAATCGTACTTTGGATCAACAATGCACCGTCACACGCCCTGGCCTTGCTCCAATTGCATCGGCTCTGGCTGTTGAACTGTTAGTGGGGATCTTGCATCACCCTGATGGGTAAGTTTTATGGAAGGATAATAAAAGCATAAAAGTTTAAGATTGGATTGACCCACAAGGTGTTTGATTACAGCTTTTACTTTTGAGTTTTAACTTTTCTGCTTAAGAATCGGACTGAACTTGGTTGACCCGCTTTATATCTCGGAATTTTTTGTTTTTTTGCTTTGAGCTGGTTGAACACAGCTTTTATCTTGACGTCAACAAATTTAGCTTATTTGCTTAAAAGATACAATCAAACAACCCCTCGGATAAAGAATTATTGGTATCTTTATGTTAGGACGGCAACATGATAATTATAAGTTGAAAAGGACGAAATAATTCCGCATGCCATTAAAATTACTATTTTCAATCCCTGTTAATAAACGCAAAATGGTAAACACATAAGGGTTTGAAAGGAAGACTCTTTACATGAATGTGAGGTTCGTTCCCATACTTATATGTTCACATTCTTCATCTGTTTTTACAGATAGTACTTATAAATGTAGCGCAGAGCCATTTGTATGTCAATTCTACTTGAGCTGTGCTAAAGCAACATAAGAATTGAGCATAACGCCGCACCTAAACAAACCATTTCAAATTCAATACTACACTGACAAAATTCAAATTATCATTTCTTAGAAGGAATATTTTTTTTTTACTTGAATGTGAGGTTTTTTGCGTTTGAATATACATTAAATTTTTTCTCTACAGATTACAAGCGAAAGAGTTTTTTTTTTTTTTTACTTGAATGTGAGGTTCTTTGCATTTGAATGTTCATTAAAATTTTCCTCTACAGAATACAAGCGAAAGAGTTTGTTTTTTAATTGAATGTGAGGTTCTTTGCATTTGAATGTTCATTAAATTTTTGCTCTACAAAATACAAGCGAAATATTTTTTTTTTTACTTGAATGTGAGGTTCTTTATATTTGAATGTTCATTAAAATTTTCCTCTACAGAATACATTAGGTGAATGCGCGGTTCTTTGCATTTGAATGTTTGTTAAATTTTTCTCTACAGAATACAAGCGAAAGCCGAGTTTGCAAATTCTACCGATACTGGGACCATTGAGCAACCTCTCGGGATTCTACCACACCAAGTCCGAGGATCTCTCTCACAATTTTCTCAAATGTCACTTGTCGGACACTCCTCAAACAGCTGTACTGCTTGTTGCTCAATTGTAAGTTCACAAAATATCTATTTAGGGGACATTAATTGCATATATATACGTGTATTGATGTAGTGTTGTATACGTGCATCTTAATTTAAGAATTTTAATCGTTTTTGGCTGCAGGTTGTGTCTGAATATCGAAAACGAGGGATGGATTTTGTTCTTGAGGCAATTAATCATCCGACGTATCTGGAGGATTTGACAGGATTGACTGAGCTAATGAAGTCTGCTAATTCTTTTGAGCTGGATTGGGATGATGAGTTAGATAATGAAAATAATGATGATTGTGTTCAAATATGAGATTATTATTTTGTAATCTTATTAACTTTAGTACTAGTAAATATTGCGAAAAATATTGACCCACCCATTCCACTTGTACAAATTTAACAGGAAATTACTGTGAATTCATATTTTTACCAATTTACCCATCTTTTGTCTTCGTAGATAATGGTCTCAAGATAGTTCATGGAATTGATGATGACAAAAAATAGTTAATAATCTTTAGGTTTGCGTATAACAAAATTTTCGAACGATCGCGACATGGTTTTTTCTTTTCTTTATAAGTTAAACCATGAATGTCATTGTCCAAAGTTCTTTTCAATCAACCGTTTTAACTTCTTTGCACATAAGCTTAGTTTTCTAATTTTGTTAGGCTACACAACATTCAGAATAAGCAGGACTGATGCATACTTTTGTTGACTGATATCTACTTTATTATCATTTTCGTTTCATTTAGTTTTTGAGTTTTTCGATATCGTTTTATTTCGTTTAGTAATGAACGAAAATGAAACGAACTTTTAACAAAACGAACACAAAAAATTTTACAAAATTTTCACCTCATTCACAGCCATATTAGTTTGTAAGTAACTTAATAAATCTAAATTTCTTACTTGAACCACTATATTACGCGTAATCATATTTACATATCATCTTATATATTTTTATATAATGAGTTTTAAATTCGTATTACTAATGTTTTTTACTATACAATTATTGATATAAACACACACATGTATGTATTTATATATATTATATTAGACGAAAACGAAATTTAACGAAACGAACAGAGCTATGATCATTATCATCTCGTTTACTAAACGAAATGTATATTTTATTTCATTACCATTTCATTTCGTAATGAACGACAACGGGACATGCTATTAACAAAACGAAAACGATATTTTTCATGAAATTTTTGCCAAATTCACAGCGTCCAATGGAGCCAAACGAAATTTTTTTTAAGCACTGGGAAATTTATTTTTGCAAAAGGAAATAGAAAAACGGTGGAACAAGAAATTTTAGAGAAAACAAAAAGTTTCCTCTTGTTTATTCATTTTCAAGCCGAGGCTATACAAAAGCCTAAAATAATTATGGTATTAGGCAAAGATAATAGTGTTAGTGGCAGCCTAATTGTAGGGGACAATCCAATAGCACCTAATATATGACTAATTTTAATTTGACTGTTCAAGTTTGATCAACTAGCTTTAATTTCTCAACAATGCTAATAAGCCAGGTAGAATCAATTACTCTCAACACAACAGTCGTTAATGTAAATTTAGAATTTTAAAATTTTATTTTCATCCCGAAATTTAAGAGGATGCTATTCGGTTATATATTTAAATATTTTTAATTAATATTTAAGTTTAGAGTAGTCTCAAATAAAGTTTTATAATATTATATTTGACTTTTTATTTTATTGAATCGTCAAATAAAATATATTAAAATCATTAAAATTTTAAATATTTTTAATTAATATTTAAGTTTATGGTAGTCTCAACTAGGGTTCCATAAATATTATATTTGGGATTTTATTTTGTTGAATAGTTAGATAAAATATATTAAAATCATCAAAATTTTAAATATTTTAAATTAATATTTAAGTTTAGGCTAGTCTCAACTAGGATTTCATAAATATTATATTTGAGATTTTATTTTTGTTTTGATTGAGTGTCAAAAGAATTCTAAAGATTACATAAATGACTGTCCGGTAATCACTCTGTTTGAGCCAATCTCGCTCTATAGCGTTAGTGTTAATTTCTTGCCCTTAAAAGACCTAAAAATTCAGTGGGATGTACAAGAGGACCTAGCTATGATATTTTCTTCCATGATTAATCTAATAATTAATAGTAATTGTCATTTAACAATCAATGGAGTTTTACAGAAAATCTTAGTACTGATTCAGTGATTCATATTATCTGAGCTGTTCAAACTAACACGATTATTTATATGTTATAGCTAGTGTGTTATATTAGTAATGTAGTCATTGGTTACAAGTACCACTACAATAAACTGCCTATTTATACATATATATATATATAAAGCATGCAATAATTTAAAAGGCTTATGTAGTTTGTATAGTGGAATGTCCATATTATATCCATTTTCATTTATCCCTCGTGTTTCATGTCACAATTTTTTGGTTGTGATAGTGCACCATTTTCGCACACCTTCAAAACTATTGCTTAATGCTTATTAATCAACACTGATGGCTAAAGATGCCTAATTTCTATTGGGTCTTAGGTCAATTTTTGTGTATTAATTATTATTAACCAGCATCTCTAATGGAAAATTAAAGAAACTCCATATATTTTAGCGTGCAGGTAGGGCTAGAATTAAGAGGATTTGTGTTCTCGCCGAGTCTAATATATTGTTTATGAGATAATCAAAATAATAATTTAATTACCACTTTATGTGACTTAAGCAAGAGCCAAGACCCAAATTATAACAATATTTCGAATATTCCTTCTTACTCTAATAATACAAGATAACAAGAAATTAAGGAGTTTATACATGTACACCTGATAAAATTGCAAGTTCTCAATACCAATAATTGGTCATTGCATACTATTAGTAGTCATGATCATTGGCAAAATGAAAGGTTCAAGCAATTTTAATAGGACCAAACAGCTGTTTGCTATGCAATGTGAGTTAAAAATAAAAATAAAATTAACCTGATTCCTATGTGATTTATATATTATCAAAAAACTGGATCTGTTTTATGGAGTACTGTATTATTTAGTGAAAGAATTGCTGAAGTAATTCTTAATTAGATTATTTAACCCAAGTTTCAAGACATCTCCATCAGTACTTGTCCAGCTGCCTTACGGACTTACGGGCACAATCACATTTAATTAGTTTAAATCGTACGATTAACCCGATTTAAGTTGAATTACATTAAAGGTCTCAAATTCTTGTCCAAATTTACAGTTGGTTCACAAACTTTCGGTTCGAACACGATTAGAAGAACTAGAAGAACATTACCAAAATGGGAGTATGATACACTCATACACGAACAATATTTTTTCTCAACTCTTTTTCACCCAAAATCCTTACTGTACCTACTTCATTGGATTGATATGGGGATTTTTGTGTTTTTTTACTACTTCATTTCATTTTTGTACCCTTAATAACAAAAGTAACTAAATATTATGTTTAGTACCATTTACTTGAATAATATCACGGCTATATTCTTTTGCATTAATTGTTAAATAAAATGAGTGACAAAAATACTAAAATTCACATTTATCTAACGTAAATGCCTAAATGGATGATGCGACAGTATAATGTTTCATCCAATAATTTACGGTAGGATATATATAAAACTATGAGATTAATAAAGTAAATTAGATACTAATAAATATTTATAGTAGATGGTATTAAACCGAAACGAAATGACATTTAAATTAGAACAAAAATATTAAAAAAAAACCTTATTAGTATGCTACCACATAAGCTAGTCAAATTATGGATACGATTAGCAATGCCAATCAATAGGCCAAATACTAATACATGACTAAAACATTTAGTTGATCATTGTTAAATCACGTATACCTTACCATTAAAAGACCTCGTAATGGTAATGATGAATATCTGTTTATAAACTACAGACTCGATTATTATCTAGACGATGTGTGATAATTACTCTAACACTCTCCCTCGCTCGTGACCCGACATTTCAAGGGTCCTACGAGCGGACATATTAAATGGGTGGAGGTGAGGCCAACATCACTAGGCCCGCTCTGATACCATGTTAAACCACATATATCTTACCATTAAAAGGTCTCGTAATGGTAAGTATGGATATCTGTTTATAAAATCATAATACATTACTCATCCACCTCATAAGCTCACATGACTAAAACATTAAGCATCTTATTCATAATTATATTACTCCATTTTACAGAAATATTATATAAGTATATATTACTCCACTAGTGAAAGTTGCAGACTCTCATGTGATATAATTTTACATCAAATTCCTCTTTCTTCTTGTCTTGATCGAACCCATCATATTCCTCACCCCTTTTTTCTATCTCTTTTAGTCAGGTAACGTAAGACTTTTTGTTCAAATTTCAGCCAAACAAAGTCAAAATAGTTGACATAAATATTATTACTCTCTTGTATTTAATCTTGTAACATGCCAAGCTCTTCTTCTTGGTTCCTTTCTTACACTAAGCTAATATTCTTTACAAAAATCCAACGTCTCCTGAAAAACTAAAAACCTAGCAAGAAATTATCACCACCGTTGGATCACAGCATGGGAGTTGATCAAAGGGTAGAGATAGGTTTTGATAGAGTGGTGGTACAAAAGGCCGTAAAGAAGCTTCATTTCGGGTGTTGGGAGGAGAGGGAAGAGGCGGCGGAGGAGATAAGGCGGTTTGCGAAGGAGAGAGAAGATACGAGGAAGCTGCTGGCGGACCTTGGGGTGGTGCCGCCTCTGGTGGTGATGGCGGGTAATGGTCGGAGCGAGGTGGCTATACAAGCCTTGGTCGAACTTTCTAATGGAAACTACACGTAAGTATATTTCATTATGACAGTTCTACAATTTGCAATAAAAATGATCATTTTTTTTTCTTTACAATATTATTAGCATTTTATATTTATGAAATAAATCACTTTTCCTATAATTTTTATTTTTTATTTTTGTTTTGCATTCTGTTTTCTCTATCTCAATTATCTCTCTCATTGTGTAATTAATCAAGGAGATAGAAGTAGTGATCAACCAACTTAATTCTTTCTTTATGAGCAAAAATTCGACTAACTCAAATTTAAGGGAAGTTTTAAGAAAACTATTGGTGATACAAATTTAAATATATTTTGATGAAATTCCTCAAAATTTAATGATAAACAGGTTTATATATATAACGTTTCATGGATAATATGTTCTTGCTAGCTTTATAGTTTCCAAAACTTAACTTCTACAAATTAGATCCTACAATTTATAATTCTGTTCATAGCTATTTTAAAGCTAATTTGGTCTCATGAGGGCACGGTATTATAGTTGTAATTTTGTTATGAAGTGGTGTTTAAAGAATAGAGACTATGTGAAGTAGTCCCCCCAATCCTTGTGTAATTTAATTAATTAAATGAACCGAATTTTTATTGGTAGACGTGGTAAATTCAATATTACCATTTTGTTTGTTCACAAATTGGAGAACGATTATATCAACTGCACAAGTCTTATTCTGTTACTGCACTTGTTTTGTGTTTTAAAACACATAACCTCCAAAAGATAAATAAAAAATATTGCAGGAATTGTTTTCTCAATTTATATCCAAACACTAATGAGTTTGCCTCTTTTAATTTAATTCCTCTTTGTTTCCAAAATGAAATATGTTTGTTGTGTCGACCCAATTAGGCAAGTCATAATTGTCCCATCCCAATCAGGTTGATTGTAGATTATTTAACTGAATAACCGGGAAGTTTAACATATAGCTACATTTAACATTTTAATTGTGTATCCTCAAATTTTAGTTCTGATTATGAATTAAAATTGAAGAAATTTATGACATTATAGTAATTAAAATTTGAAAGTGGGAGGTATCAGCTGTGTCAAATACATTTTGGACATGTAACAAACTAAGTAGAGAAGTGGAACCTGACCAAATTAAACATGGTAGGAACACAGTGGCCACTGTTGACTTTTTTTTTTATTTATAGGAAAAATATTTCCACAAAATCTAAAATTTAATCAATGTCCTCATATTTGACTATGAAGTTGATTCCAAATCGCAAGTCATAATAATTAAGAATGTACTGTACAATATATATCACATGAATCACAAAAAAAAAAAAAAAAAAAAAAACTTTACTTTTGGTGATACTGTCACTTGTAAAAATTAATGAACTTATCAACCAGAAATTTTATGAAGAAAAGCCACGACAAATTTATAATTTATAATTTATAACCTTATCGTTTGTGATTTTCTTCGTCTATGTAAACCAAATTGGTTGACCTTAAACAAAATAAAATAAAAAATACAGCATATTGTTGACGTTTTCCAATCATAAATGCTTTATTTTTTCCTCGAAGTGGTTAATGTAGGACCTTGTATATATGGGTAGTTTTCCACATTATTGTTTTGATGATCACTCTAAACAACTTAATTTAGCATCTACCAAGTAGTCCAAGCAATGACCTGGTTATTCTTGAAATCAACTACAAGTCTACAACCATATGCTTATATTTTAAGGGTTTTTTTTGGTACATCGGAAATTCATTATTTTTTTCCGTACTTGTCTTTGCAGAAACAAGGTATTAATATTAGAGGCAGGATTGCTATCAAAATTACCGAAAAGCGTAAGTGATTCAAGCGAATCCACGAGGCGTGGTTTATGTAAATTGCTATCGTCCATATCATCTTTAGCTAATACCCAGATCCCCGTAACTTCATTCGAAATTCTCCCATTTTTACTAGCCATTCTAGAATCTAATTCAAGCAATGAAACCAAAAGCTTATGCTTAGACACATTACTCAATCTCTCAACTATGTTAAACCAAAGCGGAAAATTAGTCACAGATAATGTGATACAAACCTTACTAAACATATCATCTATTAAACAAACATCCGAAAAATCCTTAGCAATATTAGCAAATTTAGTGCTGACATTACAAGGAAAAAAAGCTTTGGAGAACCATCCGATGATACCCGAGAGCTTAATAGAGATTTTAACATGGGAAGAAGAAATGAAGTGTCAAGAACTCTCGGTCTATATATTAATGATTTTGGCTCACCAAAGCTCAACTCAAAGGAAAAAAATGGCCACCTCTGGGATCACAACTGTTCTGGTTGAGGTGGCGTTATTGGGTAGTACACTAGCTCAAAAAAGGGCGTTAAAACTTTTACAATGGTTTAAAGATGAACGAGTAAGTAAAGTGGGGCCCCATTCAGGGCCACAAACGAGGCGATTAGCGATAGGATCACCGTTGAATGAGAGACAAGCTAGTGAAGGGAAGAAGATGATGAAGAGATTAGTGACGCAAAGTTTATATAAGAACTTGGACATAATTACTCGAAGAGCAAACTACGATGAGGATTCTACAAATTCGTCTAAGTTCTTGATTTTAAGTTCAAGTTCCAAGAGCTTATAACCTTATTGATATAGTTCAAAAAGAGAAAACAGTTGGAAAATACAGAGGAAAACAATGTTCTTATAAGGTAGAGTTTATAAGTAATTAAGAACATCAAGTATGTAGCTTGATACATATGTTCCTTCCTCTATTTAAAGTGGACATTTTGTGCATTTACTTCATTAGTTGTAAAAGAACAACCAGTTTTTTTCTTTTGCTGGGACTGTAAATTAAACACTATTTTCTGCAAATAATACGAGTTGTAAATTTACATTTTCCATTTTGTATTGTTTCTTTATGAGTTGGAGACTGGTGTGACTCCTAAATATTAGTGCTTGCATGGTCTCCCAGTCTCTATATTTGTTTACCTTTCTATAACATTGGGCATGAAATACGAAAGATACCCTCGAAATCTAACACATAAAAAAGAAAATTTGTCACTCTATAATGTAACTTGGGAAAAGTTATTTCTATTAGAGTAACCAAGCTGATAAAAATAGCCTCTCAATTAGTCTAGCTCATGTCTTTAGTTATCTCTGATTCAATCGATAGAATTTTTTCGAAATAAATCTTGAATTTGCTTGCGATCATTATAAAGATCTAAACAAATAGTGTCTTTGGTTACAGCTTGCTAGTAGATATAAAAGATCGAATAGGTGAATCGGCCACCAATTCTGGTGTATACGTTGTAACTGCCATATCTACTTTACGATCATGGCTATGCTTGAGTCCTTAGAGAAATATAAGCTAGCATGAAATGTTTAATGATTAGTAAACTGCCTTAACATATCTAATTAGCTTGCTTTCCTCTTAAGACTATGTCAAGTTTGTAGAATTAAAAAGTTTTGTGAAAAACACAACATAATTTTGTAAATATACTTACTCCTCTTGAGTTGTTCACATTTGATAAAGCTGAGTTTTATGGACTTTGTAACGGTTAGAAAGAGATATACTGATTATATGGGCTAACAACATGTTTATGGGAGATACACTTGGTAATATGGTGTGATTTTTTTCTTTCTATTATTCTTTGTAATTATATGAAAAAAGAGAAATGATAGATTTAATGGTAAGACTTTTTTTCTAATAAAGCCTCTACCATCTTACAAATTTATTTTATTATCAAATTCTAATTCAAACATTAATGGAGCAGGGGCAGAACCAGAATCATTTTTTTAGGACCGTGGTGTAAAAAATATGTCAAATATAAGATAAAATAAATATGAAGTTAAGAAAAAAAGTATTGGGCAACAAAATAATTTGTTTAGTAATCTTGTTTGAAAAAAATACAATGGTCATTTACGAAATTTGGTAATTTCAAAGTAAAAAAAAGAAAATCTTAGAAAAAAACAGCTAACTTGATTTGAATTTCTAAATTCTCACTACCTTAAAGTTAATTTTACCACTACACCAACAACTCTTTTCTTTACTTAGAGGCGACCATCAATTTATATATCTTAGAAAATTTTAAATTACACATAAAAAATTAAAAATAAAAAAAATCACCGTCGGGGTGGTCACGACCACCCCGAGCCACCCCATGGGTCCGCCGCTGTAACTGGGTCTTAAAGGACCATGCACTGGGGATATAGGGTTCAAACAAGGTTTTTGACTTTTGATACTAGTTTTTTTTTTTTTTTTTTTGCCTTTCATGTACGGTAAGAACATCAATATATACGTCTGTTTGTGCAAAATAGTCAAGATATAGCTCGATGAACCACATGTGTTATGTAATTTAAGATTTCAAAAATTGTCTTGGTATCTAGTATATATAGTAGCTGCAGTGTTTGTGTTTTGAGATTTCAAATCTTTCTTTTTTATATATAGTTTAGGCATTTTGGGTTGTTTGTAACTCACAAGGTTTGAAAGTTGTACATATGTTTTATGTCAATATAATTTTCTGTATAAGGAGTAAAATCTCTTAATATGTTGAAAAAACATATTTCCGAAGTTCCGAGTGTAGTTATGCATTTTCAGTTACAACTACAGTTGTAACCACAGTTGCAACTGACGAATATAATGAAGTTAATAAAAAACTTTGAACACGAGATGTTTTTAAACGGAGTTCGACATGATCAACTTGTCTACATCTCCGGAGCCCTCACTCAGTATTTATTGATATTGAAAGGAACAATGATAAGACTCGAGAATTACAATAACATGACTCTCTCATGTATATGCTTATATTACAATCTCTAACTCACAACTATCAATTTCTAATGGCATCCCGCCACGATCTTTTTAAGTTTGTTTCTCTCTCATGTACAACGGGTGTTGTTGATCTATAATATCAGTATATCTATATTGTATTCAACACACAAAATACTAAAGTCTAATAGACTTTATATATATGCCATTTACAAAAGATCATAACTTGATCATTAAGGAAAATATTTCTTTTATCTTCTTTCCTTTCCTGATTTGGAAATCTTCAAATATATATCTTTTAGTTAATTAGTCTTTATTTTCTAACAAATCAGATCTTGTTTAATTCGAAATTATACATATTTTTAATTTAATTGTGTTCAAGATATCTCTAAAAGATTTTTCCTTTTTTTTTGTTGTTGTTAATGTTTCCTTACTTGATAAGGAGTCTTCCTTTTAAGTCTTCTATTCCAATAAGAAAAAATCTTCAATATATTCATTCTATTATTTAGAGATGGCTTCAAACCATCTAAACTTATTCAACACGTTTTGATTCTTCTAGAATATATTTAACCGAATATTACAGAATCTGTCCAGCATAGTCAGTTCCAACTGCGGTTGCAACTGAGGTTTCAACTGAATGCACTATTTGAACTTAATCGTTACATAATAGATGTCTATATATTGAGAGTTTATTATGAATATATAAAACTATATTTTCTAATATGATGACAAAAAATATGTCATTAGAATCTCGGATCTAAGACCTAAGGATATGCAGAACCCAAAATGTGACTACTAGTGCTCAAATAATGAACATTGAGCAGCTCAGATGATATATGGCAATATAGCTATTAGTTAACTATTATTGTTCACTATTTTTAGTAATTTGTTTTGCATTGTGAGTTATAGATACTCCTTGTCTTAAAGGTTATGCACCTGGTAACTGAGTCAAGTATTGAAGAAGATTATGAGAAAAAATGAGTGGATCAGTTGCTTGAAAATGGTGTCTATGAGGTCAAAACATGGATATTTAAAGTAGTTTTTGTCATGAAAAACAAAAGGAAACTCAAGATTGGTTACTGATGGAAAGCTAAACAAAGCTACAGATTGGTTACCGATCGAAGCTAAACAGTCTGATTACATAAGAGACATAAGTTGCAGCTGCTCAAGTGTTGCTTTGAGTGCTGTTAATAAATTTTGAACCTCCGCACTTGGTGATTGTCCTGGTTTTAGCCCATAATCATACGACTTATCACTTAAAAAGTATAATAACGCGCGGTGTGGTTTTTGTTCATCCTAGCTAGTTAATTTATAACTGAGACAGTCACATAATTTCTGAATAGTGACTTCATTTGGTGTTTATTGTCATGTAAAGCTCCTCAGCTAGCATGACTATCATCATTCCCGTTGGAGAGAAAACCGACCGTCATTGTGGTATTCTTTTTGATTTCCTTCATTACAGAATCGATTTTTTTTTCTAGTATATCGACAGAAAAAGACCCGGGAAGGAGCTATTTAGGGCGGGATTCACCCAAATGAGAATCACTATATATCCTACATTTTCTAATAAACAAATTTCTTATCGTAATCTGGTAAAATTTAAAAAGTATCATGATAATCAAAGAATACAAAGGAAGGTAGAAAATCTCTATTCGTACCCTATTTCTTATTCTCTTATATATCTAAGTATTTCCAACTTTGGTTCATCGCTCGTAAAAGGCAACAAGAATATGTGTAGATGAAGACATGTTCCGTAGCGCTTCAAGTTTTCTAGGTTATGTAAACGATGATTTTAAATAAATGATGATCAAGTAATCGTTTGTCCGTTTGTCGGATTAATGACGGCTCCCCCGTTATGGACCATATATAGAGGAAGATGCTTAATATTAGGTCACCAACTAGCATAAGAAAAAATTGCGCGTTTAATTCTAATTAGGTCACCGATAAGATGAAAATATGAGCGACGATCCGGGCTCGTTACATTAAATTCACATGACTTATAGCTAAATAATTTTAATTTCATTAATGACGACCACCGTCGACAAAATTGGTGTATCCACTGTGATATATAAAGCCACTTCCTTACTTTGAATTCTTAAGTTGATAAATTAAAACCTAAACAATCAAATTTATCCATATTATATTTTACACAACCATACAAATATTTAAAAACCTTATTTAAATACAAGAATGAGACTTCAAACCGAAAAGTTTCTCAGTTCTCAAACTAAAGTTTATATCTAATTGATTCCCCTGATCATCTAGTTTCAGAGTTAATTTTTATTTTTTTTAAAAAAAAAAACAGCAAACCTTTTATTAATCATAGAGTAACAACTCGTGAGCTAAGCCCTCACGATGACTAACATCTAAATCCTTGAACATTAAATCCAAAAACACAAGCAAGGCATATACCTGCTTTTACTAAAAAACATAGCTTTTAAAAGAAAAGGAGAATAAAATTCAGCACATGGCAAGAATCTTCATTCTTCTTCAGCAACGAACCATTACTTAATTTTTCGAAAGAAAACAGCCAAGGGATGATTCAATACTTCAAGGCCTGTCTCTGAATTACGTAGGAAACTTCATTCCTTCAGCAACCTTCTCGCAAGAACCTTCATTCTTATTCAGCAACTCTCTTCTAATGAACTATGATTTTCATATCCAACTTCAAGGCACCAGCCAAGGGATGTATCACTTCAAGGCTTTTCTCTTGAATACACAAAAACCTTCAGTCTTTTCTTATCATCTGTTATAAGAGAAAACAGAGCCTAAAAGCCACAAAGGCTATTTGACCAGAAACAGCTTCGCAACTTCCCACTAGCCATTTTTCACAAGGAAAAGCAGCCTAGTGAGGGGGAAATCACTAAATTGCAGCTTTGCAACTGTCAAAGCTTTGCAACTTCTCCAGTATAGAGCCATCTTAAAAAGGTACACTAAGTTCCCATTTGTCCAAAGAAAATCCAAAGCTAAATGATAAAGAATCAAGTAGATTTCCCCCTAAAACAGGGAGTCTCTTTTTGATCTAATAAATAGATGGCTTTGATTTTCTTAGGCAACCATTGTATGTCCATAGTAGAGAAATTTATACCTTTAGCACCAAGTTTAGCAAGACCATCAGCTACCTGATTTTGTTCTCTAAATATATGATCAAAATTAGAACAAACATAAGGCATCATATAACAAATATCATACCAGATTTTTGCAAATTTAGGACCAGGACTTTTCTCCTTTTTCCACCAATTCACTATTAATTCTGAATCTGATTCAATTAATAGTTCATTAAAGCCCATAGAAAACATAATGAGAAGTCCATTTAATAAAGCAACCAGTTCTGCATATATATGATTATTAGTGTCTAGATTAAGAGAAAAAGCAATGATAAAATTACCCTTGCTATCTCTTAATATCCCACCACATCCTTTTTTGCATCTTTACTAACAGAACCATCAATGTTAAGTTTAAGTCTACCACTGGGTGGACATTTCCAGTAAACCAACAGAGGTCTTTTGACATTAAAAGCTTTAATATTAATATCAAGGTTTGTAAGAGTAATATTATTAAAAGACTTACCAATGGCTTTAGGGGTAATGAGATCATTTAAATCCCGTAGCCAATTAATAATTTTATTTATAATTGAATCAACATTCATTTCAATATTCTCATGCTTATTAGTATTCTTACTAATCCAAATTTCCCAACAAATAAGAGAGGGGACTAGTGATGCTATTATACCAAAGTGAGATAGATCACATTTAGCAAACCATTTTGTAACATAAGCTCTCAAATTACCCCCTGTGAATTTATCAAAACCAAAAACATTACTAAAAAAATTCCATACTTTAAAACAGATTTCACTATTGCTGAATAAATGATCAGCAGAATCCTCTTTATGATTGCAGCAACATGAGCATTTTGATGCAAGAGAAATGCCAAATTTCTTAACATCATGATCAAGTTTGACAGCTGAGAACCAAAGCTTCCAATTAAAAACAGAAATTTTAGTGGGCAAAACTTTATTCCATATAAATTTAGCTATAGAAAATTTTTCACCTTTATTTCTCAGTAAATTATAAGCATTCTTCACAGTAAGCTCACCATTATGTGATAGAGGCCAGAACCTGTAGTCAGTACCAGCTCTTAGACAAACTGAAAGTTGAAAAACTCTATTAGCTAAGTTCTTACCTCCCATAAGTTCAATCAATTTAGCATCCCAACTACAACCAACAATTACCTGATTAAGAAGGATATTAGGAAAAACAACATTAAAATCATTGCAAAGTAGACCTGTCCCTGACCAATTTTCATACCAAAAACTTACAGACCCTTCATTAAGACTCCATTCACTTTTTGTAACTAAAGTATTGAAATTGGCACCAAAACACTTCCAAATGTAAGAATAATTTTGCTTAAAAACAGGATTAGACCAATTTACATATTTTGCAAGGTATTTCTGGTACATAAAAACTGACCAAGGAGTTTCAGAATCTAATAGTTTCCAACTCATTTTAAAATGAAGTGCTTTCATTACATCAGAAATATCTCTAATACCCAAACCACCCTCAGATGTGGGTTTAGCAATTTTAGACCATCTAAGCCAATGGTGTTTATTTTTGCTATCAAAAGTACCCCAGAAAAAATTTGCAAAGGCCATATTAATTTTGTCTAGCACTAATTTAGGGGGGTTTAGCACAGCAAGGAGGTGCATAGGGAAAGAGGAAAGAACATGTTTAATTAATGTAATTTTAGCCCCAGGAGACAGCAATCCACTTTTCCAGCTAGCTACATTAGTGTAAATTTTGTCTAACAAAGGATTATACATATTAGAGGTAAGCTTAGCATAATGTAGGGGAATCCCCAAATATTTAGTAGGAAATGTACCCTCACTAAAACCAGTGGCTTGAGCTATTATACTATTCCTAATGGAGGTTTGTTTAAAAGTTAAAAACATACTTTTAGATTTATTGAGAAGTTGACCTGAAGCCTTTTCATAATCATTTATAAAGTTCATAAGAATGGTAAGATTATTTTTAGTACCATTTGCAAAAATTAAAATATCATCTGCAAATAGAATGTGAGAAATAGGCTTAATATTAGGAGGGATAGCATAAGGTATAAGCTTATTTTTATCATATAAGTTTTCCAACCCTCTACTGAGTACCTCTTCTGCAATAATAAAGAGTAATGGTGAGAGAGGATCACCTTGTTTAACTCCTCTGCTAGATGAAAAATAGCCATGTTGCACCCCATTCACACACACAGAATATTTGGCTAGGGTGACACATTTCATTACAAGATTGATCCAAGTATTATCAAAACCAAAAGCAACAAGAACATTTTTTAGAAAGTTCCAGTTTATTCTATCAAAGGCTTTGGCCATGTCTAATTTAAAAAGCACATTACCACCTCTAGGTTGATTACCTAAATGTACTAGCAGTTCTTGAGATAACAAAATGGCATCAGAAATATTCCTACCCTCAACAAAACCACTTTGTTGGGGGGAAATAATTTTAGGGAAAATGGTAGATAATCTTTTGGCCATAATTTTAGTAATAATTTTATAAAAAACTTGACATAGACTAATAGGTCTAAATTGTGAAAAATCAGTTGGGTTGTCTGTTTTAGGAATGAGAATAATAAGTGCAGAAACAAAAGCTTGTGGGAAAGTTTCCCCCTTAAAAAAGCCAATAACAGCTTCACAGAGGTCATCCACAATAGTATCCCAACAACTAGTAAAAAACACTGAGCTGAACCCATCTGGGCCTGGAGAAGAATCCATAGGTATATCTTTTACTGCATTTTTTATTTCATCTAGAGTTGGACATGATTTTAGCCTTTTATTATCATTAGAATTAACCAAAACAGGGATAACATTAAATAGAGATAAGTTAGTACTTACTCCATTATCAGTTAGATGATTCTCAAAGAAAGAACATGCTTCATTTTTAATCTCATTAAAATCCTCAGAAACCCTACCACTAGCCAGTTTAATCTGTTGAATACAAATTTTAGCTCTCTTGTGTTTAATCATATGATGAAAAAACTTTGTATTTCTGTCACCCTCAGCTAACCATTTGACTTTAGCCTTTTGTTTTAGAAAAATTTCTTCTTGCAATACAGCTTCCTTATATTTATTAAGACAAGATAAGTACTCCTTTAAATATGCATCACCTAAATTAATAAGATTATTCTCTGCAAAGGTCAGAGAATCACCAAGTAAGGCCACTTTATTAATGATATTACCAAAATTATTTTTGTTCCACACTTTGAGGGCAGCTTTTAACCTTTTTAGCTTAAAAGCAAACTTGTTCATACCCTGTAAATGACAATAGATACTCCAATTATTCTTAACAAATTCATGAAAATCCTTGTGATGAAGCCACATTCTCTGGAATTTGAAAACAGAAGGTCCATAAGAGTTATTTGAGCTAAAAGTAAAGACTAAAGGTGAATGATCAGAAATGGTTCTTTCTAAGATGTTAAGTTTAAGAGAATGGAAGTTGCCTTTCCAACTAACAGTCACCATTGCTCTATCTAACTTTTCAAACTGAGTTTTACCATTGCTACACCTAAACCAGGTAAAAGGAGAGCCAACATAAGTCATGTCAATTAGGTTATTTCCACTAATAAAATCACAAAAATCATTTTTATCTCTACTAGCTCTAGTATGGCCACCTAGTTTTTCAGAGTCACTTTTAGTAGTGTTAAAATCTCCTGCAATGAGCCACTTTTCATTTTTAAGATTCAAATTACTAACTGTAGTCCAAAGTAACCTCCTAGAAATATAATCACATTTAGCATAAACAAAGGTAATATAAAAAACCCCATCTGTTAAAAATTTTAAAGTAATTTCTTGGGAGGAAGAGCTAATTATATCAAATTTCAAATATTTCTTAAACATTATCCAAATTTTACCTTTACTAGACTCATTAGCTAGAATACAGTCCATTCCCAATTTTCTAATAATAGCACTATTTTTATTAACAGGAATCATAGGTTCTAAAATAGCAACTAAATCAAACTTATATTTCTTAGTATATATAGATAATTGGGCTTGAGAAATAATATTGGAAATGCCCCTTATATTCCATATTAAAAAATTAAACATTTAAAGAGGCAGAAATCTCCTTTCTAGTATCTATACCAGTAGGAGTGTACCTGTTAGGACGTTTGATGTTCCTTTTCTCAGGCTTGTTCTCATCTTCCCCCCTAGATAGCTCCCGCTTCTCATTGAAAGATGTGCCAATGCTTGAATCCAAATGCAGTTTACTCATTAGATCTTCCATTGAGTTGTTCACCTCAACCTCCTCATTTGCTCTCTTATTGATAGAGCTAGAGATCAGCTCACTCTCAGCCTGTTCCAGTTTCTTTTTTTCTTTATTTCTTTTTTCTCTTTCTTTCTTCCTTGCACCTTTTGACAAAGAAAATCCATCGCTAGAGGAATTCCCCTGTTCACCCTTTTCATTGTCAGTATTTCCAGTAAAAACCAAGGGTCTTTTAATCCTTTGAGATATTATTGTTGCTTCCCCTATATTAGAGATTAGTGCATTGCTCACAATCTGAGGTACAGTTTGGAGAGGAGTATTCTCCAAAATATCATTGACATTGACCTCATTGGTGATCTCATTCAAACTCTCAGTGACTGGTATTACCTCATCCTCTTTAACAAAAGATGATGAAGCCACAAATTCCCCTACAGGAGGAATGTTTCTCTTATGCTTTTCTGCCTCCCCCATGTCTACATCACTATCCATTATGATCCATTTTCCTTTTTCTTTTCTCATGAATTTACCATCTTTGTTGAAACATTCATTTTCATTTAGTTCCCTTGGTTTTTTAACAGCATATTCTTTCCTGATTACAACCTTTTTCTGGTTCATTTGAACTCTGTTTCTTTCCCCAAATGACCTCTGTTCCATTACAGTCTTTAGCCCATTCAGATATTCATCACCCTTATTATTAATTTCATTACCCTTCACATTACCCTGACCATTACTAACCTGATTTGAAATCACCCCACCAAAGAATCTTTTACATTCACTAGGGGAGTGACCTTGTAGCCAACATTTATCACAATATTTAGGCATTTTTTCATATTCTATTTTTTGCCAAAAGCCTTCTTCATGCGAAGTACCAATCCACACTACATCTTCCCTATTTTCTAAAAGGTCCATTTCTACACAAACCCTAGCAAAAGCTGGCCTAGCATGAGTCAAAGTAGCTAAATCAGCCACTAAAAACCTACCAAAAGGTTGTGTTATAGCTTTTAGGTAAGATAGGATGCAAAAATTGAGAGGGAGAAGAGGGAGTTTGATCCAGACTGGGGCAATAGAGGATTCCCTCTTTAAGTTAAAGTCCACAGTCCATTTAAATATTCTAAATAACGCGCCCTCCATCCCATGATTATTCTGGGTCCATATTTTGGTAAAATCAATACTGTTTCTAGCTTTAATGAAAACGTGTCTATTATCAATAAGGCTAACAACCGGTGTTTGAGTTAATCCCCAATGTTTAACAATATGGTCTCTAATAACTTCAATCCTTGGTCTCCCCTTACTAAATTTAGCTACCAAACCATATTGAAGAGGGGTACCTGATCTTTGTAGTTCTAAGGTGGAAAAGATAACAGCAGGCTTGGATTCTTTAGTTTGTGTTTGCTTTAAAGGTAGTTGAACATCAGATATATCCAGTGTACTCAGATCTAATTTATAGTTTGTTGCCTCTAAATTATTAGATGAAAGAATACCTTTTAGAGCTGATGCATAGGACTTACTAGCATTTAATTGATTTTCATTGGTATTAGGAGAAGGGATTTCAACCCCTTTACCTTTATCGATCTCCTCTGTACCCATCGAGCTTAAACCATTTCAAAAAGAATTCAGTGTATCCCTATAAAATATTGTATATGGGAAAGGGAATTGATAGATATGTATAAATATGTATTTAGATCGTAAAAAGGATGAGAGATACGACTGAAAGAAGAAACCCTAGAGTTAATTGACAAAGATTCGTTGTCGAATTTCCGTTGAAGATTAGCTATATATGTTCGATGATGTTGGCTCTTTTCACTCATTATTTTTAAATTCGGTGTGATCGATCATAATTAGAGTAAAACCTAACTACGTATACATCTATATACTCTTGGGATCAGTATGTAAAAATATTGCTATAATGAGATTATGGCTAAATAAAAATTATGTAAGAAAATAGATGTATACATATTTATATATAACCTTTCGTGTTAATAACCTTTACGCATTATAATACAGGAATTCAAAATATTAAGTGTCAAAAAACATGCATGCATGCTTATAAAATTGCAAAAACAAAATTTGCTAGGCCTAGGTAGTATCGTTACTTCATATTTTTTTAGATTACCGGTACGGTTTTACACTACAAAATAATGTTTGATTTAATGAGAATAAAAAACTGTTATAAATCTGTCACAAATTGACTAAACTGTCACAAATCCGTCACAAATTGACTAAATTATCACAAAAGCGTCACAAAAACCGTCGCTAATAAGCTCGTAACAAAAAATACCGTCACTAATCCCGTCGCTATTTGAGTATTTTTTTGTAGTGTGGTTACGGTACGTCATTTCAAGCATCTTTGACCACATCGATACGTCTTGGGTACGACGCAGATACATGAAAGGTACGTTTTTCGTATATCAGTACGCTGGGTTATTTTTTTTTATATAAAAACTAAGGAAACTATAAGTTTCTCTATACAAGAATGTGAATATTTTAAGAATATAAGTGTAATCAATTTAATTAAATTTATTTTACATACAAACTATAAAAAAATATTTTAGCATTAAGCAAAAAGAGTTGTACTTTATGCTTAAATTATTCATTAAGGTTTCTAATTATCAGGGAGAGGGAGAATGATATGCCGGAAATGGAGTTTGCTGACCGGTCCACCGGCAATCGCCGGTGGTATCGTCGCCATCGTTGATGTTATCAACTTCACTTGCGTCCAAAACGAGAAGCAAACTGGGGGTTCATCTAAGTAGAAGGTTGAGGATTTTTAAACCTGTTTGTGATTTGAACTTGCTTTTTTGTCTTTGTTTTTGGCATGCCTCAAGAACAAACTTTTCCATATCCGATGTAAGAAATGATTTGCACAAGAAATGAATAAAGTTGGTTCAATTTGGTTAAAGTGTATTTCCGTATGTATGTTATCCAAAAAATTTAAAATTTTGTCATAACGGTTTATCCGTATCATACACGTACGATACCCATACCGTACTCCTACACGTCCGATACCTATACCCGTACTCGTAAATAGCAATATACACAAATTAAATTGGCGGTTGAAACGAGTTGATTGAGAAACTCAATACTACACAACTTACAAAACATATTACGGGGTGATGCATGTTGAGTTGAAATATTTTGGAACGTCAACCTGCACCAATCCACGCGGGTTGAGATGAGTTTGCGGTTTTTTTACCCACGCCTGCTCGCATAAAAGCTTAAACAAATATTTTACATTATCTTAACACAACTACAAAATAATGTTTGATTTAATGATAGTCAAAAGCTGTTACAAGTCTGTCGCTAATTTTAAAAACTGTCACAAATCTGTCGCAAATTGACTAAATTGTCACAAGACCGTCACAAAAACCGTCGTTAATAAGCTCGTAACAAAAAATACCATCACTGATCCCATCGTTATTTGATTATTTTTTTTACAGCGACAATATATGTTTTTACATTGTAATGTCATGTATTCTTACAAGAGTTGCAAATCAAATTTCTTTAGACAAGTCCTACAAAAACATATAATATGAAAAATAAAATAAAAAATGTAGAGTTTATTCTCATTCATAACTCACTAAAATCGGAAATATAAATAAATACAAAGTTTATTACATTTATATTATTATTAATAGGTTTCACCATACTTCAATGTAACAATTCGAAAACTAAAACAATTTTTTTATTTTAACAATCAAGTCCAATATATAACATTGATTAAACATTAAATTATTAAATATTAGTAGATTACAAGTATTATTATTTGCTATATGGGGTCAAAACTCATTAAATCCGTAGATTCGTAAAAATCTCATTGTACTAACTAAGAAATATTATCATTAAAATAAAGTAAAAAATTCCACCTATAAATACCTCCTTCCCCACCTTATTCTCACCACCGTCTCTCTCTCTCTAGGGTTTACTCTCTCTCTATATCTAGATATCTATACATACATATACTTATATATATATATATATCTCTCTCTAAATGGACTCGACGAAGAAGCGAAAATCCGACGCGATCGCCTCCGGAGACGGCGTCTCTCCGCCGCCGCCCTCCGCCGTCGTCCTCCGCCACGTCATCGAAGACCTAGAAAAATCAAAGCTCGTCGATCTCCTCGCCGCCGCCGCGGTGAGAGACGCCGCCACTCTTTCCGCCGTCCGATCCTCCGTCCGAACCGACCCCGCCAGGTGATAATTTAGTATCTTATTTGGTTTAGTTAGTGAAAATTGCTAGGTTAGTAATGTTTTTTTTGTTCGAGTAAAAACGGTGATAAAAAAGTTTATTACTAGCTCGATAAGTGATCGAGCTAGTAATAAACATAATATATGCAAAAACTATCATATAACAACACAGTTAAATAAGTGAAAATTGGTTATTTCTTATTTGGTTATTCAGAGTAAGTGAAAATTGCTAGGGCTTTGAAAACTAGGTAGTATATTTTAGTAATAGCTGATAATTGAAAATAAAGGAAAAATTACAGGTGTAATAAAAACAACTTTCAACTAAACAATATAATAATTAAAAAAAAAATAAGTGTCCGCTTTCCTTTTTTAGTAAATTTTTACTTTTTTGAAATAATTCTTTCTGGTGGTTTAATCATATCAAATTTACATTTATAGCCTCATATATTAACTAAGAAATAGTTTTTGTGTTTGAAAAATTCGATTTTTTGATTTTTTTTGTTGAATTTTAAGTGAAATTGTTTCAAATCCTTAAATATCTTATTTAGGGACGGGGGAGTAATAATTAAATAAAAATGCATATTCCTGTTTGGGTCCGGTAACGCCATAAGTGCACCGTTTGAGCAAAAACTATCATAAAAAAGTTTATTAGTAGCTCCATACCTAGATAAGTGATTATTATATTAATTTTGAACGTTATAAACATAACATAGCCATCACAAAGAAGTTTTTTTACTAGCTATGTACCTAAATAAGTGATCATTGTACTATTTTGAACATTCTAAACATAACACAAACAAAAACCATCATACAACAATACAACTAAATAATGTATAATATAAACTAAATCCACCTTCTTGAAAATTGCTAGGACTTGAAAACTAGGTTAGTAGTATTTTAGTAGTAAAGATTAGCCTAAATCTTACGTTAATAGCTGAAAATTGGATGTAAAGGAAAAGTGTTGGGTGTAATAAAAAGGATTATATTGATATATGATCACTTATTTAGGTAGGGTAGACGGTGCACATGTGGCGGAGCAAGAAGGCCGATTTAGTTTATATTATATTATTATTTAGTTTTGTTGTATATGATGGATTTTGTGTATGTGTTATGTTTATAATGTTCAGAATAATATAGTGATCACTTATCTCGGTAATGAAGCTAGTAAGAATTTTTATTTTATTACACCGTTCGAGCAAAAACCATCGTATAAAAGTTTATTACTAGCTCCTTACATAGTTAAGTGATTAATATATACTATTTTGAGCTTGATAAACACGACATAAACAAAAACACAACTACCAAGTAAATAATATAATATAATATAAACTAAATCGACATTCTTGCTCTGCCATATGTGCACCATCTACCTACCTAAATAGGTGATCAATGAAGTATATTGGTCTTATTCTGTAATGCTTGTAACATATAGGACCTAATTGTGAACATTTGAAACATTTACTGTTACTTCTGGTATTGTTGTACTTGTTTGTAAGGGCGCCAATAAGTTGGAGGACTACGTTGTAATTAGTTTACAAGTTCCTCAACTGCCTGTAATAAACTCAGTCATAAATAAGTGACTATTTTGGACGTTCCTAAATAAGTGATCATATACAATCCTATTTTAGTAATTTAAAACATGTCATAAACATAACATAACATAAACAAAACCATAACTTTTCTTTTGTTTTTCAGGCGGAAGCTCTTCGTGCGAGGGTTGGGGCCTGAGACGTCTTCGGGGACGCTGAAGGGGGTGTTTGAGGGGTTCGGGGAGGTTGAGGAGGCAGTGGCAGTGGTGGATAAGGCGAGTGGGAAGCCGAGGGGGTTTGGGTTCGTTGTGTTTAGGTATGCAGATGGTGCACTCATGGCGTTGCAGGACCCTAGCAAGAAGGTGAATTTTATATGTTTTTATTATAGGAGTATTATTTGGTTGTTTGATGATTTTGTTATCAATAATGTTATGTGCATAACTCGCTACTCATACCTACATGCAATAAGTGTTGTTTTTAATTGGTTTTAAATTTGTTTGAAATCTCTCTTACTATCCTCCGATAACTAACCCATCTGTGTGTGGGCATGTGTAGTGAGTTGTGCACATAGCATTCCTGGTTTCATTTATGTTATGTTTAAGATTAGGTTGAACTTATAAAATAGGAAGATATGTGATCACTTATTTAGGAACGTATAAAATAGTATAATTTACCTATTTAGGTACATAGATGGTGCGCTTAAGGTAGAATAAGAAGGTGGATTATAATGTTTTTAATTTATTATAGTAGTCGTATGATAGTTTTGTATATGTTATGCTATGTTTCTAATTTTGACAAGGTTGGATTACTAATATAGGAAAATATAAGGAACGTTCAAAATGGTATAATGATCACTTATTTAGGTTATGTAGATGGTGCGCTTAAGGCAGAACAAGAAGTTGATTTATGTTTTTAATTTATTATTTAGTTGTGTTGTTGTACGATGATTTTGTTTATGTTATGTTATGATGTCCAAAAATAGTATAATGATCACTTAAGTATGGAGCGAGTAAAAAAAAAAATTTATGGTTTTTTTTTGTGTGATGTTTATAATGTCCAAAATAGAATCACTTATTTAGGTATGGAGCTAGTAATGAACTTTTTTATGATGCCTTTTGTTTATGTGTATGTTATGTTTATAATGTCCAGAATTAAGTATGGAGCTGGTAATGAATTTTTTATGTTGGTTTTGTTTATGTTATGTTTATGATTGGAATGGTTGAATTACTAAAATGGGAAAATATATGATCACTTATTTAGGAACGTCCAAAATAGTATAAAGATAACCTATTTAGGTACGTAGACGGTGCGCTTATTGCGGAGCCAGAAGGTTTAATCTATTATTTAATTGTATGATGTTTTTGTTTATGTTAAGTTATGCCATTCATTAAATGATGGAAAAGTAAAGAAAAATTGTAAATAACTAGAAAGGAAAAAAAGATGATAGATATTGAGTATGATCATACTCCCACCGTCCCGATTTAAGTGTCCACTACGAAACTAACTGCAAATTTGACTTGCAAAAGCTGTTTGATTAACTTTTACAAACTTCCATTTCGGCAAATTAGATACGAGATATTTTTTAATCAAAGTATACATACACTTCAAAGAGGGATGGAAGGGGTATATAAAATGTATTGGCATACAGTTTAATCTCCCAACGGTTTACGAAATTGCTAACTTTATCGAATTAAGTTTTCCATCCCTCAAAGTAGCATCTTGTATTTAAAATCCCTCAAAGTAACATCTTGTATTTAGTTGTTTCTTGCTCGGCATACTAAAGGTGCATGAATCTGACTTTTTCTTGTTTATGTAAAGATCGATGGACGAATGACAGTTGCACAGCTGGCATCAGCGGGTAACGCTTCGGTTGCTGATGTGGCGGCTAGGAAGGTGTATATAGGTAATATACCTTCCAATGTGACTGCGGATAGGCTGTTGGCTCATTTTATGACTTATGGTGAAATTGAAGAAGGTCCATTAGGGTTTGATAATCAGATTGGGAAGCCGAAAAGATTCGCGTTTTTTATCTACAAGACTGATGAAGGTGCTAGGGCTTCACTTGTTGACCCTATTAAGGCCATCGATGGGCAACAAATTATTTGTAAACTAGCTGTTGATGGTAAAAAGGGGAAATTTAATGGGCCTAATGAAGGTGATTTTAGCAATAGCCTTAATGTGGCGCCACCTGTCACTGGTTTTATGTCTCATCAGACGCCTTTCATGAATTCGTCTATTCCGCCTAGAGGTGGTGGTCCGAGCTTTCAACCGCCACCTATGTTTGATGGTGGTTTTGGGCCCCGTGGGTATGACCCAAGTGGATATGGGTCTGGTCCGCAGTATCGCGGACCTGGTTCGCTTGGGGGTTATTCGGAGGGGGGGAGTTATGGGTCTGGTTACCCTTCGCAGATGAATCAACCGGGGCCGAGAGGTCCTCCACTTGGTGGGATGTATCCGGGAGGGCCACCTTACTATTGAGGTAATGATTTTTATTTGTATGTAGCTAATTGCATAACTGCATTCATGTGAGTTTCATTATGTTATCGAATCTTATGTTTTATTTCCTTGCAAGAGTTTTACTTGATGAATTTTATTGGTATGCATGACTTGTTATTTCTAGCTTTAGGGCTGTCGGCTCATAGAGCATACCGCCATGTTTGTTTAGAATTGTGTTTTTAACAACATTGGTGGCTTGGGTTAGGTATTTTGGTAGAATGTGATCGAGTTGCTCTTGTGAGGTAAATTGAAGTTTTAGAAAAACAGTCATTTTTTTTTTGCAGTGTCATAGTATTTTAGTTGATCGATAAGCTTTTTCTTAGGGTTAGGGGGTTTATTTTTAATGCTTGAGGTTGTAGTCTATACTTGACAATTAAGTTTTAACTTGTAACGGCTATGCAGTTGGATACTCAAACATAGACATGTTTATATTTTTGAAATAAACCCAGTTGATTAGGTTACTTTTCTTATATCCTGTATCCTTTCTAATATTAAGCTTAATTGAGATTTATTGACAATTAATTACATGTACTCATAGAATCAATGAATATATAAAGAGGCAGAAAATGCGGTTTGTTACATCAGCACCACTAAAATTATAGCTTGAGACATGAGTAATGGTTTCTTAATTTGGCGAAACGCCGGTTGGCAGCTAAGAGAATCAGTGTATGCCTGTGGACTAAAATATTTAATGTATGTATGATATTGATTATCCCAATCTTGGAATATTTGTAATGCACGGGTCAGTAAAGAATGATTGATATAATTGTCTAATTGATTATACATACCAATAGAATAAATGGGTATATAAGAGGCAGAAGATCCGGCTTGTTAGTAGTGCATATGTTAGTGTATATGTGGAAACCCCCATATTTACTATGGGGCCATTTTCTTCTTCTTGTTGTTGTTATTAGAGTATTGTAAGCCAAATTCTCATATTGTTGCTAAATAAATTGTTAAACATTATCTCATTTGAAAACAGCAAATTGAACATATAGATCTTTCTATTCTCAATTCATTTTGTATTGGCTTATTCTGTTTCCTTGGTTCATTGTGCGTTCTCATGCTTGGTTAGTATTTTGTTTTGATAAACTTTGGTTTCTGGGATAAAAATGTTGGTTTTTGGTCTCTGAGGACTTTTATTTGTATACATGGCCTTTTTTAGTTCCTTTGGGCTCATTGGCTAATTGAGTATCCTCATGTTTTATAACTAATGCGTTTTAAACAACCTTGGTGGTTTGGTTAGAGATGTTGAGTCAGAATGTGGCTGAGTTGCTTTTGTGTGAAATATTGAAGTTTAAGAAGAATCATAATTTTAATTTTAATAGTTTCAGTGACATGGTAGTTGGATTGTTTGATAAGCTTCCTTAGGGTTTAGCTTTAACGTCTCTACCTAGTGGTTGTAGTGTATGCTTGACATTAAGTTTCAACTTGTTGTGCCACTGAATAGTCGAATGTAGAAATGTTAATTTTTTGGAAATAAACCCAGTTGATTGGGTTATTTTTTTAATAACTTGTATCCTTTCCAATAAAAAGCCTTATGAGATTAATTTAACATAATCAACGTTTTTGTCACCTTTTGCATAGAATCAATTGGCATAGAAAGTGACAGAAGTTTTGGTTTGTTACATCAACGTCACTAGATAGCTCGAGTAGCTGTTTCTTAATTTGTTAAAACGTCGGTTTGCAGCCGACTGAACATGTAAATATAGGGCCTAGTTCTTTAGTAGTCATCATAATTCTTACTATCAATTCAAGATATGCTGGACACTCTGATGTCTGATATGAAAACAAAAAATAACTTGCAATTCTCTATGTTCTCAAATAAATTTTCATTCGCTCATTGTGGGTCCCCATGTTTGGTTAAATTTAGATTTATATCCACTTTGGCAGCTTGGTTAGAATCTTAGATGATTTTCTTTGTCCTTGATTGTGTTGTCAAAATGTGAACGAGTTGCTCGAGTGAGGTACATAGATGATTAAGAAAACTTTGCAACCAAACTCTCTTTAAATCATTTTTTGTAGTGAAGTGGTAATTAGGGAGTTTGATAAGCTAACTCAATGGTTGTAGTTGTTACTCCTGACAGTTAAGGTTAGTTTAAAAATGGTTTGCCATTGGATAGTCCAATCTAGGAATGTCAGTCTTTAGGTTTAAGGAGATCCGTGGGGATCACTATATTTGGTCCCCATATCTACTCTAGGGGTATTTTTATTTACTACGTGTTATTATTGTAAGAAAATTAGTCATGTTGTTTATTGATTATTAAAACATCATTTGGTTTGGAACTAAAAAAATTGGACTTTCAGATCTTTCCATTCTTAAGTTTTTTTTATTGGCTCATTTTGTGTCCTCATGCTTGATCTTTTAACAACATTTCTTCCTTGGATAAATGTTCTGTTTTGGTCTTTGATTGTGTAGTCAAAATGATATCGAGTTGCTCGGGTGAGGAAAACTGAAATAAGAATATTTTAACTAAACATTTCTTAATGTACTATTTTTAGTCACATACAATGTCAAGTTAAATAAGATTCTAAAATGTTTAACTTTAGGGCTTCTCCTCAGTGGAAGTTTAGCACTCGTGGAAGTTTCGTGGAAAGATTTTTTTCTTGTAGTTATCGTTTTATTGACAGTGAAGTTTTGCCCGAAAGTCTTTTTACTTCCTGTGAAGTGGCGATTCTAGTGTTTGATAGTATCCTCTTTGGGTATGTATGATATATGCCAATTTAAGAAAATTTACCTTTTTGATCATGCTTAATCTCGATATAAAATTCCACATATTTTGTCCAACCTACCCTCCAAAAGAGGAAAAAGAACAAAATTGTCGTTTTCTTTCTTTTTTTCTTTAATCAATGCTGTATATCTGAGAACGAACATGAATATATCATTATTGATTAGCGGTAGGGTGGAGTGCGGACTTGGCATTCTGCAATTAATTCGAATTTATGTTGCTTAATGATAAAAATGATTCTTGTTCATAATTATCTTGAAGTTTGTGGCTTCACTCTTGATTTTCCACGAAACGATCATGTTTTGGTTTCTACAAACCGACGTTTTCATTTACGTATTGGTTCCTTTTTTTGAAGGGTGCTATTTTCACAGTTATTTATTTGCTGGAACAGTGCCTTTGGGAATGTTAAGAGTGAAGCTAGCCCCTTTCTAATTTCTTCTTTTGCATGCTAGGAGGATTACATGATGGTTTAAATTGTCTATAAATATTTGTTCAGGTGCGTGAGGCTTCTTGGACGCTAGCTAATGCTTTGAATGGTTGTGGTGATTTCGTGCTAGCAGAGTCTTTGGTTGATTTAGAGTTGCTACTCAACTATGTTTTGGTTATGTGGCGATTTCTTTTTTGATTGGACTTGAAAATGTCTTGTATTTTATTTTTAGATGCTTTAGTCAAGAACATGCAGGACTATATTTCATGTTATCCTTGTTTTCTCAGTTTAATCGTAATTGGACGGATGTGCCTAAATTGGTTGTCTCTATGTTAAATGGTTATTTTGACTTTTGGTTTATATATTAATTACTGAATTTATGTTTACTCCCCTTTGCTATATCATGCCCTATGGGCATGCCACATGTGACGATTTCCAATTTTGATTTTACTTCTTTATTCGATTGAGTGAGTAAAGTTGCTACGAAGTTTGTGTTTGGGGAATATGATTCAAAAACAATCTCGAGTCCAACAACTAAATTTTAGGGATAAGCAGAAGGGATCTTTTATGTTTTACTTTAAAATGATTAAGTTTTGTTTTTTTAAATGAAAATCTTACACAATCTTATCACCAGTTTTGCCACTGAAAGAGATTTGAAGTTAAAATTCAGTATCATAAATTGCATGCATGTTTTGCAAAGTAGGAGAGTAAGAGAATGGATAGAAGAAAACTAGTTTGATGTATTCTTATGCTCAAAAGTGTGTGCGTTTATGGTTGGTGATGTAATATGGTCACTGCAGTGATGCTTGTTACACTTTATTTCACCTTCTTTGCATAAGTAAGATGGAATTAAATCTTAAATTTTGATATGTTGGTAATGTTTCTATATTTTATCCCATATTGTGTTAAAATGTCAAATATGTTTGTCTGGTTTCCGTGAAAGTGACAAAAACTGGCCTTCGTTGAAATCTGAAATTTATTTAACTTAATTTATTGTCAGGCTTCATAAAGAAGATTCACTATATGCCTGTAGCTTTTCACTGTAACCACGTCATGTAATCTTCTGAGAGTTCGTTACATTACCTTATCATCACATGTTTGCTTCAGTTTCGATGAAGAATGATTGTTTAAGCTGTCTAACTAAAAAATATTGTCGCACCCGACTTCATCACTTTATAGAGTATGTAATCATGCAATTTTCTTTGTGAAAGATTTTTACTTTAAAGTTTGTCATGTAGATATTTGAAAGGATATATAATGTTTAAGGTTATTTCTCCCCATTATTTAAGGTGCTTCTGCCTCTTTGTCAATATCCACTGCAATTTGCAAAAGCATTTAAAACAGGATACTTCTTCCAACTTCTTTTCAATTATCTGCTCCCTCTGGGCCGATTAGTGATTGCCTTCTGTGGTATGGCTGTACAATGTAATTGTAAATTGATTGATAATCTGGTCAGGTAATATGTAAATAGAGAAGTTAGTCGATGAAAAGTATCCATCTTTCATGATTTCAGACTCGCTTTTGTGCTAGGGTGTTTTTGAATAATGTTGTGCCAGAGTATGAATGCTGTGAACAAAAAGTTTATCAGACATCTATTTCAAGTCCTTCAGACTCGGGAAAGCTGCCATGGATTTACTGATATTTGTGCTGAATCTGAAGAGGCCCGTCGTCGATAGTCATAGTTATATACCAGATATACAAGTTTGCAACTTAGTGAACCTTTTAGAATAAGGAGTATTTCTCGAGCAGCTTAGTTTGTTCGATTGATTGTACTATTTTGTGAGTAAAGGCAACCTGATCGATCCTATTTCATTCCTTACCATTGCTTGATTTAAGCGTGTTGGCGGAATGGCAGCTGCTTGAGTGTTTTCTTATAGTTTTGTACTAATCAAATTCGTGAAGTTAAAGGTGTATTCCTCCTTTGGGAGGTTGAATGATTGTTTCATCTTAATCATCAGTTTGTTGGTGGTTTGATAGTTAAAAGAGATAATATCCGTTTTTTTTTTCTTTTTTCTTTTGCAAAATGCAAACTATTCAGGGAATGTCAAAGTCATAAATTTTGTTTGGTAATACAAAGCTTGAAGTTTGTAGGGTTTTTTTTTACTCGTGATACTGTGTGAACTTACCCATTCTCGTGGCTCGTGGGTAACATTGTCTTTTTATAGAGCATTTTACAGAAAAATCAAGTTATGATCTTCTCTTGTCATGATTGACCAGCTTAATAAAAAAACATGTTTATTCTTCTACGAGTTTATAAGTACTCATTAGCATAGTTATGCACATTAATTTCACTCTTCAAATTCTAAACACGTTAAGTTGAAATATTTCTTTAAGATTAATAGTATATGGGATTGATTTGAATTGGTTACTGTTTTTTTTTTTGAAACGTGTAATTTGTAGTCTTCCTCATCTCTTGTCGTGACACTTATTCTGTACAAAATGTTACCTCTATCAATTAATGTGAAATAAGACATTTGTAATTAATATAAGTTGAAACAATTGCATGAAGACTTGACTAGAATGAGGGGAAATATATTATGTAATCAAGAGTTTATATTAATTCTCTTGTGCCATTAAATCATTCAGATTCATACTGATTCTTATGCAAATATTTAGTTGCAGTAATTCGTGGTGGCCTTTTGTCTTGTTAGCAGCTAATTTTTGCTTTGAGATAATTCAATAAAAAAGTTGACACACAAACCTTTTTAAGACTTTATTAGTTATAAATCCGGGACTTACAAGTTAAATAAAACTCTTGTCAAATATTAGAGAGGAAAAGGTGACCCAATTTTTTAAGCAAAACCTTTTCAAAAAAGGATACAGGAAATATAACTTGTTCTCCCTTATCTGATTGTACTAGAAACAGGTTCCTAATGGTACTAGGATTTTGACTTTGGACCATCTCTTAAAACAACTCCAATCATGTATATCCAATCATGTATATAAACAAACAAACATCATGTTTTTGTAATTTTCTGTTATATGTACAGCTCTTTTGATTGAATAACTTGTGACCATCTGAATATTCTAAAAGGCGCTTGCCTTCTGGATTTTTACTCATAACTTGTAAGCAACCAGCCAACCACACTATTTTTGTCAGATTTGCGCTTTTTTTGAAATAAACTTCTCCCCGCCTCTCATTTTTAGTTTCTCTTAATTAGTTGTTGTCGTTTAAGGGTCTGCCCGTTTTTTATTGAATGGCTAGCTTGTCGGTAACTAATATTTATACGATTAATTTTAAGTCTGAACTCTGAATTCCGAGTAGGCATTGGATATATCAGCTTTGATTTGTTTTTAAGTTGTTGTTCTAGTTCTTGATTGGGGTCTCAAATCAAAAAAATTGCAATTTGCTTTAGTGTTTTAATTTCTTTTACACATGTTTACATATATGTGCCCTTTCTTATAATTCTTCGGTAGCCCTTTGTAATTATATTATTTAGGATTTTTTGGGAAGTATTCTAGTTCTGAAGAAAAAGCTTCAAATTTTCAATTTGCGTTTTGACACTGATATTTCTTGTAAATAAGAGAAATTTTAGATGATTTAACTTTTTCTTTGTGCGTGCTAATTAGTTTGTATAGCCTATTAATTAGTGATATCAATATCTTTGTAAACTATGTTTTTTCCGCTAACACTTTTTGTGAACCTTTTTGTGCTTATCACGTTTGTGATAAGGTTGTTATAGATTTGGATATCAGTATTTAAATATTGTCAAAGGTTTATCAACAACCTGCTGATATTTATCAGAGTAGTTCTGTTGTTTGCAAGTAGGGTTTTAAGCCCAAAACTCATTACCGATAAATATATATATATAATCATACGAACTTAATTCTTCATCTAGTTTCTAGAACTTCTCATCTCCCCTAACTACGCCTCTTTTAATTTATTTCTACACAGTGTAAACTGATGTTCGGCGTTTCTTCATGTGCTCGTGCTTCAAAGTCCCAATCATGGTATCTTGCAAGCTTTTTCCGTTAATTAAATAGTTGTTGTTGTTGGCAGCAGTTAAATTATGGTTTGTTTTTACGAGTTTATTTTCTTTGCTATCTCATGAATATGTGTTCTATAGTTTTATGTGAACATGTTTTATGAAGTATAAATGTGTAACTTCTTTGTGTAGTGATTTTTGCTCTTTTTTATTTACTTTAGGTAATGAATTGGGTTGCAGATTTAAGCCAAAAGATACGAAGTTTAGTAGATATTGAAGGCGTGATGGCTATGCAGGAGGTATTGCACTTTAGATATATTCCGTATTTCTGCACTTGATGCATGATTTGTTTTTATCATTCTTTATGTTTTGACATTAGCAAAAGATAAAAAAATCCTTTCTGTTTTGCATACATCCTTGTTAATCGGTTTTCCAAACAAAGACCCTGATTTTTTGTCATTCTTTTATCAAATCGACCTTTACATTTGTTTATAATCTTTTCTCCTTTTCCAATACCTCAAATATACAGATCTACATGGTCTGATTGACTTGCGAGTTGTGTCTGTTTTACACTCTTTCTCCTTTTCATTAACACGTCACGATAGAATTTCCTAATTTAGCATTTAAGGTCTTAATAATGTGGACTGTGTTACCACTTATCCTTTGTTTTCAGTAAAGATTTTTGCTTTTTTCCGTGGCAACTAGTCTAGAAGAAAAGGGAAAGCTATAAAGGATATCTTGTATTGGTTGTTGGTTCTAAATTTTACTACCTAAACCAATTTAAGGACTTGAATTTGGCTTTATGTTATTTTTAAGCAGTTTTTAGACCATAATGTAGGAGAACTTCAGTTTAAGAAACCCAATGATGGTTATAATCGTTGCTTCCAATTTTTATGGTTGTCAAGAATTTAGTAAACAATATTTCTAGACAAAACTTTTGACATTTCTTCATGATTGATTTGGCCTTTCAGAATGTTTTAATCGTTTCTTCAACAATATGAATGTTTGCCATTGCTTCTGATATGATCGGCCTTTGCCTCTGCTTTAGTATCTTTCTCTCTTTCAGTAACATACTAACGTGTACTTGTCGATTTTTCCTAATTTAGCATTTCAGGTCTTAGTTTTGGTATAAAAAAATCAGATCATTGTTTCTAAATATGTATTTATTGACCAGGATGCATTTGATTATGTTGAACACCGGTTACAAATAGTCGGCAACTCTGTCGACAACCAATTCCAGAACGTTAGTGCCAACATTGAGCACCAGCTACAGGCGATTCGTGCCAATATACAACAATACTGTTCAAACTTCGAATTAAATGGATCCGAGTCGGTTGATACTGGAAATAAAAACATGGAACAAACAGCTCTGAAAAGTTCAGCTTGCTCAACGGATTTCTCTGGGGAGAAAGATCCAAAACCAGCTGATGTGGAAATTAAAAATACTAAAGATTCCAACTTAGTTGCAACAGCTCTTAAAAAATCAGCATGCTCACTGGATTTGTCTGAAGAGAAAGATTCAAAACCAGCTGATGTGGAAAATAAAAACATCATAGATTCAAACTTAGCTGATGTGGAAACTGAAAACACCGATCACACGGATCAAGAGAACTTACTCATTATAAGAGAACCAAAAACACTAAAAAAAACACCGCGCTGCGTGGAAAGCATCAGTTTGGAGGAAAAAATGAATCTAGCTCATGCCGAGTATATTATTAAGAAGGAAGGTGAAAAGTATTTTAAGCTTGCTCAAGAATTTGAATCTGGAAGTAATGACTCCTTTCTCTCATTCTCTTGTTTTCCTCATTTTTTTTACTTGCCTTTTAAAGTTTCTTAATTTTGTCTTTACTGTATATAGAGTCCAAACAGAAGGAATATGTTGCTCTTGATTTTGTCTTTCCGTTTGTTTCACTGCCAGATCCCTCGGACTTGAAAGCTGATGTTATTGGAGAGAACGTTAAAAAACAAACATTTGATGGGACACATGCTACCATTGATAACACAAGTCAATGCTCTCTTTGTTTCATGAAATCTAAAAATGGCTCGGACAAGGTCGGTCCTCTTAGAACTTATATGAATCATGTTTATAGTAGTATGTTTATGGGTTTAAAGATTTTGCTACTTGCAGTTTAGAAGCCTGATATTTTTATAAATTAGGGCCAATTGGTTTTAGTTAAAACTTATAAGTAATTGTTGTTCTTGAATCAGTTTTAGTGATTTCCAGAATAAAAAAAGAACCGAGTTTTAAATAGGTGGTTGTTGTCGTCCTAAACCGGTGAAAGAACATTGATCAAAGAAGAAAACAAGTGTTTTTTTTCTTCCTGCTTGTATGTTATGTTTTGCTCAGTTTCCAGCATTTAATTGTTCTCATAAATCTTTTTTTTTTCTTCAGAAAATAACTTGTGAGGCCTGTGCTGCGAAAGTGAAATTAATAGATCAGCAAGAACACGAGCAACCAACACCTGCAACTGAAGTTACTGATAATGGTTTGAATCTATCCGAAGATGAAGGTTTCGAGACTGCCGATTTCGATTGTGATTCCGACTGGGAAATTATTTAGATAAGTTAGCCCGTTTGAGCAAAGAAGTTGGGCTATTAAGAGCACGAGAAACACATTCTTTTTTTACAGTTTATTTTTTCAGGCTTAGTAATTGTTAACGAGGGTGATTACCATCAAATAAATGCATTACAATGAACTTGTATAGCAAAGTTGGTACATTTTATTTTATTTGGGATCTCAAACAGACCAGTCGAGTGCTAGAGCTCTAATGAATTTTCCAAATTCTCTGTTTCTGTCTCAACGTGCTCCTCGAGTAATTGAGTAGCTCTGACTTATCTAAGTCGTCTCAGTATATCATTTTAGCCAAACGGCGTTTGTCTGTGACTTCTAAAATCGAATCTTTGCAAAAGAAGCCTTGTCGATTTAGCATTGAAATTTCAATTGTTTCCTTGTCTAAAAGACAAAAAGTTTATCAGTAGAAAAAGCTGAAATTGATATCCTACGTTAGCCATTTTTATAAAATGTCAGAAAGTTAATCAAGATTTATTGTAATGTTACGTTCTTCTTTTTAAAACACTGATCCTAACAAAAAAAAAAAAACAATTTTATGGTCCAAAGGAAATTACTACAACCAGAGGTAATAAAAAGACAAATAAGTAGCGACCTATAACTTTAAAAAAGATACATAAAAAAATGAAAAACAAAATACTTGTTTAATTTATGTGACTGTTATATATAGGGACTACATTTTTGTAAGTTTATTTTTTTGTTATGTTATCGCGTGTTTCATATGTTTTTGTAAAAAAAAAAATCGATTTTTTTCTTAAATCAACTTTTTATTTTATTGTTAAAGTTTTTGGTAAAAAAATCGGTAAAATTTTAACTTTTTTATATATTTTTTGGGAATTTATTAATATTATTACCTTATAAATTGTCAATAAAAACACTAAATACCCAAAAAAATATTTAAAAAGTCAACTTTTACCAAGTTTTTTACAAAAACTTTAAAAATAAAATAAAAAATTGATTTAAGAAAAAAAAATGAATTTTTTTTACAAATATATATGAAAAAAAACGATAATATGGTCAAAACTTGATCAAATGTACGTTATAGATACTCCCTCCGTCCCACTTTACAAGTCCTATGCAAACATGCAACTTTGACCGGTTTTAAGCATGTAACTAAATTGCCGAAACAAAAATTTCTAATTTTTTCTACATAGTTCAAATGTTAAATTACATAATAGAATTTAAAAAAAAAATATTTTCACAATTTTGTTATGAGTTATTTACCGATCAAAGTTGTGTGCGATTTCGTATAATAGTTTGAGGCAATGAGCGAGTAATATATATTCATAGGAGGTATATAAAAAAATAAATATATATAAAGGTGTAACCAATCACTCATTTAGTAACTAGCAATTAGGGTCGAGTTCGGTCCGGTTCGGTTCGGTTTTTAGCAAAATCGAAATCGATCATATTTTTCAGTTCGTTTTTTTTCGTTTCGGTATTTTTATTTTTTGAACCGAACCGGACCGGTTTTTTTTTGTCCAGTTTCGGCTCTTTTCTATTTTTCGGATTTTTTCGGTTCGATTTTATTGAAAATCGAAACCCACCCAATTTTTTTTAATTTTTCGGTTTCAATTTTTTGGATTAGGTTATCGGTCCGCTTTGGTAAATCCGGTTTTTGACCAACAGTGCTGGCAATCAAACATTGAAGTAGAAAGAACATAATAGTTAGACAGGTTTGTTAGTTAGTTATAGTTAGAGAGAGCAAATATATAGAGGAGAAATAAAATGATGTATATATCTCTATGTAGTAGTAGTAAGCTACAACACTCGAGTCCTTTGTTTCTCTCTCTAAAAAATACTCCCTCTCTAATGTCTGCTTCTATTCCTACCATTCCCAAACCCTCTTTACTTGTCTTCTCAGGTCTCTCTCTCTTTCTTTATATTTATATATTTATATATGTTTTAACTGGCTTTTGTTTTGTTTTGTTTTGTTTTGTTGCATGTGCGACGCGTAGTGGCCTGATCCCGACAAATAAAGTTAAGATTTTTGAAAAAGTTGCAAACAATGATGAAATGAATATAGTAAATTAACAATCGTATACAAAGAGTAATATAATATTTTATTGTTACAGGAGTATAAAAATATATGTATCATGATTTGTTTGCGAGATGAATTGAGATGTGTGGAAATGAGCATATTTATTTAGTTATTTATGTATTTGAATTGCATTACAGGCGTAATTAGTAAAATAGAATATGAGTATTTTTGGAAAAAAAGTGGCAAAATTTGCAGCTTCAAAATACTTGAGTTGACTTATTATAATAGTATGATTTAACAAACGTATATAAAGAGTAATATAATGTTTTATTGTTACAGGAGTATAAAAATATATGTATCATGATTTGTTTGCGAGATGAATTGAGATGTGTGGAAATGAGCATATTTATTTAGTTATTTATGTATTTGAATTAGATTATAGGCGTAATTAGTAAAATAGAATAAGGGTATTTTTGGAAAAAAATAGCAAAATTTGGAAGCTGTAATGTAATGTTTTATTATTATAGGAGTATAAAAATATATGTATCATGATTTGTTTGCGAGATGAATTGAGATGTGTGGAAATGAGCATATTTATTTAGTTATTTATGTATTTGAATTGCATTATAGGCGTAATTAGTAAAATAGAATAAGGGTATTTTTGGGAAAAAGTAGCAAAATTTGGCAGCTTCAAAATACTTGAGTTGGCTTATTATAATAGTATGATGATATATATATGTTTGAACTGGGTTTTGTTTTGTTTTGTTAATCTTGATATAGGAAAATGTGCATATGTAAAATAATATATGAAATGAGTTTATGATTTTATGTTTGTTATGTCAATCTTGATATGGGAAAAATGTACAACTGTGAATTTGTGATAATATATGAAATGGATTTATGTTTGTTTTCTTAATCTTGATATTGTGACATTATATGAAATAGGTTTATGTTTGCTTTCTTAATCTTGATATGGGAAAATGTGGAATTGTGATAATACATGAAATTTGAACTAGAAATGTTTTTTTTCGTAATTACGGGGATGCTGCTAAAATAGAAAAAAAAAATCAAGATAAAGATCGGTTTTTTCTCAATATCGGGGGTGCTGGAGTCCATTTTATTCTGTTACTAGTTCCTTCAATGTGTTTGTTTTCTTAATCTTGATGTGGGAAAATGTGGAATTGTGATAGTATATGAAAGGGGTTTGTGTTTGTTTTGTTAGTCTTGATATGGGAAAATGTAGAATTGTGATAGTAATCAAGATTATCAGCTATGGCTTCCGCCGTGCGCCTGAAGATAATATTTAATGGGTTTTATTTTGTTTTGTTTTTCTTGGCATGTGAAAGTTAGAATTGCGATAATGATCAAGATTATCAGTGGGGAAACTGATACGTAATGTAGAATTATGAAAATTTAGAATTAAGATAAGGATTATGGGCACGTTCGGTAACATCTTTTTGCAGTGGCAGAAGTGGAACTGCTTTTTCCGTAAATATGGGGTGAAAGGCTAAACCCGATAAAAGAATTTTAATACATGGTAAAATTCACCTTTCTGCTCGTCCTCAGGTCTAACATCAATCAAACAACTGCTTAAAAGGAGAAGTGAGAGAAAATATGTAACTTTTCTAATTATAAGTGTCTTATAAGTTATTCTTACTTATAATATAACTGTATAAGTCATTTATTTACTTATATAATTTATAAACTAACAAACAATTTAATTAGAAAATCTTCGATTTTGTACATTTTTCGCCGGAAAAAGGAACAAATGCATCAAAGTCCTTGCTTTTCTGGTTTTCAGCATTTTTAGCTTCTTTGAACAAAAAGCTTTGAAAAGCTGACGAACCAAGCACAGAGCTTTTTTTAAGCAAAAAAAGGTAAGAAAAAAGCAGTTGCCAGTCAGGCCAATGTTCTGGAAACTTAATGACCAGAGGTATTGAAAGTTCGTTATGTATGAATTATGATTATCAGTGGTGATATTTAGGTCTTACGATTTGCTCTAGTTGCAGTTTTAAAGAACATGAGATAACGTATTTTAGGATTTCGGAATTGGTTAAAATAGTAAGAAAATATAACATTTTTTATGATGGTTAATTCAACCGCCCATATCCACCCTTTTGTGATGAAGTGGTCTCTCTTTTTTTGCAATTCCTCTATTTTTTGATGCTGCATAGTAGCGTGCTTAGTAGTTAAAGTTTCTAACTAATTTACGTCCAAACGCCACCAAAATCAAGAAATGCATTATGCATTGCAGCTTATAAACCATTTGCAGAAAGAGAGCTTTGTTTGTTTGTAGATTTAAAGCATAGAAAGAGGCTAGACTTTTCAAGAAAAAAAATCCAAAAGGAGGTAGAAATAATTAAGGAAAATGATGTTGACACAAATTTGTGAGTTGGCGCATGGATTGACATACATTCATTAGTTAATATATTTGAAAAACTTACCACCTCAGAAATCTGTGTAAAGATTTTGTGCAGAGATCTGTCTAGACAGCATCGATGATATTAGTTATGTACAACTTATAACTTCTTTACATGTTTAGTTACGAAAATCAAAACCCTTAGCTTAAAGAAACTCAGCATCCAAATTTAGTACTGCTTAAGCAAATTAGCTTGAGACTAAAACAAGTACTCAGTATTATTTTTACAAGGCTGATTGCGGGTTGATACTTATCTTCAGTATAGGCAAAAGTTTATTTGATTCTCCTTTTGTCCATTTTGTTTGCTTGTTTATTCAGTTAGGTCTTAGATTTAGTTGTCGTTGTTGTATGAGTTTGATCTATATCCATATCTTAGCAATTAGTTTGATAGTGAAACAGGAGGAACTGCCTTTAATGGGGTTGTTGAAGAGCTAAAGAAGCTGACAACACGTGTTGCACACGTACTTCCTGTTTCTGATGATGGTGGGAGTACAGCTGAAATTGTCCGTGTGCTCGGTGAGTTTATAGTTGGAGAATGATTTGCTATAATTATCATGAGTATTTAGTATTATAAAGAGTAGACATACAAAAGCTCGGGTCACCTTCACATATTCTCCTCATTTTATATGTCCAGGATTAGTCATGTCTAAGGCATTGGTATCAAAGTTGCTTTGGTTGCAACTTTTATCAGCTTTTGGCTCTTTTTTGATAAAGCTGGACCCTTTTGGTTGGCCAGCTTAAATTGATTAGCTCTTTTGCTTTTTTTTTGTCTGAGAAAGACACTCTAGAAGCTTAAGCTATACAAACCTAGCTATTCTCCTAAACCTAAAATTTCCAGCTTATTTTCATTACGTTGCAGACAAACATGTCCTGATTACGTATCATCTAAAAGAATTTCAGTGTTTAATTGTGATAGTCTGATAAGATACTTGTTCGAAATGCCAGGATTCAAACGGCGTTGACTTTCCATATTAGGTAACAGGGTCTTTTGTAAGACAGAAAGACATGCGACATCTCAAACTTTTTCTGTTTTTTTCAGAAACAAGCACACAAGTAGACTTTTCTCCCTGACAGCATCCAGCAAATAAAATAGCTGACCTGAGCTGGCATGCTTATAAAAATTTATTGCATGATCAAAAGAAATTCTGCCTGTGTTGTAGGTGGTCCTGCGGTCGGTGACATACGTTCAAGATGTTTAAGATTGTCGGACGAAAGTACTTCTGAGGCGCTTGCCGTGCGAAGATTGCTTGGTCACCGCTTACCTCTTGAGGCCCGAGAAGCCAAATTAGACTGGTAGTAAATTTTATTACTTTTTCAAAGACTATGTTTTCGTTTTCTATTGGGTTTTTGAGTGCCCAGAATCTTTAAATCTTTGTGTCATGAATAAAAGCTTGAAGCTTCTTTTTATTCCTTTTGAAAATTTTCGTATTTTCTTTGATCTCTTTCCACTTTCTCTTCGTAGAGAACTCAGCTTTTAAGTGAATTATGAAGCAGTGTTACTCACTAGACACATATTCCTAGGTGAACTGCAAATAATGATAATGTCAATGAATTATTATCTAGGTTAAGAAATTTCCCTATTTTTGGTTTCTGACAGAAAATTACTTTTGCAGGTACAGTATTGTGGAAGGAGAGCATTCTCTCTGGATAGGTGTTTCAAGACCCTATAGGGAAACTATAAGAGCTTTTCTTGTTTATTTTCAGAATCAGGTTAGTTTCTTTCAGAAAATTGAAAATTCTCATTGCATATTTCAATAGGCTTGCATTATCAGGATTTCAGCTATCGTGCTTTTTTGGAATAGTCATGTTCATCAACCCCGGAATACTATCTCATTCCGTTCCAGCATTAGCTGCTAGACTAATATATACTAGATGATTTCTTTTCCCATTTGATGTTTATATTTTACAAACTTGTTAAATAAGCCATTTAATTCTGCACTACAAACATTTGATTTGCAGATTCTTTGTCGATCTAATGCATCATTTTGTTTCAGTAATGGGAGGTATATCACCTTCTGAATTAGTATATATTATTCTCTGTTTTCCTCTCCTTTTTTTATCCTTCTCTCCACCTGGAATTCAAATGTTTTATTTTCGGAAACTAGGCCAAATCTTTCAAGGCAGCAAAACTTAAAACGTAATATTTATAGAATTTGAGCCCTCGATCAAACAGACCTTTATTTTACAATGTGATAAGGTTGTTGGTTTTACTCTTGCCAATTTGTTCCCCTCGATTTTCTGGGTGTGGGGGCGCTAATGTTTTTTCTTTTTTTGCATAACAAGTTTCCTTTTAAACTTGCAGCATAGGGAATTTTTTCTTTGCTGGGGCACGCATATTCTTTCAGTCATTGGATGCTGCGATATTTTTGTTTTCACGCGTTTCAGATATTCCATCAGAAAGCCTGGTACTTCCGGTCATATCTACCAATGACAGGCTTACATTAGGCTGTGAGTTATCGGTATGATTTTTAGCAAAAATCTCTTTGTAGTGTTAGGAACGTTTTGGCAAGTTTTGTGCTCATTTTCTTTGCATCAATTGGTTTCTCTGTTCTATGACCCATACATTTTAATTCTAAAAAAAATTATTATGAAAAATTAGACAGTTAAAAAGTCAGTAGTCATTCTTTATAAACACGTTCAAATGATATTTATCTCCTAATTAATAGAATTGCATCACAAAATGAAGTATATGACAGGATCTCTAAATAGCGAATTAACAGTCAAAGAAGTGCTAAATATGTTTGCAATCATCTTTTCTACATAAAGGAAATGCTGTCAAGTACATCATGTTAGACTAAACTTTCAAGTTTGCTTAGATGTTTTTGAGGTGGATCAAAGGATTTCACTCTACCCCTTAGAGGTTAGACCCACAACCTCAACTTGAGAGCATCAGTTATGGCCCCTAAGTTAGTCCTAGTGGTTAAAGATTATCTTTTAAGTTTCAATTGAATTCAGATTCGCACAAGAATAATATGAATCGGTTTGAGGCTTTTGTTCAATATTCGACTCGAGATATATTGTTCAATCAGCAAGACATGTTACATGGGTTTTGAGTTATGATCTTTAATTTACATATTTAAGTTATGTTCTTTAATTGTAATTTCTATGCCATCATAATTCATTGTTAAAAGTGATTAAGACATAACTAATATTTTCACTCCAGTCACACCTTTAGAATTTCACTTCCTACTAATAAACTCATGGTGGCACAGAAAAAATCCTAATATTTTCTACACTCGGTTGAAGTACTGGAACTTCTTCAATATGAATTAACCCATGCTTGTATTTACATTCTCTCTACTGTTTTATGCTCGTGCCCAGGATGGCACAATTATTCGAGGTCAAAATGAGATATCGCATCCAACAGTGGGATCTGTAGGCCTTATCAATAAGGTATCTGTATTTTTCACATAGAAGTTCCAGAACTTCGTAAATTTGAAGACATTTTTACGACTTATTTGTTCAAATACTCAGTCTAATGTGCAGGAAACCTCTTCATCTCCATCACTTCCATCAAGAATAAAGAGGGTGTTCTATATGTCAAGCGAGGGAAGCAATTTATTGCATGAGGTGAGTATTCACTCTGGGAAGTGCTTTGAATCTATTGACTATGTAGCATGTATGGGTGTTTATGTGAATTTTATTAACGAGCATGCCGAACTTGTCCACCTAATTCTGATCTTAGTTGCATCGGGATGTGAGTAATGACTACATAATTTTTTTGGGTGTGTAATTTTCAGTATATTAGCATTTGAAATAGTTCAGACATTGATAAATAAATCCAGCTTGTGTGTTCTTGTAAATTCTTGCATACATGTTCTTGTCAATTATATTAGATATATTGTTTGTAGCTGTATTAGTAACTCGGAACATATTATTGTCAGGTTTATCCGACGGTAAATTCAAGTGTACTTGAGCAATTGAAGACTGTTGACTGCATCATTTATGCAATGGGATCCCTTTTTACTTCTATTTGCCCATCTCTGGTAACAATATAGAATCCTGCACTTTCCGTCATAAATAATATTTTCCAAGGGGAAACAAACTGTGAGCAGTGTAAAAAACAAATAACAAAAAATGAATGATTCCAGTTAACACTTTAGTTGAGATTTTCTAACTTACCATTCTCCTTATGTAGGTTTTACTTGGCACGGGAGAGGTTATTTCTTCAAGGTCCTGTCCCAAGGCAAGATCTCCTCTATTGCTACTTGTTCACAGAATACTTTTTAAATTATTTATATAATCTGTTCATGATACATGTGCGGCATTTTACATATCCTCCATTTCTTTCTGTGACTATCCGTTATAGGTGCTTTTATTGAATGGTATCCATGACCGGGAGACAACTGGATTTTCTGCTTCTTGCTTTGTCACCGCTATCACAGATGCTTTAAATCGTACTTACGGGCATGCTCACAATTGTCTCAACAACCGTGTAAGTAAATATATTGACCATGATGAACCCTATTTTATTGTTATTCTAGTCTTATAAAGGGGTGGGTAGGTGCGATATCCTTTGGATCCTCTTTAATAAAATTTTAAAAGAAACCAATAAGAACATCAGGTAGCATGAAGAAAAGCTTTATTAACTGTTATTTTGTTAGAAAGATAAATTTCAGTCCAAATGTTATAGTCCTTGTTTCTTTATGCAGCCTGATCAGTACATAAACACGCTTTTGGTGCCCAAGGATGGTAAAATTCTCGTGGACATTGAACAGTTGGCCACACAAGGAATATCTCATGTGGTATGTATTGGCATATCGTTGCATATACCTTTTCTGTATGTATATTTAGACAGATGTACATTTGGTCTCTGAAGATTGATAAATGTTAAAGTTGATTTTCCAAATGTTTTCGTCTCTGATGATTGATAATACTTTAGTTATTATATTCGTGTATATGAATATCATCAGCCAGATAAATTTAGAAACTTGATTATCCGAGCTTTAAGTAGCTATGGATTGATAACATTTTAGTTTTCAGTTCTGAAAGAAATGGCGGAAACAAATGAGATTTTGTTTGAAAAGGTATAGAGATAGACATAGAACACTTGAAAATGTGTTTTTAAGCGGCTTTCAAAAATGTAGGAAAGATTAAGGAAAGTGTTCCCGCTGTAACTTTTTTTTCTTTTTCCAGGTGACAGTTGATTCTATTCATGATTCAAAAGTAGGTGTAATATTTGAACCCAAATCATTGATACAAGCCCTTGGTGATTTGCTTAGTGGATACTCGACCACAAATCCTATGGTAATTTAAACTGTATCTGACAAGACGAACAACAGACAGTATATAATAAACAATCTGGTCGAGATCTTGACTCTGGATTGTCCCTTCTTTTTCCAGGTAAGATACAGGACATTCTGGTTCCTCTTTAAAACCGTATTCTAAATTTTTTGTATGATTGGCTTTATTTATGTACATGCTGTTAATATGGAACTGTGTATTGTCATGCAGTGAACTGGTTGGCTCGTCTCTCCCATGGTGTATCCTTACATTATCGGTTGAAAGAATTTTAGTGGCAATACAGCCATAGCTCGAAAGTGTGCTGTAAATGCATATTTGCTGGTTATTTATCAGTGTTTCACTGTATCTGGTATAGTCACGATAGTAGATTGAGCTACTCATCATAACAAAGACGCATTCTTTGATTTATTTAGAACCTTAGTTTGCCTTTGTTATCCCTTATTTTTAGTATTTTTCTCAACACCTGCAGTTCTAAATTTTACATTGTTCAAATATCCTTCAAGCGGAATACTTACGACCTTTTTAGTTGCTTTTTTCTGAGATGGAACCATAATCAAAGTTCTTATACATGATAGAGAGACATACAAGTTAGCAACTTGACCAACAATTATTTTGAAATTGTACCAATAAATTTCTGGCATTTCCTATCTGCATCCACTCTGGATTTGCCTCAAATTATGTTTAAAAGTATATTTTCAATAAATAAATAAAAGTACACCTTTCAATTTCAAATACAGCAGCAAAGAGAAGCAAAGAAATGCTTCCATAGAAATGGGTAAATGGCAACTCACACTAAATAAAAATGGTCATCATACCATCAGAATGTCTAAAATAAATGTCGCTAAATGTAATAGCATAGTAACGCTACATTGTTGTTAAATTTAACAACCCACAACAAGGCGTATGTGGCTTGACATTTTTTTTTAGTGCCAAGTTTTACAAATTTTTAAGGGTTAATTATGGTTTGATGACCCGTATTTTGGTCAATTTTAGAATTGATGACCCAACTTTTAACAATTTCGTTTCAGTGATTTAAATTTATAGTTTTGTTTGTTTTAGTTATCCAAAAAATGTAACGGCGGGTCACTAAAACAAAACAAACTATAAAATTTTAAAAGTTGGATCACTAATCTTAAAATTTACCAAAATTCAAGTCATCTGACCATAATTAACCCAATTTTTAAGCACATGGTGGCATCTCACATTTTCTTTGTTGTTGTATTATTGTCCAAACATCACATCAATTGCTTATTTAGAAGAACGGTTAACGTAATGAGCTGGTCTACAGACAAGTAACCAAATATTGGTGTAGTAGATATATAATGCACTACTCTAAAGCCACCAACAAGTTGGAACTGTGGGGCAAACAAAAAAGGAGGTGTTGGAATTAGACTTTTAGTAGGCAAAGTTGGTAGGCTACACAAAATTATGAGCTTTTAGCTGGGATAATAGTGACCCACAAAGTAACTGTACAATCATGTTGACTAGTATATTTTTAGACCGATCAAAATTGATTGGTCCAAGTGGTTGGTATCTAAGTATAACATGCTCATTATCAGGGTTCGAACTCTGACGCATGCGAATCAGGTTTACCTCTAAAGAAATGTTACTAATTATCAAAAAAAAAATTAGAGCGGTGATATATAAGAAGAGATTTTTCGAGAGACACTCTCACAGAAACTTAATGTAAATCATTGATTTACCCTCGTATACATGGTCTGATGGTTCGTATTGAGTCTCTGCAGTCTATGTCAAAAAGTCTCTACTTATATCACCACTCGTATTTTTATTCAATTCCTTCAAGTTAGAGCAAGGTCAATGTAGTAAGTAATCATTTTTGTCATCATTATAAGTCTAGCTAATTTTATACACTGTAGATCAAAAATGGTTCCGGATATAAAGTTGCATACCTTAACTTAAACTCCACTCATAGATTGGGAACTCCATCCGTTACAAATAAAGACAAATAATGATTGTAAAGTACGATTTGCGGATGTTATCATGATTTTTTTATATACTTCCTTGAAGTAAATTATAGAAGTATCAAGTATTCAAGTATGATATAGGCTTATAGCCTAAATGTTTATACTTATTGGTTTTGGCTGCCTTTTCCGTTTTGATTTTTCAAGTAAAAAAACTAATTCTGAATGAATTCATTTAGATATTTTTAGGTTTATTAATATATATTACGTATTTAGTATGTGACACACCCAAAATAATAGTGGACTAGATTTACGATAGTGTTAATCGTTCGGTATTCATTCTAAAATGCACTATTATTTAGGGTGTGCTAACCAATAGTATTTTTTAGTTTGAATTTTGAATTCTGTAGATATTTTTGGTTTTATTAACATGTGTTAGGTTTTTAGTATTTTTTAATTTTAATTTTGAATTAATTTTAGGATAGATATTTTTGGATTTATTAATATATATATGTTACCTTTTTAGTATATGACACACCCTAAATAATAGTGGACTGGGTTCACGGTAGTGTTACTCGTTCAGTGTTCCTTCCAAAATATTAAAAGCAAAAACAAAGACAATTTATTGCTACTTTGGCAATCTGCTTGTGCAAGTTGATTTTGCAATATGTTGATTTTGTATTTGATGTTTTGGATTGATTACAATTGAGCTGCAGACTGCTGCCTGTAGGAATTCGATAATTATAACAATGCCGTGGTTACAAGTTACCCATGCATGCGCGATTGGAGGGCACTATATTTTTTTGTTTTTTTATGTCTAATCTCTACTTGTTTATTTTTTTTTAATAACAATATGTGATAGTACAAGTTTCATTGTCCTTGTAACATGATCCAAATGACTAAACATAACCGAAAATATATAGCCACAAAAGCTCAACAACTCTAAAGTTCACCTAAATCATCTGTTCAAGAAATTAACCGAAATCAAGCCTAATAAAATGTAAGCAAAAATTTAACTTATCTCCATAATTTACATAGAATAGTGAAATATTGTCGAATGAGCCGGTCCAATGAAAAGTCGAGAAATAGCAAAGATAACAAAGTGTTAGGCTCGGTGCAGACGAAATGAAATCGAGTAATATCTGGTATTGTACTCGACGCGGCTCAATGATCACCATCGGGGTGCCGTAATTACCCGATGTAAAAGCACGATCGGAGGGCACTATATATATTTAGACCTTAGCATAACTTTCTTGGTTGTTTGATTAGAAACTCGATGATGATATGAAAGCACTATTTACGTAGATACACCAATACCACTACAAAAAAATACCTAAATAACGACGGAATTAGTGACGGTATTTTTTGTTACGAGCTTATTAGCGACGGTTTTTGTGACGGTTTTGTGACAGTTTAGTCAATTTACGACAGATTTGTGACAACTTTTTAAATTAACGACAGATTTGTGACAGCTTTTGACTCTTACTAAATAAAACATTATTTTGTAATGTACATAATTAAATAATTAAATGACAACTAAAGCCTAGTAAAATGCATGGGGTACGTATAAGCTGAGTATATTATTCAACGATGTTAAAAGCAAGGTTTAAAACATTTGAATATAGTGATATATCACTTTCCCTTTATGACCAGAAAGTTGGTACTTGTTATTTTCTTTTTAATTAATAGGAAAAACCATAATCATCAACTTGCATATAAAAATAATGGAACATATGATTTAAATTTAGAATTTGTCCCACGGTATTAAAAAGACAACTTTTCAACTTACATGACCTGAACAAAGACGAATTAAAGTGATTGATCATTAAACAGTTATAGCTACTTGCATAAATAAGCATACATTGTTTATAGATTGATAATTTGATACAGATAAGCAGTGATAGAACCAGGCATCCGAAATGTAAGGGACCGATATTCTCTATAATTTTTTTTTACCGGTATAAGTCTTTTTTCCATAAAATTGGGGGTTGATTTTTATCAAAATACATTAAAATAAAATACAAAAATACCTTGTTGGCAATTTTTTTTTATCAAAATGAAAGAGTGAAAGGCCGCCGACCGTCTCTAGCTAGTTATTTTCATGCAGATGGGTTATTATATGCATATTTTATGTGAATAGCAATAATAATTACTCCACAAACATCAATTCGTAGGACCCTAAGCCACCCGCTAACCATCACTAATTATGTCTAAATGACTTTCTAAACGTTGCCTATTCTTTTAGGTTTCAAAGCTGCTTAAATGATGAGTCTGGATTTTTCCAATGCAATTTATCTGTTTTCATGTTTAAACCGTAATTTTTTTTACGAACTGTAAGTCAAAATTACGCTTTAGACTGTGAAATTACCAAATTGTCTCTGCGTTGAAATCTGAAAATTTTACAGAAGGTCGATCGATCGGCTGTCAGCTCCGATCGATCGGCCAAACATTATGTAAAATTTTATAGATTGCTTGGCCGATCGATCGGCTGTGAACTCTGATCGATCGGCCAAGCTGTCTGGAAAATCTGTTATTTCAACACAGATTAATTTCCAAATTTTGTTCCGTTTGACTTATTCGTATATGGCGGAACTATAACTTATTCGTTCGGCCTCCAAATTTAGTTTCATTTGAACTGTTAGCTTCGTTATTAAATCGTCTATCATTTTAAATAAATTAACATATTTTAAAATACTCGATAAAATGATTAGTACGCGAAACGACATTTTATCATGTTTTAGAGTTTATAGCTTCGTTATTGAATCGTCTATCATTTTAATACGCTTTTTTATAATCAAAACAACTGCGCAAATAACCAACGAATAGTAGTTTTTGTGAAAATATAAATTTTTTGAAACAATTATATATTAACCAACAAAGAGAATCAAACACCGACTGGAGTATAAATCAAAATACAAGAGATTAGTAAGTCAATGTCGAGCAAAAAATTCGTCATAGTTTTGCTTAAAAATGGATCATCACCACAAATAAAAAAAATACAATGATCAACCCAATATATCAAATAAATAATACCATCAAAAATAATAATACAACAACACCACAATAACCGATCGCGCAAATGGAAACATACGATAAAATGATAACATAAGATAAACATTAACGGTAATCGTGCAAATGCAACAAGTACCAAATTAGCCAACACACGGCTTTTAAAAGCAAACATAAATGTAAAAATAGTTCGAAATAAAAGAAAAATGATAAAATAACGCATTGTTTAAAAAAATTACAAATATGAGACATCATGTAAAATATAAATGATATCATCTAAGTCCCGGTGCCGAAATACCATCGTCGTCGTCGTCGTCACCACTCTTGTCTCGCCTATATCCCGGAAAATTCTCACAATAGGTTTTGTATTGTTCGGCGCTAATGCGATCAATTTCATCGAGAGTTTTCTTATCCCCACCTAAGAAGTTTTCGATCCTTCGATACATTTTGCGTTAAAGCCGTCCATTTTTGTATCTCATATGATGCAAGTCCGTGTAAAAAATTTCGGATCGAGCACATGGAGGAATAGGAACTTGTGATTTGAATTTCCCTTTTGAGAGACGAGAAGAAGAAGGAGCTTGAAAAGTTTCGGAATTTGGTCCATATTGGTCTCCGGATGACTCGTCGGAATCGGGATCCGTATTGGGAGCTAGAGGGGGATCCTCGGCTCCCAAAAGGAGATCAAGAGGGATGACTTTAGGGCCTACATAGGGCTCTAGATGAAGAGAGAAGGGCGTAAAAAATTCATCGGTAACTACTCGACCATACTAAGTTAGAATATTATTACCGATGACCCGGATTTTTATTTGAGAGAGATTTTTTGTCTCAAGAACATTAGTAGACTCGAGTTTAACGCCTTTGTAATTGATATTAAAAAAATTAAGAATTTCTGTAATAAGAGAGTCATACGGAAGAGAGTGTTTTGTAGACTCTTTGACTTCTCTCATTGTCTTTAGTATTAAGGTGGCGGTGTCCAATTTGATTTTTCTTTGAATACAAGCTAGAGTGAAAATGTTATCTTCCGTAACATCGGTTAAATTTGAGAAAAAAATATTTTAGCCATAACAAAAAAGGCGATTTTGTTTTGAAGGTGGAGACCATTAGCTTTTGGCTCTTCACGATGATCGGGGGTGAAAGACAAATGGAGGAAGTTCAAGAAGGTTTGAAAGATTATATGAATGAAAGATTTCCTCGGCTATTGAGACGTCATTACATTCTAAATCTAAGAGGTCATGTAATTGAGATGCGGAAAAAACAAATTTCTTTTTGTGAAACTTGGAAGTAATTTGAAGATCATTACTGTCATTAGTAGAAATAATAAGATTTTCGTAAAATTGATAAGTTTCATCAATATATATATCATTAGATAAAGAAATTAGTTTTTCTCATTTTTAAAAACCGATGTTCTCTTCAAGAAAAAGGAAATTTACGAAGAAATTGTGCATAATCAATAGTGGCATGATTGACAATTGTCCTGGATATCGGATTTAGTTTTAGAAGACTTACCCAAACGAGGAGCGGATGAGCCGATATCTTTATAACTTGCCTTCGAAGAGCTTCTCTCTCGAAGCATTTGATTGAATTTGATAAATTAGGCTTTTGAAAAAATTGGTTTTTGAGAAATTATGTTTTTTTTTATAAAAAAAACCAAATTGATTTGGGGCAAATCAATGGATTTGGGGCAAATCAATAGATTTGGGGTTGAATTGATATTAAATGTATGTATTAGAGTGATGAAAATGGAGAATTTTAACAAAAAAAAAGTGATTTTGTTGAAGATTTGAGTGTTTTTTATGAGAAGTGACGAATTCTGAGTAATAGAGAGAGAGTGATATGCATATGAGTGTATGTATGTATGTATATGTCTGGAAAAAAATTCAGACATATTAACACAAAGGCAATTTGGTAATTTCACAGTATAAACCGTAAATCTGACTTATGGTTCGTAAAAATTTTTTACGATTTGAGCGTAAAAACATATAAGTTGCAGTGGAAAAATCCAGCCTCTTAAATGATAAGTGCGAATAGATAGAGACAACAGCTAGATCGAAGAGAGAGAGAGAGATGGAGACAGAGAGAGACAGAAGGATCGAAAAGAGAGTTTGAGAGATCGAATAGAGAGAGAGAAACGGACAGGGACGGAGGATAGAGAGAGCACCGCGTTCGTCCGAGATAAGTCACCAACAATCAGTTTATTAAGCAATATGTATGGAAATTGCACTGTTATAGCGAAGAAAGAATGTGCGAATTGTATAAAAGATGTTGCCTCTAAAATCTCATTGTGGTTCAGCCGTTTCAGCGATATTTTGTCTCCAAAACTGCTGTTTAACGTACAATTACTCTAAAGAAGCTTTCTCAAGTTCATCAATACCATTCTACAAAAGGAAGCGTTTTCAAGTAGCCATGGAGATTTTAGCTGTCGTTCTAATAGGCCTTGGCTATCTCTCGCTTCTCTTCTGGTGTATATACCTTGATATACAAGATCTTCCTGCAGCCCCTCCCCAAGCTATATACCATAAATTCAAACAAATAGATTAATTGTTTACCTTTATTATACAGATAATATAAGTGACCATAAAAAAAAGTAAAATATTGCTACTTATAGATAAATATTACTTAAAGACTTCTGTAACTTAAAAGCTTCACATTTGGCTTGGTGGCTAATTATTTAACACTATTTATCCAGTATTCTATTTTTGTTAGGTAAGTTAAGCTTATCTTCAAAATAGAGGTTTTGTTGGTCATGAAGACAATAAAAACTCCAATCTGGCATAAACTTTAATTGTTGGAGGTAAACATTAAAGATTTGTTACATGCAATAATGTCATATATATTATATATATATTGAACCAAATTATGACTTTACTTTAGTCACCAGTAGATTGGTCCATATATAAAGAGGGTGGGCCACTTTAATCTTAAATCCAAATCATCTCAAAATAAACGATTATGGATGATGTTATTACAAAGTTTAAAATCAATCTAAAAATATGAACTTTGAACTTGTTCAACTCACACTAATTAATACTAATATATTATTAATTAAAAAAAATTAATATATATATATATATTTATATTAGTATTGAACAATTTTTCTTATTTGTTTTTTTTTCTTAACATTACTAACCGATTAATGTTATACACACAACTTGCACACAACTTTCACACAACTCACACACTCCATAATCAAATAAAATATATATTTATCTCTCCAAATATACATAAAATACAATATATAATTTGATAAAACCAAATATAAATATCCAACATAGTAAAAACTCAACCTACCAAAAACTCAAATAAAAATATACTAGAACCATATTTGAGTCTGACCTAAATTTAAATATTAATTAAAAATAAGAAAAATTATTAAATCTAAAAACTCAATCTACTAAAAACTCAAATAAAAATATATTCTACTACACGAGCCTATTCTAAATTTAAATATTAATTAAGAATAAGGAAAATTATTAAATATAGTATGTATGTATGTATATTAAGAGTTTATGTTGATTAGTGACTGTAAAATGTCATGCGTGCATGTCACTTAAGCGGATAGAATTTTTGGATAAAAAAATATGTGAGCAGAAACTTTTGTAATACGTATTTAGTCCTTTGTCATCTAAAAAAAATTATATGCATGTATTTTACATTTGTAGCAAATTTTGTTGCCAATTGTGACATGTTGAGAAATTATTTGGAATATTTTTGTTTTACGTAATTTGTATAGCCACTAATATACAAGTCATTCAAGCTAACAAATATTATTTTAAGGGAGTGTTTTCACATTTATAATAAAATCATATATATTTCCCCAAAAAAAACAATTCCACCGCTTATATTTATATTTTGTAATATATTAAACCGCCGTTCCTCAAAAGACTACTACTTGCATTAGTTCTTCTTGATATATATATATATATATATATATATATATATATATATATATACTATAAAATAATTAAAATACTTATAATTCCAAAGCCATGTGCACTTTGCCAAGGAATTCTTCTCTTTGTCCACACATCACTAAAATAAAAATAAAAAAATAGTGACGCTATTTTTTGTTACGAGCTTATTAGCGACGGTTTTTGTGACGGTTTTGTGACAGTTTAGTCAATTTACGACAGATTTTTAATTTAGCGACAGAGTTATGACAGTTTTTGATTCTTATTAAATCAAATATTACTTTGTAGTGTATATCCTATACAAAAATGATCTCAAAAACTCCAAAGTTATAAATACAATTATAATTCCAAAGCCATGGAGTAATTTTTAATTGGTCTCCATGCATTCTACTTACAATATTTTGTTAAATAATTTGAAAAATAGGTAGTTATGGTCCTATGGACTAAAATTGCTCACGTATAGATGTTAATGTTCTAAAAGCATACGGTGGACTTTAGACAAAATTTAATCGCTTAAGATTTAATCATGCCTAATTCTGTTTAAAACTGTCAAACCGTTTAATTTCGTATAATTTTTGCATAGGCTAGCTTTTATAAAGAACCTTGGTAACTGCTACTTGTTCATCTTAACGTGACAACATTTATATTATTTCTAAAACACTAGGGACTACTATTTTGTTGAAGTAGAAATAAATTATAAGGACCAAACAGAGTGTCAGTTAAAACTATGGAAACCATTTATGTAATCATCACCTTTTTTTAGAGTTATTATAGTTTTATACATACTATGATACTAGTACTACTATATATATATATATATTCACCTCACTTGATCACGGGCACATAACAAACATCATTCTTTGTTTACCAAAATCCCAAGATGATTCTTTGGTACAGAGCTCTGGTAATTTGTTTGTTATGTGTGCTAAAACAAGTGAGAATAACAAAGGGATCAGTTATATACTTGAATGAGAGCACCATAGTGAGGAGTACTAGAAATAAGTGTGATTTTTATCAAGGAAAATGGACATTTGATGCTTCTTTGCCCATGTATGAATCTTCGGGATGTCCATTTATTGACTCGGAATTCGATTGCCAGAAATACGGTCGTCCCGATAGGCGATATCTTAAGTACTCATGGAAGCCTGACTCTTGTGTCTTGCCTAGGTATTTTTCTCTCCATGATTGTTTGAACTTGTCAAAATTCAGTTTTTATTTTTGTTGTTTAGAACTTAAAAATCGCACTAGGTCTTGTTCGAAAACATTGAAAGCATGAGTAAACTAGCTCATACAGAAAATTTTGTCAGTCTTTTCAAGTTCAATTTTCCTTTCTAGTTTATACTAGTACATTTTGTTGTATTTAGAAGAAAAAGTGTCATGTAAATATGTAATTATGTTTCCAAACTGATAGGGTGCAAATAATGGTCAGTTGAAGGGTTTGTTCATGTTTAAAAATAAATATAAGGAGACTTGGATTCATGTCGGTAGAAAAGTTTAAATTTGTCTATTTTTACAACTTTAAATTAGAAAAAAAAGGAAATAACTAGTTAAACTTTAATAAAGGACTTTCCAACAAACCCATGTGCCAAAATTCATCTTTGAATTTGAATTCATTTTTTGTTTCTTGTTTCAAAATATCAGAACTATTATAGCTAGCCAGGTTTAAAAAAAAAATAGTGACCAGACAAAGCAAATTAAGAGCCTATATAATTGCAGTGTTGTCTAGATCGAAAGTGCACAAAATTGCATTTATAAAGTGAGATATATATATTCAGAGATGATGTTTGAATGTGAAATATTTGTTTACTGTAGTATATAACTGTAAAATGAATGAGTTTCTTTTTCCAAAATATATTTTGTTGTTTGTTTAATTGGACAAATTAAATGCATCGGTCCTAACTTTAACGCAAATCATAACTGGCCATACCACATTATTACTTTATTTATTATATATAATCGGAATTACATTATTAATCTAAACAACTCCTATACTTACACACTTACTTCATTCAAGTATAACAATATACATAAATAACTTCAATAATCCGAACATTATTAGACTATATTAACTATATTTTGACTTCAATATTAGCTCTCATCTGTGACTTGTACGAGTAAATTACACAAGATTATATAACATCTTATACAAACTAAGTTATATTAGGAATATAATATTAATAATTACTATACTTTGATTTTTTCCATTTCTCCTACACATGCACATGTTCTTGGGTATTATGTAAAGCAAAAATAAATATTAAAAAATGTTAGTATAAGGCTACAAAATCTGTCTATATTTGGACATAAAAGTGACTGTTGTGCAACTTTTTTTCCTTTTCTTTGTTCAATTTAGTACAAGACAACTTTTAGTATCAACTGATGTGAATGATCTTACGAGAGTAACCAAATATAGTGACATAAATTACATGTAAATAATACTAGTATAGTATTTATTATAACAATTTGATTGGTGTAGGTTCAATGGAATGGAATTTTTGAGAAGGTACAAAGGGAAAAAGATAATGTTCGTAGGTGACTCACTAAGTCTAAACCAGTGGCAATCACTCACATGTATGATACACTCATCGGTACCAAATGCCAAAACCATACTATCAAGGACCAAAACCATCTCTTTTGTCAAGTTTCAGGTTTGTATTTTTATTTCATTTTCCTATTATCTTTTTTTTATTGTTTTCTAATTGGGGGTATTGGAATTTTTTTTACCTTTATCAATTTATAATGTCACATTTTTTTCCTTTTTCATTGGTCTATATTGCTTGCACTTTTGTCGATTTGAATATGAAACATGCAGCTACTTTTCTGAGATGTGTAAGAATAATGATACGCATGCAAGTTTATAATAATTCAAATCTTATACTAATATGATAAGTAAAGATATCAGATCTATGGTATAGATATGTATAAATAATAATAATAATATGGGTTGCAATAATCTCTGTAGATCCTCAATTTGGAAACATATCAAAATTTGCTCAAAGATACAAATACGGACATTTAAGTACAATATGGGTTATATTTCATATCATCGTATCCTACTATATATAAACCAACCTAAGAAAAAGTGAACCTGTCAAATTTTGACCATTTTTTTTTCAAAAATACCGCTACTCTTTTTTACTAATTACTCATTTACATTTATTCAATTCAAAACATAAAAAACACACAAAAATCATGATTTTTTCAAAACAATTATAATCATATATCAAACAAAATCGTTTTACGTGTATTTCTAATTTAATATATTCATTCAATCAATATACTTTTTAAAAATTTATTTACCCGGATCATATATATAACACGCGTCGCACACGCAACGCGTGGCTAAGTACTAGTAACATTATAAACATACATAACTTTTTCGGTGTAGTTAGTTTGTCATCTATAAACATGGTTTTAATCTGATGTACGGAAAAAATAGCATAGAGTTCTGAAATCTGAACACTTATAAAAAACTGCCTTTTACATTTTTAATCCGATACTTTTTTAGTCACGAATTTTAAGTGGCCGAAAAAGCTTATAGCAGATAATTCTAAGTTCTAACCAAATTGAACTACTCAACCGGAAAACACAAATCCGAAATATTAATACTTCATGTTTTTTTTTTTTGAAATAATAATACTCCATGTTTAAAAGCCCAGTTTTGACCCAAAGAATAGCCAACAGTATAAGAGTTCATAGTTTTTCTATTAGTAATATTTATCATCGGAAAAAAGGAACATCTTTTTGCATGTTTCAAAATCTTTTATTCATTGTAGTATTATCATTTAAAGCGACATATATAACAGCACTTAATTCAAATTGTAGCCCCTGTTGGGTCTTCTTTGACAGCAATTTTTAGCAAAATTCTTTTGGTACATTAGTTAAGTTTGACATTGATTTGTATGCTGCGTAATTTGCATGGAACTAGCTTAGCAATTACAGTATTTTGTACTTGCTATATTTACCAAAGACAATACCCAAATAGAAACTTGATAGTCCCAACTCTTTTTGAGGGAAAAATAGAAGCAAAAGAAACAGTAAAAAAAAAAAAAAAAACTTGAACTATTTAAAGATGAGACAGGATCACAGAAATTTCATAGCAAAAAGAAGGAGCTACCACATTTTACTATTTATTTTTTTGATAAGGAAATCCGACAAATCCAACAAACAAATTAATGCTTATAAACATAGCCAACAAATGAATAAATGCTTATATACACTTTCCCAAATTCAGTATACTGGCTAGTGGCTACATGAGTAGAGTATTTTTGCAAGTTTAATTGAATCATCTGCTGTTTTGTGCTTTAATTAAAGACATATTATGAGCCTGCACTTTAGTTGGTGGAAACTAAAATGCTTGGGTCCTCAATTTGCTGGCAACTTGATCAAATGAGACTACAAGTCTTACTTGTGCAGAAAACTAAAGAAATTCAAAGAATGAAATTAGAAAAATATAAAAAAATATATGCTACAATTGATGTGGTTTTCTGCAATTAATAAACCACAGTAGACTCTTGAAATTGTGGTTTATTTAACTTACCTCGGCTGCTCCTATCGAGAGCCACCGGCCAAAGAAAATTCAAAACTTGGTAGCGTTTTCTGTTTGCATTTATCATTTAAACATATCGAACACAATAACGGCATATGTAGAAACAAAACGACCATCCGAGCTGCAGACTGCATGCAGTTTTTGCATAGTGATCATTATCTACAAATATATGCAGGACTATGGAGTAACAATATACCTATATCACACGACCTACTTGGTAGATCAAGTTCGAGAAAAAATCGGGACAGTGCTAAAATTGAACTCCATCAGAGGTGGCAATATATGGAAATCGATGGATGTACTGGTATTCAACACGTGGCACTGGTGGACCCATCAAGGAGAATCGAGAGAGTAGGATATATTTCTTTGTAATTCCAAATTTTTTGTTTTATTTCAGTTCTTGATCATAATCTCTATATGGTTCGAGACGATCTTCAAGTGAAGAGTGAAGGATATTCAAAGCAAGTTTAATAAGTACGTCTTGTATGATTATTATAGGTGGGACTATATCCAGGACGGATCAACTATAATGAAAGATATGGACCGGTTAACAGCATTCCATAAGGCGTTGAGTACGTGGGCCCAATGGGTTGAGAAAAACGTAGACACTACCAAGACCAAGGTGTTTTTCCAGGGAATCTCCCCTACCCATTACCAGTAAGTATAGTTTCATAAATAAAGAAATAAAAAACTCGTACAGGAAAAGACTCGCTCAAGAGTGGTTTAAGAGCAACTTCAATCATACAGGGAAAAGAAACGTTTTGCTGAGAAGTTCAGCAACTTATGTTGTATACCCCAGGCTTAAGCTTCGGATAAGCTTGCTTTAGCAACAGTTTCACGTTTTTAAACACGTGGCAGTGGCATTACTTATGAACGATATACCAAATTAGCCTGTTTTTATAACTATTAATGAAGGTCTTTCAGAAATATGTCAATTTACGGCAAATCACCACTACTAATGTCGAGCCTAAACCAAGTATCAACCTGAAAATAGCAATCTCAATAAGCTCACTTTCGAAACTATTTGCTAAAGTAGTTTTCTCATCAATTCTAGCATGTTTTGGTCTTTTTACTATTTTCACACACTTTTAAGCTAAAAGTATTCTAAAGATACAAAACTCACAAGCACTTTTAAATTTGATAAAAATACAGGTCAGAAGAATGGCATTCAAAAACAAAGAACTGCAAAGGGGAGGAACAACCTCTACAAGGATCTACGTACCCAGGTGGCACACCACCAGCTGCTATAGTTCTAAATCAAGTATTGCGTACAATTTCAAAACCGGTTTATTTGCTAGATATAACAACACTCTCACAGTTGAGGAAAGATGCGCACCCTTCGGCTTATGGTGGTGAGAAGGGTAATGATTGTAGCCACTGGTGCCTACCTGGATTGCCTGATATTTGGAACCAGCTCTTGTATGCAGCTCTTATTGTTGTATAAAGAGAATTCTAGAAAATTATTTTCCCCTCTGGAGAAAGCAGAAAAATGTGGACAGATTAATCAACTGTATAGAACATTGATATATAGAACTAGATATTTGGATTCATGGAAATCATACAGGAATGGTACGAGAGCAGTGTTCAACAAAGCAAATTCGAATTCAATTTACATTTTCTCGTTCGGATTTTATAAAATTTGAGATTCATAGTAGTTGAATACTTTCATACAAGAGTCAAAAGCTTTCTGATTTAGATCTTATGGACTCACCTTATTACTGTTTCACTTTCATTCGAGACTCTTATAAACTCATACATGCAAAAACTTCCTTCTTGTCATATTAAAGTCATATGTTATTACAAGCTTCATATATAGAGGTAAGAGTGTGAGCGCCCACTTAGAGCTGATAAAAATTATACTAGTAAGGATTTTAAGACCTTTTACAACACAAATGTCTGAACCCTTTCAAGAAGAACTGATTTGTAGTAAAGATAGATCAAGATTGAGTAGAACAGGAAATTTGAAAGAAACAAACGTTTCAAAAGATGGGAAATAGAGTCAAATTTAAGGATCAATGCTAACAACATAATAGTGAACCTTCTATCATTTTACACCTTCAAGAAAAGAGGGAAATAGAGAAAAAGAGCAAACCATCCAGCTATATATTTAAAAGCTTCTTAATTAAAGAAAAAAAGAACTAACCCCAAAAGAATAGCAAATTGAGCAGGCAATGGAGAAAGAAGTTAGTAGCCAACATAAACTGCTGCATTTACTATGTAGCAATCCTCATTTTTATCTCCCATCTCTTCAACAAGAACACCGCTTGAGCATATAAGTCCACCATCCACAACTTCAAAATTCTCGATTTTCCCACTTCCACAAATAAGTGACAAAACGTTAAAAGATCTATCCGTGTATAAAGACTCTAATTTTTTATGTTGTCCTTATTCGCGAGACTACAAGAAGTCTCTAGGGAAACACACTGATCCAAACACTTTATTTCTATCTTGTAAATATATATATTGTGCCTTCTTCTACAGTAAGTATTCAAATAATTTAAATATGTAACTACATTTCCAGGAAGGTACACTTACTAAGGAAAGACTGATTTGACCTTGTCTATATCTAAGGATTGCTGGAGAGGTCGAGGAACTCCTAGCTTAATCTGTAATTTCATCTGATTAAACGAAACTCCGGGTATAGACCCTGCAAAAAAAAAAACGCTACATTTTAAACCTGTATCTCAACACATTCAAACCTGAAGACTTATTAGAACCTAAGAAAAAAGATAAATGAAAAGGAAAAGAGGACTATTGCAGGTACGGGCTTAGCTAGAAACTCCTACCTAAAATGCCATGGTTTCTATCAAACAGAGATCAGAAACCTATTCTACTCTTTTTTGTTTTATGAAATGAATAAAAGAGAACAATATTGCGAATATCAATACCGATGAATAACTCTTTGTGCCTCATTACACTGATTAAGGTGATTTGTAATTCATATCACATTTTTTATTTCCTTGTATAAATAAAATTCCAAAGTTCACACATTAAGTCAGACTCCATCCTATTTCTGGCCTTACTCCGTCTTCGTTAAAATGTACACGAGAATTATACAATACCAATCATAATTAGGCATTTCTGCAAAAAAATACAGAACAATTTAACTCGTCGGTAGGCAATGTGCTACCATTTCACCCTAACTTTTAGCCGAAGCAGCTTCATGATATTTATTTCATTAAAATTATTTGTATACAAGTGTGCTTCCATTTCACCTAAAAGCTTAATCCGTACGAACAGTAATCGTCGTTATATTATTTATCGTATAGCTTTATATAAGTAACTCCACAGTCCACTAAAACACTAACAACTTTCCAACTGCAGCAATTCGGAGTAATAACGGGAAACAGAGACAAACAACATGCTACAAGTTTGGCGGCGTAGATATCGTACTACAATATCACTAAAAGTTTACGCTATGTTTTTTTGACAAGCGGAATATTGGGAAACTTAATGTTTTATGAAATATTTCTTGACTTAATTACCCAAATAACTAATTTTTGTTTTTTGTTTTAAGGACTGGTACATATAAATGTAGCATCATTCACATGCTGCAAGCTTGAATATTCTGTAAAATAAAATAAAATCAGGAACAATTGAGACATTTCATCGAACACCTAATGTGCAAACATAAATTGCTAAATACCTCTACGAAAAGCCGGTATTGAATTCGAAGAAATCGCATCCTTACACGCCCTCATTGCTGCTGACGTAACATCTTGCCTGTTTTTTTATTACAAAATCATTTCCAATCCAATTTACTTAATTATAACATATTATACTCCGAAATGAAACTTTTCTTCACATAGTTATATGATTTAACTATATAATTAACTTTTGTAAATCTTCATTTTCTGCATTTTAGACGCGATTGCTTTCAAAGTTACACGTATCTTCGCAGATAGGACAATAGTTAAATCTTCATTTTCCGCAATTTAGTGTTTTGATTAAAATCTTCAAAAATTAGCGTTCCTGCTTAAAACCTATAAAAAAAACATATAATAAAATAACATAAAAATAATAAAAAAGCAGAAATATATATATTATTATATTATATAGCTACCCGTGTTGATCATAACCAACGCCCATTTCAACAAACAAAAGGGTCATAGAATTATTAGGAACTGTTGTTACAACACAAGGATCTGGGTTTTGATCAAGGGTCGACATTGATCGTGAATTAGAGCGAGAAATTGAAATCGACGGTGAAAATGAGTTTAATGGGGTGTAAATTGAGATCGGATTGAAACTATAAGGACGAAGTTTGATAGAGGTGAAATAGGAGAAATTTTGGAGAAAGCTGTTAGTGTTTGTTACCATCATATCTAGCTTTTTAGTTTTTGCTTCTGTTCTTTGATATTAATAATTAATAAAACTGAGTATTAATACATATTCACCCGAACCTGCAATCAACACATTTATATTCATGAGTTTTTGTACTTTCTTGAGAAACTCAACAGACTTAATAGCTAAAAACTCAAATGTATCAAACACAACAAGTATGAAATTGTTCTGATTGTCTTGAAGGGGAAAAGAAATTACTTTTTGATCCATTTCATTTGGAATGTCCTAATTTAGTATTGTACCTATCCATGCTGGTAAACTTTAAAATATATTTTTGATAAATTACATAATAGATTTGGTGTTGTCTGACACAAACGCATTAGAAAACCGTCGGTTGATGTTTTGGTAACCAATGCAAGTTGTTGTCTAACAGAAACGAGTTAATAGCTACTAAGCAACTATGAGATCGGATTGATACTATTAGAAAACCTTGATTGAGGTGAAACAGGAAATTATGGAAATTACTCCTTGGAAAAAGTGTACTTTCAAGTTACAAGTTTGATTTTAAAACCACGGCTTTAGTTTGTAAACTACGATGCTTAATTAGGCTGGAATTAGAAAACAACGACTGCATAAAAATGTTGCCTAATTATAATTATGCATGCAAAATAGACTTAATAGGATTAACTATTTTGCATGTGCATTCATGAATTACTGATAAAGCAGCTCCCCTATTAATATTACACTAATTTTGATTTCATCTACATTTTTTTTTAATTTATATATAAAAAAAATTGAAGTCTTGGTAGCCTATTACGATGAAAAAAAAATATTGGGGCGCTTCTCCAACTCATTAATTATCACTTTCTAATTTCTATTCTATCATTATTTTAAACAATGACCCAATAACAAATTTTATTTCACCGTCTATCTTAATTATAGTGGAACTATCACTTTGCTACCACTAAAGCTATATATTCAGTTTTTAACAAAACACAATCATGTTGCTTTATCTAAGAAAAACACACACACAACAATTATACAATTAATCAATTAGTTTGTTCAGTTTGATGTCGTTTTTTCCATTTCAGGAAATCCATTTTGAATAATTATTTTTTATACCATAATTTAACATTTAGAGAAGACCTCCAATACTAGAAGAACCGAACAGACGATGATCTCGGATTAAGTGATGCACAATCCGGATTAATATTAAATACTAACGTTTTCAACAAAGAGATGTGTGTTTAGCAAGCACGTGTTATACATGAGACTTATTAAGTTGATTCATAATTAATATGAAGTGCAAAGCAATTTAATTCGCTTTCAAAACATAATAATCGATTTGGTTTCGCTTACAAGGGTTGAATTGTTAACAGTATTTAATAAACAAACCGGCCCTTGAGCCTTAATTTAACTGATTAATAATAACCACATTTTCACCGTTTTAGCATGTTCACAATAATACGTAGGTAACAGATTCATCTTAGATTTTTATTTTTTATTTTTTCACATAGATGCTTCACGCCTCTGATTTTCTTGATATTTTGAATTGAATCTAACCATCAGTGAAAATGTGGAATATTTCATTGATCAAGTTGTTTAGTAAATTTTGTCGAATTATTTGGTCTTGTGTGTCCCAGAAAACTACTTCAAGTAATCATAAAATGATTTGGTTACAAATTAGTGATGCTCGACTGTTATTGGACAAATGAGAGAGTTTATTAATTACTCCTACACTTTACCCAAACTCTTTGAACTTGGGAATTGAAAATGCAGTATTATTATACACAATATTTCAATGTTTAATGGCATAATTATCTTGAGACCCAACAATACTGAAAATTTAAATTCTGAAAACTTCTCCACTCAAAATATGAACCGACTTTTGTCCGTCCTACTAAGGATACATACATTTTCAAACGTGGGCATCAAATCGTCAAAAATAATAAATGAATTCTCATGAATCGATCTAAATCGAATACGTAGATTTCTGTATATACAACAATAACATTTCTGAAGCTGAGCTGGCTACAGATTAACAGGCTGCAGTCCTGCATACATATTTCTGTTGTTGGGTTTGGCATTGTACATAGCACGATGTTGCTTTGTCTCTCAACTCTTGAAAAGCTTTCATAGTTTCCATGTCAAATCCACCCGCAAACTGCAATTTAACTTTTCTTGTAAGTAACAAAATCACTTTCCAAGTTCTGGAAACGCAACTTATCTTTTACAAATTGTGTGTATCGTAGAAATTCAATTTACCTGATGAACTCGGAAAGCAAATCTTACGCCTTGGACCATCAATTCTTCTTCTTCGGCGCCACCACCTACAATTTCAAGTTCCGCTGATACTCTCTTCATGTATTTCATTGCTAGTTTAACGGATGCCAATTTGATCTGTCAATGTCAAGTTACATAAGATTTTCATATATAGTTTGGTTATTTGTAGTACAAGAATTATCTGATTTTTGATCTTTATGTCATGTGCATGTGTACTAAGTACCTGACATGCAAATCCGCTCTCAAGCAACCAATCTGTTGGAATATGAAAAGCGTTATACCGCTTACTAGCTGATTCTCTCATTCGTGACAAATTGTAGACTCCACGCTCTAATCTGCAATAGACAAGTAAAATGGAGAGTACGATTAATACCTTTTTTGAAGCCATAAAAACCTTTTTAACCCACCAATGAACCTTTTTTTTCTTCTAATTTCCATAAAGAAACGGTTAAGCAGAAAAGAAACAACATGAGTAAATGAACAAGTGCAGGTGATGGTTACTTATAACGACTAACAACTGAAAATATGATAAATTAGTCCAAGAATAAACAAAGTAGGTAATAATTGACAACTTGCTTTTGGTGCTATGAAAAGCTAATTAACCAGGGGAATACGAGAAACGAGCCGATGAACAAATGTAAGTAAGATTCGACTTCTTGATTGGTGCAATTAGTACTAAGAAACCAGCGGATATATGAGAAAGAGACAACCAATGTAAGTGACATGTGTTTACTGAGCCGATAAAGTACAACAAACCAGGATATATATGAGAAATAAGTCGATTAGAAAATGTATTTGACCTTCAGTGATTTGAGCACTTGCTTAATGCTATTATGAAGTACAAACTACCCAAGGAAATATGATAAATGAGACTACATTCTACTACTTGTTTTCAGCAACGAACTACTGTCGGAATATATGAGAAAATGAACTAATTTAGGTGACATTTGACTACTTAATTTTTCTTCGACGTACTAACAAACCAGGAAAATACATAAGAAATGAGCCGATGAACGAATTGGCATAGTTGACATTTGATTTACTCCTTTCTGTGCTATGAAGAACTAACGAACGAGGAAAATTTAGAAGAATCTGAAAAACAAAAAGAAAAACTTACTTTTCGAATAATGCTTGCATTTTCTTAAGAGCAGCAGAACACGGCTGTCGGGGATCGTCCCTAAACGCTGTTGCCTCTGATTCAAGCTTTTTGAGATCACCGTATCCAAATGCAGCCTCACGTAGAGCATCTGCTTTTTTCTCTGGCCAATCAAAGTGTTTTAGAACAGCCCTTTCATCGACCTAAAAGCAAAAACCTTTAATTATTATGCTACCATTACCATGGAAATTGGAATGGCTATATGCTGTTGAAAGTAAGAAAACAGATTGATATGCGTATAAATACCAGGTAAGAGAGCTCATCATCAAGCCATTTAACAAATGGCACAACATCTTTTATGTCTGTAAATGAAGCATTCTCAACTTCTGTAATCAGAGACCTTATGAAATCACCCTGTGTCTCTACATCCGTTTTAATCTGAAATAGGAAATAAGGACATCAATGAAAATCTAGATTGGGGTTGTGGTACTGAGTAAAGAATCAATAGCATATCATCACTACGCGTGGACATCACTTGATATTTCACAATTCATTATCATTACTACGTGTGACGACTGACCGTCAGCAAAATCTAGATTGGGGTTGTGGTACTGAGTAAAGAACCAACACATTCTAGTAATCTGTATCAATCATCTATTCTTAGTACTTGATATACAGATGTCAAACCAGTAGGGGAGTCTAGTTTAACACAAAGTTTACTTAATTTCCAAAACAATAAAATTACTAACTTCTCAAGAACCCAACACATAAAAGTTTAGATTGATTGCAGCAATTATAATCGTCAGATCCTACAGGGATTTAGTTGCTATAACTAGTGCCAGATTCTAAGTTCTTTCAAAAGCTGGGTGATGGGAGTGAAGAGAGAAACGACAACATATTTTAGGGATTTGATATGTAATTCATTTCATTTTAAGTGATTGTTAAACATTAACTATAAGAGCTGGAAAATTTGAAAACTGCAGTTCACATTATTAATAGTTTAGGTGTTTTCCAACATTGGTGGTCACATCACATCCAATTTCTACTTCTAGACTGCCAGCCAATTACTTCTTAATAGTACTAAGTACTAATAACATACACATAAATATGAAATTCCATATTTCCATTGCTGCTTCTTCAATACGATCACATTTCATAACTAGATTGATAACAACCTGATTTGTATTGTGTATAATCTTCAATATAAGTGGTTGTTTAACGTCAACCATAAGATTCACTTGATGCGATCTTATGCTTCACAGCCAAAAGTTATGCAATTTGCAACTTGTAAATTAAACAATACCAGAAGCAAATGCAAAATTGAAGGAAACGATATGGATGGTCACATCTGATTTGAACTGGAAGAGTGCCAACTCTATATGTACTAGAGATCAAGTTCCAAATTTCAACTTCCTTACATCACAAAACTCACAATCACACAGAGACCAACCTGCCTAATATTGCGTATGTTGTTTAATATTTGGCTGTTTAATTTCAACCAAAGATCTGAATAAAATGCAGTGTTACAGTTTACATTATTGATGTTTTACGCGGATCGTAACATAGGGGCCTCGCGCCCAACCACTTATATACCAGAATTGAGACTTCTAAATTAGACAATACAACAAGGATATCAATATTAATGAAGAAAATGACATGGGTGGTCAGCACTCCCCACTGATTTCTATTTGTAGAATGCCAGAAGCGCTATAGTTTATAAACATGTAACCAAATTCCATATTATGCTACTTCATTACTATCACAACTAAAAAGATAACAGCCTGCCTTACATTGCACGGTGTTTTTTAGGGACCCCCTTATGACAAAGAGAGGACACCAATCATTGTAACAGAAAGAAAAAAACCAAGGCTGTGAAATGAAATAACATTAAGGACTGAACTGCCGAAACAATTTTCCCCTAGACCCCTACTAAACTATGATGTTTAACTATATAATTAACTTTTGAACCGCTAACTTAAATAAAATATTTTTACAAGTCAAAGTTGCATGCAGAATCATAAGAGACAATATTATTGGTATGGAAGGAATATAAAATAACTTACAGCAAGCAAGTGAGATGACCGGTTCTCGATTTCTCCGATCATATCCCTAGGATTCGCCACCACCTGACCATCGCCTCCGCCGCCGGACTCGCGCCGCGACTCCCTCCGCATGAGAGAGTGGTAGAATTCGACAACCTCCGGCGCCCTCTTCACCTTTGCCGGAGACCCTTTCTTCCCTTTTGCTGGCGGCGGCGGCGGAGGTGGCGGCGGCCGACCGCCTGTAGGCGCTGCCGCCTTTGCCGCTCTTGGCGGAGGTGGCGGTGGGGGTGGCGGAGCAGCAGCGGACGATGCTGACGTGGCGGACGTTGCTGACGTGGCGGACAATGCTGACGTGGACGGTTTGGGAGGAGGCTTGGCTATGCGAGGCGTACGGGATGGAAATAAGGTTGAAATTTCCGATGAAGATGAAGATGAAGAACATGTCTCAGTCTCGGCCTCGAAGAATGCATTGTCTTCGATTTCTATCGGAATTATTTGGTTAAAGGTAAATTTTTTACTTTCGTGGTTTTCGGTGTAAGTAGGTTCTTTGAATCTTTTTAAGCTAAGAGATTTTATGGTGAGACTGGGAAACCTTTGCGATGATGATGAAATCTCTTCTTTTTCTGCCTCATCTCTGTTTCTGTATAATTTTAAAAAAACTCAATTAGTTCACCAATCATGTTCCTTATACTATTAGCTTCTTTTGATCAAGAAATTCAGTGGCATGAGATAGTAAAAATTGATCTGCAGAAACCGGATAACATACTTAAGCACATTGTCCAAAATGTAATTTTTTTCTCACAAGGATATTAGAAAAAAATTGAAAAAGGTAAACAAAAAACAAAACCAATCCCAAAATTAAACTAACTTTTACTCAAACCATGTACATTGTAAAAACCTCAATAGCAACAATTTGGTGATTATCTTTTCAGTTGCAGCTGAAAGCCTGAAAGTACAAGATTATGTTCCAGATTACCTAGTACTCCCTCCGTCCCAAATTGTTGGGGCTAGCTATGTGCAATTTTAACCGACAAATAACTCATATTTAAGTTAATCACATAGTTCAAATGTTAAACTATATAAACAAATTTTAAAAATTTATATTTCAATAATTAAGCACGGGATATTTGCCGGTTAAAGTTGCACGTAGATAGAGTCTCAATATTTTAAGACGAGGGAGTACTTACTACTTAAGTACCCTTTCAGAAAAAGCAATTTACAGCACATATAAAGTTAAACTATTTTTGTTCAAATCCACTAAAACTTAGTACCCTTTAAAACTGAGTGACTAAAGCACACTCTTTTAAACAGGAGCAATTCAAATTTGAAATCTAATTGTACATAATTATTGCAAAAACCATTCACTATTCCTCAAAACTCTGAACTTAATAAAAATTGTACAAACTTTAAGCATTACCAGTGTCTGTGTCTGGACTTTTTAGTACCAAATTAATTCTTAAAAAGGACAAAATCTGCATAGTTTTAAAACTTTTTCTCATCGATCAAAATTCTGTAGAAGATGAAATATTGACACACCTCAAGCATATAACCACTGTCTAGACATTTTAGTACCAAATTGAATCTTAAAAAAGACAATACTTTGCTACTAAATTATACAACCTTTCATAATCTCTGTTTCACAAACCTGGCTTTGTAGTAAAAATGATCGATTCAAAGCTTAAAAAACTCGCTTTTCTAATTTTTAGAAAAACTTTCCCTTTTTACACTTGTAGCATAGCTCTTGCTAAATTTGTTAAAACACAACATAATTCCCACAAAATTGAAAAAATAATTGAATTTTATTTATTAACAAAACCTTTTAAATTCTCTAGACTTAAACTCCTCAATCAATAGACAATATCTTCCTACTCATATAACCTTTCATAATTCCTCAAAAATTAATACAAAAAATTGAAAATAATAATTTAAAAGCTCCTCAGCCTATAGATTTTTAGTACCAAATTAAAATTAAAAAAAGTCAATTTCTTCCTACCAATAGGACCTTTCGTAATTCCACAAAAAATAATACAAAAAATTTAAAAGACATTAACAAACCTTTTAAGTTCTCTAGACTTAAACTCCTCAACCAACCTACTCAATCCCTCAATCCTCTCTTCAAACTCCTTCGTCTTCTCCTTCTCCCTCTCCAACTCCCTCTCTAACCCCTCGATCCTCTCCGCACTCCTCGCTACCACCTCCTCCTTTGCCGCAATCTCCCTCTCTAGAACCGGTAGTATCGCCACCGATTCCCTAAGCAGCTTATGCTCTAACAGCTGCATTTTAAGCCTGTTCTCTCTCTCCCTTAGCTCCTCCACCATTTTCACAAGCTCGGTTATTTCCGGTGGCTTCGGCTTCACTCGCGAACCGGGTTTTGGAGAGAGACCCATTGCTGCTCTTACCTTGCCTGCTACCATTTTTCAATAATATAAATATATATCTATATATCTATATATATATCTGTATATATGTTTCTCACACTCACTGAGTATGTTTTTTTTTTCCTTATCTGATGTTGGTTTTTATGTTTTAAAGTGATTTTTGTATTTAGTTAAATAAATAAAATGAGGAGATACAATACAATACAAAGAGGTCGTTGTCTGAATAACTGTGAGAATAGAGAAATACAACCAACTGAGAAAGTGTAGTGAGTGTGTTTGAGAGAGACAAAGAAATGGGGAAATAAATTTTAAAATGCAAATAATTAAATAACACCCCCCCCTCCACCCCCCTGATTTTACATATGGTTTGCAAATAGTGTATCATTAAACTTTTTTACTTTTGCAATTGATCCCAAATTACCAGTGTTTCAAAAGTCGAGTTGAGGTGAAAATTAGACAAAACCTAGCTGGTAAGCGTAGTCTAGAAGCTTGACAAATTAGACGGGATTGAACGGATTAGACGGTGATTAGGTGTTAAGTGATGAATTTCCGTCTGAAATATATCTTGCGCCTTTTAAAATATCGTGAAATATAATCACACAAATTACCATATGCACGATTGTGAAATAGAAAACTTTACGCTCGATGGTTTGTTTTAGTTTATGCATCATAGGTTGTTCGTGTATCGAGAAATATAACGGACTAGACGGTGATTAGGCGTCAAGTGATGAATTTCCGCCTTAAATATATCTTGCGTCTTTTAGAACACCATGAAATACAATCCCACAAACTATCCTCTGCACGATTGTGGATTAGCAAACTTTACGCTCGGTGGTTTGTTTTAGTTTATGCATCATAGGTCCTTCGTGTCTCGAGAAATGTCACTCTTGAAGGTTCTTTTGAAAATTATGGACCACAATTAACCTAATGCATGTGTGCCTCCAAGAATATTGGATGGACTCTGTTCATCCATAAATATACAGTTGACATTATCCGAAATAGAGGATTTTCAATTTATTTAATTTGCGCCATAAAAAGATCTCAATATTTTTCTAGATTTTATTATTGACCTTTACAACTATATTTTTGTGGGCTTGACGGATAGAATACTAACATTTTTATCCTTTTTTATATAAGCTAAACAAATAGTTTCACATATTAACATAAAAGTTGCATTACTCTCATTTTTGTTAGAAAAAACTGATCCAATCACATTTTTTCCGCCAGTTGTTATCTTAATTTTTACATAGTTAGTTATTAACATAGTTTCACATATTAACATAAGTTGCATTACTTTCAAGAAATGAATAAGAATATCATACTCATGCAACCTTAATAAGATAAATATGGGGTTGCCTTCAAAAGTAAAGAAAATTATGTGAGGAAACTGCAAAATTTAAAGATTTTAAGTGAAATTTGTAAAATACCATAGTCTATTGGGGTTAAATATACAAATTCACCCTTTTTTTAGGAAAGAAAAAGAAAAGTAGGGGACTTCACAGTTCACGAGGAACGGTCTACTAGATTACTAACTCCCTCTCATTCAAGTCAAATTCGAAATATTATTATTATTGTAACTTTTACTCTTTTTTCTAAAATATTAATTGTCGTTTTTGTAAACCCACTCGGCTATTGAATACACACGCGCTCATACACACAAAAAATAATAAAAAAGGACTGGCAAATCTAACCGTTGATGAAGTAAATAATTGGAGTTCCAAAATGGAGAAATTATGAAAGGTAAATTACACTAAAGGTCCAAATAGATTAGTTGACAATTTTAAGCACAATTAGATCCTAAAGACCATGGCTGGATCCGGTTCGGTTTGGTTTTTGGCAAAACCAAAACCGACACTGAAATCTAGCAGATTTTTCGGTTTAATTTTTTTTGGTTTTCGGTTTTTTTATTTTTTGGACCTAGATCCGGCTCGGTTTGGTTTTTGGCAAAACCAAAACCGACACCGAAACCTAGCAGATTTTTCGGTTTGATTTTTTTTGGTTTTTTTATTTTTTGGACCGAACCGAGCCGAGCCGAGCCGAGCCGAGCCGGTTTGTTTCGGTCCGGTTTCGGTCTTTCGGTTTTTTTCTGGGTCTTTTCGGGTTTTTTCGGTCCGGTTTTATTGTAAATCCAAACCGACCAGAAATTATTTTGTTTTCGGTCTTTATGTGTTCGGTTTGGTTTTTTCGGTTTTCACCCGGCCCTACTAAAGACCATCCAAGCTAAGCCGGGAAGAATTTAGTTAGGATTCTGATAATGCCAAAGGGGGTGTTGAGAGATTAGAATATGTAACTTTTGTTTTATTACATTTTAGAAATTGGTTTATATTAATATGGAGCATCATAGTTTCTACAAGGCTATAAATATTTTTAATGCTTATAATAATATATAATGTATGCCATTTTTTTTGAATGAGATACCATGTACAATAGTGAAATATATAATTTAGTACTTGTATTGTAATTTTTTTTTGTGTGGAATAGTAAAACACTAGTAACAGTGTCACACGCGTTACAGACGTTATCCGTTACGTTACATAAGTATCGTAATAATATGTGTCTCGTAATGTGTTTTTATTGTTAACACGGTAATTGAATTAGATATCATTTATTGAAATTATCTGGGTTAAAACGAGTTGTTAAATAAATTAGGGTACATTGATAATTAAGAGAGTAAGGTGATGGCGAATTGTTAGTTAAATTAGAACATCGGTAATTAGTAAAATAGAGTGAGAGCAATTTTGAAATTAAAAATAATGGCAAACTTTTGACAGTCTCACCAATTCTTAAATTAACTTATTATAATAATATAGATATATGTAAGATTAAATTGACTTCAATATTTTAAAAGAATGTCTATCTCAGTAATTGGTTATACAATAATAAGACAATAATAATGTCCATTTAGTTATGCTAACGTTATAATGTATTCTTACTGTTCTCTACCATAAGCAAGCAAGTGATATAATCCATTTCAAATATGTTATGAGTACAAATTACGTTTTTCTTTTTATTCAGTCAATCAATTAAACGACACAAAGTCGTTTTTTTTCAAAAATAAATATTCAATTGTTATTTCAAATTTTGATTAATAATTAAATTTAGGGTAGTATCTATTAGAGTTATATATTTTTATTTTGGTTTTTATTGTGTTGTAATTTTTTTTTTTAATTTATTAAATCCTAATTTGTCTAATATATAATAAAATTTGAAAAATTAAATTAGTTATTGAAAAATTATCATCAAACCCTTCATTTTTTAATGTAATGGTTATAAAAATGACTGTCCATTATACAGTTTAACTCCAGCACGAAATAGAGATCCGTACAAATTGTTAGATATTAATTTGTAACATAAAGTTTTTTCCTAAGATTTTGAGTTTGACCTTAAATGACTTGATATTAAATTGCGGGATCATGCTATTCACACAACTGGGACACTCCAGACCACACTCCCTTAGGTGGGTCCCTCCATAAAGGGTGATGCTACACACACATATATATAAATCTAACCTACTAAAAACCCAAATAAAAATATAGTAGAACCCTAGTTGATACTACCCTAAATTTAAATATTAATTAAAAATAAGAAAAATTATTAAATCTGGTATTAATAATAATAATATATATATATATAAACCCAACCTATTAAAAACCCAAATAAAAATATAGTAGAACCCTAGTTGAGACTAACCTAAATTTAAATATTAATTAAAAATAAGAAAAATTATTAAATCTGATATTACTAATATATATATATATATATATATATATATATATATATATATATATATATATATATATAAAAACCCAACCTACTAAAAACCCAAATAAAAATATAGTAGAATCCTAGTTGATACTACCCTAAATTTAAATATTAATTAAAAATAAGAAAAATTATTAAATCTGCTATTACTAATATATATATATACCCAACCTACTAAAAACCCACCATTTTTTCCACATCACTAATCTGGTATTGCCACATCACTTGCCACCTAAGGGGAGTGTGGTCTGAAATGCAGAAGTTGGGTGAATATCATTTTACTAAATTGCGAATGTAAATTAATTTAGACATACAAGTGAATAAATAAATGATTTGCGTGATACAGGCGCGTGTAAATTAATATGCATAAAGACGAGAACCATCCCGAAAAATACCGAAAAAAATCGAAACCTAAAAACACTGAAAAACCAAAAATAAAAACGAAAAAAACCAAAATTGGACCGAAAAAAACTGATTCGGTTCGGTTTAAAAAAATAAAAAGACCGAAACCGAAAAAAACGGAACCAACATATCTACTCAGTTTCGGTTTTATCAAAAAAAAAAAAAAAAAAAAAGACCGTAGCAGACCATACATAAACATATCAGCATATCATTAATTAATTACTACGGAAAGAGCATCCAACGGTCGGTTTATGTCAATTTTATTTATATCGCCAAATATTCCTTAAATTGACACGTCATAAACAAGTGTTACACTAGGAAACAAAATTATGAACATTGGTTAATTAATTTTGTACTCCCAAGTACAAACTTTATTTGGGATACTCTTCCCTGCTTATAATTAGTACACTAAGAACTTTTTTGTATTTAATTTGTCTTAGTACTACAGTAAATTAAATTAAATTAATTTATAGAGGTGATATTTGAAAGTTGAAACTATTAAAAATCAAATATGTACAGGTTGTTAACAGTTGAGTTTAAGAATCATATGATAAGAAGAAGCTCAAATTGTGAGACTGCTGATATCATTTTCAGTTGCTATTATTATAAGAAATAAAAGTATATTTAACTTGAGAATAATATCATCAGCTCTATGAATACAGAAACAATATCTGGATTAAGGTTCTTTTAAAGTGTATAACAGGCTCGATTGAACTTAATTAAAGGCCGATAAAATGTTTAATTTGATCTTGAGGGTGCGCTTCACACTACAAAAAAATACTCAAATAACGACGGTATTAGTGACGGTATTTTTTGTTACGAGCTTATTAGCGACGGTTTTTGTGACGAATTTGTGACAGTTTAGTCAATTTGTGACGGTTTTGCGACAGTTTAATCAATTTGCGACAGACTTGTGACGGCTTTTGACTCTCACTAAATCAAACATTATTTTGTAGTGTCATGAAATTTCCGAAATCCATAGTCACTACTTATCTCGATGTGCCGTATACTTGTAAATTTTCAGCTTATACGATTTTACAACAACAATTGTAATAAGTTACTAATATGGAATTGCAATACAACCCCTTTTTTTTAAGTAGAGTGCTAGCTATATATAGCTACGCACTCCAAAAATCGGAGCTTCAGAAAACTCAAAGTTTCATAGCTCGAAAGACTAACGGACGAGTGTGCATGATAAAATTAGTACTCTTACCAATTTATTTTGATAGATATAATCAACATTTGCTAAGAACAAAATGCTGATAAGAAACTCATGTTTCTAGGTTTTTGCTTGCTTCTATTTCTCTTGTCTTGATCATCCAATATTATCTGGAATAAATTCAAGTATAATTTATAAGTTATATAGCCTCATAGTCTTGTTTAGACAATAGAAACCATGGTTATTTTGCATCATCTGAATAATATTAACAAAATTAATGGATTAAGAAATTTGCCTTGACTATCAATTTTAATCTCGTTTTCACGCCTTTCTGGCTGATAGTTATGCAAGAACATGCCTTGTACTTATTAACAGATATGAAAATGGGTCTGATTTTATAAAAATGACACATCATTTTCACTCTTTTGGTTTCTCAGCAATATATAGTAATTGCAGATACACATTAATAGCTTTTTGGTAGCCCACTTATGTCCTTTCACAATATGTTTTTTGTCGCATTAACTAATCCTATAAGAAAACCAAAAAAAATCCAAATCAACTATTTATTCACCGACTCACCGTGTGAAGGTGATATTTTAGCCACTTCTATATAATGTATTTCTCGTCTTGGAAATGTGCATATTTACAACTAGGGATTGTATGGTCTGGTCTCATTATCTGCTAACTAAATACAACAATTCAACGATACTTAAAGTGCAAGAAATTACAGCTAAATATCGACGAAGGAGTAAATAGCTAGCAAGGTGACATTGTGAATATGCAAACGCGACAAACAACATAAGCATTCGTACGGTCGAAGCCAGTATTAATTAATCTTCTTTGTTATTCATTATCGTACGTAAGATCGTTGATTACACAGTAGTATTGTATAAATGATTGAGCACAACATATAATTAACAACATGACTTTGTACTAAACTTGGCTAATAATTAATTTATTGGCTTTCTAACCCAAACAGATTTCTATTAATACATTTGGCGTTTATAATGAGTATAGTTACTTTAGTGGAAGAATATACATGACACAGAGGCAGTTTTTATACAATTTCAAGAAATGGCACAAATCGGGAGGTAAAATAAACACTAGTAAAATGGTATAATTTGGATTTTTATTGCTACAAGACTACAAGCTAGATACCCCAGTCCACAGTCTAGGTGAGAACAGATCGAACTTAGTAGTAGGGGCCTATCTTCATTGAATTTAGTAAAAGGAGGTTTTGGGCAATTATTAGAATTTTAAGAAAAAAACGTTTAAAGTAGTCAAAAATCAAGTTTAAACGCTAAATGCTAATGGTTAAAAAAAGACGAGATGATCATTAATGTGAAAAAACACAATGAATTTGATACATAAAAGAATTTTTTATTTTGCTAACATTAAAAGAAAAGACTCGAATAAAATTATTTTTATCATTTTCTACGAAAAAATGTAGAACTATAGTATATTATTGAATAATAGAAATAAAAGGCCAATCATGTAATTAGTTGAATACAATAGAGAATAAAAGAATAAAATGAAAGAGTTGAAACATTGACCTCTTAAAGATTCTGAAAAGTGTTACCAATTTAGCTAATTACTTGTTCATGTTTTAGGAGGGACTATTAAAGTATAACATAATATTATTTAAAATTTCTCATATAATTTTTTTTTTAAATATTCCGGGGTGGCGGTGTCCCCCCCTAAATCCGCCCATGGTAGTTTGTTTAAGACATTTAAAGTAAGGAGACTTCAGACATGTATATTAGTGTAATCCTTAACCGAATAACTAGTCACAATATTATGCTCGATCGATCCGATCGAAAGCCTAATTCTTTTTATTTTGAAGCTGGAAATTGAGAACAAGGAATTAAGGCAGTGTAAACGTAATTCACTTTGGAGAGGTGCAAACGTTGGGAAGTGAGAAGGAGAGGGTATATAAATTTACAAGAAATAAATATATGGCAGATCAAATGTGTGACAATCTTTGTAAATATGGTGGTCCAAATTAATCATTTCAGCATTTTGTTCATGTGATGCGGTGATTCACATGTAATACTACCAAAGGTAATTTATTTGGTATAGGGTTTATGTACAGAACAGTGTTTTGTATATGATTATCACTGTTAGGTAACAGATTTTTCAGAGTGATTTAGAGGTTTTTGGATTTTTATAATCATTCATTGTTTGGTAGCAAGATCTTTTAACTTTTAAAAAGCAGATTTTAGAAGAAAAGAGACAAGCTAATTATTTTTTAAACATTTGTCGTTTTTGGGGGAATTTTTTTAGGTGTTCTTATGAACGATATGTGAATGTATTATTATAATGTCAAACTTTTAGTAAAATGATTCCTGAATTTTACGATCTCACTTATTTTGCCTAAAATCTGATTTTGATAAAAGCTTGATGTTTAAATTAGTTATTAAATGCTAAAGTGCAAATTTTAATAATCTACCTTTTTTTTAATCACATATCCTTTTAAGCGGATTTTTGGCATAATTAACGGACCGGGCCTTAATCAACATATACATAATTATTTAGATTTTATTTGTTCTTACCTCTTTTTATATGCAATCCAAATTGATTTGTAAACAATACAAAGAGTGTCATAAAGTGAATATTTCATGTATCCACACATTTGTATCAGAATAGCAGGTTGAGTCAATCCTATGGCTTTTCGTTCCGAGTAAAGACGCTCAGCCTTCCAACTTATAGATATACATTGGCTGCTTTTGGCAAACTGGTCGCAAGGTAAAGCCGTAAAGGCATTCGGCATAGCCACACCACATCATTATAGGTAAAGCCAGAACTACATGATCATGCATTATAATTTTACTATGCACACTAGGCAAAATTGACATCCCGGACTATTTTTTTCGTAGACAATTATTGATAACAAAAAAATAGATTTGATAAGTATTAATACAACCGGAAAAATTATGAATTATCGGTCAGTATGGGAGGCTCTGACTAGAAGTAAGTAACCTTGTTAATTCATATAACGAAAAGCTTTGAGCAAATAAAAACTTTAGGACTTCAAATATTTTCTTAAGCAAATACCCAATTTGACAATAGTTATTTTTACACAATATTAAGTTGCGGTGAAATAGTGGTGGGGTGGTATCATTAGAGATGAGAGAGGGGAAATTTTGGCAGTTTTTTGTACTCATTTTGATGGTGTTGTAAGCTTGGAGCTCTCTTGGTGAGTCTGTAACTTTGCTATTCAATGAGTTTAGACAATGTGATGGTGGAAGTCGATTGTAAATATATTATAGACTGTTTTAACACGGTTTTCCTTGTTGCTATTGCTTACTTAAATACATAGTGAGATGTTTTTGAGCTATTTAGTCTTGTGGGTTGTACTTTTTCCCATGTTTGGCACGAGCAAAATGTTACAGTATACTTGCTTTTGAAAATGAGGGTAAAGGGAATTTATGGAAATTAATGTAGTGGAAAAGACTTCCTTAAATCTATTTTAGTTCTTATCTGATGGACTCGTATGAGCTAACTAATTTCCAAAAAATATAGTGGATGGTGGAGTCTGCAGTTTAATCCTTGTTTTAGTACTTATTTTGCATGTATTTTTACTATGCCTTATTACTAGTATATGCATATACATGTAAAAAATGCAGTATTTTGTTTTAATATGATTTGTAGGGTGATGCATGTTAGTAGCTTACCGTTTTGGTTTATTTCAAATGCTTGTAATGGTTTTGATCCCGACTTTGATAAAAAAAAAATTGGAGGTACTGTCCCTCTTTAATAAAAAAAAAAAGTTGCGGGGAAATAGGACAAATATTCAAAAAAAATTCACTAATGAAATCAAAGATATGAGAATAATATATGGGATATGGAGAAGAAGAGACAATACTGATTTACAGAATTTATGGGGGTTTTTTGGTACATCGGAAATTCACAGAATTTATGTTTCTGCTTCTTTATTTAATTACTTTCCGATTCTTAATTAAGCTACAGTCAAAAAGAATTTTACGTCATACCTGCGTTGACAAGATGTATAGTATTTTAGTACATATCAATCTTGATTAACCGTTTTTTACAAGTAAAATGAAAATATAGCCACATATATGCTTAAAGTACTCGATTAGTAAAATGACATGTAATTCTGTTACCATTTTATTTCAAAAATCTCCCCATATAGGCATATACACACGAACTTAATATTTCAAAAGTACAAGTTCCTTAATAAATTTAACGAAATTCCGTGAAATAACTTGTAGCAAACGAAAAGATAAATAACACTGTATTCTTTATTTATTTTTAGCAATATAATGCTCCGTATATCTAAACAACCAATTTAAATCATTCAGCAACAGACAAGCTGAACAAAATCCGTCAAACCGTAAATATAAGAAGATACCCATCTCAAAGACTAAAAGAGAAGTGAAATATTGTCGTGTGAGCCAAACACAGGCGAGGCAAATGCAAATTAATTGATGGTCACAGAACGAGCAGAAAACGATCAAACGGGAACTGTATTCTCTATGTACCATTCAATCGATTTCGATTTTCAACCTGTGTGAATATCTAGCTGCAGTTTGTTTTCTTATGCTTTGTTTTAATTTCTTCATTTTGGGTAGACTTCAAAGCAAACCCATCTTTTGCTTCAGGACTATTGTTTAATAAGTGTACAAGTTAGTAAACAAATATTGATTCTCAAAAAGAAAGTATATGTAAACAACAGTTTATGATCAACATCAGTTCTCTTGGAAAAATTACTTGCATGCATAATTTAAGTATACATTTATACACCACTAAGGCACTAAGCGATTGAGAGATAAGTTAATTTACTAATAGATACCATACTAAACAAATTAATTCCATTTTAAGGTTAATTTTTTGCATAACACGACATAGTCTATGTTAATCCCTTATTTGGCAAGTTATATTATAACTTTAAATAAGTTATGGCAAATTAAAAGGTAATAATATGTTTGCAAGTTATAATTTAAGGTGAATAATTAAGACCAGTTAATAGTTTTAGTAGTTGAAGTAATTGGCATTTGTTTTGTATAGGAGGAGGACGAATAAGTGGAAAAACAGAATGAGATATTTGGCCAAAAAAAATAAAAATGAGATATGCATGCAGCATGTGTGTATAATTATAGTTGAAATTACTGTGCTTATAAATGAGTAAGTGACATAATTTGTTCAAATGCATGTGCAATTTATATATATAATATTTACATATGTAAGTAGTACATGAATTTTTGTAATTGAAAGGATGCACACGTTCATATACTTTACCCTTAGCTAGTTAAGTTGACACCTACTTATATTTTCCACTCAAAATATATATATCGATTTAGTCTTACTGATCAGTTACTTGTATAAATATATAGAATTTAATATTATAGTTAAATATAGTATTCTAGATTTGCGCAAGTGATAAGATGACAAAACTATGTTAGTAGAGTCCCTCAGAAAAAATGGTGAATTTTGAATCGAAATTTTACTACAAAAAGTAACAAATATTGCAAGTTTGACAAGAATCTCAAATAGAGAAAGCTACGATGATAGAACAATATACCAAACTTTCATTATTTTTAGGAAAAAAATAAAAGGGGTAACACCTCACAGACTCTTTATATGTAAGTTACGAAATTTACAATCCCACCCACCTCAAGTAAAATTCTAAGAACAATCAAAGGTAAAAATGAATTGTTTCAAACACAAGAATAAACCTGAAAAGAGCAATACAAGCATATCAAAAAGATGGAGGGTTCTAAGTGGAGAAGAAAATTGGAAAGGGTTGTTAGACCCTTTAGATATCGATCTCCGCCAGTACATAATTTACTATGGAGAAATGGCTCAAGCTAGTTACGACAACTTCATCTCCGAAGAAGAATCTAAATACCTCGGTAGCTACAGATACGCTAGAAAGCATTTGTTTAACAATGTTGGTTTGGGTTTTAGCAACCCATTTAAATATAAGGTGACTAAGTATTTTTACGCCACATCATCGTTGTCTCTCCCAATAGCCTTTGTGTACAAGTCCGAGTCGAATTTCATGGGATTTGTAGCTGTGGCGACGGACGAAGGGAAGGATGCCTTGGGGAGGAGAGATATTTTGGTTTCTTGGAGAGGAACTATTAGAGTATTGGAATGGGTTAATGATTTAGAATTTGTTTTGGTTTCGGCTAAAGATATACTTGGGGAAAAACACGACCCTAAGGTTCATCAAGGGTGGTACTCTATTTACACATCTGATGATCAGAGATCATCGTTTAGTAAGACCAGTGCAAGGGATCAAGTAAGTTGTATCATGACCTTGTGTGTTTTCCTTCTTCTATCTTTTGGATAGAAAATTTGACATAAAGTACCAGTAAGAATAGAGCACATTTCTTGGCATGAAAATCAAATTGAAATGAAACCAGGACAATTTAGAATTTCTATATATTCAAAATATACAAAAGCAAAACCTCAATGTGGGAAAAACAATCCCCAATGGTCTAAATACGCGTTTTTGCAACAATGTTTCCAAGTTTGTACTAAACATTAACTTTGGTGGCTCTTCAATCAAGTCTTTAGCTTGTAAGGGTTTTCAAAATGAATTTAGTAAAAACTTATCGTAAATTTCTCATGTTCTTTTATTTCACATTGAATGATCATGAAAAGTTTATTTGCCAAGTACATTTCCAAAAGCTTCTGTGTTTTTTAAGATGTGCAAAAGGTATTAAAAAAGTTGATCTTCATTTTTTTTTGGTACATCTTAAAGTTGATCTTCATAACTAATTACAAAGTCGACTCAAAGCTGTGTGGCATAGTCGATGTTCTAGAACTAATAGATATACTGATATATATCCTTTCATGTAAATTAGGTTCTTGGTGAGATTAAAAGACTTGTGAAAAAGTACAAAAACGAAGAAATAAGCATAACTACAGCCGGCCACAGCTTAGGTGCAGCGCTTGCAACCCTTAATGCAGTTGATTTAGCAACCAACGCATCAAAATTAGGGTTTCCAAATAAAACCGTTCCCATAACAGCCTTTGTTTTTGCTAGCCCTAAAGTGGGAGATTCTGGTTTTCAAAAAGTATTTATGGATAATAAAGGACTCCGAGTCCTACGTGTACGAAATAATCTAGACGTCATCCCAGCTTATCCGTTAATAGGCTACTCAGAGGTGGGCGACCAATTAGAGATCGACACTAGTAAATCAGAGTACTTGAAAAAGCCGGGGAATATATTTACTTGGCATAATCTAGAGGCTTATATGCATGGGATCGCTGGAACAGAAGGGTCAAAAGGTGAATTTAAGTTAGAAATTAAACGAGATATAGCGCTTGTTAACAAAGCATTAGATGGTTTAAAAGATGAATATTCGATACCTACTTCGTGGCGTGTGCAGAAAAATAAGGGCATGGTTCAACAAAGTGACGGATCATGGAAGTTAATCGATCACGAGTCCGATGATGAAGACCATGATGATATTTGAAAGCTTATGGTTTAACTAAACAAAAGAAAAAAGTAATTATCACTTGATATAATTAAATGTACACATGATGTTGATTTTGGCATCATGTCTCATTTTTTGCCCTTTCTTGTATTGCAGCATGATTATAGATCCTGGTGAAATTATAGTTTTGCATGTGTATTAGTTAAATAGCAGAAGTTGTAAGAAAATTCTGAAATAAATAGTAATTAAGATATACATCAATAAAGTTTTGATTCATTTGGTGTGCATGATTGATCTATAGACATGCCAAGATTATATATGCAATGTAATCAGTATAATTTATATTTTTAAACTTTTGTATGAAACTTTGTCATATGAGAAATCAATCCCGTTATCTTATACCAAGGAAAAGAAAGCAGCAATCAACTTACCGAAAAAAGAAAAAAAAACAATCAACGTGAATACAGAATACATCAAATCGGCTTATCTAGGCTAAATATTCAATATCCAAACACTAATTAGTAGATGAAAATTTAAGGGGCGGTGAAGTGAATGAACCATCGATCAATCCCTTGGCAATGTATTGATACGCCGATTCGGTTAAGTGAACTCCGTCCCAGTTGGAATGTGTCGAGGGATTTTGGCACACAGTGGAGCCGATGTGGCCACATCTTGCTGAGTTATTGAAATTGTACGGACCTCCCCCACCGCAACATGCTGTTAAAGCTCCACTGCTAAATCCTGCATCATAGAAATGCAATTAATTGACATTGATCATTATAAACCATTTAATTATTGATGAATATTAGCCGATCGAAAGTGACTTAATTACCCTATGAAGATACAATATACAAGTAGAAATTGTTGCGTTTCCATGGTCATATCAGTACTTACAAGCTAAGATCCTGGCGCATATGAAATTAACATTGCCGCATTTAGGTTCTTAATCTGTAATTATTGATTTACTTATGAGCATAAAGGAAAAGGAAACATCTTAGTACTGTCGTCTTCTTTTTCGTTGTACTTGGATGTGATAAGAAATTTCACGGCGTTACGGACAAATTTGTTAAATCTGAGATCTCGTGCTAAAATTTTACTTGCTATTTTCACATTCTTTATTGATCCTTTATTCCTTTTATGTCGCAAAAAACTATCATTCGCAAGAGTTTCGCCTCTTATGATGGCAACATGTGAGAATATATCATGAAAATATTATTTTCTAAGCAAAATAGTTACTGTAATGTCATTTGCTCAAACAGTGTATATATCGCCAAGGTTTTGTACCGATGGTCTTGTGCCATAAACTTCAATATTTTGTTATGTCACACTAGAGCCTTTGCAACGTTTTTCTTGGAAGCATGCATTAGTAATCTTAATATGTAGTAAATCAATAAGGCGGTAAAAAAAACTCACCGTGATGCTTGGGAGTGTGAAAAAGTGCCTTAGCAGCACCGTAGTAGTCTGCGTAAATGATTCTAGTGTGAGGGAACTTCTGCCTTAGTTTCTCAAGAGCAAGCTTGAGTTGAGAATTATGATAGATAGAAAAAGCATTGTATGCTTTAAGGCACCCATTTTTATCATAATCCGACTTTTGATCACTCTGGAATAAAGTTAAGTACACTGCGGAACATCCGATGGGCAGGTTCCCTGGCACTACAAACTCGACCGCACCTGCCTCAATCAATTTCTATTCGGTGAAAAAAAAAAGATGTGAAGCAAGTAAGTTCAAAACATACTCCAGTTAGCAATCCCATTTAAAGCAGATATTGGCAACTTTTGAAATGGTCAGATCCTAAGTGCCATATATATATATATATATGTATCATGAAATCATTAAACTTGTTAAATTTGGTTAAAACCTGATAAAGTAACTTATAACTGGATGAGGAAAGGCATACAACTAAATAAAACAATATACAGTTGAAACATGAAAGTACAAATGCTTGAAGTATTTATAAATGTATGGAAACAGACTTAACCAACACTAAAAAAAATTAAAACAGCAACAATTTACTTTTTAAAAACTGTTGGTAAAGTCAGCGTCGCTAAATTTTTAGCAACAAAAACCGTTGTTAAGTTTACTATCAATTTAGCAACAGACGTTCTCATAGTAATGTCCTTTTTTTTTAATGAAAGATTATTCAATGTGTCTTTATAATGAACGCAAGTAAAATACTTACAGTTGTGGCTGCAATAATGCTTTCAACAACTGAAGGTACTAAAGCTCGGAGTTGTTCCATTGTGCCACCGACAAAGAATGGGTAATTATAGTCATTTCCACCTATTTCTCCCATCACTATGAGCGATTTTTTCAAAAAATTGTCACAATCTGAAAATGGAAAACAAAAAATTATACATTTAAGCACAACATAATGAACAAAGACATTATATTGATCCTGAAATATGCATAGCATTATGTGACAAAGGTATTTATAAACTAAATGCTGAATGTTAGTATTTAATAAATCTTCTTTCATGAACTTTTACAAGATTTCATTAACTTGAGTTTCTATAAAGTACCTTGTTTTGAGCTGCAAATTGTTGATTTAACTTGGTTAAACCAGCCAAGTTGAACACCTAGTGAATCATTTGTCCATAAGATTGGCCCAATGCCTTTGTCGTAAAAGAATTGAGCGCTGAGAGCGGTTGCTCCAGCAACCGCGAAATTAACTCCTTGTTTAGATATCTGGCCTTTGGAAAGCGATAAATAGGGTGGTAAATGAGGCAATCCACTTGCCTCAGCTGCATATTCACCAGAACATACAAATATGAATGTAACTGATAAATTCTGACAGTACACAAAAAAAAAGTATAAGTTATATTTTTCACCCAGGTTTCTACCTGTTTTGTTGTGATAATTAAACCCATGACCTTATCCGGGCACGAACAATAAGTAACGCTGTTTGGACTTTGAAATTCCTATCCGTTGTTCTAGATGCAGTTTTGCAGTAAGGTTCCAAGTGGGGTTGGAACTGCAGTTGGAACCAAGTGTATAAGGTTCCAAGTGAGGTTGGAACTGCAGTTGGAACCAAGTGTATTAATGGACAGAACTGTTTTAAAATTAAATGTACTTGGAAATAATTCACACGCACATTTAACAACGGAGTTCACCTGACTAGGCTACGTCTCTGGGGCACTTACCCAGATTATGATATTATAAAAAGCTTACAATATATGACTCAAGTCTTAATGAAAAACTTAGACTCCCTCTATGTTTTTCTGCCTATCACTATATTGCTCCTACTCTATAACTATCACTTATAAATCAATGGCATCCCACCATTGTTTTTCTTTTTAAAGCTCACGTGTATTCTCTCTAGAAAATAAGTTCTTTATAATTTAGAACACACACCTTTACAAGCTTAAGTTACTAAGTATATAAACAAGTAAAAACAATCTTCTATCTTCAATATCTTTTGATTGCTTTTGACTTGGTTGATTAGCTTCAATCTCTCCAAGTATCACGAGATTCTTCAGCATGGATTGACTCTAATCATCTTTGATTAATACCTGTTTAGTAACACACTTGAAAGTAGGAGTTAATCTTTTCCTTTGAAAGGAAACATATAAAGATATGATCTCTTAAAGATAATATCTTTTCATAAACATATGAAACATTTAACTCCACATATCAATCAATCTTTAAACATATCTTTACTGAATATTATAAGGATCAAAAGATTGAAACAAGTGATAAGGACAAGCATAAGAATAAAGATATATATTAAAAGGAAACATAACCTTATAAACTATTCTCTTTATATCCTTTATAAAACATCTTTCCTTAACACTTTGATATTCTCAATAAACACATATACACGTTTAAGACCTTATGAGAATATATCCTACATACTTTAAAACAAATGATTAACATTAAACAAGTCGTAATGTAGAATAATGAAACAAGACAGAATTCTGTTTTAACAGCAGGTTGAACTGTGGTTGCAACTGAGGTTGCAACTGGTACTTGAAACCTGTCACCACAGGTTGTAACTTAGGTTGCAACCAGTACTTGAAACCTAATACTACTAACTTAGTAGGTTGTAACTGAGGTTGCAACTGGTACTTGGAACCTGTCAATCCTGTCTTAGTTATTAATAACAGTTAGGATTTATTTAGTAAAAACCAATAGACAATTAACAATATTTAGACCAGAAATCTGGTCCTAACAATCTCCCCCTTTGTCATTGGTTTTGACAAATCAATTAAGTTTATAAATCATCCCAACCACCTGCAAATTCAATATCAGCACAGTTTTTAAATAGTATATTAACAATACTAAAGAGTCATCTGTTTAAGCTCCCCCTGTATGTTAGAATTGCAGGCACTTCATATGCACAGACTTTATCCATTCATAAATTCAATTTAAAAGACATCAAAATGGAAATTGCAGAAATTTAAAGGCCAAAAACATGGCACAGCAATGTCTTAGTACAGCAATTTAAAACAAATAAACCAGCAGCATTGAGTCTTGAAATTGAAATAACCAGCAGCATTGAGTCTTGAAATTGAAATAAACAAAACATAAACTTCAACATAAACTTCACTCCCCCTATTTGTCAGCAACCATTGGAATTAGTCACTTGGAATATCACACTGTGGGGGTCTTTCTCTTAGAGGATTCTGCCTGACTACTTCTTCATCTTCTGCATTGTCATCCTCACTGCTGATTGAAACACCATCACTATCATCATCATCCTCACTCTCAATAATATCCACCAGCAGCTTATTGATTTGATAATCATCAGCATCCAATTCAGCTCTCCTTTCTTGATTATAAGCCAGCTTCTGGAGTAAGTACCACTTTACTCCTTTCTTCTTTGCTGAAGGAGCAGATGAAGGTTCTTCTTCCTTTTCTTTCCCTTTGTCCCCAGAAATGTCATTGACATGTCCTTCCTTCAGTAGTTTGGCAGAAATATAAAGAGCAGAGGGACAATCTGTGATTGGTTCATTAGTGATACTAATGGGAGAATCTCTATTCATAGAAGCAACTTGACCCAGAATTATACTAGAAATTAGGCAAGGAAATGGAAGCAGAATGGATGAGGAATTATCATCACTGAAATCCCTTATAAGGTTAAAGATATGATGGCCAAGGTTTATGGATAGAGAAGACATAATCTTATACAGAAAGATGGCCATATCTTTGTTAACTCTAGAGGGTTGTTTGGTAGGAGTCCAGTTGAACCTAGCAATTTTATGCAAGACAGCAGCACAAAGTGTGAGAGAGGATGTTTTGATGGAAGTACCATCATAGCTAGTGTTCTTTCCAGTGAGAACCAGAGCAATAACTTCCATATCATATTCAGCATTGTCCACAGAAGAATTGGGTGTATTCAAACAGTTATTGATCAACTCAGGTGTAAAGTCTAAAGTTATTCCCCTCAGAAAAATCCTTCCAAACATAGGATTACTTTTATCAAATACACCACTAGTCAAGTTTGCATAAAATTCTTTAACAACAGCAGGATAGTAGGAATGAGCATAAGAAATAGTGTCTCCTAATCCAACAGCAGAGAGTAGTTTTTCAACATACACTTGTATGTGTGGATAACTAACCAAATTAAGCCTTCTTTCACAATGTATTTCTTTACTAGAGTAAGCCCTAAATCTCCTATAAGATTTTCTACTCCAAAATCTAGGATCAACTTCATTAAACCTGGGAACAAACTCAAACTTATCTTTTAGAGGCTCATTCTCAGGATTTCTCCTAGCACGCTTTTTAGTCCTATGTTTCTTAGAAGAAGAGGACTCATTTACCTTTGCCTTAGAGCTAGGACTGGTTGGAGTTTTGTTCATGAAGTCCCTTAGAGTGCAGTCATCATCAGAATTGGGGTTCGTAGACATGGTTGCAACTGGGGTTGGAACCTTACTTAGAACCTTGAAGAGGATTTTTTTCAGAGACCTAGGTTTTAACAGTTTAGAGAGAGAGAGAGAGATTCTGTAAATTGTAGTTAATTTAGGATAGTAAAAGAAGTTTATATAAAGAGCAATTAAGTCCATATCTTTTTGAAATAGGAAATAGATACATGCAAATCAATTAAGGAACAGATTTTGGTTTAAAAATAGGAAGTATTTTATCAACAGAATTTTGAAAAATAAATCATACTATGATCACGAAAGAAACAGTTGGCATAAGATAGATTCAGCCAATTAAACAGATAAACATACCTTTTTCAAAACAGATTCATCCAAAATTTGAAAATTCAAAAGTTGTAGCTTTAAAGAAATTTGACTTGATTCAAGATAAATAACACTTAAACAGATATCTAACTTTTAGGAGAACAAAAGAAATCTAGCAATTTACTCACGAAAATATGTTTATCAAAGAATAACTCTAATAAAGATTAAATTTTAGGAGCTTAAATTGAGCAAATCCGTTTTTATTTCTACACAAAAACTAGTTTGATGACCTCAGCAAGGAAAGAGTATAAGTGATGTCAAAATTTTACAAGACTTTGTCTTGACAGCTATAACAGAGACTGAGGTTTCAACTGATGTTTCAACTGAGCTTGCAACCAGTATTTTTAACACGAGGTTTCAACTGATGTTGCAACTGAACTTCCAACCAACTATAGAGAGTGTGAGGTTTCAACTGATGTTGCAACTGAACTTGCAACCATCATATAAAATTGCACTTTGTGCTTGCAACTCTATTACCAGAGAGGTTTTTTAAGGACAAGTTACCTCACATCTGTTTTTGAGACACCAAAAAAGCGGCTTTTTCAAGACAAAAACATCATAGCTCAAAATAAGACTTTAACCTTAGAAATAAAACTTATTAAAGGTACTCAATACAGACATATTTAGCAAAAGTATTCAATTAGATTGATAATGACATACCCCTATGTCACTTCTTAATGATTCAAACTTGTTTGTATCAAGGGGCTTTGTGAAAATATCTGCTAGTTGTCTTTCAGTTGAAACATGTTCTAAAATTAAGCTCTTTTCTTCAACTAGTTCTCTAATAAAATGATGCCTTAGATCAATATGTTTGGTTCTGGAATGTTGAACTGGATTTTTGGCTAAATCTATAGCACTTTTGTTATCACAAAACAGAGTTAATATCTCTTGTTTAACATTATAATCAGTTAACATTTGTTTCATCCAAATTAGTTGAGTGCATCCACTTCCAGCTGCAACATATTCTGCCTCAGCAGTAGATAAAGATATGCAATTTTGCTTTTTACTGAACCAAGAAACAAGATTATTTCCAAAATAAAAACAACCACCAGAAGTACTCTTTCTGTCATCTATGTTTCCTGCCCAATCTGCATCACAGTAGCCACTAAGAAAATGGTTTGTATCTTTAGAATACCATAGGCCTAGATGAGGTGTTCCTTTTACATACCTTAGAATTCTTTTGACAGCTAGAAGATGAGGTTCTAAAGGATTTGCTTGATATCTGGCACAAACTCCTACACTTAAGCAAAGGTCTGGTCTACTAGCAGTTAAATACAGCAAACTTCCAATCATGGATCTATAAAGACTGGGACAAACACTTTTTCCTCTATCATTTTTAGACAGTTTAAGGGTAGTACTCATAGGAGTTCTCTTTTCTTTACTCTCACTTAGACCAAACTTCTTAACAAGATTGTCTGCATACTTGCTTTGACATAGAAAAATCCCTTTCTCATTCTGTTTAACTTGCAATCCTAGAAAGTAAGTCAATTCACCTCCCCCACTCATTTCAAATTCATTTTTCATATCAGAAATGAATTCTTCAATCCTCTTATTAGAAGATGAGCCAAACACAATGTCATCAACATATATTTGAGCAACAATTATATCCTTTGTAGTTTTCTTTGTAAACAGAGTTTTATCCACTCCCCCTCTTTTAAAACCTTTTTCAAGCAAAAACTTGGTCAATCTATCATACCAAGCTCTAGGGGCTTGCTTAAGACCATACAAGGCCTTTTTCAGCAAATAAACATGTTCAGGAAAGTTAGGATCTTCAAATCCCTTAGGTTGACAGACATAAACCTCTTCATTAATCACACCATTAAGAAAAGCACTCTTTATGTCAAGTTGAAACAGTTTAAAATCATACAGACATGCAAGAGATAGTAGCATTCTAATGGATTCAATTCTAGCTACAGGAGCAAAGGTTTCATCAAAGTCAATTCCCTCAATTTGTGTATAACCCTGAGCTACCAACCTAACTTTATTCCTGATAATCACTCCATCTTCATCACTTTTATTTCTAAAAATCCATTTAGTCCCTATAACATTTTTATTAGAAGGTCTGGGTACTAAAGTCCATACATCATTTCTCTCAAATTGGGCCAATTCATCTTGCATAGCTAAAATCCATTCACTATCTTCTAGAGCTTCTTTTATATTCTTAGGTTCTAACTGAGAGATATAACAAGCAAAGTGAACAACATTATTTCTTTTACCTCTGGTTTTCATACCTGATGTAACTTCTCCTATGACATTGTCAAGAAAATGATTTTTCTAAGTCCTTACATATCGAGGCCTGCTACTTGACTGAGCATGAGAACTTTCTTCTTCTTCTTCAGATTCAGCAGCATTCTGGGTTTCAACTGTGGTTCCAACCTCAGTTCCAACCTCAGTTGTAACCTCAGTTGCAACTGGACTTCCAACCACTCTGGAACTTCCAGTTTGTTGAGTTTCTTCTTTCTCTTTTTCTGTAGTCTCAGCCTGTTCATCATCACCTGTAATCTCATCAATAGTTTTTAGGTCATCAAATAACACATTATAAGATTCCATAACACAGTTTGTTCTTTGATTGAAGACTCTAAATGCTCTACTATTCTGAGCATAACCAAGAAAAATCCCTTTATCACTTTTAGAGTCAAATTTACCAAGATGCTCTCTATCTCTGAGAATGTAACAAACACATCCAAAAACTTGAAAATACTTTACATTGGGTTTTCTACCTTTCCATATTTCATAAGCTGTCATGGAAGTACCTTTAGTAATATAAACTCTATTAACTATATGACAGGCAGTATTAACAGCTTCAGCCCAAAATCTATTGGCAAGTTTCTTAGAGTTAAGCATTACTCTAGCCATTTCCTGAATGGTTCTATTTTTCCTTTCAACTATGCCATTTTGCTGTGGAGTCTTAGGAGCAGAGAACTCATGACATATTCCTAAGGAGTTGCAGAATTCTTTAAACCTGATATTTTCAAATTCAGTTCCATGATCACTTCTAATCCTAGCAATATTACCACTAGTGGAACCTTTTTCAACTTGCAGTTTTAAGCACAGAGTTCTGAATAGTTCAAAAGTTTCAGACTTATCCTTTAAGAACACTACCCAAGAGTATCTAGAGAAATCATCTACAACTACTAGAATGTACTTCTTACCACCTATACTAGCAGTTTGCATAGGACCCATCAAGTCAATGTGAAGAAGTTCTAAGACTCTTTTAGTGTAGATTAGACTAGTACTTTTGTGTATACTTTTGGTTTGTTTGCCTATAGCACAATCACCACAGACACTTTGAGTTTTAGCACTAAGTTTAGGAATTCCTCTTATCAATTCCTTTTTAACAAGCTTATCTAAAGTTTTGTAATTCACATGCCCAAGCCTTTTATGCCAAATATCTGCATTATTAGTAATAGCTTGATTACACCTACTTTGAGGCAATTCTTTTTCAGCTTTTTCAAACACATAGCAACTGTTGGTTGATCTAACTCCAGTCATGATTAAATCATTGTTAAGATTAGTAATTAGACACCTTTCTTTGTCAAATTTAACAGTCATTTCATTATCACAGAGTTGACTGATACTAATAAGATTAGCTTTTAGACCATCTACAAGAAAAACATCCTCAATATCAGGCATTCCAGGTTTGTTTAAGGTACCTTTACCAATAATTTTACCTGTATCTCCTCCTCCAAACACAACAGTGTTACCTGTAAGAATGGTGACATTTTTTAGGAGGCTTGCAGTACCTGTCATATGCTTAGAGCATCCACTGTCAAAATACCAATCATTAAATTGTTCAATGTTTTCAATGTGGCAGATTCTACCATTAAATTGTTCAATGTTTTCATCTTCCTCCATTCTTAAGTTCTCAAATTGGGTAGTTAACTGTTGAAGTTTGAAAGCTTTTACTTTAGTTGTTCCTTCAAAAGTAACTTGCAAAATATCCCATGCTTCTTTAGCTGTTTCACAATGAGAGATATACCTGAATACGCTGAGAGTTACACCAGCAAAAATCAAGTTTATGGCTGTTGAGTTGGCACTTGATTTTCTGTCTTCTTCAGCAGACCATCTGTCTTCAGGTAAGAGAATCAGTTCTCCTTCATTATCCATGGTAGTTGGAGCCTCCCATCCATACATAACAGTCTTCCATGCATGTTCATTCTGCTGTTTGATGAAGGACCTCATTCTAATTTTCCATACTCCATAGTTTACTCCTCCTTCAAGCAATGGAGGTTTGTTGAAGGCGTTTCCTTCCCTCATTAAGTCCATTGTTACTAGAACACAGGATCCACACTAAGTAAGATCTAGTGTGAAGCTCTGATACCAATTGAAATTCCTATCCGTTGTTCTAGATGCAGTTTTGCAGTAAGGTTCCAAGTGGGGTTGGAACTGCAGTTGGAACCAAGTGTATAAGGTTCCAAGTGAGGTTGGAACTGCAGTTGGAACCAAGTGTATTAATAGACAGAACTGTTTTAAAATTAAATGTACTTGGAAATAATTCACACGCACATTTAACAACGGAGTTCACCTGACTAGGCTACGTCTCCGGGGCACTTACCCAGATTATGATATTATAAAAAGCTTACAATATATGACTCAAGTCTTAATGAAAAACTTAGACTCCCTCTATGTTTTTCTGCCTATCACTATATTGCTCCTACTCTATAACTATCACTTATAAATCAATGGCATCCCACCATTGTTTTTCTATTTAAAGCTCACGTGTATTCTCTCTAGAAAATAAGTTCTTTATAATTTAGAACACACACCTTTACAAGCTTAAGTTACTAAGTATATAAACAAGTAAAAACAATCTTCTATCTTCAATATCTTTTGATTGCTTTTGACTTGGTTGATTAGCTTCAATCTCTCCAAGTATCACGAGATTCTTCAGCATGGATTGACTCTAATCATCTTTGATTAATACCTGTTTAGTAACACACTTGAAAGTAGGAGTTAATCTTTTCCTTTGAAAGGAAACATATAAAGATATGATCTCTTAAAGATAATATCTTTTCATAAACATATGAAACATTTAACTCCACATATCAATCAATCTTTAAACATATCTTTACTGAATATTATAAGGATCAAAAGATTGAAACAAGTGATAAGGACAAGCATAAGAATAGAGATATATATATTAAAAGGAAACATAACCTTATAAACTAATCTCTTTATATCCTTTATAAAACATCTTTCCTTAACACTTTGATATTCTCAATAAACACATATACACGTTTAAGACCTTATGAGAATATATCCTACATACTTTAAAACAAATGATTAACATTAAACAAGTCGTAATGTAGAATAATGAAACAAGACAGAATTCTGTTTTAACAGCAGGTTGAACTGTGGTTGCAACTGAGGTTGCAACTGGTACTTGAAACCTGTCACCACAGGTTGTAACTTAGGTTGCAACCAGTACTTGAAACCTAATACTACTAACTTAGTAGGTTGTAACTGAGGTTGCAACTGGTACTTGGAACCTGTCAATCCTGTCTTAGTTATTAATAACAGTTAGGATTTATTTAGTAAAAACCAATAGACAATTAACAATATTTAGACCAGAAATCTGGTCCTAACAGACTTTGGAGGAAAACTATACTAGCTTTTAAAAATAATTATTGAGAAGACTTTGATGAGTCTTGCTAACAAGTACGTCAAGACACCAGGTTAAGCGTAGCACAACAGTCATTTTTCCGTTTAACTTATATTTAGTTCTCATAATATCTACACTCCTAATTAACAGTTTCTTATTCAATTAAAATACTTACTTTCAGTAAATAGACGATCTAGTAGGAGGCCTAAAGGTATAACTACGTTATTGATAACATTCCTCGTAACTTCAATTCACGGACTCTTCTTTTCTTCGTGTAACAACAATTCATGCATTTATGCGAAATTCAAGAGATAGGTTTACCGATGAAGTCGATAATGAGGCGTCCGTCAGAGCACCTGCCAGTGGCCTTATGGAAAAAGGTTTCACCGTAGGGTAATCTGCCAATGACTGGGAACGCTAAGGCACCCGAGAGAAGAAAGTTCCCAGTGTCAGCTAAAGAATCACCAAAGCTATATATTGAGTCATATTTTAGACCACTTGTTGAGATCACCCTTAGCATACAAAATACACAAATAAAGAATACTCTTATCATGATGTTATAGATTAGATAGAAATAACTCAATTTAGGATTATTTCAGCAAGATATAATAGCAACAAACATCTCTTGGTTCTAGTTTTTTTAGCAGGTGTGTCTTAAATAGCCACCATTCCAACTTGATTTGCAGCACCCTTTACAGCAATTTGAGTGCAATAAATGAGTCACATTAATTATTTAAACTATGCATTTTTTTTCCTTTTTATTGAAAAGTAGGGTAAGAAACATGTTATTCATGAGTGTAGACTTGAATGTATGAGACCTTGGCCAATGGGGGGTGGTTTTCTTGAGACAAAAAAATTGCCATGCATTAAACTACGGATAAGGTCTTACACCTACTAAATCGTCCAACTAAAAGAAACAAGTTATATATTTCAAAAGTAATTATATTTTTGGTTGTTCGTTAGTACACTCCATTAGACTTAGTTGTTTCATTTTGTGAATTATTGTCAACAAGGCAAACTTTTTGATCAAAGAAAATAGAGGGGAAAGAATTGATCATACTTGTGTAGAGTAGTATTTTAGGGTTAAGTATCTTATACTCTTTTGTTATCAAGACTCTGGATGCATATTCAAGTTAGTTTAAAATCCAAATTAGTTAGCATTTGTCTATGAGAGTAGGTACCTTAATCTTAAGAATTCCACGACTTAAATCCTCAAACAGGGACGAATTCAGGATTTTTAGAAAGAGGGGCAAGTCGTTCTAATTTTTTTTTATCAACGCATACAAATGTACATAAATATGTGATGTATTATTTTTTAAATTTTATATCATGACTGATGAGTAAAACCAATAAAAATATATTAGTTTATAAAGTAAATTATTGAACCATGAGAAAACTTATTAAGCAATTAGATATATTAAGTCAATCATGTGTTAATAATGATTTTGTTGTAATAAATAATATTGTTATGTAGCAATTATTTTTTTAAAATAATCAATGCTTAATATTTTATATTAAAACATATAATGTTTGAACTTTTTAAAAGAAAAGGCTAAAGTCAAAATAAATTTTAAAAATGTTGCAATGAAGTCTAGCAAGTTAAAAGTAACGAGTATTTTACTTTTTTTTAATTAGAAAAATGTATAGATAATAACATTGAATAGAAACTAATAATAATCAAAACAATAAATTAATTGAGTGTGACACAAGATTTGAACTTGAGATTTCTTGATAAGTCAATAGATACTTTTCCACTACACCAGTTTGATAAAATTCGCATTTAATTTTATATATTGTCAAACTGTTTTTACAAATAAATATTTAAAATTAATAAAATTTTTATTTTTTAATATATTTTTCTACCGAAATAAGGACGGATGCTTGTACCCATTGCCGCATTCGTCCTTTCCCTCAAGTTTTTGCTTGATATATATAATTGCACCCCTAAAATTGAGCTCGGACCAATAACACACAAATAGTTACAAAATTTATACCTTATGATGATGGTTATTACACTATGGATCCCATGGTTTCATCCAGAAAAACTAGAGACATACTGTGTAATTATTCTTGATCCTCTTGTAGTTTTAGACAACATTTTAAATAGCGTTATCGTTAGCGTAACGTTTTTTTCGAGAGAAACGCTAGAAGCGCAAATAGCGTTGCTACATAGCGCTTTGCGGTGTAATTTTTTTTTGCCTATATATACACTAAACTTTATAATACATAACAACAAAATATAAAATGTATAGTTATATTGGATAATAATAAAAAAAAAAATGATGCTGTGGGTGAGTTGGGTCTCTCAAAACTTAATGCACTATCATAACCATCTAAACTACACACAATTTTATGAAAAGTACACAACATATATTAATTATTTAGATCCGCTGTTTTTTTTCCTAACTCGCTATTCACGTTTTTGGTCCAAAATTTCACGATTTTTACGCTTTTGGTTTCAATAGCGCGAATTTAGCGTTTTTTCACCCAAATAACGTTTTAATGTACACAATTTTTTTTTGAAAAACGATATATTACGAAATGTTACGCAATATAAAACGTTTTTTAAAACAGTGGTTTTAGATGTGTTGAAGGGGTTGAGCCTTCAGTAATATTGGTAAAGACGAATGAGTAGCTCCTTAGACGCATTGTAAAGATCAACAATTTGTTTAATAAAAAAATTATTAATAAGTTTTTCTGCTCTTAAGAAGTTACAACTATGTACAGCTCTGCTAATTTCATATACGCATTTCCCTTCTCAATTCAGACAAACCATGTTCATTATTATTACTTTCATGTAGGGTTATAAGTAAAATTTGTGAATCCGATCCGAATCGTTAGATTGGTTAGGTTTGGTTTAGATTTTGAATACTAATGGTTTGGTTTTGGATTCAAAAATTTCAAATCCGTTGTTAATGGTTTGGTTTAGCTTTCAATTATGTTAATACGAACCAGACTAATCTGATGCAAACCATTGAATCCAATCCAAACCAGTAAACTTAATCCGTTATACCCATTAAAAACAAACATTATTATTTACTCTACTTATCAAAAAAACCTAAAACTAATTCCATATGTATAAGTAATAATAAACGAGCATAATATATACTTTTTAATCTAATTAACAATAATAAATGTGCGACAGATTTCAAATGTGTTAACTTTTATATTCTCTCAATACTACTTATACGAGTCATGTTTCTTTATTTTTTAACCGAATTAATATGTTATTGTGCATTGTCTGTGTGGTTGGGGAGAGTATATGAAATATGTTTATTAGTGTTGGTTATATATTGTTTTAAATTATTTTTCACATTATTTTTGTTTGTAAATAATTATCATTAAAATATGTATTAATTTAAATTAAAGAACGAATGACAAACATTATTAAAAACCAAATCCGATCCGAATTTGCATCGAAACCATTGGATCCATAAAAACAACCCAAACCGATCCGATCCGTTAGGTTTGGTTTGGTTTGGATTGAAAAAAAAAATGGTTTGGTTTGAATCCAAAATTTCACAATCCGTTCTTAATGGTTTGGTTTAGAATTGACGATAATCCGTTAAAATGCGAATCATTTACACCCCTACTTTCATTGTATTCAGTTTAACCAACTATATATCCACCTTGTCATTCGTGTTGTTGTGATTTTTTCCGTTAAAGTCGTATTCGATATATTTACATACTTTTGACACTTGAACAATAAACAAAAGGAAACAGTGTAAACACTTCTGAAAATAAAAGGTCATAACATATGCACATATTTGTACGTCTAAATCTTCAAAAAAAGATAAGGAAAAAGGAAACAACAACCTAGTATCATATCAAGAAACCTATAACATTATTGGAGGCATTTCATGATGTTGCGGATCCGGTCCTTCTGGTGCAACTCTATTTGTATCTACCATCTTTCTCCTATAATGATTCTTCGACGAAAAACCCTCAAAGTTTATTTCACGTAAAATGCGCCTACTATCTAGTCTTTTCTTCATCGTTACAACAACAACGTTACGAAATCCACTCGAGCTATTAAAATGTACAAACAAGACAATAAATACTAACAATATTGTTGAAATCCTATTGATATTCGAACTAGCCATATTCTAAGTTCGATAGAGACACTGAGTCAACTAGTTTAAGCTTGTTAGAGTGATGAATGAGGTAGTGTATGTAACAAACAAATTGAGCTAATATATAGTGTGAAATTGTGAATACTGACTCTTTTTTGTTATCTTAATCCTAATCTACATGATGCGTAATTTATTAATGTACTGCTACTATGCGCGATGACAAATTAATGTGTCGTTTTTCTATAAAATGGAGTTGCTTTTAAATTTAATTTTTAAATACCTCCTAATTGTCGTTTAACTTTTGGTACCCACTAAGGCACTCAATTTAACTTTGATTTAAGATGCCTACCTAGTCATTCTCTGAAACTTACTGGTTTATTTTACCAATTACAAAATAGTGTTTGATTTATTAAAAATTAAAAACTATCAGAAGTCTGTCGTTAATTTAAAAAGTTATCACAAATTTGTCGCAAATTGACTAAACTGTTACAAAGTCGTCGTAAAAACTGTCGCTAATAAGCTCGTAACAAAAAATACCGTCACTAATCCCGGAGTTTTTTTTTTTTTTTTTCAGTGGATCCTAAAGCATGTTTTGTTTTATTATTGGCTAAAAAGTATGAAATTTTGTTCTCATCTGTAAAGACAAATTAGTAACAATAAAGAACACATGGACAAGATCTTCTTAATTTAAACCAAGACCTCTTTGGCTAAAACTTTAATTGAAATAAGTTGGCTTTGTTTGATCATGAGAAAAAGGTAAACCTATTTAGCTTTTGAAGGTCAAAAATGAAAGGGAAAGAGCTCGATCTACGGTAAAAGGTCTCCCATCAATTGTTAGTAAAGAGTCTAAGCAAAAAAGTTGGCTTAAAGACTGTAGTTAAACATGCCAGAAGAAAGAAAGGATGAGCAGCTGCGGAAGCAGCATGATTAGTATGATTTTTTTTTTTTAGGTCGTGGCGTAAAAAAATATATCGAATAGAAGATAAAATAAATAATGTCTAATACAATATTTTTTTTTATATTTAACATAATATAAAATAAATATGAAGTTAAGACAAATGGTATTGAGTAATAAAATGTTTTTTTTAGTAAGTTTTTTTAGGAAAATACAATGGTCATTTACGAATTTGGTAATTTTAAGGTAAAAAACAGAAATTTTTTTTAAAAAAAACAGTTTTGAACTTCTAACATTCCACTAACTTAAACCCAATTTTACCACTACACTAACAACTTTGTATTTTTAATTAGCTGGACCATCAATATATATATTTTAGAAAATTTTAAATTACACGTATAAAAAAAAATTAAAAATTAAAAATCACTGCCGAGATGATCACGGCCACCCCCTGAGTCCGCCCATGAGGTAGAAATCCGAATCGCCGCAAGTTAAAGTGCATATATCATGTCCACTATATAGTAGTCCAATTGAGTTGGTTTGGATTTATTTTTGTTCTATTCAGAAAAAAAGGTGTTCACTTTCCGAAAAAAAAGCAATTTCTTATTTGCTATCCGTGGGCAAATATTGAAGGATATCTTCGAAAGTTTTATTTTAGTCTATATGGATTTGTAAACGTCAAGTTGTAAGTCTGTGACTCATATTAGGCGATTTAATTAGTGGTTCGTGGGACAAATACTTTTCCTATTTCTCACTTATCTGTTAACACCGTGCCGACTTTCACGAGAACTAGATTTATTTTAGACGTTTTGTAAAGAGCGCGACTCCGCTTCCTTACGATATTACATAGTATCGGAGACGAGCTTAATCTATACTTCTGAGTGATAATCTTAACAATTTGAGGAGCAAATAAGTATGTTATAAGACTTGGTCACACAATCTATAATTTACCTTATGTGGTGTAAAATGCAAATGACATAGTCGATCGGATAAAAATGCCTACTTCGATATTAGTTTTAAATTTTAACTCAGATTAGCTGCAGATTATATACAAGTATACTTGAAGAGACTATCCCAAACACTAGACATATCTAATTCTTTTTTCTTTTTTAGTAAACATGTCTGTTTTATTTACGATAGTAAAGTTTTAAACATGGAACAACAGCCTCCATATTGGCTTATAACAAAATTCTGATAATAAAGAAACACAAGACATATCTAATTCTATTTCTTGATCTACGGTCGGATTCTACTGTAACCAATGGTCCAATACGCTAAAGTATGGATGCTCAGTTAATCGGAATGATATTACGCTGCAGTTCTTGCACTATTTCGCTCATGCAGATTGACATGGAAACGTTTAAGAATAAGTTCAAGAATAGTAATCGTTATAATTTATAAATTAAGGTATGTTTTGTGCCTAGATTGTCCATGAGTCAGCAAATTGTTTTTCTCCCTTGCTGTAAACTAAATTTTTTTTTGAATGAAATGATTTCAATATACATTCCATCTGGAAAAATGTTAAAATCGTACTCAACCTATTAGATTTTAGTGATTCGATACCCAACCTATACATTTTCGTTCTAATTAAGAGACTCAATCCACGCCCGATCATTTTAATCTAATTAAGTCAAGCATATTAAGTAGTGACTTCAATTTAAATTATTTAATACAATAATTAAAGGTTTCAGATAGGTTAATCAATAGTAAATGAGTTAAAAAGCGATGATCGAATGCAGATTGAGTCAATTAATTAGACTGAATACGTATAAGTAATTGAGTATCAAATTAGAAAAAATGTTAGGTTGGGTACTAAATTAGAGCGAAACGTATAAGTTAGGTACCGAATTAGAAAAAAGTGTTAGGTTGAGTATTATATCGCTAAAATTTGATAGGTCAGGCAATTTTCCCAACATTCCACCTTTCAATTTCAATCAAAATCTAAATTATCCACTCACTGATACACACAATACCAAATTTTAGTTACATCACTCATCAATCCTTAATTCCATCTTCTTATAAAATGTTTAGTGTGTTTCTCATGTACCTTTATTATGGATCAACTGATAATCTTCATTGTTTTGTTTGTCTTTAGTGATAAAGATGTGCGTTTTTCCTTTTTATGCAAAACCTCAACTTAAATGACACTTTAATTGTATACTGTTTAATTTAATTTACTTAGATGTGATAAATTTAATTTACTGTTTAGAACCACTTATCACATAAGCTTACGCTGCTTGGAAAACACTTATATGAACATGTTCTACATTTTTTAAGAGTGTGATAACGAATATAATAATTTAGTTAGAAATTTAAATTAAATTTTTGCTAGTTATTTTTAGGTTTTCATATAAATGTTGAGTTTTTAATGGTTGTTATACTCATATTTTTAGACACGGTCTATACTATCAGGCTTGCACTCTTAACAAAACAAAACGCTGACAAAAACAAAACAAAATTAGTCAACTTGGAAACACCTTAAAAAATGTCATGAATGATTCTAAATAGGCACCTTGTATAAACAAAAGGAATATAGTTTCACACGAACCACTTATTATAATATCATGGCTACAAGCCTACGACCTTGATTTCCTCCAGAGAAACTACATATCAATAAAAATATACGTTACAAACTTATGCAATCATGTTACAAACACATCTTGGTGGTTACAAAAAGAAACTTAAATTCATCAGAATTTTCACATCTCAAACTTCACAAACTTCAAACACAGTAATCCATATGTAATGCATCAACTCGATACATTATCTAAACTAGATTACATTCACTACATATCATGGTAATTTCCCATGGAAAATCTTCTTAAATCCATCCAGTACAGCAGTTGCTACTGATAAAATTTTCAAGATATTACATACTTGATACTACGAAATCAACTAACCTTCAACTGACAATCTTATTATGGATGTATAGAATGATGTTGTGGGTCAGGCCCAGCAGGGCTAGATCGCATAAGGTCATAACGATTTCTATAAGCATTTGGAATTTCGAACTGGACATGGGTTACTACCTTTCGAGCTTTAAACATAGCTACAAAAGAAACTGTTAGGTTCTTTCTCTTGGCGTATGATTGGAGGGGCCGAGTTTCAGAAACCGGAAATGAAAGCAATACTAAAGTCAGACAAATCCATAATCCCAAGATAGCCATATTCTACTTCTAAAGAGTAGTTACCCTTTTATAGCTGATATTGGGGATCATTTTCTTTAAATTAATTCAAGTGGGTATAAATAAGGTTTCAGATACGACAGCTCTCTAATGCTTATTTTCTGTACAAATAATGAGAATGCAGTTTCCAATTGCCTTCCTGCTAAATCAATGAAGTTACAAACACTAACCTGTACAAATCGACATAAGTGCTGATCCAAAGTATACTAATTTGTAAGCATTCTACACCTAGGACCCTTTAGTAAGACAAAAGAAACTTTCATTAGCCTTAAACATATTCAATTCAATACCTTTTATCACATATCACTTAGACTAAAGCTCAATGGTTGACATGGGGTTTTAAAGTCACTATCATATCGGATTCATTTGAGTGTTTCTAAGGATCTCAACCCACCTTGTCTACTCTTGTTGGCTACTGCATAAAGGACGGAAAGATCTATATCTGCAGGCTCTAACTTCAAACTTTTTCCTCGACATTTACATATTAGAAAACCACTGGTATCGTACAGCTGGAACAACTATATGAAATATATTTACTTCTTTTCACAAGTATCACAGTCCTGAAATGTCACATGGTAAAATATTGGTGCATGAAATACTAGAGTACAAGGAAAACAGAATCTGTATGTTTCTTAAATTAGTAACTTGTCTCAACTTAAATTGAAAATGTACTTAAGAGACTCTACAATATTTTTCTTTATCTCTATTGCTCAGAAGCACTGTTTTTAAAAAGCGCGCTTCGTAGTGAAAAAGCTCGATTCAAAGCTAGATTCAAAGCTTACAGAACTCGCTTTTCTGCTTTTTAGGACGCTAAAAAGGTACGATTTCTACGCTTTTAACATATCTCTCACATAAACACTTTAGCAAAGATTTCACTTCTTAAAACACTGCTCAGAAGCCAAGCGTAACAAAAGTATTTCATTGAAGAACCTACACAAAGTAGATCCTACTTACATGTTAGCTTTCTCATCACTGCAGAGAGACTCCACATGATCTTACTAAGAAGTTGGCAAGAATTACTATTTGATTTAAAAAGAAACAAATAACCGTAGATGATAGGGTTCAGGTTACTAATGAAGGAACATGAGGTAATACTTAACTTCATGCTAAAAAAATTACAGTTGTCCCTCTTTCCATGTACTACCTAACCCTATCAAGGAGACGTGGATAACATCATTGGTTACTGCAGAAAAATTCCTGAATAATTCTCCTACTTAATCAAACACCAGGGCGCGCGCGTGTGTGTGTGTATATATATATATAGTAAGAATCAGGGGATATAAATGTTATAAAAAAGACTACTTCAGTTAACATTGATAACTGCTAAAGGAGTAAAGCTTCACCGAAAATTATAACCAAACAGCAAGGTAAAAGACGTAATTCATACAACCACTGTCCAACGCTAAGGGATACAAAATCCGACAACACTCTCTTTTACATGGAAAGATTATGCTGCCTTGTTATATACATGAGCAATAGTGTTTCCAGTACTTTTAAATGTGTAGTACAAGGTGTTTTCATGCCATTGAAAGATCATATGTACAAGAAATAAGCTCAAGGTTTAGCAGATACCAACAACAACAAAACACAAAAGGGTATACATACATATACCAATTCTTGAAACTTTCCAGGCATGTGAGCTTTAGAACTGTACCTCGGAAACACTTAACTTCTATCAGTGGGTTCTCTAGAAATCAGTGCACTCCTTCTCTTTTAGTACCTTATAAGGTGCCGTTCTGACCCGTTAAGCACAAATCTTCTTAGACATCAGCTGTCTAGCGAACTTCTGAATCTTACGCATGTTTTCAGCGGTTAAGGAAAATATTATTCTACCCTAAAGTACGACATTCTGCCACAAAAAATAAAGTTTAACATGGAAACCACTAAAAAGGATATCTTTTCTTCATAGATAGGATGATTGAGCATCAACAGGTTGTTGTTGTTCACAACTGCTCGAACTAGTAATTCCTTTGCCTCGTCTTGTTTCTTCTTCAGCATGTTACATATCTGCGTATAAACAGAACACGATAAAATGTCACGTATTGTGCTCTGTAAATCCTACATACATAACGCACCTCGTCCAATCACTCTTCCTCGCTACCGTGAAAACTGCACCACTAGAAAATACATGATTCAAACTAATTTTGGATACGTTTTGTTGATAGATATCTGTTAAGACCAGTAGAAAATATATGATCAAAACTGATTTCACTAAGATTTGAAGATCTTAATCCTTAACGCAATAAGACGTAACGGGAAGAAAAAAACTGCGAGACAAACATGCACAAGTAAAGTGGAAGCTGATGATTATTTTTCGGTCATACTTACATCTTCAAGATCTTTTGTGTATGCCTCGGCCTTCTCCACATAGTCATCACTTTCAATTACCGAAGGCATTTCGAAATCTGCAAAGTTCACCTCCCGAGAAATATCCAGTATTGGCGACTGATAACCACCTCTGTTATAGCTCTGAGCTATATTCCCCTTATTTTGAACCTAGGCATTTAAAAATAGAGTTGAGAAATATTAAATACAAGTCTGATTGATCCACTTGCAGCCATACCAAACAAAAGGAAATAAAAGGAACAGAAATGAAAGATGAGCTACCTCATTCTTGCCATCCTGTAGGAGTTCTTTAACATTTCTGATATCCAAGAGAAAAAGAAGGTGAGAGAGTCAAGACAACACTTTAAGAAACTCTATTTTCAATGGATAATTGTTACTAGAGTGAGACCTGCTTTCAGTTAGTGACGGTGAAAACCGTTTCAGAGGTTGTATGTTCGGTGTATCAGCATTTGATGCCTGCATTTTTGTAATAGTAGCCAATGTTAAGATACTTTTGTAACTCAAACTTCCGAAATTACTAGGGGAAAAACAAGGGGTAAAGAAAAACCTCATAGGTCTTCCTCTTCAAAGAAGGGGATGACCATGGTTGCTTCTCTGTGCTAATATAAGGAGATATTTTTGAAGGTGCACTTTCTTCTAGCTCTCTAATTTGCATTAGTTTTGGCGAGGAATTAGTTTGTTTCTGAACCACGGAATTGGATGGAAAACTCTCTCCCAAAGCCCTGTAATAGAAGACTACCACTTAATATAACAAGCACTTAATGATTACACAGACATAGACACTTATCAATTCACCGCTGACCTCGAATTCTTCAAGCCAGAGAGATCAAGTAGGTTCCTAAGTTCCTTAGGAGCAGAGGCTTTTTTCTCCTTGCTAGTACTGGTATGTAAGCTCTTTACTGAAACTGTGCTTAAGACTGTTCTGGAAGTTGTTTCACTCTGTGTGATGGGCTTAGAAATCTTCTCAACTGGCATGGGAGATTTCAAAGCAGAGCTTCTTCCCCAATAAAACACATTTAAAATTACTTTTAGCAAATAACAACTGCAAAGTATCTCATCTTCCAGATCACAAAAAAAGTATAGGATACTTATACAACCAATAAGCTAAGAGTATCATCTAGAAACTATTTACAGAACTAAAAAATGCAATGATCGATGAAAATATAACAGAGGAGGAAGGAGGATGAAAATATAACAGAGGAGGAAGGAGGAGTTGGCTAAAAGGGGGTGAAACCCCCCACATAGTAAGAAAATTTGGAATTTACTTCCACCCCCCCCCCCCCCCCCAAAAAACAAAAAGAAAGGAGTTTTTTACTGTGTACTTGACCGAAAATAAACATGGATTTTAGCCCCTTCCACGAACGAAATCAATAAATACTGGTTCCGCCACTATAATATGATAACATTGTAGGTTTGAACGTTAATACAGAAGACAAATCCGAAAAAAATCTCAGATCTTCAGGTTTAAAGCATGAAATCGCAGAATCACAACAAAGAACTGGGATTTGCTAACAGAGTAATGAATAATGTATTGGTTTTACTACGAAATTCCTCTTAAATTAAGGCCTGAGGTCCAGCTGGACTCCTAAACAATTTGTAAGAAAATCCAGAAAAGCTGCCTCGCCTCACCTGAGAGAGACAAGATTTTTGTTGTTCTTTTCAGGTCCTTCAACAGGTTCCCCTATTTTTATTTCTTTCTCACCGACCCTTGAATAGCCAGCCAGCTTGTTTCCATTTAGTAAAGTATCCGTTTTTAAGCTCTCCCTGACAAATTGCAGGGGATAATAATTATGAGGATAGCAATAACCGTGGCCTTTTGAGTTATGCGGTTGTACCAAATTTCAATTGCAAAATCTCAAATTAAACAAGATTACGGTAGAACAGAATAAATCTTACAAACGAAAGGCCTACCCAATATCATTGAGACTTCTAACAGTTTTTGTAGTTTCTGGCTCTCCGTCGCTTTTAGCCATTTCCCCCGAACTTGTAGCTGGTATTCGGACCACTTTGTTCTCACCTTGTGCATCTATAGATACAGCAACATCCCTGTTGGAAAAAATAAGCAGGATTTTAGTGTTACTCAAGAATCAGAAAGGAACTTATTAAACCCAATGAAAATAATTTTCACCTTGATCCATCTGTTTCCTGATTGGAGCTCGTTAGTCTCGCAGGAAACATGGCCAATGAAGATTGCCTCTGTCGAAGTTGGGATTCTCTTCCATCTGGTCTATTGAAATATTTTGAGCGGATACTAGTAATTTCTTTTTCGTTTGTTCTAATCGATTCAAAGGTCTCACTGCATAGCAAACACATCACTGTGTTTAGTGGCCTTTCCTCAGCAATTTTCAACATATTATTACAACAAACCTTCACTGATCAGGTATCAGATTATATAATTTTGGCTAAAACATGGGAAGCATATTACCGTAAAAACAAGAATACACCTGTACGCCTATAAGTACATAAATATGGACTAAAAATTAATTGTCATTATTATTTACATATATATAGTCCTCTTGACTTGAAAAAACCAGGTTACTCGAAAATGATAATAACATCCCTATGTTTAGTGTAAACGCTCACGACGTTAACATTAAGGGCGAAAATGCACTATTTAGAATGTTTTGGGACAAATATGCACGATTCTAAATGTTTAGGGAAAAAGTAGCATAAAATGAAGGTATACGGACAAAAATGGGACGCATGCCATTGTAGGGACCAACAACTATATTTATTCTTGTTAGATTGTAATTTTTAGAAACAAATAATTTTGTTACGGTGGTTAATTATAACTTGAATCTAATCCAAGTAAGGTGCACATATAAAGCATGAATGATTAGACCGCAATCATAATGATTTGCCCATACCTTTTTATACCACTAATAGTCAAAGTTGTATAGTCACAAACCGATTACTAGAAAAAACAATACACGATACACCCAGACACCTGTATATAGTAACTATATAGACATCCATAACAATCCATTTATTGGAAGAAAATAACATAAATATCATCACTGCTGCTATGACAATAGAGTGTATTTAAAGATGCTTTCAGAACATTAAACTTGTTCAGTCAGAAATTTATCTTACCAGTTTGGTAAGGGCACCTGGCCTTGTGACTTTTCACTTTGATATTCTCTACCAGACTCTGTAACAAAAATTGATTTCATTGAGGTGTTTGATGACGAAGTATCTGCAGAATCCTCAACACCTTGAGCTATTTCAGAGACATCTTTGTTGCCAACTGAGACACTATCATTATCACCATTACTGTTCTTCCTCTTACTATCACCACTGCATAACTTTTCCATCGATTTTTCCTGTCTTTCCAGCAATGAACTTTCACGTTCTGTGGAAGCTACTCTCTCACTACTAGTGATTTGCTCTCCGACATTATCTTCTGTGACCCGAGAACTAACTTCTACTTGCATTTCTGAATGCTCATTTTGAGCTGCTTGCTCTCCGGATATAGATTTGATGGAAACGTCATGTGTACCTTCTCTCTCTTCAGTACACATAGCATCTTGGACAATATCATGTGGACGATCATTACTCACTAACTCTAGCATATCTTCTTCTCCTGGCTCGACTGAATTCTGATTGGGTGGAGGGTTTGAAGTGACATCTTCTCCAGTAGAGAGAGAACGACTAAGGTCTGTGAGATCAAATTTCCCAAGGTCACCTACTTTAGGGTTACCCTTTGATATGGGCATACCCTCTGAGAGTGAAAGGTTTGAAGCTAAACTATCAGATGGACCTATAATATCTTTCTGCTGAGTTTTAGAACCATGTCCGTCTTCTTTATTTGGCGCCTTTTCAATATCTTTGTTCTTGGCATCTTTATTTCCTTCTTTTGGTAAGCTTGGCTCAAATTGGAAGGTGGTATCCATCCTCAATCAGAAAGAAAAAGAACTAGCTGAGTAATTGTCTAATGTTGCTGCAGATATCTAAGATATAGAGCTTTAAACTTGAATACAATACGAATTTAAGCCAAGGAAATAAAAATACTACATTACACTTACTCGTTGAAATCAAATGAAAAGTTGAAGCTGCCTTGTTTCTTTGGACGGTTTCCATCAGAAGAATCATTTTTACAATTTCCGTCCGTTCCAGATTTTTTGAGTGGGGAAGAAATATCAAGATCAGACAAATCCATTTTAAACGATGATATATTGTCCAGGTCACCATCGAGAGAAAAATCATCCCTAAAAAGAAAAAAAAGTATGAAGTTAATATTACCCTTATATTTGACTCATTAGAGCCTATGAAGAGAAGGAAGACATCTGAGCAAAGGATCAAGCAAAAGACCATGGTATAACACTAGGTAACATTATTTGCGTGTTTCAGTCTAAGGGCAGAGTTTGGTAGTTTAACGTTATGAAATTTAAGGAAGAGACAAACGTGTTAACTTGGGTGAACGGCATTTTCAGACGCTTGGTACATTTATTTTTCATTTTCATCACAAAAAATCAAGACTCAACTTCTATTATCTTTTGATCCACATTATTTGATCCCAAAGAATCATACCCAAAGTTGAATATATCTGGTACGAGCTACAAGCACAGAATTGGCGGTGAGGGAATTCTTATTTGTTCGACTGTATAAATAAACTGCAAATACCGTCCAAGTATTGGACTGCTCCCCAAATTTACCAATCAATTCCAGATTAAAGATCAAAATGATATGAACTCAATTTTGTAATAGAATGGATAAGTTGCTGTTCTTACAATTTTCCAAAGTTAAATGCCTTTTTATTTCCTTTCGGGGCACTTCCAAAATCAAAATCCATAGAATCATCTCCTGAAACAGTCTTCGAGTTCCAGGATGTAAAAAAGTCCTCTCCAAAGTCCATATCTCCTGCAAGTCAAAACACATAATCCTGGTAAGGTTTTGGTTGCATATTGCAACTATTTTGATCATTTTTGTGGGTGTGGATTTAATTCTCAAAAAACACTCAGAAACACTCCATCTTCTATAGTTGTAGGAAAATCAAAACTTTGTTCTACAAAAACAGACCGAGGCTGACCTTAGTCTTCTACCTTTATGGCAACAACTATGGTTTTTAAACGTGTTATATAAACTAGAAAGAAGTCGGTCATTTATCACTATTAACAATGCCAACCTACAATACTACTCATGTGGGCCAATATGCATAATCGCAGTCATTTATTTGCTCCGTATATAATACCTTTTTCACATGATTACATCTATATGCTACAACCCCAGAAAATTGCAATTTGTTATGCTCTTTTTAAAGTCCGCTGCATTATCTTTCCCCAATTATATTAAAAAAAAGGGAATACAAGCAATATAAAAAAAATTGTTCAATTATAACCGGCGAGGGGAGATGCGATCAACATTCAACATCAGTCTTATGAATATGAGGAAAAAGTTTCAACAAAAATTACCTAAATTGTAGCCTGTTGGAATATCAGGGAATTATTATGGAATATTACCAATGATATTCAGCAATAATTATGAAGGATATTATGCAACGATTACTGTTGATTGTATATATAGCCTTATTCGCTTCAAAGTTGTACACGTCCTGAATTTTCATTTGACATGCAGAAAATAATTAGAAATTTTACAAGCATACCTAGAGGTGAATTTTTCTCTTTCACCTTAACCGCTGATGAAGATCCCTTCTGTGGCTCTGTCATTGGAACAGAACGATTATTCTAATGCTAGAGTTATCCTGCAAAAGATCTGCATGTCAAATAAACGTTGTATGCATATCTACCAAAGACAAATAAAGAAAACGGTATACACAAACAAGCCTACCCTTGTGACTAAGAAAACTGAGATAGGAAATATCTTGCATATGTGGAATGTAGATTTCAGTAAAATGTTTTTAATTAGGATTTGTGGTTTAATGGTAGACATGTAATTCATAACCTAATAGTGATTGTGCAGTGTGTCTGTTTAAAATCTACAAAGTACATGAAGGATGATATATTGACGATATATAACTATTTAGATTCCAAACTTGTATATTCTCTCAGTGGCCAATATTTTAACAACGTAAATGTTATGAATCTGGTCAATAGATTATGTAGAGTTACACATAGTCAATCATGAGACCCGCTTTATGGAGAGGATTTGCCAAAATTAGGACAAAAGAGCAAAAATAATAATGTGCGAGTTGTAAATATTTTGTTGTAGTGAGATACAGGGTGTTTATTTCCAAGATTATTCTAGAAAGAGCTCAAGAAGAATAGCGGTCTGTCACTTCGTTACTACTTACGTAGGGGTACTAAAATGAAGTGTAAATGTTTAGCGCTTAGGCTCTGTTTGTTTCGTAGTAAAATATTTACGGAGAGAAAATATTTTTCGGGTAAAGTTTTACGGTGCAAACTTTTGTTTGCATTTTATTTATGGGTGTTTGATGCGTCAAAGGTTTCCCATGAGAATTCTATTGAAATTCAAAAATCTACTAGTTATTTAAATTAGACAAATTCGATGCATAAATAAATAAACATTGTTCATACTTTAAACAAAATATTTTAAGATGAAAAACATCAAAAATTAACTAAAAGTCACAAAAATGAATAAGTTCGTGAAAGTTTAAAAACATTAGATTTTTCGGAATTTTTTGTTTTATTTTTTCCATTTTTTTGTTATTTTTTAGATTTTTTCCTATTTATTTATATTTTTATTGGTTAATTAGATTTTAGGTTTTTCAAATTTTCTTGGGTTTTTTAGATTTTTCGGAATTTTTTGTTTTATTTTTTCCATTTTTTGTTATTTTTTAGATTGTTTCCTATTTATTTATATTTTTATTGGTTAATTAGATTTTAGCTTTTTCAAATTTTCTTGGGTTTTTTAGATTTTTCGGAATTTTTTGTTTTATTTTTTCCATTTTTTTGTTTTATTTTTTTAGATTTTTTCCTATTTATTTATATTTTTATTGGTTAATTAGATTTTAGCTTTTTCAAATTTTCTTGGGTTTTTTAGATTTTTCGGATTTTTTTGTTTTATTTTTTGTTATTTTTTGTTATTTTTTAGATTTTTTCCTATTTATTTATATTTTTATTGGTTAATTAGATTTTAGCTTTTTCAAATTTTCTTTGGTTTTTTAGATTTTTCAGAATTTTTTGTTTTATTTTTTCCCTTTTTTTGTTATTTTTTAGATTTTTTCCTATTTATTTATATTTTTATTGGTTAATTAGATTTTAGCTTTTTCAAATTTTCTTGGGTTTCTTAGATTTTTCGGATTTTTTTTTATGTTTTTTCCATTTTTGTTATTTTTTAGAATTTTTCGTGTTTTTTCCTTTTTTTTATTGGTTAGTAGATAGAATTGGAATAATTATTAAATAATTTTGAAAGAATAGACCTATAATTAATAATAATTATAATACTAGTATTAGAAAGAATATAGAGAGAGGCTCCGTAAACCGTTTACAATTTTATTTGCGGGGTAATCGTTTCCCCCAATTTTACTGGATATGTGGGAAAAGTTTTCCCAAAAAAAATGTTTTACATTAAACCAATCATCCGGAAAATTTATTTTACCCGTAAATGTTTGTTTACACCCATTTTACAACAAAACAAACAGAGCCTTAATCAGACGTGTCCGACAGGTCAAGGCACCAAAGTTAAACATTCTTTATTCAAGTCCCTAGTTTTAGATATGCATGTAGTAGGCGTGTCCGAGTTGCATATGCAAAGCTCAACTAATTCCAAATAGAAGCATATTAAGTCCGTAACTAAACCCTATTTAATAATCACTAGTGGAAAATCAAACCGAGTGAGGATCCACACACTCCTCGCACTTGCTAATTTCAACTCAAATAACTCTCACTACAAGAAAACATGAACATGAATACTTCTAGCCTCAATAACATAAATACCCAATTATATATATACACTCATTAAAAGGTATCAATTTATCGAGAATACCTTCCAACAGATCAGCCTAGAGTCTGTTAATTCAACTAAACAACTAAAGATAGTAACAGGCAAAAATTGAAACTGCGGCTTTTAATTCATCCGGAAAATAATGAAATACTAGAAATAACTGGATTATATATAGTCATCAACAAGTGACAATTTCTCGAATAACTTCCAAAAAACGACCGGTCTATTACAAACAAAAGATCGTATAAGAAAATTCGTAACCCTACCTTTCAGTTCATTTAGATAATAACAAAATACTAGAAACTAAACCGATTAAACGGGTTGGATACCAATTACGAACTAAATCGCCAAATGCACAAAGAATTTAAGAGATATAAGCCAATTATCAGATAATCCAACATATTCGTGGTTAAACTTGTGAAAAAACGAAACTCGAGCTAAAATTCAAAATTTTCAGATAAACTTGAAACCTTAGCTTTTAGTGCATTCAGAGATAAACAAAATCCTAGAAAATAAGCTGATTAAACAGATTTATTTGCTATGAATAAACTAAAATCCCAAATTCACAACGGATTCAAGGGATCTAAGGCAGATTACCAGATAATCCAACGTTTAAGTGAATGAAATTCCAACAGATCATCCTTAAGTCTATTAATTCAACTAAAAAAACTGAAGATCGTAACAGGCAAAAATTAAAATCCTGGCTTTTAATCCATCCAGATAATAATGAATTATGTATAGTCATCAATAAGTGACAATTTCTCGAATAACTTTCAAAAAAAAGATCAGTTTAGAGTCCCTAATTTAACCAAACACTGAACTAATAATCTATTACAAACTAAAGACCGTACAAGGAAAATCCAAACCATACCTTTCGGTTCATTTAGATAATAATGAAATACTGGAAATTAAGCCGATTAAATGGATTGAATCACTAAATATGAACTGAATCGTCAAATGCACAACGAATTTGAGAGATCTAAGCCGATTATCAGATAATCCAACATATTCGTAGTTAAACTTGTGAAAAAACGAACTCCGGCAGATTGAGACATAAATAGAGCTAAAATCCAATTTTTTCAGATAAATATGAAACCCTAGCTTTCATTACATTTAGATATTAACGAAATCCTAGAAAATATTGATAATTTAACATTTTAGTGGATTTAGTTGCTAAAGATGAACAAAATTCCCAAAATGCAACAAATTCGAGAGATATTGATAATTTAACATTTTAGTGGATTTAGTTACGAAAAAACAAAACTAAGCAGATGGAGAAGTATAGAGCTAAAATCCATTCGTACAGGAACCTGAATTAAGTAATTCAACTTGGCAACAATTGAAACCCTAGCTTTAAGTGCGTTTAGATAATAACAAACAGTGAAAACACTAGAAAATAAAGCCGATTATACAAATTTCAGCTGAATCACAACAAAATAGAGAGATATAAGACGATTACCAGATAATCCAACATTTTAATGAATAAGCGAAAAATCAAGCAGATCGAGACATGAATACAGTTAAATGCAAAATTTCAGATGAACGTGTTCAGATATTCACGAAATCCTAGAAAATCGAACAGGTAGAGAACATAAATAGATACATAATGTAAACATAAATATGCATGAAACACAAGAAAATAAGCGGATTAAACAAATTTCTCAGAAACCAGAACAGATTGGAGAAATATAAGCTTATTTACCAGCTAATACAACGTTTAAGTCAATAAGCTTGTGAAAAAACGGCAATCAAGCAGTTAAGTGAATAAACTTGTGAAAAAACAGATCAGTCTAGAGTCTCTAATACGATTATACAAATTTCACCTAAATCAAAACAAAATGAAGAGATCTAAGACGATTACCAGATATTCCAACAATTTAGTGAAGAAACTTGTGAATAAGCGAAAAATCAAGCAGATCGAAACTCAAACAAATCTAAATGCAAAATTCGAGATAAACCTGAAACCCTAGCTTTCATTGTATTCAGATATCAACGAAATTCTATAAAATAAGCTGATTAAGCAGTTAAATTGCTAAGAATCAACTAAATTCCCCAAATTCACAACGAATTCGAGAGACATAAAACAAGATAATCAAATTTTTAATTGAATAAACAAAATTCGAGAAGATAGAGACCAATAAATAGAGCTAAATCCAAAAAAAAAAAACTAGATAAAATCGAAACCCTAGATTTCAGTAACATTTACGAGATACTAAAGCTGATTACACAAATTAAATACTAATAGTAAACTAAATCCCCCAAAAATTCACAACGAAATCAATAGATCTAAGGCAATTTACCATATAATCCAACAATTAAGTTAATAAGCTTGTTAAATAAAAAATTGAGCAGATGGAGACATAAACAGAGCTAAAATACAATCTATTTGTGTTCAGCTTAGCAAAAAAATGAAACCCTAGATTTCAGTACGAAACACTCGAAATAAGCCAATTAAACAACAAATTGGAGGAATCTAAGCTTATTTACCAGATAATCCAACGTTTAAGCGGATAAACTTGTGAAAAAAAGAAAATTGAGCAGACAGATAAAATAAATAATACATACATATGCATAAAGTACTGTAAAATAAGCCGATTAAACAAATTTCTCAGAAAACGCAACAAATAAGAGGAACAAAAGCTTTTTTTTATCAGATTATCCAATGTTTAAATGAATATCCCATTGAAAATCGAAAATTGAGCAAATGGAATAGTAAAACAGAACTAAAAATACAATCCATTTACGTACAGGAACCTAAATAATTCCATTATATTAAGTAATTTTATATATTAGGTAAGTCAGCTTAGCAAAAAAAGGAAACCCTAGATTTCAGTATGAAACACAAGAAATAAGCCAATTAAACAACAAATTGGAGAAATCTAAGCTTATTTACCAAATAATCCAACGTTTAAGTAAATAAAATTGTGAAAAAACAAAAATCGAGTAGATAGAGAACATATATAGATACATAATGTATACATACATACGCATATACCTCTGTAGATAGAGAAAGCGTGAGACCGTAGCTCTGTAGCGATTATATATAATATATATATATATATATATATGTATATATTTGTAGAGAGAGAGAGAGGTGGTTTAATTTCGTGATGAGAAATGAAAAACTTCGAATTAGGTCTGTACTTATAGAGTTGAGAAATTAAAGAGGCGCAAAATGAATATGATAAATGAAGTTGTTATAATGGGGATATATAGTTTCTATTTCTACAAATTCACCCCATTCTTTCTTAGAAAGTTACATAACCATGTGATTTTCAATAATTCTACTATCTTTTGATAATAATTAACCCGCACTTTGGAGGTATCATTACTTTAGAGGCGGCACGGATCGAACTATATTGGTGATTGGATTATACTAAGGTTCTAACCACGTCAAACAACCTATTTAATTTGTTCGATAATTATGCTACATATCTATCTGATTTTGCAGGCATTTGAGGTTATTTGTAGGCATCAGGTTGTGGAATGCTTGAAGGAAGTACACTTTTTTTAGAGAAATAGGCAAATTCTTATTTAGATGAAACATGAAAGTGAAGTTAGGTGTTATTCACAATAAGTCATAATGCCCCAATGATCATAATAATAATACATCCGATAAAAGTACGATCATAGATATCCTAAGCAAATTCGATTACATGAAAACTTAGAGCTACACACTTGGGGTCGATGGGAGTGAAATAAATAAATGAAGTTTCATAATGGACGCTACGGTTTTGATTTATGCACTTTGCTCCCAATACTTCTCATAAAGTTACACAACCGTGAGAGTTTCAATAATTCTACAACCATCTTTGGATAATAATTAACTGTGCTGGAGTAATGAATTAATCCCACTTCAATGAAATATCGTTTAAGTCTATAGTTTGATATTAAGTTTTCTTCCCTACTATACAAAGTACTTTGATGGAATTGATGCAGTCTAATAGAGTGCCTCTTTGGAACAGTCACTTTATTTGACTGTTTATGAAACAGTCACATTAACCGCCGTTAGATTAAAAAATGCATGGTTAGATAATGTTTTTCAATAACTAATTTATTTTTTCTATTTTCAACAAATTAGAATTTGATAAATTAAAAACAAATTGTACAACACACCAACAACCCAAATAAAAATACAAAACACTAGAGAGGTCTAGCCTAAACTTAAATATTAATCAAAATTTAATTTTTTTTATGCATTTGAGAACTTTTTATGCTAACGGTTTGTGAAACAATCATATAGGCTGATTGTTCCCTAATAATTCACATTCTAATATGGACCAGTATTGCCGTACTGATCACCTTCACATGTTTGGTATACCCGCTCAATTGTATATTAGAACTTAGAATTAATCGCTTTTAGAGTCTATAAAAGGGGGAGTATCTCCTCCCATTTGTATGATCCACAAATTGAGTGAGCAATAAAATATATACATTCTTTCTATAACTTTTGTGTACTCTTATATACGCATGTTCAGTTTTCGAGAAAGGTTGACTTAATCTCAATCGTCAGGAATTGTGAGTTAAGTACCGCACATTTAACTTGCTAAAGTTAAGCTCATGACACAACCCAGCGGTGATTGGATTAATTGTGAGTCGCCCAATTTTGTAACTTGAAACTCGCTTTCAGTGTATTCAGATATTAATGAAATTCTAGAAAATAGTCTGGAACTTTACACTAATTGATATGTTTACTAATAGATGTGTTTTTCGTTTGTGCAGTCAAGAAATTAAACGGTACAAATTCATGTTTTCAAAAATAAATATACAATTGTAATTTTTTTCTTAAATTTTGATTAATAATTAAATTTAGTGTAGTATTCACCAGGGTTATATATTTTTGTTTGAGTTTTTATTGTGTTGTGAAATTTATTTTTAATTTATTAAATCCTAATTTGTCTAATGTATAATAAAAAAATAAAAAATAAAAAAATAAATTAGTTATTAAAAATGCATCATCTATCCCTTCATTTTTTTAATCTAATGGTTATAAAGGTGACTGGATATTGTACAGTCTAACTCAGTGACGACACAAAATGGAAACTCATCGTGTATCAACAAGTGAACGACGAAGCATAAAAATGATTGAAACCACATAGTCAGGGCCAGTCTGGCTGCTTTTCACACCTAAGACGCGTAATATGTTGGGCGCCTTTTCAAATTTATTGGATAAAAATTCATAAACAATGTCATCGATTTTTGTATAGACGTAAGTTACAAGGTAATGGTAAATGTTGCGCCAGTGGATGCCCATACATATACCGTACCTGGCCAGCCCTTTTGTCGAGAGTAATCAACATGAGTTTTCGTAGGTTTTAGCAGGCGACATAAACTTTCTTTCGAATGAGAGAAACCACATCTTGAGTTGTCGTCTCTTCGCCACCTGGGGTTGGGGTTGTAGTATGTTACAAGACTCAGAAAGAATTATAAATTAATTTAGCTTAAAACTTATGGTCCAAAAAATTTCAAGCCTGTCAACCAAATGCGGTAATCGACCAACATAAATAGAAAGAGTGGACACTACTTATATCATCATTAACGCACATCCATCCTAAGCAAGTTTCCTTGTTTTATCTATATGTTGGCCAAATATGGAAGTACGTCAATTGTCTTGTACTATAAGTATATTAACTTTTGGGAAATTTTAATGAATTAAGAAGCTCTCATTACTAATAAATTAATGATATAAATGGAGGGAGAAAGAAAAGTGTGATAGAATTACAAATAGATGTGGTAGGATAAAAAGTTGGTAGAATAGAATAAAATAGATGTTTAGTTAGGATCGAAATGTTAAAATAGGAAAACTAAAAGTTAATACATGATTAACTTGCTAAAGATAAGTTCGTGAGTTGTGATTGGACTAATTTAGACTTGGCCATTTTTTGTATTCATTCGAAGCTGAATGTCATAGTTCACATACACATTGTATAAGTTGAGATATGCATGATTATACAACTCAATCTATTGAGCTAAATGCCACTAAAATCGATAACACAATCTAAAAAAATACTCATAAATATAATACAAGATAAAAGTCATATTGATTATTAAACTCAAACGATCAAAGCTAAAACCCTACCATCATGAGACTGTCCCTCTCCAAAACTAGATAAAATTGAAACCCTAACTTTCACTAACATTTACGAGATACTAAAGCTGATTACACAAATTAAATACTAACAATAAACTAAATCCCTCAAATATTCACAACGAATTCAAGAGACATAAAGCGATTTGCCATATAATCAAATATTTAAGTGAATAAACAAAAGTAGAGCAAACATAGACCAATAAATAGAGCTAAGTCCAAAAAACTGGATAAATTTAAAACATTAGCTTTCAGTAACATTAACGAAATACTAAAGCTGATTACACAAATTAAATACTAACAATAAACTAAATTCATAATGAAATCGAGAGATCTAAAAAATGAAAATCGAGCAGATAGAGAACATATATAAGCATATGCTTCTGTAGAGAGAGAAAGAGAGAGACCTGTTGCAGCTTAGAGGAGAGACAGAACATAGCTCTGTAGAGATTAGATAAATATATATATACTAGTAAATGAATGTGAGACGCTATAAATTGTGATGATGATACAAATGTAGAGTAAAAAAAAAATATAGGATAAAAGAAAAAAATATGATATAAATTGTAATAATTATACAAATATTTAGAGAAAAAAAATATAAGATATAAGAAATTTGCTGAAGTTATGGTGCAATTTTGATCTTGTCATTTATGTGGTTTTAAACTTATGATGAAATTTACTGAATTTTTCTATTTTCTCTTTTATGATAGCATTTTGAGTAGCTGGAGATGTGACCACACACATCTAGGATAGCACTTCAAAATGGCTGGAGAAGGGGATTTTTTTTTCTTTTTTCTCACTATTATGATTGCCTTATGAGTGACCAAATAGTGAATTTATTCATGTGTTTGGTGTTGACTTATCCTGGCTTGAGAAATGACGTATTGCTGGATTTGCATTCTAATACTTGAGTTTTCAGATTAATTGTAGGTGTGTTAAAGTTACCGAAGATAGTTGTATAGAAGTTGTAATAGCTAGCATGAATGTTGATGTATGAAGAGACGTATTTTTAGTATGCTTATCATATTTGCCTTGGTCATTTGACTACTCAACCTTTAGGGGTGCTGGTTATGATTTATTATATTTGAAATTCTATACTTCTCTCCTAGAAGGAAGATGGGGTCTTTGCCTAATGCATTTGACTTACTGATCTTTATTGAGTTCAGTGATATTATGCTTTTAAGCTTTAGTCTTATGATCACTTATGATCTAGGAGTAAGGGAGTCATAAGTATAGGGACAATAATGAGTAAGACTAAGGACATCGAAGTAAAATGTCACTGAGCTTGATAAAGTCAAGTTTTGCTGTGTATTAGCTTTTTTCTTCTTATTTGATTCCTTAAGCTCATATTGCTGTATTTTAGTTTGTAACCAGACTACTTATAGTGTTTTTGAATTGTAAGTCATCATAGAGCTTTTTGTTCCATGATTAAGACATTTCTTTTGTTTCTTAATATATGAGCTCGTTCACGAAAAAAAAAGATATAAATTTTTTTGTATGGTTAAAGAGAGAGAAAGAGTGTAATTAGTTTTTATTTTTTTATGAAATTAGTTAATATGGTAATTAATATAAAAAATATAATGGTATTTTTGAAATTTTTTGACTAAATTGGATAGGCTCATTTGACTTGTATTGACTTATTATAATAGAATGATATATAATATCTATATATGCATATATTTATAGAGGGGAGAATGGGGTTTGATTTTGTGATGAGAAATAAAAAACTTCGAACTAGTTTGCTATTTATACAGTTGAGAAAAAAGAAGAGGCGCAAAATAAATGATAATCGAAGTTTTATATGGGACCCTGAAGTTTCGATTTCTACTTGTTTTCATCACTTTCATCATAAAGTTACACAATCCTGATCTTTTCTATGATTCTATTGTCTGATCCCACCCATTCAGTCGCTCTGAGGAGGAGCGCTGGTTTCTTACTAACGCCGTAACGGCAGAAGTGTAGTTATAAGTAGGCTGAAGGTGAATGTAAAACAATCGTGTTAAGAAAAAACCCGATCTTTTATCATGTACTGTAACAAAAAATTAATTGCATCATTAAACCTTTTCACACATGAATTTCAACTCCTATCAATACGGAGAATCTGATCCCAGCATTGGGATTCACACATGAAAATTTTCTTACATGCAAACAGAAATTGTCTCTTATAAGATTTCACATTACAAACTTTTTGACCGACCACTTTGATTTGGGAATTAGTAGGGAACAATTAGGCTATATGACTGGTTCACAACCCGTTAGCATAAAAAGATGTCAAATGCATAAAAAAAAAATTGATTAATATTTAAATTTAGGTTAGGCCTCCTTAGGGTTCTATATTTTTATTTGACTTTTTAGTTTGTTGCACAATTTGTTTTTAATTTATCAAATTCTAATTTGTTGAAAATAGAAAAAATAAATTAGTTATTGAAAAAAATTATCTAAGCATTTATTTTTTAATCTAACAAGATTAAGATAATTGTTCGATAAACGATCAAATAAAATTACTATTCCAAAAATGCACTCCTCTAATTTAGTGTTGATCAACTAAAGACTCTTTTATAAGTGACGGTATCTTAATTTTACTCATAAAGTGGGTGCTGAATAAAGTTAACATAATATGCGTTACGCGTGGATTAAAATATTACTACCATAAACTTACGATAGTACTTTGTATCTAAATCTAAATTCTACAGGCTGAAAAGTTAAAAAAAAAAAAATTGTCTCTAAAATGACAATCTCATACCACCATAAAAAAAAAAAAAAAAAATTGTTTTCAAATCACACAAAATTTAGTTGTCCTGAATTATGTTGGTATAAGAATGTATTTGACAACAATATTTTTTTTTATAGATTTTGGTACAATGTTAAATTTAGAAACAAGAAAAAATTGTCCATAAAAAGTAATATTTAGAAATAAATTTTGATTTTTTTTCTAAATAATTTGTCTCTAAATCATAATTTTCTTGTAATGGATAATGCTATATACCAAAAGGGCAAAAAATCGAGATAAATGTTAAAATGTTACCCAACCTATTAACTTTTAACGATCTGATACCCAACCTAACAATTTTTCTAATTCTGTACCCAACCTATATGTTTTGCTCTAATTTGGTAACCAACCTAACATTTTTTCTAATTTTATACCCAACCTATACGTATACAGTCCAATTAATGGACTCAATTTGTAACATCCCGTATTTTTATAAGTGTTTTTAATTAGGAATTAATTTATCCAAAAACGTTTTATTCAAATTTTACCAAAAACCGGTCGCTCGACTAATTTTTAGCCAAAAACCGAAACTCTTCCGAAAAGCTTTATTTTTAAAACCTGTTACTAATTTTATAAATAAAAAGAAACCAATAGTTTTGTTTCTAAAGATTTATTATTTTTGAGTAGTAAAACTATATTTTTGGATTAAGAGTTAACTTTTAGAACTTTGGGGACCAAATAGTTCGTTACCACAAACTATCTCAAAACAGTTTTTCTAAACACTTTTCAGCCACTTTCAAAACCTAAAAAAACAGTAAAAACAAGTAAGAAGATAGAAAAGAGAGAAAAGAGAAAAAAAGAAAGAAGAAGAAGAAGAAGAAGAAGAAACCACATTTAGCGGGTTCATACCGGAAGCATCTCCACTACGCTCTAAGGTAACGGGGGTTATCCATTACGACTAGACGAGGGTGTATGTTAGGATTAGGTTTTACGTTTAGTATAAATTGGGGGTTTTTGCCTTTTATATTAATTATGTTCTTAAATTGTTAATTGGGATTTAGTTGTTATATTTTTAATTAACTTATTTGATTTTGGATTAGTTGTGGATTTAGTCTTTTGATTTCGGATTAATGATAATATTATTGAGTTGCGTGTTATATGCGTTGATTATGTATTATTATGGTTGTTGATAGAATTGGGTAAATTATTGTTGAATAAAGATGAGTTTTATATTGCGCATACAAGGTGCTTGTTAAAATGGCTGAATGAGTTTTTATGTTGATTAGACTTGTTTGGCTAGTTGTGAATCTAGCACCTATGCTTTTGGATTATGTTGTATTACGTTAAGTGACGTATGAGATTGTGTTATTTGAATAGTATAATATTATTGGCCGAGGTCTTAATATTTATACGTATGAGATTGCGTTATATGAATAGTATAATATTATTGGCCGAGGCCTTAATATTGATACATTAGCAATGGTCTCTGTGTCTTCCTAATTCCGGAGACAGAAGATGGCCATGGGGATAGGGAATGACTCGTCTTACGGATTGGGGCGAGTGGCATGAGAGGTCCTAGTGTGCACTATATTTATTTTATGTTAGCTATGGTCTCTGTCTCTTCCTAATTCCGGGGACAGTAGACGGCCGAGGGGATAGGGAATGACTCGTCTTACGGACTGTGGCGAGTGGCATGAGAGGTCCAAGTGCGCATTTTAAATCTACTTTTATGTTAGCAATGGTCTCTGTCTCTTCCTAATTTCGGGGACAGAAGACGGCCGAGGGGATAGAGAATGACCTAACTTACGGACTGGGGTAGGTGGCATGAGAGGTCCATGCTTGCAATAGATTTGTGTTGACGTTATTTAATTTATTTAATTCATCCCGTTATAGAATGTTATTATATTTCTTTTTATACATCGATTATCGTAGTTGTAGAATTTGTGAGCCCTTGCATTTAAGGGATGGAGTGACGGTATTTGTGGTGCCGTCCCGTCTAGTTACGTGTGTGGGACTCACCGTTACAATTTTGTATTTCAGGTACCAATTAGGTTGACATGTTTGGATAAGAGCTGTTGTATTGCAATATCATGGGTTTGGGGCTTCCGCTTCCTTTTCATTTTTATTATATTTTGAGATTGTAGCCTACGGGCAAATTATTTCATTTGTTATTTTCTTAGCTTTTATAAAACTTGCCTTGTAGCCGTATTTGACAACATTTTTATTTAATTGTCAATTGTTCCTTTAGCTCGCAATTTATTTCTTTTAAATTTTTTTAATTTTGTACCACAGGTTTCATTTTTCTTTTTATTTAAAAAGGTCATGCCTCGATATCCGTGTTCTATGGATTTTGGGGCGTGACACAATTTGTCTTCGATCATCGGTTTTTAACGCATAGATTGGATATCAAATTAGAAAAAATATTAGGTTGGGTACCAAATTAGAGCGAAACGTATAGGTTGAGTACCAAATTAGAAAAAAATGTTAGATTGGATACCAGATCACTAAAAGTTAATATGTTGGATATTATTTTAGTAATTTTCCCAAAAAAAATCAAAGTATTTGTGTCATTTTACATAAATTCTCCTCATTAGCCAAATCAAAGTCAGTATACCTTTCCTTCTCTTTCTCTTCATGGCATTGAATTCAGCTAATACTTTTCAAAATATTCAAAGAGAAAACCTTAACATAGCCATCTCTATCCAAGAAGAAGAACCCAAGTTCATGATCACTCAACAAAACATTGTTGAGCTTTATAACCATGATTCACATCTTCTTGACCATGAAGATGATCCTTCTGGTGATGAATTTTTTGAGGTCGTTAACGTATTGCAAAGTGATATTCACTGTGGTTTAAAAGCGGATGTAGATGATCTTTGTCAAAGGATCAAGATATTTGGCTCAAACCATATTTCTCAAGAAGAAAATGACTATGATCCTAGAGAAAAAAGCTTCTATATATGGTTTACCATTTAAGGCTTTGAAGGATACCTCAATCATCCTCCTAATTTGTTGTGCTGTGCTTTCTCTTGCTATTGGGGTAAAGAGAAATGGACCACAGGAAGGCATTTCTTATGGCTTCGTTTTACTTATTTCCATTTTAGTGTTTGTTAATATTCGCGCTTCACATGTAAACACCTCAAGGTCAAATGGCTTGGACAAAAACACATCCCACATGAATGTGTAAAAGTTGGAGTACTGAGAAATGGAGAGGTGGGACAAATTGAAGTACTTAAAATTGTCGTTGGTGATGCACTTTGCCTAAAGAAGGGTGACCAAGTACCCGTTGATGGGCTATTCATAGATGGAGAAAGAATCATGCTAGACGGTCATTTTGTCGTACATAGGTTTAAAAATCACAAACACCCATCTATTTTCCAAGGTGAAAAGGTGGTGGAAGGATATTGCCGCGTGCTTGTTACCGCAGTTGGTGATAGAACGGAAAACAAAAAGTTAATGAGGTCATCAACAATGTGCTCAAGAAACAAGAGCTCCAGGTTGCAAAATGACATTGATAAACTAAACTCTAACTTGCAAAAGATTTTTTTGAGCCTCTCACTGACTGTGCTCCTTGTTCAATTTTTCCGATGCTTTCTGTGGGAATCGGGGTGTGATGGCAATCACAATCCTGACCCGAAAGGAGTGAAGAACACGGTAGAGGAGATAATGGCCGAGGGCACAAGAATTATACAGAAAAAAAGCATACCAGTTAATCGACTAGTATCTACGCTTTGCATATTAGCTTTCTCATTAAGAGATGGACTACCATTGGGAATATTCATCTGTTTAGCTTATGCATCAAAAGCATTTATGTCACATGGATTTATGGTCCGTGAAGTCGAAGCATGTGCTACAATCGGCTTAGTCAACACGATCTGTGTAGACACAACGAGTGATTTGGTTTTGCATCCTTCAAAGATGGCTGAGTTATGGATTGGCTTCGAAAGGATTCAAGCTGATATCATTAAAACTATTTCTCTTCAAGTGCTTAGTACATTTAGGGAAGGAGTTGGACTAGATATGTGTTACTTTGCAAAGTTTGCTCTTTATTTTTGGGCTGAGCAAGTGCTTGGGGTGGATATAGGACCAGTAAAGGAAAACAGTAGAATTGTTAATATTGAGAATTTAGATGAAGACAATAATTTAGTAGGGTTTTCTGTAATTAGAAATGCGGATCAGGATATAAAAGATATTCATGTGCATTGGAGAGGAGTTCCAAATAGGGTATTATCCATGTGTTCACATTACTACAAAACAAATGGGACCATGCAAACCTTAGATGAAGAAGCCCTATCAAGGTTTGATAAAATGATTAAAAACTTTGGATCTAACAGCCTCGAATGCATTGCTTTTGCTTACAGAAAAGTTTGTATGCGAGAGAACGAAGAAGCCGAATTAGATAGTTATAAGGCCCCACAACATGGATTAACACTTTTAGGCCTAATATTTCTTAAACCACCTTATGGAGGTCAGATCAGGGAAGAAATCAAATTTATCATGGACTTTGGAAATGATGTCAAATTGATGGTGGCTGATGATGTAGAAAAATCAACATACGTATCGTTTAATTCCGGGATTCTAGAAGTGGATGAAGAAATGAACACCGATGGGGTTGTGATTGAAGCCACTGATTTTTCGGTTTGTTCTAAAGAGGAAAAAATGAGAATTATCAAAAAAACTCATGTAATATCAAGATGTACTCCTAGTGATAGACTAAGAGTGGTTCAATGCCTGAGAGACGAGGGTGATGTGGTAGCCATTATATCTGGTGAAGTGCCTCTTGGACCTTTTGCGCTCTTCTGGGTTAACATGGTAATGGATTTTTTTGGTGCATTTGTTGGAGAGATAGAGGAGATGCCACAACCGAACGGTATAAAAAAACCGAGGGCATGTTTGGTAACCAAGTCAATGTGGGCAAACATAGCATTTCAATCTCTTTACCAAGTGATAGTTCTTTTGATTTTGAATCTTAAGGGAAAATTTTCCGTGAAAGTGGATCAAAAGGTGACAGAAACCATGGTTTTCAACTGCTTTATGATTCTCCAAGTCTTTGGAATAATCAGTGCTAAGATGATTCAACAGGATAGAACTATCTTCAAGGTAATAGCTACAAAAAAGATAAATTTGAAGTTTATCGTTTGTGTCATGGTTATTTTTGCCCTACAGATGGTCGCAGTTGAAACAACAGTAGGCATCTTTCATTCCGGCCGCCTAAATTTAACAAATTGGTGCATTTGTATCGGGATTGAGGTATTTTCTTTGCCTATCGGATGGATTGTTCGATGTTTTTGTTTATAATTAAGCTTTAGTTAATGTTGTGTTGATCATAATTGTATAAGTGAATAAGTTATTGTCTCATATTTGTAAGTTATATATTTTTTCATTCCAATCCAATTATCCATGACTATCTCAGTGTTAAAACAGTAACGCTATAATTCTTTTATAATTACATGAAGTATCAGACATTACTTCATGTAATTTTTATAATTCTTTTTACAATTCATCCAACAAAAAAACTCAAATATAATAATTACGCAACCCTAATTGAAACTACCCTAAATTTAAATATTAATTAAAAATATTTAAAAAATTTAATGATTTTAATATATTTTATTTGACGATTCAACAAAATAAAAATCTAAATACAATATAATAGAACCCTATTTGAGACTACTATAAAGTTAAATATTAATTAAAAATATTAAATATATGGCCGAATAGCAGACTCTTAAATTTCAGAGTGAAAATGAAATTCTAAATTTACATTGAGTAGAGTCTGGGTGAGCCTTCCGACTTATTAGCATTATTAGTGTTAAAATCATTATCTAAAATTGTTACATGCTTGTCCAATACTTTCATAAACATTATACGATTTAATACCGAACTCAACCGAACAAGCAATAAACTCATCCAAACAAACAATGAGATTGAACCAATTACAACCAAACAACTACATTAAGACACAGACACACACACACACATTAAGTAGACATAGCAGTATCTAGTACAGTCATTTATAAACATGATGAAATACTTTTTCCCTCCTCGCGTTTGTATAAACTTTAAGTCGCATACATCCGTGTGTATTAGACCGAGAGGTTCAGTACTTCATTCAATATGTTGAAACGAAGACTTAGTTAATTTTGCCTCAACACAAACCTCACATTTATGTTGTTTATTGAAGACAAAACTTGATAGTAGATTTAGTGATATTAATTTCTTCATTGAATTAGTATTCACATGACCTAATCTACCATGCCATAAATTAAATGAATCACAAGAATAAGCAAAGAAAGTTTTATTAGCCACTTGGGCAACATTCATGATTACATTATTCTTGGTACTGGCCTCGGCCTTAGTATCCTCATTAGCAGACTCGGCTTTAGGAGACGCAGTTCCAACATTTAATTTAAACATGTTATTGGTCATATAGCCACGGCCTACATACATTCCATTTAAGGTGATTACAATTTTAGGAGATTCAAAAACAAGTTTAAACCCTTTGTTCACCATTACTGAGCCGAAGACTAGATTCTTGCGAATTTCAAGCACATGGAGCACGCCGTTCAGTGTCAGCTGCTTTCCTGATGTCATCCTCAGCATCACGGTTCCTTTTCCTTCCACCCTGCAAGTAGCCGAGTTCCCCATGAAGCAGGTCTCATTGTCCACGACCGTATAGGTCTTGAAACATCCATTTGCTGGCGCATATGTGACTTGTGGCGCTGGTATCCAGCCACCATTCCTTTGGGTTTGCTCCCCACAAGGTTCGCTTCAGAGACCACAACACTCAGGTGCATGTAGTCTTGTCCAACATCCTCTCCTGCCTCAACCACATTTACCTTAACAGGTGCCCTTTTTCTCCCTTTCCCTTGAAACTTCCTCTTTTTTTTTTTTTTTGGGGGGGGGGGGGGGGGGGGGGGGGGGGGGGGGGGCTTGTCGATGTGCATCTCACAATCCGCGGTACGATGGCCCGGTTTGTTGCACACAAAGCAGTCTCCCAGGAATTTCTTCTTGGGAGTAGCACCGACTCCGCTGTCAAAGTGTTTCCGCTTAGATGCAACGTCCTCAACTACATTGGCTTTAGCAACCGCATTGCTTGCCCCGCTACCATCTTTCCTTCTAGATCGACGGTTTGCTTTGCTCAACATTGAGCCTCTCAATGAGTCCCTCCAAGGTCATTGTCTTTCGCTTGTGTTTCAGGTAGTTTTGAAACTCTTTCCATGAGGGTGGCAGTTTCTCAATCATTAATGCCACCTGCAAAGGTTCGTTAATAACTAACCCTTCAACCTCAAGCCTATGGTATATGAGCTGGAGTTTCTCACCCTGCTCGATAACACTCTTTCCATCAACCATCATGTCCGTGACGACAAATTTTTTTGTGCCAGCGTTATTCACTTTGTACTTTCTTTCGAGGGACTCCCAAAGCTCATTTGCAGAAGCCTTGGGCTCGAATACACTGAAAAGAGTGTCATTAAGCGCACACAAGATGTAGTTTCGGCATAGGTAGTCGCCATGTTTTCACGCTTCCACCGCCGAAACCGTCTGCACGTTCTCATCGTCCTCGCTTAGGACAGGTGCAGTCTCCTTGAGAAACTGGGTCAGGTTAAGGGCAGTTAAATAAAACAACATCTTTTGCTGCCAACGTTTGAAGTTGTTGCCCCTAAACTTTTCCGCCTTCTCTAAGTGAGAGGTTGGCAAAACGGACATAGCCGACGTTGCCGAAGCCTTGCCCTTGGCTTTGGCCGCAGCCGCTACTTTGGCCGCAGCCTTTGCAGCGGCCTGAGCTGCGGCTGCAGCCGCAGCCATACATCAGCTTCTGCCGCAGGGGCGTTGGCCGTAGCCTTTGCCGTCGTAGCTTCGGCCTCAGTATCAGCCTCAGCCTGAGCCCCCCCCACTCACAGTGCTCGCAATGTTTTGGCCACTGCCAATCACAACTACGCCCTGCACAATTCCCGAAGGAACGATGGGTGTTTGATTCTCATTAGTAATCTGAAATGACAATACAAAATGTATTAGTTTCTCGAAAGAAAACTAATATTCTTAATCGCAAATACTAATTATAACTTAATTAGTTTTGCTCAAAAGAATGGCGCCGAATGAACAACAATCGAGATTCTAGCATGAAAATCAAATCACTTTTGATTTCACTAAGTACTCTTTTATAATAAAATGATTAAAATCCAATCGGAGTTATTATATTTGCAAATTTCAATTTCTAGTAAATTAGCAATGATTTTGCAAGAATAAAACTCCGAGACGTCTACAAACAAAAAAGAAAAGTCTTTTCCCTTTTTGAATTTTAATAAAACCAGAAATAGTATTGTTTAAGATTGTTGGTTTTTACTGTATCGAAAAGCAATAAATGAAAAGACAAGGACTGAATGGAAATAAACAATTTTATTTATCACAAAAGGAATATAATTACAATTCCTGACTCATACAGAATGTTAAATTACACTAATTAAATTCCAGACAGATTTAATATAAATTATTAAACTGCTGGACTGAATTGTAATTGTTTAAAAATGTCAGACAGAATAGTATAATTACTAAACTGCTGGACTGTTTAACAATTAAAAGAAACTGCTAGACAGAATAGTATGATTACTAAGCTGCTGGACTGTTTCTGTAAATACTGGAAATTAAATAACAAAATTGAAAAATTACAAAATTGGAAAGGACTGAATTGAAATTACAGAAAGTAAAGGTACTGGAAAGTAAATACAGAAAAATTAAACAGTACAGGAAAATAAAATACATAATGTAAACAATACTGAAATGTAAATACAGAAAATAAAGGTAGTGAACCACCTTGATGTTTCTGGTTCTAGGGACTTTGTTCCCAAGGTACAACGTCTGTCACTGATTGGCTCGCGTGGAAACGACACCGAACCACAAGTCGAGCTGTTGGTGGTGCGATTCTCTCTCTCTATATGATGCAGTATGCTGTGTTGTGTGTGTTGTTGTGTTTGAAATGAGAGGAGGATTGCTGCCTTTTATAGGCTTTTCAGAAAGCGCAGCCATAATGGTCCATTTAATTCTGGGAGTTACACCCCCAGAATCCGCTCATTCAATTTCTGAAACTGCAGCACTCAATCTGCAATTTATTCTCATTGAATGCCGGCGTTTCAATTTGCTGAAAACTCTAGGGACTGCTTTTGTATTTTATACAAAACTCCCTTTTCAGATTTGACTCGAGTCCCATAGACCCGAGCAAGCGCGCGTGTGTGATACACACTAATACACTTAAGTGTATGTGGACATGATAGTTTAACAACTACATGAGTTGGACTTGTATATATATTGTAAAATTAACTCTTAATTCTCCAATATAGGATAACGCTCAATGGTTTTCCATTTATTCATTCCATTTTTCAGCATTAAGGTTTTACCTTCTTTCGAGAACCCAACTTTGAAGCCGATTAATATTCACACCCATTCTCCGAATAGGTCATGCGATATACCGTTACGAAACTCGACACACGAGCTACTCAAACGCGTTGAGTACGGCATTAACAACTAGTGTTGTCACATGTAATATCGACTCGAAGTTGGTCTTGTGACCATTCGGAACACCCATGTATAAAACATGTTTTCCAACAAAACCTTAGCCTAGACCTCCAGACTACCATCTTGTTGCCGAAAAAAATCGACTGTAAGACCTACAATGAAAGTGTTTCATACCATTAGACTTGTAGGTAACTACGGTTTTGCTAACACGTGCCGATATTTTATCCAAATTTGATTATGGGAAAAATCCTGAAAATATAATGGCTTCTCTAATTGAAGCAGAATTTGGTACAGCTAGACTAGATGATCTATCAGTTTTTTTGTTTCTATTATTTGATCTTTGTTTTCACGGCATTCATTAGCCTCCTTAATGAGGAAAAAACATTCCAAGCATATTAGGTCCTTATTCCTTCGCTATCATGTAATGTTGATACAAGGTCTTTTTTACACGCTAGGAAGTAGTAATTTTAATGTTTGTTTATTTGGTTACAATCATTGGTTCTAATATTCTTATACTATAATAGTAGATATAATTTAGTATACTTGTCAAACCTGGAAATTTCCGCGGTTAGTTGTAATTACGTGCTACCTAACAATATTTAAAAGCCCTTGCTTGTCAATGTTAAGATATAACAACCAGCTTTTAGGAATTAGAAAAGTACAATTGGGGTTTGACATTGTCATCCTTTGAATCTTGTTTATTTTATAAGGAGTAATATCTTCTATAGATTAATTAGTCGAAAAATCTTACAATAATTTGTCCCTAACTTTCTTATTGCTTGCTTATTTATTTAAGTTTGCTTTGCTACAAAATGATTTAGAGTATGCTGAAATAATATATTTATAACGGAAAAACAGAAAATGTTATTCTACTTAAAGAGGATTATTTAGCTGATTTGCTTTTCTCGTTCAGTTCCTTACAACTAATAATCTGACTACTCGAAGCAGTACAGTACAATACTGAAACATCGACTCTTTTTTGTGTAGTTTTTTCATCCACATTTTCATTTCCAAATTTAAATTAATAAAAATGTGGGGTTTTTCCCACCAATTATATATAAAAAACAATACTGAAATATTAGAACGTCGAAAAAGTATATTTATGTTTTGAAAATAATCTAACTTCCAGACAATATTTAGCTTGTCTATTTTAGTCAGAAAATGTACATTTTATGTCTACAAAAGTCCAATTGAAATGATCTAAGCAAGTATATTTTGTAATTAACTCTTTGCATAATTCTTCTTTTGAAATGTTTGCCAAAAACACGACAAAAGTTCACGAACAATTTTGAGTGACACTTAAATATTGTTAGTTCTTGATCATCAATGTTGATCTGACTATAATTTTTTGTTCATATTACATGATTTTTCATAATAGCTAGTAACAAATTCTTGCAATTATTAGGTTAGTCGTGGAAAGTTTATATTAATAATAATCTGAAATATATTACTTCAGTCCCGATATTATCTATACAAGAAGTGCTGTACTTTGCTTCTCTGGCATACGAAATTATGAAGCCATCATTCAACGGTTTAAAATTTAAATTATTCCCTTTGCATACTTACTTTCCTTGATAATCCTAAGTTGGCCAAGTCGAAACCTAACAAGCATTATAATACTCAAAGTGACTACTATAAATACATGCTTAACTCAGATAAAAAAGAACAACCACAATAAGCTAATTTTTATACAAATGGGTATCAAGAAGAGCTTGTTTATTCTTTCCCTTGTCACGCTTACTCTAGCTATCTCAGCTTTAGGAGCAACACTCTCCCCTTATTACTATGACAAATCGTGTCCCTATGCCTTGCCAACAATTAAAAAAGTTATTAAGGACGCGGTGAAGCAAGAGGCTCGTATGGGCGCTTCTATCCTCCGACTTCACTTCCATGACTGTTTTGTTAATGTACGACTTTTAGTTTTTCAAACTTAAAAAGTTCATTCTAATTGTTTGTTTGAAATGCTAACTTTCTTTTCACACAAATTATAGGGTTGTGATGCTTCTATTCTTCTCGACCAGACATCGACCATTGACAGTGAAAAGAATGCGCTTCCTAATAGGAACTCTGTTAGAGGATTTGATGTTATTGACAGAATCAAGTCGAAAGTGGACAAGGTTTGCGGGCGTCCAACTGTATCATGTGCTGATATTTTGGCCGTTGCAGCTCGTGATTCCGTTGTTGCAGTAAGTCAAATGCGATACATTACTTCCAACAAGTTTTTCGTCTAGATCTTTCTGAAGTACAAAAAAACTAAAATATAGATATTTAATAACCATTCTTATAGTCACATAATGCAAGTTAAGAGACATCACCAAGACACCCGATGTTAAAATGTCAATATATATAATCTCTTTTGAATCACTCGATGCCATTTATTTAATGGTTTATATATATATTTAGGAATATTACGTTTAGTCAATATGACAATATTATGTTTTCTTCGTAAGATACATGATACGGTGGTGTTCAAGTAAGTTTATTCAATATAGATGTCATTATTAAACCTCACATGTGGGTTGACTCGTTTTGAAAAAGAGTTCACTAAAATAACAGATCTATATGCATGTACCTTCCAAATACTTTTCCAACCTATATATACTAGGAGGAGCTAGTTGGGCTGACAGGGCTACAATACCTTATATTTTGAAAAAATAATTTTTTACATTATAATTTTTTTTATATCATGAAAATAACTATTTAGCCCCTTCATTTATCGATTATGGCTCCGTCATTGATTATATATATATATATCCTAATACCAATATAACGAACACGGGAGGAGCTTCATATAACGAACACGGAGGAGCTTCATAGGAGGTTAGAGTCTCCGACGACGTGACCATACAATATTACAAAAAAAGTTTACAAGGCCCACAAAATAGCATATAAAATCCAAAAACTCTAGAATAAAATGTTGGCTAAAGCGGTGCTTGTAACGACACTACAACAAATTTAAGAATTATCCATAATATTTTTAGAGACAATCAAATTTTGTCTTCAAATAGTAACTTTTCGGAACAAAAATAATATTTTAGATACAAAAATAAATTTTTTGTCCACAGATCTAACTTTTAGACACATAATTTGAAAAAAATTTGTCTTCAAATACAATCTCATAAGAACATAAGGAGAATTAAAAATTTTCTGCAAATACTTTTTAATACGAAATTAAATTGTCTCTTTATGTCCGTATGAGATTGTATTTGGAGACATTTTTTTTTCAAATTATGTACCTAAAAGTTAGATTTGGGGACAATTTATTTTTGTATCTAAAAGATTATTTTTATCCCGAAAAATTACCATTTAAAAACAAAATTTGATTGTCTCTAAAAAAAAATTGTTCATAATTCTTAATTCGGTCGTAGTGGGCAAAAATATTAATAACATTTTGTTCTATCATATCAAGAGCTATTTTTGACCAACAATGTTCAATTTTGCAGTTAGGAGGACCGACATGGCAGGTGCAACTAGGAAGGAGAGACTCAACCACCGCAAGCCGCACCACAGCCAATAATGACATGCCATCTCCATTCATGGACCTTTCTGCTCAAATTAGCAGCTACCAAAAGCAAGGGCTTGATGTAAATGACCTTGTTGCCCTCTCCGGAGGTCACACCATCGGCTTCGCTCAGTGTGTTTTCTTTAAAAACCGTATTTATAACGAAACAACTATTGACTCTACCTTTGCCAGCCAGCGCCAGAAAATGTGTCCCCCAAGTGGTGGAGACACAAAGCTCGCTCCTCTGGACCAAACAGCAGCTGCTTTTGATACAAAGTTCTTTTCAAACTTGGTGAAAAAAAGAGGGCTTTTGCACTCGGATCAAGCATTGTTTAGTGGTGGTGCGACCGATGGGCTTGTTACAAAATATAGTACAAATCAAGATGCGTTTTGGCAAGCTTTTGCAAAGTCTATGGTCAAGATGGGCAATATTAAGCCACTGACAGGAAATAATGGCCAGATTAGAGTGAATTGTCGGAAGGTGAATTCTAATTAATTAATGTCTTTCATGCCAATCCTCATGTGTGTGTTTTTCAAAAAAGTTATGTTGATCCCATTTTTTGAAGTTGGTTTTTTGGTTTTCTGCTATTATTGCAATTGATGAAGAATTTGTATTCAAAAAGTAATGTTTTTTTCTGGATCGTGCTCAAGGTATGTGAATGAAAAAAGTGCATGTAGTTCTTATGATCGTTTGCCCGGTTATTTTAACGTGTCAGTTTCAACAATTTATTGGTTATTTCATATTTGATACTTATTATTTTCTTCTTTTCATTCATTATTCCTAATGAACAAGAAAATTAACAATAAAATAAATTAATTACTTTTGTTCTCCTCGCCTTCGTGGCAGGTAGTAAACCAAAAAGAAAACAAGTAAATACAACTAAAAAAAGGTGAAATAATAAACGAAATAAACAAATGGTGAGCCTCTACCTATATATTTGTAATCTCGGTCTCGGTCTCGGTCGGGTCTTCATGTCTTCATGAGGGAAATTCGGACCACAAACTCGATGGAAAAATAAAGAATATTATAGTGCCAATTAATTTCACTGTCTTTATCGTTTATAGCATACCGGTCACGAAAATGCCAAGTTAGAAAAGCTTTTTGTCTTGGGGAATTGAATCATAGCAAGGATTAATTGGTTGTATTTATCACTACCAAGTGTTATCATCAGAGTAAATCCGGTCACAAGATTCGGATTTAAATAAAATGTCAAAAACTTGTGTACAAGTACCAGATCATCCGACGACATGGGGATCAATTATATCATTATCAATTTCTATTTACAATTAGAGCATTTTTTTAATAAACCAATAAAGTAAAATCAGAAAATGAAAAGTAATTATGTACGTACTTTCACAATATAAGAACCTGCATGTACGTTAATGGTGAAAGGGTAGGGCAGGCACTACGTAACAGATCACATTATTCAATAAAGATTTTTTTTTTTTTTGGTGTATCGTTTATTACTAAAACAAATAAAGTCTAGGACGGTCAATTTTAGTCATTAATTTGTTAGAGAAAGGACCAAATCAAACATCTGAATTTGAAGAAAGTTATCCTTGGTAATGTTGGGGACAAACTAGTCGTGACAAAAATCGTTTTCTTCAAAACAAGTTTTATACGTATCTATAGAATGCATGTGATATCTTTATGATATAACCCCATATAAACAGCACATCATCATATATTAATTATCATACACATAATCAGAAGATGAGGCAGGGAGGAGCACATATCCTCCTCTTTTCCTACCCAGCTCAGGGCCATATTAACCCGGCGCTCCAATTCGCCAAGCGCCTAATTTTGCTCGGTGCCAAGGTGACCTATGTCACAACAGTCTATGCAGAGCGCCACCTTAGCAAATTAACCGAGGATTTTACCATCGCTGTATTTTCTGACGGGCGCGATGAAGGGTTCAAGTTTATATCAGCCAAAGACACAGAACAATACATATCCGATTTGAGAACAAATAGTTCAGAAAAGTTTAAAGAGATTATAACTACCAGCGCGAACCAAGGACACCCTATCACTTGCATGGTTTACGCGTTTCTCCTCACTTGGGTGAGTGAGGTGGCACGATCTTTTGATATCCCATTTGCCCTACTATGGATCCAACCAGCTACGGTTTTAGATATATACGGTTATTATTTCCACGATTATGAGGATGCCATTAGGGATACTGCTAATGACCCCTCAAAGTGTGTAGAGTTATCGGGATTGCCACGACTTGCTAGTCGTGACCTTCCTTCATTTTTGCTCCCAACAAGCTTGTCCATGTATAGTTCATTTATTCCATCACTCAAAGAGCTAATACAAGCACTAGATTCGGAAACCAACCCTATGGTACTTGTAAGCACCTTTGACGAATTAGAATCGGAGGCTTTAAAGGCTATAGAAAAGTAAATGCAAATTGTAGCAAACTCATTTACTTCGTTTTTTACTTAATTTACTTACTAAGAGATCTCAAGTTTAAATCTTTTGTCACACTCAATTAATTTATTTTTTTATTATTAGGAGTTTCTCTTATGTTAGTATTGTTTATATATTTTTCTAATTCAAAATTGAAAAGTAATCATTACTTTTAACTTGATATAAACTTTATTTTAATATTTTAAATTTATTTTGACTTTAGTTTTTTTCTCTTAAAAAGGTTCGAACATATTGTGTTTTTAATATAAAATATTAAGCATTGATATTTTGCTTTAAAAAATAAAAGTTGCTACATGACAATATTATTTATTACAACCATATTATTATCAACACATGATTGACTTAATATATCTGGTTGCTTAATGAGTTTTATAAAAATTAAATAATTTACTTTTTTGAAAAATTAAGACATAAGTATATATAGAATCTTGTTAACTCAAATATTATTATTGATGTTTGGTGGTTTTACTCCTGAGTATTTATACAAAATTTTAAAAATAATACATCACGTATTTATGTATATTATTGCGTTTTACTAAAAAGTTTATATACGATTTACCCCTATTCAAAATCCTGAATTCGTCGGGTACACAAGGATGCATTTTTTTTTTTTAAGTTCAAAAAATCTGGAACCAACCAAAAAACATATGCGGATTTAGTTGGTTCCGACTTACCATTTTGGGTATTAATGAAGAGATTTTAGCTTTTTACGTGTTCATGTTGGGATATGATTGAGAAAGTATTTGACGGGTACTATTAATTTATAGCTTTTTCAATGGTAAGGATTTCACATTAGCTGTTGTTTCTTCTCTGATTATTTTAATATATACCTAAAGTGAACAAAGCCTAATGATTTTTTATGAGTTCAGATCTATTGGTCTTTCTAAAATTGTTAGTGCTAGACTTGGATTTGTTCTTACCTAAAATTATCTTTTTTCCGCGTAAAATGTAGATTAATCTCCGATACTATTCTTTTATCTCAAAAACTTTTTAAGCACTTATGAGAAACTCTTAGAGAGGGGAATGTTGTTTTTAATAGGGCTGAGTTCGATCAGGTTCGGTTTTCAGTAAAACGGAAATCTAAATCGAGTATATTTTTCGGTTTCGGTCTTTTTATTTTTTGGACCGAACCGAACCGTTTTTTTTTTTTTTTTTGGTCTTTTCCGGTTTTTTTTTGTCTTTTTCGGTTTCGGTCTTTTTAGGTTCGTTTATCGGTCCATTTCGGTTTTTCTGGTTTTTCGCCCGGCCCTAGTTTTTAAGTTGGACATGGCCAAAGCCTTTGATAGGCTTAATTAGTAATTTTGGTTTTAACAATACTTGGATTGAACTTATCATGAGATGTGTGACTAATGCTAGATATTCTATATGTTTAAACGAGGATTTCTTTAGGTTTTTTCACATCTAGTAAATGTTTAAACAAGAGGATCATTTCTCTCATCTTTTATTTATTATTGTTGAAGAAGTATTAAGTAGGGGTTGAGTATTAATCTTACTAATAACGGCCATCTTTTTAAGCACTTATGAATATAATCTTTCTCAGCAAAGGACTTTTTTCTGCAAAAGAAAAGACAAAATAACATGGATGTTGTTGATTTTAGTTTGATCGATGGTCCGTCGGGTAGATATAAGGCCATCCGTCGGAATATCAAAAGCAATACATTGCATTTAATCTACTATATAGTCTCATTTGATTTATTCTAAATTCATTCCAATTAATATTTTATATCAATCAAACCATCTTAATAATTTTATAGGATGTCATGAGTGACAAAGATTATATTCATCATCAAATACCGATATTTCATGATAACAGATACACTATTTAAGCTCCAATAAGCTGGCCAATACGTTTTTCCTCTTTATTCTGGCTAATCATGATTTTGATTTTCATGTGTCAACTAATTTAGTCTAGTTAAGATAAATCTCCGGGTTCTTTACATAAATATTCCCATTCATTCAACAATTAATTTGCTTCCTCCAAATCTCAGTTGTCAAGGTAATGATTTTAGTGTTCGAAATATATTAACGACGGTTGTGACGGAGATTAGTCTATAATAATTTACTTTTCTATTTTCTCCCAGTATGTCTTATATTAAAAAAAAATGAAATCATCGATACTATTTGAAGGACCGAACTTATTGATCGTTGCAAAATTGGGAACACAATTTCATTTTTTTATGCGGAAAGGCAAGTGTCTCGATCATTTTGCAACTAGGACGATTAATTAGTTTCATGCAACATAAATCTTCACAAAAATGTAAAATAAAATTATAATTTAAAACAAAGTTTAAGTCTTAATTATGAAGAATCTGTGATAAATATATATTTAAGGTTTGGTAAAAATAGTTGATTGTTATAGTATATTATTGGACTATTGGGCCTTATTTATAGTGGGTCTAATTTAGGATTTCTACCTTGTATAACCCTAACCCCTAATATATAAAGAAGTTTAAGGTCCACTTGTATTTATACCTTCTGATAATAAAAGACTTACTGTTCTCTCTCTATATATTCTCTCTATATCTCTTATATAATATATATACTGAGCTAATAAGACTCACAACACGTTATCAGCACTTTGCTCGCGGAAACTAAGATATACGCTCGCGGATATTGGAGATTTTTGGTAAACGCACATATATTTGGTATCTATAAACCTTTAGGTTTATCCTGCTTTTTTTTAGGGTTTTGCTATATCGACCTTCACCAACATACCGTGCGTAAGGTACCGAATTCAAAACTTAATTTATTCCATATATGTGATTGCACGTATTATTTTATGGATAAATAAAGCATGATAAATATACCGTTATATATAATACATGTGTATTAGAGTTTGTTACTTGTATGGATAACTAAAGCATGATCGTAACACATATATTGTTGATTATAAAATCATATTTGTTGATAAGACCATACACAGTAACCCAAACTGCATGTATTTGTTGAAAAAAAAACCTATGCATGATATATATATATTTTTTTTATTGTCTAACATGATCAACATGTCTATAAAAACCTATTGATATGTAATATGTATCGTGTACTGTAAAATTATATTTTTATACAAACAAAATCAGTAAAAGACATATAATCGGGTTGTAAATCGGAAATCATGTAATTGTAAAACATGTATTAATCTGTGGGATTAAATCTGTAAAAAAACTGAAAACAGTATGACTGTTTTGTAATTCGCTGAAAATATTGACTGTGCATGTTAATTAGTAAATGACTAAACTGAAACTTGTCTGAAATTATGGACTGAAACTCTAATAATACTGTAAATAGATATATAGTTTGCTGAAATTACACGGATAGTCCCTGTAGTATATTACATGTATAAAAACAGTATATATGTGTTATAAAAGTCAATATTCGGTTTATAAATATTCACCCACATGCATATATATATTTATTAAAAAGGCAAGTGAATAAAAATTGCATGTTAATTGAATAAATTGATATGTTTTCATGTAAATTTAACCACTTTGCATGTTAAAAATTACCATATATAGAATAAATTGGTAATTAAAAATATATTGCTTGCTTGCATGTTAAACTACCATGTATAGAATTACTTATATGGCAATAAACCGTAGATAATTGATTGATATCTTGTTAGCATAATCAACATATCTTTTGATATTACCATAGATATAAATATCACATATGGCAGTTAATTATTTGATTTGATCTAATTAATTTGATTTGATTTGGTATGATATAATTTGTGTGATTGATAATCCTGAATTGATTTAGTTTATCACCAAATCTACTGCATGATTAGATATATATCATGAATATATTTTATATTGCCTTGTATATATATGTGGTTATCTAGAATAGATACATCTGTTATTTATTGCCATGAATGGTAGAGTTGCGAAATCATATATATTCACATTTAAGTTGGAAAAATTATGAATCTTCCCTAAATAGGCTCACCTATTTGGATATGATGTCTAGGAAAGATATAGGCGGAAATCGATATCCTAATGAGGTCGGGTTTTAAGTGTCATTCGTGCCCTCCACCCTCACCGTCTTTCCTGGTCGTGTTCAATTAGAGTTACCGAAAGGGGTTGATTAAATAATAATTTCCCCGAGTGTGTTTATATAGTGATGTATGTTTCGCCGAATTGGTATTTCAGTATCGATCCGTTGTTCGATCAATGAGAACCGATTCACATGAGAAGCAAAACTAATATTTTCGAACCTGTCATTTCGAAAAAAAAAATTGTGCTTGTGCAAACCATAAACATATAAACCAGTCGTTTTATATGAAAAATAATCCAGAACTCCCAACACATGTTGGATGCCATCTATGATGAGAAAAATCGCAAAACATACTTGCGAAATGACTGTTCAGACGTTGATGTTATTCCGTCACCACATGTTAGTCACCCTGATGTGTGAAAATATGATGCCCAATTTTTTTTGGATGCCATCTTTGATGAGTAAAACACGAGTTTGTTGTTACTCGCGAGATGAAAGATAAGGCGTTGATGATATTCCGCCGTCACATTTGAGACGTGATGACGTCTATGATGAACAAATGTCTGAAATTGACATATTGGAGCAATCCTTCACCAAAATACTAGCTTGGAAATTGTATTCCATAAGCAGTATCGTGAATTTATATTCACCATGTTCCTTTATCGCCCATCTGTTATTGGATAAGAAAATTACCCCGGTGAGTAGTTTTAATCCTATTGGGTCAATGGCGAATTGTTTGCCTGATATTAATGCTCTTTGTGTACATTTTTTTCCATGAATCGAGAACCAAGACAAGTGTTATTTGTCTCGAACTGTCGCGACCCCGATGAATCGCTTAGCCAAGCGAGATTTTAGACAATCGTCAAAAATCGAAAACCTGTGGCTCCAAGACAGTAATTGAAAGGAACAATATGGCCCGTTGTCACAAAGCAAGAGATAATGCTCAAGGAGTCAACTCTATGCTATAAAGACAAAGGTCATGCACGGTTACTCCTTAAATAATTCACAACTATTATAAATGTGGAAAAACCGATGCTAATGTGGTTAAAGTTAATTGAAAGAAAACTCTTGAGATCCCCGATTTTGTGGCTCAAATGAGTTTGATACATTTCTTTATTGATTTTGATAAATCATTGAGCCGTTTTTTTTTCGCTCATCTGAATTATGTTTTTTCCATTTGAATTATGTTTTTTTTTTCATTTGGACATACTTTTGTATTATGGTTTGTCTGTTTACGAAATTTCTCGAAATAATTTAAAGTAATTTGAGCAAATTCCTTTGATAAATGTGACCAAACTTTAAATTATGAAATTTTAGGCAATACTTGTGGACTAGTTGGTTTTTTTTAGAAATAGTGGGTAACCGTGTACCACATAATTTCACCAACTACTTGCCTAAAAGAGTCATTTGTGACAATGATTATGGACCTGTCGTTCCAAATCGAAATCTTTGGTAAAACCAAATTGATTTGTCAAATATGAGGTCTTATACTCTTTTAGGTCCTGTCGTACCTTGTTGAGTTATAAAACATTCGAGAAAACCAGTGTTATCTGGTAATAGGTCATGAAAGAATTAAAATTTCTTTACATAGCCTCCATTCAATACGACCAAAAGCGTATTTTAGAGAAGTTGAAATGTCTTTCAAGTGGTTGCTACCACATTTTTTAAAAGCATTTAAAGTTACCTAATCATTTCGCCTGTCGTCGATTGATAAAGGATTTAGATGCTAAGACATGATTGTCTGTACTATCATTCGCTTGTCGTTGATTGATAAGAGCATTTTGATATTGTGACATTGACTGGATGTGATATTCCCGGGTCAAAAGACGATTCTTGATTTATAATCGCATCGCATTTGGATTCTCTTTGAGGATATATTTCGTGATTAATCCGAAATCCATGCCACTAATGCTCACTTTGAAAGACTAGTATGTGTAAAGATCACGAAATGGACTCGTAGAATTTTTGTAAAGAATTGAAGGAGTTATTGTGGACTTATCCAACCATAAGACGGACCATAAATATAAATGGTTATGGTTGATGCATCGACAATATGGTCACATTTTACTGTTGTCCACATAAATGCAGCACTTCCCAAACTCTTAGTCTTATCATTAAGTTGATGACTCATGATCCGGATTATCCTGAAAAGTCTAGTCGACTTGATAATACCGAAGAGTAGGAATCGAAATTTCGATTTGATTTACTTGAGTTTGGAAATTGAAACTGAACATCTTGTCGATTATGTTCAGACCCAAATGGACTCACGGAAAGTTTGATGATGCGACTGCAAATGATTGCACGCACTTCTTGGTCTTGCGCACCAAGATTTATATTTTCGTGTGGGGTTATGCTATTTTGCTGCATTGGTTCGTTATGAGGCCCATAGACACTCAGACACCATATGCGTACCAGCTGGTTACTGGTTATGAGCCAGAAGTCTCATATTAACGCGTGTTTGGAGTGCTTAATTAATATTTTCATTGAGCCGTTATAGCGTTCAAAATATGGACCTCTGAAGGGGACATAAGTCGATTATGAATCTCATGCCTATCATTTGATAGAGTAACCTTGGCAAGCGATCTCTTTACCACATGATATGCGAAAGTGACATCGCTAAGACTGTTCTCCCCGTCGTTAGGGGGAGATTTGCATGCTACCGTTGATAAGGAATGACGTGAAGTAATGTGGCAAAACTCACTCAGTCTTAGCTTGATCCCCAAAAGTGTACTTAGTGATAAGTAAGTGCATAGACTCTCTCAAGTCTAACTAAATGCCAAACGTATTTAATGACTTTATGAGATGTCACGAGATCATTTATACCTGCTGCAAAATGCTTGCAAGGATAGACGTCCTTGTCGGACGCCGTGTTCCAGTCGTAACACGTTGTTTTGGCCGAACCCGCCAAGCAAAGGACGATGCCGTTGGCCGTCAGTCTGTTGTCCTTCCCAAGATACGAGGAAGTTGACCGGTTCTTAATTCATTCAGCCCCAGAGGTGGTGAACTGAAACTCGTTTGTCGCACGAGATTATAAAGGATCAAGGAGATGTGTGATTTCCTCCTCATCCTAAGAATCTTGAAATATCTGTCGATCATGATATCTTAGATGATATTGAAGCGAAACGAGACTGTCATTGATTACTTGTTCATATATTCGGTGACGACTGATAATATAAACAAATTATGACAGGGAACCATGTACCGTTGCCTGAAGTTAACAGAGAATAGACTGGACTAATGGAAACTTGTAATTCAAGTAGACTCCTTAGCGAAAGTGTGTTCGGATCTGTAGCTCCAACACCACCAATGTTAAACGAGTTCGTTTATTTGGTTATTCGTAAGGAAAAGTGATGAGAATAATGAGATTGTAGAATGCTCGCCTAGTAGCGCAAGGCTTCTCTCACACCTTGGAATTGATTACGAGATGGTTGATTTCTTCGTAATGGACATTATAACAGTCCCCTACTTTACCAGTTTAGTAGTTTTCCGAAAAACTGAATATGCAGCCATGAATGTGGTCTCTATGGGGATTTAGACAAAAATATATAGATGAACGTCCCTGTGTTACTTCATAATGCTTGAATCAAGTAGTTCCTGACCATGGAACACGATCTCAATTAAATGAGACATTCACTATATGGATTAATATAATCCGAGTGTATGTGGTATACCCGCCTAAGTGAGTACTTGATCAGCTTGGGATACTTGAACAAGTATTATGCTCTTACGTGTTTTATTACGCGATCCACTTTTGGATTTGCCTTCGAGATGAAGGATCTCGGGAAAATACGGTAGTGACTCGGCCTGATGACCGAGTCTCGTAAAAATTGAATCTAAGTCCATGATTCATACTACACCCAGAAGGTGTTATGGCGTTTTAGTCATTATGACGCTAAGTCGTCTGATTCTCCTATGATCATTCGATCACTAGACATTGATATAGACCCAGTCCGTCCCTGATGAGACGATGAAGAGATATTGAACCATGATGTCCATATCTAAATACAATAAGCGCATCATTGTACTTGGTCTAATGTGCTAGGACGAACATCTCGTCTGTTGTGAATGGTATAGCTTGACACAGCATCGTGCTAATACGCTGCCATCGAAATGGCATAAAAGACATTTTCCCATTACCTTAAGGTAACTGTGGATGAGGGCGTGTCTTATCCCATTTTGCATCATCGAGTGTATCTACCCCCTTCGGTACTCGAATTAACGCAACCCTTTTTCGGTTATACCGATGCCGGTTACTTATCAGATCCGCATAAGGGATATTCCTTACATGGTATGTCTTTACCATTAGGAATAAGGTGATATCTTGAAGGCCTTGGAATGACTCCAAGCGAATCACTCTGATCTATTCGTGCTCTATGAGACGACTAGAGAGTGTATATGGCTTCGAGCTAGTATTAGCCATATTTGAATTACATATGCTCTGTCTCACGATCCAGATAAAACATTTATCATAGAAGACAACTTGTTGTTATCGATCAAGAGAGACATGACTACATTATGCTATTTAGCATTTATCGTCAAAATAAATCTTTTTGTCCTTAAACCAAAGTTTTTTCCCACTGAGTTTTCCTTGGCAATGTTTTTAGTGAGACACATTCTCATCATACCTCACTTAAGATTACCGAAATTAGGGGGAGTATCATGTTGTATACTTCTTATACTGTGTACTCTTTTGTCCTTCGACTAGAGGTTTTTTCCACTAGATTTACTCTAGCAAGGTTTTGATGAGGCACCTGTTTTGTGGTTGATCCCCTACTACTACCACTGTTGCACTCTTTTTTCTTCGATCAGAGATTTTTCCATTGGGTTTGTTCTGGTAAGGTTTTGATGAGGCACATTGTTTTGAACTCGACTCAGATCGAATCCATGAAGACAAATAATTCAAGACGTCCAAATGGGGAGTGTTGTGGGATATTATTGGACTATTTGGCCTTACTCGTAGTGGACCTAAGTTGGACTTTCTACCTTGTATAACCCTAACATCTAGTATATAAAGAAGTTTAGAGTCCACTTGTATTTATACATTCTGATAATAAAAGACTTATTGTTCACTCTATCTATGTTCTTTCTATTTTCTCCCAGTATGTCTTATATTAAAAAAAAAAAAATGAAATCATCGATACTATTTGAAGGACCGAACTTATTGATCATTGCAAAATTGGGAACACAATTTCATTTTTTTATGCGGAAAGGCAAGTGTCTTGATCATTTTGCATCTAGGACGATTAATTAGTTTCATGCAACATAAATCTTCACAAAAATGTAAAATAAAATTATAATTTAAAACAAAGTTTGAGTCTTAATTATGAAGAATCCATGATAAATATATATTTAAGGTTTGGTACAAATATTTGATGATGTTGCCTCTTTTTATCTCTTTTTATTTCTCGTCGACTCTAAATGATGCTACATTGATATGTCTCGATTCTGATAATTATGTCCACATGGTAAATTATTTCATCACAAGAAAATAGTTCACCTAATGACTGTTAAACTAGGCTAAATTTTTAAAATTTTAAAAAAAAATTTAAAACTCTGTATGTTTTTGCTTATAATTAAGGTGCCCATATAAATTACAGAATCCTTTTTTCTTACTATTACCATATTTACCACCATGACCATGGTCTCATCTTTTCTTGTTTGGCTTTTGCTTTTTTCTTTTCGTTTATTTTTATCAACGTGACTTATACCTTTCAGTACTTTCACCATTAATATATTAAAACTTTCCTTTCAATTATCTGGCGGCGTGCATTATAAAATTGATAATTGTCTAAAAAAATTGGTCCTAAAGAAATAAATTGGAATCCGGTACGAGTTAAATATTATTATTAGTTTTTAATACCATTTGTAATTTTTATCAGTATAAGTTAACTTTTTAAAATATTTTAATTTAATTTTGGTACCATCTAGCCTAAATATTAAAAGGGTACAAATTCTTTTTTACCCCATTAACCCAAAACACTTTCTCTCTCTAACGGCAACTTCACAGATATGTCCCTCTCTCATCCGCCGCTCACAGGAGAACGACGGATCTCCACCGCAGCCGATGTGAACCATCGTCACCTATCTGTCTCAGTATGAAGATGGTGGTTCACCACCGATGTGAACCACCGTCCAATTTTTTTTCCAATTTTTTTTCCCATTTTTTTATTTTTTTCCAAAACTTCTGGTTTTTTTAATTTTTTCAGGTATTTATCTTTTTTTTGAGTATTTTTTATTTTTTTCAAAATTTTTATAAATTTTGTATTAGATTGTTAAAAAACAAAAAAAAAATTTGGATTTTTGTAAAAAAATTATTTTTTTGGATTTTTTAAGAATTTTTTCCAATTTTTAAATTTTTTTCCCATATTTTTAGTTTTTTTCCAAATTTTCTGGATTTATTTTTATTTTTTCTGGATTTTTCTATTTTTGTTGAGTTTTTTTTTTTACATTTTTTCTTTTTTGGTCAACGCTGGAGACCGGTTAATGGTCTTGGTTTTGGTCAAAATTTTATTGGGCTAAATATGTTGGGTTATATGTATTAGAAATGGGTACTAATTTGCAATAAATAGTTTATAAGTGGTACTGACTCTTAAATATGTAGTTTTTTTTTTTAATTAATTGTGGTGTAAACCACATTTTATCTTTTATTAATATTAAAAGTTTACAACCCAATATTACAAGCCAGGAGGCATATTGTTACAAAAGTGGAATAAGCCCCTCCTAACATAATGATACATACTTCAAGGACTCAATTGAACAAAACTTTAACTATATCACTGGACTCTTCTTCTCCTAAGCCCTAATTTACAAAAACAAAATAAAAATTGCTGCGCCTTCTCTCTATCTATAATAACGCCTGTACCAGGCGATTTCCTTCCCCTTCTTCATTTTCAATACGCAGGTTGATCAGACCAACTTTGTCCAACGCCAATAGCCCTATCATCCTTTTAGGAAACACCTTCAATTCACTTGAGAAAATGGGGATTAACGCCTCTCGCGCCTGTTTGGCTAGTAGATCTGCTATTCCATTTGCTTCTATAAAGATATGTCGTATCTTCACCCTTCCTTTCTCCTCTTTTATCAATTTCTTTATTTTATTAACTTTCAGTCTGATATGCCATGGAATTGCCCCTTTATCATTACATATCTTGGCCATGATTTGAGAATCAATTTCTAAAATAATATTTTTATTAAACTTTAGACCTAATTTAATACCAGCATGAATAGCCTTAGCTTCTACCATAATGGGTGTATTGGCTTTTACCTTTTTTGCAAATGCTTGTAGAAAATCACCCTCATGATCTCTAATTACACCCCCAACTCCAGCTTCCCTTGTATTGGTACACATACTCCCATCCACATTGATTTTGATGCTTGAACTGTCTGGTTTATCCCACTTGACATTTTTATGTTTTTTAACTTTGCCTTGAATTGTCACACTGTGAATAGTTTGGAAATTGAGGCTATTTGCATATTTGGTACTCCTTTGAATGATCATGTTGTAGCTATCAATAACCTCTTTTATTATACTTTCATGTTTCATTGTAATGTTTTCCATTCTACTTTTGCACCTGCTTTTCCAAATGTTCCACAGAATGAGGTTAGGAATGATCTTGTGGCTTTTATTAATAATAGCTCTTCCCTTTGCTTTTTCCCATTCAATAAATCTCCCCCTTATTGCAGTATTTGTTTCTCTAATTCCCATGTGATTTTGAAAAAATTTCCATACCTTTCTAGCTATTTCTCCATTGCTAAAGAGATGTTCTAAGCTTTCTTCAGTTTTTCTGCAGCATTCACACTGAGAAGCTTGCTGGACTTGGAATTTTTGAATTTCAGAGTCTATTGGTATTGCCTTGTTGAGTATCTTCCATACCCCTATTGAGTTCTTCAATGGTATGTCCTTCTCCCACATACTTTTATTATACCAATTGATGCTGCTTTTAACCCTTAGAGAATTATAGGCTGAATTAAGAGTGAAGTTGCCATAATCATTGTCTTTCCAAATAAGCATATCTTCCTCACTAATTATTATTTTAGGTTCTTTTCCCACTTTAGATCTAGTTTCTGTAGGGATTTCTTCCATTTTCCATTTTCCTTCCTCATTTAGGTATTGATGTAACTTGTTATTAGAGACACCATCAATATTGATAGGGCCATTCTCATTCCAATTGTCCATGTTGAAGTCCACCTCTCCTTTACCAATGAGCCATTTCATGCTTTTTTCAGCTGTCCCTGATACTTTAGTCATTCTTTTCCAAACTGTAGACCCCTTCATTTGCTTAGCTTGTACTGGGTGGGTTTTCCTACAGTATTTCCCTCTCATATATTTTGTCCAAATGGTGTTATTTTTTCTAAACTTCCACCACAACTTGACACTAAAAGCATCTGTTATGCTTTGCATGTTTTTTATACCCAAACCTCCTTCTTCTTTTGGTCTACATATTTTGTCCCAACTTTTCCAATGATATTTGGTTTTTCCTTCCCTGTCCCCCCAAAAGAAATTTGCACAGATTTGATCTATTTTCTTAATGATCTTTTTGGGAGGTTGTATAGCTGCAAGAGTATAAATAGGCATGGATTGTAGAACTGAATTGATTAAGACCAATTTAGCCCCCATAGAAAGATATTTAGCCTTCCAGCCTGAAAGTTTTTAGCTAATTTTATTGATGTTATCCTGAAAAATGTTGGCTTTTTTATGTCCATTGAAAATAGGACAGCCTAGATAAGTGAAAGGGGTTTTTTTAAACCTCATATTCATAATATGAGCTATTTCATTTTTTCTCTGGGAGTTGATACGTTTGGAACAATACATGTTACTTTTGTCCAGATTAACTTCTTGGCCAGATAGTTTTTCATAGTCTTTAATGACTTTTTGTATATTATTAATAGTCCTTTTATCAGCAGAAGAAAAAATAACTATGTCATCTGCAAAAGCAAGATGAGTAACAGGTTCACAAGATAAAGGAGTTTTGTAGGGTCTAGTTTTCTTTTCTAACATTAAGCCATTGAGTTTTCTAGAGAGAACTTCTGAGCATAGGATGAAGAGTGTAGAGGAAATAGGATCCCCCTGCTTAAGTCCTCTAGTGGATTTGAAAAATCCATGTTGAGTACCATTAACCAAAACTGAAAAATAATTGTTAGAAATTAGTCTCCAGATTCTGTCTATCATAATTTCTGAAAATCCCATCTTTCTCAAAGTATTAATAAGAAAGAACTAATCCACCCTATCATAGGCTTTTTTCATATCCAGCTTCATAATAATATTACCTCCCTCATTTTTCTTGTGCAAATCAGTGGTTAATTCTTGTGTAAGTAGAATATTTTCAATGATGTCTCTGCCTTTAACAAAGCCACTCTGGTTTTGAGCCACTAATTTAGTGAGAACTGTGGACATTCTGTTAGAAATAATTTTGGATAGAATTTTATTGCAAAAGGTGCTTAGACTAATAGGCCTAAAATCAGTAAAGCTGTTAATGGCCTCTTTTTTTTGGAAGCATGACTATTATAGTAGAGGTTATAGCCTTAGGAATAATAGCTCCTGCATAAAATTGGTGCACAACTTTTTTGATATCTTCACCAATGATATCCCAGCTATCTTTAAAAAAACAACCTGTGAAGCCATCAATACCTGGAGAGCTGTTGCTGTCTAGACCCCATACTGCTTCTTTTATCTCTTCCATTTCAGGAAATTGGTCCATTTCATCTTGTTCTTCTTTGCTGATTATGCCAGTAATGTTATTTAATAAACTATTTTGCCCCATGTCTTTTTTTGCAGGTGCCAGTAAGTCCATGTAAAATTCAACATCAGCTTTGCTTATATTTTCCTTTGAGGTAACCTTATTCCCATTCTTATCTTCTATTCCATGTATTTGAGTTTTGCTTCTTCTTGCCTTGACAGTGGCATGAAAAAACTTTGTATTAGCATCTCCCTCTTTTATCCACTTTAGATTTGCTTTTTGTCTCCAATAGTCCTCCTCTCTTTTTAAGTGAACTTTGAGCTCAGCTTTTGCTTTATTCATTCTAATTCTATTACTATCACATGAGTCTTCTTCAAAGTCTTTTTCAGCTTTTAGAGTATCATCTTCTGCATCCTTTGTTTTTTGAAAGATATTTCCAAATTCTTTTTTATGCCATTCTGTTAAATCTTTCCTAACCCTCTTGAGGTTTTCTGCAAATACATACATAGCATTTCCTTCTTCATATTTCTTCCAGCTTGTCCCAATTATATTTTTATAATTGACATGCTTGACCCAGTAATTTTGGAATACAAATCTTCTTGGTTTAAAATCTAATTCAGTAGCTGCTGATATAAGCAGGGGTGAATGATCAGATCCTACTTTATTAATATGTTCAAGGCTAATTTTTTTGAACAGGTTGTGGCATTGATCATTCAGATATACTTTATCAATTCTTTCCCATATAGTTCCATCTCCATATCTACTATTCCACCAGGTAAATCTTGTTCCTATGAAAGGCATTTCTTTTACTCCAATATTGCTCATACAGTCTACACAATCATTAGCCTCATTTATATTGATAGGTAACCCTCCAATTTTATCTTCATTTCTAGTAACAGTATTGAAGTCCCCCCCAACTAGCCAAGGTTCTACTGTATTAATGTTTTCCAAATAGCTCCATAGCTCCATTCTGTCCCTTCTAGTGCATTTGGCATATACTAGAGTAATATTAATAATTTTGTCCAAAGCATTACTCTCAATTTTAAAGGATATGCTCTGTTTCATCTCACTTGTAGCTTCTACCTCCATACTGTGACTATAAAAACACCAAATTTTATTTTCCTTTTGACAAATAACTTTGTCAAAGCCCAGTTTAATTCTATATTGTTCAGCTTTACTCATTTCCACCATAGGTTCCAAACATGCTAGGAAAACCAATTTGTTCATTGCTTTAAGCTTTTTAAGCCTATTTACAACCACTGCTTTTGCAATGCCTCTTATATTCCATATGAGTAGATTTATCATTAAGAGGTGTATTTTTTATTTTTGCTTGGCTCTGCTCTTAGTTTCATCCTTTTTTGTTCAGCTTTATCTTGTTTCCCTTTTTCTTCTTCTGTTGCTGCATATTTGTGCCCCTCTATACTGATTGATGTGTCCCTTTGATCCTGTATCCCTTCTATCATTTCCATATTTATTGCACTTTGTACCAGGTAAGCTTGAGCAACTATAATCTCACTTCCAAGGATTTCTGGCTCTCCATTTTTTTCTTCACTCTCTGTTGCACCTTTATTGTTGTATTCCTCCTTTTCCTTTTCCTTATTATTTTCTTCTTCCTCATTATTTTGTTTCATTTGTGTGGTATCCCCTTTTTTATGCAGGTGTTCTTGTTCATCACCTTCCATTGTTTTGCTGTTGTCTTCTTCCTCACTGGTATCTTCTTCCACCTCTATATATTCCTTTTGTTCTTTGTTTCCATTTTCTTTGTTCATTGGCTTTTTTGCCCATTCTTTTTTTTCTTCCTTTCCTTTATAGTTTGCTTGTCTGCTATGTTTCTTTTTTAAATTCTTCTTTCTTCCCATTGTTTACTATTTCTCTTCTTCTTCATTGTTTTCCTTGTTGTTTTCTTTATGCTCTTCTCTTTGCTGCTCTTTTTCATTGCCATCCATTTGCTTTCCTTTTGTATAGCTTTCTTCTCCTATTTTACATTCTTCATTGCTATGTCCAACCTTTTTGCAATTGCTACAAAAACTTGGTAGGTTTTCATATTCTATATTCTGCCAGAATCCTTCTCCATCTTCTTCACTTCCATAACCTATCCAAACCCTTTCTGCCAATTCATTTTTCAAATCCACCTCTATACATACTCTTGCTAAATTGGGTCTAGTTAAACTAGCAGTGGCATTATCAAGCTTTAATGGTGTCCCAAAGGCATTAGCAATAGAGAATATACTTGATTTATTATATAGATGAATTGGTAACATTTGGAAACTTACCCATATAGTTGTAATAGATGACTCATATCCTGGTTTAAAGTCATATGTCCACTTAAAAACCCTCATAGGGAAGCCTTTTATAATCCATTTTCCCCTCATCTATAGCCTTAAAAAGTCTTCTTCATGATACAGTCTTATTAAAACATGCTTATGATCTATTGTACCCAGTGTAAAAGCTGCTTTTAATCCCAATGTGTTCAAAAACTTATTAATTTCTTCATACTGGGGTTTGTCATGAGTAAATTTGCCCACTAGGGTGTATTTAAAAGGTGCTGCTAGCCTTTTGATTTCATCCATAGTAAATCTAATAGAGATCTCACCTTTGTATTTGCCAATGTCTTTAATAGGTACAAAAGTTGAGTCTTGATGAGCTAGATGTTGTTGTTTGCTGCTCACCACTTCTGCAAAGGATCTGGATATTTTTTCTTCTTTTTCCATGATTTGAAAATTTGTAATAATACTGGCTTTGTTATTTGTATTATTGTTGCTAGTAGTGTGTTGTATAGACTCTTTGCTGGGATCTTTAGAGCTTTGCATTTGAAAATGGTGGGTTTCTCTATTTCGTCATATTCTCTCTCTATACTGCCTAACGGCTCTTTTTAGCAAAAGATATTAATTACTTAAATATGTAGTTTCAAATGGTATCCAACACAAATTCACTCGGAATTAAAGGGGTTATAGTGTACACACAGTTTCTAAATCGACGTATAATATACATGAAATTTGCGATTTTCTCTTCAAATGATTGTTTACTCCAGTCTTTGTCAGCTGTCTTTTTCGCACATGTTGGCTGCAACTTCCTTATGAAAAAAATAGCAAATATATTCATGAACTTGTAACCTGCATTTTGATATATACCTAATGTTAATCTTCTCCTGTAAACTATATTGAAAAAATGAAGACTTTTTTCGGAATTCCCAGAAAGTTAACACTTCTATATATTCTTTTGCATGTTTTTTTAGTTGTATGGATGACATGTTGATCACAGTTTTTGTCGAGTTGGCGTCGTTTAGTTGGTGGAACCTATCGAGTCTCTGGCATGCATTATCTAACATCTCGTTTTTTTCACTGCACAAAAGGCAACAACCGATGGTTTCTTAATTATATTAGTTTTAGTGTCCACTTAATAGCATTTATTTGATTTTTGCTACTAAGCTTATCATTTTCATTTTCTAGTGTTTTCTCTTTCTTAACATTGTAGCGTTGCATAATAATCACAACTTTTCCTGCTGTTTCACATCACATTTTCTTAATATAAATTTGACCAGCCACACAAGGTCGGCTTTGTAGATTCTATACACTTTAAGGCGCCTTGGCAGAGTAATATGGTTGCATATGTATCCATGTGACCATGAACACATGTATATGTATATTAAAATTTCAGGAGGGGATCTTTGACGATCGACTCGATAAAGAGAATAATGTAAGATAGAAATCATGAACTCTTTAAATTCGCGGTCTCTTCTCATTTACTTTTTTAACTTAAAGTAAAGTGCTAAGACTAAATTATGCGTTTGATTTCTTCACTTTCCTCACTGGCAGTAAGAAAACAAACTTTAGACTACAATTTAAAGTTGGTAAAGTATGGTGCAAATAAATTAACCAAAAACAACGGATATACCGTAACTGAAATGTGTGTAGCTACGACTTCGATGACATTTATATACATATAATATCTACAGCCATTGAATGATTGTATAGAAAGGTCTTTTCCTTAGAATGGTTCTTTCGCTTGGCTACGTTTGAGTTTCCAAATCCGGAAGCTCCCAGTTGCAATTGATAAAGAAACAGATAAACATTGCTTACATGGTATTTTCTTCTGAAATAGTAGATGTTAATTGGAAAAAACAACAACTCGGCCATCCTTATATAATAGACCGGTCTAATTCCAGATATATGCCTAGTTTGGCTGCAGTTTAGAAGCTCGGGTTTTTTGCTATAAAGTTGGACTGCAATTTGTCGATTAGCTAACAAACGAAGTTTTCCTGCTTTTTAACCAAAATAAGCTTTAAGCTGCATGAACCCATAATTTACTCAGCAACCAAACAAGCTCAAATGGGGCAATAATAGGATTGATTCAATCCATTCTTGTAGACTTCAACAAATTAGTACCAAACCAAGTAGACAAACCTGCGACTTAAACATACATTTGTAAATAACTGATCGCAATTTATCTTAAACAGATTAATCCCAAAGTACACATTGGCGCATAGGGATAAAATATGATAAACAGAAAATCAAATTGAAAACAAAGAAGAGAGGGAGATTAACAATCATCACAAGATTGAACAACAGTGAAAACCTTATATTTCACTAGGGATTTTCACATTTTAACATGTAAGAGCAATACACAATTATATTGAAAAAGTGATGTTCGAGGCAATTGATACAAGCAATTTTTCTGCATTACATCCATAAGTAGTTGATTTCTGGATAATAATTAAAATTCTTTTGTAACCATGATATCTCCAAAGATAAGAAAATTCCTCGTAGTGGATTCATAATTTGGAACGGGGGATAAAATGAAAACCAAAAACCAAAATTGATGCTAGCTGATAAAATGCACACATCTTATAGGTTGAGCTTAAAGCTGCAATGTAATTAAGAAGCTTGATATATATACATGACTGAATCAGATCATAGAAATGCTTGTGATCATAAAAAAAACAACCGCCAAATGTTTATAGGCTATGACATTCTGCTACAAATTGAGGCTTATACTGATTTCATAACTATTTTACAAAATGTGAAGAAAATACCTAACGTGAGAAGGCATGGGCCAAAATCCTCTCACGTTTGACCAATGTTTTAAATAGCGTTATCGCTACCGTAGCGTTTTTTCGAGAGAAACGCTAAAAGCGCAAATAGCGTTGCTACATAGCGCTTTGCGGTTTATTTTTATTTTGGCTAAATATATATAAATATAGCATTAAATTCAAAATATCTAATAAAAATTAACTAAATATATATAAAAAATTGTAACTAATAATCACAAAATGATTATACTTGAGATGCCATAGTATTTACTTTGTTTGCAAGAGTTTTGGGGTTTGATTCTCTTTAAGCTCCAATAATTTCATTAAAATTTTGACCAAAAATATAAATTTTTTTTTTTTTTTTTGGACTGCACCCGCTATAGCGTAAATAGCGTTCATATAACGCGAATTTAGCGTTTTTCCATACAAATAGCGTTTTAGCGTTGCGTTTTTCTTTCAAAAACCACTATATCGCACAACGTTGCGAGCTTTTTAAAACAGCGTGTTTGACTGCCGATTTTTCTCTTATTTAACCTCGCTTCAGTTTTCTCCTTTGTTTCAGCACCACCGCACCAAGCTGCAATCAACGTGTCAATAAATTCGATAACTAGTTGAAAGTCGAGAGATTTAAGTTTCAGGGTTATTTTTAAATTAACAGGATTGTGCATCATCGGAAACTTGAGCGGCGTTTGGCACGATGATTCACACAAAAGATAATTACAAAAATAAATTTAATTTTTTTTGACATACATGACAATCAGCAAGCTCTAAAATATCTATAGCTACCTAACATGCAAGACTTTTTTAACAAATATTAAATAGTAAGGCCTCATCATATTTGGAATTCGCAGTGCAAACCAGCTGCAAACAAAGCCTGTGATATTTATACGTATCATAGGTTAAGTGAACCCTAGAATCTTATTTTGAAGTGTTTAGATACCACAATGATAAAATAAAGACTAGATTTATGTTTTGTTGGTCATTTTGATATTTATATTGTGAACGTTGTGGTTCATCATAGGATTTCTAAATTTCATCAGTTTTTTTTCAGAAAAAACTCAGTTTCGAAAGGAAAAAACTCGGGGTTAATTCACTAAATAAACGGTTCTTAAAATGAAACAAACTCAACCAAGCTACACTTTCCAGTTGAATGGTTTCTAACAAAATATACTTTAGAGATGAAATGATACAATGGTATATTGATGGTAGATGTTCTTTTATAGTCGAAGCTTGATTAAGCTCGCTTAAATTCATAGTCCCCGACTAATAGTCCTGCATCCAAAATGAGGCCTTACACGACTAATCTTCGCGTGCCTTAATGGTACATTTCGATGTCAATTTACTTAAGCATCAAAACATTCCAGCAATTAGTAAAAATACTCCGTCTATACAAAAAATAGATGCAACCTTGAGAAACCTGGTTCAAAATATGACATGGATTTTACAGCATTTATTGATTTTTTAATGAGTGTGCCAAAAAAAAAACTGACATATATCAAGTAATCAAATTTAAGCATTAAAATGAGCTAGTAGACATTCCATATATCAAAGATTCGGAATGATATGGACATGACTCCCAAGTACCTAGGTCTTCTTAAAATATTGATTTTTTCTTATAAAGCAAAAACGTAAAGCACTTTTTTTCCAAGGAAAGCCGATCTTTTCTTACTTGCAAACAGAAATTGTCGCTTAAAATAAGTGGGCGGTATCTTGATTTTCCTCATAAAATAACTGGTGAGTGCTGAATAAATTAAAGTTAACACATACGTTAATTACGTAGATCAAAAGATCACTTGCTATACCAAAAACTTACAATTTAGAGACAAATTTATCTCTTATAAATAGTTCTTTTTATGGGTAAAATTACTCTCTCTTTTTTACCCAAATCTAAATTTTAGTGGCCAAAATCTTAAAAATATTGTCTCCAAAAGTACAATCTCATACCATCATAAGGGACAATTTAAATTTGTTTTCAAATCTATTTTGACACAAAGTTTACTTATCTTCTTATGTTGTTATAAGATTGTATTTGACAACAATTTATATATATATATATATATATTGGTATAATGTTAGATTTGGAGACAAAAAAAATGCTCATAAAAATTAATAGTTAGAGACAAAATTTGATTATGTCTAACTAAATAGGATTTCTTGTAGTGGATTATGATATATACCAAAATAAATAAATAAAATAAACAAGGGAACAACAATGTATAATGAAGAGATTAACATTAACATAGACATTAACAATGTATAAAGGATTAGAGGTAGCATTTTTTGTTGGCATCAAAGCGGTTTAAGTTTTCTAATGAAGCTTATATATATATATAGTACAACAATATAACTTCTGATCAGTACAATTAAATAAATAAAAAGGTAAAAAGAATGTTCTATATTTCTTTCTTCGACTACTTAATTCAAAAAGGTGTGTTGTCTTTAGAAAAATCATGTGATCCTCCCAAAGTATTTGTGTCGTTTTGCATAAATTCTCCTCATTAGCCAAATCAAAGTCGGTATACCTTTCCCTCTCTTTCTCTTCATGACATTAAACTCAGCTAATACTTTTCAAAATATTCAAAGAGAAAACCTTAACATAGCCATCTCTATTCAAGAAGAAGAACCCAAGTTCATGATCACTCAACAAACACTTGTAAACATTGTTGAGCTTTATAACCATGATTCGGATCTTCTTAATCATGAAGAAGATCCTTCTCGTGATGGATTTTTTGAGGTCGTTAACGCGTTGCAAAGTGATATTCACTGTGGTTTAAAAGCGGATGTAGATGATCTTTGTCAAAGGATCAAGATATTTGGCTCAAACCATATTTCTCAAGAAGAAAAGGACTATGATCCTAGAGAAAAAAACTTCTATGGTTTACCCTTTAAGGCTTTGAAGGATACCACAATCATCCTCCTAATTTGTTGTGCTGTGCTTTCTCTTGCTATTGGGGTAAAGAGAAATGGACCACAAGAAGGCATTTCTTATGGCCTCGTTTTAGTTATTTCCATTTTCGTGTTTGTTAATATTCGCTTCACATGTAAACACCTCAAGATAAAATGGCTTGGACAAAAACACATCCCACATGAATGTTTAAAAGTTGGAGTACTGAGAAATGGAGAGGTGGGACAAATTGAAGTACTTAAAATTGTCGTTGGTGATGTACTTTGCCTAAAGAAGGGTGACCAAGTACCCGTTGATGGGCTATTCATAGATGGAGAAAGAATCATGCTAGACGGTCATTTTGACGTACATAGGTTTAAAAATCACAAACACCCATCTATTTTCCAAGGTGAAAAGGTGGTGGAAGGATATTGCCGCGTGCTTGTTACCGCTGTTGGTGATAGAACGGAAAACAAAAAGTTAATGAGGTCATCGACAATGTGCTCAAGAAACAAGAACTCCAGGTTGCAAAATGACATTGATAAACTAAACTCAAACATGCAAAAGATTTTTTTGAGCCTCTCACTGATTGTGCTCCTTATTCAATTTTTCCAATGCTTTCTGTGGGAATCGGGGTGTGATCATGGCAATAACAATCCTGACCCGAAAGGAGTGAAGAGCACGGTAGAGGAGATAATGGCCGAGGGCACAAGAATTATAAAGAAAAAAAGCATACCAGTCAATCGACTAATATCTATGCTTTGCATATTGGTTTTCTCATTAAGAGATGGACTACCCTTGGGAATATTCATCTGTTTAGCTTATGCATCAAAAGCATTTATGTCACATGGATTTATGGTCCGTGAAGTCGAAGCATGTGCTACAATCGGCTTAGTCAACACGATCTGTGTAGACACAACGAGTGATTTGGTTTTGCATCCTTCAAAGATGGCTGAGTTATGGATTGGCTTCGAAAGGATTCAAGCTGATATCATTAAAACTATTTCTCTTCAAGTGCTTAGTACATTTAGGGAAGGAGTTGGACTAGATATGTGTTACTTTGCAAAGTTTGCTCTTTATTTTTGGGCTGAGCAAGTGCTTGGGGTGGATATAGGACCAGTAAAGGAAAACAGTAGAATTGTTAATATTGAGAATTTAGATGAAGACAAGAATTTAGTAGGGTTTTCTGTAATTAGAAATGCGGATCAGGATATAAAAGATATTCATGTGCATTGGAGAGGAGTTCCAAATAGGGTATTATCCATGTGTTCAGATTACTACAAAACAGATGGGACCATGCAAACCTTAGATGAAGAGGCCCTATCAAGGTTTGATAAAATGATTAAAAACTTTGGATCTAACAGCCCCGAATGCATTGCTTTTGCTTACAGAAAAGTTTGTGTGCGAGAGAACGAAGAAGCCGAATTAGATAGTTATAAGGCCCCACAACATGGATTAACACTATTAGGCCTAATATTTCTTAAACCACCTTATGGAGGTCAGATCAGGGAAGAAATCAAATTTATTAAGGACTTTGGAAATGATGTCAAATTGATGGTGGATGATGATGTAGAAAAATCAACATACGTAGCATATAATTCCGGGATTCTAGAAGTGGATGAAGAAATGAACACCGATGGGGTTGTGATTGAAGCCACTGATTTTTCGGTTTGTTCTAAAGAGGAAAAAATGAGAATTATCAAAAAAACTCATGTCATATCAAGATGTACTCCTAGTGATAGACTAAGAGTAGTTCAATGCCTGAGAGACGAGGGTGATGTGGTAGCCACTATAGTAAAATCATCTCGGGACTCAGTAACCCTAAAAGAAGCCGATTTGGGAATTTTCTGTGGAGAAAACGAGATTGGCAAGGATAATTCTGACATATTTACGTCGCAAATGAATTTTTCTGATATTTCTTTTATTTTGAAGTTGGGAGTGCGTGCTTTAGAAAATCTCCAAAAGTTCTTGCAACTGCAGCTCACCATAAACATTTCTGCCTTCACCGTAAATTTCATTGTAGTCATTATATCTGGTGAAGTGCCTCTTGGACCTTTTGAGCTCTTATGGGTTAACATGGTAATGGATTTTTTTGGTGCATTTGTTCTTGGAGAGATAGAGGAGATGCCACAACCGAACGGTATAAAAAAACCGAGGGCGTGTTTGGTAACCAAGTCAATGTGGGCAAACATAGCATTTCAATCTCTTTACCAAGTGATAGTTCTTTTGATTTTGAATCTTAAGGGAAAATTTTCCGTGAAAGTGGATCAAAAGGTGACAGAAACCATGGTTTTTAACTGCTTTATGATTCTCCAAGTCTTTGGAATAATCAGTGCTAAGATGATTCAACAGGATAGAACTATCTTCAAGGTAATAGCTACAAAAAAGATAAATTTGAAGTTTATCGTTTGTGTCATGGTTATTTTTGCCCTACAGATGGTCGCAGTTGAAACAACAGTAAGCATCTTTCATTCCGGCCGCCTAAATTTAACAAATTGGTGCATTTGTATCGGGATTGGGGTATTTTCTTTGCCTATCGGATGGATTGTTCGATGTTTTTGTTTATAATTAAACTTTAGTTAATGTGTTTGTTGATCATAATTGTATAAGTTAATAAGTGATCACATACATGCATGTAAATTATTGTCTCATATTAGTACGTTTTATATATTTTTTTCATTCCAATCCAATTATCCATGACTACCCCAGTGTTAAAATCATTATCTAAAATTGTTACATGCTTGTCCAATACTTTCATAAACAATATTATATGATTTAATACACTTACTTACCGAAAAAATTATAAGATTTAAAAGAGTTCGAAATTCTTGACTTCACTTATATATAACATTGGGGTCTAATTTATTGGTAAAAGATGAGTGAACTTAATTTGCTAACAACCGGGACAAATATGAAAAATAATCATGTATAAAAATGGAGCCCTTGATTTCTAATTTTCGATTCAAACTGAAGGACTAATAAATAATAATGCTTTCCTATTTAATAAAGATTGTCATTCTGTTTTTTTATAAAAAAGTCATGTTGTCTTTTCAGATTATTTTAATTAATAACCATGGAAAGAGAGCTTTGGCAAAAGTTATCAATCCCCATATACCTGGAAATTACGTACAACCTTACTTATAGTTGGAAGTTAATTATAAGTTTAAAACAAAGTTTGAGTCTTAATTATGAAGAATCCATGATAAATATACATTTAAGGTTTGGTACAAATATTTGATGATGATGTCTCTTTTTATCTCTTTGTATTTCTCGTCGACTCTAAATGATGCTACGTTGATATGTCTCGATTCTGATAAGTATGTCTGCATGGTAAATTATTACAATAGTTCACCTAATGACCGTTAAACTAGGCTAAATTTTTTAAAATTTCTAAAACTCTGTATGTATTTGCTTATAATTAAGGTGCTCATAGAAATTGCAGAATCCTTTTTTCTTACTATTACCATATTTACCACCATGATCATCTCTCATCTTTTCTTGTTTGGCTTTTGCTTTTTTCTTTTTATCAACGTGACCTATACCTTTCAGTACCATTAATATATTAAAAGAAACTATTGATTATAGTCTGCATGGTAAAGTACTGTTGGAGACAGTTTTGAAACTCTTAAAACTAAATTGAAGTTGTTAAAATCCATCAGAACATGGATTATACTTTTATACATAAACTATACCTTTCCTTTCAATTGTCTGGCAGCGTGCATTGTAAAATTGATAATTTGCGATTTTCTCTTCAAATGATTGTTTACTCCAGTCTTTGTCAGCTGTCTTTTTCGCACATGTTGGCTGCAACTACCTTTACATATCTCTCTTACGTATATAGCACTAAAAAAATTATTTTATAAATTTTGTTTACGCTCACTAATCTAATTATTACACCATTTGTTCTTATTTAATTGTCCATTACGAAACTACGTGCAATTTTAACCGGCTTATAACTTGTATCAAAATTGTCAAAGTGAATTTTTTTTAAATCTAATCATAAATTTTAACATTTGAACTATATGATTAACTTTTGAAAATTTTCATTCCGACAATTTTGATACAAGTTCTTGACCGGTCAAAATTGCACGTAATTTCGTAATGGACAATTAAATGGGAACGGATAGAGTATGTTTGTTTAGTTTTTTTAAGATTTATGTTACTGTGAATATGATAAGTTGATGTAAAATATTTTTTATAATCACTTACCTTAACTTTTTTTAATTAGTACTAAATCATGTTATGTTATTACACTAACAATATATAATTTTGAAAAGGTTGTCAAAACAAAAATTTAATGGATCGCTAGAATATCGTATATTAAATTATTATAAAAAATAATAATAAAAAATAAAATAAAATTAGGACACGAAAACCTCTAATCACATGGGTGTGTCGTCCTATGCCATGAACACGTGTATATGTATATTAAAATTTTAAGAGGGGATATTTGACTATCGACTAGATAAAGAGAATAATGTAAGATACAAATCATGAACTCTTCAAATTCGTGGTCTCTTCTCATTTACTTTTTTAACTTAAAAGCAAAGTGCCAAGACTTAATTATACGTTTGATTTCTTCACTTTCCTCACTGACATTAAGAAAACAAACTTTAGACAAGAAAACTGTTTGCTCAAAACTCAAAAGCTATGCCTGCCACAATTTAAAGTTGGTAAAGTATGGTGCAAATAAATTAACCAAAAACCAACCGATATACCGTAACTGAAATGTGTGTAGCTACGACTTCGATAACATTTATATACATATATAATATCTACAGCCTTTGAATGATTGTATAGAAAGGTCTTTTCCTTAGAATGGTTCTTTCGCTTGGCTACGTTTAAGTTTCCAGATCCGGAAGCTCCCAGTTGCAATTGATAAAGAAACAGATAAACATTGCTTACATGGTATTTTTCTTCTGAAATAGTAGATGTTAATTGGAAAAAACAACAACTCGGCCATCCTTATATAATAGACCGGTCTAATTCCAGATATATGCCTAGTTTGGCTGCAGTTTAGAAGCTCGGGTTTTTGCTATAAAGTTGGACTGCAATTTGTCGATCAGCTAACAAACGAAGTTTTCCTGGTTTTTAACCAAAATAAGCTTTAAGCTGCATGAACCCATATTTTACTCAGCAACCAAACAAGTTCAAATGGGGCAATATCACCAAACTAGGATTGATTCAATCCATTCTTGTAGACTTCAACAAATTAGTACCAAACCAAGTAGACAAACCTGCGACTTAAACATACATTTGTAAATAACTGATTGCAATTTATCTTAAACAGATTAATCCCAAAGTACACATTGGCGCATAGGGATAAAATATGATAAACAGAAAATCAAATTGAAAACAAAGAAGAGAGGAGGATTAACGATCATCACAAGATTGAACAACAATGAAAACCTTACATTTCACTAGGGCTTTTCACATTTTAACATGTAAGAGCAATACACAATTATATTGAAAATCCACACTACATTTCAGAATTTTATTAGTAAATCAATTATATCAACACAGAGAGATACTCAGATATACATTGTTCTTGGTCAATGATGAACACCCAAATCTAAGAGAGAGATCAGATTTTGGATTAGCAAATGATAATAAGCAACCTAAAAATCCATTCTTTCATCTGATTGGTAATGATAAAAGAATGGTACACAATGAATAAAGTCAATGAACATGTGAAATGTAGTATAAACAATATTAGTTGCAAAATAGGGACGTTGTAAAACAATAGTACTTCCTCCGTCCCAAAATGAAGGACCACTTTCGTATATTTGTATAGAAAGCGGATCATTTTTTTTTACGGAGGGGGTACTATGTTCAGCAACACCCCTATAAAATGGATCGAAGTAAAATTTAAGAAAAGTAGAAACATAAACACAACATGAGTAGGTAAAATGATGACCTTTCTATATTTACATCATAGAAGGTGGCGTAATATATACACATATCAAGTTTTTGGTTTTCTTCTTTCCTTTAGAAACAATACAAATCACAAACACAATGTAAGAAAAATGCGTAACCCTCCAAAGTCCAAACAGGTGTCCGTTTATTCTGTAACTCACCATACATCTACTACAATGAAAATCCGTGTAAGTAGAATGCAAAACCAAGACTCAATAACTCAATACGGTTTGCCTTTTAAAAATCAATATTTATATCCTTTTATGTAATCCATTTTGCATTTCATTCTTCATTTCTATCTTGATACTGCTCTGGGAAGTTGGTCTTTCAGTACCGGGGTACGATAATCTGCGGGTCTTAAAAGTCCCTTTTCCATTTGGCGAAACTATTTTCATCGAAAGAGATTTTTTTGCAGGTGGTGTACTTGATTTTTTCCCCAGCTTGTTTGGTAGTTTCTTAGGACTATTTTGGAGAATTACACGGTTTTCCCATGGCCGAGCAGCGATCCAGCGCTCAATCCAGCTCCAATCCCACTCTGCTTTGCCAAAGTCATGGGGACCAAAGCCTGGGTTACTATTAGCCCTCCACTGCAAAAAAAACATATTTTTCTTTATTTACAACACCAAACAGTAGGATTTGCATGTAGTGTTATTGTAGTTAGTTTACTGAAATACATGCATGTCATAAAGTCTGTTTGGCTTTGTAAGAAAACGTTGGATTTCTTGAGTTTGAAATCAGCTTAAAAGTACTTGCTTCCTTCCACACCAGAATCCCAAAATAAATAAATAAAACTTTTTTAACTTGGAGAGAGAGAGCATTATAAGGTGAGCTTAGTAGCTGCAATCACTCGAGGTTACATACTATAGACTCGATCACACTAAAGTAATAGTAAAAAAATAGATTGTTTGGTTGCAGCTGGTAAGCAAATGGCTAAATGAGCTGCGTTTTTAAGTTTAGAATATGGTAGGATACTAGGATCAACCAGCTGTAAAATAAAAAAAAATAAAAAAATCAACCAGCTTAAAAAATTTAGCTTTTTCAGGCCAAAAATCCAGAAATGCTCAGCTTTATAAAACTGGCTAAACCAAATACAGTCCAAATTTTGAGCCAAAAAGAAAACAAACAATGCTTAAATTCTAAAACAAAACAAACGGCCACATAAGGTTTATGAACAATGGCATAGCAGCCTAGGAGTAATCTGCGTCGATATTGATTCCCAAAATTAAAAGTGCAGACAATATTTATGAAAGTAATGATAAGATGAATACCTGATGAGAGAAGGCATAGGCCAAAGTTCGTTCACGTTTAACTGCAGCTTCTTCTCTATAATGTAACCTCGCAACAGTTTCCTCCTTTGTTTCAGCACCACCACACCAATCCACCTGTCAATAAATACGACAGCAAGGTTTTACTTTTAGGAATTTTAAAATTAACAGGATTATAATTTATGAATAATAAGAAACTATAGCGTCGTTTGACGCAATGAATATCAGCAAAGGCAAAACAAACAGAAAATGGTCATTTTTTATGATATTCTGAAATTTTCATGAGCAGTCCCAAGATATTAGTTAGTAGTGTACAATTGATGCACAATATTTGAGAGCAAAATATACGGTTAAGTACCATTCTGTACACTGATATCCCATCACATTTCAAAGTTTGTACACCAATCTATAAATTTAGAACTTTCGTGCACTAAAGTGACAGGTATCTTTAGTTGAGTAACTAATTAGTTAGAAACTGATTTCTATTATATTATTTTTTATGAAGCAAAAATTATTCTATTTTGTTCATTATTCTATTACGTTTTCCTTATTTATTATCCAATATATGGTTCTTTACTTCTTTACTATAAGGTTAAAGTAGAGAAAAAACGTTAGCTGTTGCCTATTATTCTATTAGTGTCAGAATCACTTTTTTCTACTGGTTGCACGATAGGTTAATGTAAAAACTGTAATTGAGCCTGATATAAATGAACTCAGAAGTACAACATCAATAATTACCAAAATTTTAGTTATATTTTACCTCCAGGCCTTGAAGCTTTTCCTCAAACTTTATTTGATTTTCTAGTTTCTTTTGCTTGATCCGCCCTTCCGTCACCATGGAATGCCTACGAGCTCTAATATCAGACTGTATTTTGTGCCACGTGTTCAGATGGCTCAGCGTTGTCGAAGCTTGTTTAGTAACACTACTCCTTTGGGTCAAGACTTGCAATCTTACTATCCCCTTCATTCGCCGAATGCTTTTCCTTGCCTACAACCAAATTTTTATTAAATAAATATACCAAAGCAGTAATTAATGACATTGAGCATTGTCCATTGGATTAACAGTTTAAAGTCTGAGCATTATATATTTATATACCTTATAAGCCCGGTATGCTGTCTGAATTCGAGTAGCTGCTATATCTTCAGTTAACGGTATAAAAAACCCAAATTTTCCATTAGTAGCGCGAGATTTAGAAGTCTTTTTCTTAGAATGGTTCTTTTGCTTGGCAACCTTTGAGTTTTCAGATCCAGAAGCTCCCTGTTACAATTGACAAAGAAATAGATAAGGATTGCTTACATGGTAGAAAATAAGACAACTCCGCCATTCTTATAAAATAGACCAATCTAATTCAAGATATATGCCTAGTTTGGCTGCAGTTTAGAAGCTCCGGTTTTTTGCTCAAAAGTTGGACTGCAATTTGTTGATCAGCTTACAAACTGAGTTTTTCTTGTTTCTAACCTGTAAACTTTTAGCTCGATAAACCCATATTTTACTCAACAACCAAACAAGCTCAAAATGAGGAAATAGCACAAACTGGGGATGAGTTAATCACATAATCTAAATAAATTAATCGCTGTAGACTTATAAAAGTTACAAATTCTTATTTAACACATAGACAAATTGGTGGCTTAATTGCCTGCATTCACACGAAACTAATCGAGTTCTATCTTTAACAAATCAACGCCCTCTAAAGTACACACAAGCGCATGGGAAAATAAACCGTAAACCGGATGGATAAACTGAAAACTACACAAAGAGGAAGAAACAATAATCACTAGCAGTGTCGGAACTAATCGAGTTTTTTTCCGTAATTATGGGGGGTGCTGAAAGGATAAAATCGATAAAAAATAAAAATAATTCAAGATACATAGTAAAAATGGTAAAAGATCGGATTTTTCTCAATATGGGGGGTGCTTTATTTTCCCACAATGATAACCTAGCTTTAGAAAGAAAAAAAAAAGGCTAATTAAACACAAGGATTATAATACATACCTTAATTTGCTTTGATCTCGATTTCTTCGACCCAATTATACTCTTCAACCAATCTCCAGAACTCATTATTAATTTCAAATTGCTTAATTCAACTTATTAGCAAAATACTGTAAAGAAAACATATGATTACAATCAGCACTAAATTTTAACAAAAGAGCAATAATGCATTATTATAATGAAAATCCACACTACATTTCAACATTTTATTTGTAAATCAATTACTATATCACAAAGATATATATATATATATTTTACTTGGTCAATGATGAACACCCAAATCTAAGACTAATAGAAAGATTAGATTTTGGATTAGCAAATGGTAATAAATTTCCTAAAATGAAATAAAGTCAATGAACATGTGAAATGTAGTGTAAACAATATTAGCTGCAAAATAGAGACATTATACAATTAAAATTTATATTTAAAATAAAATGTAAGGAATACCTGCACATGGGTTTTTGATCCCTTAATGTTAGGAGCAAAAAAAAATGGTATTTTCTCAATTTTCAAAGAGATAGTAATGAGCAAAGTGTGGAAGTGAAGAAACTAAAAAGGTGGGTACAATTTTGAGTTATTATAACTCACCTCCTTGTGGTTTGATTTATTGTCATAAAATCACACTTTCTTTCATTTTTTATTGATTAGATTTCTTAACTTTCGAAAACTTATCGATGAGGGTCGTCATGTAGTTTTCGGCCATAATTTGTACGAATGACGGTTTACCCATAATTATTGACAAACTAACTAAGTTTCCACTATATTTTAAGTTATTTTGGTTTCTTTTCATATGGAATGTGTAACGACCCGGTTATCTGACCAGACCGTCACCATCTGCTTACTACTATCAATATTGTCTGCTTTTGTCCGATTTCGTCATCGATTCTCGGATCGCACGACTTTAAAAAGGCTTGGTGATAGTAAGGAGGATTTACTTAGCTTATATACCATATATGTACTCACATATATAGGCGATATGTGACAATACTTTCTCTTTTAAACCGGCATTTTTCTACGAAAATTCGGGTTTTTACATAATGTACTTCTACCTTCATATAAGACCGTAGTTGCACCTTGCACGAAGCGAGAAGCGTTACCCAGAGCCAAGAAATTATAAATCTGTTATAAATTCTATGCAATTAATACTATTAAAAGATAATAATCCACCTAGTATTTTAAAAATAGAATACACAAACATAATTCTCTTTTATAGGTTGACAACTTGACATGGTTATATGAATCAATTTTGTAGGTTGGGTCAGATAGGGATGGAATTGGTGTAGTCTAATACAAATTAGTTATTAATAAAGCTTAGTCATTTTTAATTCACTATGTTCTTGATTCTCGCCGATACCATGTATATATTCGGATTTTACCGATCGTAGCATGTAAGTTTACGTAAGTTTAGGATAACGGAAGGATGATCAATCTTCCAAGGGCGAAGCGTTGCAATTAAATACGCATGAGAATATGAGACAACTTGATTTCCGTCTACTGATTGTAAATTCATGTTTTTTGCATCATAGTTAGTGGTTGTCTCTCCCGTTCTTGTTTTCATTTCTAATGTGAACTTAGATCAAACTTGAAAAACATAGTGTTTGCAACATCAGGTGTCTAAATTCTAATCAGTCAAATTTTGAAATAGGCGAAATATCAGGAATTGTGAATGATAAGAAATTTAACAACAATAAAAAAAGGAGTGAAGATGAAGAAAGAGACAAATCATGAAAGTATAGTATATAGCCATTGTTTTATCATTATATGTGGTAGGTAACACAAGTACAAGACGAGTTGTGGTTATAATATTAAAATATGTGATTTTGAGAAACCGTATCACAACTCACAAGTCAAATTAAGACATAGCATACTTGACGACATTTCATACTTTTGAAAATAATAATTTTTTTTAACTCTGGACTGTATTTTGACCAAAATACGTTAAAAGCGATAATTTAACTTGTCTTATTTTTTTTATTTCATTTAATTTAGTTTATGTAAATTTTGACACCCGTCATAAGTCATTCCTGGTTTCGGCTTGTATGTATATTGATTATAAAAATAAAATAAAACTTGTATGTATCTACCTAGAAATGGTGCAAGAGTTGTAAGCATGTTTTGTATAAGAACAAATCGTCCATTTTTCTCTGCCATTTATTGAAATAAGGCCCTCCAACCGACGATCCAACTCATTTAAAGTTTTTTATTATTTCAATTTCAATTATTTAACAGTGACATGTGAACAAATTAGGAATAATGTAGTTGATGGTGATTTTTATGGATACTTATAGAACCTAGAAATGGATATGGTATGTCATTTGTCATGGCCTAGAATTTTTCCTGAATATATTCAGGAATATGCAACAGAAATATATCCAGTCAAATATCCCTGCAATTTCGTAATCCCAAAAAAAAACGTGACTTGAATTTTCATGAGAAAATCGTGAAAAACTTTATAGTACAAGGTTTAAACCGGTACAGAAACTCGGACGTGGAGTTGTTGCAATTCTAAGGTGACTTGGTGAGGGGTGAAGCCGGGAACCGGAAATGGGGGTGCTGAACTTGTATAAAAACTAATGTTAAGTGAGATAATAGATCATGGGGTGTCAAATAATCATATTTAACAAATTTTAGTGAAAATAGATGATAAAAACTGAAAAAAATCATAAGTTTTATAGTTGTGGAGGGTACCGTGACCTCGATGATCTCCACTTAGCTCCGCCCCCAACTTGGTGTGTAAAATAATTTTGTAGAATACAGCGAATTTCAGACGCCAAACTTTCGTTTAGAGTTCAACCGAGTATATACCAAGTGGTTGAAATCTTTCAAATAAACAAAGTAATATGCGTCTATAAATATATTAATAATATGCAAACATTAAAAATATATTTGTACATACTATCCAGCATTACACTTGAGACTTTCAACTCTACAAGTCCTCACATTATCCCTTTTAAGATCGTTAATGGTTTCAATCATAACACGACAGCAATAATGATGAGTTGATGACAATCACATTTTTCAAGTGTGCTGTCTAAGGTAGAAAATATTGGGGAAAAAAATTGGAAAATTTTGGGCTTTTGGCTATGAATCAGGTAGGTAGACTGAATTATTCACTTGATGCCCGAGTGGCAACCTTCCAACAAAATTAAATATAAAAAGATAAATTATTCAAAGATTCAAATATAAAGTATCATGTGAAACTGAAAACATAGAAAAGAAATATGAAAACAGTATGAATGTATCCTCCTTTTAGATGATGTTACCAAATATAGAAAACTGGAAACTGGATCTTTGTTTGAATACACAATTGGACCATTGAGAGTCGGTGGAGATAAGGATGGGTTAGGATCGGTACCCGATCCGTAAACACTCAACTCGTATCCCGACCCGATTACTTTTGAAAGTGAAAAAAAAATCCCGATCACGACCCGACAAAAGTCGGGACCCGAATTTTTGGGATCTCGTAGGGTCGGGATAGATTTATCCCGAATCTCCCCACATAGCTTTTTTATTTTACGACAACGTCATTTTTTATTAACAATTTTCATTTGAGAAGTCTAAATATGTTATTAATACGAAACATAATCCTAGTTTAAAAATAACATTCCTAATAAATAAAAAAAATCAATTAACATGTACGTAAAAAAATAGTGTGAAAGTATAAATAATGAAGTAGATAAAAAAATTGATACGTTTTTTATCAGATTATTTTAGTATTTAGTTTTATTCACACAAGCAACAATTATCATACTAAATGAGATATATTATCATTATAATTTTTATAATCAGAAAATAATGATCATTTATATTTTTTTTAAGTAACAATATAACTTTTTTAATTTAAGTATATTTTTTATTTTAATAGTTTCATATATTCAAAACTATAAATTTATATTATGATTATGTAATTATAACTAATATATGAAACAAAAAGAATTGTAGCTCATATGTTAGAGTGCTTACATTACATGCTAGATGTACAATGTTCGATTCTCATCACTTGCATTTGATATAAATTCAATTACATTTTAGTGGTGAAATAAAAAAAATCATGTTATATAATATAAATTATAAATTAATTAAAAAGTCGGGTCGGGACACCTGACGAAATCAAAACTGTCACCCGATCCCGAAGTTTGTCGGGTCAGGACAAAACCCAGTATTTCCGGGTCGGGAAATTTCGTGTCCCCCCCCCCCCCCCCCCCCCAGCCCTAATCAGACTATTTGAAATGATCAATCGTCCCCGAATGCATCTTATTGTTTAAAATAAAAAGCGGAGGGGCGGGTTTTACTCCTGTGGTGATAAAGGCTAATTTGGATCGACACTCCCTCATTTTCAAAAATAACCCAAGGATACTGAAAATCTCTTATAAAGCTGAAAATCTCTCACAAAATGAGGAATGCATTTATTTATCCTTTCAGTTTTCTCAGCATGCACTGATCAAGTTCGCCTAGCTCATTGAACTAATAATTTAGTACAAAATAACAAAAATAAACTATAAACTGGTGAACTAAATCAAAATTTGTACTAGAAAGGCAATGATAACACGAAAGAGTTTTGCCAAACATTTTTGTATTCCAAAACTTTTCTAAAGGTGACTTTTTTTTTGTTTTCCTCTCAGCAGCTGGAGGAGATTGGCTTTTTCTGCTTCTCAAATAGGCGTAATACACATACTTATTATAGAATCAAAATAATATATGCCAACAAATAAACAAATTAACTTGCAACCTACCTAATAAATAATAATCCACTATACATTACTCTACAGATGAAGTCAGTCCCATCAGTCCTTTAAAAGAGCTATTTTCATTTACTTTATATCACTTAATAGCTCCATTTTTTATTTTTTTTGAAATAATAATAACTCCATTTTTATTTGACCTAAAACACAAAAACCGACACAGGCTATAATACTACATCATTTCAAGGACTGCAGACTATCCATTCCGTGATTAGACATGATATTGTTTAACAAGCCATGCTTGATGAAAATCCAACTCAGCTTACGAATGCAAATGGCATGTTAAATCATGTTCGGTTCAAATTTCATTACCAACTCTACCAAAATTCTGACAAAAAAGAAACACAAACTGTATCGATATTGATCTAAGTTACAGCACATACAGTAATCTCATCACCTGTTGCTATGGATTCGAATCAACAGTAACTAATAACCTCTTCCTCTGCCACGTCTACCAAAGCCCCTGCCTCTGCTCCTACCTCTCCCACCCCCTCTAGAAGACGGACCTTCGTATCCTCCTCGATAGCTTCGCTGGTTTTGAATGCCACCTGATCCACGACCCCTTTTTGATGGATGATTGCTAGAACCATTAGTGACGCTTGCAGGACGTTTCGCTCTACAGAAAAATAAACGATATAAAAAAAGCTAAATAAGGCCTCAAGAACCAAATAAATGATATTTAATGTTTATCTTCATACAAGTCTCAGGTAGAAATAAAGATGGCTTGAAGTCATTGTTAAAACAATCTGAGACATATCTTGCCTTTTGTGGTAGAGAAAGGAAAGTTCTAGAAATCTCTTGAACTTTAGCTAAGTACCCGGATGTAAATATTATAACCAACAGATAGCTTTATCTTTATGAACCAAAATTTTAAAATAACAAAAATAAATAAATAAATAGCCTTAGCATACCCGGCTGCAGTTACGGTTGAAGGTGCTGTTTTCAATGCTTCTTTCCAGGACAGGTTGATTTTCTTGTCCCCATTGAATGAAGGGGATTTCACATGCAATGGCTGGGATTTCAAAATAAGAAAACGGTGTAAGACACCGAAACACTAGTATATAAACCCAATATTAAGGTTACGATTAGGACCTGTGTCATGGACAAAATGTTATTAATAGTTCGCAATCCAGTGGTGGTGTTTTGCTTTTGAGCTTTCTGCAGAATGAATGTTTATTTGCTGTTTGTTAGTACAATTAAACACATAACTTGGCATTTCAAAAGGAAGCAAGTAATAATTAAACTCACTATGGTAGCCTTTGCTTCGTCAGTTTTAGCAGAACTCATAGCCTTATTATGCTCAGTCATACCCTGAGTTAATTTCTTGATAATGGCTCTAGCTAGCTCTTCGACCGTGCTTAACCTGCCCCAATGATAAGAATCCACATTAATTTTCCCAAATGCCAACAATTTACAAATAGAATAACTGAATGTTGTGACAAAAGAAAGAGTAAGACAGGATTTAATACGTGTCCTGGGATTACACCCGAAACTTGTCAGATTAATTTATTTCAGAAATTAGATCAAGGAGTAAGGAAATGTTTTCTTTCCTTCCTTTCTTTTCACAACTTTTGTCGGGGGTTAAGCCTTCACAGTTACCACTACCAATTAACTAGGTTATAGAAATTCACAGAAACAGACATAGGCATTGGTTGCCAAAACCCCAGCACTAAGCCTTATAAATACTTATAAACGATTATAGACTCCAAATTGGTCTTCCACAGTTGAGATCTCGGAAACCATGATTTTATAATGTTACTAGGATACGCTTGCACTGTAAGACTACTATACATTGTGAGGTCTCATTAGTCCATAACTCGAGCAAAGGAAAAAAATGCCGACTGCCGAAGTGGCAAGAGTTAAAGCAATAAAACCCATTAAGGATGCCACGGATGAAAATGGAACTGACTTATCGGCCGCCAAGTCAAGATAATAAAAGCAAGTCAAAAATAAAAAAGACCAAAAACTCAGCATGCTCATTGGAGCCGATGTTAGGAATATTCCAAAAAATTTGGAAGTTAAAAATGAGTGTGTATTATAATCATTTGGGTTTATCCTTTAATGCCAGGTTAAAACATGAATAAGCTGGTCTTTTAATTAATCGTTTCC